>VHKM01000471.1:0-1376493 GCA_007210695.1 Neogobius melanostomus | reverse complement strand
ACCAACGATTCAAGTTACGCTCAGACATTATGGCTTCAAGCATTTGTGTATTAAACTACCGGCGGCGAGTCCTGAAAACGGACGGCCGAATTCATGGCGTTGCCATGACAACACGTTAATCTATTAGAAAAGGTTAATAAGCTTTCTGTGTCCCCTTGTGCTAGATTGATCTGCGCAGGCGAACGGGGAGGATCGCCTCAGTATCAACGCGGCCTATACGGCCGATGTTCGTTCAAGATGGGAGAGTATGAATGGCAGACTTTTCGCGCTCAATGTATTACGTACATTTTTCCCCAAAATGGCCGACCTCCCTGTTGGTGCCTAGCAACCATCGTAATGTACTTTTTGTTCGGCTATGGACTGTCATGACGCACGCGTCGTACGCAATTTGGTTGGGCGCGCCAAAGTTTGACATCGGGCTCCAGTTTGCCATGGCAACACGGTTGGAAAGGGAGGCGTGGCCTCAAATGACTTTTTTGTTCGGGCGTTCAAACCGTGACGGATGTCTGGCTGCCACAACATTGTCTTTTGTTCTAACGACACAAGCTTAAATATATTCATTCATTTTTATTTGGTGCTCTGCAGGGGGCAGCTATCGCGCCACTCTCAAATCTATAATCCACAACTCCGGGGTCGACGACTCGACCAACGATCAAGTTTCGCTCAAATGCCCAGATGTGGGAGTTTATGACTGTTTTGAACGCGGCGGCGAGCGCTAAAAATGGACGCCGAATTCATGGCGTTTGCCAATACAACACCGTTAATTCTATTAGAAAGTTTTTAAATAACTTTTGATGTCCCACTTGTGTAGATGATCTGGGAGCGAACGGGGAGTCCGCTATGCGTATCATAGCCTTGGCGAGAGTTCGTTCCAAATGCGAGGGCGAGAAAAGGCTCGCCTTCGGCGCCAGATCGCTCTTCTGGCCCAATATGGCCGCCCCTCCTGATTGGTTGCCTAGCAACCGCGCATTAATATCTTTTTTTGTTTGGCTTCACGTGACAATCACTGTGCGCGAATTTTGTTCGTTAAGCTACGAGAACTAGAAATTTCGAGAGCGATTTCCGGGATTTTGAGGGTGTCGTGAGCGACAGGAGGGAGATGATACGTGGTTTTTTCCAGGGGGCGCTGACGCGCGCCATTATTTTTGAATTTTTTACATTTTGGAGATTGGAAGTTTTTGTTTTTTCTACCTAATTGATTTCTGGGCAAAATTTCGTGACTTTGTCAACTCAGGTGGGAAGTTTTGCCGAACTGCTTTTTAGGGGAGAGGAAAAATAATAATATAATAGAATTAAAGCCGCAAGCGGCATTAGAGGCCCTCAGGGCTCGTTTGGCGCGGTTGACGCCGGTTGGCCGCACGCCGCCCCAATAACCGGGAGCGGCTACCGCGCGCCACCTAATCCCTGTCCACTAGGTCGAGATTAAAAAGAGCAAAGCAAGAAATGGCGCTTCGGCCAGATTACTTACATTTTTTCAAAATGGCCGCCTCGACTTTGGTTGCCTTAGCAACCATGCAACGTACTCTTTTTGTTCGGCAACTGTATGACGCACGGGCGTGTACCATTTTGGTTTGGCTGCGCAAAGTTGAACATCGGGTCGTTGCCATGGCAACAACGGTGGATAAAGGGGCGTGGCCTCAATTGACTTTTTTTTGTTCGCGGTCACGTGACGGACGCTGTGCCAAATTTCTTCCTGTCACGACAAAGTTCGATTTTATTCATTTTTATTTGGTGCTCTGGCAGGAGCGCTATCGCGCCCATTTTTCAAATCTCTTATATTACAACATCCGGGGTCGAGGATATGACCAACAATTCAAGTTCCGCTTAAATCGGCCACGGTTGTGCGAGTTTTGAACTGGTTTAAAGGTGACGGCGAGCACCGAGAAAAACGGACGCAGGAAATCTCATGGCGTTGGCCCATGAAAACACCGTTTAACCTTTAGAAAAGTTTTTAAATAACTTTTATGTCCCACTTGTGTAGATGATCTGGAGCGAACGGGGAGTCGCTGCGTTCACGCCCTAGGAGAGTTCGGGTTCAAATGGGAGAGCATGAATGGCGCGCCCTTCGGCGCCAAGATTATACATTTTTTCCCCAAATGGCCGCCCTCGCTGTTGGTGCCTAGGCACCATGGCAATTGTACTTTTTTGTTTCGGATTGTCATGACGCACCGGTGTATCATTTTTGGTTGGCTGCGCAAAGTTGACATCGGGTCGTGCCCGATGGACACGGTTTGGGAAGGGGCGTGGCCTCAATGACTTTTTTGTTCCGGTCGTCACGCTCGCACCGAGAACTTGTCTGTGCCAATTTCTTTGTGTCTACGCACAAGTTAAAAAGAATTTTCCTCATTCATTTTTATTTGTGCTCTGAGGGGCGGTATCGCGCCCATATTTATATTTTCCTATATCACAACATTCCGGGGTCGACGACTCGACCAACGATTTCAAGTTTCGCTCGAAATCGGCCACAGTATGTGGAGTTATGACTGTTTCGATACGCGGCGGCGAGCGCTAAAAATGGACCGCCTGAATTCATGGCGTTGCCATGACAACACCGTTAATCTATTAGAAAGTTTTTATATTTGGGATTCCCACTTGTGTAGATGATCTGGAGCGAACGGGGAGTCGCTGCGATCAATACGGCCTAGGACGAGTTCGTTCAAATGCGAGGGCAACGAAATGGCGCTTCGGCGCCAGATCGCTCTTCTGGCCAATATGGGCCGCTCCTGATGGTTGCCTAGCACCGCATAATATCTTTTTTTGTTTGGCTTCACGTGACCATCACTGTGCCGAATTTGTTCGTCCTAACGACGAACTAAAATTTTCGGCGGATTTCGGGATTTTGAGGGGGTCTGCCATAGGGCGAATGTTAACGTGGTTTTTCCAGGGGGCGCTTGACGCGCCAATTTTTTTGAATTTTTACATTTTGGAGCATGTGAAGTTTTTTTTTTTTCACCTAATTGAATTTTGGGCAAAAATTCAGGACTTTCATCAGTGGGAGTTGCCGAAACCTGGCTTTTTAGGGGGAGAGGAAAAATAAATATAATATTTAAAGCGCAAGCGGCATTTAGAGGCCGCTCGGAGGGTCTCGTTGGCCGGATTGACGCCGGGTGCCGCACGCCGCCAATAACCGGGAGGCGTAACCAGGCAGCGCCCTCTGCCCACACTAGGTCGAGATTATAAAAGAGCAAAGGCAAGTAATGGCGCCTTCGCGCCAGATTCACTGGATTTTTCCGAAAATGGCCGACCTACCTGTTGTCCTAGCAACCATGTATCGTAACTTTTTTTATTCGCACAGTCAGACGCACGCGTGTACGAATTTTGGTTTGGCGTGCGCAGACGGGTGGTTGCATGGCAAACGATAAGGGAAGAGGCGTGCGCCATGATTGACTTTTTTTATCGGGATCACGTGACGTCACGTCTGTGCCAAATTTTTTTTTCTACGACAAGTTTGATCTTATTCTTCATTCATTTTTATTTTGGTGCTCTCAGGGGGCGCTATCGGCCCATTTTCAAATGTCTAAATCACAACTCGAGTTGAACGACTCGACCAACGATTCCAGTTACGCTCAAATCGGCTTCAGTTTGTGCGAAGTTATGAGTCTTTAACACGGCGGCGATTCTGAAAACGGCGCCGAATTCATGGCGTTGCCCATGACAACACCGTTAATCTATTGAAAGTTTTTTAATCACTTTTGATGTCGGCCATTGTGTAGATGATCTGGAGCGAACGGGAGTGCTGCGTTCAACGCCCTAGGACGAGTTCGTTCAAATGGGAGAGCCATGAAATGGGCCTCTTCGGCGCCAGATTACTAAATTTTTTCCCAAAATGGCCGACCTCGCTGTTGGTTGCGCTAGCAACCATGTAATGTATTTTTTGTTCCCGGACTGTCATGACGCACGCGTGTCCAATTTTGGTTTGGCTGCGCCAAGTTGACATCGGTCGTTGCATGGCAACACGGTTGGGAAGGGGGCGTGGCCTCAATGCTTTTTTGTTCGGGTTCACGTTGACGGATGTCTGTGCCAATTTCTTTTGTCTACGACAAAGTTAAAACCATTTTCCTCCATTCATTTTAATTTGGTGCTTCTGCAGGGGGCGCTATCGCGCCCATTTTCAAATTTCCTATTCACAACATCCGGGGGTCGACGACTCGACCAACGATTCAAGTTTTCGCTCAAATCGGCCACAGTAATGTGGGAGTTATGAAAACACTGGTTTGATACGCGGCGGCGAGCGCTAAAAATGGCACGCCGAATTCATGGCGTTGCATGACAGACAACCGTTAATCCTATTAGAAGTTTTTTTAATAACTTTTGATGTCCCACTTGTGTAGATGAATTGGAGCGAACGGGGAGTCGCTGCGATCAACGGCCTTAGGACGAGTTTCGTCAAATGCCGAGGGCAAACGAATGGCGCCTTCGGCGCCAGATCGCTCTTCTGGCCAAATTAATGGCCGCCCTCACTGTGGTTGCCTAGCAACCGCATAATATCTTTTTGTTGGCTTCACGTGACCATCAATGTGCCGAATTTTGTTCGTCTACGACGAACTAAATTTTCGGGGATTTCGGGATTTTGAGGGGTCCTGGTCCCATAGGGCGCAATGTTAACGTGGTTTATTCCAGGGGGGCTGAACGCGCATTTTTTTTGAATTTTTACATTTTGGGATGTGAAGTTTTTTTTTTTCACCTAAATTGAATTTTGGGCAAAAAATTCAGGACTTTTTCATCAGTGGGAAGTTGCCGAAACTGGCTTTTTAGGGGGAGAGGAAAATTTAATAATAATAATAAGATTAAAAGCCGCAAGCGCAATTTAGAGGCCTCGAGGGCTCTCGTTTGGCCGGTTTGACGCCGGTGGCCGCACAGCCGCCCAATAACCGGAGGCGCTACCGTGCGCCCTAGCCTGTTCACACTAGGTCGATGAATTAATAAAAGACCAAAGGCAGAAATGGCGGCCTTCGGCGCCAGATTACTACATTTTTCCCAAAATGGCCGCCCTCCTGTTGGTTGCCTAGCACCTGCAACGTACTTTTTTGTTCGGACTGTATGACGCACGCGTGTACCAATTTTGGTTTGGCTGCGGCCAAAGTTGACATCGGGTCGTTGCCCCAGGCAACACGGTGGGAAAAGGGGCGTGGCTCAAATGAACTTTTTTTTGTTCGTTGTCACGTTGACGGAAGTCTGTGCCAATTTCTTGTCTACGACAAAGTTTCGATTTTATTCATTTTTTATTTGGTGCTCTGCAGGAGGTCGCTATCGCCCATTTTAAATCTCTTATATTACAAAATGGGGTCCGAGGACGTTGACGCAACAATTCCCAGTTCGCTTAAATCGGCCCCACGGTTTTGTGCGAGTTATGACTGTTTAAAAGGTGACGGCGAGACCACCGAAAACGGACGCCGAATTCATGGCGTTGCCATGAACAACACCGTTAATCCTATTAGAAAGTTTTAAAAAAAAACTTTTGGGAAATGTCCACTTGTGGTAGATGATCTGGAGCGAACGGGGAGTCCGCTGCGTTCAAACGCCTAAGGACGAGTTCGTTCAAAATGGGAGCAGCATGAAATGGCGCCTTCGGCGCCAGATTACTACATTTTGCCCAAAAATGGCCGCCTCACCTGTTGGTTGCCTAGCAACCATGCAATGTACTTTTTGTTCGGCTGTCATGACGCACCGTAGGTATCAATTTTGGTTTTGGCTGCGCCAACAAGTTTGAACATCGGGTCCGTTGCCATGGCAACACGGTTGGGAAAGGGGCGTGGCCTCAATGACTTTTTTGTTCGGGTCACGTGACGGATGTCTGTGCCAAATTTCTTTGTCTACGACAAAGTTAAAAAATTTTCCTCATTCATTTTTATTTGGTGCTCTGCAGGGGGCGCTATCGCGCCATTTTCAAATTTCCTATATCACAACATCCGGGGTCGACGACTCGACCAACGATTCAAGTTTCGCTCAAATCGGCCACAGTATGTGGGAGTTATGACTGTTTGAACGCGGGCGGCGAGCGCTAAAAATGGACGCCGAATTCATGGCGTTGCCATGACAACACCGTTAATCCTATTAGAAAGTTTTTAATAACTTTTGATGTCCCACTTGTGTAGATGATCTGGAGCGAACGGGGAGTCGCTGCGATCAACGCCTAGGACGAGTTCGTTCAAATGCGAGGCACGAAATGGCGCCTTCGGCGCCAGATCGCTCTTCTGGCCAATATGGCCGCCCTCCTGATGGTTGCCTAGCAACCGCATAATATCTTTTTTGTTTGGCTTCACGTGACCAATCACTGTGCCGAATTTTGTTCGTCTACGACGAACTAAAATTTTCGGGGATTTCGGGATTTTGAGGGGTCTGGCCATAGGGCGCAATGTTAACGTGGTTTTTCCAGGGGGCGCTGACGCCCATTTTTTTGAATTTTACATTTTGGAGATGTGAAGTTTTTTTTTTTCACCTAATTGAATTTTGGGCAAAAATTCAGGACTTTTCATCAGTGGGAAGTTGCCGAACTGGCTTTTTAGGGGGAGAGGAAAAATAATAATAATAATAAGAAAAACCCGTACAATAACAATATAGCGCCGCCTTCGGCGGCGCATATTTATATATTCGGAAAGGTCTCACGTCCAGTAATCCAACCGTGGGGTTTATAATCAAGTACGAGCGCGTTGCGCTCGTCTTTTACCTGTTCTTTTTCAATATTTCCCAATGGGTTTTTTTTTGGTATTTTTGTGCGAGCAGAAGCAAATATGCCGCTTTCGCGGCAAAGACCTATGTTATCGATAGGGCTCGATGCCCTGAGTCACTCTAGCAGTGTTTTGAGTGCTGGTGAGTGCCATGGTTGATGACGAGCGCGTTGCGCTCGTCATCGACTGCTTTCTTGTCCATGTTGCGCCTTGCCTGTGGTTTTCACCTTTTTTTCTTCGAGCAGCAACAAATGTGCGCTTTCGCGGCACACGCTTATATCACCGGACAGGTCGGGTGCCGGGAGTGTCGTTATTACTGTGTAATGCATGGGAGCGCTCCGCGCTCTGTTTCTGAGCGCTCCGCGCTCTTTTAGGGAACGTGCGCTACGCGCACGTCTTTCGTCAGTGCGCTCCGCGCACTGCTTGTAGAATAACAACAGGCCGGACCCTGTCAGGCTCTCGGGCCTAATAAGAAAAACCCGTACAATAACAATATAGCGCGCCTTCGGCGGCGCATATTATATATTCGGAAAGTCTCACGTCAGTAATCCAACCGTGGGGTTTATAATCAAGTACGAGCGCGTTGCGCTCGTCTTTTACCTGTTCTTTTTCAATATTTCCCAATGGGTTTTTTTTTGGTATTTTTGTGCGAGCAGAAGCAAATATGCCGCTTTCGCGGCAAAGACCTATGTTATCGGATAGGGCTCGATGCCCTGAGTCACTCTAGCAGTGTTTTGAGTGCTGGTGAGTGGCCATGGTTGATGACGAGCGCGTTGCGCTCGTCATCGACTGCTTTCTTGTCCATGTTGCGCCTTGCCTGTGGTTTTCACCTTTTTTTCTTCGAGCAGCAACAAATGTGCCGCTTTCGCGGCACACGCTTATATCACCGGACAGGTCGGGGTGCCGGGAGTGTCGTTATTACTGTGTAATGCATGGGGAGCGCTCCGCGCTCTGTTTCTTGAGCGCTCCGCGCTCTTTAGGGACGTGCGCTACGCGCACGTCTTTCGTCAGTGCGCTCCGCGCACTGCTTGTAGAATAACAACAGGCCCGGACCCTGTCAGGCTCTCGGGCCTAATAATAAGAAAAACCCGTACAATAACAATATAGCGCCGCCTTCGCGGCGCATATTTATATATTCGGAAAGGTCTCACGTCCAGTAATCCAACCGTGGGGTTCATTGTCAAATACGAGCGTGTTGCGCTCGTATTTTACCTTCTTTCTCAATATTTCCCAATGGATTTTTTTTTTCGTATTTTTGTGCGAGCAGAAGCAAATATGCCGCTTTCGCGGCAAAGACCTATATTATCGGATAGGCCTCGATGCCCTGAGTCACTGTATTAGTGTTTTGAGTGCTGGTGAGTGGCCATGGTCGATGACGAGCGCGTTGCGCTCGTCATCGACTGCTTTCTTGTCCATGTTGCGCCTTGCCTGTGGTTTTCACCTTTTTTCTTCGAGCAGCAACAAATGTGCCGCTTTCGCGGCACACGCTTATATCACCGGACAGGTCGGGGTGCCGGGAGTGTCGTTATTACTGTGTAATGCATGGGAGCGCTCCGCGCTCTGTTTCTTGAGCGCTCCGCGCTCTTTTTGGGACGTCGCTACGCGCACGTCTTTCGTCAGTGCGCTCCGCGCACTGCCTTTACAATAACAACAGGCCCGGACCCTGTCAGGCTCTCGGGCCTAATAATAAGAAAAACCCGTACAATAACAATATAGCGCCGCCTTCGGCGGCGCATATTTATATATTCGGAAAGGTCTCACGTCCAGTAATCCAACCGTGGGGTTTATTGTCAAATACGAGCGCGTTGCGCTCCTCTTTTACCTCTTCTTTCTCAATATTTCCCAATGGGTTTTTTTTTCCGTATTTTTGTGCGAGCAGAAGCAAATATGCCGCTTTTGCGGCAAAGACCTATATTATCGGATAGGTCTCGATGCCCTGAGTCTCTCTAACAGTGTTTTGAGTGCTGGTGAGTGGCCATGGTCGATGACGAGCGCGTTGCGCTCGTCATCGACTGCTTTCTTGTCCATGTTGCGCCTTGCCTGTGGTTTTCACCTTTTTTTATTCGAGCAGCAACAAATGTGCCGCTTTCGCGGCACACGCTTACATCACCGGACAGGTCGTGGTGCCGGGAGTGTCGTTATTACTGTGTAATGCATGGGGAGCGCTCCGCGCTCTGTTTCTTGAGCGCTCCGCGCTCTTTTTTGGACGTGCGCTACGCGCACGTCTTTAGTCAGTGCGCTCCGCGCACTGCCTGTACAATAACAACAGGCCCGGACCCTGTCAGGCTCTCGGGCCTAAAAAACCCGTACAATAACAATATAGCGCCGCCTTCGGCGGCGCATATTTATATATTCGGAAAGGTCTCACGTCCAGTAATCCAACCGTGGGTTTATAATCAAGTACGAGCGCGTTGCGCTCGTTTTTTACCTGTTCTTTTTCAATATTTCCCAATGGGTTTTTTTTTGGTATTTTTGTGCGAGCAGAAGCAAATATGCCGCTTTCGCGGCAAAGACCTATGTTATCGGATAGGCCTCGATGCCCTGAGTCACTCTAGCAGTGTTTTGAGTGCTGGTGAGTGGCCATGGTCGATGACGAGCGCGTTGCGCTCGTCATCGACTGCTTTCTTGTCCATGTTGCGCCTTGCCTGTGGTTTTCACCTTTTTTTCTTCGAGCAGCAACAAATGTGCCGCTTTCGCGGCACACGCTTATATCACCGGACAGGTCGGGGTGCCGGGAGTGTCGTTATTACTGTGTAATGCATGGGGAGCGCTCCGCGCTCTGTTTCTTGAGCGCTCCGCGCTCTTTTAGGGACGTGGGCTACGCGCACGTCTTTCGTCAGTGCGCTCCGCGCACTGCTTGTAGAATAACAACAGGCCCGGACCCTGTCAGGCTCTCGGGCCTAATAAGAAAAACCCGTACAATAACAATATAGCGCCGCCTTCGGCGGCGCATATTTATATATTCGGAAAGGTCTCACGTCCAGTAATCCAACCGTGGGGTTTATTGTCAAATACGAGCGCGTTGCGCTCCTCTTTTACCTCTTCTTTCTCAATATTTCCCAATGGGTTTTTTTTTCCGTATTTTTGTGCGAGCAGAAGCAAATATGCCGCTTTCGCGGCAAAGACCTATGTTATCGGATAGGCCTCGATGCCCTGAGTCACTCTAGCAGTGTTTTGAGTGCTGGTGAGTGGCCATGGTCGATGACGAGCGCGTTGCGCTCGTCATCGACTGCTTTCTTGTCCATGTTGCGCCTTGCCTGTGGTTTTCACCTTTTTTCTTCGAGCAGCAACAAATGTGCCGCTTTCGCGGCACACGCTTATATCACCGGACAGGTCGGGGTGCCGGGAGTGTCGTTATTACTGTGTAATGCATGGGGAGCGCTCCGCGCTCTGTTTCTTGAGCGCTCCGCGCTCTTTAGGGACGTGCGCTACGCGCACGTCTTTCGTCAGTGCGCTCCGCGCACTGCCTGTACAATAACAACAGGCCCGGACCCTGTCAGGCTCTCGGGCCTAATAAGAAAAACCCGTACAATAACAATATAGCGCCGCCTTCGGCGGCGCATATTTATATATTCGGAAAGGTCTCACGTCCAGTAATCCAACCGTGGGGTTTATTGTCAAATACGAGCGCGTTGCGCTCCTCTTTTACCTCTTCTTTCTCAATATTTCCCAATGGGTTTTTTTTTTCGTATTTTGTGCGAGCAGAAGCAAATATGCCGCTTTCGCGGCAAAGACCTATGTTATCGGATAGGCCTCGATGCCCTGAGTCACTGTAACAGTATTTTGAGTGCTGGTGAGTGGCCATGGTCGATGACGAGCGCGTTGCGCTCGTCATCGACTGCTTTCTTGTCCATGTTGCGCCTTGCCTGTGGTTTTCACCTTTTTTCTTCGAGCAGCAACAAATGTGCCGCTTTCGCGGCACACGCTTATATCACCGGACAGGTCGGGGTGCGGGGAGTGTCGTTATTACTGTGTAATGCATGGGGAGCGCTCCGCGCTCTGTTTCTTGAGCGCTCCGCGCTCTTTTAGGGACGTGCGCTACGCGCATGCTTGTACAATAACAACAGGCCCGGACCCTGTCAGGCTCTCGGGCCTAATTAAAGCCGCAAGCGGCATTTAGAGGCCCTCGAGGGTCTCGTTTGGCCGGTTGACGCCGGTGGCCGCACGCCGCCCCAATAACCGGGAGGCGCTGCCGCGCCCTACCTGCCGCACTAGGTCGAGACTATAAAAGAGCAAAGAGAAGAAATGGCGCCTTCGGCGCTAGATCACTCGATTTTTCCCAAATGGCCGACCTCCTGTTGGTTGCTTAGCAACCACGTAATGTACTTTTTGTTCGGACGGTCGTGACGCATGCGTGTACCAATTTTGGCTTAGCTACGCCAAAGTTGACACTGGGTCGTTGCCATGGCAACACGGTGGGAAAAGGGGCGTGGCCTCAATGACATTTTTGTTCGGGGTCACGTGACGGATGTTTGTGCCAAATTTCTTTTGTCTACAACAAAGTTAATTTTTTTTCCTCATTCATTTTTATTTGGTGCTATGCAGGGGGCGCTATCGCGACCATTTTCAAATTTCCTATATCACAACATCTGGGGTGGACGACTCGACCAACGATTTAAGTTACGCTCAAATCGGCTTCAGTTTGTGCGAGTTATGACTCTTTGAACGCGGCGGCGAGCGCTGAAAACGGACGCCGAATTCATGGCGTTGCCATGACAACACCGTTAATCCTATTAGAAAGTTTTTAATAACTTTTAATGTACCACTTGTGTAGATGATCTGGAGCGAACGGGGAGTCGCTGCGTTCAACGGCCTAGGACGAGTTCGTTCAAATGCGAGGGCACGAAATGGCGCCTTCGGCGCCAGATCGCTCTTCTGGCCAATATGGCCGCCCTCCTGATGGTTGCCTAGCAACCGCGTAATATGTTTTTTTATTTGGCTTCACATGAACAATCACTGTGCCGAATTTTTTTCGTCTACGACGAAGTCAAGTTTTCGGGCATCTCCATAGGCGCAATGTAATTTTGATTTTCCAGGGGCGCTGGCGCGCCATTTTTTTGATTTTTTTATATTTTCTAAATGTGAAGAATTTTGTTTTCACGTGTTTGAATTTGTGCAAAAAATCAGGACTTTTCGTCAGTGGGAAAGTGGACTTTGAGGGGGAGAAGAAAAATAATAATAATAATAAGAAAAACCCGTACAATAACAATATAGCGCCGCCTTCGGCGGCGCATATTTATATATTCGGAAAGGTCTCACGTCCAGTAATCCAACCGTGGGGTTTATTGTCAAATACGAGCGCGTTGCGCTCCTCTTTTACCTCTTCTTTCTCAATATTTCCCAATGGGGTTTTTTTTTCGTATTTTTGTGCGAGCAGAAGCAAATATGCCGCTTTCGCGGCAAAGACCTATATTATCGGATAGGTCTCGATTCCCTGAGTCACTCTAACAGTGTTTTGAGTGCTGGTGAGTGGCCATAGTCGATGACGAGCGCGTTGCGCTCGTCATCGACTACTTTTTTATCCATGTTGCGCCTTGCCTGTGGTTTTCACCTTTTTTATTCGAGCAGCAACAAATGTGCCGCTTTCGCGGCACACGCTTACATCACCGGACAGGTCGGGGTGCCGGGAGTGTCGTTATTACTGTGTAATGCATGGGAGCGCTCCGCGCTCTGTTTCTTGAGCGCTCCGCGCTCTTTTTGGGACGTGCGCTACGCGCACGTCTTTCGTCAGTGCGCTCCGCGCACTGCCTGTACAATAACAACAGGCCCGGACCCTGTCAGGCTCTCGGGCCTAATAATAATAAGATTAAAGCCGCAAGCGGCATTTAGAGGCCCTCGAGGGTCTCGTTTGGCCGGTTGACGCCGGTAGCCGCACGCCGCCCCAATAACCGGGAGGCGCTGCCGCGCCCTACCTGCCGCACTAGGTCGAGATTATAAAGAGAAAAGAGAAGAAATGGCGCCTTCGGCGCCAGATTACTAGATTTTTCCCAAAATGGCCGCCCTCCTTTTGGTTGCCTAGCAACCATGCAATGTACTTTTTTGTTCGGACTGTCATGACGCACGCGTGTACCAATTTTGGTTTGGCTGCGCCAAAGCTGACACCGGGTCGTTGCCATGGCAACACGCTGGGGAAAGGGGCGTGGCCTCAATGACTTTTTGTTCGGGGTCACGTGACGGATGTCTGTGCCAAATGTCTTTTGTCTACGACAAAGTTGAATTTTTTTCCCTATTCATTTTTATTTGGTGCTCTGCAGGGGGCGCTATCGCGCCCATTTTCAAATTTCATATATCAAAACATCCGGAGATGACGACTCGACCAACGATTCAAGTTTCGCTCAAATCGGCCACAGTATGTGCGAGTTATGACTCTTTGAAGGTGACGGCGAGCACTGAAAACTGACGCGGAATTCATGGCGTTGCCATGACAACACCGTTAATCCTATTAGAAAGTTTTTAATAACTTTTGATGTCCCACTTGTGTAGATGATCTGGAGCGAACGGGGAGTCGCTGCGTTCAACGCCCTAGGACGAGTTCGTTCAAATGCGAGTGCACGAAATGGCGCCTTCGGCGACAGATTACTCATTTTTTCCCAAAATGGCCGCCCTCCTGTTGGTTGCCTAGCAACCATGCAATGTACTTTTTTGTTCGGACTGTCATGACGCACGCGTGTACCAATTTTGGTTTGGCTGCGCCAAAGTTGACATCGGGTCGTTGCCATGGCAACACGGTGGGAAAAGGGGCGCGGCCTCAATACCTTTTTTGTTCGGGGTCACGTGACAGATGTCTGTGCCAAATTTCGTTTGTCTACGACAAAGTTCAATTTTTTTCCTCATTCATTTTTATTGGTGCTCTGCAGGGGCGCTGTCGCGCCCATTTTCAAATTTCATATATCAAAACATCCGGGGTCGACGACTCGACCAACGATTCAAATTTCGCTCAAATCGGCCACAGTTTGTGCGAGTTACGACTCTTTGAATGCGGTGGCGAGCGCTGAAAACGGACGCCAAATTCATGGCGTTGCCATGACAACACCGTTAATCCTATTAGAAAGTTTTTAATAACTTTTGATGTCCCACTTGTGTAGATGATCTGGAGCGAACGGGGAGTCGCTGCGTTCAACGCCCTAGGACGGGTTCGTTCAAATGCGAGGCCACGAAATGGCGCCTTCGGCGCCAGATCGCTCTTCTGGCCAATATGGCCGCCCTCCTGATGGTTGCCTAGCAACCGCGTAATATGTTTTTTTGTTTGGCTTCACGTGACCAATCACTGTGCCGAATTTTGTTCGTCTACGACGAACTAAAATTTTCGGGGATTTCGGGATTTTGGGGGGTCTGGCCATAGGGTGCAATGTTAACGCTGTTTTTCCAGGGGGCGCTGACGCGCCATTTTTTTCATTTTTTACATTTTGGAGATGTGAAGGTTTTTTTTTCACCTAATTGAATTTTGGGCAAAAATTCAGGACTTTTCGTCGGTGGGAAGTTGCCGAAACTGGCTTTTTAGGGGGAGAAGAAAAAAAATAATAATAATAAGAAAAACCCATACAATAACAATATAGCGCCGCCAAGGCGGCGCATATTTATATATTCGGAAAGGTCTCACGTCCAGTAATCCAACCGTGGGGTTCATTGTCAAATACGAGCGCGTTGCGCTCGTCATTTACCTCTTCTTTCTCAATATTTCCCAATGGATTTTTTTTTTCCGTATTTTTGTGCGAGCAGAAGCAAATATGCCGCTTTCGCGGCAAAGACCTATGTTATCGGATAGGCCTCGATGCCCTGAGTCACTCTAGCAGTGTTTTGAGTGCTGGTGAGTGGCCATGGTCGATGACGAGCGCGTTGCGCTCGTCATCGACTGCTCTCTTGTCCATGTTGCGCCTTGCCTGTGGTTTTCACTTTTTTTTATTCGAGCAGCAACAAATGTGCCGCTTTCGCGGCACACGCTTATATCACCGGACAGGTCGGTGTGCCGGGAGTCTCGTTATTACTGTGTAATGCATGGGGAGCGCTCCGCGCTCTGTTTCTTGAGCGCTCCGCGCTCTTTTAGGGACGTGCGCTACGCGCACGTCTTTCGTCAGTGCGCTCCGCGCACTGCCTGTACAATAACAACAGGCCCGGACCCTGTCAGGCTCTCGGGCCTAATAATAAGAAAAACCCGTACAATAACAATATAGCGCCGCCTTCGGCGGCGCATATTTATATATTCGGAAAGGTCTCACGTCCAGTAATCCATCCGTGAGGTTCATTGTCAAAGCCGAGCGCGTTGCGCTCGGCTTTTACCTCTTCTTTGTCAATATTTCCAATGGATTTTTTTTTCGTATTTTGTGCGAGCAGAATCAAATATGCCGCTTTCGCGGCAAAGACCTATATTATCGGATAGGTCTCGATGCCCTGAGTCTCTCTAACAGTGTTTTGAGTGCTGGTGAGTGGCCATGGTTGATGACGAGCGCGTTGCGCTCGTCATCGACTGCTTTCTTGTCCATGTTGCGCCTTGCCTGTGGTTTTCACCTTTTTTTATTCGAGCAGCAACAAATGTGCCGCTTTCGCGGCACACGCTTATATCACCGGACAAGTCGGGGTGCCGGGAGTGTCGTTATTACTGTGTAATGCATGGGGAGCGCTCCGCGCTCTGTTTCTTGAGCGCTCCGCGCTCTTTTTGGGACGTGCGCTACGCGCACGTCTTTCGTCAGTGCGCTCCGCGCACTGCCTGTACAATAACAACAGGCCCGGACCCTGTCAGGCTCTCGGGCCTAAAAAACCCGTACAATAACAATATAGCGCCGCCGAAGGCGGCGCATATTTATATATTCGGAAAGGTCTCACGTCCAGTAATCCATCCGTGAGGTTCATTGTCAAATACGAGCGCGTTGCGCTCGTCTTTTACCTCTTCTTTGTCAATATTTTCCAATGGATTTTTTTTTTCGTATTTTTGTGCGAGCAGAAGCAAATATGCCGCTTTCGCGGCAAAGACCTATATTATCGGATAGGGCTCGATGCCCTGAGTCACTGTAACAGTGTTTTGAGTGCTGGTGAGTGGCCATGGTCGATGACGAGCGCGTTGCGCTCGTCATCGACTTCTTTCTTGTCCATGTTGCGCCTTGCCTGTGGTTTTTGTCCTTTTTTCATGCGAGCAGCAACAAATGTGCCGCTTTCGCGGCACACGCTTATATTACCGGACAGATCGGGGTGCCGGGAGTGTCGTTATTACAGTGTAATGCATGGGGAGCGCTCCGCGCTCTGTTTCTTGAGCGCTCCGCGCTCTTTTTGGGACGTGCGCTACGCGCACGTCTTTCTTCAGTGCGCTCCGCGCACTGCCTGTACAATAACAACAGGCCCGGACCCTGTCAGGCTCTCGGGCCTAATAATAAATAGAATGTAATACTAATCTATTTATTAGAGTAAGTGCAAGCAATGAATATTCCAAATAGGTTCATTAGGTCTTAATGATCCCCAGACTGTGAACCGGGACGAGGGGGTGTATACCAACTTCCCCACACCCTAGACACAGTTCTGAAGAAGTCGGACTGCAGGTGGCGCTGTCAGCCGGCTACTACAAGCAGTCAGAGCTAAAAACTGTTTAAATCAGCTGACCAGACACGTCACAGCAACGTCAGGTGACAACCTCTGAGAAAGGCCACAGTTGTAGCCGAAACAGTCAAGTATGAAATATACAGGTCCGGCTATATGAACATATTAGCAATATAATACGCACAATGTAATAGCAGCAATACATTTAAAAACCTTGTGATTATATAATGAAATATTTACCTTGTATTTAACCTGTTATCTGCCTGTTTAGGGTTATTTTCTCCAATTATGTATATCCATATCTCAAAGCACATTGACTGGAGAGCTTACAGCCTATGCTAGTGTGATACCTCATTTGAAAGACCTTCTAGTTTCTAAAACACATTTGCTGTCCCTAACCCAAATCCTAACCCTAACCCCTGACCACAAACCTATGACCCTATAACCCAAAGCCATCAGGAGGGATGGCAAATGACAAATTTCTTCTTGCAAACTGCAAATTATACTGACAATGTTTGAGGTTCCCTACATATTACTGCAGTAAAATAATGTCCCCACTGCAAAACAAATTAATACATTTACATAACCCAAGAAGGCCAACAGAGCTCCTTTAGTAACATGCACCAAACAGATGGTTAATCTTTGTTTATGTTGTGGCTTGGATATAATTGGTTGGAAGAGTCTGAACATCAAAGTTTGCCCAGACTAAAGTGTTTGATAGTGATGCTGCCTCTGAGACCTGGGGCTTCGCCGGTTTGCATTGCACTTCAGAGGTTCAACATCCTCCTTTGTATTTGCGCAGATGTAGCCTTGTTATGGCACATATCCAGAGGGCTGTGTGTGCTACGTTTCAGTTCAAAGGGAAACACAGCGGAGGAAGTGTCAAGCATGAGACGGTTTCTCATTTATTGATTTATGCTGGCCAAAAATATCTCTATGATTTCACTCGTCCTCAGAGTGGGCGTATGGGCATTGGAGTGAATACTCTGAATAATGTTAGTCCGATGAAGATAACGGCGTGTATGAAATGTCCACTAGGATGTGACCGACCACTGGGCCACATACTTACATCATAAAGAGCTCTCTTTTTGGTCAGCTCATCTAAAAGGCTCAGTTTTACCTCTCTTTGGGTTACAATAGAAAGAGAAGTCGGCTAAAATCACACCATAGGAATAGGAAAGGTTAATTGATGTAATCATTAAATAGGCTAGCAATCAATCTATTTCTCAATTGAGCAAAATGTATTTGTATAGCACCTTAACCTCTTAACCCCCACCTGAACCGAGCACATTTTCTCCAGTTTGGCTTTACCCAAATCTAAAAGCTTCTTGAAACAAAGCGCCAAAATAGAGACAAAAAGAAGGATGGAAACGCACCTAATGAGTGACAAAAATGCAACAAAAAGCAATGAAAAAGCCACAAAAAGTGACAAAAAAGTGACGCACAAACATGCCCAAAAAAAGCAACAAAAAATGCCACAAAAACACAACAAAAAGAGACAAAAACATGACAAGAACGCTTCACAAATGTGACAAAACGCAACGCGACACAAAAGCTACAATCACTTTAGTAGGTCTCAGCTTTCAAATGAGGTGTTACACTGGTCTCCAGTCAAGAAGCTTTTAGTTTTGGGTAATGCCGAACTGGAGAAAATATGCTCAGTTCAAGTGGTGGTTAAGAGGTTAAAACACCCAAGTGATGTACAAGGGGCCTCACTGAAAACAAGAAAGGTATACAGGACTTGATTAAGCTTATCATATTTAATTTTCATATTATGTACCTATTCAGATTTAAGAATCACTAAACTCAACTAACCAAAATGACTAGTTGGAAAGATTAATGACAAGCATGTATTTGGTGAATGCATATTATAAATAGATCAATGGGTAAATGTAATAATTATTTTTAGTTATGGTGTGTACTTCCACAAATGCCCGCGAGAGGTCACTGTAGGGGCAACAGTTGAATGCCTCTCTGTTCTCGCGGTACTTGCCTTCGAAAGTATCGCGTTATCTCAGCGGTCCAGCAGCAGCAGCAGCAGTTCTGAGGACGAAGATGGCGGCTAGAGGGGGCTTTCAGACGGCACCAACCGGTGGAGGCGGCGGCCCGATGGGTCCTGGACCTCCAGTGCCGGGTGCAGTACCAGGCATGGGACCGGGGACTCCTTCTGGACGGATGGGACCTGCGGGGCCGACGCAGAACCACATGTACCGCTCTCCGATGCCTGGGCCTGGGTACCCGGTGAGACTCTCCATCTTTGCTCTTCGTTAGCTCCGAGCTAGAACAAAGCCTCCTGCTGCCGCTTTGTCAGCTGCGGCAAATGTTGATTATTGTCACGAATAAAAACTGCAGATTGAACTGGTCAAAATACGTGAGAAAAATGCGTCGCTCGTTATCAAAGAGAAAAGTCTTCGAGATCAACAACTCTTGAGTTAGTTTGTGACTAGTTCGAAACTGCTAACCCGCCTGCTAACTCTGCTAGTTGGACGCGCTAGCCAATTAGCTTAGCCCGCTTTGATCACCTTCTATCTCCATGGTGAGAATAAAGTTAGGATAAGTTGTTCGCACTGTTTTGGTAGTTGTGAAGAAAACGCGTAGGCGCTTGCTGCGTATGAAAGTTTAAGTGTGATCGTCGACATGAAAGTTGTTAACTACTGTTCGGAAGAATGAATGACCGCTCCATCATACATTTAAGTTTGTTTTTGATCTCTCGTCTCTTATCATCGGCAATATCAACAAACACGAGAACAGAAGTGCACGGAGAAATTCAGAAACTAACGGAATGAAATTAATTGGACTCTTATTTCTGATGTTGCTCACTAGTGCACAAAAGTGTAATCGTCGCTACAAATACTGTCTTATTTTGATTGTCAGAGTTCGTTATTTTATGGCCCTTTCATCGTTCCAATCATCAGTAAATGCTCGTGTGTCTTTGGGTAGTGGTACTGAAAGTATATACTCAAATGTTTCTAGTTTTCTTTGAACGTTGCGCTCATTGTACTCTGAAATGAAAGCACATATTATACATCAAATTTATTTTAAGACATAATTGAGTTGAGAACTTTCTGGAGAACATTTATTTCCTTTGTTTAAGAATGCCATGAGTGCCTTCAGTTATCTCAGACAAAGGTCCTGCTCTGATGAGTCAAAAGTTAGGAAAACATTGTTATATGCTTTCACTTCAGCATTAAACCGCATAATATTGAAGCAACATTGGGGCGTTCTGAACTTTTTACCTGCAGTGCATTTAGTAGATGAAGCCGTCCGATCTCTTCACTAACTATGTGGGCTGCTTTGAATCCATTAAAGCCTCGCCGCTGCTTAGCTACTGACGACCTCCAGAGTGAAAAGAAGCCACATTATTCTGCCTCGTCCTTGAGCGCCACTCGCGCACGCCGCCTTTCACCGCAAGTCAATGGGCACGGCGTTCTCTGAATACCGCCGCGCGCTCGTTGTTCTCGGCGAGACCAAGGTTGTTCCGACATACGGTGTAAAAAAGACTGAGTGATGGGCATGTCGTCTCTTTTGTGCCCGCGCCGAGCTGTGTGCAAACCTCACATTCATCCCGCCTTTATTGACCGTCCCTACTGTCAGTCGCCACTTCCTCGCCGCATGCCTGGACTTTAGTTTGCCTTCTTGCCTTCCGTCTGTCGTTTGCGGGACTCGCAGCTCGTAAAGGAATCTCGTCATATTCTCATTAGTGTTTGCCGACACCATGCAGTCGGACACACGGAGTCGCCTTTTTGAATTCCTTTCACACGGCCTGGTGAGTTTATTACTTATGTTTCGCAGTTTGGAAATGTTGGATTAAATTTGCATTGCCATTTCCTTTTTTTATGTTGTACTTTTTGTAATTCCGATCCAATTCTACTTTCCAGTGAGTATAGATCTTCTTATTTTTTTTTAGCTTAACTTGTTTTGTCCCCGCTTATTGTTTGCTCCAGTTCCTTTCGACCTTGTAAATTATCACCATGCTGAAATGTAGCTCCTGTTTTGTCTCCACAGCGGTCCGCAGTCAAAAGCTTTTGCCGTTTTTAAGATCAAGTTCGCAAGATTGAAAGAAATCGTAGCCGAAGAAAGCGCCAGAAAGCATAATGTCTCGTCGGATTCGGTGTTTCTTTACAGCTTGAACTAAACTTATTCAGATTTCATATTGTCATTAATGCTTCTGCTTCATTGTCACTATGATTTTTTGTTGTTGGTTGAAGGACATGGTCGGCATAGCAACAGATGTGCCAGAGTTGTTGTGATTTTTTTTTTCCGACATTCTTCAAGCTATGACTTTGATATAAAACGATCATATGATTTCTGACTGCGGCTCTAGTGATTAGTAGTTATTTTCATGGTGTGTTTATTTTCCCCCTTTGGCATTGCTCTACTATTATATTTGCATAAGTCTGTTGAAAATCCTAAAGTTATGGTCAAACACTTTCAGCTTTGGCAGAAAGTTGCTTGTTCAGTGGAATTTGCTTTAAAATATCAACTTTCCCTCATTATTCAAATCTTCAGAAATAAAATATACACAGATTTGTTGCGATTGTGGCATTAACATATAGTATTTAGGCATTAAAAAGCATTATTAAATGTATATAGCATACACAGCTGCTCAACATAATCTATCTTTAACCCCTTAACCCCACATGAACGGAGCACATTTTCTCCAGTTTGGCTTTACCGAAATCATACAGAGCTCAAAAGTGCGACCACTTTGGTTGTTTGCAGGAAAATGTTAAATATTTCTAAAGTGGTGCGCTTAAGTTATGTCCTGGTGCGCCTAAATGAAAATAAGTGGGCACACCGATGCAACCAACATAAAATGTTAGTCTGGAGCCCTGTCGTATATCAATAAAAGCTTATTGAAAAAATGAGTCACAATAGCGACAAAAATGAGGATGAAAACGCAACAAAAAAGTAGTGAAAGTGCAGAAAAAATGTGACACCAACAATAAAAAAGTGGCGACGATGTGAACAAGCAAAAAACCTGACATAAAAGTAACAAAAAGGAGATGAAAAAGCAAGTGAAAAAAGTGACAAGCAGTGTTAATTTTGACAAAATATTTTAATTTAGTTTTAGTCTTAGTCTTTTGACGAAAATGTAATTCAATTTTAGTCGAGATTTAGTCAAAAAAATATCTTCAATTTTAGTCTAGTTTTAGTCGACTAAATTAAAGAAAATTTAGTCGACTTTGCATTATAATATTCATTATAATCATATTTAATCAAGGTCTTCTGCTTCATGGAGCTGCTCCCACATGAACAAAGCTCAGAGCTGCTCCTTTGGCAGTGAATTTACATGATCTGAGGCTCTTTCAGACGGTCAATAGAAGTTTGGATGATTTTAGTCTCTCCTTTTCATTTTTATTTAGTCTTATTTTAGTCGACTAAAACATCTGGACATTTTAGTCATAGTTTTAGTCTCATGAAAAACTTATAATTTAGTTTTAGTCCAATTTTAGTCAGCAAAAATATCACTTTGACTAAAATTAAGACTAAATATTTTAGTCGACGAAATTAACACTGGTGACAAGTAAAAATGTCTTGTAGGTCTTTGCTTTCAAATGTGGCATTACACTGTCCTACTGTATAGGCTGTAAGCTCCAGATGCTTTTAGATTTGGGTAAAGCCGAATTGGAGAAAATGCACTTAAGGCGTTTGATAAGAGGTTAAAGCCCATCACAGTCAACCATTTTCTTACTTTCTTTACAAGACAATACTTTGACATTAGACGGTACAGTAAAGGGGTCAACCATTTTCTGTCAAGAGATGGAATATTTTGTATCTAAATATTCTATTGTGGTTTTACAGAGACCAGGCATGCCCCCCTCCAACAGGATGACCCCACAGGGACCAGCCATGGGCCCTCCGGGATACGGGGGCAGCCCGGTGTCTCGCCCGGGGATGCCTGGAGTCATGGACCCGTCCCGGAAAAGACCTGCCCCTCAGCAGATCCAACAGGTGCAGCAGCAGAACAGGAACCAGCAGTAAGTTCCATAAATCAATCAGTGTGTAAACAATGAAGTACTTTTGTTGCTTTAGCTTCACTAGAGTCACTTTTGTATCAAATGTCCAATGCCTTTACTGAATTCCCCTCTGCTCTAGTAATGTTAGGCTCCACTTAAAGAATACTTCTGTTTGTTTTTGAAGCAGAAGAACCGGCAAAACCAATTAATTTTATTTGTGATGCTTTTAAACGAAATCTACATATCGAAGGAAGCAATGTGTCATAGGATTCTGTCCAGATTTTAGACGCTGCTGCTGCTGTTGTTGTTGATTTATTACAGCGTCCGCTCATCTCTGAGTAGGTGTCAAGGAGCGTAATGACTTGTTTTGTCTCTGTCTCTAGACAATCCCAAATTGATCTTTGATGTTAATGTGTTTTTGCAGCACAAAGAAGAAGAAGATGGCTGATAAAATTCTACCTCAAAGGGTGAGTCACGGAGACGCAGCGGTTAGTGCTCGTGTTTCACAGCTAGAAGATCCGGGTTTGATTCCCAGCTGGACGGGGCCTTTCTGTGTGGAGTTTGCATGTTCTCCCCGTGTCTGCGTAGGTTTCCCCTACCAATAAAAACATGTACAATAGGCCAGGATGAATGAGAGTGTGTTTGAGAGTGCGCATGTGAGACGACGGATGGAATTTAGCCCAAGGCAAAAATCCGGTGTGGTTTTTTAATTAACATGGACTGTCCCAACAAACAAACAATGAAATCCATTAACTTCAGCCTTGAATCATTTTGAGATTGTGGTCAGTGCGTCTTACTGTGTTTTTTTTTTCCCCATTTGGGAAGCACTTTGTCTAACTCGCCAAGGTCCTGAAAGTAGTGTTTTAAGATGCCAGTAGTAAATTTGGTTCACCTGCGACAACAGTTGGACACATGGTAAAAACAAGCTAAATCATACAAAGTAGCACGTCATAGAATATTTAATCTTCAGTGTGACCAGACTTGGATCGAGATCAATCAGGACCACACCTCGTCTGAACAGGGGTTAAAATTGACCTAAGTTATGCTTTAACTGGGTGTAAACAATTGATCCCAAAAAATAATTGTTGACTTACTAAGCATGAATGTCTTGAATTAAATCACCCTCTGCCCCTCATACAGCGCCCCCTGCGGTCACAGTTCCACACTGACGTTTAGAAGCTTCATACAAAGGATGTATACGAGACATTTTTAAAATTTGTATTTGTATAAAAACGATATCAGTGGGGCATATTGATATCGGCCAATCAAAATCCCCAAGCATCGGCCTTAGAAAAACACACATTGGTCGACCTCTATTACATATATTTCTTATAAGATTGAAACCTTTACTATTATAAATGTTTAACTATAGGCTATTTGTTAGATAAAAACAAATTAAATCTTAAAATATTGGCCTATATCGGCAATGCCCAACCCCCTTCATATTGGTATGAAGCCATAAGCCACACCAGATCGTAAAATCACTGAAGTCTTCCATCTGAGATTGAGCAACCCAAATGTTGATTTTCTGTGTATGCACTTTACATGAACTGAACTGCGATAAATCTTCCAAAATATAACTTCATGCGACTAAGCATTATGAAAAACTGTCAAAGAGTATTTCAGACATATTGTTGCACTGAGAGAATAGGCACTGTTGTTTTGTGTCATTGTCCATATACCTTGTAGTGTTTTTGTTTTTTTTGTTTGAGTTTTTATTTCGAGCTAAGGCACAAATCCAAGAAAAACAGAAAATATATATACACAATAAAAGAAAACAAAAAAGAAAAATAATATACATTCTAACTCGAAAAGGAGTGGGAAGAAGACAAGCTTATTGACTCCCACCCCTGTTCATAGACTTAAATAACAATAACTAACAACACTGCATATTTCTTACCATCTTACAAGACAACTATCAACCGAGTTGGTTACATATTAACAAATGCAACACTGCATTATACCAGGTCAACATTCACAGTATCTCACACGCTCAACATTCACAGTATCTCACACGCTACAACCAGTGTATTATTTCTGTTTCCCATACCGAATTCATTACCATGTTGGCATTATCGTTATTCATCATCACCATTACAACCCATATAACATTACTCTGTATCAAAGTGTTTGATGATACATAACATACTCCACGTTTATTCATGAAAGGTACAGTAATCGCAGACCGATTGATGCTCATGATAACAAGAATAATCTTAATGATGTGTGTATATAAACAATATACAAGGAGAGTTATTACCTTTTTGTTTGCTTCAAATGTCACACTGAATGGTTAATGTTGTTGTTGCTTCTCTCAGATTAGGGAACTAGTCCCGGAGTCTCAGGCTTACATGGATCTGCTGGCGTTCGAGAGGAAGCTGGACCAGACCATTATGCGTAAAAGATTGGACATTCAGGAAGCTCTCAAGAGGCCCATCAAGGTAACGCACAAGCTCACTCTGGTCTTTAGGGGCTTGGGAGTGTTTTTTTTATTCAAAGTGATACAGAACATTTCATTGCAGTATGTAAGTAATAGTCAAATAATATATTGTAGTTGTAATAGATTAGCCGTGCCTCACTCAAAGGAATAAAAACTAACATTACACGGCAGACAGCGACTTACTGATGGATAATCTCTAACAACGCGGTAACAACTTTGCTTTGGATGTAAAACGTCTACGGAGATGTCTGTGTTCATAAATTCCTATTTGTTTTAATCAACCATAAACCAGACTGGTTCAAATTGCAGTGCCATTTTAACATGGGGTTTCCGCACGCATTAAAAACATTAAGTCGTTTGAATTGTGCCAAAACTATGGGACCTCAAAAGCATTAAATTAGACTTACACTGGCATTAAATACATTTTGGGGGGGAAATAATTGTATTGTCCACAATTTTTTTTAAACCAAAAGTTACTTAGTGCTTTGATTAATTTGAGCAAGACGTGGCTAAATCATCTTGGGGAGGAGACAGGAAGTCCAAATGCCTTCAGCTCGAGCCAGAACTAGCCCAGCTTCCTCGCGCGAGAAGCTAATCAAATCCTTTCGCTCCTAACTTCTCCTTTTGTTGTTTTTAGCAAAAAAGAAAGCTCAGAATCTTCATATCCAACACCTTCAACCCTGCCAAGCCTGACGCGGAGGACGGGGAGGGCACTGTTGCATCATGGGAGCTTCGAGTCGAGGGGCGTCTGCTCGAAGATGTAAGCTCATTCGCCGGCCCGCTGTCAGCACGTGGATCCTTAGGCCGCTTTAAATCACCGACTTGTTTTGCAGACGGCTGTATCCAAGTACGAAGCCACCAAACAGAAGAGGAAGTTCTCCTCTTTCTTCAAGTCTCTGGTGATCGAGTTGGACAAGGATCTGTACGGTCCAGACAATCACCTTGTGGAGGTTGGATAATCCGATTTAAACATTTGTATCGATCCATAATTCAATAACTTCCTCTGTGTTCTTTTTAATTGTCTTGTTTACCTGTGACATTTGAAGGCAGTACCGTGAAGAATAGGGTTATTTTATCAGAAGGCAATTTCTTTGAAACCTCTCGTCGGGCCCCAAGGGCAAATGTTCAATAGCAACTAAATTAAAAAAACCTTTATATCGGAGCTGTAGCAATTTTTAAGGATTTCTCTTCATTCGAGTGATTTGCCGCCCAGGTATCGTGTAAGGAATCTGGAAGAAACACGGACGCTAAAAGGGTTTGCTGTCGGAGAGTTTTGACCAATATCAACAATTTAACCCCAGCCTTAACTAAGCATATTTCTCCAGTTCAGCTTTACCCAAATCTAAAAGCTTCTTGACCTGACAGCCTATAGGCCAGGGTAATGCCTCATTTGAAAGCTAAGACCTACCAAACTAATAACTTTTTCTTGGCTGCATTTGTCAAATTTTTTAAGTGTTTTTGTTGCTTTTGTGTTTTGTTAATGTTTCTTTTCCGGCACATTTTTGCCGCTTTTATGTGGCTTTTTCATCACTTTTTTAGTCGGGTTTTTGTTGCTTGTTGTGTTGCTTTTTGTCACTTTTCGCCACTATTTTGACGGCTTTTTTTCAAGACGCTTTTCGATTTGAGTAAAGCCAACTGGTGAAAATGTGCTCCGCTCAGGTTTGGGTTAAAGTTGGACATATGCAAAATCAACTTCCTCTGCGTTTAAACCGTGTTTTAACGTTGTTCCCTCGTCAAAGACAGACCTGGAGTAGTATTTAATAACATTCACGCAGTTTCGGTCAAAGCTGTTAAATTTAGCTGTTTCTTCTTCTACGGTGTCAGCGCCTCGTTCTTCCTGATTACAACTGTGTCATTGTTCAAACTCAAAAACTGTCCTTAATCCACCATTATTGATTTTGAGCCGTTCTGTGCTCGAAGTCTGTTTATCACGCACACGCCGTACCCAACCTGGAAGTTATTTTTTAAGACATTTATTCTTATCGCTGCCAGCAGGAGGAGCCCCAGATGAGACTTTCAGCAGCTCTTTCACCTGCATTTCATTACTGTTTAATCCTTACGAAGACATATTTTCCATTGTGACATAAGTTGCATTAAGTTGAAGAATCTGTATAGAACTACTGAGTGCAGCTGTCAGGCCGGTGATCAATGCGTCAAAGTTAAAGTCAAAGCCTCATAAGAAAGTGTGTAAATTCACAGTAACATTTTATTGTGCCAATATTATGGCCGTTAACGTCATCCAGAAGCATTGATCTCTATTCCAACTGCCACTATGCCAAAACTTCCTGAAAAATAAGGACATTGCTCAACCATTTTTAAGTTTGTCAAATTATACACATGAAGCTCTAAAACTCATTCTACTGCAGTTTTGGCTAAAAGAAGAGAACTTTCCTCAAAAGTGGCTCATTGTGTCCACTTTGCTTTAAAATGTCTTGTTATGAAATTCTAATAATGAAATGATCTAATTCTTTTGCATTGTCGCATTACAAATATAGCATTTGTGCCATAAAAAGATATTAAAGCCTAACTTTCTAAACCCTGGTGTTAATAACTCCATTTATTCCCAGTGGCACAGGACGGCCACCACTCAGGAGACGGATGGTTTCCAGGTGAAGCGTCCCGGAGACGTGGGCGTCCGCTGCACCGTGCTCCTGATGCTGGACTATCAGCCGCCCCAGTTCAAGCTGGACCCGCGCCTGGCCCGCATGCTGGGCATCCACACCCAGACCAGGCCCGTCATCATCCAGGCCCTGTGGCAGTACGTCAAGACCCACAAACTGCAGGACCCCCACGAGAGGAGTTCATCAAACTGTGACAAGTATCTGCAGCAGGTACGCGCCAGAGGGGTCTTACTTCAAACTTCACACACATGAGCATAGTTTATAAAAGCTGATTTCAGGTCCGGGGTTATTCTCGTGGAATTGGGCGGTGTTTTGAATGTTTCCACTGATTGTAAAGTGTGTCAATTACAGCTAGAGGTCAACAGATGTGTCGGCCGGCCGATATTAGGGTATTTTACAAAGTGATAGAGACTTCCTAATGTTTGCATTAGGAAGAGCTCAGCCTTAAATTGAGCCTCCCACAACTTCCTAGGCCTCAGAGAAACATCACGGTGACAAGCAGTAATAGTTTACAAATACAAGTTTGTACACCTATTTAATACATTTTAAGTTGCAGACTTTTGCTTATTTCCAAATCATAAGAGATAGACTTACGATTTTTGTTTTGGAGTCTGCTGATCTTTTGTCTTTTTTAAATGAGTTTCCTCTGAAGTATCTACTTAACATTGAATGTCTTGAATAAATCAGCCCTATGCCCCTGATAAAACGCCTCCTGCTGTCACATTTTACAGTTTGGAAGCATCATAGACGAGACATTTTTAGATAAAAACATCGATGGTGCATACTGGCATCAAAAACCCATATCGGTCATCCTCTGATTACAGCCAAGTTATAGAATAAAATCCCTATTTCTGAACACCAAAACATCAAATCCGTTCTGTGAGAGAATCATCAGAGGAGCATTAAAAACGTGCTCTGGTTTTGAGCGGGTGGTAGGATGTTTTCAGTTTGACCACCGATACCTGGCAATCATGACTGGTACTAAAAGGTTTTCGACGCGTGTTTCCTACAGCTGTGAGAAAAAACATTGTTAAATTGAAATTTGAATTGTCCCAAATATATTATATACTGTGTGTGTGTGTGTGTGTGTGTGTGTGTGTGTGTATATAATATTCACAAAAGCTAAAGTTACTCTCAAGCAGTCAAGTAACTCTAAGAGGGTTTATGTGTAGAACAACTGCGGATCTGAACTGCATTTGATACCTCCATCCATCTTCTTCCACTTGTCCGTTGCCGGGTCGTGGGGGAAGCTGTTGGAGCTGCCCAATCACATTGCACCAGCCCCTATGGCTCCTCCTGCAGGTGGTGGGGTCCACAGAAGGACGGCCTCATGGTTCTAACCGGGCCTGTTGGTCTCTCATAAGGGGCTTCTGAACCGCTCTTTGTCTGACCCGTCACCTAGGAACTGTTTGCCTTGGGAGACCCTACCAGGGGCACGAAGCCCCCGACAACTTGGCTCCCAGAATCATTCGCGTGCTCAAACCCCTCCACCACGTTAAGGTGGCGGTTCCAGGAGGGGGCATTTGATACCTGTATAAGTTAAACAGTGCCTTGTACACGCCTCTGAATGTTTAAATGTTCTCTGAGGTGTGAACTTAAAAAAAGTTGACAAATCTTCTAATGATATTTAAGTCCAGTCCTACTTCTCGCACATCTCCTTTGTAAATCCTACACTTTCCATAAAGTGCCACATCAGAAAATACAACATTTCCGATGTTTCAAAGGTGTCAGTCTCCTGTCCTTGTGCGGTGAGAGCCGCTCACAAGCTTTCCAGCAGCTGTTTGGGCTGTTTGCCATCATAAAGAGACAAAATAAATGGTGATGCTCAACGCAAAGTGCACCTCAAGCTGTATAAGAGATTGTTTTATTACTTGCTTAATGGCATAAACACTGGAATACTTTAAAACTTGTACGGTGTTGCTATTTACTTAATGCAGCAACTGGAATTTAATCTAACTTTGACTTTAAATCACTACTTGCACTTATTTACTTGTACAACATCTACAACTATCTATAAACCATGTTGCTTTTCTCCATGATTAGATCTTTGAGTCTCAGCGGATGAAGTTCTCTGAGATCCCACAGCGCCTGCATGCCCTCCTCATGCCCCCGGAGCCAATCATCATCAATCACGTGATCAGGTGACCTCCGCTCAGCTGATTTAGTCTGGCTCCTGTACGAGCGTTAACTAAATGCGGATTGATTTTCGTTAACAGCGTGGACCCCAACGATCAGAAGAAAACGGCGTGCTACGACATTGACGTGGAAGTGGACGACACGCTGAAGACCCAGATGAACTCTTTCCTCTTGTCCACGGCCAGTCAGCAGGAGATCGCCGGACTGGACAATAAGGTCAGCACACGAGGCTCAAAGCACACGGTCGCGTCCTCTCCTTCGACATAAACCACAGCCCGGAACAGAGTCAATTTTTAATGAGCAATTCCAGTCCCATCTTCTGACTTAAGAGCGAGAAGAAACCACTGGAAACAGGTGTAATGTTCTAAACCAAAAAAAACCCCAGTCCAGTTGACGACCTAAGAATCCTTTACTATGGTGAAAAAAAACTGAGACAACCAGTTTCTAATCAATGCAAACAAAGCTCTCATGTCTGTAAGCTGGTTAATTAGATCAAGTGAATAAATAAGTTGAATAAAATGTATTGGACCTCGTGCAATAAAAGTTTGACGATGAATAAATTATTTTGCCAGAATCAAGGCCTTAAATGTCATTAAAAAGCATTAAATTAGATTCAAACTGTCATTAAATCTGAATTTATTGGAAAATTATGACATTCCTCAACATTTTTTACTGTACAAGTTAAAGCAGAACTAAGTAACGTTTGCCCTAGAGGCCACAAGCGCCACTGCAGCTGTCGTGGCATGTTGCCATTTTTTTTAACTCATTAATTGTCCATGAGAGTAAATACTACGCTGAGAGAGGGATACTGTACATTGTGCCACAACCCAATTATACAGGAGATATTTTTTCCCCGCTCAAACTTGGCTGTAAATGCTGCTAAAGTGGCGCTATCGCACAGTTAGCTTAGCCTGTTGGCTTCTTCTGATCGTGATAAACCAAATAATGTTTTGCAAAATGTTCATCAACAAACTGGACAGAATACAGTCAGGACTTCCCTGCACCATGTCATAAACCTCAGAAATGCGAGCCAAAAGTGATTTTGTAGAGAACTGAGAGCAGCGAGGGAGATGTTTTCCATTAGTGTGTATTGGGGCTGCCGGGTCGGAAACCGGGAAAGTTGCAACTAAGTGTGGTTTTCTGGCCAGAGACACCAGGAGAGAAAAAGGACCCTCCAATCGTCCCATTAACACTTGTATTACCCTCAGAGCGACTAAGAAAAGGATTTATTATGGTAAAAAGTTACATAGTTCTGCTTTAACTGAAAATACCAACATTATGACATAATAAAACATATTCAGTTGCCAGTTTGACTGAAATTTACCACATTGTTTTGCTCAAAAGTTGCTCTTTGTCTAATTATTTTCCGTTTGATGAAGTGTTTGCAAATCTCAAAACATGAAATCTGCACTAGAGCAGGGTGTCAAGTGTATCCCACTTTTGTGCGGCCTTCCCACACTTAGGCCTAGTCCACACGTAGCAGGGCATTTATAAATCCGCCCTCCGCCTAAAAAAAAACACAGCCTCAATTTAAAAAAAACTGGCATCCACACTTAACCGCGCATATGCGTTGTCAAGTACATTAATTGTTCAAATCTCTCCACAAGTTTCTGCATAGCACATTCATTATTTTCTATGCAGCTGTATAAACTGTGGTCCCAAATGCACCGTTATTGCTTTACAGACCTGCCAAACAATAAGCGGATTCAGCATTTCACCGAACGCAAAGCATGCTGGTCCAGGTTAAAGGTCAGGACTACCCAGCTCGTATCCCAAACTGTGTACATGACTGAGTGTGACAGATATTGATTATTTTGAGCGTTGAAAAGAATTTTGAAAGAAACAGGGACACAGTGTTACTGGGGAGAGAAAAAAGAACTTGTGGCCCTTGCTAAACCAATAAATAAATAAAAAAGTATTCTCGAAGGCGGCGTGTACTCAGTCACTGATTACAATGACAACGGACAGCGCCATTTTAGCGTGTTTCCCGTTGCCAGACATCGCAATGGAGAAATCAAGAATTACCCTACATTTGGCCTGGAAAACAACATGACAAATGGCCGAAATCAGGTATGACATTGTGCAGTCTGACATAGCAACACGTAGCAACCAGTTAAGCGTTGTTTTGGCACAACAGAAAGCAACAGGCCGCAGCAGCGTCACTTGTAACTTCATGTTTTGAGAGGAATTTCCATTTAAGCAGTGATTTAAAACGAGAGAAATGACAGTATTACCTCCTGAGCGGCAGGGACAGAGCAGATCCATATCATGACACCGTTTTCTTTCAGCCACAAGCTAAACTTTTCTAAACACACTGACAAAGCAAAACCACTTCACATGTCAAAGATCTTTACACAGTACGAGCACTCACTATGTCACTAATAAATTACTGAAATTTAACCAAAAATGTCTAATACAGAGTGAGCACTCCACTTCCACAAACAAATCTTTGATTTCCTCCGGTGCAGCTGGAGTAAACATAATAACAATAGTAGTGAGCTCAGGCTCTGGGTCTGTCGCTAAAGGTAAATAGCCTATATCTTTCTTGTTGTCACTGCTGTGTTGTGCTTTTATCTTGGTCTAAAAGCGCTAGTTTCCTATTCAGTCATGGTTCAGTCCTGATTTGTAACCGGTGTAGTCTATGTCCTGGTTTAGTCAGACCTGCCGCAGACCGCGGCCTAAGTTTATCTAGTTATAGCTTTGCTTCGCTTAGTAGCTAAAATTGGCACCGCTTTCCCTGCCAGATGTAGGTATTTCATGATTGAACCATGGCTATGTCAGGCAACTGGAAACCGCGCTAAAATGGCGCTGTCCGTTGTCAGTAATCAGTGACTGTGAGGTCTTCGAGAATTAAGTAAAAAGACGTATTGGTTACAAATAGCATTACTAGTTAGCTATATGTCAAACTTACACATTTAATCCATTCGTCACAACGTTCTGGATCTTTTCTTTTAGTAGGAAATTTGATGAGTGCGTATGGCAGCTCGCATAAAATGCTGTGAGGTTCCTTTATTGCACTCGTGAATAGGGCAAAACTCTTCCATACACTGATTAAGCCCATGAGGACAGTCGCACTGCAATGGAGAATGAATGCGAACCTGGCATATCGCCGTAAAACCACTTTAAGCGCCATAATAGTCACTAAATAGCCGGTTGTTCCACTATGATAGTTTGGTTTTAATGGGCTTTGTTGACACCGTGGGTAGTTGTGAACTTTGACCGGAACATTACCACGCATGCGTACTGATAATGCTGATTTGGCTTATTGCGAGGCCACATAGGCTATACCTTGACAAACAAACGCATTTCTTCCACCAGATTAACAATACAACGTGCAAACAACTTTCTTGTACAGACTGACCAGTGATCGCATGACAAGACTGACCTGGCACGTAATGACTCCGACAACGGCAGCAGCGAGGACAGGAACATTCGTTTCACCGTTTCCTCCGGGAGGGTGACTTCATCCTAAAGTCTCCTGCATCAGAAACCCTCCTGTCTGGTGTAAAATAGTTGTTTCATCTGTGCGTAGTAAGAGGTGGTGCATTTCTCGTCAGTCATGCAGTTTTCGGCGTAACACCTGTCTGGACCAAACCCGCTGTTAACGTCTTTGAGGAACATGTCGGATGTGGCACGGTTATTTGCCGAAAAATAACTAACTGTAAAGTGCTCCTTCGTCTGTGCGCTTCAACGTGAGGCAGTACTTGAGCTTTAGCAAAACGATCATTAAAGCAAACACAGTTTTGAGGCATCAATGATGTTTCTGATGTAAACACAGGTCGCGCGTGTGACGTCAGAGCAGCACGCTGACGTACGGCCGAATACGCCGGTTATTTATGTCCACACTCAAACGCAAATCTTCACTTTGGCCGCAGTTTTCAGAAACCTTCGTTTTTATCAACAGAAAACTCCAGCTTTGTTTGGATGAGATGCCAGATCGTAGGAAAATATCTTCGGTTTGTGAGATACCCTGCTACGTGTAGACGGGGCCTTAGAGTCGGGAACCAAACTGAAGATAAAAACTGGACTTCACTCTTTTTTTTTTTTGTTCAGCGAGCCAGGTGAAAAACTTTAAAATATATATACAGAGAATTTGGGCATTAAATTGGCATTATAAAGCATTTGCTTCTGCCTGTATAAACCCTGTAAATACTTTTTTTATTTCTTGAAATCATCTTAGCCTCCGCCCCACCCACACTTTGGGAACTACTGCAATAAAACACTTATTATTGTTGACAGAAATTAGAACAGGGAGCTTCTGGTATCCAGCAAAAAGATGGTGCTCATGGATGGAGGCAATAGAACGTGCAGAGAAAAATCAGGTCCAGGCACTCATCATTTGCAAAAGTAGATGGCTTTATTTATGGGCCAGAAACATTAAAAAGCACACCAACGCATGTCGGCTTGTGCCTTCGTCAGGGTGTCTTATTATTGTTGCTTTGTCAAACTTGCCGTGTTGGAGTGTTCCACTTCATAGACATATTGTAATAACGTATGCGTAAGTGTAACCTGAGTGTCCTTTGTGTTTAACGCTGCAGATCCATGAGACGATCGAGACCATAAACCAGCTGAAGACGCAGAGAGAGTTCATGCTGAGTTTCGCCCGAGATCCTCAGGGTTTTATCAACGATTGGCTGCAGTCCCAGTGCAGAGACCTCAAGGTGAGCTTCATATAAATGTGATTTCACTCAGACAAAACATGTACACATCGGTTTGTAGCCCCTGGACTTCTGACCTTGAAGACATGAGCGAATTGATACAGAACAAGCAACATAAAACAAATTTGTCTTCAGAAAGTTTTTTATGTTTAATATTTTACTTGAATTTAGTTTGACAGAGATAAACATCCTCGAAGTCCAAACATGCAAAGTCACAGTCTGAGAACACGCATCTATTTTGGTATTTGAGAAATTGGCCAGTGTTGCTTTGTCATGATGCCTGGTCAGACCTTTATAGACCCTAATCTAGATGCTGTTTACTTCCTGTGCAATAGAATGGTCTCTATGAAAGCAACAACAATGTATTTGTAAAATACACTTGCATTTTGTAAATAACACCTACCTTTGTTTCTTCAGACCATGACCGATGTGGTGGCAAACCCAGAGGAGGAGAGAAGAGCTGAGTTTTACTTCCAGCCCTGGGCTCAGGAGGCCGTCTGCCGATACTTTTACTCCAAGGTGAGCTACAAAACTGTTAAAGCCGCTATACCTGATTTCTTTGGGGGCAGCACGGTGGCGCAACGGTTGGCGATTGTGCCTCACAGTAAGAAGGTCTCGAGTTTGAGTCCCACCTGGACAGAGCCAAGGAGTGTGCATGTTCTCCCCGTGTCTGGGGAAAAAACCTACTCTTGACAAGAACATGTTTAATTATTGCACTGACTCAGTATTTCTCCATAGATTTTTCAAAGTGCATTTTTCTCACATTGCGACATCTTATCAGTAGCATCTACAGGCTTCAAACTTTCCAGTCTTGGACTGGATATTTTGAAGGTTTTTTTTCCAGAGGCATTTTTCAATATCTAATTCCTTACCTGATATATTGAGTTTTGAATTTCAAAAAACACGGCAAAATTTCATTTTTAACTAATAAACAGCTCATTTGAAAACTAAACAAAATTCCCTCTGAAAAAACCTTGAACTAATATATCAATGAAATAAAACCATAAAAACCTGGTTCAATCAATTATTCAGATTTCGTCGCCGAAAATATGGGGAATTTGTATATTTTTTACATAAAATGACTAAAAACTTGCGATACATTTTAAAAAAAAATCTGTAATCTACAGCTAAAGTTTCAATTTGATATCTCTAAATTTGAAAATGTTCCCTATTCACCTGCAGTGTCTCGCCTTAAATAAATGTCAAAAAAACTTTTTTTTTTGTAGTTGTGGAACAAAACTTACAGATTAGTTTTCCTGCATTTCTGTGAAAGTGGCCCTGCAAGTTGTGAAACATGCTCATAAACTTGTCAACATGAAGAATTAGGATGATATAAATGTGTAAGGAAAGTTGGCAATGAGTTTGGGCCACAGCTAACATTTTAATTTGATGCCTTCCTCTTTCATTTGTAATTTAAAAAAAATCAAGTATAGGGCCTATAAATGAATTATGAAATAAAAAAGTTAATAAATGAATTGTGTCAAATTGTGTGCCTTAAATGTAATACATTTTATCAGATGAATTTCAAAATAAGAAGTTACTATAGTAGCATTGCTCAATTTTATTCATAAGTTCTTAAAATTTCCAGTTCAGTTACATGTTTTTGATAACATTTTCTGTCAACATTACTTTTTGTTTTTACTGAAACGTCGTTCTTTGTGTACAATTTTTGCATAGATTTATTTCCATTAAAAGCAAGGCTGTGGGAACCCAGGGTGCTGAGGGAGCTGCAGCACCCCCTAGCGGATAGTTTGTGAACTGTAGGCAATATTGATAGATAGGAAATATGCACAGAAAAAGCGTTTTTGGGGTCAATTTTGAACTTCAGCACCCCCTAACTAAAATATCCCACGGCTCTGATTTAAAGTGTCACCACGAAGCATTAAATTTGACCTCCTGCTCGCTGCATAAACCCTGAGTCTCTTTTCTTTGAGTGTAACCTTTTGACTTTCGTTCTCAGGTCCAGCAGAGGAGACAGGAGCTGGAGCAAGCGCTTGGCATCAGGAACACTTAAAGAAATTCTCCGCAATTTAATGAAGTCTGCGCTACGGAGTACAACAGAGATAGGGGAGATAGATTTGAATTAGACACTTGATTGTCCGTGTTATTTTTTTTTGCTTTCTTTTGGGTTGTTTCCATCTACTTTCTCGAGACTTATTCCCCATTTGGTTGCAACACGTGATTCTCCCTTGTGTTCGCCTTAAGCACGAAGCATTCCTCATTTTGATACGTGGTTTAGCTAGAAAAAAACAGAGTAAAAACTGCTGAGATGAATACAATAATTGGAACAAAATATGCCCCAAAATGGTGGTGATTTGTGATTGGATGATGTGTAGCTTTGCCACGATCAAGAGCTGTTTGTAAAAGCAAAGTTTTCATAGTTTTTTTTGTTGGTATTTTTTGTAATCCATTTCTTGCTTTAGAAAAAAGTGTTTGCGATGTCAGTCTTGTTGGCTAATAGTACAGATTATATTGAAAGTAGTCGTAGTTTAAAGTACCTCTAGACTTTATAGTTTTTTTTTTGTAAATACAGCCACGGCGAAACATGAAGGTGGACGTGAAGTGAATTGTACCCTCTCTTTTTCTGTTTCGCTTACTTTATTATTCAATATTTATACTTGACAACCACACTGAAATAGCTTCTTGTACGAGCAACCTCCTATTTCCACTGCAGGGTAAGATGAAAGCTAGCTGCAAAGAGTTGATTTGTTCTAATTTAAGCAGAAAAAAAGCCATATACACAAGCTAACGTGCTGCTTCACTGTGTCTCTGACTGAAAACCTGGCTTCTCTTTTTTTATTATTATTATTTACGGCAGTGTTAAAGATAATAATTGAACTTTTCTTTGTGTGTGAAAAATACACTAACATTGTTAAAGGGGGGGAGTGAGACTTCAACAGTGGGGGGTGTGGTGTTTAATGACTTTTTCATGGACCAAACCTATTTTTCTGTATGTTATGTTATAATAAAGGATATGTAAATGTACATTTGACGTCAGAGTTTATTTTACTTTTATCAACGTCATGTTTATGAAGCACATTTACCTCAACCATCACTGCCCAAAGTTCTGCACACATGATACAAAGTGCAAAACATTTTCAAATACACAATGAAATGTCAAGACGGTAAAGAATAGTAATAAGAACCACCAAAAAAAATCCTGCTCAGCTTGTGTTTGAAAACATTCATAGACTGAGTTGTAACGCTCGAGGGAAGACTGTTCCAAAGTGTGGGCGCTGCAACGGAAATTGCTTGGTCACCTCTAGTTTTCATCCACGATCTCGGGACATCTAAATACACTTGATTTGCCGAGCATGAATAGACAGACACTCCGGCAGTGATGGGACCGTCCTATTCAAACAAGCAGGCCAGAACAGGACTTGCTCATCACTCATTCAAACTTTATAAAGCATTTTATTTACAAACTCTTTAAAACGCTTTACAAATGGGAGGGGAAAAAAGGTCTCGCTTTATATTAAGGTGTGCCCATTAAGTATAAATAAGCATTAGTAATATTTTTAGGGTACAAGCAAAATCTGGTTGAACTCACAAAGCACTTCTTTGTATATCTCAAAATTAACCTGGAGCTTTGACTTGCGCCATTTCCGTTCGGCTTTTCGGCACTCCCTTTTCTGTGCCCTGACCGAATCTTCACTTCTCCAAGGTGCCTTTTGCCTATCGTTAACCATTTTAACCTGACAGGAGCAATAGTATCCAAAACATTTAAGATGCTTGATGTATAAGAGTCCAACAGATTATCAGCATTAGAACATGGAGGATTTTCAAATCTGATCATTTCCATAAACCGTGTCCTTGTATCATTTATGTGTCGTCTTTGAATAACTCCAGGCTCAACCACTGGTTTGGGTGTAACAGACAAGTCAAAGAAGACACAAAAATGATCAGATAAAGCAACATCAACAACATTCACATTTGATATATTAACACCTTTTGTAATAACTAGATCTAGAGTGTGACCTTTGTTGTGAGTTGCCTCACTCACGTGCTGAGTTAAACCAAATATTTCAAGGACAACACTAAGTTCTTTTACATGCCTGTCATTGGTCACATCCACCTGAAATGACTAAACAATCAAAATCAGTGCATATAAATGAAAGTAATTAAGTAAAATCTTTGATAAAACAATTCTGTGGTGGTTTGTAAATAGTCATATAAAGTGTGGAAGATTGTTTTATCTCCATTTTGAAAGGGGGGGCACTCATATGGGACTCTCGGGGGAAAGACCAGGAGCCTTTTCAATGGAATATTAAAGGTCCTATATCTTGCTAAATCGACTTTTTGGAGTTTTTAACTATTTTGTTATGCTATTTCCTTATCAAAACACCTCCAGAGCGGTTTTGGCTTCATTCACGCAGTTCTAAGTAATCCTCCTGAATCCTGCTCTCTGAGCAGCTGCTCCGCCCTCTCCTGGTAAACCACTGAGCTGTTCAGTTTTGTCGTCACAAAGGAACGGAAGTGCTCAGCGTCTGTAATGTATTGCCTTACCACCTGGTTTTAATTTATAAAACAGCTTTTTTCATTATTTTTCTCCGACTTGTCTGTGCTGTCCCGGTAGGGTAAACAAACGCACCCCCGGAGGATCCGATCAGAAGTCATGTTTTTGAAGACGGAGCTCTTTCTAACCTACTCTGGACACCACCTGTTTTTTCTTACCGAACGATAATGTCGCAGATGCACGTTTGGCTACGAGAGGAACAGGGCTATTCAACGTTCATAAAGAAGAGTGCACTCGCCAGAAGTTGGAATTTCTTTCCTGGATTCAGCTAGCTACTATGTCAACCAACCTGATGGATGTTTGGTGAACCTTGGCCACAATCAAAGTGGATTAACTTTTATAACCGACACGAGTGCCATAACGTAAACACCCGATGATGGAGAGGCCAGGCTGAGCGGTAAGTCAATCAAAACGTGTGTTAGCCATTTATGAAACTGTGTTGCACATGTCAACTCCTAATAACTGCATTATGTGAAGTAACTTCACTTTTTGCAGCGATATTTATATTTATAATACTGTAAATGTGGAATGAGCGGAGAGAGGGGCGGAGTTAACTGAATCGAAGCGTCTTGTCTTCCGGGTTTGAAAAATACCCCCAGAAAATACTTATATTTCTCTCAAAAATGAGTACTCCATAGTGATAGAGGTACAATATATCATATAAATGCCTATACTTTACTTTAGAATGGCTAAAATAGCATGATACAGCTCCTTTAAGAATTTCAGCAAAAGTGACTGACTGTTACGAGTCACTCATATTGATTAAAGTTGAATTTCAGTTTGAACTGGAGCACCCTCTGTAGGCAGCAGTAGAAGCACATATTATAAAACAGTGAAAACAAGCTTTTACCATGGTCTTGTTTGGTCAGAGGCCACTCCGTGGTACTGCAGCAGAAAATCTCTTTGGGCCCAGAAAGAAAATATTTGTTACACAGAGGAGCTGTGTGAAAACAAACTGCTCGAATGCAGCTTTCACTAAGGTCAGATTTTTTGACTCTATTATAATTTTTTTTTTAAACCAAAACAAATCCGAGAAATCTTGGTCTGGTGTGGCAGTTCTAAATAATTTTGGTAAATTTTGAAGCCCCATGTGTCTAAAGTCACCAAAAATCTGCTCATTTGGCTAAAAGCCATTTCAGTACAAGCACAGAAATGTAAAACTGCACTGTCGTGTCACTGCCCACAGACACATCTTGTGAACTTTCAGTCACCAGCACAGCCCTGATGAAGTTGGTTCACAAAACATTGCCTTTTTTAAGTCAGGAAGGTCCAGTTGTATTGTATTGTATTGTATTGTATTGTATTTACCAGACTCAAACATTTACATAATTGGAAGTTTTACACTTTCTTTGATAAGTGCAACACTTTTCCATAGTAACAAACAATGCCAAAAAATCTTCAGCAACTACATTTTTCCCTCCTCAGAATTAGTCTCATCCAACACGCACAAAATGCACCCTGTGTAGATTAACATAAAGATGAAAGGCACAGCCCCAGTGTTCATAGTGGTGATACATTTCACACATCCTTATGTTCTTTTCATAATGGTTCATAATCACAAAATTCAAACACACAGGGACACATGTATAGAGGCCAGGTGGTGCACAAGCACCTGCCCCTTTGCCTGTGTCCTTTAAGTGCCCTTCTCACGTGTGCTTTTTTTCATTTCAATAATAAATATCTCTTTAATTTTTCTTAAATATTTGCCCTACTAAGCCAATATCTGCTGAAAATACAGTTCTAATGCTCAACAACTTCAAATGGTGCTGCTCTTTTCATCTTGGACCTACCCCTAAAATGTCTGTGTACATCACTGCTGCTAACACAGCTCTTACTCCAGTTATTACTTACAAAAATAACATTGAGACAACAAAATAAAAATAAAAATGTTTGTCTAAAGCTCTTGGTTTTCATCGCAGACAAACGTTCTTAAGCTGTCATCAACTGTATTAAAAGTGTTGTGGATGCTCTCATCCAAGAAGCTTTGTCAGCAATCCCGCTGCCAAAGGTAGATAATTAATCGAAGCTTCTTGGGCAAGAGGTGAAACGTCCACAACACTTATAACTACTGGGTACAGATGATGGCTTAACAAGAAAGAGACAGACATTTTGAATTTTGTAATGAATAATCCAACAAGATTCTAATATGTTGCAAATAGCTTTATTTCTATTTTGAAAATTGAACTGAAGGAGGCTCATCAAAAGTGGTGAAAGGTAATAGGTCACATCACTGAAGGCAAGGTGCTTTAAGAAAGTCTGGGCCTTGCCACCTTAATGCTTTTTTCTCCTTCCCCTCTTGTTGGTGCTTTGGTAGGTATAATCGTTGTCGTCTGATTCCTGGGTAAACTCAAAATCGCCCTGTCTCCTGCCTTTCCTCCTCTCAGCTTTGGTGTTTTGTTTGTTATCCTGTCTCTGAGCTTTGGTGTTGGTCTTAGTTGCCACTTTCTCCTCTGCTGGGATGCTGTAGTCACAATCTTTCCTGGCTTGGACTTTGGATCATTTGACAGTTCATATTCAGCACCTCTGAAGTCAACATTGATTGCTTGAAAGGCTCCCTGCTTGTTCTGTCGCTTATTTTTCTTGTCTTTCTTGGTGCTATTGGTAGGCAGTGTCTCTGGAAGGATCTCTGTAGTCTGGTCTTCCATGTTCTTAACATCTTGGTCCTCATCAATGGTGTCTTCAGCTTTTGGAGCTTCTGTTTGGGACTCACCCTGAACATCAGACTGTAGCATTACAGTATGATCCTCCTCAAATTCAGCACCTATAGCTGTGTCTTGGGGCCCTGCTTTAATTTCCTGTGTATCCACAGCTTGTTTGTTTGTCTGCTTTTTTCGTCTGTTTTTCTTTCCTTTGAAGGTGCAGGGAGTTTTATCTTCCATAACTGGTTCTGTTATTGTTTTCTTGGGCTTTGCTGAACTGGATTCTGTTGCTTCCTCTGAAGCCTCATCACGGTCCTGAACCTCACTCATCACATTATCCATGTTTAAAACACCTTGCCCCTCAGCGATAGTATCTATGATAGGTACTTCTTGGGACTCCGATGCAGCATTTGCGGATGTGCCACAAGAATGATCTTGCTCGTCAGTCTGAAAATGTGCAGCGTCAGCAACCTCGGCCACTGTTATTTCTAAAGGCTCTGGTAAACTGTGCTCTGCAACTTCACATGATGACAGGACTTCCGTACTCTGGTCTTCCATGACTGAAACACCTCGGTCCTCATCAGTTGTGTCTTCATCTTTTGGAGCTTCTGTTTGGGACCCTGGAGCTGCTTCTGTCTTATCTACCATAGGCAGTGAAGCTGATGGTGTGTCTGGAAGAGTCGCTGTACTCTGGTCCTCGGTCATGACGTCATCATCTTTTGAAACTTCTGTTTGGGACTCTACAGTTGCTGTGTTACTACAGTCCGCCTGGCAATCAGACTGGAGCAGTGCAGTGTTGTCCTCCACCACTTGAGTATCATTAGCAATGCTCTGGAACTCTGCTGAAAACTCCTGTTCATCAGACACTTTGGCAGCTTGCTTCTGTGCCTGATTTTTTCTCCTTTTTCTCGTCCCTATGTTGGTGCTGGATGTTTCAGCCAAGGCAGCTTCACTGACCTTTTGCCTCTCTACATTAGAAGGGTCAGTAGGCCTTTCCACTACCTTTGATGTTAGCTTGTTGTCCATTGCACAATCGCTCTTGGCAGCCGATGGTGCTTCAGGAATGGTCTGTGGTTCAGTCAGTGATGCTGCTGGTGGCTCTGGAGGAATCTCTGTCGCCTTTTCCTCCATTTTTAAAACATCCTGATCTTCTATTATGGTGTCTTGAACTTCAGGAGTTTCTGCTTGAGCATCTGAAGGATTGCTGCTGGTATAGTACTGCTGTCACTCTGGTTTTCAGTGTGGACCAGCGCAGTGTTAGTTTCTTCAACTTCAGCCTCTGGTTTTTCTCTGGGCTCTGGTGAACTGTGCTCAGTAGCCTCCCAAAAAGACTGGACCTCATTCGCCTGCAGATTTGGTGCTGGTGTCTCTGGGGGAGTCTCTGTACTTTGGTCCTTCGTGTCTAAAGCACCTTGAATCTTAGTGATGCCGTCTTCATCTTTTGGTGTGTCTGTTTGGGACTCTGAAGCTGCTATGGTGCTGCGGTCTTCAGTCTGGAGCAGCGCAGTGTGGTCCTCCTCAACTTGAGTGTTTTTTGCCGTGTCTTGGTTGTCTGTTAGAGACTCCTTTGTATCAGCTGCTTGCTTGTTAGCCTTCTTTTTTCTCTGTTTTCTCTTTTGTTTGTCGGTGCTTGGAATTTCATCCTGCACAACTGGTTCTGTTATCGTTCCTTCGGGCTCCGCTAAACTGGATTCTGTAGCTTCCTCTGAAGTCTCAGTAGAATCCTCATTTATCATATCCTCCATTATTAAAACACCCTGGCCCACAGTGGTGGTGTCTTGAACTTGGGGGACTTCTGCTTGGGACTCTAAAGTACTGTCCACTGCTGTGGCACTGGAGATACCCAGGTCTTCAATCTGGAGCAGTGCAGTGTTCTCAAACTTAACTTGAACATCGTTAGTTGTGTCCTGTGGCTCTACTGGATGCCCCTCTGTATCCTGGACCACATCTGTTACTTCAGCAGCTGGCTTTTCCTGCTCCGTTATCATATTCTTTGTTTTGTTACTGTTGGGAGGCGTAAACTGTGCTTCAGGAGAGGTTTGTGGTTCAGTTTCTGTCACAGAGGGATGATTAAGACCCTCTTGAGGAGAATTCCCCACCTGGACCGTCACAATACAGTGGTAGAAGTTGTCACCAGACTGGACACTTTCTGCTGGCATACCCAGTTCAATCTGTGTCACCTCTGTCTGGTCCTCCCCGGTCACACGTGTGATTTTAGGCTCAGGGATTAAACCATTGGAGCTTTCATCGATATTGAAAAAAAGCTCGGGAATTTCCCTCTTTTTCAGCAGTTGCAACAAGAGCTGCTCCTTGACGCTCCACTCCTCAGCAGCTCTGGCAAACTCTAGCTGCTTCTCATGAGTGGCTTTTGTCTGCTCTTCAAATTTCTGTTTCCAAGCTTCTTCTCTCTCCTGTCGGGCACCCTTCTGCTCTGCCAATTGCTTTTCTCTGTCCTGAAGGGACTCTGCCAACTGCATCCCTCTTTCTTGTAGGGCACGCCTCTCCTCTGCCCATTGCATCTCTCTGTCCTGGAGGGTCTGTGCTGACGCCATCTCTCTCTCTTGTAGGACACGCCTCTCCTCTGCCCATTGCATTTCTCTGTCCTGGAGGGTCTGTGCTGACGCCATCTCTCTCTCTTGTAGGACACGCCTCTCCTCTGCCCATTGCATCTCTCTGTCCTGGAGGGTCTGTGCTGACGCCATCTCTCTCTCTTGTAGGACACGCCTCTCCTCTGCCCATTGCATCTCTCTGTCCTGGAGGGTCTGTGCTGACGCCATCTCTCTCTCTTGTAGGGCACGCCTCTCCTCTACCCATAGCATCTCTCTGTCCTGGAGGGTCTGTGCTGACGCCATCTCTCTCTCTTGTAGGACACGCCTCTCCTCTGCCCATAGCATCTCTCTGCCCTGAAAGGTTTCTGCGAGGTGTACCTCTCTCTCTTGCTGTAGGGCGCGTTTGGCCTCAAAGAATGCGTCAAAGATTTTTTCCATTGTTCCTATTTGTGCAGAAGTTAGTCCGTAAGAAACACAGTGGTTTTTCAAACTATCGGTCTGGTCAAAAGCGACTTTGCGAACGGTTCAAGTGATCCTGGTTAAATGAGCTATGGAAGAATGTTCATATGCTTCCAAAGTTCTGTGCAATGATAGAACTCTACAATGTAAACAGAACCTTTCCCATCGTAACCTTGCCAACTGTTCCTTGGTTACAAGGTGCATTCCATACCTGTGATGTCATATCGCTAAAGGCTCATTCATACTTCACAAGATGCAAGAACTTCTTGTTCTTTGACCCTGAGCTGCAGAACAAATGAAGTAACTTTGCCCATTGACAGTGGATTTGTCGACTACAGGGCAAAGATGACTTCATTTTGTTCTGAAGCTCAGGGTGCAAGAAGAAGAAGTTCTTGCATCTTATGAAGTATGAATGAGCCTTAAGAATTATGGATTAGCAGCAATGATGAACTAATGGAGATTTTAAAAGATAAAATACTAAAGTTATTGTTCACATTAAAACACCACAGTGTGTTAGATGTAATTACCATGAATTTCATCATTGTTATACTGTTATAGCTCATATTAGTCAATGGAAAATGTATGTTAACAGCTGCAAAATGGCGGATCTCCATGGTAACATTCATGGATCTTTTAATCTGTATCTTAACATGGTCTAAATAGGTTGTGTTCAGGTGGAGGGCTGGTGCCTATAGATACAGATGACATCTCTGGAATCGCCCAGCTGCCAGAGTTTTTTTTTACAAGCTGAGCCATAATAATCAAAATTATAACAAATAAAGGCCAAACATATCTCACTTTGAATGTAATGAGTCTATTATATATTAGTTTCACATTTTAAGTTGAATAACAGAAGTGAATCCACCTTTTCATGATATTCTACTTGTATGACGAGCACCTGTACTAATGTTAGCTTAAGTGTCAGTTTTTCACTTCTACTGGACAATCTGCTGTGAAAAAAACAATAAATTTTGAGTTGACTATATTTGTATGTGATAATGTTTATAGTCTGCAGGAAAATGGCTAAAAACTGTGAAAAATTTAAATTCCTATATTAAACTTCTTTCCCCCTCGGCTAGGCCATAGTTACCGCAATGCCTCCATTTTAAACTATAGGCTGTTTAGAATGTTGTAATGCCACATGAACCTGTTGTTGCTGTACATTTCTTTACTTTGTTGATTTGTATTTTAGAAGGACAGTGACATGGCCGGATTTATGAAGGGGCTTACAGGGGCTAAGCCCAGGGGCCCAGCAGGTTGAAGGGCCCATGGGCATAAGGAGAAAAATGCATGCTCAGCGCGGGCTGTAAAACTAGTTCCCTCTCTCTTTGCAGACTCTAACCCTAACCCATTTTACTTAAATCCGGCCCTGGACAGTGATATCAGATTTTCTCCATGAATCTCTGAAATAAATGACTCCTTGTTCATTTATTTTATTTATAAATATTTATTTAGCCTGTTTTCACCAAGGCACTTTTGTAGGCAGTGCTTAATTCAGGCTTCATACAGAGTTTGGGATCGAGAGTCATGAATTTAACATTACAGGTAATTAGCTCACATTGTCCATTCAACTATTATATTAGTTAAAGGCCTGTGTGCGTGTGCGTGCGTGTGTGTGTGCGTGCGTGTGTGTGTGTGTGCAGCATGGAGGACAAGTTGATTGTCGCGGTTTGCACTCGGCCTGAGTTGTATGACACGCCTCCTAATTATGACGCTTGCAAAACTTCACGCGCCAGAACAGGCGTTTCTCGCGAGTGTGAAGTGGCAATGTTTGGCGTCGAACTAGAGGCGGATGGGGCGTGGACGCACGTTTGGTCTGAACGCACCTTTACAGTGGTCCAGTGAGACTTGTACACTACTGGGTTTCTGCAGTTGGTCGGGTCTAAGTTCAGCCACACTGTGCTCAAAGAAAGTGATCAGCTGACGACCTTATTCTGAGTATTCCATCAATGGATTTCTTGTTCCCTGATGGTACGGCATATTCCAAGATAACAAGGCCAGGGTTTATCAGGCTTATATTGTGAAAGAGAGGTTCAGGGAGCATGAGACATCGTTTCCACACATGGATTGGCCGCTGCACACTCCAGATTCTAACCCCATTGAGAATCTTTGGGATGTGTGGGAGAAGACTGCACAGTGGTCACACTCTCCCATCATCAAGACAACAAAAAATGAATGCAGCACTGGATGCAGAAGCTTATTGAAATAATACCACAGTTAATGTGTGCTGTAATCAAGGCTAAAGATGGTCCAAGAATTTTTTTTTGTGGCGACTGTTTTTTTGGTCAGGCAGTGTATTTTGTGTAAGTGGTGAGGTGGGTGTGGCTTAATTCCCTCACAAATATTTACATATTGTACGTGTAATTGAGTGCACCAGTGTGAAATCTGCCTTCTGTCTAATGACAACAAACTGTGATGAATCGCTTCAGATAAAATGTTTCTGAACGAATCTGAGACAGGCATAAAGACTAAATGAAGAGGCATATGGTGCTATCCATCTTCATGTGGCACTCTGCTATATTATATTATGATACTGAATGCAACACTGGATGGCAGTAAATCTTTTGACATTTCAGAAGCTTATTGAAACAATGTGGACTTCTACAAGGATCGGTTTTGTTACAGTATGTCTTATTTGCGGACGATACACATTTTTACTGTTCAGGAGATGATTTGAAAACCTTAGCTGAAATTATGGTTTGATGTAAATAAAAACTAAGTTCATGGTATTTATTAATAAAATAAAGGTGGAAGTTAGTTAATCCATTAACAATGTGAAAATGAGAAAGTGTCTGAAATCAGGTTCCTAAGGGGTTTATCTTAGATGAGAAGTTGACATGGAAAGCTCATTAATGCATGTAAAAAATAACGTATCTAAAAATGTATTTATTTTGAATAAGTTTACCATAAAATACAGTTAGTATGTTATATTGATCAATTATTCAAACTTATTAAAATTATTGTGTAGAAGGATGGGGTAATACCTATCACAGCAACATAATGCCTTTACACAAAAAAAAGAGCCATTCGTATTATTTCCAAAGCAGGATTTAGTGACCTGCTTTGGAAATAGAACAATATTCCTAATATACTGTAGAGGGTTTATCTATATTAGGATTTAGCTCCTCTCTTCATTATGTCAGGATTGTTAAAGCTAAAAGACACTGTTAAATTACAAACTCTATTAGTGATGTTCAAAGCCAGAAACAAAGGTCTTCCAGAGGACTTACAAAAGTTATTCATGTTTTCTTCTGAAAATCATAGAAGGCAGTATGACTTTTTTTTAAACAAATGTGCTTGTCTGTTGCTGGTGTAAAAGTGTGGAATGCTCAAAAGAAAGATTTAAAAAGTTTCAAAAATAGTTTGGCATTCAAAGAGTTACAAAACGAAACAAGTTGCATCATACCAAGTTGATCTTTGATTGGATGTGTTCATTGTAAAAATGATAAGCTTCTCGACTGGCCAGAGTAACGCCTCTTGTGAAAGCTACAGAATTGATCTAAACTGATCTTTTGTGGAAAAAAAACAATGTGGTCAGTTCAGGTAGGGGTTAAGAGGTTAAACCTATACTATAAATTATGTTGGAGTTCGGGTGATGGTGGAAGGAACAGTGGTAAAGTCGTCTAATATTGTTTGTTTAAAAAAAAGGGGGCAGATAAACATAATGTTATTCTTCTGTCTGCTCCTTTCTGGTGGAAATGTATAAAATACTGTATATTTTTATAAATGTATCAAAAGTGAGACGTGGCTTGTACAACTATGCATTTCCATGAAAGGAATAAAAAGAAATTAATGCCATATGTTTAGTTTAGTTTAGTTTATTTGTTTATTTGAGTGGGCCGAAGCAAAAGGCTTATAACGCCAAAATAAAAACATATGCAGTTAAAGGGTCCAGACAAATTAACAGTCATACAGATGGTTTTCTCTAATAATTTTATATATATATATATATCTTCCGTATGTCGAATAGCGCGTCATCGTCTTGCCGTCCCTCCTCGTTCTGTGATTGGTTCCCGAATTCATGCGAAGATTTCGGCCATGGTCTTCTACTTCTTCTAGTTCTAGTTATAGCAATACCTGCTTTTCTGTAGTTGCAGATTAGACGTTCACAACGATCAGGATGAATATTGGACCATTCCTCATTACAAAACTACAGTGAGATTTCTGGGGTTCACTTACTTTTTCCTCCCTGTCCTGTGAATGTACATGTTATGGCCATGAATAATATGATAAAATGTAAATGTTTGGATGGTATTAGTTTGAGCAGACACTGTTTACTCATTCTTATGATTTTGATGAAGATCAGACCTCATTCTATGACCAATTTAGGTAGAAATGTGAGAAATTCCAAAGATTTCACATACTTTTTCCTCCCACTGTATGTTCTGTTGGGCATGTAGAACACCAGACATTTCCAGTATGACCAGCTGCCTTATTTAACACTATTGTGCTTGTCCTTTGAGCCTTGCCTCTGGCATTTCTGTTATAAATTGTGGTTCTTCTAGTGTCTTGTTTCAGACTCGAATGCAGACTGGACAAGCCCCATGGACAGAGAGGAGGCGGGCAGCAGGGGAAGGACAGGCGAGAGGGAGGGAGGGACTCCGGGTTCTCAGCTGCGGCCCCGTATAAATAGCCTCATTCCTGGGCACAAGTCTGTCTCTGCTCTAGAACATCCAGCGTTAGAAGGTCAGGCTCAACCATGGCCCCAAGAAAGTCTGTGTGGTTGGCTCCGGAAACTGGTAAGTGTCAAGTTTGCATTTGTATTCACAGCAGTGCCTCGTTCATGTGCTGCCTTTTTGTCAAGGTCTGCAAGCTTGCTAAACGCTGTATCCCCCCAAACGGATAAAGTAATCTATGTTTGGTAACGTGAGATAAAGGGATTATAAAGTTCACGCATGTGTTGCAAGAGTGGATGGAGCTAACTTTTCTGAACGATTGTGTGTGGCCAAAAAAACTGTACTTATTGTACATAGTATTGCTCAAGAAAAAGTGTGTATTCATTAACTAATCAGGTGAAAGAGTTGGAAAAGATATCACCAGTCAAGCCCGGAGTAACATTTTGGACATGCTGGTGTTTATAATCAAGAAACTGTTAAAGGAAATTAAAATCTTGTCCCAAAGTGCTGGTGAGTTTTAAAAAATGATGAATAAAACTAGGAATAAGTGGATATTGTGACAAACTGGAAATACTTGAATGACAGATTAGTTTCCCCAGAGCTGCCTAACAGAGCAAGAAACCTTCAAATGATCAAAGGGGAAAAAGGACAGTCACCAGTGCAGAGGTTTCCAAAGCTGTCAACAGGACGGGGTTGTTTGAGTTCGGGTCATCACGCCTCAGGCCAAAGGTTATAGGTGAGTTATAACCAGCCTGCTTGGCCATAGACGATTTGAGCTGAAAAGTCCTTGTCCTCAACTTAACCAGTCCGGTCCAGGTGATGACTTTGGAAACTTCTGCCACGATGGTGAACTCCAGGGCTATCGTGTAACTTCTGTTCGCATGGACGTAAAGTTGTCACTGTTTTCCGGATTATAAGTCACACTTTGTTCATAGTTTGGCTGGGGTTGCGACTTATACTCAGGTGCGCCTTGTATATCAAAAATATATAATTTCACATGTTTGTTATTTTTACAGTCAGCCACTAGAGGGCGCTCTAGGCTTGTGTACCAGTATCTGCTTCTCCTGTACCACTGAAGATTTAAAAACGGTATCGAGTGTCAGCAAGAGACTGGTGGTTACTCTTACTGCAATGAAGAAAACAAAAAAAGCTAATCACGGGCTAAAAGCTAGATGGGCACAGCTTTACGAGTTCGTAAATGAGAGCTTGAACAACGTGATGCCGGGAGAGGCTTGTAAACGGTGCAGTTACGCCTCCATGCCCAGGTAGTTGCCAAGGCTGGTGCGACTTAGGCCCTGTCCATACAAAGTCAAGCTGAGGACCAAACGCAAAGATATTTTATCCAGTGTATCGTCCATACAAGCCCGGCATTTTGGGGGCTGTAAACGAACATTTTCCAAACTAGGTCCCAGAGTGGAAAGATCTCAAAACGCCGTTTACGTGGCGTCGTTGTTACAACTGTACATGCATGCGCAATTGCGCATCTTGTTCTATTATCTGTGTTAGCGCCACAGCGCCACACACAGGCCTGGCAGATGAATCACGCCGTTTTCACAGACCTGAGTCAACTCATGTGGACGCACACACCTACTAAGCTGGCTTCGTGCTTACAAAGAAAGTTTCTGAAAATATAAGCGTTTTGTCTTTGTGTGGATATAGTCTTATAGTCCGGAAAATACGATAGATATTACAGTGGGTGGAAAAAGTATTTGAACCCTTTGGAATTTCTCACAGTACATTTCTGCCTAAATTGGTCTTAAAATGTGATTAATTTGTGTTAAAATCACAAGAATGAGTAAACAGGGTCTGCTTAAACTAATAACAGCCAAACAATTACATGCTGTCATATTATTCTTGGCCATAACATGTAAACATTCACAGGAGAAGTTCCAAAGGGTTCTGTTTTGTATAGGCTACGCCCTCTACGGGCTTCGCTATTGGTTATAACTCGAGGCATCGCCTCGCGCCTGAGAGATAAAAACATCTACCCGCTCCAATCATGTCAAGGTATATAAACCCCTTCTGACCATCGCTCATCTCCTTTTTTAACTCAGCGTTTGAGAGAGCAAGTTCAGAACTCACTTCTACGAGCACGTTCTTCTCAGAACGATACTTCTACTCACTTTCAGGATGACTTCACCTGCCGGTGTCGAGCTCCGCAGATGCGGAAAATGTCCCTCCATCCTCCTCCCTGAAGACAAGCACGAGCTGTGCTTCCGCTGCCTCGGTTGGCACCATGCAGTGGGGGACGCTGACTGCCAGGCGTGCTTAGCGCTCTCCGGGGAAGAGCGCGAACGTCGCCGGGTTTTCATGGGTCCGGATTCACCGGAACAGCCAGCTCAGGACGCTGTGCCTCCGGTTCAGGACCCAGCGCCTTCATCAAGCCCCAGGAGGAAGCATTGGAGTGAGTTTGATGAGGAAGATGATCGCCGCAGTTACGAGGAAAACGCTGCCTCCATCTCCGAGACGCCATCCAGGGTACAGGGGGATCGTTATCCTCTCGATTATCTCCCTGCGTTGTTTGCATCTGCCGCAGACCGTATGGAGATTCCTCTGCCCCCGTCTCAGCCTGCTGCTCCGGTGGAGGACTTCACGGAAGGCTTAGCTAATCGTTCCCGCAGAAAGCCTCGCCCTGTCGTGATGTGCCCTGCTATGGCACCTATCATGCATTTCGCTCAGCGTGAATGGGCTCATCCGCTCACAGCGAAACATCCTGCACTGGGGTATGGGCCGTATTCCATGGTGCAGGACTGGACGTGGCGGTCCGGGGTTCCGCCGATTGAGGACGGAGTCAGGATGTCCCTCCTTCCGTCCTCATCCCCTTGGCCAAGCGATAAAGCGTTGCTTCCCTCTGATAAGGATAAGCTTACGATGGCCGTCTTGGACCGCTGCTATGCTAACGCCGCTCAGGTAGTGGCATTAGCTAGCAACATGGCTTTTCTGGCGGGCTCGCTGGATAAGCTTATCCACGGACGCACTGAGCTAGCCCTTGAGGAGCTCGAGGAGGTCCAGACTACGGTAGCGTCCTTCCTCCGTATGTCCCAGGCTTTCGCCATTGATGGTGGACGTACAATGGCGGCGGCTCAGGTGGGATCTCGTCATTTGTGGCTGGGGCTTTCCTCGTTGAAGGAACAGGAGAAGCGTCAGCTACTGGATCTCCCGGTTTCCACGTCCTCACTGTTTGGGCCTGACATCCAGGCGATGGTCGAGCGCCTCGATGCTGCTTCCAAAGCTTTCCAGCAGTTGAGACCGCATCTCCATCCCCAGTGGGACCATCAGCGCTCTGAACGACGGCGAGGGTCTCAGCGACGCAAGCGGCGCTTTCAGCCCCCATCTCCTCCGCAGAGATGCGACGCTCCAGGCTCATCCCAGATGACTCCGGCGCGTTCTCCGAGACGGGACCAGCGGCGGGACCGTGGATCTGGACCAGCGCGCCGACGTCCAGGCGCTAACGCCAGAGGGGGGAAACAGGGGCATCAATAAAGCCATGTTTTGGCCCGTTACATTGTAAAAGAGCATGCTTCGCCTCTTATTCACAGCGTTTATGAGTCTTCTACACCTGCTGCTTTCCGCAGCGCGCCACGGCAACGAATTCTCCTACCGGACTGTATGGGGGATACATCACGGCGGCCTGAACCCGTGACCCATCTGCGGAGCGGCGGTGTGGCATCGGTCAAGGATTATGTCGCTCCGCGGGCTGGGGCTGCCTCTAAACCTCGGCTTGGCAGGAGGCGGGGCAGCCCTTGGGGTGTGCAGGGGGATGAGACTGTTCAGTCTAAGAAGCGTAAGTCCTCACTTGACTGCATGCCGTCCCTGCCCGCTGTGGTGCCGCTGTCCGGGGGTGTGGGACCCACGCAGCCCTTTTCATTAGGGCCCCCCCCGCAGGCCGGCATGGAGGTGGGCGGGCCTGCTCTGCTTCTATTCTCCGGACCGATGAGGCCCGTGACAGAGTTTTACCAGGAGTGGAAGAGCCTAGGGCTTCTTTCTTCTCCCTGGTTAGACAGGACGCTTCGCAGGGGCTATGCATTGCAGTTCACTCGAAGACCGCCACCTTTCAGCGGGGGTCAGGCGGAGGCCGTGGTCATCCAGGAGGAAGTATCCTCTCTGCTGCGGCGCGGGGCTATAGCAGAGGTTGCTTCGGACGCGGTGGGAAAGGGGCTGTACTCCCCGTATTTCCTAGTCCCCAAGAAGAACGGAGGTGTACGTCCGATCTTGGACCTGCGCGTCCTGAACCACTGCATCGCAGAAAGGCCTTTTCGCATGCTGACGGTCAGGCAGCTTTTGGAGTGCGTCAGACCAGGAGACTGTATGACGTCTGTGGATCTCACAGACGCATACTTCAATGTTCCTATTGTGTCGGAACACAGGAAGTTTCTGCGCTTTGCAGTGGGGGAGAAGTGCTGCGAATATCACCACCTCCCCCTTCGGTTATTCACTGGCCCCGCGCACATTCTCCAAGTGTGTGGAGGCAGCGCTGGAGCCGCTTCATCGTCGGGGTGTCCGAGTTCTGACTTACATCGACGACTGGCTCATCCTGGCCTCGTCTCAGCAGGAGGCGCAGGCTCACACGACGACCCTATTGGAACACATCTCCCGACTGGGCTTTGTGGTCAACCTGGAGAAAAGCGCGCTGTACCCCATTGAACGTGTGACGTACCTGGGCTTGCAGCCCGACTCCAGGAACAGGCGCGCCTCCCTCTTGGCCGAGAGGATAGAGGCGTTGCTGACGCTGGGGAGAACGGTCTTGGACGAGCCGCAGGTGCCATCCCAGTTCATTCGTCCCTACTGGGCACGATGGCAGCCGCTCACCCTGTGGTTCATCTGGGTCTACTCCACATGAGGGGACTTCAGCGATGGTTTGGTCGCCTCAGGCTGCACCCAGTGCGGGACAGGAGGAAAGTTGTGTAGTGCCCCGGATCGTCTCCTCCAGGGGGTACGGATGGGGTGTGTTCCTCATTACACAGAGGTGTTCACAGACTCGTCTCTGACCGGTTGGGGCGGAGTACTCTGTCGGTGCTCCACCGGGGGGCGTGGGAGTCACCCTTGGGGCACATCAATCTCTTGGAGATGGAAGCTGTACGGAGGGTGCTCCTGCATTTCTCCAGTCAGCTGGCAGGTTGCCATGTCATGGTGCGGTCAGACAACACCACGGTGGTGACCTACTTGAACAGGCAGGGGTGGACCAGGTCTCCTACCCTGCACAGGAAAGCGACAGAGATTCTCTTGTGGGCGGGCTCACACCTGTCCTCACTGAGAGCCCGTCACATTCCTGGCCTGCTCAACGTGGGTGCGGATGTTATGTCCAGGGGAGGCTCACTCCGCGATGAGTGGAGCCTAGCCCCAGGGGTCGTGATGGAGGTTTGGCGCCAGTTCGGGGAATCAGTGGCCGACCTGTTCGCCAGTGCAGAGAACGCACAGTGCCCACTTTGGTTCTCGCTTACGTGGGCAGACGCCCCTCCCCTTGGGGTGGACGTCTTGGCCCATCGGCCGTGGCCCACGGGCCTCCTGTATGCATTTCCGCCGGTTCGCCTCATGCCTCCTCTGCTGTACAGGGTGAGAACGGAGGGGTTGGTCATTCTGATAGTGGCCCAAGACAGTCTGAACACCAGGTGGTACCTGGACCTGGTGGGGATGGTGGTGGACGGCCCCTAGCCCCTGCTGGACCGGTCGGACACATTGGTGCAAGCAGGGGGACTCTGCACTCCCGCCCAGTGTTGGGACACAGGCTTTTGGTTTGGAAGCTGAGAGGGGGAAGTTGTTGCGTTTAGGCCTTCCCTCTCCAGTGGTGGCCACTATTCAGGGTGCCTGTGCACCGTCCACAACGCGAGCATACAGTGCTCGTTGGCGGTTTTTCGAGGAATGGTGTTCAGAAAGGGAGCTTGATCCCACGTCCTGCCCGATACGGGGATTGTTGGAGTTCCTACAGTTCCTCTTGGATAGAGGGTGGGCTGCTGCCACTCTGGGGGTGTTTGGGGCAGCCATTACAACCGGACACGTGGGGTTTGGCCACCTCACGGCGAGGAGCCATCCCCTGGTTAAGCGTTTTTGCCAGTGTGGTGCCCGGAGGCTGAGACCACCCGTGCGGTGCACTTCACCCTCGTGGGACCTTCAGGTGGTTTTGGAGGGTTTGTCGGGCCCTCCTTTTGAGCCCCTGGACAGGTCGGAACTTAGTTGCCTGTCATTTAAGACTGCGCTCCTTTTGGCGCTGGTCTCTGCCAAGAGGGCGGGTGACCTGACTGCGCTGTCTGTGCATCCATCCTGTACGTACTTCAGTGAGGATGGGGGTCTGCTGGAGATGTGGCCTAATCTGGCTTTTCAACCCAAGATTGTCACTTCTTCTTTCAGGTCTAGGGTTATCAGAGTTAGACCATGCTTTCCTCCCCACATGCTTCTGTGGAGGATGAGAGGCGGCACCTGCTGTGTCTGATTCGGGCCCTGCGTTGCTATTTGGACCGTACAGCAACGTTCAGGCGGTCGGACCAACTATTTGTGGGTTTTGGGGCCAGGCGCAAAGGTGCCCCACTCTCCATCCAGCGGTTGGCTCAATGGGTCTGTCATGCCATTCGTATGGCATACGAGGCTCGGGGCCGTCTTGCTCCTAGGGTCATCAGGGCCCACTCTACACGAGAGGTGGCTGCCTCTACGGCTTTGTTTAGAGGGGTGTCAGTAGAGGATGTGTGCTTGGCGGCTTCCTGATCATTCTTGTCGACTTTCGCCCGCTCGTACTTGATGGACGTCACTTCTGGGTCTGTCGCTCATTCGGTTTTGAGCAGCGGGCGGGGTTTAATTTGACTTTGACTGCCCAGCGCAGGTGCTCTTGGGAGAGGCGACCTGTCTGGGCGTGGAGGTGCGGGCGCTCTTGGGAGAGGCTGCCTGTGCACCTTCACTTCTCCTTTTCGGTTGTGGGTGCGTGTGTGCTCTTGGGAGTGGCGACATGCGTACTTTGTTTTGTCTTGGTTGCGCTCTTGGGAGAGGTGGCCGTTATGCTTCCTTCTATATATATATGGCGCTAGGTGCCTTGGTGCTCTGGAGGAGCAGCCCGTGGTCCTTGCTGTGACTGCCCATGGGCTCGTCTGATTGGTGACACTGACTGTGTGACATTGTCCTGGGTGCGCTCCAATCGTGGTCATTTGTGCCTGCTGGGAGTACATTCTTACCTACGGCCTTCATGCAGGGTTTTAACCAATAGCGAAGCCCGTAGAGGGCGTAGCCCATACGAAACAGAAATGACAGTTACTAGACTTAACTATAGTTCTGTGAGTATGGGCGTAGCCCTCTACCTGCACGTCCAGCAGGCCCATCCTGTCTTCTATGGCTGAGTTTCAAAGGAGATGAGCTTTGGGCAGAAGGGGTTTATATACCCCAGATGGATGTACCATCACCTTGACATGATTGGAGTGGATAGATGTTTTTATCTCTCAGGCGCGAGGCGATGCCTCGAGTTATAACCAATAGCTTAGCCCGTAGAGGGCTACGCCCATACTCACAGAACTACAGTTACGTCTAGTAACTGTCATTTCACATAATTTTTCCTCCCACTGTGATTTCATCTAGTATTGGTGCTTTAATTTGCCATGAATCTTGCAGCTTTTTATAACTGAAAATCAGGGTTTATGCAGGGCATTAAAAGTCATTAAACGGATTATGCCAAAACTAAGGCCTTAAATGTCATTAAAAAGGCATTAAATTAAATTCAAACTGGCATTAAATCTAAAGAAAATAGAAAATATGAATTGTTCTTTAGAGGCATAACTATTTTTACTGCATACATTTGTCAAAAACACAAACTATTTTTTTTCGCTCAAAAGTTGCCCATTGTGTCTCCCCCTATTCTCCCGTTTGATTGAATGAATGAAATATGCCTAGATTTATTTATTTTTTGCATTTGTGGCAATAAAAATGTAGTATTTAGGCATTACAATTGTGTGATATAAAAAGCCTTCAATTTGACTTGCTGCCACTTGTAGAAACCCTGAAAATGCTGGCGGCAATCAGGCCTGATTAAAATGAACAAAACTATTGCCATTCATTTGTTTTGGTCTTTGTCGGAAGGAAAGAAACCTTTATTTTTGAATTGCAAATTGCATTATATTCTATATACATATAAATCAATACTTGGAGATGGCACCATTTGCAACTACACTATTTTACTTTAACCACATACCAAGTTTGAATTTTAGTCGTGACAAAACTGCACGGATGTGCTATCGATTACTCTTGTCACTACAGATGACAGCAGTGTTCGGAGCAGGACTTCACAGTTTGAAACCGAACATGAAGGAAGATTGAAATACAAATCCATATGTTCATAATTTTATCACAGAACAAAAAAAACCTAATTCTTAAAATACATCTTCAGATGCACCTGAACACATCATCAGTGATGTAACCTGGGGTCATTGGTGTTTCGGGTCTTTCGACATCAGACACCCTCGCCCAGGCGACCCAGCCGCGGCTGATCAGACCGCGACTTGTGTTCGGGTAGCACTCGCTTGCCCCCATGGTTCTCCTCTACGGATCCAGAGCCATCTCGAGGCTTTCTCGGCTGCATCAGTGATGTTCTTGATGGCTCTGCTCCTTGTTGTTCCTGCGATGCCCAACGCAGTAAAGGCTTTGTGGAGGAAGCGCCCCACAAATCCTCTGCAGCCAACCTCGATAGGCAGGCACCTCGCCTTCCAGCCCTGTGCTCGGCAGTCTGTGACCAGATGTTCATATTTGGTCATCTTTCTTTCGTGAGCTTCTCCCAAGCGGTCCTCCCATGGCATGGTCAGCTCCATGATAATGATATTCTTGGTACTCTCTGAGACTAGGAGGATATCTGGCCTCAGAGTTGTGCTGACGATGTGATGGGGGAATTTCAGCTGCTTCTCCAAATCCACAGAGAGTTTCCAGTCTTTGGCTGCTGCCAGGATCCCTGCTGGTGCCTTCCTCCCTGCTTGTGGCTGTTCTCCTGCCCTAAGAAACGCGATTGAGCGAGTGGTGTTACTCCCTCGGCTGCCTTTGCCGATCTCTTTGCTGATGGTGTCTGCGATAGATTTCAGCACCTGGTTGTGACGCCAGGTGTAACGACCCTGGCCGAGCGATGTTGGGCAGGAGCTCAGAATGTGCGCCTGCGTTCCACGAGCTGGGCACAGGTGGCAAGTTGGTGTTTCTGCTTTCCCCCACGTACAGAGGTTTGCTGGGCTAGGCAGGACATCGTACACTGCCCGAATCAGGAAGGTTATGCGGTGCGGCTCGCTCTGCCAGAGCTCCGTCCAGGTGACCTTGCGGTCCATGGCCTGCTCCCGCCTGGTCCAGGCCCCTTGCTGCCCCTTATGTCGAGAAGAGTTGGGAACATCCCTAAGCCTGCTCTGCCTCGAGCCACCACTCCCACAAGCTCTTTGTGCCGCAGTCGAGCCTGTGTGTCTAGCACAGCGGCTTGTGCGTCTAGCACAGCGGCTTGTGCGCTCCACTTCCTCCCCGTCTTCACCAGCACGCCTGCCTGGGCCACCTTTGGGTCGCTGGAGTCTCTGTACATCAGCACCTCACGTGCCCGAGTCACTTTAAACTCCTCTTCCCGGATTTCAGAGGCAACCGGAGCATTGTTGTGTTTCCATAAAGGGCGATGTTGCTGAGACTCCTGGGCAACCCTAACCATCTCCTAAGACAGCTGATGACCTTTCTTTCCAAGGTCTCCACCGTGGAAATGGGGACCTCATACACAAGTAGCGGCCAGAGTATTCTTGGCAGTATACCATGTTCGTAAATCCACGCTTTAAACTTGCCAGGGAGGCCAGAACGGTCTGTTGATCTTAACCAGCTGTCCAGCTCCTGGCTGGTTGACTGGACTGATGCTGCTGTCAAAAACCTTGCCCAAGCTTTTCACCGGCTGTTCTGACAGTGATGGTATCTTTGCCCCTTGGATGCTGAAATGGAACCTGTCCGTGACCTTGCCCTTCTTCAGCACTAGTGAACGGGACTTGGCTGGTTTAAACGCCATCCGTACCCACCGAATGAGCTTCTCCAGCCCTTGGAGGATCCACCTGCCTCCTGGAACTGAGTCTGTGGTGACTGTCAGGTCGTCCATAAATGCTCTGATTGGCGGTTGGCGGACCCCTCCTCTGCTTTGGGGCCCCCGACACTCAGGCTCTGCCGATTTGACAATCAATTATCGGGGGCAACAGTAACACGAGTGATAAAGAACCGTCCAACCTTGGCCAGTACGTTGAGGCCAGCAGTTGCTCGCCGCCACCAATTACTAAAAGGTTAAATCTTTTCAAACCACCACACACACGATGTTGCGATTAATCAGCCTCGCCGGCCAGTCACAAGATGGCTGCCACGTTTGCAGCGTCAGTGAGCGTCATGTTGTTCTAGTTTTATTAAAAAGCATTGGTATACCAGTAAGCATTGGAATTCTCACTGACCACTGTACAAACACAAATACAAAACAACATTGTAGTAACACTGCAGAGGGCTATGTGATTCCATAAGTTTTATCTGATAAAAAAAAGTTCAAGTAAACTGCATATGTCGACCAGCTCAGCCTGTTAGAGGGACAGAGTTGACCCGTGCCCTCGGTCGCCTGAACAAACGCTTTAATAAGAAACAACAGGCACTCTGAGAGCGCAGAGTGACCAAAGGGCCAAGGCAGCCCCTCTGCACTCAAAACACACTGTTTATTATCAGGGGTCCCGCTCCAGCTGTCCGTTACCATGGTTACAGGTTCATTCTGATATCTTTGTGTCAGATATCTGGATCAGTTTAGTGACAACGTGGTTTATTCCAAATATCAATTTACTCACATCATTCCCAAATTGTGCTTCACTGTCTAACCAGGTTTAAATATCGTCGCTTTGAGAAAATTAAATGCCCTACCTGACTTTTATTATTCACAAACAATGAAAAAGGAAGCCACTAAATTACTGTAAAAGGTTAGTTGTGTCCAAACTAAGTCCTACACATTTGCAGTGTCCCATTTCTTCACAGGGCGAGTTTATCGGCCCATTTCACAACTCGCAGGGTCACTTTTCAGGGTCACAATCTCTGAGTTTACAATATACTAAAGGAAGACAAATTTTGTTCCATTACCAGAAAAAAATGTATATGTAAATCAGATATAGTGCCTTTTAAGTTGTTCATTCATGCATGTTTGAGTAATGCTGCTACGGTCGATTATTATTGCTAATACCATATCTTGACCCGAGCAGCTACTGTTTTTAATTATATTAATCCTGCTCCCATCAGAGACATTTTCTTTGTATTGAAAATCAAAGCATGTACAGTTTTTAAATATAAAACATGAAAGTTCGAAAGTAGTCCAAAAGTATTGATGGTTACTTACTCCGGTACCTTTACTCGTGGGATGAACTTCGAATGAGCAGGGAGGAAACAGATTTGAATACAAATTGTCAACACAAATACCAAACAGGACACTTTTAGGGCAATCTCATTTTGTGAATTCCCATTCAACCATGTAATGAGAGCATTTATCGCCCCAGAATCCAATACAAAACTGTCCCCAAAGAGCCACTGGAGAAATCAGGGTTCATGAATGAGATCTTGTTCAGGATTTAACAATGAAACAGTTTACTAGTCAAGTAGTCTACTGCAATGAGATTTAGTTTTGTCATTTCTAAGTGTTTTTCATTAGACAGACACGATCGATAGATTTTTTTTTTCCTTTTCGTATCAGAGGCCTCTCTGCAGCTCTCTAAATCCACTGTAGAAGTGTTGGTAATCCTGAACCACTCTGACATTTAAATGTCTCAGGGACCAGTGTCTTATTTCTCTGTCCATAAAGACACACTCCAGACTCATACAGTAACTTGTAATCTTACTGCAAACATATCCAATCTGATAAAGACTACTGCTGTGTTATTACTTTAGCAGTAACTTCCATAATCATGCAACTATTATATTCTTGCACCATCCCCATACTGTGTAAAGAGGCTTTAGCAAACGTAAGACTGGTCCTGGGGGAAAACACACAACCAGCTTAGCTTTTTAACCTCCTAATCCCCGCCTTAACCAAGTGCGTTTTCTCCAGTTCAGCTTTTTTGACATTTGTGTCCATTTTCCCCCACATTTTCATCACTTTTTGTCACTTTTCTGTTGCATTTTCATCACACATTGTCACTGTTTTGTCACTTTTTTGGTCACGTTTTTGTTGCATTTTCATCCTTGTTTTTGTCTCATTTTTATTGCTATTTTGACACTTTTTTCCAGAAGCTTTTAGAATTGGGTAATGCCAATCTGGGTTCAGTTGGTGGTTAAGAGGTTAATGTGGCCCGCAAATAATTTAAAGGAATAGGCCACCGTTTTTTGCATACTGTGATATGTTCTTACCTGACCTTAGACGAGTTGATGTGTACCTGTCTGGTCTTTGTGCGTGCGCTCAGTCACGCAAAAAGTCTGAAGATGTTGTTAGCATTTAGCCTCTCCTCCTCTCCTCTATGGGGCCAAACGGGGGTGAAGTTAGACACGACCAAGCTCTTCCACGTTTTCCCTATTTAAATACGGTTACCAGTGTAGTTACACGATCCAAGTATAGTTACACAAATTAAACATGCTGATTTCTAAGCGGATAAAAAGGGGTACTAGGGGAAACGTGGAAGAGCTTGGTCGCTTCTAACTTCACCCCGTTTGGCCCCATAGAGGAGAGGCTAAACGCTAACAACAGCTTTGGTCTGTTTGCGTGACTGAGTGCACGCGTAAAGACCAGACAGGTACGCATCAACTCGACTAATGTAAGAATATATCTCAGTATGCAAAAATGGCGGCCTATTCCTTTAAACTTGGCAAGCACCACTAAGCATTAAGTATAATTTGTTTGATAGCCCCCAAACTACTATTGTCCCCAGCTTTGGAACAAAATGTTTATTCGCACCTTGTCTAGTAGATCATGGAGAGTTTCAATTTGTTCACGATTCTGGTTTTTCTCTTCTAGGGGCTCGGCCATCGCCAAAATTGTGGGGGCCAATGCCGCCAAATACGACATGTTCGACACCACAGTGAACATGTGGGTTTTTGAGGAGACGATAAATGGCCGAAAACTGACGGAAATCATCAACACGGACCATGAAAACGTCAAGTATCTGCCCGGACACAAGCTGCCGGCCAATGTGGTCAGTATGGAGTGGATTACGTTCTGAAGAGCCTATAGATGGGTTATTTATGTGTTACAATGCTCTGCGTCTGTGTGTTGTAGGTGGCAGTCCCAGACCTGGCGGAGTCGGCGAAGGAGCAGACATTCTCATATTTGTGGTCCCTCATCAGTTCATCGCCAGAGTCTGTGACACCATCAAAGACCACATTAAGAAGGATGCGGTGGGCTTGTCGCTTATAAAGGTATGAGCTTTGATCATACTTCATACATTGTAATTGATGCAGGATGTTGAAGGCAAGACGTTGAAAGAACCTGTTTAATGGAAGAGTTCATAGTGGCTGCAGCTCATCTACATCCTAGGAAGGAACTATTTCAGGTTGTATTCCAGTCCGCATTGTGACTGCTCCAGTTATAGCAGAAGAAATGAAACCTTTTGGAGCAGTATTAGCCTGGTTTTACCATACCCTCGTACTCAAGAGTCTGGATCTTCACAATTGAGCTCTGTTATCAGGTGGGAGGGGTGAACTCCTTTGAAACGATTGGATCTGATTTTCGCTAGCGTTTGGTTGTGACGTATGTAGTGCGCCCGTGTTGAGTGAAGCAGCTATCATAACTCTATCATAACTCTATCATAACTCTATCATAACTCTATCATAACTCTTGGGAGCATTCCTTGTGCATTCGAAGGCTTCAGTTATAATTTCTGGATATTTGGGAGCCGAGCCAGAACGGATTGAAGAGCTACCTTTACGTTCGTATCTGCTGCCATTGGCGAACTACAACCAGCAAATGCGGCGCAAATGCTTGACGTCACCGACAACACCCGCCTCCCCCGCTCGCCGAGTGGTAGGCTGAAATTCAACCGATGAAATGCAGCCACTGAGATCAATCCTAGACGTACATATAGGGAAAAGATAATTGACCGGAGTTTACGGATGGCTAAGGCCAGGCTAGAGCAGTATCAAACTGACTTTGCAAACAATGTAAAAAACAGAATGGAAAACCCATAGAAGACTCATTGAATAAGCACAGAGGTTTCTCTAGAAGAAACGTTTTAGAGCAGTTTTCTCAAACTATAGTGTAAACTTAGAGACCATTGTGTTTAGGTTTTGGTTGTTTTAGATCAGTCCTTGTTCAGTTGATTGTACTCTTGAAAGTAGTTTTTTCATACAGTACTTTTTACTTCTGCGTGAGTAATATTAAAATGAAGTATCTGTACTTTTACTCAAGTAAAAAAAAAAACTCGTGCCATTGAGTCTTTCAGTGTTTGATTCATTGATTTCTTTTATATGTTTTTATGGTATGATCTTTGAAATTATTACTTTTTTCCCCACATTATTCCTTGTTTTGTTTCTTTTAATTTATGTTACTACTGAAACATGAATCAAACTTTTACGCTCAATCAGGAACTCAGTACTCACATTACTCAAGTAACATTTTCTCCAAATACTATTTTACTCTTATTTGAGTAAATATTGGGCCGCTACTTTTTACTTCTAGAGTAAAATTATTTTAAAGTAACGTTACTCTTACTTGAGTAAATAGTTTGGCTACTCTAACTCTACTCACCTCTGCTTGAACCCAGTTTTGCCTGTTATGGCTCAAGGTTTGACCTGGTCCTACAGACCTGGTTCAGGTCTGGTGATACTTATAGACCCATTTTTAGCTGCCATATTGTGTAAAAAGTTGGAAACAAGACTCAAGAATGAGTTACAATCGTCTTGTCAAAAACGATAAATGGATTTCAGTGTCCCTTATGAATTCTTGACTTAACCAAACAACACTAACACTATAGCAGAAGCAAAAAGACAAATGTTCTCATTTTAAGTTGAAGGTATTATTTTTGGTTGGGTTAAAGTTGGGCCCTGAAACCCGTCGAGAACCACTGCTTGAGATACTGTACATGATGTGTTTGGGGAGTGTGGTACATGTCTGCATCATGATGTAAAGGTTAAGCAGATATGTATCACAAAAATCTGAAAAGTACCTGCAAAGTATCTGAAAAATACCTGCAAAATCCAAAAAGCAGTGAAATAATCTGATGAAGGGCTGACTTGACGCCCGAAACATCACTTTCGTGGTGCGAGACATAAAACATTGATTGGGAGCATACAAGCTGTGCGGGTCTTTTTTCCGAATCTTGCATCACAAAGATGACCAGTTCAACAATGACATGGAGAAGTGTCTCATGTGGAGCTCAAGGAATGAGTGTGAATATTTTTAAGTAAGAGACATTTTGCTTTGGGAGGCAGTAAATTCCAGTCAGAGATCAGGGAAATAAACAAGGATGTGGATTAGCAAATAACAGACTGTTGACATTGTCTTGTCTTTTCATCCTCTTCACTTGTGTCTTTGATCCGGACCTCTTGTTTCTGCGTAACAGTGATGATGATTTCCGTTTAGGGGGTGGATGCGAGTCCCGACGGGCTGAAGCTGATCTCAGAGGTGATCCGAGCCAAACTGGGCATCACTATGACCGTCCTGATGGGAGCAAACATCGCCAACGAGGTCGCTGACGAGAAGTTCTGTGAGACAACTATCGGTACGTCACATTGTTAAAACTGCACAACCCAAGTTACATTTTCTTCTTGTTCTTTCTTTTAATTTCTTGTTTGATTTTTTCTAAAGGTTGCACAGATAAATCAGTGGGGCCCATGTGAAGGAGCTGATGCAGACGACCAATTTCCGTGTGACAGTGGTGGAGGAGAGCGATGTGGTGGAGATCTGCGGAGCACTCAAGGTCTGTGTTTTGGTTTTATTCTTCAAGATTTTCATAACATAGAATCCAAATTTTACATCAAAAGCAACCTGAATCAAATGTTCAAGCGCACAAGACCTTTTAACCCTTACCTTGTCTGATGCAGAACATAGTGGCGGTCGGAGCAGGATTTTGCGATGGCCTCGGATTCGGAGACAACACTAAAGCGGCAGTGATCCGTCTGGGTCTGATGGAGATGATCGCGTTCGCCAAAGTCTTCTGCACAAACTGCCCCGTGTCCCCCGCCACCTTCCTGGAGAGCTGCGGCATCGCGGACCTCATCACCACCTGCTACGGAGGGAGAAACCGCAAGATCGGAGAGGCCTTTGCCAAAACGGGGAAAGTGGGTGACATTCAACTTTGACATTGTGTTTCTAAACATAGACTTTGCCGCTTAGTAGGAGCACACTGTGATCCAGACCTGGCGCATTAAGTGGGCTGTACGTGGGCTTGACAGACACCCATGGCTACCTTATATAGAGAAACGTTCCTCCAACCAGAGTCTTTCCGCAGCCGGGAAGGGGCAAGGGAGAGGGGTTGTGGGTGAACTTATGCTTTGTTTGGATCATGTTTCGGCTGTGTGCAGACCCGTGCCACAGCGGAACCGGCTGTACATCTCTTTATCTCGGGGGAAACCGGACACGGACAGTTTGTAACTCACGGTGTGATACATTTTTTGTTGAGCTTATAGAAACCTGTAATGCTAAAGGAAGAACATGAGGCACCGCGATGTCAACGAGGAAAAGATTTGAGCCCGCAAAAGGACATGCAAGATAACCAGCTTGTTTGGAGCAACGCTGTCCTTGCGCCAGGCAGAAGATTGGGCCCTTAGTGATTTTGGGGTTTTAAATTGGATGTACAGTACCGGTTAAAGGTTTGAAAACACTTTTTTTTATGTATCGGTTTTTCTTTTTGTTTCAAGACTATTTACATTGTAGATGCTCACTGAAGACATTCGTATGGAATTATGTTTTAGACACACAAAAAAGTTGACATACATTCTTCAAGCCTTTTGCTTTGATTACTGCTTTGCACGCTTTTGACATTTTCTCAGAGAGCTTCACGATGTACAGTAGTCACTAGAAAGGGTTCTGACTTCACAGACTGTTAAACCATTTCAGGGATGACTTTATGAAGCTCATTGAGAAAATGTCAAGAATAAAGGGTGGCAGTTATTTCACCCTTATTCACCACACAATGTACAAAGTATTTCCAGACTTTTGACCAGTTCGCTACTGTAAGTTGCTCTATTTATTCTGGCTAAGTTGTATTGGCACATCCAATACAGTGTCTTCTGAACACCTGTAGTGATATCAGTGACATAGTTTTGGCCGATTTTAATGTAATGATCAAATAACATTATCACATTGTTGAGCCAAATAACATAAGACGTCTTAGCTATTTATTACATTATTGACCATTAAAGTTAATGGGTGTTAATCAGGCTGTATCCAATGTACTTATTATAATAGGTTGTGTTATGCTTTTTGTTTCAGACAATTGAACAGTTAGAAAACGAGCTGCTGAATGGACAGAAACTGCAGGGCCCAGCCACAGCTGCGGAGGTCAACCAAGTCCTGACACAGAAAAACATGGTGCAAAAGTGAGTTTGATATGTGGAAACTTTCTAGATTTCCCGTATTCTCTTTATTTGTATATAGAAATCAGGTAGAAGTGTAGCTGTAGTAGTAGTGTTAGCAACAGGGTTAGTATTGGAATAGTATCAGCAAAAATCTTAAATAATAATAATAATAATAATAATAATAAATTAATTAATTAATTATTTATATTGCACTTTACATTTCAAAGAAACCTCAAAGTGCTACAACACGTAAATAAAACTCTAGATAGGACATGGCCAGATATGTTGGAACGACTGGAGGTTCTTGTGGCCATCTTGTGACTGGCCCTTCTAACCCAGTGCAATGTAATCAATGGAAAACACCACTTATTTCCTTGACACAGTTTTTTTTTAATTTTCTATCTATTTTTAGTTATTTCATGACTCTTTGATTTGTGACTGACATTATGTCATATCTGGCAAGAAAATAATGTTTTTGCAATTGTTTAAAAGTTTATTTCAGTTGCATAGACTTAAGCTACATTTGTACATGGATTTTCCTCTGTCAAACACTTCAAATAATTAAGTTCTATTTATATCAAATAACAGTATTTCTGTACTTTTTAACACGTAAAGAAGGAAGACACGCACATCCCAAAAAAACTAAAAAGCGTGCCGGACCGAGAGAAAAAACAGGAAAGATCCGCACAACTTGCTTAGCTCCCAAGTAGACATTTTTATTGATGCTTACACCTGGGTGACGTTTTGGGCGTGAAGGGCCAAGACGCCCGAAACGTCACCTAGGTGTAAGCATCAATACAAATGTCTACTTGGGGAGGTAAGCAAGCTGTGCGGATCTCTTGTTTTTTGTACTTTTTAACACGACATGACCAATATTTATTGAACATGGGACAGTTATATATGCTAACCACCAGAATGCTAACAAGAATGCTAATACGGCTAAACAACACAACTGAAAAATTAGACATTTCAAAGAAATTACATTCTGACTGAGATACCTAGACTTAGAAATAATACAATCAACATTAATCACAAACAATGAGTGTATCTCACATTCTGCTGCTGAATCAATAATGTGTTTCTCCTTGTTTGCATTGGTTGCTATAGGGATTAGCCTCGCAGGCCAGTCACAAATGGCTACTACATTTGCCAAGTCAACGAGCGATGTTTCCTATCTAGAGTTTTATCCAAGAGGCTTTCCCAGCTCCTTTCTTCTGATTGCAAACTGTGATTTATACCCCTGCAGTCCGGTGGAGTTGTTTAGAATCAGCTCCATCTTCTTAATTATCCTAAAAACCTGGGTTCACTTCATTAACTGGCCCATTGTTCAGCATAGTGTGAGAATCCCTAACCTCAAAGTAGAGACTCTTCACAGCCAAAAAACTCTCAGGAAATGTTTTTTTATTAGCTTCGCTCTTCATCACACATGTAGTAACTGTACATTACTTCACTGCAGTATCTTATCTTTCAGTGCTTGGGGTAAATTGGTATCATTCCATTGATTCTTTTTTCTAAACTCAAATATTTCTCCTTTTGTAGGTTCCCTCTCTTCACTGCTGTTTACGAGATCTGCTTCAATGGCCGTCCTGTCACAGAGTTCATCAACTGTTTGCAAAACCACCCGGAGCACATGTAATCACACGGACTGACAGATGACTGCAGACATCTTTAACAAAACCACACTCCCGGGCTGCTGTTGCTAACTTCAACTGTTTTACTTTACCTCTATGATTTACTGTGTATGTTGTTGTAACTGAATAACTTAATGTGAATTATGCCAGTCTTTAAAACAGAAAGGCCTTAACTGAACTTGACTGTGATGGAGATCGTATAATTTTGAATAAACACATTTTGTCTCTTTTTTTTTTTTTTCATTTTGTTTTCAGTCAGTTTTGTGTTGTACGACTTCTCACTTGCTGAAAACCCTTTGAGTTGCCCTGTCGCTTAGTAACACGAGCTTTGACATCCTAAACTAGTCTTCACCTTTAGCATTTCCTGCACTGTCCAACTGTGACCTTTCTGGGGGACTTTACTTCCCAATGCAGCGTTCACAGTCAATTTAAATCTTAAGGATGTTGAGTGAAGTGTGAACAAAAATGGGAGAGACAAATATGATGTATTGAGCCTTTGAAACCTAAAGACTAAATATGATTTTTTTTAAATCCCCAATATATGCATTATGTCACCAAAATAAAACATACATTTAAACCTGGATTTGTCCATACTTATGATCATGTACCCTAACATTGTTTGGGGGCATTTTTATACATTATACCTTGTTTCCATATGAAAAAGTGACGTCTATGTACAGTATGTATGGAAGTGGTAAAGGAATGAATACAATGAATAAGAAAATGACGCCAACTGTTATTAATGGTTCAAATGAGGCTAAGAGGAGTAGCAGCCCAAGCATGCAGGATTTTTCTAAATTATTATTTTTTTGTGTGGTTTATTTGGTCGGGACAGTGCATGTTAATGAACATACATGGGTCTCATGCATGTAAACAAGCCACACCGGATTGTTGCCTTGGGCTAATTTCCATCCGTCGTCCCCTATTTGCACTCTCAAACACACTCTCATTAATCCTGGCCTATTTTACATGTTTTTAGTGGTAGGGGAAACCGGAGTACCCAGAGGAAACCTACACAGACACAGGGAGAACATGCAAACTCCACAGAAACGCCCCGTCCAGGTGGGAATCAAACCCTGGACCTTCGAGCTGTGAAGTACGAGCGCTAACCACTGCGCCACCGTGCCGCAATATCAGTAAATAAGACAAAGCTCAACAATAGACATTTGACATGGGAACATTACCAACTAGACTTCTAAAATTATGACTTTTATTTTATTTATTTTTAAATCTAGGATATACTATACATCGTTACTTAACGTCTAAACTCAATTAATTTGTGTTGTATTCTGTACATTTAGAGAGTCATTTCTGCATTGTTTACTCACGCATTCTCTCATTTACATATCCAATTTGTGGCCCTAATACAGGATATTTCAAATCGTAAATTAGGTGCAACGTGCCCAAAAAATTGCATATTTTATTTTCCAGCTTGCACTCCTTATTTAGCACAGGTCTGTCTTAATAGGCAAGGCAAGGCAAGGCAAGTTTATTTGTAGAGCACAATTCATACACAAGGCAATTCAAAGTGCTTCACAGTTGCAGAAAATTACAAGAAAACAGATAAAATCAATCAATAAAACATCAACATAAAGTTAATCAATGACAGTAAAAGGCAAGAGTGCAGATAAAATACTTTCAGTTTTCATATGCACGGGTAAAAAGAGCTGTTTTCAGCCTGGATTTGAACATTGTCAGAGTTGAGGCCTGTCTCACATCCTCATGAAGACTGTTCCAGATTTTAGCTGCATGAAACTGAAACGCAGCCTCACCGTGTTTATTATTGACTTTGGGAACCACCAGGAGACCCCTCCCTGAAGTTCTCAGGGCCCGAGATGGTTCATACGGCTCTAACATGTCAGAGATGGACTTTGGTGCTAAACCATGAAAAGACTTGTACACAAGCAGAGCTGTTTTAAATTCTATTCTCTGAGTGACAGGAAGCCAGTGCAGAGACCGGAGCACTGGACTAATGTGGTCGTATTTCCTTGTTCTTGTCAGGACTCGAGCAGCAGCGTTCTGGATGTTCTGCAGCTGTCTAACAGCTCGTTTAGAAAGGCCAGTGAGCAGCCGTTACAGTAGTCTAACCTGCTGGAGACAAATGCATGGATGAGTCTCTCTAAGTCTGGTTTTGACACTATTCCTCTGATCTTAGCAATGTTTTTCAGATGGTAAAAAGCTGATGACGTTATTGCTTTGATGTGGCTGTTTAAGTTCAGGTCTGAGTCCATGATTACTCCTAATAAATGACCACCTAATTGTATTCAGCCAAAAGTTGCATGCCGCCGTTTTTTGTTTAGGGGAGACCGGGTATGGTTGTAACACTTTTTGCTTCAGCACCTGTAACTCACTGAATTTTTGAGCTAGAGTTCTCAAACTTTTATACAAAGTCCCCACATTTGTTAACTACAAATGGCACCAATTCAAACCTCTGCAAGATTATCACAGACCTCGTGAGTTGATGTCAAATACATGGTGGTCCTTTGTTACAACCTACCCCAGTACCGGGGTAGGTTGTAACACATGCTGGGGTAAGTTGTAACAGTTAGACAAAAGAAGCAAAAACAGAGGCCACGTCATGTGATATGATTCAAATAGAGGTTTATTTAAATAAAAGAACAATCCAGAACAATGTCTCTCTCTCTCTAACCTGTCATATGCTTAACCTCAGGTGGAGTCAGTCCATAATACAGGTCTGCTGTCTGAGTCAAATAATCAGCACACTTCCTCCTGCACCTCAGAGAAAACTCTGTTGATGCTTCAGTAACCTACACTGGGATGATCACTAGAACCTGGTCTCTCAGCTTCTGCTGTGTTTTGCAGTATCTGCTCAGTTTTACACGGCAGATCACATGTGCCTTTGCAACTGATCTGACTTGCCCTTCTTTCTGACCTCATCAGATGCTTTTTTTTTCTTTTAGCTGGCACAAATCTGTCAGTCTTTCTTTCCACTGTTTAGGAATTCTGTAAAAGTATTAAAATCAAGTAAGTGTTATTAGTTGTAAATAGGGGATGATTGTGTTACAACCATCCCCATCCCTGTCAGCCATTGTTTAGCGAGCTCTATCAGCATAATGGTTTGAAATGAGCAGGGAAATGTGCATCACATTTTGCCTGAGAAACTACACTTTAATCTAATGTAAGTCATATGGTTTTATGTGCAATAGTATAAGCACTAAACAAAATATAGTCTTGGTCAAAAAATTTACTTTCTTACCTCAAAATCAATTTTTTCTCTATAGAATCTGTATGAACCTGTTTACAACCTTGAAAACCACCATGTGGGATCAGGGAGGAAGTGGGTAAACACTGATATCTCCATTTGACTCCTATCTTATCCCCGAGTGGTGGAATTGGTGGTGTTACAACTCTCCCCATGTTACAACCATACCCGGTCTCCCCTACTACCTTTTCAATATCAATACGCAAACATTTCCATAGTTCAGCAGAAGATTGTGGTTACACCATTCATACAGTTGAAACATTTGACATAGTTATTGAGCCTAAAAATATCCTAGGGCAAATAACGTCACTGAACAGCACTTCACTGCAAAAAAAAGAACAAAGAAGAAAAAAGCTAAAATACGATTTAGAAATAAGTAAATATTTACTCTCTGTAAACGTATTGATTTACATTTGTGTATTTACATATCAGTGTTATTCAACTGTAGGTAATTTAGCTTGAAGAAAAATATGAGAAAAGAAAAAAATAAAGAAGTCAGAGTTCGGACCTCGTCTAAACTTGGCATACAAGTCAATATTAATATCCTGAATTCTTCTGAAAAGATTAGAGTAGCTGCACACAGGGCTGCCCTCTGCTTTTGTCGTGTTACTCTATATTACATAATCTTTTTGACAGTGTGTAGTTGCAATACGCACTATTGCCACTAGAGCGTGCCATCCCATCAATCACAGAAGCATGAACTTACCTAACTTTGGAATTCCTGCGGGCTTCTTGACCAGATAACTTATCACACATTGCTAAGATAAAAATGCACCACAAAACGTGTCTCACTTTCCTCAAGAAGATGCACCGATGTCCAAGTTTGCACTAATTTGTTAAGTGAAGACGCGGGACATGTCTTACTTCCTCAATTCCCGTCCTCACACAGAGGGCACCGTTGGGCAGCTTAAACATAGTCAAGTAAGACACATTTAGCTTTACGAGATGGAAGCGGAGGAAGGGTTTCAAAGTAAAAATTAAGTTTAGAGTTGGCATGAGAATGAGTTTCAATTGCCCAAGTTGTTCCACGTGGTCCGGGAAGTGGCTTTGATTATGTATCAGCCGACCAACCATCAATTACATAGTAGTCATTAAGAAACCTGGCATTCACATAATTTTGATTTAATAAAATGAAATAAAAATAAAAGCACAGTGGTGGTGGCACAGTCTGTTTGTGTTTGCACTTTAACCATAGAGTAGCCGGTTCAATAATCACTTCAGGACCATTCACTCACTCTCTACACTCGGTGGCAGTGAGAAACACAGGCCGCAGTTGCCCTGTAGGGCAGACCGATAGAAACATGGCTGCCAATCTGTGCGCCTTCATCTGAAATAGGAGGTGTGTGTAGCAAGTAAGAGATTGATGTTGAAGTGTGTTGCCCAAGGACACAAAGACAGCTGTTCTAAGATGGGCTCGAATCCCACACTTTTTGTTTACTACCTTTTCAATAGATTTGTGGACAAATACCGTAACCACTGAGCCCCAAAGTTACTGCACTTTTTGGGATAATTACATACGTGACCAGGTTCATATAGTCGACTAAAATCTTTCATCATAATTTTAGATAAAGAAGAAAAAAAAGACAAGGCATTACAGGGTGTATGGTGGCACAAGGGGAAGTCCCTTTTAGTTAGTGGAGTTTGCATGTCTGCAGATGGTTATTCGGATTCTCCGGTTTCCCCTTCCACTAAAAATGGGTAATCTCAACAGGACTTTCCTGGTGAAATGAAGGTCAAATTTAAAATTGAACAAACGATCTGGCCACGGCAGAGTTCCTGGCAGTATTATTTTGGACAAAATGTTTTAATTTTGATTTTAGACAAAAATAGTCCAGATTTAGTCAAATATTTTGTTGTTGTTGTTTTAGTCTACTTTTAGTCAACAGGAATTTCATATACTGTACATTTAGTCAATTGAATAAAAAAAAAAGTTTCAACTTGTCATTTATTATTGTTTGATAAAAACACGAATCTATCTCCCACAGACATGATGTTCACTGAATTTAAATGATATGAGTCTCTTTCAAACGGTGTTGTTGGAAACTTGGATTTTTTTAGTCCCTTTTCTCATTTTTATTTAGTTTTTATTTGTCAATGAAAATATCAAATGATTTTACTCATAGTTTTAGTCTCACTACACTGTACTTAGTTTTAATGTTTTAGTCAGCAAAAATAATTAATTTGTTTAACAGAACACAACGAGCATTTCTTTGTTAACGTGAGACAGTCCCACGTCTTATTTTGAAAAGCGGAAGTCGTATCGCCCGCACGCCGCTTCTCGCTGTTGCTGCAAAGTTGAGTCTGTCTGTGGCACTTCTTCTCATCACCGCCGCCAACACCTAGGGCAGTAGCGGCGCTCTACAAGTGCGTTTCTCTGTCTCGGACTAAAGGACATTCGTTGGATCGCTGCTGGGCCGCTCCTACCTGAGACTTTTACCCTAAAACATGGCTGCTCTTTCAGCCTGGTTCTGGAGCGAGAGGTTCTGGCTGCCGCACAACGTCACCTGGGCGGATCTGTCCGAGCAGGCGCCCGGGGTGGAGTATCCAAAGCCCGCACACTTGTTTACAGCCCTACCGCTAGCTCTGGGCATCTTCGGCGTCAGGATACTCTTTGAAAGGTGCGTGCGTTTACTTCATTTGCACTTTCCCTCCACTTTTCCAAGCCATCGCTGTCAGTTTTACAGACAGCACAGTGATGCAACGCGAAGGGTTTCCTCATCCGTAAACCTTATTCAAAACTCCTTCCTACTTCCTACCAGCAAACTTGTTCTTGTTTCTACATGTGTTTATTTATTTATTTTTGCGCTCATCAAGCTTGCATCAGCCTGGATATTCAAAGTTTAGATCACCAGTTTGCACGTAATTGCGTTATTGGTTAAATTCCCCCCGATGCATCATGCGCCTGCCCCTGAGAAAGTGCCTCCCCCTCCTTTCCCCATGAAGCGAGGTCTCTCACCCGGGTCCAGAAATTAAAACTTGCCTGGGAAGTGATGGGACATAGTTTGGACTTGCCCACTTCAACTTGCATTGACAAATATGTGGAGCACGTGGTATACATTAACAGTAATGTAAAGAGTTGCAATGTGGCTCTCAATTTCTCTTCATATTAACCTGGATTTTTGAGTCAACCTTACGTTTATACATATCAAAAATAAATAGATAAAGCTTTTTTGAACGCAGGCTTTTAAATCAAATACAAAAAAAAACAGTCCCCATGTTATTTCTCTGAGCTGTAGTGCATGTTTTGGAAAACGTGTGTTCTTAAAGTTTTGTACACAGCAGTGTTGAGCAGCTAAGCCACAATCCATGTAAAATAAATACATTTATTATGCAAATGAAAGCGCAAGTTGTTAAATTTTCATTTTCAATTTTCAGTTTCCATCAGTACCAGAATCCGAATCAGAATAGGTTTTATTGACATGGTTTGAGAACAGGTTCACAAACTAGGAATTTTTCTCAGTGCAAACGTGCGACATAAAACATATAACTAGGGTGGGCCATATCGTATCGCATATCGTTATCGTGATATGCGTTTTGATATCGTTGTCATTTTTATATCGTTGTGGACACGATATAATTTATGTTACGCTCAGCTCCATCAGAGCAGCATAAACACGGACTGTAGAACACGGGAGCAGGTGCTTAAACAGTGAAATGAAGGATGTAAACTGCTTGAGTAGATCATATTTGCAAGAATTAGTATGCTGTTAAAAAAAAGTAAATAATAAATAAATAAAAAATAATTAATCTTCCCAATAGATGTAAGGCTGGGATTTGAAGTAATTTGTCCATTGTCAGTTATATCGTCAAATATATTGTTATCGTGATATTTCTTTTTTATATCGTGATATAGATTTTAGGCCATATCGCCCTGCCCTACATATAACCCAGAGTTAAGATAAAAATAAGCTAAAAAACCTTATAAGGCTATAGGGGCATGCATAAAAAATATTAAATAAGATAAAATAAAAGTGACATATGGAAAGACAACAACATTTTGACATTGAACAACAGCGGGATTGTATTTACAGATGTGATATTAAGTGATAGCAGCGGGTCTAAGTGTGGACACCCTACACAGTGCAAGTGCAGATTACATCCATGAGTCTGTAACTAAGCTACAGAGACTTGTTTTTTGTTCATGAGTCTGAAGGCGGAGGGGAAAAACTGTTCAAGTGGCATGAGGTATGGTCTGGATGGACTGTAGCCTCCTGCCTGAGGGAGAGGGGTGAATAGTCCGTGTCCAGGGTGAGAGGGGTCAGCTGTGATCCAACCCACACGCCTCCGGGTCCTGGAGAGATGGGAGCTCACAGCCAATCACCTTCTCAGCAGCACGCGCATGCGCTGCAGTCGATGCTTGGTGATTGGAATACACACAAGTCTTGACCTCGCAACAACCCACTGCACAGTTACGAAATGTCTTAGTAACTAATTAATTAAGCCAGTAATAAAAAGCAGGCAAATCTTACTGATAAGCGTAACCCACTGTGTGTAATAGGGCACAAACCTTATGCTATAATAGACTGTTTTTACTTAGCTTAAAGGGATATTTCAGGATTTTTGACATTGGGCCTCATTTCCTAGTTATCCAGAGTGTTGTTCATGTCTGGAGATATTTTTTTCTTAAATTCATGCAGTTCTTATATTTGAAGAGCTTAGTGGCGCTAGGCTAATGCTAGGCTAACGCATTTCTATGGTATCGGTTAGCCTGCATTAAAAACAGTCTGACCCACTCCACAGTGCACCTGAGGTAAATCACTTATAACGCCAGACTAATGATATAAATGTCTGTGTCGATAGAATAATTTTTGAAATATAACTGACCTTGCATCACATGAATTACCTCATTTTGAGGGACTATTTTCTCGCAGATCACTCCGCCCATGCGTTAGCTTACAGCCACGAAGCTGATGCTGCTCAAATATAAGTTATTTTAAATGCAAAATGGTTAAAATTATTCTATCGACACAGACATTTATATGGTTAGTCTGGTGTTATAAGTGATTCGAATCCTGCCTCCTGAAGGTGCACATTGTCGTTGTGTCCTTGTGACACAACGACACTTGACACTTACAATCTATAATTGTTCCAAGGTATTTGTAGGACTCCACACACTCCACAGGTTGTCCCTTTATATATGTTACGTCATGTGGGAGAGCGCTCTTCCTGAAAATCGATGATCATATCCTTTGTTTTTGCAACATTTAAGAGAAGATATGACTCATCACACCATTTGAACCTTGTGCAAGACACTTCACCCTCCTTGCCTCCAGTGTCTGCGTACGCTGGTGTATGAATGAGAGTGTGAATGGGTGAGTGGATCCTTGCTGTAAAGCGCTTTGAGTGCCTAATGTAGGTGGAAAAGCGCTATATAAGTTGAGACCATTTACCATTTACACAACAGATGGACAAGAGGTGATACCCCGGCACCGAACATATTTGTTGTATCTCTGCATACATGCCATCCCTGAACCCAAGGCCTCGCTCACATTATCTGCGAGATGACCTGAGGACACAAGGCATCGTAAAACTTGGTGTCAGGGCCTGCTGGGTCACTAACCAAGTTAATTATTGTCACAGATATTGAGGTAGCACTGCATATTCACTTCAGCTAAAAATAAAAAAATAAAAAGTTAAAAATGACCACCCATGTTTAACGGCAAAAGATTTAACAAACCAAAAACTTAAGAAATCAAAACACAGACAAAGTACACATGCATAGTACTAAGTGTTATTAAACCATAATAAATCAAATCAAAAGTCACAAAGTCACATCCTTCGAGGCCATCTCGTACTCAATTATATGTTCCAGGCAGTGCGGTCATTGGAACATGACATGAGTCCATGACGGCAATTCGGACATGAATTAACAACTTTTTGAGTGACAGTGCAGGATTTTAGCGGCAGTTGTGGTTAGGTTAGGTTAGGTTAGGTTTCTTTATTCATACCCGTAGGTAAATTTGTCTTGCAATTCTGAGAACTAGTCAACATTAAAACACATTATACAAAGATAAAACACAAAGTACATGTTTAAATATAAAACTTGTAAGTGCTCCAGATACTAATAGGATTGCCTAAAGATACAACAGAAATTTAAGCCACTGGACAATAACAAAGATAAGAAGCCGTGTCAGGGGCGATTAGATCCCTACTTGTTCATCAAGGAAATGGCAGCGGAACAAAGCTTTTACTAAAACGATTCGTATGGCTTATTGGCATTAAAACCTACTCCCAGATGGAAGCAATTGAAACTCTGAATGCAAAGGATGCGCAGTATCTTTTAGGATGCTTTGTGCCATCCTTTCTAATTGTCTATCATACAGAAAACTGGTCTGAAGCCGATGACTTTACTTGACCACTTGACCAGCTGATTCAGGGCGTTTTTGTTTCTAACAGAGGAGCTCCCATACCAGGCGACCAAGCAGAAAGTTAGGGTCGTTTCGATGAATGCCCGATAAAAAAGTGTCATCACAGTTTTATCTACATGAAAGAAGGACAGTTTCCGAAGACAATACAGTCGTTGGTGACCCTTTTACAAACAACAGCACAGTTTTCATTAAAATTCAGTTTACAATCTATAATTGTTCCAAGATATTTGTAGGACTCCACTAGGGATGTCACGGTATGAAAATTGACCTCACGGTTATTGTGACACAAATTATCACGGTTTTGGTATTATCGCGGTATTTTTTTAATGTGTGTTAATACGTTCAGAAAGCATTGATAGTCCTACACAAACTGAAATAGTTTCAAAAAAGTGTAACAGTGTTTGTTATATTTAAAAAAATACAGACAACGCCATATCAAAAGTGCAACTTTTCACATCAAAGTAAATGAAGTATAACTATGTATTGTTGGAGGTATTACATGTACTATTTATAGCGCCAGAACCGTGTTAGAAATTTTTAACTAGATAAACCCTCAGGAATATTGTTCTCAGTTTGTGTCCTTCCAGTTTGCTTTCACTCTGCAGATTTGGGAAAATGCCATCAGACGGTAATCATTGTTAAATTCATAATAATGCGGCGAGAGTGAATCTATTGCATTGGCGACTTTAATCTGGCCTCCAGGAGCCTGTAACGCATTGTGCCATTTCAATACGGAGGTATCCATGAGGCGGTGGCGCTGCGGCTGCACTATGGGGCGACTCGTTGCGTTCTCCTCAACCCAAAGCCTGCACATCATGCATTTCAGCTATAACGTTAACTTACTTGCATTGGCTATAGAGTTGTGGGTGATGGTCACGCAGATGTGTCATGAGGTTCGAAGTGTTGCTGCCTTTCGCAGAAACTTTTTTTCCTGCACGTCCTGCAAACAGGATAACTGTCTTCTATCAGCTGCCCCTCGGCTTTCTCAAATACCCAAAATATGCCAGACTTCAGACTTGGTCCTGTTTGAAGGCTGATAGACGTCCTGTGCGCTGCCGTCTAATCTTTCGGCCATGATTTCAGCTTCGAGAAAGTTTGTTTTCGTTGCAAACAACACAGTGCGCATGCGCGGCAACTTCAGCAGATGAGACGGCGGCTGGTGAGGCTCACCGTGCCTACACCGCGGGCACGGTAATCCACCGAGATAATATAGTTTTTCAAAAACGAGACGGTAATTTTACCGTCAAAATTTTTACCGGGGTTACCGCTACACCGTTTACCGTGACAACCCTAGACTCCACACACTCCACTGGTTGTCCCTTTATATATGTTACGTCATGTGGGAGATCGCTCTTCTTGAAAATCGATGATCATATCCTTTGTTTTGCAACATTTAAGAGAAGATATGACTCATCACACCATTTGAACCCGACAATAACCGAGTCATCTGCGTATTTTAAGATGATTCTGTTTTCATGGTCACTCTGACACATGCTAGTGTACAATATAAACAACAAGGGTGAGAGAACGGAACCTTGGGTGAGCCTGTCGAAACAGTGCACTGGTCAGAGAGTTCACCATTAACTCTCACTCTTTGATTTCTGTTAGTTTAAAAGTCAAGAACCAAGCCTACAATGTTTAAATCAAGATTGAAATGTTCTATAATCCGTTTGGCAAGCAGATATGGTTGCATCGTATTGAAAGCTGACGTGAAGTCAATAAAAGTAGGCGTACATGAGTCCCTTTCCCCTCCAAGTGTTTGAAGAGCAGATGAAGCAAAGTTAAAGTGGCATCCTCCACGCCTCTTTCCGGCCTGTAAGCGAAAAGGTGAAAAGGTCTGGGCTCATTCTACACATTAGGACATTGCTGGAACATGTAGGGGAAGGAAAATACATAATTTTAACATTTTTAAACTTCATATAGTCCCTTTTAAAGCCACACGGCGCAACACAACCATTGATGAGAACAAAATACAAGCATTTATTTTATTACAGATGGTAATAAATACGAAAACATAAACAAACGTTTGTTTGCTGTTAGTGGCTTTACTCAGTGCAGCTTTACTGGGAGCGGGACATCTCCAACTTGTCTCCATGGAGATGTTGACTTAAGGCAGCCACATATGAGATTTACATCTCATAAGTCTGGTCCTCATTCAAATCCTTTTTTCATAACCCAAGTATTATTTTTTTTGTCTAGCTGGTCATTAGGAGCATGTTTTGCACAATGGCCGCCGGCTGCTCTGCTTTGCGACGACGACACTGGAGGCCGCCATTGCTCCACCATTGCTGTAGTACCGCCATATAGCCGCTAGGCCAGAAGAACTTTAATGCCCGGTGCCTAATTTTTTGGAACTGTCTAGAGCTAGATATTCCTCCTGTGATTACGCTGGGTTAGACACAATCAGAGGCACCGGGCTGGTTATCGTAGGATAAATTTTAGAAATCTCGTACTAATGAGGGTCGGACTGTTGGCATTGGAGCTGCGCGAGCTACATGTCACGCATGGGCCGAGTCTACAGTGAAGATCCGCCCTTATGCCCTTATTAGGAACATGCTTCGTCAGAGCTGGGGAGCAGGAGTCTGTAAATCCGCCATGATTTCCCCCTCGAACGTGGTCATTATGGTAAATGTTACACAGTGTGCATTTATTCTTCATTTAAAGGCTATTCACCTATTTTTTCCAATAGTGGAGTACATTATATTTGTCCTTCCGTATCTTGTAAAAGTAGACCTTTTCGATAGCTAGTTGTTGTGTTGACATCACTGATTATCTGATTTCGTGCTTAGAAACGTATCCCTGTGCAGAATTGTGATGCGTTAGAGATGCGGTGGGAAAGTTAGGAATTTGTGTGGGCCACAGCATAACTTACTATTTAAAATTAACACACATACTTCCTCTTTCAATTTCACAAACAAACAAGACAAAACAAAACTACATGTCCGGAGACGTTAAGCTCATACAGACAGGACTATACTGTACCAGATTTGTAAACATAATTTTCCTTCTTTGTAGCTATTAAAGCTGTGGTAATCAAGTTTTTTTGTAGTAGTAGTTTATACTACATTTGACATATAGATCTACATTGGAAACGCTACATTTGCGAAAGAAAAACAAACCATGTGCGCTGCTGTGTGTCATAATTTAGCGCAATTTCCTCCAGCATGAACCAGGAAGTCAGAGGCTAAATTATCACAGTGTTAGCATTGGCGGTCCACCCTGTTCACGTCTCTCTGAGAACTCTGGCTGAGACGAGCTTAGTGATGGGCGAGTGAAGCCACTTCAAACTAGGGGTGGGAGATATTGACAAAAATGAATATCTCGATATTTTTTTCAATATCTCGATATCGATATTCAGATGATATTTTTGCAATCCTTCAAAGAAATCTGTGCAAACTGGCAAAGAGGTCTGACCCACAAAAAGGTCCAGTTGGTCTTTTGATTTGCTGTATCTGACCTATTATTATATTGAATTACTAGTACATTATTGATTTAAACATTAGGGCAGGGCGATATGAACAAAAATTGATATTACGGTATGAAAAAGAAATATCACCATAACAATGTATTTGGCGATATAATTTACACCTGACAAAACACTTAAAATCAAAGCCTTTAGACAATAGGGCAAATTCATTTAAAGCTATTTTATTCTATTTTTTCATCTAAATCTCTACCTTTATCTGGAAGAACACGGAAGATAAGATAAAATAATATTGCTACAATTTGCAGCTTCGTCTTCATCACAGTGAAATGCTCTTGTAAGTTCACCTCAGTTTACTTGTTGTATTGTCAGGAGACTGGGGATAGACCTGTGAGTGTTAACGCGTTTGGAACATGAGTCAAATTAATTGTAGTTTTCATAGTTTTCAAAGGATCCACTAGTTATCCTTCACATCTCTCCTGAGGCACGCGGGGGGCCGAGGCAGACGCACAGATACGCACACACGCATACACACACACATACATACACATACACACACATACACACACAGGAGGGAAAGAGAGAGAGAGAGAGGGAGACAAGTTTGTCCTGACACTTACGTGAGATCTGAAGAAAACCGGTGAGGAGGATATTATTAGCCTTTACGCGTTTGCATCGTGGTTTTCTTCACCCTGTTGTTAGTTAGCACCAGGCTAAAAGTTAGGAAAGCTAGCTAGCTAGCAAGGCAGTGCTACAACTTGTCCTGAGCCCTTTCCTCGCAAATATGAGCGACTCAAGTGACAACGTCATTCATATCATTAGATTCTTCATCTCTGTAATCGCTCCATGCTGCCATGTTGTTGTTTTGACTGTGTTAAGCGGGGGAGGGGGCGGCTGGCTCACACTGCGCTACGGTAACCCTCAAGGACAACGCGACAAAGTGGTGAAAAAAAAAACATGTTTGGGAGGTCTGATTGTACAAATTATGAAATATTCGATATCCCAATTTTGCATATTGTCCAGACAACAATTTGGATATTATCGTCTAACGATCTATCTCCCACCTCTACTTCAAGGCTGACACAAAGTCTCATAAAGATTCGGAGCTTCAGAGCTGCTTCATTCTGTTTGACACTGACTCTGTGGACAAACTTTAGTATTCAACGTGATTTGAAACACCAACACCAGAAGTTTCAAACATAATTTGCGTTCAAACAATCTGATATTGTGGTTTGAATGATCAGATCAATCAGAGGCCAATATATAAGAGTACTTTTTTGTTGTTATCTGGGTCTGTGCTACATGCTGCTCCAGTGGGCGGGACCGACTCAGTCACCCGCAAGCCAGGACACAAGTCTTTTTTAGGATTATGTATACTTTGAATAGAGCTTAAGCGTCAATTTTAAGCTTTAGAGTTAAGGTCTTCAATAATACAGTTTATTCAATAGTTTATATATTAAACGTTACATTTTGTTATCGTCACAGGCCTATGCGCGATCTTTTTTATTTCAGTCAGTCAGAGCTAATATAGCCAACTATTTGCTGTAGATCGCGCTCCCTATGTTTCACACGGCCAGGCAGAATATGACCATACGAACAGCACGCATAAATGCTTTAATATCTCATCCCTTATTTACAAGAACTCTTTCAGCACCAATAAAACGTATGCAATGTTGTGGCCAATTTTAAACCACTGCTGCTTTGTTTGGGTCCTGCATGTGCAAAGGTTAACGCAAGCTTTTGTCGGGCCGCGTTGGTGCAGAACAGAAGGCAATAATGTGATGACCGGGCATAACTGCCTCTCAAACACTCGCTTTGGGGGCCGATCCAGCTGCGAGCCGCGCTACACAGATGAAAGAGATGACCTGGAGGCATTGCGCTATCGTACCATTCGCCGTTTGAAGTTGCGTCGATGAAGATATCAAATTACAGGTGCATACATTATACACAAGGGCGGCAATCACAGAGCGACCGTCTGATCTGGAAGTGGGTCCGTAACTGGGAGAGAAAGCTAACGTCACATTGCAATGGTTTGTGAATCAAAACCCAGTGCCATGAGTCAGAACATACTGAAGGACATAAAGGCTGATGTGGTTAAGTTGTTAAAGAACATTAGGTCAACATGAGCAAGAACCAGTGAAATGTATAAAAAAGAGCTCTGGTAAGCAGTGGGACAGGTCAGGCTTGTACCGAGCAACGTCTTGAGCAACAAGAACAAGATTCTGCCCAAGTTCTTTGGTTTGCATGCTTTGCTTTCAACCAGATCTATACAAGTTTCGTGGGCTTGTTTTGCCAGTCAGCCACACATGACAGAAAAGGTTTGTTTCTACAAGTAGAAGTATAAAGTAGTGGCCCAAATATTTACTCAATATTTACACTGAGTCTGTGTGAATGTAAGTGTGAGCATATACAGTATGTATGTGTGTGATTGACAAAGTTTTATACAAATGTTGTACGCATGTCTTTTATTATTGTAAATTGTGGAGAAAGGCCCAACCAGGGACATGAGCTGCGAATTAGCACTAGCTAAAAGCTCTTCATGCATCGCATCAGTTGCAAACATTAATTGTAACTATGTTGATTGTATCGTCCCTGATAAATAATAAAGTAAGAGTAAAACAAGCACTTGGAGAAAATATTACTTCATTAGTGTGAGTACTGGCTGAGTAACTGTTTGAAGTAAGCAAAATACTGAACAGATTTGTTTTGTTTATTTGGTCGGGACAGTGCATGTTAATGAACACACATGGGACTCGCGCATGTAAACACGCCACGCCGGATTGTAGCCTTGGGCTAATTTGCATCCGTCGTCCCACACACGCCTATTGTACATGTTTTTAGTGGTAGAGGAAACCGAAGCACCCGGATTAAACCTATGCAGACACGAGGAGAACATGCAAACTCCACAGAGAAAGAGACCTTCTAGCTGTGAAGCACGAGCGCTAACTGCTGCACTACTGTACTTCAAAAAGTTTCTTAAGTACATGTACTTGAGTAAATGTAACTGAGAACTACATACTACCCCACCTATACAGTAGGGCAGGGCAAAGTGCGGGCTGGTGCCGGTTGTAGGATGCTTGTGGTATTCAGTTTTTTGCACAGAAGCAACACTGGACTTTCCGCTGGCTGATACTTTTAATGTCACATATAATTTTAAAATCACTGAAGTAAAAGAAAAAGTACTGTATGAAAAAGCTTACAAAAGTACAGTTACTTCTAAAAGTCACTTAAGTACATCTACTTGAGTAAATGTGAGTACTACCCATCTCTGATTCTAGACTAGATGGCGGTACAATTGAAATTGAAGACTACCAATCCATTCATTCCTATCTTTAATGAAATACGCGGGCGTAAGCTAGAACTAAGTAGCATACGTTTCCAATGCAAGACAAGAACAAACGGGATAAGCAAAAGAAATGGATAGCGGTAGTAGTGGTAGTCCAGCACCATGTGTTAGGCCTCATGTTGTCGTTTTAATGATTGGTTTTGTTCAAACGATGCCGGTGTTGTGTTTGCCGAGAGCAGAAGTGTGTTAGTGCTGGAGTCTGCAGGATTCGGGTCAATATTGGGTGAGACATAGTTGTATGTTTTCTATTGTTTGACACAATAGTCTAAATATTTCAGCAATGTTTAGTTTGTGACGAGGGAAACAGATACTCTTTGTAAAAATGCCATAATATATATATTTTTGAATGATTACTGTGAATGCAATACAAATATCCATATTAAATAGTACAAGAAACAGTGTTTCAGTAAGTTTTTACAAAGACCTGCAGTAACAGTATCTGGTCAAACAAAAGCAGATTAAGCAAAAAAGAGTGCAGTTTTATTGATGAAAATCTATATAATTTATATGTTGCTTTTTTGAGCTCTTGAATGTTCATATCTCTATCAATACGATAACGATATACAGTATCTTTTAGCGCTAGTAGAGACCTCACCAATGATTGAGCTGAGGGATGCTGGGTCATTTTTCAGATAAAACAACACAAAAGGGGGATACTACAAGCTTTACTTCTAAAAATGATATCTAGACAGTCCACTCCTAAATATCGCTGTGGCTTGGCACAGCACAGTAGACGGTTAAGTTTCCCGTAGGGCTGCCAACTTTGGTCGTTTAGTCGATTAATTGGTCGATGCTGTCGTGGTCGACCACTGATCGACTAAATGCAGGCATTTTTGCAACAATTAAAACCCTCTCAATTTACACCAGAGGCCTGTGGCAGGTCTATCTTTTACCTTGGGCTAATATCTCATTCTAAAAACGGATAAATCAAAGTTTTACAGACAGAGTGACGTTTGAATTGTTTGTGTGAAATGCAAAAACACAAAAAAACATCGAGGAGAGAAATAAGCAGCTGAGATCAGCGGCTCTGTGAGATGTTGACTTCTATAGGCCAGACTTCTACAGTTGTTTAAACCACAAATCCCCTGGTTCTACAGTGAAATAGCCGATACGCGAGTCTGACACCTGTCCTCTGTCAGCAGATCTAATAAAAACACGGGAGGAGAACGAAATCGAAAGTGTAACGTTAGGCGCAGCAGTTCATGGACCCGCTGTCTTTCTCCACTTCATTCTGGCTTTTTTCCGATATAAATAAGACCAGGAACTCCGCGTAACGTGAACCGAGTCATCACTGCACCGTGGCAGAGAGGAAGTCTGGCACATTTCTCAATAAAGCACATGGCTCGTGTTTACATTACGGCGAAAAAGAAACATGGGCCTGTAGATACTCTCTGTCACTGCATCGAACAGATCAATTTGTGGATGCAAAACAACTTTTTCCAACTAAACTCAGACAAAACTGAGATCATTGTCTTTGGCCCACAGACACAAAGACAAAGTGTTATCAGTCACCTTGAGTCTCTCTCTCTAAAACCAAAAAATCAGGTTAGAAATCTAGGAGTAATCATGGACTCAGACCTGAACTTAAACAGCCACATCAATAACATCATCAGCTTTTACCATCTGAAAAACATTGCTAAGATCAGAGGAATAGTGTCAAAACCAGACTTAGAGAGACTCATCCATGCATTTGTCTCCAGCAGGTTAGACTACTGTAACGGCTGCTCACTGGCCTTTCTAAACGAGCTGTTAGAGCTGCAGTACATCCAGAACGCTGCTGCTCGAGTCCTGACAAGAACCAGGAAATACGACCACATTAGTCCAGTGCTCCGGTCTCTGCACTGGCTTCCTGTCACTCAGAGAATAGAATTTAAAACAGCTCTGCTTGTGTACAAGTCTTTTCATGGTTTAGCACCAAAGTACATCTCTGACATGTTAGAGCCGTATGAACCATCTCGGGCCCTGAGAACTTCAGGGAGGGTCTCCTGGTGGTTCCCAGAGTCAATAATAAACACGGTGAGGCTGCGTTTCAGTTTCATGCAGCTAAAATCTGGAACAGTCTTCATGAGGATGTGAGACAGGCCTCAACTCTGACAATGTTCAAATCCAGGCTGAAAACAGCTCTTTTTACCCGTGCATATGAAAACTGAAAGTATTTATCTGCACTCTTGCCTTTTGCTGTAACTGATTAACTTATGTTGATGTTTATTGATTGATATTTATCTGTTTTCTTGTAATTTTATGCAACTGTGAAGCACTTTGAATTGCCTTGTGTATGAATTGTGCTCTACAAAGAAACTTGCCTTGCCTTGCCTTTTATACATAAATGCACCGTTGACGTTGCTTCTATGTATAAATAGTAGTTACAGCACGAGCTCCCAAAGTTTAATGTCTTATGAGTGCAGTTTGTGTCAGAAAAGTTGTCGTTTTGTCAGCGTCATGCCACGCCCCCTTTTAGTCGACTAATCGCTGCTCAGGGCATGTTTTTGGTCGACCATGAATATCTTTGGTCATTGACAGCCCTAGTTTCCCGGGTATAAGGCCTGTTACCTCGAGAGGGGTCTGGCTGCAGACCTCCACTCTCAGGACCTGCCTTGCAGACCTCCACTGTCAGGTCCCTCCGCTGTCAGGACCGGACCGGAAGTGCATATTGAACGGAAGAGGGCAGCATAACGTGTACAGCCTGCCGGAAACCATTAGAAAAGAAGTGCATATTTATTAGTTTCCCATACTATATTTTTTCTTATCTTTTTTAAGCAGGGGCGTGCTGGGACCTAATTTCAGCTCGGGAATGTGGAGAAGACCGGCCCGGAATTATGGCTCCGTAATAGTGCGCTGGTCTCAAGTACAAGAGGTCGCTGGATCAAATACCACACATTGACAATTTTCTAACAATTTCTCTTTTCACATGGGCCGCTGCACACACAGTCTGAGCCTGATACAAACCCACAATCAGCACAAGTTATGTAGATAAAACATTTATTTGACCACTTTTCTACCTTTCACTGCCTTTTAGTCTCTTTACTCGCGCAGACACTTGTCTCCGCTGGATTGGACTGCACCAACTGAACTAAGCGGAGGGTGTTCCACTTAAACACCCCTCTGAGTTAGTTCAATATCAATGGTATCTCCCCGCCGCAAGAATGAAAAGTTCGATGCGAATATATTTAAAATTTTCATTCATCAGTCGTTATTTTGATAGATTTCCATGATAATTACGCTTGTGTTACTTCATTTATATCTGGAACAGCAGCTCATGCTCCAGCTGCAGCCCAGTTAAAGCATTTAGGCCTGGAATAGTGAGTTATTATTTCATATTTTATTCTGATGGCCCTCTGTTTTTAAGTCAACGTGATTACACGTAAATAATACTTACATATTTAGACATAAATGAATGCGCCAAGAGCTAAAGTGTGCTCACATAGAAAACTAAACAAAAATTGAAATGTCATCTTGTTCAGCGCTGGTATCGAACCTATGTAGTTTGCACTGGGAGGCGCCCGACTTACCCACATGACTACCAGACAAGTAATGTAATTGTAATTACAGGTGTAATCTGTAATGTAATCATTGTGTATTATGAAGGCGTAGAGGAGTGAGATTTACCTAACGTACTTCTGGAAGCCAAGCAGCCTCCGTTACATAGGCTACTCCTGGAATACTTGCTTTTGAATCATATTTACATTATATACATAAAATATGGCCCAATAATAAAGTATATTCACATGGGGAACGACAAATACGTCCTCCGTTATGCCTGCTTTTCATTTTGGAAGGGGAGTGTGGAGGTCTGCAGCCAAACATGAAGGCTACTACTTATAGTTGCTTTTATATCATATTTTTATACATATATTATACATTTTATATCATATTATCATATTACATAAAATAAAGCCCAAGGAACAACGACAAATACGTGCTTCCAGTATATCCGGTTTTATTTTGAAAGGCTTCGAATAAACTTCCGGTCCTGACAGCGGAGGGACCTGACAGTGGAGGTCTGCAAGGCAGGGTCCTGAAAGTGGAGGTCTGCAGCCAGACTCTCTTGGTTACCTCTGGCACAGTGGCCGTGCAACAGGAGCCTCCAGACTTGATTAATCTGCTGCTCTGGTCAATGGCTCCGATACCAACACCGTCTACAGGTGTGAGCTAACAGATGCTATTACCATTAACGTCACTCTTCAACACACCCTGGAGTCTGGACTGGTTTCTATATTGGGAGAAAAAACGTGTTAATAATAGCCATAAAGGTGCAGATGTTTCAGTTGAAGGGGAAATATCACAAACTATCACTAAATTATCGTTTTTGCAATGTAACCTTACATGACCCCAATATCCTAGCCTGGCTAACGCCAGACTAAAATCACAAGTGATATTTAGTCTGGGGACCACCAATTCATTTTTCGTAGGAGAGGTGTGGTTACGATTGTCCATAGCCTTTTATTGGGCGCTACGAATGTCTCTCATGCATCTGCACGTAGCCATAGCCAATCGTATCATGGTATCAGATGACGTATGACATACCCGCTGTAAACTTTACTAAACTATTTAGAACACGTTCTAAAGCTTGATCGAAAGATGGCATCGCGTCTGCTGCTGTCATGTTGGATCCGTAAATATTTTTTATTTTTTTTATCCCTAAACAAACTACAAGCTTCCGTATGTCAAATAGCGCGTCATCGTCTTACCGTCCCTCCTCGTTCTGTGATTGGTGCCCCAAATCCATGGAAAAATGTCGGCCATGGTCCCCAGGCTGTTGTGAAGTTCGAAAAGATTCGAGCACACACAGCAGTCTGGCGTTAGCCAGGCTACCAATATCCCTGATTGTAATATGCAACTATTTATTGGTTTATTGGTTTATTTGGTCGGGACAGTGCATGTTAATGAACATACATGGGTCTCATGCATGTAAACACGCCACACCGGATTTTAGCCTTGGGCTAATTTCCATCCGTTGTCCCCCATGCGCACTCTCAAACACACTCTCATTCATCCTGGTCTATTGTACATGTTTTTAGTGGTAGGGGAAACCGGAGTACCCGGAGGAAACCTACGCAAACACGGGGAGAACATGCAAACTCCACACAGAAAGGCCCTGTCCAGGAGGGAATTGAACCAGGGACCTTCTAGCTGTGAAGCACGAGCGCTAACCGCTGTGCTACCGTATCGCAAAATCACTGAGGTCTCCTATCTGATTCCTTCTCTTGTGGCTCTAATTAAACAGTTTATTTTGAATTTATTTATTGTGTGATTGAGTAATAATAATATTGTTATCACAATATTCAAAATCAAATGTTATTATTGACTTTTTAACCATTTTATAACATACCAGAGTAGTATTTCACTTAACCTCTTAACCCCTGCCTTAGCCAAGTCCAGTTCAGCTTTACCCAAATCTAAAATGTTACAGCCTATAGGCCGGAGTAACGCCTCATTACTCAGACCTACAAAAGTGACCGAGAAAGATCTGTTTCCTTGCGTTTTTGCCGCATTTTTGTTGTGTTTTCGTCATACACTTAGGTCCCATTTTCATCGCTTTTTCATCCTCGCTTTCGTCTCATTTTTGACACTTTTTTCAAGAAGCTTTTCGATTTGGGTAAAGCCAAACTGGAGGAAATGTGCTCGTTCAGGTGGGGGTTAGGAGATTCAATTATACAGTTTTGAATAGGGGTAATATTGAGAGGAAATAATGTTTTGGGGGATTTTATCAATAACAATCAAGAAGCTCACCATGAGAAATATGCAAAAATGGTGCAGGCAAACATGTACATTTAGATTGCTTTGTCGCTCTCAAGATAATTGTCTTGAACAAACAAAAGCCCAGAAAGTATTTTCAGCAGCAGTTATTGCATTATTTGTGTTGGTTTCTTGACATTGGAGATAAACTCGATATTGTGAATTTGCTTATCTTCCAAACAGCCATTTTGATATTATCTTGTAGGGCCCAACTCTAGTTTTGAGTTTCTTCTTTGATTCTTCAACTGCTGTTGTGTCACAGGGAACGCAAAACTGTCCCCCACATTCGTAAAGCTCGTAATCTTCCGTCATGATCATCCAGTTCTGCACACGTTCTTCACAGCGCCTTCTATTTGCTAGCATGTTTAATATTGTCATTCCCACTTCTGCCTGCGGAGGACGCTCAAGGCCAAATCCCAGTCCAAACCAGCCCAGTGTCTGTCTTTTAATTATTAAGTTATTATTTTAATTTAAAATGTTAATGCTGTATCCAAACTAATGTCTCAGTTATTCATGGTATATCCAATCCTTTCCTGCTTTTTTGCAGCTTTATATTTGGTTTGAATAATTTGTTGTGATACATATATCTTCAAACAATCCTTCACTGTTTTGTAGATGCTATAGTAAAGTTTTTGGTATAAACCATAGAACTACATGGACAACAATTTACCAGTAGATGCAGTAGATTCTTAGAAACACAGACAGACCCAGCATTAATGGTATGCATGCTCTTACTTCTGTGTAGTAGCAGTGGGGAGTTCAATTGGTGAGGTCAATCATTCTGTGGAAAAACAGGTTTGAATCCAGTAGCCCTTATTTTGGAGGTCAGCACATGTTACACTGTACATTCATTTCACTTTGAAATCCTGAAGAAAATGAGTAATTCAAGACATTGTTCAGAAGTACTGAGTTCTTTTGTTAAAAGGTTGATTGGAGGGGTTAAAACTGCTAAAATGATCTCCAATGCGTTAAAATGGAAAGCAAAAACACAGAGACGCAGAAGAAAAATGGAAGACTACCATTCGAATGGATCGAACAATAGCCAGAACTCCAAAGGCTCAGCCAATGATCAGCTCCAGGATGATCAAAGACAGTCTGAAGTTACCTGTGATACTGTAACAGTTAGAAGACGCCTGTGTGAAGCTAATCTACTTGTAAGAAGCCCCCGCAAAGTCCCACTGTTACAAAAAGACATGTGCTGAAGAGGATGCAAATTTCAAAAGAACACATCATCTGGCCGAAAGAAAAATGGAGAAACATATTGTGGACTGATGAAAGTAAGATTGCTCCAAGGGCTGCAGACAGTTTGTCAGACGACCCCCAAACTCTGAATTCAAGCCATAGTCCACTCTGAAGACAGTGAAGCATAGTGGGGCAAGCATCATGATATAGGCATGTTTCTCTAACTATGGTGTGAGGCTTATTTATCGAATACCAGGGATCATGGGTTAGTTTGGATATATCAAAATACTTGAAGAGGTCATGTTGCATATGCTGAAGAGGAAATGTCCTTGAAATGGGTGTTTCAACAAGACAATGACCCCAAACACATCAGTAAGCTAAAGCTTTGTTCCAGACCAAGAAAATTAATTTTATGGAGTGGCCTGCACAATTCCCGGACCTGTTAATCCATAGAAAACTTGTGGGGTGACATCAAAAATGCAGTTTCTGATACAAAACCAAGGAATTGTGGAATGTTGTCAAAGCATCTTGGGCTGGAATACCTGTTGACAGGTGCCAGAAGTTGGTTGACTCTATTCAACACTGATGTGAAGCAGTTCTGATAAACTGTGGTCATACAACTAAATATTAGTTTATTGATTCACAGGAAAGCTAAATCCTATGGGGGAATTTCTTTTTTTATGTAGTACATATTGAGCTTGTAAAGACAAATGCAGACATTGCTATTTTTTGAACAGCCTACAAAATACTTGAAGAAATTATAAATTTCTCTTCATGTTTGATTTAGGAAACCATGGGCAATGCTTTCAATGCATCGAAAAAAAATCTATTATGCAGATTTTGTGCTTGAGTAACGTTTTTAAACACACTGCTATTATTTGACCACAACTGTATGTCTACTAATTATCGACATCTGTCAACCTAAAACACAAGAATCCTCCTCAGGCTGGGTACATTGTGAGTAAATAAACGTAGCTTAAGATCTGGAAAGGGTTCAAGTCTTTGTGCTGCTCTGCAGTCGCCAGCTGCTCCTGACAGGCCTCGGCACCCAGTCACCTTAAAGGACGAGTCAAATACAAAGAACAACTAAGAGCAGAGATTAGGGCTGTCACGATAATTACTATATCGACTTGTAGTTCAATAAATGACAGATAAACAATACACTTTTGGGCTCAGTATTTATCATCTGTCCATTTATATGCATTTTTTGTCACATTTTCTAATGTAATGCTTAATTTTTTTACCGCAAGTCCAAGTAGGTAATTACATTGTATTTCATGTTTATAGTGGGATATTTTAAGATTAAGCACTTTTCAAACAAAGCCGTGCTGTCATTTTTAAGCTGTAGAGTTGGTTTCTGTGGCATTAAAAGGTCTTCAATAATATCGTTTATCGCAATATTTTTGTGGCTCAATATCGAACTTCAAATTCTGTTATCGTGACAGGCCTATTTACGGTGGCCCTGAAGTGCAAGTCACAAACACAGCACTAAAATGCAAAAACAAAAGTGGAAACGCAAAAACAACTAATCATAGCTCGAGCTAGATCACTGCTGAAGAACTCCTCAATATATATCAATGAGAACCTCTCTGAGAGAGTGAGGAAGAGAAGAGCAGAGCTGCTACCTGCTCTTAAAGAAGTAAGAGCGAGAGGAGACTATGCTGTTATGGTTGTGAAGCCTAAAATGAGGGAGGGACTAAGAAATATTGGGAGGAAAGGATTATATCGTTGACATTTCTATGGCGTCACACACACACTGGATGGGACTCAACTTACCTAATAAAGGATGGAGAATTGCTCATATAAATATTTAGTTTAAGAAACAAAGTTCATGAATTATCAAATGTTATGCGTAACGAAAGAATAAATATCATGGCTGTATCTGAGACACATTACACCAAAACATGTACAATAGGCCAGGATGAATGATGTGTGTGTGTGTGAATGCATGGAGGTGGTCAGAGGGACCGTTGGCGCTGATGTGTGTCGCGACAGCGCTTCTGTCAGTCTCCCCCAGGGGAAACTGAAGCTACTAAGGTAGCTTACCACCACCAAGTATGGAGTGAATGTAAAATGCTCTCATGTAAAGCGCTTTGTGACTATGTCTGTGAAAGGCGCTATATAAATAAAGATCTTCTTCTTCTTCTAAATCAAACTGTTGATGATGATTGTGTGGCTATTGCAGATTATAATATCTTTTAGATGTGATCGGAATCTCTTTGGAGGTGGAGTGGCTATTTACATACAAAGCCACATTCCTCTCAAAGTTAGGACAGTCTTGATGGTTCCTTCTATTGAATGTTTATGTTTGGAAGTGCATATCCCTTATAGTCGACCTATTCTAATTGGCTGCATCTATAGACCTCCAAGCACAAATGCATCTAATGGCATCTAAGGAGAAAGTTTCCTTTTGTCAGGAAAGCTGTTTAACCGCTAGTTAAACAGCGGGGCGACAGTGGCGCAGATGGTAGAGCGGGTCGTCTCATGATCGGAAGGTCGTGGGTTCGAATCCCGCCTCCTGACTGTGCACATTGTCGTTGTGTCCTTGGGCAAGGCACTTCACCCACATTGCCTCCAGTGTCTGCCTACACTGGTAGCCCCCTAGGAGAGACCAACAGGCCCGGTTTGAACCGTGAGGCCGTCCTTCCGTGGACCCACCACCTGCAGAAGGAGCCATGGGGGGCTGGTGCAATGTGATATGGGCAGCTCCGGCGGCTGCCCCCACGACCCGGCAACGGACAAGTGGAAGAAAATGGATGGATGGATGGATAGTTAAACAGCCTACAAGGATTTTTTGTAATGAGCTGGGGCAAACATCTTCGACATGCATTGACCATATCTTCACAAACAATAGTTCGGGCTGTTCGATGGCAGACTCTATTCCTGTTGGCTTTACAGATCACAATATCATTGCTCTTCTCAGAAAGTCTAAGGTACCTAAAAGTAGACCAAGAGAATTACAGAAGAGAACTTACAACAATTTTTGTGAAGATTTTGTCACACATTTAAAGGAAATGGATTGGAACCAAGTGCTGAGCACAAAAGATGTAAATGTGGCTGTAAAATTATTCAATTACTTATTTCTTTCAGTGGCAGATAAACATGCGCCGCTTAGAAAATTTACAGTTAGAGCAAATAAGGCCCCGTGGATTGACAAGGAGCTTAAGCAGTCTATGGCGCACAGACAACTTGAAAAATGAAGCGTGTGTTCTAAAGACATCTGAGAAGTGGAAAACTTATTGTATTGAGAGGAATAAAGTTACTAAACAAAACAGAAAAAAGAAACAAATATATTATAGAAATAAGATAGAGAATAACAAAAATGATGGCAAACAACTTTGGAATACCTTGAACAAGTTAATGTGTAGGAGCAAAACCAATTTACCATCATTTATAGAAGTGGACGGTGGATTTCTGACAAAAGGAAAGGATATTGCAAATAATTTTAGTACATTACGGTGATAAAATTGACAATCTGAGACAAGACACTACAAATTCAGGGTATTTTGCACTTCATCCAAAATAATCAAAGATTGAATTATTAAAAACAAAAATTGTAATTTCACATTTAATATGTTATGTTCAGCAGAAGTTGAAAAGTCTCTTTTCACGCTAGATGTCAACAAACTATCAGTAATTGGTCGATTGCTTAAACTTGCTGCAAACACAATAGCTTTTCCAGTCTGTCACATTTTCAACCTAAGCTTAGAGCAGGGAATGTTTCCTCAAATGTGGAAATCAGCCAAAATACTTTCACTCTCAAAAGTAGAAATGTCAGTCTAACTGCTGTTAACAGTAGATCAATTAGCATTCTTCCGATACTTAGTAAATTGTTGGAAAGAGTTGTTTTTAAACAGATTTTTAATTATTTAAATATAAATGAATTAAATTTTGGATCTCAGCATGCATACAGGGAAAATCACTCGACATGCACGGGACTTACAGAAATGACAGATAATTGGTTGTCTTATATTGATAAGAAGTTGATGGTGGGTGCAATATTCCTAGATTTCAGCGCCGCTTTTGATTTGGTGGATCATAAACTGCTACTTGAAAAATTATCTGCATATAGATTTGATGCTACACCACTGAAATGGATGAATAGTTACTTAACTTGTAGATCACAATCAGTATTTTTTAATGGAAGCTTTTCTGCGCCTAAACATCTGCAGTGTGGTGCACCTCAAGGCAGTTGTTTCGGACCACTGCTTTTTTCAATTTTCATTAATGATATGCCATATGTCGTTAAAAGGTGCAGCGCAACTCTATGCAGATGACGCCACTGTTTACTGTGCAGCATCAAGTATGTCTGAGCTGAGAAATACACTACAGGATGTTTTTGCGTTTTCACTAATGTTTGTGCGTTGACACTAATGATTTTGCATTTCCACTTTTGCTTGTGCGCTTTCACTAATGTTTCTGCGTTTTCACTTTGTTTTTCCGTTTCCACTTTTGTTTTTCCGTTTCCCCTAATGTTTTTGCGTTTCCACTTTTGTTTGTGCGTTTCCGCTTTTGTTTGTGCGTTTTAGTGCTGTGTTTGTGACTTGCACTTAAGGGCCACCGTACCTATTAGAGATCAGTATTATTGACGTGTTGATCAAAAATATCATTGACTTTACAATTTGTGGCCCTATTCCTGATTTTTGTAGATATGGTGGTATAAATTGTCCTCCAGAATGACCTTTGTACGCTGTAATAACAATTAGAAAATTCGCTCACGATTTGTTACTTCTTCTTTGTTTAAAAATGCCCCCTCTTTTTTTCTGGGGAAAGTACACAAGTACAACAAACGCTTTTTCATGAAACTTTATGCCAAAAAATGCTGTGTTCGTTTAAGTAAATACTGTAAGTGCATTATTTGTCATTGTACAACCGTACAACGAAATAGTGTTCAGGTGTTAGTCCTGAGCCTCTGCGACTGAGCCACACTGCCACTGTGGGCCAACCTGACCATCATGTTTTTGGAGGTCGAGGAAATTGTAGTACCCGGAGGAAACCTGGTTGGCTGCCTTCAGTGCTCCTCTGATCCTCTGAAATGATGCACCGCCTCCTGAGTTTGTCCCCGTTTCAGAGCGTGGTGTCCTGCACTCTTCAGCTCCATTTCCTCTTCCTCCTATGCAGCTCCTCCGCTCCACAACAGTCTTTCACCATCTACTGGGAAGATCTTGGCAGATAATCTGTTTTATTCTCTAGTGAACGTCCATTAGCCAAAACAATAGAAGGCGTGTGTGGCTTAGCTGAGTCTTGCCTGGATACCTCCTCGTTTGTCCCCTTTTTTCCCCCCTGTAGCGCCTCTTGTGACGCCTCTACTGTGCTGCAGGTGTGGGGGGCTCTTGGTGCCTCTTCAGTGTCTTAGAAGAAGAAATGTGTAGGTCTCAAATGGGTTTAGCTAATAAGCTAGTTGTTTACTTTTAAAAAGCTGCTTTCTTCAGGACCATTATGGATATACATTTTACTGACAAATCTTTTCTCTTTCCACTTTGTAATCCAGTATTAAGCTGGATTCCTTGTCTAAACCTGCGATGGACGTCCAGGCTCCGTTCAGACCGGTTTATTCATGTTTGATCGACTCCAATTTCTTGGGCGTGAGAGGCCGTGTTGTGAACGCAGTCTCTATTGCAATATTGTTGACGTAATTTTAAGATTGAGATTTCTTTTATGAGTCCGGATCCTTTTGATTCTCTTTGCCGATTTTGTTGAAGAAGTTGATACATCAGCGTCAGTTGTCATCACAGCACAGAGCCCCCCTCTCTGCCATAATGGCTGCAGTCCGGCGGCAATACACATTGTTTACGTGTGTTGTTAACGCGGTAGTAGCGGAGGTTCTTGCTATTCCGCACTGTTTTACCAGCCTGGAAGTCACTGCTGCGTTAAAAACTGCTCCAATACCTCACACGATAGACATGGAAAACGTAGGAACACGGTGCGGCACGGTAGCGCAGCGGTTGGCGCTCTCGCTTCACAGCTAGAAGGTCGGGGTTCGATTCCCACCTGGACGGGGCCTTTCTGTGTGGAGTTTGCATGTTCTTCCCGTGTCTGCGTAGGTTTCCTCCGGGTACTCCGGTTTCCCCTACCACTAAAAACATGTACAATAGGCTAGGATGAATGAGAGTGTGTTTGAGAGTGCGCATGGGGGACGACGGATGCAAATTAGCCCAAGGCTACAATCCGGTGTGACTTGTTTACATGCATGAGACCCATGTATGTTCATTAACATGCACTGTCCCGACCAAATAAACCAATAAATAAAATAAAATAATGGGATACAGTTTTTTACGTTACAGAAATCAACACAGCATCAAGGAGCGCAAGTCTCTGACCTGTCAAAACATTGGAAACGTTTGTGCACATTGAACATCTCGTAACAATGTAGTGTTTACGAAACACGCACTTTATTGCTTTGTCATTTTGGTCAAGAAGTGTCCGCTAAATGCAATGTAATGACAACACACTAAAACGCATGTGAGGAAAGTTACTTTTGCCAGTACAACGCTGTTTTCACCAGCTGGAGGCTTGTAGAAGACCAAGTCCTGGACCCACAGCAGAAAGTCTCGTAACTTTACAAAGACTTGTGGCTTTTAAACTCCTGCATCATGTAGTAACTTTATACAAGGTAGTTTACTATGTCCATGTGTTCACCTTATTGTGGACTTTGAAATGTGAATTCAAAGTTGTGAAATTTATTTTGTCGTGTTGTCTTTGCATGTCAGTTTGGTTCCCTGATGGAAAGGTTTGTATTGTGAATGCTTTTTCCTCTGGTTCCTTTATCCCTTTTAAATGTCAGCGGCTATACTGACGTTTGACCTTTTCCTTGGTGCTTGTGCACAGCCACGTTTGCTTCTTCTGTCATTACAAACACTTTCACATTGATGACATCGCCTTACAGACAGAGACGGCCTGTTTGTGGAAAGTGTTTTCAAAGTACTACATTTAATACCAAACCAATCTAGTCCATCTATCTACATTATACAAGTGAATATACCTGACAATTGTTGCTCAAAACTTCATTATCTTCAACCCTTGAGCTGCGTTTAATGGACAGCTGTTAAATGCATATTATAGCCACATAAACCTTGTTGTAGATCAAACCGTGACAATTGTCTCTTCAAACATCTCTTGTAAAATTGCTTTAGCTCAAAGTGCACCATGTTTAAACTGTGAAATGCGCGTACAAGGGTGTAATGTTTAACCGCGGCGTGGCACATGAAGTCTGTTGGATGTACTGTAATCAGGGTCCATCTCCGCAGTAAGAAATAAACGCATTGGAGTCATTTGAAAATACCACAACTGGATGATACTTTGGTGTTTATCTCTATATCCATCTTTTACTGATTGTGTATTGTTAAATGACAATTTGACCAAAAAGGTGGGGTTTCTTCCAAATTTGCACCTTTTTAGCTATGAAAGAGCATATTGAATGGATAGCACTCACGCCTCACAACTGGGCGGGTAAGGTTTCAAAGTTAATCCTAAATGTTACTGATTGCAATTATGCACTGCACTTATTTAAGTAAAATGTTATCTGCAGACATAATATTCTGTCTCGTTCTCAGAATGATTACATCTGTTAACTTTATATCTGTACAAACCTGTTCTGAAATGTTTGTGATCCGATAGTTAAGTAACCGGCTTCATGGTGTGAATTGTGAAAGGCGTGGGCTGATGCATTCGCACCCAAATCCACTTGTGAATCAGACAATTCGGTTTAGTCCAGAGTAGGGCTGAACGATTTTGGAAAATAATCTAATTGCGATTTTTTTTTCTTAAATATTGCGATTGCGATTAAATATGCGATTATTGTTGCAAAGTCCTCTTATGTATTTTTCACCTAACACAAGCAATAAATCGGTCTGTTTCATAACAAACAATATTAGATTAATTTGAAGTGAAAATTGCAACAATAAAGCAAACAAAATTGTTGCTTGACCTATTCAAAATGTGTGAACATGTGGACTGCACTTCTTAAAACTTAACAGTACAGTCTATAAATAAATGATAAATTATATATATATACAGTGAGGAAAATAAGTATTTGAACACCCTGCTATTTTGCAAGTTCTCCCACTTAGAAATCATGGAGGGGTCTGAAATTGTCATCGTAGGTGCATGTCCACTGTGAGAGACATAATCTTAAAAAAAAAATCCAGAAATCACAATGTATGATTTTTTAACTATTTATTTGTATGATACAGCTGCAAATAAGTATTTGAACACCTGAGAAAATCAATGTTAATATTTGGTACAGTAGCCTTTGTTTGCAATTACAGAGGTCAAACGTTTCCTGTAGTTTTTCACCAGGTTTGCACACACTGCAGGAGGGATTTTGGCCCACTCCTCCACACAGATCTTCTCTAGATCAGTCAGGTTTCTGGGCTGTCGCTGAGAAACACGGAGTTTGAGCTCCCTCCAAAGATTCTCTATTGGGTTTAGGTCTGGAGACTGGCTAGGCCACGCCAGAACCTTGATATGCTTCTTACAGAGCCACTCCTTGGTTATCCTGGCTGTGTGCTTCGGGTCATTGTCATGTTGGAAGACCCAGCCTCGACCCATCTTCAATGCTCTAACTGAGGGAAGGAGGTTGTTCCCCAAAATCTCACAATACATGTCCCCGGTCATCCTCTCCTTAATACAGTGCAGTCGCCCTGTCCCATGTGCAGAAAAACACCCCCAAAGCATGATGCTACCACCCCCATGCTTCACAGTAGGGATGGTGTTCTTGGGATGGTACTCATCATTCTTCTTCCTCCAAACACGTTTAGTGGAATTATGACCAAAACATTCCATTTTGGTCTCATCTGACCACATGACTTTCTCCCATGACTCCTCTGGATCATCCAAATGGTCATTGGCAAACTTAAGACGGGCCTTGACATGTGCTGGTTTAAGCAGGGGAACTTCCGTGCCATGCATGATTTCAAACCATGACGTCTTAGTGTATTACCAACAGTAACCTTGGAAACGGTGGTCCCAGCTCTTTTCAGGTCATTGACCAGCTCCCCCCGTGTAGTTCTGGGCTGATTTCTCACCTTTCTTAGGATCATTGAGACCCCACGAGGTGAGATCTTGCATGGAGCCCCAGTCCGAGGGAGATTGACAGTCATGTTTAGCTTCTTCCATTTTCTAATGATTGCTCCAACAGTGGACCTTTTTCACCAAGCTGCTTGGCAATTTCCCCGTAGCCCTTTCCAACCTTGTGGAGGTGTACAATTTTGTCTCTAGTGTCTTTGGACAGCTCTTTGGTCTTGGCCATGTTAGTAGTTGGATTCTTACTGATTGTATGGGGTGGACAGGTGTCTTTATGCAGCTAAAGACCTCAAACAGGTGCATCTAAATGTAGGATAATAAATGGAGTGGAGGTGGACATTTTAAAGGCAGACTAACAGGTCTTTGAGGGTCAGAATTCTAGCTGATAGACAGGAGGGAGTTTCTGTGATCATCAGAGCGTGTAGTAGCAGCGAGAGAGAATGGCGAGATTAGCGCTGCAGCTAACACAATGCTTACGGAGAAGAAAGCAATAGTCCTTCGCGTGGCTGCATGATGAACGCTGATATTTTCACAGTACATCCACAATCTACCACGCACCTTAACTAGACTGAGACGTAAACAAAAGCACGTGGCGGAGCGGACTTTGCTGCCATATCTCGCTGCTCCATTCACTTCCCAAATCGCGTGCCCTGCGATTACGAAATCGCGTTGTGTCATATCGCGATAAAATTGCAAATGCAATTAATCGTTCAGCCCTAGTCCAGAGGCAGTATTGCCTCGAATGGATTTACATTTGCTCACAGCAGTAAGCACTATTAACAACGCGACAATGATGGAAAATATAAGGAGTGCTGCTCATTTACATTTGTAAAATTGTAATAGCTTTAGTGCTTTGTTGTTTTGCTACGTGATTGGCTAAAACGAGGTGCCCTTGATTGAAACGGCTGCAAATATTCCAGTGAAAGGTCGTCCTTTTCCTGAGTGTTTTAAACCAGCTCTTTCCAGGTCGGTTGGATGATCGAGTTTTCATTCTTTAAATGTTTTTATTTATCACATTGTAAGTCTGCACTTATTATTATGATACATTTTCTATTAATTTGCACGTATTGTTATTTTTGTCAGTCTCTGTCTTGCATGTTGTCAGCTGCATCTGCACTTTGTGCCGAGAACAAATTTCCCCATGAGGGACAAGTTTAATTCATTCAGATCACTGTGCTAGGGATTGACCGATCCAATACTGGTATCGGAAATCGGAGCTGATACTGGAACAATACGATATCGGGTATCGGCTCCAAATATCCGATACTGACCGATACCCATTTTGGCTCTCATTGTTAAAAAAACACAAATTTCACCCACTAAATGAATTATAATTGAATAGGGCTGTACCTTATTTCGAACATCAGAACTAATCAAAGCTGGGAAAGAAACCATGATGGGATCACCTAAAGTAGCCTAATAAAATAAAATCAAAGTGTTTGTATTTTAGTTTTGGAAATGCTGTTAAAGAATAACTGATACAACACATTTGTAATGCACAAGTTCCAATGATCAGACCACTTCATGTGAGTTGTATAATGCAACTAATAGCCTGTCACATACTCAAGGATATTCAGTGTAGAAAAGTCCAGTAATTCATGATCAATGAAAAAAGGAGGACCTTTCACTTTTTCACTCACAAAAAGCAATAAAGCTCGATTGGTGCATCTTTTGCTCTGTAATAATCATCTGTCTTTTGCAGTACAGGCAAGCAATTTTTGGTTTAAAAAACAGAACGCAAATCTATCTCAAAGGACTTGTCAGAAAAATCATAATTGGATATTTATCTAAGATTGTTTAGCCTAGTCCCGGGTTTGATTCCCAGCCTATGGGTGTTGTATATTCTCCCTCTGTCTTTCTGTGCCTCAGGTGGATTTCCTCACCAAACGAAAATCAGTGCCATTGTGCTAAATCTACTCCTCACAAAGTTCCTGGCTCAATATTTGGCTACGGGTCCCTTGATGCTGCCAATTATGAGTCACCTGACTGTCTGCCCAGGGGCATTGACAGAGGCCTGTCCTTTGTTTGTCAGTTGTTTTATATTGCTTCATAGGGAAAGCACAAGCTGTCCTTCACATAATACAATCCCGCCATTAATCCAACAGTGGATGCGATCGGAGCAGTACGGCGCCCAAAACCTGTTCACTGAGTTGTTAACCTGTTTGATCAAAGTGTGAGTTTATTTTTACTAAGTCGTCATTCCCACTGCTGCCTGCGGGGGGGCTGATGGGCAAACTCCCCATCAGCCCTAACTCATGTAATTTTGTCTCTAGAGTTCACTGCTCATCAACAGAAAATCCCACAAGAGTCAGACCTGGATTAAATGTAAGCTTGAACCCTTGACTTGAACTCTCTCATATTGCAATAAATAGTTATTAACCGTCAAACACAACAAAATCGACTGTGACAATGTGCCCCATATGCGGGGTTAGTTGTCACAATGCGTGGGGTTGGTTGTCACTATTGTTTTTAATGGAGTTTTTATTGTTAACTTGAAATTTGATAAACCTTTATAGCTTGTTTTGCTTTTTAAGATAAAAGGACAAAAATCTGTTTTAAAACGATCACAGTGAAATTTATTTGCTGAATGCTCTGAGGTGTAAAATGTACAAATTCACTAAAATGACCCAAACATACGGCCTCTATAAAAGCTCATGTTAAGATAAAGTGATCAGAAAAACACATTAGACACAAAAGCAAAAAATGTCCCACCATTTATACCCCATGTGACAAATGACCCCTCAGTTTTTGTGACAAATAACCCAGAGTGTCCACTTTACCAACACTGTAAGCTAGCTAACAAACGGATTTCGCATGTTAGCTCTGAAACGGCTCAAATCCAAGCTAACATCTCTATCTTTCAGATCAGTCTCCTTTGTTTATGGAAAAAACAAAAGGAAAGCTCTCACTACAAAAATAACCTTATGTTTTCAGTCCAAATTATTACTGGAAGAGAAGAGGAATACCAATACACATATATCAGTACCAGCGTACAGCGCCCTCTAGTGAGGCTATAAAAAGCAATGTGACAAATTACCCCGCGTGACAAATAGCCCCGGTCTCCCCTTCTAGCCTTTGGTCATCAGTCCGTCCTGAAACTTCAAAATCAAAGCGTTTAGTGGCAGCGAGTGGACAATTGTTTTTCACGTCTTTGTGAAATGTCTACTCAAGAAGCCATATACACAGAACGGATAGAGGAAGGTAGCTTGTTCCAATCACAAGGTGCTTTGTAATTGAATTATTATTTATTTTTTAATTGGAGGAACAACAGCGTGTAGTGTAATTTAATCCAGATCAGATATTGAAATAAATCCTCCTCAGGGCGAGTTTAATTGTATAGAGCAGGGGTTCCCAAACTGTGGTACGCCTCCCCCGGGGGTACGCAAAGAAATAAATGTTTATTACAATCTGATCGATACTGACCCGTTATAATCCGTAATCAAATCGAACCTCAAGAGCCGCTTTGGACCCGAGCGCGTAAAACTCCGCAGAGGCCGGGAGCGCGGCTGAGGCTGCGTCAGCCCTCGCTACAACAGCAGCGCCAAAGTTCGATGGAGTTGCATTTTCTGTAATATCTGTCAGGAGCTTGTGCGTGTGCCGTCAGACTGACGGTGACTTCGATTTGCAACAGGAGTTTTTCTTTCTTTCTGATCTGAGGGGAGAAGCGAGGGGAGAAGGAGAAGCGTCTGTGGCTGTCCCCTCCTCTGCCACTAAACCTGTGGCTTTGTATCTGACAAATACATTCAAATTTCCGAGCTGATGTGCGGTGGCACGTGCATAGATGGTTATGTCCTGCGTATACATTATCTCCGCTTTAACAAAAGCTTAAACCAGCACATTTGAGTCTGTACCGGTGGTTTGACAGTACGACTGAGGGGGCGGGGCCAGAGCACAGAGTCCAAACCAGAATCTGAAGTTCAGAGTCCTGGTCCACTGGGACAAAGCAAAACACTCAGCTTTATCCATTCACACTAACAGCCTTGTTTCCAAAATAATCAGTGAGTGAAATCGAGATGATGATGACAGGGAGTACAAGAATAGCTTAAACGTCAAACAAAGGGTGTTTTTGTATGTCGATGTATGTTTGTCTTTTAAGTGATGAAACGCAATGTCTCTTTGGTTTTGGGTGTCCTGTTCTCACGTTAAGAAACCCTGTACCTGTGCAGAGGAGGCACAAAAGACTTATTACGCTTCGCTACAGCTGGTTTGTTCTCGTTGAAAACCGAGATGGATCCGTAAGAAGCTGCAAACGTGACTCCATCGATGTGCGTAAATAAGCCACACTTGTTATCAGATGAACTTTGAGAAGCGTTGACAATGTTATCACCAACACAAATCAAATACCTATACAGTGCCTCTCAAAAGTACTAATACACCTTGAATTTTTGCACATTTTGTCATGTTTACAACCATATTTTATTTTGAATTTTTTTACTGAAAATTCACACACAAGTAACAGACAACTGTGAAGTGAAAGCAAATGATACATGATTCTGTTAAAAATAGAAAACCGAAAAGTCAGGCGTGCACAAGTATTCATACAGCATGAATTAATACTTTGTGGAACCCCCTTAACAGCAGCAAGTCTTTTGGGGTATGACTCTACAAGGTTTGCACATCTAGAGACTGACATTTTAACCCATTCCTCTTTACAAAACAACTCAAGCTCTGTCACATTAGAAGGAGAGCGTTTGTGAACAGCAGTTTTCAGGTCTTTCAAAGGATTTTCAATAGGATTTAGGTCAGGACTTTGACTGGGCCATTCTAACACATTAATATGTTTGTTTTTAAACCATTCCATTGTAGATTTAGCTTTGTGTTTAGGGTCATTGTCCTGCTGGAAGGTGAATTTCCACCCCAGCCTCAATTCTCTTGCTGACTCCAGCAGGTTTTCCTCCAAAATGTCCCTGTATTTGGCTCCATCCATCTTCCCAACTATTCTTACAATCTTCCCAGTCCCGGCTGAGGAAAAGCAGCCCCACAGCATGATGCTCCCCCCACCATATCTGACACTGGGGATGGTGCACTCAGGACGATGAGCAGTGTTAGGTTTGCGTAAAGGTTAAGCAGACACGCACATCACGGAGACCTGAAAAGCGTGCGGGATCCAAAAAACTAGTTTGAAAAAGACAAAAAGATCCACACAGCTGTGCGGATCTCAGGTTTGCTCCATACATAACGTTTTGCATTTGGGCAAAAAAGTTCAATTTTTGTCTCATCTGACCAAAGCCCCTTCTTCCACATGGTAGCTGTGTCCTCCATATGACTTTTAGCAAACTTCAAATGGGATTTCTTATGGCCTCCTTCCAATAATGGCTTTCCTCTTGCCACTCGTCTATGAAGGCCAGATTTGTGCCAGATTTGTGTAGAGACGACTTTATAGATTCCCCCAGCTCAGCGGCAGTACGTCGCAGCTCCTCCAGAGTTATCTTAGGGCACTTGGTTGCATTTCTGACCAGTGCTCTCCTTGTTCGGTCTGTTAGTTTAGGTGGACAGCCGTGTCTTGGTAAGTTCGCAGTGGTGCTATACAGCACCGCTGACAAGCATGTGGTATCGGCCCGATACCTGATATTTGTATCGGTGCATCCCTACTTATTTATGTTGTAGACTTTTGTTTATAATTTCAGAATAATAACATAAGGGATCTAGACTTGCCTAAAGTTGTCAGTCGCAACACTTTTTGCATTTACTTCAGTTTCTCAGGGATTGTGTGTGGTACAAACATAAAATTAAAACACAACAAACCCACGTCTGTCACCTACACACCTGTATTGTAATATGTGTGGAGATGGTGACATTTCTAAAAATTGTATTTGAACACACATTGGCACATGTTGCGACTGCCCCCATGTCTGGGGATAGTTGCAACAATCATACGGGACAGTTGCAACTAGAGATGGAACGATAACCGGTTTCAGGGTATACTGTGGTATTAAAATGCTATGGTATCACTACCATGAAGATTCCCTGTCTGACGGTATTAAAAATGTTTTATATGCTATTCTTGTCCAAAAAAAGTTGTGCTCCGTGCAAACCCCCGCTCTCTCCTTCTCCTCCCCTTCTCCTCACCTGACCCCGCTGCGTAGTCCCTCTCTCTCTCTCCCTCTCGGCAGTCAGGCCGCCCGTAGCAGCAGAGTAAAAAGTCACTGTCCTCTGTGAACACGAACGCTGCCGCTGAGCAGAAGCTTTGTTTGGATCTGTTGCGTTAAAAGCTGCCAAGTGCGGCTGAGAAGCAGCTGTTTAGCGCTTTAGCTCGCGTTACAACTGTTAGCTTTGTGGTTTGGATTGTTCATCATCCAGTCCATCGTTCATCAGGCACGCTCTAGACAACACTGTTTTATGTGTTATTTTCAGAAGACGCTCAGCCTTCCTTTGCCAAATGCTCATTAAAGACGCACTGATTTTCATTTAGCTACAAACTCCGCTGTCACACGTCGCCAGGGCTACTACTACTAGCTACTATGTGATGTAAACAAACCTACGCACTACTCCACTAAAGTCTCCCTAAACAATAATCTGATGCATCGCATAGGCAGGTAACATGATTATTCTTTACCCTCCAGGCGTCACTGCAGGATAAGGGTTAGACATGGGTGGAACCTTTACCTGATGCAGTTTGCTAGTCAATTATTAGACAAGCACTCAAGTTTGTTGACCGCTCGATACAACACTTTTTGTATACTATTAGGATTATTTCTTGATATGAAGTTGAATGCACAGACTACTTTAGTAAGAAATCAAGCAGCAAATTATAATGGCAAGCCTTTGGAAGTTTTTGGTCAGACATCGAACAAGCAGTGATTAGAGCATCAGCGAACATGCTCCGTCTGTGAGTAAAGTGATTAAGGTAAAAATATCCATTTGTTCAAAGTGTTATTTGGATAATAAGTCATACTAGTACACTTTATTGATCCTTAGCAGCATGTAAAGACATAACCAATTACAAATGTACCATAAACAAACCCTGTTTGTTGAATGCAAACCCTGTTATTACTTTTAAAATATAAATCATGCAATTTCATGGTATACCGTGATATCGCGGTATTTTTTGTCAAGGTCATCATACCGTGGAAATCTCATACCGTCCCATCCCTAGTTGCAACACATTTATTTGTCATAAAACACATACTGTAGTAAAACACCATAAACAGACAAGACAAACATGAATGACTTTTACTTTTTATTTTTTAAATGGAAAACTATAATTGGCTGTCATTTTTATTTGCCCAAAGGTCTAACAACAATGGTTATTTGAGAACAAACGAGAGGCAGAAAATTGTGAGTTGGCTACTTGTAACAAACTTTAATTCTTCCATATGAGCACAGGAACAGCAGTGATCATTTGCAAACGAGGCCGATAAGTAAAAGTAGGCCACATTTTAGGATCGTTTTTCATCTAACCAAAGCAACAACAATGGTTTTCAAGAAGAAGATGGGATCTGTGTGTTGAGTAGAGTGTGTGTGTGTGTGTGTGCCCTGATAGACAGCGTGGTATTCCTTTTCATGAAGCCATTGAACCAGTCGTAGCTGGCCATTGACATTTCAGACCATGACGGAGGAAACGTGCACTTGTATTGAACAGCCAACTGTTTGGCAAATTGATGGACCTGAAAAAAGAGTGGGCGTTAATGAATTCAATTAAAAACGCTTAAAGAGGACATATTATGGAAAACAAGTTTATTGATGTAGTTCTAGAATGTAATTGGAATACTTTGAGACAGTTGCAACAGCACATGGGTACAGTTGCAACTGTCCCTATACCGCCAGTCTAGCTAGATTTGTTATGCTAGCTTTGCACAATGAGAATGACTCAAACAAACTACATGTATTGGGTGCTGCTGAGAAACTCCAGTTTTCAATGATATGACTAAATACAGCATCTCTCAAACAGTTTACATTGAATAACAAAACATATTGACGTTTAAAAAAATAATACTTTTTTACCTTGAAATTGGTTTCCATGTGAAGCTAAGCACATGTGGCTGAAAGTGTGGCAAACGGAGGAGGGGCCTCACTGAGCATGTGCAGGATGCATTTTGTAACTGTAGCTCATCCCCTGTTGCAACTGTCACTTGTTGCAACTGACCCCAGTCTCCCCAACCTACTACACATTAATGTCCTGAATAAATCGGACTTATACCCCTCATACAGTGCCCCCTGCTGTTGCAGTTCAACACAGACATGTTTAGAAGCGTCATACACAGGGTTATAGATGAGACAACCCAGTTCATATCGATATCGGACCCCAAAAATCAATATCAGTCGTGCAGTATTTGGGCTTTAAAATAATGTATAAATCCCGACGTAATGTAGAAAAGTAAACAGATTCTTAAACTAGCTTTGGATTGACCAGGGCTTTGTTTTGTTTTGTTTTTGGATTGTGAAGCCTCTGAAAAGATATTGGTTCTATCTCACAATGGTAAGATCAAGCTCAAAGTTACAGTCTGGCATTTTTATTTGCCCTGTCAAATTGCCCAACATTTCTGGAAGAATGCATGACAAATTAACAACTGACATTGGACAGTTACATTTTCATCACTCTTTGGTCTCGTAATCTCCTTAATCTTGCACATTCCTGCTGTTTCACGGTAAATCAGCCGTTCTATTTCTAAGATGGATTCTGTTAATGTTGTGTCATTGCAAACTACATGTCTGTATTTGCTCCACTTGCCACGAAGCCCCTCGGTTCACACACTCCTCTCCCAGGTGCATAGTTGGCATACCTCAATAACACCAAGACTATGACCTAGTTTTTATTTAACGGCTTCCGCAATTCCATTGTATTGACACTTTCAGTCGAGCACAAAGCCCGTTCATTTAGCGGAGAACGAGGGAGAAAATGCTCACGGCTAAAATCTGATTTGTGTAAAATGCCCAATGTTCATTTGCACCAAGTCAACACTGCACTGTTTCTCTGCGCGGCCTAAAACCCTTTGTGTTCGTGTAGTAACTGATTTTCTCTCGACTTCTGCAGTCATATGTAAACTAATACGAGTGAGGGGCGGGCACAATTCATGTTGGCGCCAATGCGAACTTCTGGAATAAGGTTAATATAAAAGTTATAAAAATGAACGAAAAATAGAATTACATTATCTGCTGTATGTGTAAAAATACATTCAAAATATTCAACTGCTTAGCTCTTAAAGACCTTCTAAAAAATACTACTAGCGCCACGTCGACAATCAATTCATCCATTCCTTCATTTTCTTTCGCTTTATCTGGGGCTGGGTCGCGGAGGCACCAGTCTGAGCAGAGATGCCCAGACTTCCCGATCCACGCACATCTCTTCAGGCTGTTCTGGGGGACCCGAGCCACCTCAGCTGGCTCCGTTCGACGTGAAGGAGCAGCGAGTACTCGGAGTTCCTCACCCTATCTCGAAGGGTGCACCCGGCCACCCTGCGAAGGAAACTCATTTCGGCCGCCTGTATCTGCGATCTTGTCCTTTCGGTCATTACCCAGATCTCATGACCATAGGTGATGATAGAAACATAGATCGATCAGTAAATCAAGAGCTTTGCCCTGACTCCGCTCCCTCTTCACCACAACAGTCCGATACAGCGACATAACTGCCGATGCTGCACCGATCAGTCTATCGATCTCACGCTCTATCCATCCCTCATATTGAACATATTTGCATGTTGAATTGAGGAGGACGTATTGAACGATTCAATATAAGACGCTGGGAAACAGATCTGGGTTCGACAATTGATGATGCAACCTGGGATGCCACTCTTAGACGTATATATAAATCCTCAATATGCGCACGCCATGGTCTGATACAGTTGAAAGTGGTCTTAAGAGCTCACCTCACCAATGCTAAACTGGCAGACATGTATCCTGATGCAGATCCCCTGTGTCCTCGCTGTAAGGGCCAACCAGCAGATTACATACACATGTTTTGGTCATGCCCTGCACTTTCCATTTTTTGGTCTAACATTTTTGATGCATACACTAAAATCTTTGGGCAAAGCATAAATCCTAATCCCATGAGTGCTATATTTGGAATCACCCCGCCTTCTTGCCCTCTAACAAATAATGCACGCGACGCTATTGCTTTTACCACTCTTATTGCAAGGCGAAGCATCTTGTTTTCTTGGAAACAACAATCACCACCAAGCTTTATTAGATGGATTAGAGAGACAATGTATTTTTTGAAACTTGAAAAAATAAGATTTACTTTAAAAGGAACCATCCAGCAATTTTTTGAGGCCTGGGTTCCTTTTTTGAACTACTTTGACGGACTTCAAATATCTCTTGACGAGAGGACTGCTCATAATTAAAAGAATATTTTTGTTGTGTTTTTTGTCTTGTTTTTTGTGTTTTTGTTGTGTTTTTTTTTAAATTTAAATGTAATTATTAGTATTGTTTTTTTATGTTTCTATTATTATTGATTTATTGTTGCACCATTGTTTGTTGTTTGTTGCTTCTGTACATTTGTATTTTCTACATATCTGTGAAATAAAATTAATGGAGTATTAAAAAAAAAAAAAAAAAAAAAAAAAAAGTAGGCGTACATGAGTCCCTTTCCCCTCCAAGTTTTTAAAGAGCTGATGAAGCAAAGTTAAAGTGGCATCCTCCACGCCTCTTTCCGGCCTGTAAGCGAACTGCATGGTAGTATGTCACTACTCTCAATATTATTCAGCTAGTGTAGCCAGTAAAAGAGATTTTGACCACTTTAAGCTGTTATAAAACTATGATACAGCGTGTCTATAATGTGCCCTGTTGATCTGTGTTGCAGATTTATTGCCAGTGCTTGTGCCCGGAGTCTCCACATACACCCGGGCGTCGGCCGAAGAGCCCAACCCAACGCTGTGCTAGAGAAAGTCTTCACATCCATAACAAAGGTCGGCAGCCGAATACAACTGTATCACCATTTGTGCCTAACCAGCCCTTTGACTGCTCAGGCATATTTTCTTTTAACAATTTATTGAGTTGTAAAATTGTTCCCTCAAGTTAGACAATTGAGAATGAGGAGTTGTCGTCACGGCACAGAGCCCCCCCCCGCCGATCCCCCCCTCGCCGCCATAATGGCTGCAGTCCGGCGGCAATACACATCGTTCACGTGTGTTGTTAACGCGGTAGTAGCGGAGGTTCTTGCTATTCCGCACTGTTTTACCGCCTGGAAGTCACTGCTGCGTTAAAAACTGCTCCAATACCTCACACGATAGACATGGAAAACGTAGGAACAATGGGATACAGTTTTTAGGTTACAGAAATGGACACAGCACCGAGGAGCGCAAGTCTCTGACCTGTCAAAACATGTTGGAAACGTTTGTGCACATTGAACATCTCGTAACAATGTAGTGTTTACGAAACGCGCACTTTATTACTTTGTCATTTTGGTCAAGAAGTGTTCGCTAAATGCAATGTAATGACAACATACTAAAACACATGTGAAGAAAGTTACTTTTGCCAGTACAGCTGTTTTCACCAGCTGAAGGCTTGAAGAGCCAAGTCTGGACCCACAGCAGAAAGTCTCGTAACTTTCCAAAGACTTGTGGCTTTTAAACTCCTGCATCATGTAGTAACTTACACCAAATACAAGGTAGTTTACTGTGTCCATGTATGTGCACGGAGGTAAATAGTCCAGGTCTCCGCTGCAGGGAGCTCGTGTGTTGATGTTTTGAATGTCCGCAAGCTTCTCCAAATACCACTGTTTTGCACTTGGTATGAGCTTGTTCCTGTAAGGTCCCTTTTCTTTCGCCTCATCTCTTTGCATTGCTTTACTTTCTGTCTTTCATTGTCGTATTCGTAGATTCGTCTCTGTCTCGCCGAAACGTAAATGCGCAAAATTTAAAGTGCTCTGGAATATGAGGAATGCGTGAAATTCTGGGAGCGTGCCCCCAATCCGCAGCCAATATGTCCGAGAGGCTCAGAGCCCCCCCCCCCAAATCACCCCAACTCGGCACGTGACTCCTCATTCTCAATAGCTGGATTTGTGTTTTGTTTCATTCATGCACATTTGAGTAATCCACCATATTTAGTACCACTCAGTCTCAAAATGTCCCAACAAAGTATGATATGAGTAAGTTGGAGAGTTTGATTTTGATAACGGGATGATAATGGGATTCTTTTACTGTATAGTTAAGCTTCTTTAGCTTCAGATTATTTTTTTCGAGATTTAAACCATCTTGTCATTTTATTATTATTATGGCTGCATGATCTGGCAAATAATGAATCCCGATTTTTTTTGTTTTTTTTTTTTGTTTTTTTTTCTCATTGATCGATCTCAGTCAATCGAGTCAATTTTATTAATTATTTTATTTTATTTATCGTTTTATTTGGGTGGGACAGTGCATGTGAATGAACAGACATGGGACTCATGCATGTAAGCACGCTGGATCGTAGCGTTGGGCTAATTTCGCACATGTTTTTAGTGGTGGGGAAACCAAAGTACCCGGAGGAAACCTACGCAGACACGGGGAGAACATGCTGTGCCATTGCCCCACCCCTTTTCATACTAAGAATAATGCATGTCGATGATTCATGAACTTGATCAACAAAAAGAAACACTTTCCTCCGGTTTCATTTAACTCACAAAGATCTCTCATTGTCTCGTCCAAACTCCAAAACTAGGTGCTGTTTCTGCAAAAAAAAACTTAAACCTGATGATTATAAAGTCCCATGATGATTATTGAGATTGACCTAAAGTAGAGATTGCAATTTCCATAAAATTTCGATTAATTGCTCAGCCCTAAAAAGGTGTAGGGCTGCAACTAGGGGTGGGCCATATCGTATCGCATATCGTTATCGCAATATAGTTTTTGGATATCGTTTTTTATGTAATTTTTTATATCGTTGTGGACACGATATAATTGATGGTACACTCAGCTCCATCAGAGCAGCAGAAACACTGACTGTAGAACACAGGGACAGGCGCTTACAAAGTAAAATGACATGAAGGATATAAACTGCTTGAGTAGATCATATTTGCTAGGAAATTAGAAAAAAAATTAAAAGAATAAATATCAAGGCAAGGCAACTTTATTTATACCGCACATTTTGTACATAAGGCAACTCATTGCGCCTTCCGTCAATGAATTAATCTTCCCAATAGGCGTAAGGCTGGGATTTTGTAAGTAATTTGTCCATTGTCAATTATATCGTTAAATATATCGCTATCGTGATATTTCTTTTTTTATATCGTGATATAGATTTTAGGCCATATCGCCCTGCCCTAGCTGCAACTAACGATTATTTTGTAATCGATTAATCTATCGATTATTTTTACGATTAATCGAGTAATCGCTTGGTTGTGAATTGTGTGGAAACATTGTATTTCTTAATTTTTTTTAATCACAAAAAGCTAAAGTGGCACCACTTGAGGATGTATTGATGGCGTAACTTAAAGTAAATGTTTGTTGGAGGCTCTTGGTGCTAATTCTGCTTTCTGATTGGATGAGACACAGACAGATATTCATGAACTTTACAATGTAAAAACACTACAGACCCCAACTATAAAAACAAAGTAGGTTTTCATCAAAAATACTACATTTTCATGTCATTTTTGCTCCTATTTGAGTCTGTGTGAACCAGAAAACGATTAATCGATTACTAAAATAGTTGTCGACTATTTCAATAATCGATTAGTTGTTTCAGCCCTAAAAAGGTGTATGTACAATATCTCATAAACGTGACCTTCAGTGTCCGAACATGGGGTAAACATTTAAGTCTGATATTGGTTTTACTAATAAGTGTAAAGCTGTTTAATTTACAGTTACAAAAACATTTAACAGAAAGCTTTGATGCTTCCCTCTGCTTCTCTAGAATCCAGACACTCGGCATCTGGATGGCCTGTCCAAGCAGCTGGACTGGGACGTCCGCAAAGTGCAGCGCTGGTTCAGACACCGCAGGAACCAGGACAAGCCCAGCACGCACACTAAGTTCTGTGAAAGCATGTGCGTCTGATTCCCTGACCTCTCTGCATAGTTGTATACACAGACACAGGGGAGGGCAGCAGCTGTGGCTCCTGTCAACGTCTCCTGTGGCCATTGTTCTTTTCTGTTCTTATTATAATCTACACTGCAGGCCCGATGCTTTACATGAATGATAGTACATTGTAGTAGTTTTACAAATGTACCTAATATTACTAAGACTCTGGTGACAATCTGGATTGGGAAGTAATTTTTTCACTCATTCTCCCTGTGGACTTTATATTATTGATAATAGTTAACTAAAACTTCATACATCAAAATGAAACTAAACATTTTACAACGTTTTCAAATAATCAGGCTAGTGTCTGTAGAGCACATTGCTGAGTAGCTTCTGCCATGCCTTTATTTGTCCACAGGAAAAATGAATGGTGATGTTTAATTGACGACTGGACTGACATTTTAGATGTTTGTTCATTGTTGTGTTTTCCAGGTGGAGGTTTACATTTTATCTGGGTATATTTATTTATGGAGTTCACTTTCTATGGCAGGTGAGCCAATGTTTTTATTTTCTGAAAATTTAAATTTTTCCAACTTTTTATCTTTTTTATTTGTTGGTTTGTGTATTTATTTTTAATGAACACATAGGCCCCATGCATGCTTACTTTACTTTGCTATTACTGTGCTAGAGTAAAGTGCAATCATTGAGTGTGTTTACATGTGCTCTAGTATCCCGGTTATTGGTCATATCCTGGTTATGACAATATTCTGGATATGATGTGTTTACATGCGTGAGAGGAACCTGGATACACACACATCCCAGTTCACATGAGCAACTACTGTATCCTGGATATTTAGGCTCCAGAGTGGGGCGGGGCTAATGACAAATATGGTAAGGAGCTAAACACTTTCGCTGCTTTGGACATTTCTCTAAACACAGAGACAAATTATCCAAGGAAGCACTGAAAACTGTAGATCACTGTCACAGCGTCTGCGACAGACGTGGAAAAAGATTTCCGGCAATTGTGTTTATTTTTACAAGATACAACGCTTTTAAAGCCCAGTTAACAGCTGCAATCTCTGTACGAAAATTTCTGCCCCTGTCGTATCTGTTTCGAAAGTTCGCACATGCTCAGTAGACCAGCAATTGTGGGAGTATCCTATTGAGAGTCTCCTGGTTTCTAATAAGCTACATATTGGTTTATCCAGGAAACTGACATCATGAGACTGTGTTTGCATGGACACAGACAAAACCAGGACACTTGAAACCCATGTTAATAACCTGGATACTTGACGGCATGTGAACACACTAGATACAGACGGCGTCTTTGAAATTGCCCATAAATGGCCATGTTCAAAGCAGCCAGAGGGGGAAAACAAAGAGTAGAACAAAAATCTTCTACTAAATAGAGACAGAAACATGGAGAGGAGAAAAGTGGTTCAATAGCCCATAAATACTTTGAAAAAGGACAATGCTAACAGGAAGCTAACGTTAGGTTCATGCTACATATCCTAACGTTAGCTACAAGTGCTGTTTTTCGCTTCTTCTAGACAATTTGCTGTGAAAAATAATTATAGGACCCGATTTTGGCTTGACATTATTTGTATGTAATAAATATGTTTATAGTCCGCTAGAAAGTCCACCAAAAATAGTATAAAATTGTGATTCCCAAACATTCTTTCCTTCCCCCTCGGGTAGGCCACGCCCCCTTCTACGACGCGTTGCCGTCTGTATCTATTGGCGTATTCTTATTAGCTTGCGTCAAGTTTATTGTGACCATCCAAAACATGGATTGCGGTATAAAGATTAATCCAAATAATTGTGACTGTAAATGTCTTCTTTAAGGTCAGCACACACTGCACAACTTTTATGCCCGATTTTCCTCTAATTTTCAGTCGCACTGACTTCTCGAGTCGTGGCTTGTCAAAGGCAGTTGCACAGAGTCGTGTCGCGTAGTGTGGGGGGTCACGACTGCAGCTGTCAGACGCAACTAAACCTCAGTCGCAGGAAATCACATGTTTGATTTTTAGTTAGTTAGTTATTTATTTAAAAGGACAACGGACAGGTACATTAAAAAGATGGCTGCCCCAGATTTAGCACAATGCTAATTTCCATCTGTAGTCCTTATACAATCAAAATACAATTAAAATACATAACAGAGTTAATTAAAATACAAAACGTAGACAATATACATTTGTGCAATATACAGTAAAAAGTGCAGATAAAAAGTGCCAGTTGCATTCATAAAGTGCAGAATAACAAAGTGCAACAGTTTTCATAATTATTTTGTAGCTATACATAATTTTTAGCCCGATTTTGGAGAAATGCACAGGAGAAACGTGGGTGATTTTAGCGTCACCAAAGCGAACACACAGAATGCAGCAGCCAATGACAGAGTGAAATAAAGACAGAAAAACACTGCAGCGCCTCCCTTTTCATTTCTCTGTCAAAACAGCGGCACAAACAATTCATTTCATGGCCACAGCCCCACGTGAGGGCGGCACGGTAGCGCAGCGGTTAGCGCTCGGGCTTCACAGCTAGAAGGTCCGGGTTCGATTCCCACCAGGTCGGGGCCTTTCTGTGTGGAGTTTGCATGTTCTCCCCGTGTCTGCGTAGGTTTCCTCCGGGTACTCCGGTTTCCCCTACCACTAAAAACATGTACAATAGGCCAGGATGAATGAGAGTGTGTTTGAGAGTGCGAGTGTGGGACAACGAATGGAAATTGGCCCAAGGCTACAATCTGGTGTGGCGTGTTTACATGTATGAGACCCATGTATGTTCACTAAAGGGATATTTCGGGATTTTTGACATTGGGCCTAATTTCCTAGTTATCCAGAGTGTTGTTGATGTCTGGAGATATTTTTTTCTTAAATTCATGCAGTTCTTATATTTGAAGAGTCTAGTTGCGTTGGGCTAGGGCAAGGCTAAAGCATTTCTATGGTAAAGTCTAGCCTGCATTAAAAAACAGTCTGGCCCACTCCACAGTGCACCTGAGGTAAATCACTTATAACACCAGACTAATCATATAAATGTCTGTGTTAATAGAATAATTTTTGAAATATAACTGACCTTATATCACATGAATTACCGCATTTTGAGGGACTATTTTCTCACAGATCACTCCACCGCTGCCTTAGCTTACAGCCACGAACTGATGCTGCTCAAATATAAGTTATTTTAAATGCAAAATGGTTAAAATTATTCTATCGACAAAGACATTTATATCGTTAGTCTGGCGTTATAAGTGATTTACCTCAGGTGCACTGTGGAGTGCGCCAGACTGTTTTTAATGCAGGCTAGACTTTACCATAGAAATGCTTTAGCCTTGCCCTAGCCTAGCGCAACTAGACTCTTCAAATATAAGAACTGCATGAATTTAAGAAAAAAATATCTCCAGACATCAACAACACTCTGGATAACTAGGAAATGAGGCCCTATGTCAGAAATCCCGAAGTATCTCTTTAATGTGCACCGTCCCGACCAAATAAACCAATAAATAAAAATTTGAACTGCGATGTTGTGACAGCAATCACATGACACTGTTGACACTGTTGACCAATCCGGAGACGCACATGTTCCCCAGGGTCACACATTTTTGAGCAGAATGTTTACTGCTCAAATAAACTAAACAGAGACCTATATTTTCTGATCTGGTGTCAGTCACTCTTATGATTCTCAGTCGTAATGTGAATGTGTGAACCCCCAGATAATCGCACTAAATCCAGTCGTGTAGTGTGGACCCCGCCCTTCTTTATAAAATCGTTTTAAGACTGGAAAAATCGTGTAGTGTGTGCTGACCTTTACTCCTTTATTAGCTATTATGTAAATGACTCTAACATACTACTTTTGATTTTAGTCCCCTGGATGTGGGACACAAGGCATTGCTGGTACGGTTACCCCTATCAAGTAAGTTTACTCCACTGTCATTAAAGACGCGCTTTTCACATTCACCTTGAATACCATTTAGAGATCTTCTGTCTGTTGAATAAACCGCTGCCGGCCCAGTAGATAAGTGCACAGTATGATATTTCCATGTCTCGACTGGAATTTAGTTTGTTTGGATAAAGCTTTGGTTTTGCTTGGCTTTCTGTCACTGAAGGAGCCTGCGACATGTAAACCAAATATATTTATCGGTCGCTTCTGCAAAAAATGTGACACAAAAATGTCAACAAAAGCTCAGCATAAAGAGGTACTTTTATGCAGATGATCCGGATTATTGTGACGCTTGTAAAGTGCAGTGTTCCCATAGACCAATTCTGTGTGGGAAAGCAAGTTGTTTTAAGTGAAGGCACATGGCAGTAATTATGACAAGAAGCGCCTCTTTGTGATCGGGCACATAGGCCGGGTCACACGAATAATTCCTTCATGTACTCTACATCAGTTGTTCTCAAATTACTCACATCAAGTGCCATCTCATATAATATTAGACCCTCCAAGAACCATCAAATCGGGACTAAAATAGGTCAAATATAGATCTAAAATCAAAATTCTGTATAAACTGGGTGTAACTAGAGCTGCACTGATCCAGCGTTGTTATTCCTGATACTTGAGTTGAGTATCTACCGATATCCGATACCAACTGATACCATGAGACTTTATAAAGTGGTTTCCTGTGGGAGAAAAAGTGTATGCTCAAGAGGTTTTCTATTAGCTGTAATGTAACTGTAACATTAAACAAGGATCACTGGACCTTTCTACATTTAAAGCTGCCCTCAGCTACTCTTCTGGATTTTTTTCCGGTCAATAGTGAACCGTGCTGTGCTCCTCCTCCCGTCAACTGGCCTTTCCCCCTTTACTCCTCCTCTACACGCTGCTCTTGTGATGCTTTCAAAGAGAGAAGAGAAATATCAATAATCTTGTATGCAAACATATTTATCAGCAGAATAATTAAGAAATGTTGCAAAGTAAACATTGATGAAGACGGCTATCCGGGTATTTACGACGTATCCCCCTAGTTACGACGTCCGTCCATAGTGGCGTTGTAGAAGCTGTTCCATTAATTCCTATGGGCGTCTATGCAGCAAACGCACAAAACTGGTATTTAGAAGCAGGTTGCACCAAATAAAATCTCATAAACTGTGGTAGTTTCTGAGCGTGTTCCTACAAATGTGCATTTATGTTGTAAACGGCTTCATGGACCTGTAAATAGAGCTTTTTCTCCCTGCATGGTCTGGAGTGGTGAAGCAAGTGCCTACTATGGCAATGTAAGAATGTCCATTTCATGGCATTTATATAGTTTCTGATGTTTCTTCATAATAAACAAATTATTAGATGATGTTTAGTGGCCGTTAGACGTGAACCCAACCCACAATTAGCTGAAAAAATTGAATATGTTTCAACATTTGGATCAGAAGCCACTTTTATATGTTAATTTTACTATTAACTATTTCATTAATGATTTCTAACTAGGCTTTGACTTCATCTAAATGAGGTCGATGGGTTGACAACAGCTGAAAACACCTGCATTGTTCATAATTTGCGATGTTTGATGGCTAAATGCTAATGCTACATAGGAAAAATAAACTGCTCAAAATACAGAGTTCTTAACATTTCCCAGATTAGGGAGGTAGGAGGTAGTACGATATCTGTCCGTTCTATGTTTAGTTGTATAAAGCGTAAAATACAAAAGCTACGAACCCTCAAAGCTGTATTATAGTCAACGTGGAACTGCCTTACCAACCCCTTGTTCCGGATTGTCACGTGGTTCATGACGTCTTCATCAATTTTGAGACTTTTATGTATTTGCTGAACTGCAACGTTCATGTAAGGCTGTGTTTTTTTTTAGAACATTAATGTTCCACTTAAAACAAAATTTGCAGTGCAGAGCTTTTATTTCCCGCAACCCTTGAAAGCCTGAAACAATTCCCTGTTCGTGATCTACGGAAAAAAAACTTGACGGCTTCCTGTAGATATTGGATTATTAAACAAACAACATGGACATTTGATGAAGATTTCAGCTGCATCAGAGCAGGTCGGTCAGATGTTTATCAGTTCATTATCTGTTTTATCTGTGGTAATGATAAACTCTGATTGTGTTGTGCGCTGTTGCTGCGTCTGCTGCTTCAAACACTTGCGTTGTGCATCTGCATGTGTTTGTGTTTCCATGGTGCGGAGGCTAGTGAGGGGTGTTTTGAGGGTGAGGCAGAGGAAGTGCAGAGCTTGTCTTTGCTTCTGCGGGACAAAGTTGGCTCACTGGTCAGTAGCTGAAGGCGGCTTTAAAGGGGGGGTATTATGCTTTTTTCAATCACATAGCACCAGTCTATTGCATACTACAATGATGACGTAACCTTCTGTTGGTCTGTATATGCAGTAAATTAAAATAACTGCCTTAAATAAAATTGCTCTCTCAAAATGGCTGTACTGAACGTCTTGAAATAGGCCTCTGTCTCTTTAAGAAGCTTTCCGACACGCCCCCTTCAGCACACTGCTGTGGCATTTAAACAACAACACTGTGCGGGAGGGGGCTCTGCTGAGCTGAGGAGCAGTGGTTGGTGGCTTGGCTGGTGACGAAAGGTCCAGAGGCGTCTCCAGGAGGTGGGGGCGTTCCTAGGAGGACTGAGGCATAGCTACACCTAAAATGGCTGCCGTCTAAGTTTTTACTGATTACTCAAAAATATGTGAATGAGCCAAGGCAACACTCCAGGCATGTGTTTAATGAGGGAATGACATAATAACATGATATAAAGCTTGAAAAAGTCAATTTTACATAATACCCCCCTTTAATACTATAAACAACTCACAACATAAAGGGATATGACTTATTATTTATTCTATTACACTATTTCAAAAATCAAATGAAAACATTTCCTTCAACTGTGACCAATATTATTTTACAGTATCTATCCCAGTCTAGTTGATGCTAGCATTAGCACACTGCAAGTTGAATAAATGTAACTTTTTGTGCCATAAATGTCTTTGCAGCCGCTGAGTTCTGGGATGTACTACTTCTACGTGATCCAGCTGGCTTTCTACTGGTCGCTCATGTTCTCCCAGTTCACAGACATTAAAAGGAAGGTAAGGCTCAAATATCAATTTCTATCCTGTAATCTGTGCATTTATGGCTCCTTATGATCAAACTGGGGTTGTTTTATATTAGTGGTAGGCAAGTCTGCTCGATCATTTGACCTTTTTTCCCCCCTAGTCAAACGATGGGGGCTGAGCCTCCCCACTGTAGCCCAAACAGTACAAAAAGTATGATTTTGCTCTTACCAAATTTAAACAAAGAGGTCTGTTGCTTCTCTCTCATAACATTTTATAAAGAAACAACAATATTTCCTGTATATTTTTGGGAGTTTAGTCTCTGTTGTTCCGTACCTTTAAGTGTACCGTGTTGGCTTTTTAAATCATTACCTGAAGTGAACTCTTCAGGACATCTCGCTCTGACTATTGTCGTGGTTGTCTCCTGACTCTGTGTCATGCTTTCTATTAGGCTTATTATGATTAATCACTGTCAAAACAAAATTGCAAGTCAAATGGTGGCTTGTGAAGGCTGCAATTATTATAGTCAAAACACTTTAGTCACATTTTATTTTACTTCTGACCTCTACAAACACATACTGACTTGGATCTTTTTGTTGTTCTCATTAATTTCTACCTATAATATCCCAAAATCTGCTTTTTCTGGCATTTTAGCACAATACCCCTATTTAAAAACATATTTGGAGTTGTTTTTGGAGCCATTCATGTTTCAGCCGAAGTCACTTTTCTCAACTTCATCCGGTTCAATGCCTCACAGCGTTTAGGGAGAAATGGTTCAGTTCAAGCATAAAAGTGTGAAGAGCAAATCTTCTTGAGGCACTACAATGAAGACGGCAAATTTCAGTGTCAGAACTCCCTCATGAATGGATGAATAGAAACACAGCCTGTGGTGGGTTTTTTTGTGTTGTCCTGGGCTGGTGCTGCCGAGGCCTCGTGCGTGCAGCGTGACAGCACTTATGTCATGTGATGAGAAGCAGACTCGTTTGGAATGACACAAATTCCTCTTAGTGGAGGAACCGACTCTTACACATTCACTTTCATCTTTGCAGCACTTTCAGATACAGCATAGGTTCACAGGCAGTGCAGGATTTTCTTAATAACTACTTTCCCCCAATATTAGGCTGCACGGCATGAGAAAAATTGCGACATTGTAACTGTCACAATATTGCAATTGCTGGGTTTCAGGTGACCATCACAGTGTTCTAAAGGCCTATAATATTATATAGAGGTAAAATTATTTTGTTTTTGAGAAGGTTTTGGTCTTGTACAGAGAGATCATGGACTCAGTGACTGATCTTAATGACCATCATTTTTGAAATTCATACTTTTTTTTTTTTTTAGATACGACTTGTGAAAGTGTAATGCAGTTAATGGGTAAAACTGGCTCCTGCCCCCACTGGGTCCTGTGACATCATCACATTCTAGAACAGGGGTAGGCAACCTCAGGCCCGGGGGCCAAAACGGTGCTCCATCATAGAACCTCTGGCCCTCGAGATGACCTTGAGAAACATGATTACACAAATCAGAGATCAAATACCTGTTAAAGTACTCTAGACATGTGAAGAATGCTGTCAATTCCTTTAAAATTCTTTAGCAGAACACCCATTTAGGCCATGTATGATGTACAACACTGACATTTGTAGAAAGTCATGCTTTACTTGGGCCTATAATTGGAGGGTTCTGCCCTTGGTGTTTTGATGATGAAGAAAAGTGGCCCTTTATCAAGCAAACTTGCCTACCCCTGTTCTAGAACCTGAAAACAAACGATAACAATATTTTTTTGCAATATTGTGCACAGTGCGAACTGAAAGTGTTTTTGGTCTTGAACAAAATCAGTTTTGTCCTCTTTTAGCATATTGTAAACTCAAACATTGGTTGAAAAACATCTAATTGTAGAGCATGCATCAATTTCATGGGCTTGCAGGTTAATTTTCTAGCATTCTGTGATGTCCCTGAAAAGTGCCCTTGCAAGTTGTGAAATGTGCCGATGAACTCGTCCTTGTGAAGTATCTGGATATTACAAATATGTTAGAAAAGTTAGGAATGAGTTTGGACACAACTAACATAATAATTTAGTGGCTTCCTCTTTCATTGTTTGTAATGAAAGCAGTCAGTTTTTACATCAAATGTACGGCAAAACTAGACTACAACAATACTAACTCCGTACAGAAACAAGGTTACAGGAGCTATACCCTATTGTAAACTCAGACATTTGTGGGAAAACGCTGTAGATCTAATTATAAAAGATTTCAACCTGATAAGACTCACAGAGACAGAATGCAGTATGAGTGTTTAATTAATGAACATGAATATTATTGGGGCTCAGATCCCGGCGGAAGATTGAATGAACGATGTGAAATGCACAGCAATGATGAATGATAGCCAGAATCTTCCCGAGCCTGGACCCTGGGGTTGGTGGAGAAATCCTAGGTTGGCCAGTCGACGACGAGCAGAGACGAGGAGAGGCCAGGTGGAGAAAGGGGTGGAGGAGGGTCGTAGCACGGCTGGCAAGCGGCTGAGTGATTGAGCTTAAGTCCGGACTCACACCAAGCGGGAAAAAAAACGCTTTCCGTCGCTCAGCTTGCTCTACTTCCTTCGCCAGCCCCCCTTGTGCAGGAGCACGTGGAGGTGGGGTTGAAGACGCAGCTGAAGTGCTTGTTCTGTGGTTGGTGGTCGCTGCCGGAAATGGCTCTGTATTTGCAGAGCGTTGAAACAATTTCAACGCTCTGCAAATACGGAGCCGCTGCAGCCGCCCGTATCGTGCCGCTCTCCTGTGGATTTCCCGGAGGCTTCTTTCCGGTCGCCCGGCAGCATAGGGAATGAATGGAAGCTCGCCGCTCTCTTCTCTTCCGCCGCTCTTAGTGTGAGGGCGCCGTAACAAGGGGATCCTGAGCGATGAGTGGGGATGAGCAGCTGCGGTGATTGGCTGTCGTGAAGGTGCGGCTTGAGCGGGGTCTGTGATTGGATGATTGGTGAGCGCTGTCAGTGATGAGGTGATGAATACAGCTGTGGTCTTCCATGTTGAATTTGCGCATAAGCTTCATTTGTATCAATTTCATAAACTTGCAGGATAGTTTTCTCGCATTTTTGTGTAAGTGACCTTGAAAATGACCCTGTAAATTGTGAAATGTGCCTATAGACATGTCCCTGTGAAGAACTGAGTTGCTACAAATATGTGAGGAAAATTGGGGATGAGTTTGTACCTCAACCAACATTTGAATTTAGTGGTGAAAAAATATAGGGTATATAGATACAGGGCCTTTAAGTTTCCATCCATTTTTATTTTCAGCTATGTTTGCAATGCAGATAATGCATCACCTAATGTTGCAATAACAATAATTTGACGAGACATTGTGCATGAGATGTGAACTCATACGATGCAATGTGTGATTTGTTCAGTTAAAAACATCTTTTACATGTAAACTTGTTTATGTAGGGCTACCATTTTGTTTTTGTTCTTACAGCCAATTTCCCAGTAAGCCCATAGAGATCGATGCTTTGTCCTTAAACCAACAGCTGCAAGAACAAAATGAAGACATTTTGGCTTTGTAACCATGGAAATGTCGTTTCCATGGTTTCAAGGTAAAAATGACTTCATTTTATTCTTACAGCTCTAAAGGTCTTGCGCCAGAACTTGGTTGCCAGATCCTTGTGCTAATATCAGTGGTCAGCTTTTATTGCTGTTTTGCTATTTTTTGGTTATTTTTATTTTTTTCCAATCAATTATTTTTGTTCTTTTCTGCCTTTTCGTAGGACTTCCGGGTGATGTTCATCCACCACTTGGCCACCGTGGGCCTCATCAGCTTCTCCTACGCCAACAACATGGTGCGCGTGGGCAGCCTGGTCATGTGTGTCCACGACGCCTCCGACTTTCTGCTGGAGGTCAGGGAAACTCGATCACTCACGGAAACCCCTCTTTCTCATGAGCTCATCGTTGGTCACCGCAAAAAAACCCTAGTCACTTCCTTCGGGCTCGGATTCCCGTCAAGGCTTTCCCAGCACAAAGCATGACTGGGCTGTTTTTGACGTAACACTGAAGAGTCGCTCACTGCTGAGTTATTTGGATATACGTTAAAATAACAATATGATGCAACGCCCAGACAACAGAAGCGTTACATTAGAAATTATTAACAGGATTAAGCCTGGATTATATCTAAGGTAAAATGGATTTGGAAATAATAAGGGCTTAAGCAAATGAAAACAAGATGCAAAACTACTAGAATAACTAGTGACCCAGACATAATGTTCAATTTATGATATTCAATCCCAGTCTCTTTTGTCAACAACAAAAGGGGAACAAAAATGTGATTAAAAAGCAATAAAAGAGCTACGAAAAGGTGACAAAAGGTTATGAAAAAAAACAAAGTGTCAAAGTGATGACAACAATGTGAGGAAAAAGATCCATTTATATCAGTTTTGTAGGTCTTAGCTTTCAATTAAGGCGTGACACTGGCCTACAGGCTGTAAACTCCAGTCGAAAAGCTTTTAGATTTTGGTAAAGCCGAACTGGGGAAAAGGCACTCGATTAAGGCGGGGGTTAAGAGGTTAATGCCGTCCCCGGACCCAACAAAACCTGATACCAGTAGGACCTAACTTTCTTTTAATAACATACTGGCCTAGGTCTTTCTTCCCCACAGTCATGCTATGGAGACGCCGTTCAATCTTTTGAAAGTCAAAGCTTACGCAATAGACCATTTGGTTGTACTTACCTCTTAATTTATTTAAACTTTTTTCCTGCAGGCTGCCAAAATGGCCAACTACGCCAAGTTCCAGCGAGTGTGTGACTCCATCTTCATTGTGTTCAGTCTTGTATTCTTCGTCACCCGGCTAATCATTTATCCACTATGGTGAGTGGAGAGATTTTTACATTTTTACAATGTGCGCATTGTTTTGGCCTCACTTTGACTTCACTGTGAGTAAGAATGTGGGTAATTTTATCAGATGACATTTCTTACAATGCTGCTAATATGTCTATAGTTGGGTTAGTCAGAACCTTGGCCTAGCAGGGCCCCGAGGGGAGAGCGATTTGGGTGCACGTTTAATATGACTAAATTAGAAGTAAAAAAGTACTGTGTGAAAAGAAAACAAACACCATCACTTTCAGACTTTAAGCCGCTACATTTTTCCCACCCTTTGAACCTTGAGGTTTATACAACGGTGCACCTAATTTATAGATTTTTATGGTCTAACTGAATATTGTGTCACTCTATTGCTGTCTTAGTTCCTCCACATCTGTCCGCGGTGTTTACTGCTCACTGGGGCAGGGGCAGCTAAAGCTAACGTGCAAAATAAATGTGTTTAATCCTCTCACCACTGAAAAATTATAGAGGATGCGGCAATGTGCGGGTCAAAAGTCTGCTTTGAGCGGTCACCACGAACCCAGTTCACAGCAGCTTCGAACACCGGGTAACTCCTGAGGCTGTGTGCGCTAACAGGCCGAGGAGGGCGGCTCTAAACACGGCCACACACCTGAGGAGGAGTCGCTGTGCGGGCAGCGCTTTGGCTTCACTGAACACACGTGCGTTTAAAGAATAATATAATCTTGGTAAAACAGAGTGGACATCTACTGCTTATAGACCAGTGTGGCCTATGTGTACAGGTGAAAAACTGCATTCACTTCTTCTGTTATACTTAAACTGTGAAACTAATATATGATAGACTCATTACATGCAAAGTGAGATATGTATGTATGGCCATTATTTGTTATAATTTCGATTATTATGGCTCGGCTTGTAAAAATCCCATAAAATTAGAATATTTTGAAAATGGACTGTAAGCCATAATCATCAAAATTATAACAAACAAAGGCTTGACATGTGTCACACTGCATGTAATATATTTGTTTCACATTTTAGGTTGAATTACAGATTTAAATGAACTTTTTCATGATATTCTAATTATATGACGAGCACCTGTATATGTGTAAAAAAAAAAAAGATAAATGTTGTTGGTGCGGCTCTTATTCAGGTGCGCTCAATAGTCTGGGATTTACGGTACTTGTATAAGCACAGTTACTTACACAGTTTTACCCATTTTTGTGATGTTTATAGTTTCACTTCCTCATTGGACACTGACAGGAAGTCACATAGATAGAGGTAAACAATCTAAAACTGTTGCCATGCAAACCATGTTAAAGCAATGGGAAATGAGTCGAAGTGCGATGGAGCTTTACCTCCATCTATGTCACTTCCTGTCAGTAGCTTAAAAATTCAAATAAAAATCACTTTAGTTCGGCCCAACATTTTTGCTTCACTGAAATAAAAGGATAATTATTACTAACAACAGATGTTATCCATATAAATATGTTTTTTAAAGCATCAAACCTGTCATGCACTTTATGTACATGAACTTGAGTCAATGTAACTGAGTACTTCCTGCCTCTGTCTGTGGGAGAGTAATCGTCTGACATGATACTGCAGACTGCAAGTTTATTAAATCATATTTTTTGTCTTGTAAATTATGCAGCATTATAGAAGGTGAATTAGCAAACAGCATATTATTTATTTATTTATTTATTTATTCTTTATTTTGAACATGTGAGCAACACAAGGCACCTTTACAAAATTTTAGACATAAAGGCTGTTACAAATCAAAAAGACAAAAGCAAACTTGTCAGATCTCTTGAACAAAGCCAAAATATACAAGTGCACATGTCCAAAAAGGAGTGAGGAGAAGTTAAACTTATTTAACCCCACCCCCTATTCCAAACACAGTTAATAGCATATTTTTTCCTGTTCCTATATAGTTTCTCAAAACTCAAAAGGGAATAAATAAATAGTAATAACAAGATAAACTGTTTTTTTTTTGTTTTTTTGGAAAAATGAAAAGGAAAGCACACACGAGACGAATCACTTACAATCTTTAAATTCTGTTGTCTCATATTTCAAAAAAATGTTTTCTCTATATTTCTTTTTGAACTGATTCAGACTTGAGCATTGTTTTAGATCTGAGCTTAAATCATTCCATAATTTGGCACCGGAAATGGAAACACAAAACTTTTCATAGTTGATTTGAATTGTTGTATTGTAAATTTATGGTCATCAGCACTCCTGAGGCTGTACACATTTTGTTGTGTGAGAAAATGTTTTTGTATATTGTTTGGTAAGGTATTCTGCTGTACTCTAAACATTATTTGGGCTGTTTGATAATCTACAAGGTCAGCAAATTTAATGACTTTTGATTCCAAGAACAGTATGATCTAGATAACCGGATTTGTTGATAATTCTCATGGCTCATGGCATATTGAATGTATTATTGATACACTAACTACTAACTAACACTAGATTGTACAATACTTTAAAGGCTTTTCTAAAGTAGTACGCCTACATTATGTCCTGGTTTACCTACTGTAAGAGGAAATGAAAAATCATGCTGATGCAAACGACGCAAAATCTTAGTCTGGAGCCCTGCCCAATGTGGACGCTCTGACATTTGAAATTAAAAGGTGGAGCACAATAACAATGTCAGAGGTATTCAAACGAATGAACATGTAGTTACAGACTATCCCGAATAAACGATAAAGGAATGACGCATTTTTATGACGAGTGCGTTCCAGAAGCTGGTTTCTCTTGCTCCATTGCCTCTATCTGGTGTCCTTTGTGTCGTTTTGACATGGTGCAACTCCAGCCCGCGCCAATTTCCAGCGTGCCAACCGTGCATGAGTCGCACTCCTCCCCCCCCCCCTTGTTTGCTTTCATGCCTAGAGCTGTAATATTTTAGCGCGCACACAATCCACCAACAACAACAACTTGCCCATTCCGGGACAGAAAAGAAACAAACCGGAACAATGGCGAAGCAGAGACTGACTCAAACGTAACTCGAGCCTCCTGTATTCAGTGTCTTGGTAATGATGAGTGATAAGAGCTAGTGTTGCCATTGAAGGCGCTTGGGCTGAAATGAACACCTCTGCGGGGGGGGCGGGGGTCCGCTGACAAGCACCTGTCCGTCACATGACATCAGCAAGCACTTAACCTGAATGTATAATACAGTCAGAGGTGGGTAGGGGAGCCAAAATGTTTACTCAAGTAAGAGTAACGTTACTTTAAATAGTTTCATTCAAGGACACTGCAAAAAGTGATTAACTAGATTAGTTTAAATGTTTCAATTGGAGCATAATAATCAAAATTTTAGTGCTTTTGACTAGTTAAGATGTAGTTGGGATTTTGACCTAGATTATTTCACTTGTTCTTGTTCATTTCAATACATTTCCTCTTTATTTCAGGTTATTTATTTGGTCAATGGGGTTTTACTTTCTTATTTCAAGCAAGATTAAGTCCGAATTGTCATCAAACAAGCAACGTGATCTTGGTCAGATCGGGGGAAAAGAGTCTAAATTCGTGAAAACTGCTCAAAACAAGATTAATATTCTCAATTCAAGTCAACTTCTGTGTGGAAAACACTGTACCGACCCGGAAGGTACGGTGGTTCTCCAACAACCACCCCTGGGTGACCCCTGAGCTTAAAGCCCTTCTGAACCAGAAGAAAAGGGCTTTCAACTCAGGGGACAGAGAGGAGCATAAGAGAGTCCAGCACAAGCTCCAGTGGGGGGATCAGGAAGGCCAAGAAGGACTATGGGGAGAAGCTGGAGCAGAAGCTGGCGCAGGGCAATGTGCGGGACATGTGGAGAGGACTGAAGAACATCTCCGGACATGGACAGCGTGCCAGAGGGACAGCTGATGGAGACCAGCGCGGGGCGGATGAATTCAACGAACATTTCAACCGTTATGATTCCCCCCCACTCCCTCTGCCCCCTTCTTGCTCCCACCTCTTCACACGTCTCCAGCCCAGTGGACACTGCCCCACTACCTTCTACCTCACCCCAGCAGTCCACCCCAGTCCCCCCCTCACTCCCCCTCTCCATCACACCGGACCAGGTGAGGAGAGAGCTGAGGCGACTGAAGCAGAGGAAAGCTGCAGGACCAGACGGCATCAGTCCCAGGCTGCTGAGAACCTGTGCAGACCAGCTCTCCGAGGTCCTCGGCCACATCTACAACCTGAGCCTCAGCCTGGAGAGGGTCCCCGTCCTGTGGAAGACCTCCTGTGTGATCCCGGTTCCTAAAACCAGCCCACTACAGACCTGTCGCCCTGACCTCCCATCTGATGAAGACCATGGAGCGGCTCATCCTCACCCACCTTCGCTCTGAGGTGAGCTTCACCCGCTGCAGTTTGCCTGCAGGCCTAACGTCGGAGTGGAGGGCGCTGGCATCTACCTGCTGGAGCGGGCGCTCACCCACCTGGAGCTCGCCGGGAACGCTGTGAGGGCCATGTTCTGTGACTTCTCCAGTGCCTTCAACACCATCAGACCGGCGCTGCTGCGGGGGAAGCTGGAGGACGCGGGAGTGGATGAACATCTCACTGCATGGACCATCAACTACCTCACAGAACGACCACAGTACGTGCGGCTGCGCAGCTGTGAGTCTGAGGTGATCATCTGCAGCACTGGGCCCTCAGGGCACCGTCCTCTCACCGTTTCTCTTCACTATCTACACATCGGACTTCACACACAACACGGGCAGCTGTCATCTGCAGAAGTTCTCCGACGACTTCGCCATTGTGACCTGGAGTACCAGTCAGTTATCATGGACTTTGTGGACCAGTGTGAGCACAACCACCTGTGCTTGAACACCAGTAAGACGAAGGAAATGGTGATCGACTTCAGGAGGAAGCCACTACCGCACACACCGCTAAACATCCAGAGGGAGGATATTGAGGAGGACAGTTTCAAGTACCTGGGTGTCCACCTCAACAATAAACTGGACTGGTCCCACAACAGCAACGCCCTGTACAAGAAGGGCCAAAGTGGAGACTGAGGTCCTTCAGAGTGAGCAGGCCTCTGCTCAGGACTTGTTATGACTCTGTGGTAGCCTCTGCTCTCCACTACGCTCCCGTGTGCTGGGCCCCGGGCAGCACGGAGCGGGACAAGAACAGACTGAACAAGCTGGTCAGGAGGGCCAGCTCCGTCCTGGGCTGCCCCCTGGACTCTGTAGAGGAGGTGAGGGACAGGAGGGTGTTAGCCAAGCTCACCTCCATAATGGACGACACCTCTCACCCACTGCACGGGACTGTAGAGGACCTGAGCAGCTCTTTCAGTGGCAGACTAGACACCCTCAGTGCAAGAAGAAGCGCTACCGCAAGGCCTTCATCCCCACTGCTGTCAGACTGTACAACAAGACTGTAAAGTAACATGTGCAATAACCTATTTGCAGGTAAATAAGTGCAAATATTTAATGTCATGAAAATTAATTATTTTCATAACATGACAATAATTACTAATAACTATTTATTTCAAACAAATGAAGTGAAGTTGGAGTGTTTAATGCACCTGCAGTCCTTAGTCATATTTGATGATTTTAGACCGTTTATTTTGCTCATTAATATCATTTATGACCTGACCCTCTGACAAGGCCCGCCCACCAGTTTGGGAACCACTGGTTTAAACCAACACTTGATATTTACTTTATGTAGTAAGAAATCAGATGAAGAAACTACAGTTACTTCAAAGTGCATATGCTTTTGTAAATATGACTTATTTAGATGGATAACATCTGTTGTAAGTGTTAAGTATCATTCTGTTTCAGTGAAGCAGCAATTTAGTGAAGAAATGTTGGGAGTAAAAGTGATTTTTTTAAGCTGGTGACAGGAACGACATAGATGGAGGTAAAGTTCCAGAGAAGTTTGACTCATTTCCCATTGACATAACATGGTCGGCACGGCAACAGTTAAAAATTGTTTGCCTTCATCTTCCTGTCGGTGTCCAATAAGGAAGTGAAACTATAAACATCACAAAAATGGGCAAATAAAGAAAGCTGGGTACATTTTTTAGTAAAATCTTAAATATAATTGTGTGAACTATGTTTTCGCCTCTACAGTACTCCAGGGCGTCGCAAAGTGTGGGGCTGGTGCCGTTTTTCGTGTTCAGTTTGTTTGTACTTTAGAGCCGAAGCCAGGAATAGTCTCCCGAGATTTATTTTAAAATGGGCAACTGTTCCGGCATCCGAGTGGACTTTCCGCCAGCCAATTTCTTTCCATTAGGGATCAGCAAAGTCTCGTCCAAATCAATACATGTCAGAATTACGAGTTACTGATTGACGGTCGATGGCAACACGATTAAAACATTATGCCGGATGTAAGGACTTCACGGATGGAGAAATGACTTTCCACTCAAAGTCATTTCTTCTGATCACAGGGGGCATCAAGTCATTAAATAAACTGTGCCAATATCAAAGCCTTAAATGTCATTAAAAAGCATTAAATTAAAATGTTTACTGTATAAGTTCATTGACAATACCTAATTATTGTCTAATGCCGTGTGTTGTCGTGGCAACAGCTGCAGTTTAGACTGAACTTGACCACTTTTTTGCTAAAAAGTTTCCTGTTTTGTCCAATTCTCTTTCCTCTGATGAAATGTTTGCAAATCTTTAGAAATGAAACAAGCGCTGACTTTTTGTTTTGCATTTGTGGCATTAAAATATAGTTTTTAGGCATTCAAATGGCATTGAAAGCATTAGATTTGACTGGGCCTCCTTTTCCTCTCTATAAAACAACATAAATATGGGTTATTTCTTGTGTCATCTTCCTGGTTCCTGGACCTGAACTTCAGACCTGGTTTAGTCTCGGTGCAGCTCTTTCCATGTTTCCTCCCAGGTTGCGTTGTATTGTGTCATTTGGCTCATTTGGGAATTATTAGGAGAATTACCGCCCTCGCTGCAGTTCCACGAGGCCTCATTAGAGAGATCAGCGACACCTCCAACCCCACAGGGAGGAATTACAGTACCACTTTATTCTGCGTGCGAGCATTGTGATACCAGCGCTTCAGAAGAAAAAAACCCGGCCCCTGACGCCCCTCGGGCTTCAACACTAAAGCGTTTTCTCCCCCCTGCGCAGGGTGCTGAACTCGACCATGTTCGAGAGCTGGGACATCGTGGGGCCGTACCCGTCCTGGTGGGTCTTCAACTCGTTACTGCTGGTTCTCCAGGGGCTCCACATCTTCTGGTCCTACCTCATAGCACGCATCGCCATCAGAGCCGTGAGTCGCGGCAAGGTCAGTCACTATTTGTACATTTGTTTACTGTGTAAGGACTGAACCAGTGTTAATGATGATACAGTAAATAGTCAAATTCATATTGCGGAAGTTCAGGGGCCTTTTGCAAATGTACAAACGACTAGACTTGTTCCTGCGTGTGTGGTTTGGTTCTTTTGTGAATGGAAAGGTTAGAAATTCAAATTAGTGCAGCATGAGCTTTTCTTCTTCCGTGGACAAGAATATCTGGAGTTTTAATTCTTCATTAATAATTGCTCACTGTTACTTTTAATTGTGTAGTTTCTTTGTTTTAGTTTACAAAAATGAAATATCATGACAAAAACTATGATGAAAACGTAACGCTGGACCAAGAGTAGACTAGGACCTACACAAACCAAGATCCTTTACCATAAAGCTGGCTGAATTTATCCTAAATACAGTGAACCATATGTTTACATACACTTCATAAAAGACACATTTGCATTTTTTCTCACTGTCTGACATGAAACCAGATTGAACTTGTCTTTTGTTTTTACTAAGGTCAATTAGAATTTTAAAAAATATTTCTATTTGTCAAATTCCAGAAGAATGACAGATAGAATTTCTACACAATTTTATATTACTTTTTACACAACCAAAACTTTACATGCATTTCATTTAATATTTGGTAGCATTGCCTTTAAACTGTATATTTTGGGTCAAACGTTTTGGATTTCCTTCCACAAGCTTCTCACAATAGTTGGCAGGAGATTTGGTCCATTCCTCCAAACAGAACTAGTGTAACTGAGCCACATTTGTAGGCCACCTTGCGTGCTTATGCCTTTTCATCTCTGCCCATACATTTTCAACTGGATTGAGATCAGGACTTTGTGATGACCACTTCAAAACGTTGACTTTGTTATCCTTAAGCCATTTGTAACCAGTTTGGCAGTAGGCTTAGGGAATGGTCCATTTGGAAGACCCATCTGCGCCCAAGCTTTAACTTCCTGGCTAATGTCTTGAGATGAGGCTCCAGTATTTCCACATTGTGTTCTTTCTTCATGGTGTCATCTATTTTGTGAAGTGCACCCGTCCCTCCCGCAGCAAAACAACCCCACAGCATGATGCTTTTTTTTCCCGTCAGACCACAGGATATGTCTGACATGAAATTCTCGTTTCATGTCAGACAGTGAGAAAAAATGCAAATGTGTCTTTATGAAGTGTAAACATCTGGTTCTCACTATAAGTAAATCCAGACATGGCGACTCTTGATGAGCAGCACTAGACAGTCCCTCCAGGAATCCTTGACGTTGCGATCACAACTATTAACTAGTGTTGTTCCGATACAAGTTGATCCGATACCGATACTTGTGTTCAGAGTAGTCGCCGATACTGAGTCCCAGGCTGATTCCGAAACCCTTAAATGATAGCCTCTAAGTACTAACACTAGCAACTAATCCTTAACCTTTCATGGGGTCAACTGTTAGATCTCTATGCAGTTAGTGAACTAGAGCTTCAGCAGCATTTGCCCAATTCGACCGTCCTTACCCAGGGGAAGTGACATCACCAACAGCTATTCATCTTCTTCTTTAAGGATATTGGCAGGCAAACAAAAGCGCATGCCGCCACCTACTGTAGTGCATATGCAACAACATAGTGTCCAAATAAAGACATTTACGGAGAAAAAAAAATCCAAATGATCCATCACATTTTCCTTTAGCCTTATTTTATCTCAACAGCTGTTTCATAAAGCTACAGTATGCAAATTTGCCATGTGGCTTAAGTTTCTACTAAATGAAAGCAAAAGCACAAACTGCCTCCATTTAAGTCATTTACTGAGGCAGCTCTTTGTGCTGTGATGACTCTAACATGTGTTTCGTCACTTTTATAAAGTTTGGCTTGTGCAGAATCTCTTATATATATATTTTTTAATGAATTGTGAACCTGTCAATCAAAGCATGAAGAATGACTCGAGGGTGGGGCGAGGGGGCGTGCATGCGGCGCGGTGGCTTATGGGATGGCACATGGCTCCTTAATCGCCAGTGAGGTAGCATCAGAAGCTCCTGTGCTAAAGTGGCTATGATAGTTAGCATTGAGGCTCCTTTCCCTAACTCCTTCCTAACTGACAGCCCAATTCGGAGGCTTCTTATCATGGCGGACGCTAACGCACATCCGGTTTGGCGTTAGACCTCTTACCAATTTCACAGTTTCGGAATCAGCCCCAGTCTGATACCACAGCAAGTGAATAAAACAATGACATAGTAAAAATATGCCAAAACCTGTAGCACATGGCTCATTATGCAGATTAAACAAAGTGTGCACTGTGACTTATGCTGCTTGATTCTACGTAGGCAAAAAAACAGAAAAAATATATTATTAGGGGGTTTATAGTCTGAATAGCCCAAATAACACAATTTGGTATTGGATAGGTTTGGGTTTAGGTACTCACTGATACCAATACTAGGAACATCCTTTATTGGTACAAACAGTTGGGTTGTAAATCAGTGCGGCATTGCAACTATTCCTTAACTCCGCGACTTACCCAGAAACTAAAGTTGGTGTCTGATCAGTAGAAATTAATTGTACTTGTTAAATTTGCCTGTAGGAAGTTTTAAGTCGTCCTCCTCTCACTGTTATTTCTCTGCTACTGGAAATTATTCGGCGATGGGCTTTATCTGACAGATAAAAGCTGCGTGTGCATTTAGTCACAATGCTGTTGAACCGAACACCAGCATTGTTCTGAAGCTCAATGTCAATGAGTGAAATAAACAGACACTCGTCATCTGGTCTGTTTTTCGGTGCCTGGCTTTGTCAGGGTCGTTTGTGTGAACTCAGAGTCTGGCGCTCACAGCGACAGGTGCCTGTTTGCTCCTCCCACTGCTCACAGCTGTGGAAAGGAAATGTGCTCTGTTTCATAGATGATACAACTATTTTAAACTATGCCTATTTTAAGTCTTTTCTTTTTCTCCAGAGTCTCTCTTGGGAAAATGGCCCGAGTAATCAGGCATTTTAGCCCGCAACAATCACCAAAATTGCCCGCGAAATCCTGGAGGGACTGACTAGAGTTATGAGTTTGTTTGTTTGTTTGTTCTTTAAATCTTTAATTAACCAGGAAAGTCCCTCTAGGTTTCAGAAATCAGAATCGCTTTTATTTTCCAGAGCAATCGATGCACTAAGATGCACTTTGCTTGGGACTTGACGGTCAGGTTATAAATATCCAATTCTACTTGATAATTTCTGTTTCCTGTGTGTTGGCTCTCGGCAGATGCAGCGCCGCTCTTCGCCCTCTGGACTGCGTGAGGGCAGCGCTGTCTCTTTCTCTGTCTTTGCCCAGTGACGCTCCTCCTCCACCTCCACTTCCCTGTCTGCTGCTTTCCTCCATAACTCTGCGTAACTGTCTGCACCTTTACCTTCGCTATCTATCACTTCTGCTTGTAAGTTTTGTTTCATGACCTTTTTCCTTTCAAACGTTTGTTCTGCCCGGTCTAGCTCCACTGCCTTCGGGATTTGCGTTAAGTTGGAACAAGTTGTGAAACAGCGGTGCCCATTTTCCATTAGAGTTGGTTTATAAATAGCTATGTAGGCTGGAGATCAGATGTCTTGCTGTGAGGTAAAGCAAGATTTACATTTATGGGTTTATTTTAGAGTATTTTGGCCTTCATTTTGAGAGTAGAATTTTGTTAAGGATTAAACAATGAGGAGCAGTGCATTGTGTGTCAGTTATCAGAAATAAATGGACGAAGCGCAGCCGTGAACCGTGAAGTCCATTTATTTCTGATAATGGACACCTCGGAGGGCATTATCCCGCTTATAGACCCTTTAATTGTTTGTAAACATTCCGGGCTTAGCTGGAGGCGGGAAGCTCGATTCCTATCTATTTCCATTGTAGCTGTTGTCATAGTAACGATAAACAAATGTCTAACTGTTTTTGGAAATATCAAATAAACCTTATTTTATCGTCTCAAATGTCATTCCTCTTGTTCTGGCACCTTAAGCCACAACAGGACCACATTTTGTTGTTGTAGTTTTACACTTAAAATCGCTAGTTTTAGTACAATCTTATTTCTCTTGATCACTTCCTGCCTCCAGCTGATGTCACTGATGATGTCAGCAGTTAAAGGGTCTATACCATCGTCCCACAAACTGTTCATTTGGGCCTGTTTGCTTTTTTTTAAATTCCTGGGCAGGAGTTATTTCACTTTTTAACCTGTTTTACCTGAAGCTAGTTCCCGCTCAATTATTTATCGTTACTATGGAAACAGTTGCAGTGGAGTGATGTTGTTAAGCGTGACATCACACACAATGATAAGCTTCTTCCGGGTCCAAACTGTTGAGGACTCCATAGGTAAACGGCAAAAAACGCAACTTTATCTGAATCTCCTGCTGAAATAACAACAGATATAAGCCCAAAAACTGTTTTACACCTAATTAGAATAATACATCGCACCCATAGACCGTTAAAAAGAATAGACAACTCCTCCTCACTCCTCCCCGTTTACCACAATGGCCACGTTCGAGGGGGAAATCATGGCGGATTTACAGACTCCTCCTCCCTTGCTCTGACGAAGCATGTTCCTAATAAGGGCATAAGGGCGGGATCTTCACTGTAGACTCGGCCCTTGCGTGACGTGTAGCTCGCGCAGCTCCAATGCTAACAGTCCGACCCTCATTAGTACGAGATTTCTTTCGAAAACCAGCCTGGTTTCTTTAATTGTGACTAACCCAGCGTTATCTCAGGAGGAATATGTAGCCGTAGAAAGTGTTGAAAAAATAGAAACCAGGCGTTAAAGTTGTTTTTAACGTGTCTAAAGTGCAATGCTTTTCAATGGGAGACTAGCGGCTATATGGAGGTACTACAGCAATGGCGGCCTCCAGTGTTGCGGTCGTAAAGCAGAGCAGCCAGCGGCCATTGATCTCACCATTTCTCCAGGCAAAATTAAGATATTTTTATATTTGAAATAAGCCTTTATTGGACATGAAGAAAAAAGAAAAGCCTTACTAAAGAAAATCCAGAGTAAATGTGTTCTGTGTGATCAGTTGTTTAAAATCAGCTAAATCCCATTATAGAGAATAGGTCCAAAGTTCCATTGGACCCGGAGGTAGAGTGTTGACATCATCACTTGACAAACATGTAGATTAACACTTTTTAACCTATAGCCTTCAGCCAAATAGAATCCAGTATACACCCAGACCATGGACAAACAATGAAACAGGGCACGTGCAATCAAGGCTAACTTTAATATCGCATTTCCAACAACTCACAGGATTCAGTTCATAGGCACAAGTTACAGCTCACAAAGGACTTGTGAGCTGAACTTATATCAGGATTTCCGCGGGCCAATAAAGAGCATTTAGTGTCATGACCTCTCTTTGATGGATCGTTTGCAAATCTGAAGAAATAAATATACAGTGTTTATGCATTTCTTTCATCAAAAATATAGGATTTGGGCATTAAAAAGCATTACATTAGTCATGCCGTTTCCTGGATAAACCCTGTATATACTTTTGTACTAAAGTAACAATACAACTATCAACATCCAAGTATGTTTTACATGTAAATACTCATCTCTGCTCAGTGTGTCGCAGCCGGGTCACAGAAACAACTGCTCTGGTGATGAGTAATGTTTTAACAGTGTCATGAATGTGAGGCACGTCCAACTGTTTTGCATTAGAGAGGACAAGGTAAAACTGTCTCACCGCTCCCTCCACTGGTCGCCATCAACATTTGCATTTGTGGGAAACTATGCCCAAACGAAACTGTTCCGCAGTGCATTTAAAAGTATTAAAAACCATTCAATAATAATTAAGGCCTTAAATTACTTTAACTCGAATACCAGCTGGCATTAAATCTACATTTCTTGAAAAGTAGTTACATTGCTCAGCTATTTTTTGTTGTTGTTGTTTTTTGCATAAATTTGAAAGCATAAAATAAAAATAAAACATTTCCAGAGGTGGGTAGTATTAGTTACACTTAAGTACATGGACTTGAGTCACTTTTTTAAGAAACTGTACTTTTTAGAGTAGTTTTATCATACAGTACTTTTTACTTCTACTTGAGTAAAATTATAATGGAAGTATCTCTTCTTTTACTTACTTTTTCCACTGTGAGTAAATATTACATATTTAAGCGGCAAATGCTTCATTTTGATCTTTAAAATGGATGTAGATCGTCTCCTGCACCTTTTTCTTTAGAATTATTATTTATTTTTTTCTGTATTTTTATGCCATTTTTCTTTGGAAATATCACAAATTTCACAAAATGTTATGTTTTGTTTCACATAATTTATGGCGTCATTGAAAAGAAATCTGACTCTTTCGCTCAGACTTTTTTACTTGTACTTGAGTACAGTATTTGGGCCACTACTTTTTGCTTGTACTGTAAAATTATTTCAAAGTAACGTTACTCTTACTTGAGTAAATATTTTTGGCTACTCTACCCACCTCTGGTTGTTCCTCATTGCATCCAATTTGAAATTTAACCTCATTCCTCAGCTTGATGGGCCTCGCAGTTACATAAATTATTTCCCTGTTGAATCCTCTGGAGATGTTGTGGGCCATGACCAACAGCAGCGACTCCAATTGAAACGTCAAGTCCCAGCAATTCTATTACCGTATTTTCCGAAGTCGCTCCGAAGTATAAGTCGCACCAGCCAAAAATGCATAATGAAGAAGAAAAAACATAAGTCGCTCCGGAGTGTACTGTAATGGAGGCGTAACTTCACTGCTAACAAGCCTCTCCCGGCATCACGCTGTTCAAGCTCTCATTTGCGAACTCGTTCCTCTAGCTGTGCCCATCTAGCTTTTAGCCTTGGGATTAGCTTTATTTTGTTTTCTTCATTGCAGTAAGAGTAACCTCTGCTTTTCACCAGTCCCTCACAAGAATCGTGCTCACTCCACACTTTTTCTCTGCTGCTCGATTACCGGTTTGTTTGTTTTTCTCAGTGGGACAGGAGTAGCAGATACTGGTACACAAGCCTAGAGCGCCCTCTAGCGGCTGTCAGTGTGAAAATAACTAACATGTGAAATGATATATTTTGATGTATAAGTCGCACCTGAGTATAAGTCGCAACCCCCAGCCAAACTAGTAAAGAAAATATGGCACTAGATTTCACTTTCTGCTACCTGCATAAACCCTGAATAGACAAATGATCATAATGGAGGCGAAAGTCAAGGTGGGCTCCGTACTGTGTCTCTTCCCTATCACTAAGTTAGTAACGATCTTTATGTGTCTTGTTTTAAACCATATTTACACTATCACTACGTCCCTGCAGGGGTGTAACGACGTGCGCAGCGACATCGAGAGCAGCTCGGAGGAGGAGGCGGACGCCAACGGCACCAACGGCCACTGCGCGAGCTCCGGCTCCAGCCAACACAACAACAACAGCAGCTGGTGACACGAGACGCCGCTGCTTTAATCCGTGTCCCCGTCACCCACTCTCACTCGCACGTTTGGTGAACTGAAACAAAACCACAAAAAGCGGACACCGAGTTTGGAGCAGAAGATGTGAAAAATTCAAACAATAAACGTTTGTGATTTAGTTACAGAAAATGGGATCGATTTAGTGCGTTGCATTTTGGCTCCACGTGTTCTTTGAGTTTTTAAGTTCTCTCCCAGTTTTATTGGTCAGATGAACTCGATTATATTATTCGATTAAAGGGATAGTCAAAGTGTTTGTTTTTGTTTTTATCAGTGGTGTCTGAAAGAAGTAACTGACAGATTCGTTGTGGAGCAGGCAGGAGCAGTCGCATAGTACTAGATTTCTCAGCTCTACTTTTCCCAATACATCTTTAACAGGATTCAAAACGTACTGAGACTCATATAATGGATTAGACTATCAACTTCACGAAAATATAGTTCATAGGATTATACTTTGAATTTTACAAAATAAACAAATACAATGCCAGTTTTTCCTGGTTTGATATTTTTTCAATTCCACTTCATTGGTGTAAAGCTATGATTACAATCAACTGCTTTATCTCCTCAAACTAAGGAACTATCATCATCAAACATGACATGAGTATTTAATAAATAAACTTGTATTGAAATTTACTTGGTACTATTTTAGAGTTAGATTTTTTTGAAGGGCACGTGATTAAAATGTTAAGAGAAGCTCCATTGATGTTAAAGGTCCTATACCTGTTATTCTGATTACAAACAATGAAAGAGGAAGCCACTCAATTCAAACGATAATTGTGCCCCAAACACATTCCTAACTTTCCAAACCTATTTGTAGCGTCTCAATTCTCCACAGGGGCAAGTTTTGAGGCACATTTCGTAACTTGCTGGGTCACTTTCACAGAAATGCTCAAGAACTAACCTGAGCGTTCATGAAATTGATACAAATGCTTTTTAATTAGATGCACAGTGGTTTTCCCACAAATGTCTGAGTTTACGATACACTAAATGAGGACAACTAGAAAAAAAAATCAGGTTTCGTGCCTTTAATGTTGTCTTCTAAAATGCTATTTGATATTCAGTAAAGAAAGATAAGAATAAAGATATTAGCTCTTCCTTGGATTTTCCAGTTCATGTTTTTTAAAACAGTTTTAGTCCGTTTTGATGTGATTTTAGTTTTATGGTAGTGGTCTGTTTTTCTTCTTAAAGCTGGGATGCCCGATTTCTCCTGTTACAAGACCTTGAAAGGCGATAATACTGTACAAACTGTGTGGAAGATCTTGAGCTAGGTCAAGAGAACAGAAGAATTTAGGTTGAGAAGGGGAGACTGGAGTAGACAGGAAACCCACTCAAAGACGACAACACTAACCACTCAGCCCCATGCCGCACTTGCCACACAAACTTTTTACTTTTGCTGAAATACTCAATCACTTTACAAGACAATAAACCGGGTATCCCAGCTTTAAATCCCTCTAAACTAACCACAATATGTATGTTTTTCTTTCCTGATTAGCATTTACTTAACTCATTTCTTGATCGAGACCTAATCTGGTTATTGGGACTGTGTGACTGCTCCGGTCTTCTCCAAAACTGCAAACATTTTCCGCATAAGGAATAAACTTCTAATGAACCAATGACGATGAAAAACAAACTACTGGACTATCCCTTTAGTCCACACTAGAGCACAGTTTGGCAGAGCTGTTGAAAACGTGCGCTTGCGGCTGCACGCCAGAGTAGGAATATTATGTTGAAAGATGTACATGTTCCATAGGTTAAATAAGGAAGTGGGGCGTGTGGTCCATCGTGCAATAAGCTTTAAATGTTTTTGTTCACAGCGCAACATTTGGCTCTTTGATATTTATTGTGGATTTAGCTTCAGTTTTGGCGACTTCTGCGTTCACCTATGTTTTGTTTTTTTTACTACTTGAGACCAAAACGTTATTGAGATTGTACATTTGTCACTGCCTTTTGAGAAATCGATGTTGTGAGGACTGCGCTAAATGTTCTCAAACGAGTGCCTTGTAAAATGTTTCTCGGAATATATTCTTGTTGTAAAGCAGACTGTGTGGTTTCTTTGTGAAATCGTATTTCGTTGACCCAAACTTTTTCGTGTCATTGCCTTCCGTTTTCAGTGTTGATTTTCTTTCGCATGTCCGGGAGTGGATCAGTGGCTACGTTTACATGGCCCCAAAAATCAGATAACTGAAGGAATCAGTTAACCCAATAATCAGTTCTGATGCGTTTACATTCTCTTCAGAAATCGGATCAACCAAAACTCTGAGTTCTACATGAGCCAGTGCAGATTTGGATTTTTAGAACTGAAATATCTCCCTGCCCCTCCCTTCAATCAGGCGCACCTGCAGAACCAGGTGGAGAATGATTCAGACTCCATATGGTCAAACTGCTGTGGCATCTTGTGCTTGGTAGCCGAGTGGATACAGCACAGGTTGAGTAACTCAAAGGTGTAAGGTTCAAATCTGGTTTACTGTTCAGATTTTGGGTCTCTGTGTAAACGTAGCCACTAAGGCAGCAGTCTAAACTAAGGACTGCCACTTCCTTTACCCCAGACACTTCTTGAAGGTAAGCCTAAAGCGTGTCCCAGGTCTTCCCCGGAGTCTCCTTCCAACAGGACATGACCACAACAGACGCCTAACCCACCTAAATTGGCGAAGGAGCAGTAACTCTACTTCGAGCTCATCGTTCTATCTCTAAGGGAGCACTCCGCCACCCTGCAGAGGAAACTCATTTCGACTCTTTGTATCTGGGATCTTGTTCCTTTGAGAGTCAGAGTGAGAAGAACGTAGATTTACAGAAAAGAGTTTCTCCTTTGACTTTGTTCTTAACCAGTGACCGCATCACTGGTGACACAACTGGTGTGCCGTCAGTATTTTCTGCTATGACTTCAAAATAAGCTTTGTCAACGGTTTGTAGCAAAACATTTTAACATCTAATAACTTTTCTGAACATGGAATACTGACATCTCGAATTTCTACAATGCTCAACAATTTGGATACCCATGACATAATTTCTAATAAATGTTAACACATTTCCCATTCATTTATATAGGTGGTGTCATTATGTATATCCATAATGTCATTACAACTAGTCGTAATTCAGTTATGAATATCCACAACTGAATAACGACTAGTGATAAATCTAGTTCTAGATAAATCTGACAACTTTTGACTAAACATAGTCCTATATTAGAGATTATGTAAAAATCAACATTACTAAAGATATCTTAAATGTTTACTAGACTCAAACACATCTTAATTTGGCTTCCTGACTAGTCAAAACTAAGTTACAGATATAACTGTAATTATGACTTTAGTGTATTTCGAGATATCTTTAAAGGTGCATTATGCAACTTTTTATGTTTAAAAAAACCTTTTAGTGACCCAGTGCTTAGCATGGCACCTTTATTTTCCATCACAGAGGCCTCTATGATGCTCCAGGATCAATTGTTTTTAGAGTTTCTGGTAGGTTTTCGCTGCCGACGGACCCTTTCCCCAGAGAACCTACAAAACAACTGATCTGGACACAGACCACTGTGATGGAATGTAAAGGCACCATGTTAACCACCCATGCAGCCAGTGGGGTCACAAAAATGTCAATTACGCACAAATAATTGTATTTTTTTTTTATTACAGATGAATTTTGTATTCTTTTCATTATGAATTCAAGATATCTTCAATACATGATTTGTCTAGACAAAACTGAAATATTGATATCGCTAAATGTAATTTTGACAAATGTAAACTGGCTTATGAACTAACCTCTAACTGCAGTTTTTACATGTCTGAATTAAACACAAGACAAATATAATTATGAATATCCATGATTTTTTTGTTTTTTTAACACAGAATAAATGTTTACACTTTTAAATGTTAAAAGGGTAATTCAGAATCAATTTGAAACGGCACTCACCGCAAATGTGCCTTCAGCAATATACAACTTTGTGACAAATGAGAAACATTTACTTTAGTAGCATTTAATATATTGCAAATTGTTACATTGCCATTCCAGCACAACTGTTGTCACATAAGACACGAATGCAAATGTATGTTGCTTCATTTGCTTGAGAAACAAAACACATCCTGCATCCATCAAACTAATACAGTCTCCATTCTGGCTGATTCAAAAGGACGTAAAGGAACATAGTGAAAGTGTTATTCAAAACAGTCCAGTTCCTTGTACGTCAGTCTTTAATTACTTCAGGATTCTGGTTTTCTGCCGCGAGCTTGAGCTGCTCCTGCCTCTTCATGTAGCGGTAGCCCCTCATCACACACAGGTAGCCTCCATAGACTGTCAGCAGCATCATGGAGGCGGAGAAGGCTCTGTAGCCCATGTCTGCCAGGCGCTTTCCCGTTCCCATTGTGGATGCACTGAAAGAGAGAGGAGTGGGAATGATGAGTGTGCAGTAGATGGCAACATAGGGCTGCACAATATGAAAATAATGATAAGACATCGGGCTGGGCAATTCATTTAATCGAAATCACAATCACTACTTTGGTCAATCTGAATAATCGTCGTGTTGCTGTAAAGATGGAAGATTTTTGTGCTTTACATGATACTGGAGGAAAACATTTGTCTTTGTTTGAGCTGAGGTTTGTATTGAAGGTCTGTCTAAGTTCATGAATTAGCTACATGTATTTATTTTATTATGAAAAAATAAAATGGAATCGAAAACCAAAATTAATGAGAAAAACATATTGTGGTTAATTTTTTCTTGCCATATCATCCAGCCCTAATAAGATACTATTTTAATATTGTGATAAGAATTTTACTGCAATATTTAATGAAACCATTTACAAGGTTTTACTGTCCTTTTTGACTAATTGGTCAAGAGAAAAATATGAATTTCCTATATTGCAAGATAAAGTAAAGTAAATAAAACATTTAAATGACCCCAAAAGAAAAGGCCATGTAGAACCTTATCATTTGTTTTTTAGACAACCAACTTCCACTAACATGAATCTGTATTTAACTTATGGTTTAGTTACAGCACACATTTTAAGCTAAAGAGCAGCAAGTAGTAGCTACCAGGGTATGTAGCCTACATATGGCGGCCTAAATGTGATCATTATATGTGGTAAATTCAAGCCCTTAACACAAACACTCTAGTTTCACCAGTATCGGATGTGTGACATTCGCAAACACACATAAGAAAGCCATAATGTCACCTGTCAGCACAGTGTAGTGCAGCACCTGCATGGGGGTCAAATATATTTCCACGCAAACTTCTCTTTTGAATCCCCAACATTATCGACATGAAGTAAAGGCCTGATCTGCGTTTTATCTTACCTTGTATATGGTCCAGAAAAGCAAAACGGAGTCTATTTCAGCCCAATGTCACCCGTGTATGGAGTGAGCAGCTAGTTTTAGCTATGGTTTTAGCTAGCGCTTGCTTTCATAAAGTACAGTGTCCCGGAAGGGACAAACCTAGAAATGTTTAGAGCGGAAAAAATAAATAAAGCGAAACTTTCTTTGACCATAGATTAGTAATATTAAAATAAATTGGTGTTACTTATTCACAGTGGTGGTAATCCAATACCAACTATAAAATTCTTGTAAATAAATTAGCGAGTCATGCATCGCGGAACATTTATACGTGTTTTTCCAGACGGAACTATTTCCAAGCTGCACACAACAATGGCAGCGTGTTCAGAAAACGCTGAAGTCGAAGCCGAAATAAGTGATCCAGGGGCTGCTCCTTTTGGAAACTTCATAAACTATTACACCTTCAACCCCCAGAAAACCGCCTGAGTCTGATCCCAGCCTCACTGTTACAAGATCTAGGCAAAATGAAGATAATAAGACCCTCATTCTGGACGTGGGATGCAACTCTGGGGTTCGTAATTCAAGTAGTATCTTTTACTGCTTTTTACTGGCTTTTTCTGTTGCTTTGGCCAATTTATCGATAAAACGGAAATTTTCAAATGTAATTGATAATACTGATAATAGTCATTTCTTTGATTAATTGTCCACACCAAAAAGCTAATGTGCATAATTTCAAATGTGGTGCGTACATTTTCTATATTTATTTTATTTTTATAAACTTTATAAACATTGTCAGACCGATCAAAACGTTTAGATATGCCTTCATAGTACAGTGGTTCCCTAAGTGGGGGTCGCAAGATGATTTTGAGACATTTCTGACATTGAATCTGATGTATTTTTGATTGAAAGCAGCATCTTTTAGTGCAATTAAGCCAAATGGTAAATCAAACCAACATAATAAAACCAGATTTTAAATGTTTTTGCACCTTAAATTATTATGAACATAGTTTACAGACGTTTTGTGTCAAGTATTAAGGAAAATGTGGTTTTCCAAGTAGGGCTGGATACTGACAAACAATACCAGTCCAGTATGATATTGAACATTATTTTCTAGGTATTACTGGTATTGTAAAATAAAAGTATCAAAAGCATGTACCGGAAAAAACTATAAGTTTTGATGCCTGTTTGTCCAAGGACAGCATTAAAGGAATTGATTTGGCTCTTTCAGCTCAAATAAATTATACAACTTTGAAAGAAATAGTTTTAACATTATTCCCTTCCCTTCCCTAGTCTAGATGACAAATATTTTAGTATAAGTTCATTCAGGTATTGGTGTCGAAAACCAAGTATCGTTAAGTTACCAGTATTGAAAAAAATGTATCGGTACCCAGCCCTATTTCTAAGTAGCACCGGATATAAATCAGGTATAACTGCACTATTCCAGGTTGAAGTTATTCTAGTTAAACTGAATCACGTCCACACTAGGGCAATATGTCTATTTCTAATGCAAAATGTGTCAATTTTAGGATCTCACTGCGGCATTTTATAAACATCTCCAAAAGGCCATGACTGAAGAGGAGCCTTCTCAAAGACAAGTTCACGTTCTGGGCTTCGATTTGGACGAGATTTTAATCAAGAGAGCGAACCAGACCAACCCTTTTCCCAACAACGTCTCCTTCATTCACCTGGATATAACGACAGATACAGACGCTCTGAAAGACTTCCTCAAACAGCACGGCTGCCCTCACTTTCACCTCTGTCTTTGTTTAGCGGTCACTATGTGGATCCACCTCAACCATGGAGATTCAGGTTTGCTTGGACTGCTTTCCGATCTTTCCTCCTGCTGCGAATACCTCTTACTCGAAGCCCAGCCGTGGAAATGTTACCGTTCGGCGGCGAGAAGACTGAGGAAACTGGGACGCTCCGACTTCGACCATTTTAAGTCTTTGGAAATCAGAGGCGATATCGCTGGACACGCACAGGACCATTTGGAAAAGCATTGTGGGATGGAGTTGGTGCAGAGTTTTGGGAGCACAACGTGGGACAGAAAATTACTACTTTTTAAAAAGCGAGAGAAAAGAGATAGAGATGTTTAATTGCTTCTATTGTTTTAAAGGGGGGGTATTATGTAAAATCTACTTTTTCAAGCTTTATATCATGTTATTATGTCATTCCCTCATTAAACACATGCCTGGAGTGTTGCCTTGGCTCATTCACATATTTTTGAGTAATCAGTAAAAACTTAGACGGCAGCCATTTTAGGTGTAGCTATGCCTCAGTCCTCCTAGGAACGCCCCCACCTCCTGGAGACGCCTCTGGACCTTTTGTCACCAGCCAAGCCACCAACCACTGCTCCTCAGCTCAGCAGAGCCCCCTCCCCGCACAGTAGTGTTGTTTAGATGCCACAGCAGTGTGCTGAAGGGGGCGTGTCGGAAACTTCTTAAAGAGACAGAGGCCTATTTCAAGACGTTCAGTACAGCCATTTTGAGAGAGCAATTTTATTCAAGGCAGTTATTTTAATTTACTGCATATACAGACCAACAGAAGGTTGCGTCATCATTGTAGTATGCTATAGACTGGTGCTATGTGACTGAAAAAAGCATAATACCCCCTCTTTAAGTATTCATTGTTTATAAGTGGCTGGTTAGTAAATGAGATTATAGCTGGACATTGTCGTCTTTTTTCATTCAAATAGAATTAAGGATCCCTAAACATGTGTCCCCGGGCATGAAAAATGAGCACATCCAATTGTCAGTGCCTGGTGGTAAATCAATACAACTGGATAGTTCTTGACAAAAATGGCTGACGTTTTGAGATCGTACAAAGGTTAGTGCTAGATATTCTGCTCAGAAGGAAGAGTCAGCGTGGATTCTGGATAGATCTATGAGGCGTTAATCCCATATCCCTGTTCATAACCCTAATTTGTGTCATGAAATCTCAAGTTTTCACTGCAGACCGTCCCTCCAGACCTGTTTGCTAAGTGGGCGGTGACACTCAACAGTTCTCTGGTTTTAAAATTTGCTCACAGTCGCCACGCAAACACTGCCCAAATTCTGATTTGACTAAACAAGACTGTTCAAACAACCAGCTGGACAAATCATCGGAGTTTGGGGAGTCAATACAACTGGACCTTTCTTGACAAAAAACGGCTGACGTGTAAATATTGACGTTCGAAGATAAAGTTGTTTGAGCACATTTGTCTCCATTCTTATGCTGCCTTCATGTGCTCTGGTAAAGATGATCCTTTCCAGTTGTGAAGGGGAAGTTACGAGGGCATTGTGATAAAAAAACACAATACACTATAAACGAATTAATAATCATGAAGCTCATGAAGTAATCTTCAAACCGCTGAATTACTGCTACTTTGTATCTTTTATATATATATAAAAACACACACACATAAAGATTGCTTTTTTTTTTTTTTTTACAAAACGATTAGAATGGCGAAAAAGACATTAAAATTGAGAAGCTAAATAGTTAATGCATAGTGTCAGCTTCATAACAGCTAAAAGACATAACGTATTATCGCTGTTGTGTTGAAAAGTCAAAGGTTATCTCATCTCGGGAATCAAAACCATCTCCAAGTTTCCTAGTGGCAAATACGAGATGAGGTGGCGTTCATGTGCAATTTTCTACTCAACAAATGGTGTTTACCATAATTACGAGAGCACAAGACGCAGCATTAGGCCCACCCCTGCTCTGGCTTATCCAATCGAAAACCTCACAGACCACACACCTATGACCAAGCTTCAATGAAGGTTCTTGAGTCATCCTCTGTTCTCGGTAGTTGAAGTGTCGAACGTTTCGCCTCTCATCCAAAAGGCTTCGTCACAAGGTTTAACTCAGCTCGCAGCCAGATATAGATGATCTTAGCTTAGTCCCTCCCCTTTATTGAGAGCTATTCTCCCCTTGAGGTAAACATCTTTGTAATTCTGTGTCTTAACGACCTAACTCACTCCTAGGTTTCAGTCTGAACGACCCTAATGAGTGAGGTCGGTCACAGAATTACAAAGATTTTTACCTCAGGGGAGAATAGCTCTCAATAAAGGGGAGGGACTAAGCTAAGATCATCTATATCTGGCTGCGAGCTGAGCTAAACCTTAGCGACGAAGCCTTTTGGATGAGAGGCGAAACATTCGACACTTCAACTAATGAGTACAGAGGATGACTCAAGAACCTTCATTGAAGCTGGACAACTCCTGTACGACTGAGAGCCTACACAGACACCCCATGACCAAGCGTTAATCTATACATTTTAAATTCAACAATATAATGTAATTGACTTCCATCAATAGGTTCTTGTGAGTGGAAATTTGATTTTTGCTAAAGGTCATACAAATCACTAGACTAGTTTAGAGGATTTGCACAACTAATATTTTTCCTCTAAAAATGGAAGAAAGTAAAATGGAAGAAAACATAAAAGTAAATGGGTTCTTGACTTGTTTAATCAGACGCAGACATCATTTTCCTCATTTTAATTACAGAATACTAAAAATAACATTACATAAAATGTCTTTTTAATGAAACCATTGAATATTAAAAAGGTTGTAAATTTTGTAAAGTTAGGATATAAAATCTTTGAACAGTGGTGCATAATTGGAAAGAAAAATAATTCTCATAAAATGTATATATTAACTATTCTACTACATAAAAAATGAGATGGACACAGGCCGCAGACAGACGAGATGAGTGCCGCTCTCCGCAGTGGCCTCTCCAAAAAGTTTGAAGATTTAAAACAAAAAAAAACCTTGAGATGCACAGCACACACCACAGTCAGCGCGGGTTTCTCAAGTTAGGCCTATGTCTTGAAGAACACATTATCATTTACAGGTAAGGAAGAGGGCGAGGGGGAAAAAAAAAAAAAAAGCTTTCAAGATTACAAAAAAGTGACTTGGTGACTGCTCCCAATATCCACACATCATGTTCTCTTTTTGGGTCCATACCCGACTCTTCCACTGGCCATGGTTTAAAAAAAAAAAAGAAAAGAAAAAAAACCTAATATTTTTCCACAGGTTTAAACCTGTACAGGTACATTTTTTGAGAAAAGCTCATACTTTAAAAAAAAAAAAAAAAAATCACTCTTTTTTTTCTTTTCTTTTTTACCAGGGAAATAGCGCTCAGTTTCAAAAGCTACCTACTGTACACTTTAGATCCACTACCACCGTGGGACTATACACAAAGGAGGAGGAGGTGGTCGGGAGGGGGGGGGGGGCCATGCATATCCCCAAATCAATGTGCTTGCTTCATCGTCTGGTCTCCTGCCAAATACACCCTGTGTCGATTCCAACGTAAAAAAAAAAGCCCTTGTTCAGAAGAGATGTCCGATGCTACAACTAAACCGTTCCGTCAATCGCCAACGTTCAGATCGTTCTACGCACTGGCCAGTCGCGTCCAAGCAGAGGTATTCTGGTAAAAAAAAAAAAAAAAAAAAATCCTGAAAACGGGTTGGTACAAGTCACATTTCTCATGGGTGAAAACGAGTTAATGACAATGGAACAGTTTAGTCTTTTAGAGGTTTTGGTGGAACTTGCCAGGCGCAGTGGTCCTCAAACTAATCCTGGGGTCGTCTGCTTTCATTGTTGTTTCGCATTTCAGTTTGGTGGTTTTCTAGTTTAGACACGGCATACACAAACACAGACGCTTCAGATCCATTTCAGAACCTGGTGCAGTCCAATTTTGATCTTTAGGGCTGGGAAAAAAATCGATTTGATTTAAAAATCGAGTTAGTGGGTCAAATCGATTTTTTTTAGATGTTTTTTTTTTGTTAGATATTTATTTTATTTTAAGCTCTCTGCCCTCTGCTTAGAGGAAAAAGGTCCTGCTGTACAAATGTGCCTCAGTTACCTCAGGATTTGTGTTGTTTATTAGCTTAATCCAAATACAGTATAAATAATTTGGATGTTTAACAATCTTTGTTGCACACGGCACAGTGACTTTTAGTTAGAGAAAGGGTTTGCCTTTGCAATTTTGTTTATGTTGGTTCACTTTAATTAAATACAATAAATATATTGTTTTAAATATATTTATAGTTCGCGGCTATTTTGTTTTAAATGGGGAAAAAAACAAAAAAAATCGACTCGTAAATCGAGTTTTTTATACAAAAATAAATAAATAAATAATCACCCAGCTCTACTCTGTTGGAAGGTGGAATATTGGTGTGAAAAGTTTGAGAACCACCGAGCAGGAGCAGAAGGTTCTGAAAGAATGGTCGTTCCAAATGAGCTGACCACTGACCATTAGTGTAGGTACAAGACTGTCGAGTAGATTTCTGTAGAAAAGTGGACACAATCTGTAAGTGTGAGGAGATAATAAAGACTTTGCTTCTTTTAAAGGTGCACTATGTAACTTTTTATGTGGAAAAAAAGTTGATGCGTATTTGACCTTTCAGCGACCTAGTGGCTGCTTGGTGTGGTTAGCTTAGCGCTCTTACTTACCATCCTGGTCAGTTGTTTTCAGGATTTCTGGTAGGTTTTCAATACTGTTTGAACCGTATCCGTGGTTACGCATACGTTTCACTCCGAAAACCAACCAGAAATCCTAAAAAAAACCTTGAAATTAAATTGATCCTGAAGCACCATAGGGGTCACACCAGGATGGGAAGTAAAGGCGTTAAGCTAACCCGCGCATACAGCCGCTCGGTCGCTGAAACATTAAAAGTTGCATAGTGCGCCTTTAACTTTCTGCATTATGGAGGAGGCCGGTATATTTATTAGACACCAAATAAAATCAAGATAAAAAGGCAGATAAAGAAAATGAGTCCAATTATATCAGACCAAATTTCCAAAATATGCAGCTATAAAATATAGTTCTAAAATTACAAAGTGTTTTAGACAAAAACCTTTACAGTGAATTGATTTTTGTCAGACGATTGTGCGCTTGCGTACAGAAATCTACCAGGATCAAACCTTTTTAGATCAACATTTGGAATAATTTACTTTATTTGACAGTTCATAAAACCTGGTTAGTTTTTTTTTCTTGAGAACAATACCTTAGTGGTTATCTAAACGGAAAAGAAACATATCACATTAAACGCAGACGTTTCGAGGACAAATACGGTTCAGTTCAGGAGCGAAACACTGACGTAACACACCAGCGAAGCTACGTGATTTTAGCTGGTCTGTGGCTCGAGAAATGAAAAGAAGAAAACAAAACAAAAAGGATATGCTTGCATGTTGTTTCACTAATGCTGTTTTCAAACGGGTCCCCCTGAGTTAGTGCACAACGCGTCGAACGAGACTCAAGCGGCCGGAAGGAAAAAAAAAAAAAAGTCAACAATTAATATTAAGCTCACGATTAGCTTTGGAGGGGCGACAGTTTAGTGTGAGGAAAGACGTGAAGGGGGAAGTTCAAAATACGAGTCCTGCTCTTTTTCTAAAAAAATCTGGATGCTGTTATGAATGTGCGCTGTTTTAATGTTTTCATCGCTGGATCCCGGGACGCCGCTTTCTCTCGACCTGGTTCTGTTTTGTTTGTTGTTTTTTTGCTGGTGTCGTGGTTAAAAGTTTGCAGCCTTGACTGTGCGTTAGTCAGACAGGTCGACAGGCGGGCGGGCGGGCCATGGAAGTCCAGAGAGGATGACGAGGGGCGTGTGTTGTTATATGAGGGGTGCGGTGTCTGCCAGGTTTTTGTTGGGGTCCAGGCTGGCGAAGAAGCGCACGTCCCGGTCCTTGTCCTGCTGCAGCGCCATGACCGTCTCCTCCAGCTCGTCCGAGTAGGCACAGCCGGGCTCCTTGAAGTAAGCTGCGGCGCAAAAGGATACTGGGAGTTAGATTACATGAGCGCGTTTTTCAAAGCGTGAAATAAAGCAACAAGTCAGAAAAGGGGCCTTAACCAACTTCTTCAAACGTTTTATTTTATTTATTTATTTTGTTAATAATGTAGCAGAGTCTGGATTACAACACCCCCCGTATAGTTTTCATTTTAGCCTTGATTTGGTTCTGATTTCTTTTTTTTAATAGAATGTACTGCGTTGAAATGGTAAAATATCGCAATATTCAAGACAATTATCAATATCGCAATTTTTTCCCCCCATTTGACTTTTGAAAGTGCAGCATATTGTGCAAAGAGAAGAGTAAAGAAAGCACCAGTCAAAAGTGAGAGGGGGGGAAATGTTTTTTCTTCTATTTCAAGACTATTTACATTGTAGATTCTCACTGAAGGCATTAAACTACATTGAATGAACACATATGGAATTCTACTGAAACTGTCTGTTATTTTATTACTTGAGAGCCATTTGAAGCCCTCGCCTTTAAATATTTTTCTACATAAGGAATTATGTTTTAAACAAAAAAAAAAGTATTTAGAAAATAAAATATTTGAAGCTTTTGCTTTGATCCCAGCTTTGGACGTTTGACATTTTCTCGATGAGCTTCACGATGGCGTCACCAGAGTTTTCACTTCACAGACTGTTGAATCATTTCAGGGACGACATTATGAAGCTCGTTGAGAAAATGCCAAGAATAAGAATTTACAATATAAAAACAGTTATTATTTCACCCTCTTTTGTTTCCCACATAATCTCATGTGTTCAATGAGAATCGCACAAGGTAAAAAGCCGTTTCCAAACCTTTGACCGGAACAGTACATTCTGATCAATCTGATCAGGCAACAAGGGACTTGGGCTCAGTGGAGCTGCAGACTCAAAGCACAAGTCAATAATGTTGAACAGCAGCAAGGCCCCCCCTCCCAGAGCACATGTGTACTCTGTATAGCACCGTCAGTCAACTACGCAATGAAATGTTCCTGTAGTTCTGCTTCAGTGGTGATCACAGTGGTAACAATAATCGTCTTGACATTATTAGAGATTGCATCACCTGAAGAGTCAATGTGTTAACCTGCTCAGAGCATAAGCAGAAAAATATACTCGGTATCAAACAGTAGGTGAATTGGGTATTCACTGATATCGAAACCTCTCATGTAAACAGACAGAATAATGATCTTTTGTTTACAGCAGATTGAGTTCTTAGTGTTTTTCCTCACTGCTGCTCAGTAAGACTCACTCGTCCTTGTGGCAAACGTAACAAGCCGTTAACTTAAGCCGTGTGTCAGAGTTGCGTATCAAAAATGTCGTTGCCTTGTTGACCTTTCTCCATGACGCTCTGCCGCAGCGCCTTGGCCACCAGGACGCGCACGTTGGCCACAGGGTCCGAGGAGAGGCTGAGCAGGCTGGGCAGCAGGTGCTGGCTGAACTGGTCCATGGGCATGCACTCCTCCTCCACTATCGCCTGCAGTCGGGAGGAAAGTGAAAGAGGAAAGTCATGATATAACGGATTAGACAAAAGAGAACCAACCGGCTCCACAGTCTCATGAGTCACCGCCCACACAGGAGGAAGTTATGGATTCAAAAAGGTTTTCCTGTACAGAACAATGTGTGCAGTCATAACAATAGGTGATCATAGATGAAAATGTCTTGGTTAGGGCTGAAACAACTAATCGATTATTGAAATAGTCGACAACTATTTTAGTAATCGATTAATCGTTTTCTTGTTCACACAGACTCAAATAGAGCAGAAATGACATGAAAATGTAGTATTTTTAATGAAACACTCAGTATAAAAACAAAGTAGGTTATGTAGTGTTTTGTACATTGTACATTTCATGAATATCTATGTGTCTCATCCAATCAGAAAGCACAATTAGCGCTAAGAACCTCAAACAAACATTTACTTTAAGTTTACTCCATCAACACATCCTCAAGAGATGCCACTTTAACTTCAATCATTTTAAATTTTACCAAAGCAAAACGTTAGAGTGTAGAGTGTGTGGTCCAGACCTGACATATGAAGGCAAAGGCTTGTCGTCCGACCCATTTGGGACAGTGACAGAAACGGACCGTGATCTCATTGATGAAGTTCAGGCCCAGTTCATCAGCACCGCAGGCGTACAGTTTCTGAAGGATCTCCACCACCTGCAACACGCAGCGCCGCGTTATTGGAATCACAAACTTAGCAGAAAAGAAAAAACACACGGCCACTGCCATTACCGCTGCACTTCACTTTACAATTTCCTGATTAAATAAACAAATGTAACGGTACATAAGACTATGGTTGGTTGTTTACCGCCATAACTCCAATAATAAAAGCTAACATTGGCCTGTATGATTTCCAAAGCTTGTTACCTGCCATCATAATTGGACACACAGGAGCACACGGGGCATGTGGCCAATTAGTGTCATGAGTGAACAGCGCCCTGTCCTTTGATAAAGGTTAATGGCACTTTAACGCTGCAGTGACGTCAGACCGTCATTATCTTCACCTGGCTGCTCGCGCTGAAGTGGAAACCAAATCAACGCTCGCCTGTCGCCACTCAAGAGGTCATTGACCAGCCTCCGGGTTTAAGAAATCAGAATAATCCCCGCTCTCCAGGATCAGCATGGGACTCACCAGTTTGTAGGAGATCCACCGGACCTCGGACACTTTATCTGAGCACAGTGTGAGCGCGATCTGCCTGAGGTAGTCGTACACGTCGTAGTGGCTGTACAGCTCAATGATCAAGATGAGCTGCCTACAGGAACAGAAACAAAAACAAGAAGATTAAAATGAGTGCGTTTATTGTATGAAGATTAGTTCAGATCAGTGCCACTTCCTACACGCTCATAACACACTGTGCTTCGGGCAAAAGTGCTCTGAGGGGCACCACACTGAGGCCACTGTGGACTTGTACAGTATTTGTGATGTTTTATTAACACAGCTGTCAAAAAATAGGGGGCAAATATTTCTGCTTAGGGCACCAAAACGGCTCGTACGGCCCTGGTTCAGCACGTACAGTATAATATGGGCTTTCACCTTGTTGTGACAGTTTTTAGAGTTATCTAACTGAAACTAGTCGCAAGCAAATACACAGACAGGGATGGACCGTCTGGCTGCCATGCTGGGCCTTTTGGTCGGGGGGCTGGGGAGCGCCGGCTTTCTGCATCACAATGGACACAAAGACTCCCCTCGAAGCACATGCTGGGTTTCTGTTTCACACCTAAGACAATGGCCAAAGACGTGTCCTGGCTCAAAGGCCTTCCTGTGGCCCCTCCCATCTTGGTGCTGGGACGGCCTCTCATGTGTACCTATATAACAAGGGGAGAGACTTCGGCATCATGGATTTACCTGTGTTTTTCGGCTCTCCACACGCGTGTTAAATTAAACTTACACTTTTGATAAGACAAATACTTTCAAGTTTTCCTTTATAGTGGTGAGAAATTGCCACGACAACCTTCAAAAACAAAAACTTTTATGAACACGCATCTCCCCTGTACGCACATTTTTAACATGTTGTTAGTCACCGTCTGCCAGCTGCTTTTCGTCCACTGCAGCCACATATAACGTATTCATTTTGTCGAGGCACAGCCAACTGTTAATAGGAAACAGCTACCCGTTTCCACAAAGTCAGCCAAAACTAGCAGATGTTCACATGCGAGGGAACCTGCGACGTGGTTAGCGGCGGATACTTTTGCAAACTTGTGTGACTGGCCCTGGTGAATGTGAAGAAATACCCTCCGAACACTGGGCCCTTCCCCATTAAAATCAATTAACAGAGCTGTTAAATCTGACTGGCGGCGAGTGCGGCTGATGCGGAGCGGCGGGTGTGAAATGCGGTGGACGTACTCTGCCAGCTCGTATCTGAATCTCCAGTTGCGGCTGTTGTCCGTCACCATGAACTCCTGCAGCTGGTACAGGTACTCCCGCCTCTTCTCAGCGTGGAGGAGCTAACAAAAAACACACACAAAGAAGGTTAGTGGTTATGCGACAAAAAACTGGTTTTCCTGCTCTACGCTTGACTTCGACTGGAAATCTGTCAACAATATGGTATGTAGCGAGAGCGGCTGAAAGAGGTCAGAGCAGCTGTGTCTGACGAGGCCTATGCGGAAACTCATGGATATAAAACGTTTGAATCGAAGATGTATCCAAACAAAACGTTTGGATAAACATTCAGTTAAAAGTTGGTGTTTTGTTTCTTTTAAAATACCCTTTATTTTGGCACCAGGAGGGCGGGACTGTTGAGCTCCATAATGCTGTCCATTAAGAAAATAAACCATATCGGGACAGATGTAAAAAAAAAAAAATTCAATTTTTCTCGCTGTGTAGTGATTCCAATTAGATTTGTTCCTTTAAAATGAAGATCCAGTCAGTTCAGTTCAGTCAGCTTAATGGCTAATCCCCTTCTAGGGCTGGGCGATATGGACTAAAAGTCATATCCCGATATATTCAAGTTGAATATCGATATACGATATATATCCCGATATTTTTTCCACAAAGTGCGAGCTGTGAAGTCAAAGCCAAATACGAGTAGTTATAACAAAGCTCCGTAAGGTGCACATTTTAATAAAGAAATATCTTAAATAAAAATAGCTTATAAAATAAAACAGGTCAATCTTTTTCTGAGGGCAGCATTTATATATAAAGAGATAACAAAATAAAGTGCTCAGTTCAAGATAAACTTTTGTAAACATCAGCTTGAGATGACCGGTTTCTTTTTGTTAATAGCTCATCTGAATTTGAACTATATCGATGTATGCGATATGGTCTAATTCCATATCTCATTTAAAAATCCCTCAGCCCCATCCCCTTCCCTGAAAAAGTATCTCAAAGTTTAAAGTGCATATGACACAATAGACACATTTGCTGCAAAAACATAGTTAACACAATTATATTTAAGATTTGTATATTTTGCTTAACATTTTACCCAGCTTTCTTTAGTTTGACAACTTTTGTGATATATAGTTATATATTGTATATAGTTTCACTTCCTTATTGCACACTGACAGGAAGTGACATAGATGGAGGAAACAATTTTAAACTGTTGTCGTGCCAACCATGTCATGTCAATGGGAAATGAGTCAAACTGCTATGGAGCTTTACCTACATCAATGTCACTCCCTGTCAGTTGCTTAAAAAAATTCAAATAAAATAACTTTTCTGCCAAACATTTCTTCATTCAAATCGCTGCTTCACTGAAATAAAATGATTATGCAACTGATGTTATTCTAAATAAGTAATATTTTCAAAAGCAGTAAAACCTGTCATATGCACTTTAATGACATACTGTAGATGTACAGAAAGTTTCAAAGATTTCTGACTCTCTCAATTGACTGCACAACTTCAAATCATAACGCCAACACCCAAGAAGTGCCAAAATAAAAGCAAACAGCTCGTCTGATTGATTAGTTCAGCAGGTACTTGCAACATTACAAGAATATAATTAAATACACACATTTTAAGTGTTTTGTCTGTTAATAGTTAGGCAGAAAGAAAGTTGAACTAATGAACTGCTGAACTAATGAATAAGATTGTGCTTTTATTTTGGTGTGCTGGATCGAAACAGGAAGTCACTTCTTGGGCGGCGCTGTTATGATATGAAGTTATGCACAGTCAATTCTCGTGGTGGGCATGGTTGGCACGGCAACAGCGGTTTAAAAATGTTTACCTATGTCACTTCCTGTCATTGTCCAATAAGGAAGTGAAACAATAAACATCCCAAGAAATGTCAAACTAACGAAAACTGGGTAAAAACATAAGCAAAATCGTAAGTATAATTGTGTTAAATATGTTTTAGCAACAACATGCGTCTTATGCGTCATAGGCACTTTAGCTAACAGAAGAAACATCAATTAGAAAATGTTTTTTGTGTCTAAACTATAGGGAAGGCGATATGTTTTTGATGTTTCTAAAGGATACTGTACTGCCTAAATAACTGCATGGCTGCTAATTTACAAATTGCAACCATTCAAATTGCAATTCTGATTAAATAGCAATTAATTGCAAAGCTATAAACCAGGGGTGTCCAAACTACGGCCCGCCATTTTTAAGTGGCCCACTGCAAAATTCTAAAAATATTAAAAATAATAATAATTTACATTTATTATATTATCAATTATTATCACTTTGGGGCCTGTCCCTTTGTGTCAGAACCACCATCCACTAAGCCACTGTCAGACTCGGATTTAGGATGACACCAGTCTATTTCCCCCCCATTGTTTAAAATGGTAAATTATCTTTTTTTAAACATGGCCGTGTTTACCTGGTCAGTTAAATATTTTTCTCACAGTATTTTGTCGTTTTAAAAAATGTGTCCTGTTAACAATATTGAAGGGATTCATGTTAAGTTACTTTGAGCTATACATCTCAGTCTGTGCTTGTTTTGTTGAGCTTTTGGTGAGTAATTGTTATTTTGCTTTTACCTTTTTTCTTTTGTTAAAAATAAATGAAAATCCATTAATAGAAAGCTGTGATGAAGGCTTTTTACTTAAAGCATATTCAATTAAAAAAGCAGTTAACATTTTATTGATTTTGCTAACTGTAATACAACAGCGATGCAGTTATATATCTGACCTCTACTGAGTGCGGCCCAGTTGTTTGTATATTTTTCTGTATGTGGCCCTCAGTGAAAAAAGTTTGGACACCCCTGCTATAAACAAAGGTGCATAAAATTTTTATTACACAATTACACTTTTTGCTTCTCAAAACCAAATAGAAGTATCCATTCAGTTAAAAGACTTGGAAGTTAAAGAGAGAGAACATATTTTCCAAAAAATGTATTAAAATCCAGATATGACCCTTATGTCTTAAAGCTAGGGATGTAACAATCGAAAATCAATTCAAGATGCGTAAAATGTGAATCGATGTAAAAAAAAAAAAAAGAATCGATGTTAAAGCCACCCTCAGCTACTCTATTTTTCCCGACCGGAATAGCTTTATTCTCACATTACATCGTTAGAAACAGCGAGCTAACTTTGTCTCAAGACAAACTCCACACCTCCCCGCCTCACCCCCAACACACGCCACACCATGTAAACACATACACGTGTAGGCATCGAAGCAGCGGACGCAGCTAAAGTTAGCGGCTACAAGATTAGCATTAGCGGCTAACGCAGTGTTTAGCATTTTGACAGAAGCTTACCAAAGATCGTAAACTGACAAACATCTGACCAACCTGCTCTGATTCTGCTGAAATCCACTGCATGTCAAATAATCTAATACCTACAGGGAGCTGTCATGTCTTTTTCCTAATTATGTTTACAAAGGCTGCACGGGAGGCTGTGAGGCGTTCAAGGGTTGCGAAGAAAAAAACTGCACTGTAAAATTAGTTCTAGATGGTAGTATTATATTCAAACTGCAAAAAAATGTAAATTTACAAGCACACATGTCAAAATGATTATAGTTCATTTTCATGTCTTGTAAAAAATGCAGATGTTAAAACAAAAGAAACATTGGTATGAATGAGTCATATTCCTTTTCTTAAAAAAAGTTTAAAAAAATAAAATAAATCGGAACTAATCGAAATCAGGAACTTAATATCGGAAATCGAATCGGGGCTTGAGTGAATCGTTACATCCCTAATTAAAGCATTTACCATTATACTGAAAGCAGAAAAGGTTTAAGCACACTGACGGGCAAATGCAAGCTTTGTTTCAGACCATTCCTCGCTCATATATTCATGGACACGGGGTGATGGCGCTTGTACCTTGAGGAAGTCGTAGAGGTGTTTGAGCACCCCGATTCGAACCTCGTCCAGATCTTTGAGGAAACCGTTAAAGATGGGCACCAGGTCGGCCGCGGTCAGCTGGTCGCCGAGGATCACGGCCAACTCGTGTATGGAGAAGGCCAGGGTCCGCCGCACCTTCCACTGGCGAGAAGCCGCGCAAAACGTTAGACAAGTACAAGCAAAATATGGATACAAAAGATTTACGAGTCACCGCCTTCAACATTGTAATTTAAGTTGGAGTCACACACATGCACATTTACATTCCTTGTTGATTGATTTATGATTATGTTATTGCACAACAAGCACATGATGACTCGGCTCGAACTGCACAGCTGCAATCTTTCTACCAGAAGAGATTATATCAGACAGCTCCATGTCCTCCTGTGATCCAGTTTAAAACCTTTGTTGCAAGGCATTAATAGATTTATAACAAGATTGTTTTATCTTGCTCTTGTTGCTGGTTTCATGATTTAGTCTGCTTCATCTATATTTTATCTTTGAGGTAGCAGAAACTTGTATTAATTACATACAAAGCGCAGTCAAAGTTTGGTCTTAGGCTGGCAGAAACCTACTTTGTGTGGCCCATTATTGGTTGATGATAAAAGTTGTTGTATAATGATAATCCACATTTTAGACCCTTATAATTACAAAGCTACAGATCACATCCCAACACTTTGTGACAGCAGTGGATTTTACAATATTAAAAGATCGTTGAAGTGTTTTGATTAGAAAAGACGATGTTTTGTGATTACCCAAACAAGTTCTTTCCCACAAGAAGCTGTGAGTGGGAAGGTGACATGCAACGGTGCACAGGTATTTAAAATCACACAGTCTAGTTCAATCAAAGAGGAACTGTCAAACATTCAGGTAGATTCACCTGCCCTCCATTTTAGCTTGAGGGCAGGTGCCAACACAAGTCTTTTTATAAATAAAGAAAATGTCCAAATGTTTTCCCTGATCATCATTTGATAGTGATTGGATTCACAAACCTGCCAAAGTCATTTCTCCAGGCCAGCCTCACGCACATGTTTTTGAATATTGTCACCACATTTGGATCTTTATGAGGAAATAATTAGACCATAGTCCATATGTGCTGGAAGAACGACACTTTAAACTTTGTGACAGTTTTTGTTTCATGTGAATTGGCATAGGAATTACAGAGAAATTAGCAATATAATAAGATGAGTTTACAGTTTGACAGTTACCATAGTTACTCCCATGTCATTTTCAGTTGCCCTCCACCTCAAATTTTAAACTATAGGCTCTTTAGATTGTTGTGATGTCACATGAACACAACCCATTACCGCTTTCCAATAAACGAACAAGACGTTACTTAATTTAAGCAGCCTGCGCACTGTTACGTGTCACAAGAGGTCGACCAATATGGGTTTTTCTATGCCGATTTTGGGGGATTTTTATTGGCCTCGGCCGATACTTTCAGCTGATATTTTTTTTACAATATTTTAAATAAATACTTGGCCACTCCAGCAACCGATTTTATTTGATTACTTTAGGTTATGCAATCATAGTTTCTGTCCCAGCTTTGATTAGTTGCCATTAGCATTAGCATGCTACCGTTAGCATTAGTATACTGTTGCTAGCCACGGCATTTGGCGCAGCGATCAAAAGTACAACTCAGCGATTGAATTCTACAGGTTCTGTGCTTCAAAATGACATACAGCAGATCATATTGACTGAGATATTTAACAAACATGTAGCTAACTAGGGGTGTTGAAAAATATCGATTCGCCGATATATCGCGATATTACGTCGCGCGATTCTCGTATCGATACAAAAGCGCCCGTATCGATATTTAAACATCTATTTTTGGGGAAATATTCATTGCAGCGTCTCTCTTTGGTCCTGCACTTTTACTCCCGCCCGCTAGATGGCAGCGCACCGCGCAGCTCGCTTGAGTAACACTAGAATTTAGTGAGAGTTAGAGAAACACAGGGAGAGCTTAGCATGGAAAAGAATGAGCTATGAGACGCTACGGGGCTCTTTTAAAACTCTACATTTGGCTTTGGCTTTTACAGCAAAGACAGAGACCTGGATTATTACGAGAGCCACCAGCTTTGTGTATATTGCTAAGTGCGTCCTCGCTGCGTTTGGAGAGGATTTATCTTCGTAGCATTTTATTACGGAATTAAACGAAGCCGAGGGGAAACTAAATACAGCAGGCTCATGTTAAACCTGTGTTAAACCAAGTTTAAAAGAGCCTGCTGCATTTAGTTTCCCCTCTGCATCAGTTGTGTGCTACTGCTGCGCGTAATGCCCGTGTCATTATGTCCCTGATCTACGAGTGACACCCGTTGTAGAGTAGACACGATTTTAAATGCCCCGTCTGAGTTATTGTATATTTTAATGGATGAAACCCATAATAGTTACTGATCGCCAAGGACTCCCAACTATAGAAATACTAGAAAACGTGCATCCCCAGTAATTGGTTTCATTACTAGGTTTCCAAGAAATCTGTTTTCCGTTCAAAGGTACATAATCACCATAAACACCACAGTCACAAGCACATTAGTGAAAAGCATTTATATCATAAGATGGATAGATCAAATGTATTTGATACAAATCTAATGAAGGTGGACTAGTTTACTGAATAGTTGTTTCCAAAGTAGTAAAAAAATAATCGCAATAATCGTCTAATTCAGGGGTTAAAGCAAAAAAAAATCATCTGACTGAAAATTTTTCCGAGTATACATTTTCACAAAACGTGGTGCAGCACGGGGCACAGTGTTTTCCTGTTACACAATGCACAGTAAATGTACTATGGTACAGTTTGACTAAAGTAGAAAATTCCAAACACCCAAAATGAAACATTGTGAAACATGAGCAGTAAGGATGGGACGACATTATGTGGTCCCCCCAAGAATTTTTTTAAACAAACTGACTGATGGCGTGTCAAGACTTTTTTGCCATTACTTCCATACATAATCTTCTTATGGCAAACTACGCACATGCACACACCTGGCTGTTTAAGTTTTTTGCACCACGATCGATGGGGCAAGCCATTGTCCCCGTTCTCATTTAGCCATTCCCATCTCCATCTATTTTTGACACCTCTGTCGATATTAGGGATGGGTATCATTAAGGATTTATCGATACTACTACTATTATCGATACTCCTTATCGATCCGGTACTTTAACGGTACTCTTATCGGTACTTTAAAAGGGAAAAAAAAGTTAGATAGAGGCTACTGTATAAGTAGGCATTAATCCTTGGCCTAGATTTATTTTTTTATTACTCTACATTTTATTTCCAATTTGCATGTACACTTAATATATGGGAGTTAAAATAGGCTACTTCACTTTTTGAGTTGCCTTGTGTACGAAATGCGCGGTATAAATAAAGTTGCCTTGCCTTATTTTACTATTTTTTTTAATCATTATTATCTAGTAAATCAAGGCTGTTGGTTAGATTTGGCTGTAGCTCTGAGGACTGAGTCCAAATGAAAACTTAGGAAGTGACTCGAGTCTAGTTCATTATTTTACTGCACTGTCATCTGCCTCTCAACTTGTCTCCAGTGGGTTGACACCGCCTCGCGCTGACGTGCACGTGGGAGCGCGCACGCATGTTTGTGGAAAACCAGACTCCACCCGAAACTGTTTAGTTCGAGTATTTGTGAAAGAAGAAAAGTGCGCGTGGCTCTGTCTGTGCAGTACGAAGTCGTTACGTTTGGCTTTTTACAGCGGGTTAGCGGCAGCAGCTCGGGGGATTCTGAGTAGATTAAGCACGTTTTGAATGTCTAACACACACGCCTTTCCCGCATGCACCTGTCTCGCTGCACACGGCTGCAGAGGGGAGACAGGGCAGTGGCAGAGCATGAGGATGGGCTGACACCGTGCGCTCTCGTGCGGGGTAGCGGGGATGAATAGATCCGATGCAACGAACGCATCCATGAGAGCGGAGAGAGACTTTTTTTAAGTGCTTATTTGAGCGCATGGGGGCCGTTATGATACCGGGGTTCGATACCCATCCCTAGTCGATATTACCCACTTCTGCACCTTCCTCAATAAACAACGCGTCCATCATTATGTCGCGTAATAATGTTAGCTAGGTCAATTTTAGCATCTGCCGTCCCCTCCCACCTGTCAATTTTAGGCGTTTATTGGAAGATCATGTCACGTTACTATCAAGACGTTCATAGGCCTATAGCATAATTGAAAGCATTAATAAATATACGCATCAATTGTTTTGCACACAAAGCTACGTTAATTATGGCCAACGAACGTATCAGTTTAAGCATTTTGCTTTGCGCAACTTTTCAAACCACCCATTCTCGCAGGACACCCATTAATTGTGTATTTATTTTCATCTCAATTAACATCACAAAAACACAAATAAACGGTGTCACCGTATCTGCTCCACATCCTGCAGCCCGGTCGGTGTTACCACGAAGAAGGAGCAAAGCGGGCGCGAGTTCTCCTCGGCCCCGTGTTCACAGCTGTGTGAAGCTGGCCCCCCATGAAACGTATTATTAAAAATAAAAAGCCAATCGTTTCAGCATGATGAGGGGCCAGGTTCACGGGGTCGTCTTCACATGCAGGCAGCATTTTCTTTTTCTTTTTCAAACAATTCATCGACGGATTTTTTTCTCTGACTTTACCAATCGACGGAATTCCGTCGGGTAGACGGAGAACTTTAATCCATGGTCTAATTCTTCAATATCGGGATATATCGTATCGTATCGTGACCCTTGTATCGGGATACGTATCGTATCGCCTGAGACTAGGCGATACACACCCCTATAGCTAACCAATTCTCATAGCAATGTTTCTCTGTTCCCCTGATGCCTAGGAAGTTGTGGGAAGACTCGTTTTAAAGCCCTGACTTTGCCCTTTCCAATGCAAAAAGGGAAGTCTGTATCACTTTCGGTCCCAGAGATATCGGCTTTTATTGGCGCTAGATCGGCTGATATTGTAAAATCCCCGAATATCGGCTCAATCGACCTCGACGTGTCTCCATTCTGGCAACTTGTGGGAAATCCAGTCACCAACTCTGGACCAGAAGAAGTTAAACATAGAACATCGGCTGGTGGAAGGTGTCCAACTGTCTCGATTCCTTGCGTATTTACCTCTACCTGGGTGTCTGACAATCCTTGTTTGATTCCACCATATTGTTCATTACTGTGGCCTCACCTGTACGTCAGTGGCCAGCGTCTCGTAGGTGTCCTTGAGGCAGTGCCAGTTCTGTCGGCCCAGAGTGAGGGCCACCCCGGGCAGGCTGAAGGCACAGTGCTTGGCGATCTCCGTGTCCACCGTCTGGGCCCGGGCCGGGTCCGTCATGGAGAGGTACTGGTCCAAGAGCTGCTGGGGGATCACATTCTGCGACACACACAAACTCAGCATCAAGAGACAGACGAGAGCAGTGTGGTGTGTGGAAATCATCATAAGCATGAGGAAGGAACCGTCAATGAATTAATAAGTGAAAAGGCAGACCTGGATCTTGGGTTTATCGTCACACGTGGGACTGTGAACCGTATCCTCGATTCCCTCGTCTTCAACGCTCTCGATGAGCTCAGACTCCTGTGGAAATGTCAACATTAACGGGTGAGGCCTTGAAAACATCGAGAGGATAGTTTTAGGAATCGCACATGGCCAATAATCATGTCAACATTTGTAACCCTGAAAAGTGCTTTGTCAGTAACTGGAGTAGAGAGTGAACGTAATGTTTATCGGTAGAATGAAGTAGAAAGAAATAGAGAAAATAAACATCTCAAGATAGAAGTTTGTGTAAATATTTTCAATGATAACAGTCTCTCTTACCAGCAGAGGTGAATCTGGCGGCGAGTCCTCCTGGTTTTCCACAGGCCTGTTCCCCTCCTTGTCGCCCTGCTCTTGGACCGGCTCCGTTTCGGGGCTGGACTCGGGACAGATCTCCGGACTAGACTCTGTGGGAGGGGACTCCGCTGGCTCCTCGACAGGATGCCCCTCCTCCTCCTCCTCCGTGGGGCTGTCCCCCTCGCTCTCCTCCGACTGCAGCTCCATGGACTTGCACTCGTCCGAGGGGCTGTCCGAGTCGCTGCTGTCCTGTGATGAGCTCTCTGTGGTGGGGCTGTCGTCCGCCGTGAACGACGGGCTGTCGAGCTGGGCGGCTTTGAGGGCGGCGGACAAGACCTGCACTTGAGCTGCAGGGGGTCACAGGTTAAAATGTTACGATCGAACAGCTGAAAATACAACATGAAACTATAGGTGGGCGATATGGCAAAAACAGAATATTGCACATTTTTTTGTATGAAATCACAATATCGGTTTTATCACGATTATTTTATGATCTCAAATAGAGCTTAAATCGCAACTGAAGAAAAGAAAGAATAAATATACTACTGTATACAACTTGGTAATCAACAGAAATGTATTGCAAACTAGGGGTGTGACGATATATCGATTTTGTGATACATCGCGACATTTTGTGGAACGATATGTTACCTTTTTATTCTGATAGATACTTTTGATTATATCATGCATATTAATGAGGTATTAGGGGTGTCACGATTTCAATTTTTTGAGTCACGATTATTGTGAGAGAAAATATTGCGATTTTACGATTATTCACGATTATCGACAGAATTAAAAGAACTGATATTTTAGTTTTTGTCTTTAAAAAGCTTTTTAATACTTAAACTTGTAAACATTCACCGTTTCTAAAAATGAAAAATTCTTTAAGATTGTTTTGCATTAAAATAAATAGGCCTACATTGAATAATACAAAACAATGTCAACTTTACTTCTTTATAATGACCATAATTATCATAATTATTTTACTATATATTATTAGGCCACAGTCTAGGCTAGGTTTCATGTTCTCAAAAGTTAAGCTGCTGCTTAATTATTTGTCAGATGTTTTGATGAACAGAGAATGAAACGTGTTTACAAAATGACTAAGGAGACTCTTTTGAACAGCTGATTTCCACATGTGCGCGGTTTCACTTTCCTTTCTGTTACGCTGAAGCAGAGTAGAGCGCGTTAGCTTTTTGTTTACATCCTGAGCCAGTTGTGGCTATTTCCCAACATTTGGACAACTTTTTTGGGATGTATGCAGTTCGTTACCTTGACCTGGACATTTACAGCGAAGGATTATCTCCAAGTTATACCATGGTCTGGGTGAATACTCGATTCTGATTGGCTGGAAGGTGTCCATTAAAAAGTGATAATGTACACCAGTTAAAAAAACAGTTAAATCACGTTCTATATCACTCCACTGCAGCTGTTTCCATAGTAACGGTAAACAATTGAGATGGAACTAGTTTCAGGTAAAACTGATTAAAAAGGGAAATAACTCCTGCCCAGGACTTAAAAAAATAAGTAAACAGGCCCCAATGAACAGTTTCAGTTTGCCGGACCATGGTATAAGCGGGATAATGCACGACGAGGTGTCCATTATCAGAATAACTGGACTCCGCGGAAGCAACCGCCTCCGCGTCGTCCAGTTATTTCTGATAATGGACACCTCGTCGTGCATTATCCTTACATGTTGTTTCATATTCGACGTAGCCGATATCAGCGCCTTTTGCTGCAACTTTCTGACGACGGTTTGCATAACGGATGTTCCATCGACAACAACGCCATGGTCATCTTTTGGATCCTAAAGAGGTCTAACTCTGCTGACTTCAATCATTTTTGGGTGGATACAACACTGGAGGAGAACGTCCTTCCGCCTTGCTCAACTACAGGTGAGTTTACACGCTGTTTATGGCGTGCAGCGGCTCGTGCGTCAGCGTGAAAAATTTCCGCGGTAAACCGTGGCTTCTGAAATTCTTACGGATAACCTACCACGTCCTTTTATAATCGTGGTAATCGTAAAACCGGTTAATCTTGACATCCCTATGGAGGTATCAGTCCTCCACTGCTGTCAGTCAATAGAGATCAAGAATTCAGAAATCAGTCAGAATAGTAGAGAGCAACACTATAAGTTTAAGCACTAGGTCAAAACACTTATTTGAAAAAGGAGAACAAAGCACATGAAAACAAATGGAAATCATGAATAGTAGGTTCAAAAAAGATTAACAATCACGTGTTTCTTTAAAAATCGTGACGTAACGCTGGTTATTTTTGTGCAATACATCAATTATCGCAGTATCGGCGCATCGTGAGATTATCGTTATCGTGAGCCTTTTATCTAGAGGTTTCCACACCTATTGCAAACTCACTCGATCAATTATAAAAAAGCAATAAAAATATATGAAACAATGCTCTGTCGCTATCTGACTCTTTTACAATCTTACTATAGCAGTAACATTAGGGAACGGAAGCATTTGTCAGCATTAGAACACTTGACAAATAAGGAATAATTGTGAACATGGTCCAGGATTTAAATTAGACAAATGAGAAGCGGCTGACAGTGCTACACATACAAAGGACATGGTGGCTCGGCGTGTTGGGTAAATAAACACAAGGTGAGATCCACACACAGAGCAGCCGCCCGGCCCCGAGGGCGAGAGTCCCACAGAATTTGAGACAGAAAAGCCAGGTTTAAAAGCTCACAATTGAGGAGCCTAGTCCAGCTCCTGCGTAAATAGAGAAGCCAAACAACTTTGACATTGTGTATGAAGAAAGTTTGGGGCTTGGGTTTTCTTCCCAGACAGAAGCAGAAAAAGAGTCGACTGTGCGGAAGTGCTTTGGATTGTGATAAAACAATTTCACAAAAATGCAACATCATCAGCCCTGGAGACTGTAAAGATGGTCTGATATCATCACATGACCCACTCCTACATGAAACTGCAATAACGGAGCAAAGTGACAAGTGTGCAAATTAAGGATTGGGAAGCACAGGTTTTACCAGACACAAAAATATTAATAATACAAAACTAGATTAAATACATACTGTACCTTTTATTGTTGGTAAATTATTTTAATTTCTTTAAGAGTTTATAATGTAACACAAAAGATGATGTGTTACCGTTAGTGGGGTAAAATATTTTTACAATTTCGAACACTCTGTCAAACTATAGAACTATAGTGTAAACAAAAGGATAAAAAAAAAGATTTTTGCTAAATATGTCAGTGGTGAAAGCTACAACTGAGTGTTCACTAGCACGTTGATAATCGTTTTGGAAAGACAGAGCTGTAAATATGGGCTGTGATAATAGAAGAACAGCTGAACTAGTGAAGTGTTTTAGTCCGAATTTACACTTACTGAGGGCCCATTATAGTTGGCCTGTGAAAACGAAAACACAACCAAATTTGTAAATGTTGAATGAGCCACTTTTGCACTCAATTCCAATAATGATGTTGGCCCTAAAACTTTGAGCCCTTGACATGGGAAAGACTAATGCCATGAGAACTTCCTGAGCTACCGTGCTGCAGGTAGAAGTCGCACCTAGCCTTTTAGAAACTATCAGAAGAGTTGCGTTTGTTGTACACATTCCTCAACACATCGGGTGTGCGTCTGACTTTGTGCTGCCTGTGTGAACAAACCATTGCGGACACAGTTTGGAGCCTGCCTCACTCGTGCATTTCTCCTCCTGAGCACCTGAGCTACACGTGGGCGATATACACAGAGTAAAGATATGAAACCTTTAGCTTTCCATGTGTTGCTATGGCTAACTTAGCGCCGGCTCACCTTGAACATCGGGGTCATCTATGTGCGGCTGCAGACAGTCCAACACCTTCTGTATCTGGTCACTGGTGGTGCCGGACTTCGTGTCGAGTGTGCAGCTGTCCCCCGTCTCCCCCGCCATCGTCTGCGCCGACTGTTGCTCCGTGACGCCGTCTTCTCGCCCCTCCTCTTTCGGCGTCGTCGTGCTCATTGGACAGTTTAACATCTCGAGTTCATCACTGATGTCCGGTAACGGTGATCTCCAAAAGTGGAAGGAGTTAAAGTTCTCGTCTGCCTGCTCCGTTTTGCCGTTGTTGTTGTTGTTGAGGACGTTGTGGCTAAAGCTTCGTGTGTGGTGTTGGTGCGGGTGCTGTTGGCTGTTGTTGTCATAGCCACGCAGGTCTTCGCTGTCGGCCTTTAGCGAGCGCTCGGGGGAGGGGGTGGCGCGCCCGTCCTGGTTGGGGGCGTGTGGGCAATGGTCCGCTCGCTGTGGGGGCTTAAGTTGGGGCAGTTCAGGGAGTTGAGGGAACAGTCACTGAAGTGGGAGAGAAAAAATATTTAACAACTGCTGTTCACACATTTTACTGCTGTCAAATAGTCATAATAGTTGACAAAACATCCAGTAACTTCACCCTTGATCCTAAGAGTGAGCTAAAATAAGCCCCACCCCCTCTCTTGCTCCCACTAAAGAAAAAAAATCCCGATTGGTGCATGTGGCTGTAGTGAAGCTATGACGAGTGTTTTCATTTCGCGATGAGAGGATTACGATTAGCAAGAGATTGAGGGATGAGGAAAGCATTTCTTGGATACCGTTTTGGGTACCGTTGCCGAGATGCAAATGGTGCCTTCATGTGCTCTGGTAAAGATGATGCTTTACAGTTGTAAAGTTACGAGTGCATTGTAACTCAAGTGCTTGCAAAGTAAGCTTTATTGTCCCCATAGGGAAATTAGTCCTCTGCATTTGACCCATCCTTCGATGCCGCTGGGGTGCCCCGTAGGGAGCAGTGACCGACCGAAATGCAGTGCCCGAAGTCCCCATCTCCAGATGTGGAGCCAGGCTGATGGTCACCAGGCTGGAAGACTGGATTAACCCGTTAAAAATTACTGCATGTTTTCTGGGGAAACCAGAGGAAAGCTACGTAAATCTCAATGGCCGCTAGCTGCTCTGCTTTATGACCGCAACACTGGAGGCCGCCATTGCTGTAGTACCTCCATATCATCGCTAGTCTCCCATTGAAAAGCATTGGACTTTAGACACGTTAAAAACAACTTTAATGCCTGGTTTCAATATTTTTAACGCTTTCTATGGCTACATATTCCTCCTGACATAACGCTGGGTTACTCACAAAAAAAGAAACCAGGCTGGTTTTCCAAATAATTTTTCTTTTAATCTCCTACTTAACGGAGGTCGGACTGTTGGCATTGGAGCTGCGCGAGCTACACGTCACGCAAGGGCCGAGTCTACAGTGAAGATCCCGCCCTTATGCCCTTATTAGGAACATGCTTCGTCAGAGCTGGGGAGGAGGAGTCTGTAAATCCGCCATGATTTCCCCCTCGAACGTGGTCATTGTGGTAAACGGGGAGGAGTGAGGAGGAGCTGTCTATTCTTTTAACAGTCTATGGTAAATCCACGTGAGAAAGTATTTTACAAACCACTGACAAAGTGGAAAAAGAGATGACATTCAAATGGAGAAGCTAAATGGCTCGGGCATCAAAATTATCGACTCAAAACACAGCTCCAGTTATGTTTTGACATGTGTTTACGTTTTATTTTTGCAAAAGGTTACGGTGGTGTGCTGTTTAGGAGAAACTGACTCACATGTCTGTTGTACACCTGGGCACCTCGAGCAGAGCGCCGTCCTCTCTAAAGCGCAGGCCTGTGCTGGAGGGGTTGGCGAAGGTGGAGATGAACCGTCCTAAAGACTGGAAGGCTGCCTGTCGCACCTGGGGTCCAACACACAAAGTGAAATGTTAATCAGACGGGACCATTCATTGTGAAAGGGAGTGATGAGCACAAAAAACTAGTATAACGATTTTATTTATGAATTGTATTGTTGGCATGGGGACAGCTGTTTGGTCCACGCTGCACATTAGCGGGAAAAATTACAGCAATTCAACATGAGTATCTACTTTTAATAATTTAACCCTGGTGAGTTGGATATGATTGAGATATCCAACAAGTGTATGTGTTAGCAACTGTAAAAAGAGGAATAAATGACGTGAATGTTTCAAAATTGAGAACATGATGTGCGCTTGCTGTGACAAAGCAACTTTCATAATTCTTACTCCATCACGAAGGAAGCAAAGTTTGTTCATGCGCGTCTTACCCAACGGGACTGGTCGCTGATGAGGCTGATGAACAGGGGGATAACTTTGAGCGCCGCACTTCTGGAGAGGTGGAGTTGGACACCATCATGAAACACTCGGCGCACGCTTTTCGGATGCCCCATAGACCGTCGGAGCACAGGTCGAAGAACTTGGGCATCTGTTGCAATATCCAAAAGAGGAACAAACGTGAGACTGTGTAACTCGTCAAACATGAGCCGTCCCGTTTTGGAAGCGATGGACGCATTTGTACAATTAGTTCATTTGTAACTCTGTCAATTACTGTAACTTGAGCAAAAAGATAAAATGTCAGCGAGATAGAATTGTCCAAATAACCACCATCTGACTCCACAAACTGCGTCCCGGTACTTCATTGTTTATATACACTGTTACTGCATTTATTAATCCACTAAATGACTCTTTGTAAACTATGCAATGGCCATAATATTAGCAATCCAATGTGCAAAATACTGTAAATGCACCAAGTAGTACATTTTAGTAGTATACAGGTTTTACAATGCAATATCAAACCAATCAGTATTTTATCAAAAATGACAGAAAGTGGCCCAAAATATAAAGCATTTAACAAACATGGTACATATGTTGTCTTTCTTTACATGTATAAGAGAAGATACAGGCTACAATAGACAACAAAGCACCACATTATTCCAGCGTGCTTATTACAGTTACAATTACAGGTGTGTGGATAGACTATAGGACATGTGTAGGCCTCCATTAAAGTGGAGCTTTGAGCTTTAAACCATGTTGTAACGTTCCCTCGTCAAAAACATGCCTGGAGTAGTATTTTACTAGCCCGGCACGAGCCAGACTGATCCTCCATGTTAAGAGTTACATGGGGATACAGTCTGGAATTGTGCGATTTGAATCTCGCTGACTCCGGCAAAACCAAGACGAGCCAATCATGGCACGGGAGGCGGGAGTTAACAGTGCGTCATCTTCCGCACTAGGATTTCCCGTCAAACACCTGTGCTCCTCCGGGCCGTAACCAAAACAGTGAAGATGGCGGCCGCGACACAATCTTTTACCAGTTTTCTCCAAATCTAAAAGCTTCTTGACTGGACTGTAATGCCTCATTCGAAAACTAAGACCTACAAAACTGACCATAAGTTTTTTGTCGCCAGGGTTTTTTTGTGCTTTTGTATTTTGTTGTCATAATTTGTCATGTTTTTGTTGCCCTTTTGTGGCTTTTTTAATCACTTTTTTCATTGCTTTTCTGTCACTTTTTTTGCATTGTGTTTTCATCCTTGTTATTTTTACACTTCTTTCCAGATGCTTTGATAGATATAGATAGATACCCTGCAGGAATAATAAGCTGGCCAAAGGATGAGATACAGACCACAGATGTTAAGACACGAAAACTCCTAACCATGCATGGAGGGTTCCACCCCAAATCCAGCACCCTGAGACTGTACACTAGCCATAAGGAAGGAGGCCGAGGACTAGTGAGCGTGAGAGCCACTATCCAGGATGAAACATCCAACATCCATAAGTACATCAAGGACAAGGCTCCAACAGATGACGTGCTCAGTGAATGTCTCAGACAATGGGGAACAGAAGATGAGGCTCTGGAGGTCCCGTCATGGGAGGACAAGCCCCTACACGGGATGTACCACCGAAACATAACTGAAGTGGCGGATATCATAAATCCTACCAATGGCCAGACAGAGCTGGCCTGAAGGACAGCACAGAGGCACTCATCATGGCTGCACAGGAGCAGGCCTTGAGCACCAGAGCAATAGAGGCCCAGATCTATCACACCAGACAAGACCCCAGGTGTAGACTGTGCAAAGAGGCCAATGAGACAATCCAGCACATAACTGCAGGGTGTAAGATGCTGGCAGGGAAAGCTTACATGGAGCGCCATAACCAAGTGGCTGGCATAGTGTACAGGAACATCTGTGCAGAGTATGGGCTGGAAACCCCAAGGTCAAAGTGGGAAACACCTCCAAAGGTGGTAGAGAATGACCGAGCCAAGATCCTGTGGACTTCCAGACACAGACGGACAGAATGGTAATGAACCAACCGGACATTGTAGTGGTGGACAAAGAGCAGAGGAAAGTCGTGGTGGTTGACCTAGCAATACCAAGCGACTTCAACATCAGGAAAAAGGAACACGAGAAACTAGAGAAATACCAGGGGCTCAGAGAAGAGCTAGAGAAGCCTGGAGAGTGAAGGCATCAGTGGTGCCCGTGGTCGTTGGGGCACTCGGGGCAGTGACCCCCAAACTGGAGGAGTGACTCCAGCAGATCCCAGGAAATACATCAGACATCTCGGTCCAGAAAAGAGCAGTTCTAGGAACCCTCAAGCTCCCAGGCCTCAGGTAGAGGACCTGAGCTTGGAGGAGAAAGAGACCGCCGCAGAGGGTGAGGAAGAGTTTTTTTTTTTTTATATATACACACAACATATAATTAGGACTACATAAATAGAGGTCAGTAAAAGCCTGCTTGAGCCTGCTCTTAAATACATGAAGGTTCTCTGCGGTCCTGAGCTCCTCCGGCAGGTCGTTCCAGAGGCGAGGGCCATAATATTGTAAAGACGCCTCGCTGTGAGTCTTTCTGTTGACTTTAGGAATAACTAGGAGACCCCTGCCGGAGGAGCAAGGGTTCGTGAAGGTTCATAAGGTAAAAGCAGTTCTGAAAGATAAGGACCAAGACGTTACGAGGTTAACAGTATAACTTTTCCTCATGGACACATTGTATCTTACCAGTAGCTTTTCTGTTGCTTCCTGACCAACAATTGAGCAGAACTCCCCAAAATTTGCAGCGCACACCTGGAGGGAAAAAAAAAGAATAGGCATGAGCATTTTTTACCAAAGCCACGTTTCCATTTTGGCAATGCTTTTTTTTGTATACAAATTCTGAACTCCAACACTGCAGCTTAGTGACAAATTAGATCGCACAGGGCTAAACTTGTTACTGCATACCACCTGGCAACTGGCACTACTCGCACGAGGTATTAACATTCCAAGCCAAACAACGGCACAGTGTGTTACAAATAGATGTAGAACAACGACTGACGGCTTGATATTGAGTTAATGTCCAAAAGTAAATCAACTCATTTTAACAAGTAGCGTCCCAGTGGAAGAGTGGAAACCCTCTGCTTCGGAAAAAGAAATATTGTAATTTCGCTTAGATTTTTTTCTTCTCCATCTAGTTTGGTAGTTACCTTTCGGACTTGGAAGAGTCTGGCGTCGCTGCAGAGGTCGCAGAAGCGCGGCAGGAGGAGGTGCTCCACTGTGTCTTTGCTCAGCATCGTCACGACTTTGCACATGATCTGCAACGAGAGAAGACGTCACCTGTGGGTATTCCCTGCAGCTATGGGCTTTAGGAGGGGTGTGACATGCAGACGCGGGATCAGGCATGAAAACTTTAAAGCCCAAATTGGCATAAAACGCTACATTTCTGCCAGAACAACAAAAGCAGTGTTAAGCAGTGATCTGTGTGTCGGCGACTGCATCAGAACAGGGGGGATTTCATTCATTTTCATCCTGTGTTATTCATTAAGATGTGTTTCTTGTATTATAGACCCTTTAATTGTTTGTAAACATTCCGGGCTTAGCTGGAGGCGGGAAGCTCGATTCCTATCTATTTCCATTGTAGCTGTTGTCATAGTAACGATAAACAAATGTCTAACTGTTTTTGGAAATATCAGATAAACCTTATTTTATCGTCTCAAATGTCATTCCTCTTGTTCTTGCACCTTAAGCCACAACAGGACCACATGTTTCAGTTGTAGTTTTACACTTATAATCGCTAGTTTTAGTTTAATCTTATTTCTCTTGATCACTTTCTGCCTCCAGCTGATGTCACTGATGATGTCAGCAGTTAAAGGGTCTATTGGGTTACTGTTTTTGTGTCTGGTGTGTGGCACGGTTCACAGTGGACGGGATAGTTAAAAAGGGGAACTACCAGTGTTATCGATTCCCATGGCAACAGGAATAATGCAAAAATTAGTACAATGTTTGATCATAGAAAAGAAAGAAATATGTATATGTAAAGGGCCTCTACCCATTTATTAATAGAAGTTACACTAAATGTGTTTTGTACGTCTTCAGAACAGTGAATATGCAGTTGTTTGTGAAAAAGACTGTCCATGAAATACAGTGGTTCCCAAAGTGGGGGTCGAGACGAGATGAAATAAAGAGAAAAATGTGACTGTTTTCAGTATATTTTTAAGTGTATAATGGCATATAATTTGTAAATTCCAGTCAAATGTTCAAAATAAACAGCTTTAATGCACATTAACTTAATTTTAAAATATTTCCCTGCCCTAAAGTAGCATAAGAGGCAATAACTTAACATTGTCCAGAGTTGTACGCATCAGTTTTTGGGGTCACAGCTAAAAAGGTTTGCAAACCCCTGCATGTAATAAAGCATGTTTATCTATTGTGAGCTTGAAGGCTAGTTTTTGTTAGCACTGCTGTAGCGGTGACCCTGAAAGCTGTGAAACGCGCCAATAAACTCATCTCTGTGAAGAACTGCGACGGGAGAAACGGCGCATTACAAATGTTGGGAAAGACACTGGACCACAACAAGTAGTAATACTTTCGCTCCCCCTTTCATTAAAAAAAGAATTAGGCATAGAGGCTTGAAGAAAGACAGTCAACCAACCGTCACAGATCATAAATTGTCGAGTTGCTCCTGGTTATAGCCGCCCGCTACCGCTCTGACACCAGCGTCATGCTCGCTTTAACCGTAAATAAATGTCGCGCCTCGAGTTAATTGAATTATTAACGAGCAGACGATGGAAAGGCGTGTGCAAATACAGCCTGAATAAGAAAAGGTAAAGGGAGAGTTATTAATGCTGGCGTGGCCAAATGGAATTACTCACGGCCACTGCCTCGATTTTGTAATCGTCGTCGCAGCGGGGCTCTGTGAGGTCGAGCAGCACAGGGCATACTTTGGTCTCCATGTCGGCTTTAGAGATCAGACCCTGCTCCAGCAGCACCAGCAGCGCGGCCTGACTGGTCTTACGCACCTGGGAACACAAAACCACAGGGAAGCAAAGGATTTGGATTAGGAATGTTTAAAAAGGAAGATCATGTACAAATCAATTAATAAGCAAATGATGATTTCATGTGACAACTTTGTATTGGCTTATGATAGGAAAGAAAATCTGCTAAATTAGAGGTTGTCGTCGTGGTATAGGGAGATCATGATTATCCCCTTATTATTTGGGGAATACAATGGAATCAAAGAAAAATTGCCTCCTGCCTCCATCTTAGAGAGAAATTGCATTGAAGAATCTGATAACCAACTGTATCTTTAGGTTTCAATTCATGTAAATTAGGATGTAAAAAAACACACAGTTGCAGCTTTTGAGGTAAACATAAAGCTCTTTTCACACCAATCTGATAATCTCCTGTTTGAAGTGATTAAGCAGGTTTTTGTGGACGGCAGTGCAAGTGTTTTTGGTGAGAACAACACCATGAGGAGATCGTCGGTGGATCTAGTTTTTCTATGTCCCACTCGCCACATGACAAATGGAGCGCTGTAACTGGCTAAGAGGAGGGCAAGGCGATATGGCCTCAAATCTACTAGGGCTGGGCGATATGGACCAATAGTCATATCCCGATATATTAGGTTGAATATCAATATACGATATATATCCCAATATTTTTTCCGCAGTGTGAAATGAAATGTTAAGTCAAAGTCCACACACAGTGCACATTTGAATAAAAAAAATAGCCAATAAAATAAAACAGGTCAATCTTTATCTGAGGGCAGCATTTATATATAAAGAGATAACAAAATAAAGTGCTCAGTTTAAGATAAACTTTTTTTTTTAAATCAGCTTGAGATTACCTGTTTCTTTTTGTTAACTTAACCGCTTATCTGAATTTGAAATATCCCGATATGCGCGATATGGTCTAATTCCATATCTCATTAAAAATATATCGATAATCTTAAATATCGATATATCGCCCAGCCCTAAAATCTACATCACGATAACGATATATTTGACGGTATAATTGACAATGGACAAATTACTCCAAATCCCAGCCTTACGCCTATTGCAAATATGATCTACTCAAGCAGTTTCATCCTTCATTTCATTTTACTTTTTAAGCACATGTCCCCGTGTTCTACAGTCAGTGTTTATGAGGCTCTGATGGAGCTGAGCGTAACATAAATTATATCGTGTCCACAACGATATAATTTTCTGATATCGTTGTAATTTTTTATATCGCGATAACAATATACGATACGGCCCACCCCTAGCTAGGAGCTCTATTAACAAACCATTACGCTCCTCTCATCTAATACAACTCCTAATGTGGCCTCAGCAGACCTTAAACTTAAGAAAATTGAAGACGTTCATATGCTACACTCACTTGGTTGTTGGGGTCTGTGAGGTACCGCACTACGATGGGCACCAAGTATCTGGAGAAGGCTGCTGGGAAGTTGGGCCGACTCTCGTGAAGGAACATGGCGATGTTTGGGACCTGCTCCATAAGTTCAGCCCGAACCGTTGGCTCTAGAGGGACATCAACAAAAGAAACATATTTAGATCAACAATTCTCCAATCAGACACGTCTTTGAAGAGTCTTTCACGAGACTGTAATAATAATCAAATACATATACAATATACTAAGGCCAATTGTTCAGCAGGTTTGTCGAGGCTTGAGAAGGAGACGGGCAGAAATTGATTCATCAAACATACATGAATAAATCAAAGCATAAGAGAAATAAGAATGCAATACAAGATGGTGGCGTAAAGCTCCAAGTCAAATTAGCAGGATTGCCTATTTAGATCAGCCATTTAATTTCCGAGAGAAGCGCCTTACCTCCATCCTCCGACATCCGAGCGACCGTCTCCATCACGCTGATGAAGTCGTTCTCGTTGTCGCTGAACTCGCGCAGCACGTCGAGGAGGCCGCGAGCCACAATTTGCCTAGAAAGCAAAAGGGGGTCTCAAGTCAGTGGTGGGAGCCTGCCAGTACCTACGCCAAACAAGTGCTGCGCTAACACTGCGCCGTCAGAGCTGTCAAGTACATTACACGCCTTTGTACTTGGAAACGACCACCCTGGGAGGCTCAGCGTGAAGAGGAAAAATACTAAAGGCTGATAAGATTTTAAAAGTGGACATGCAGCACTGGAGTATTATCCAAACGGCATCGATAAGAAAAAGGGAAATCAGGTCAAAATGATTGTGGAAACACTTGAGCAAAAGGTGGCCCCACAAAAGTGAATTTGGAGAGCCCAGTTGTAGACATTACTACAATTTATGAATCTTTTTTGGGCTGTTGCACGAGAGTAAGTACTTGGGTAAATGAGCAGGAATGCAGAACAGTCATTAGGAAACACATCCCGACATGAGTGTTGGTCGTGTGATCATTTCCTGTATGTTTTCAATACTTGCCACTGAAGACTTAAAGCTTAAGTCTAATGCGGGCGCGGCAGGATTACTGGGAAACCGCTTCCAGAGGTGAAATCAAAAGTGGATGCAACACACATCCCATTTAATCTGCATCCAGAGGTGACGAGTGTTTCCCATTCCGCAGATGTTTCCTCGCTACGATCAAAGGGCAAGCGCATCCTTTCTGCGATCCACACGGGACTTCCTTGTAAAACATGTCGTCAACAAAGAGGACGCATTTAAATACGAGCTCATTTTCTCACTTTGAGAGGTGTCAACGCCACTCCAAAATCTTATGAGCAAAAGCAAAAAAAAACATTTTCAGTATTTGAAGCACTAGGCACTTTACTATACATTTTAAGGGAAGACACTACAGGCAAAACAATAACATTATTGCACAGATTCAACAGTTCTCCATTAGCCTGGTTTTACCATCCCCTCGTACTCATTTCGTTTCGTACAGAGGGTCTGGACTTTCTCAATTGAGCTCCGTTAACAGGTGGGAGGGGTGAACTCCTTTGAAACGATTGGATCTGATTTTGCTAGCGTGTGGTCATGACGTATGTAGTGCGCCCGTGTTGAGTGAAGCGAGCTATCATAACTCTTGGGAGCATTCCTTCGCATTCCAAGGCTTCAGTTATAATTTCTGGATATTTGGGAGCTGAGCCAGAACGGATTGAAGAGCTTCCTTTACGTTCGTATCCGCCGCCATTGCCGAACTACAACCAGCAAATGCGGCGCAAATGCTTACGTCACCGACAACACCCGCCTCCCCCGCTCGCAGAGTGGTAGGTTGAAATTCAACCGATGAAATGCAGCCACTGAGATCAAACCCAGACGTACATGCAGGGAAAATATAATTGACCGGAGTTTACGGATGGCTAAGGCCAGGCTAGTTCTCCATAGATTTAAATGCGAAATTATAACTTCAAGACTCATTTTCTCAAATGTATTTTTCTTTCATGGTGATGACAACATCGTTTCTTGAAGTAGCTCTAACAGACATCAATATTTTTCAGTCTTGTACCTAACAGTTTTTTTTGTTTGTTTTTCAGATTGATTTTTTCCATTTTCTAATTTCTCGCCGATGTATTGATGTTATTTTTTCCCAGCAAAGCCTAGTTTAATCAAACACTAAACTCAACAGTTAAACAATCTTTATCCAATACGTCAACAAAATAAACCATAATTGAAACTATTTGGCAAACATTAAATGAAAGAAACCTGCAATACAATGTTCTCCTTATATTTACAGCAGTACACTTTAAGTTTCAAATGATATCTCTAAATTCACATTTTTCCAGCTATTCACCAGCAGGGCCTTGCATTCAGCTGCTCAAAATTAAACTCACCTGTTAAAAACATTCTCACTAAAAGCGTATTTCTCTAGCCTCCCAAGTGGAGTGAGGTTGTCCTGTCCTGCATCAAGGAAAGCTGTGATGCGGATGCCGTCGCACTCTGAACCGTAGTCATCAAATCCAACTGCAAAAATAAATATGGCAAATGAATGCATGTTGTTTAATAAAGTTGGAAGACAAATGTATTATTGAAAATACGAAATGCCAATGCCATAATATTTGTTTAAGTAACGACAGAATAAATTAAAGAACAATGCATAAATTACACCTCAATTAATGGAAATGATGGTTAAAATTCATGAACACAAGAAATTGCTTATTAGTTAAGCTACAGCCGTTTGCTGACATAAAGTTACATTTTGTTTCCCAAAACAGACTTGTAAGAAGTCTTGTTAGACACTAATAATACCCTTACGTAAAAGCTGAAATAACTACTGTTGGCAGCTTTAAATTTCACACAGTCTGCAGAAAGACAACACTTCATCATAAATCTCAATGTTGAAAAGAAGGTAAATAGTTCTTCTAGCACATGTGTACATCACACACAGTGTTGATGGAATATGTTACTTACAGTCATCCAAATCATCATGGCCATCTTCAAATATAAAGATAGACCTACAGGAGAAGACAATTTAGTTCAACAGAGTAAAACTAGAGGTGGTCAAGAAGGTGTCTATATTGTGAAACATAATAATCAACTGTTAAACAAGTTGGAGGATAACAGGTGAGTGCTCAGGTTTAAATTGTGTCAAAGGCGACAATGAAAAAATGACTATGTGCTTGTTAAAGAATGCACAAAAGGAAGACATTGAAACTACCAGTGTTGTAACACTAACACCATGACATAACCGGCTGATATCCTGTCATGAAATGTCTAGGTTAATACTACATATTCCCAATATATCTTGAATTGACCTTATTACACTATGGTAATAAACAAACTATTAACGAGAGTAACCAAAAGAGCACAGAAAACGACAGACAAAACGCCGCATGTGGCGAGCTTGTGTTTACAGCTGAAAGGGCTGCTCAAGAGTGCTTTTAATGCAATGAATATCCCAATTTACACAGGGGCTTACTGTGGTTTTTCAATTGTATAAAACATGTGGTCTATTTAAATTACATCCCAGATTACATTTGCAGAAGAAACACAGCTCGTCTTTGTGTAGGGGTAAAGTAAGCTTTTGTCATCTTAGAGCTGAAAATGACTTTAGCACCTCGGCTAATGTTAGCTCCATAGCTCCGTCAACTCGCTAGCCTTTGCTATGACAACAGTTCGATCATAAACACAACTTAGAGATCATGCAGCAGCCAAACTACACGGAACAAATGTTTTACATTATGTTCGGCCATGTGAATTGTGTTATTTCGCCAAATACTGCGCTGGACGTACGGTTTTACACCCTGAGCAGCTTGTCTTAGCTAGCTGGCTAGTAGCGCCAAGTTTGCTAGTGCGGCTTGTCCAGCCCTTTCGCTTGACTTGACTTGCCAGAGCGAAGACTTCTTTGTTTTTCCACAAATGCAGTCATTATATAAGAAACAAAGTGCTCTAATTTCACACTCCTGTATTGTTAAAACCATTCGCTGTACTAACTCTAACAGATGGGATGTCAGAGAGGGTTAAGAAAACAGTGCAAAAGTCGGGTTACCTGCCATCTTGAGTATCGGCTCGGCTCCGGGCTGCCGTCGGTCCGCTGTGGGCTGTCACCGCGGCACAGCTGTCACTCAAACAAGCAGCAAACTACTTCCTGAAAGTACTTCCTGATGCTGGAGCACGCTGTTCTTTTGTCTCTTTAAACGGTGGTTCTGGTAGCCGTGGGTCAGCTTTGGCACAAACTCGACATAGCTGAGCAGAAATACAGCCTTTCGGCTTTGTGTGTATGTCCAAACAAAAAAAAGCCGACGCAATCACGTGACCTCATGCCGTAATCCAAGATGGCGGCCGAGCGAGTCCAGTGCTAGCCCTGAGTAGCTGTTTACAACATCCACAATATGTTGAATACTGATTAATCTGCGTTTTACTTCTCCTTAAACGAAAGAATCGTGAGTCGGATATGCTAAAGGAATGACCTTAACCACAATGAGGTGCAATCGCATGTAAACTACGACTACCTGAAGGATTTTCCACATAAGAAGTAACTAGTCAAGGGATAGAAACGCTCAATGAGCATCATAACTTACTAATTTCAAGAGAGGAGATGGGTATGACACTAAGAGAGTTAAAAGTCTGTCTCCTCGGGGTAAGCCAGTATTTTTTTCGTGTTTAAAATGTCGCCTAATGCACTTTCGTTGTGGTGTTAAATGGTCTACTTTCTGTATCCACTTACACGGCTCAGGTTACTGTAATGGTAAACTTGTTGATGTAATTTCTTTTCTCATTAATTATGAATTACCTGTACTGTCATCACGCAATGGAAACTACTGGCAATGATGTTACAGTAATGATAGTTAGAGGTTTTGTTTCGTATGATCTGTGTTTAGTTGTCACTTTATCATGAGAAATCTGTATTGTCCCTATATTTTGTTGTTTTTGTTTGGTCAGATAGATAATTAGTCATTCTTGGTCAGAAATTATTGGTATTATAAAATCGACCAAAAGATGACTCGCAGGTGATGTCTAACTACTTTTTATTGACTGCATCTCATAACCATAGTCTGTGCACAATTATGTACAGTTAGCCAGTCACTTTGCTAGACACACAATAATTACCATATAATAACTTGTTCACGATACTGTATACTATATGTGTGTCTTTTTGCAGGAGACTGGGGTCGGTAAGTCAAGTATTGTGTGGCGATTTGTTGAGGACAGCTTCGATCCAAACATCAACCCAACAATCGGGTTTGTTTATTCTCACTTCCACTTCCATATTATGTCTTTGGTTATATTTAGATATTTAAGACATTTCCCTATTTAGAGCTGAAGTCATGCAGTGTTAATAATTTGTACCATTTAAAAAATATATTTCACGTCTTACATTATTGAGGAAAGTATGCATTACATTGTAGAAATATCCTCTTTGGTATGGAACTTTCACTACAACTGGGGAGAGTATTGAACAAGTGCAAGAGGAGACATATTTAGGAATTGTTTTATCTTAAAGCCATGTAAAGAGGATGTGTAAAACTATTAGATCAAGACAATGAGGAAATGCTTGACTCTTGAATGTGCGGAAATGTTGAACATGTGTCAGAGCAGTACTAATGTTTAGTGTTGTGTTTCTGTCTTGGTATGTGTAAACAGTTCTGTGTCTGTAAAGGTCATTGTCCCCTCATCCTTTTTTAACTTGTTTTGTACTTTCAACTTTTTATAAAATCCCATCTAGGGGAAAGTGCTGCAAATGAGCTTCTGCTATAAGCACTACACAATACATCAGACTTCTGTTACAGTTTGTCTGTGTTTTTGTATCTGTCCCTTCAAATAAACCAAAACCATAAATAAATAAAATATTCACATCATTTCAGAAATGTTGTTGAATATCCTCAATTTATAGCACTTTTTCACCTCTACGCGGCGCTCACAGCACTTTTCCGCACACATCCATTAACTTAAAAATGGGTTAAGTACCTAGCTCAATGACACAATGATAGTAAGCACTGGACGACCTTAGATCAATGGCCAATGGAGAAACTGAAATGTAAGCGACTTTTGCTGCCCCAAATTCCAAAGTTTAAAGTTTCCCGGCCCCCTTATCGGTGCAAAGATCCCATGATGAGTCCCCCACAATAATAAAAATGACTTGAACATGAACAATTCACAATGACTACAGCTAAATACTGAGTCAAAGCAGCAAGTATTAACAAGTACATATAAAATCCCTCTTAAACTTTTTTTTTTCCATGTACTTTTTAGTACACAAGCTGAACCCCACTTTGGGAACCCACGTTGTTCCAGAATATCACTTAGCCTGTTGGTTCCCTCATTCACCAATCGAAAGATTCAACCGTGAATTAGTTCATAGGTAATGAAACAGTTCTTTCTTAGATAAATATGTGACACTTTCAAAGGATAAATCTTTGCAAAAGTGGACAAATTGGATGCTGAGAAGGCAACGTATCAATGAACCATTAAAAATAGCTCTTTAATGAGTTATTTATCATTACGGTGATAGCGTGACATCAATTAATTATATGAAATGTAGTTTTTTTGTTTGTTTTGTTTCTTGTCTTTGTTATGGGCAGCAATGGTCACACTTTACCTTTCAGCAAACAAATAGCACTGTCGTAGGAAGGCCTTGTTTACATTTTATTGCCAAGGAAAATATGTTCCCTGGTAATTAACAGACTTTATACTGGGTTACTGAAAGAGTTAAATATATTACCATAATACGTATAAATTGTTGTGTGTGTGTATACCATTACAATGTCATTACACACTGTAACCAGGCCATTTCCATCCTATCACCATGATATTACGGTGCTGTAACATTAAGAGCTTCACAAACTGCTTTATTTTTCGTAGGACTGTAGTAATCGTTTTTGGGGGTATTTGTTTCTATCAAGTGATTAAGCCTTGTGTTTTATCATTTTGGTGATTTTTCTTCCTCTTTCCTAGGGCATCCTTTATGACTAAGACCGTGCAATACCAGAACGAGCTGCACAAGTTCCTGATCTGGGACACAGCGGGACAGGAGCGGGTTTGTATTGTCCTCTTATAAAATGTTTCCATTGTTGTCTCTTCGAATTTCACTCACACCGAATGTCTCAGCGCCGCGTCATCACAATGGCACACAGCTTTAGGCTATCTAAAGTATACAGCCTTTTTGTAATTGTAAAAAGTCAAAAGTTTCCCTGCTATGTCTGTGGCACTTATTGAGTATGTATTGTGTAGTTGTACATGTTTTCTGACAGGGGGCAATGTATACCTTTGAATAAGTGAGACCCTGCCTTCATGGAGTGAGACCTGTAGGATTTCCCTTTGTGCGCTGCCTCCATAACAGTGAGTTAAGTGGGATTTAGAGAACAATGAATTCAGTTTAATCTGTGAGGAAAAAGTATTCTGGTGTAATTTGTCCTTTATGTCAACTTTATCCTTTGACCTGCCTTTCCTTTCAGTCTCACACCCTCATTTTCAAAGCATTCTTGCAGTTTGAACATTCCTCTTTAAGGTCATTTTAAGTTTATGGAAGACTATGCACTGTAGTACCTGTTTAGAGTAGAGGTCGATATATCGGGGCGATATTTGGGGATTGCACAATATCGGCTATCGGCTGATCTAGTGCCATAAAAAGCCGATACCTGATATGAAAGTGATAGAGACTTCCCATTTTTTTGTATTGGAAAGAGCGAAGCTTTAAAATTAGTTCCCATAACTCCCTAGGCTTCAAGGGAACAGAGAAACATTGTGATGAAAATTGGTTGGCTACAAGTTTTAAGTTTCACTAAACCTCAACATGCTGCATGTCATTTTAAAGCACAGAATCTGGAGAATTCAATCGCTGAGTCAATTTGAACCTCCACAATTGCATGTTTGATCCAATGACTGCTGGCTGCTCTGCTTTATGACATCAACACTGGAGGCTGCCATTGCTCCGCCATTGCTGTAGTACCTCCATATAGCCGCTAGTCTCCCATTGAAAAGCATTGGACTTTAGACACGTTAAAAACTAACACTGTTTTTTTTAAACACTTTCTACGGCTACATAGATAACGTGTGATAACGCTGGGTTAGTCACAATTAAAGAAACCAGGCTGGTTTTCGAAAGAAACATTTTTGAAATCTCGTACTAATGAGGCTCGGACTGCACGTCACGCAAGGGCCGAGTCTACAGTGAAGATCCCGCCCTTATGCCCTTTTTAGGAACATGCTTCGTCAGAGCTGGGGAGGAGGAGTCTGTAAATCTGCAATGATTTCCCCCTCGAACGTGGTCATTATGGTAAACGGGGAGGAGTGAGGAGGAGTTGTCTATTCTTTTTTACGGTCTATGGTTTGATCTAGCAACAGTATGCTAATGGTTACGGAAGCATGCTAATGCTAACGGCAACTAATCAAAGGTGGGATAGAAAATATGATTGAATCACCTAAATAAAATAAAATTGGCCACTGCTGGAGTGGCCAAGTGTTTTTGTTTTACAGGATTATAGACCAGACACTTGGAAAAATCGGCCAAAAATATTTAGCATATCGCCATCGGCCATTCCCCAAAAAGGGAAAGCGGCCTTAGAAAAACCCATATTGGCCGACCTCTAGTTTAGAGCATTAATTTACATGGAATAAAATGCTAAAGAGTAGTTCTTCTCACAGCGGTACATGCGCAAGCAAACAGGAGGTGGAGTAAACCAATCTGCGAAGGGCGAGCGTCTGCCGTTGATGCTGTGTTATTAGCGGTTTTGTGTTAATATTCGCGCAGGATTATTAATCACAAAAGTCATCTACTGTCTGTGTTTTTGGTCATTTACAATGATCATTTGGATTTTTCTGATGCCGCCAACGGGGGGCGGGGGTTCCAGACCGATTTCCGTGTGTATAAAAACATATAGAGGGGAATCATTCTGATCTCACCAGGCTAATTCTAATATGCTGCATTTGTGAGAATATTATTGAGTTTTTGCTTCATCCATGTTGTTAGAATTTCTTAACCCATGTTGTAAGGGGATTTTCTTGCACACATGTTTGGGCTTAAGGGCTCAGATTACTCTATCCTGGTGTTTCAACTTCAATGCGAAACAATACTTAATACTTTGTACACTCGGCTTTTGAAGGTATTTTTATGGGCTACTTTCTCCCCTGACCCAGCATGGATTCTTGCTGGAGAGATGTGTCATCACTTCCCCTCTTGTGCGTGCCCTTCTGCTTTTCCCATGTACGAACTCTCCAGAGAGGTCAGATAAGACGTGGGTTGGTCTTTTATCCTGGTTCCCCCGGGGCCTGGTCTCTTTGTGGCCCTGAAGGGACACGACCGCCGGTGGGTTTAAGATAAGATGAGAGAGAGAGAGGCTGAAACAGGAGCTGTCCATGCCCACTGGGGTGTGCTGTTGCTGGGACTTATCTAAGGCGTGCTGCCACTCTAATAGGCCTGCTTTATCCCTTCAACATGTCGTTACCCTGTGTGTGTTTTAGGGTTTTAGAGGAATAGTGTCACGGTCAGATGTTGGATAACTTGTGCAGGAAGTCATCTAGAATTGTGTCGTGTCGTGCTGGTTGAAGGCCATCCTTTTGAATCTTCTTATTTTTGCCTCATTTGAAAGCTAAGACCTGCAAAACTGATCATATCTTTTTTTTTTATTACATTTTTCAAGCGTTCTTGTCGTATTTTTGTCTTTTTGTAGAGTTTTTGGTCATGTGTGTCACGTTTTTCGTCACTCTTTTGTGGCTTTTTTTGTTGCTTTTTCATTGCTGTTAAGTCGTGTGTTTTTGTGTGTCATTGTTGCTTTTCCGGCACGTTTTGTCACTTTTTTTAATTCATGCAGTCCTTATGATATAATGTCTGTGTCAATAGAATAATTTTAACCATTTTGCATTTAAAATAACTTATATTTGAGCAGAATCAGCTTTGTGGTTGTAAGCTACGCAGCGGCGGAGTGATCTGCGAGAAAATAGTCCCTCAAAATGCGATAATTCATGTGATATAAGGTCAGTTATACTTCAAAAATTCTATCGACACAGACATTTATATCGGTAATCTTGTGTTGTAAGTGATTTGCCTCAGGTGCACTGTGGAGTGGGTCAGACTGTTTTTAATGCAGGCTAGCTGTTACCATAGAAATGCGCTAGCCTTGCACTAGCCTAGCGCCACTAGACTCTTCAAATATAAGAACTGCATGAATTAAAAATAAAACATCTCCAGACATCAACAACACTCTGGATAACTAGGAAATGAGGCCTTACGTCAACAATCCTGAAATATCCCTTTAAAGAGACTAGATGCAAGTTGGTCATTTTATGCTCACCACTGCCACCTCAGGCCTTATGCGTAACTGCAGCTTCTATATTAAGCTATATTAACCTTTTGAGTGACAGTGCAGGATTTTAGAGGCAGTTGTGGTGAACAAGTCTGGGCTCATTCTACACATTAGGACATTAGGAATTAAAGACATTTCTTTTACATTTTGATCATTTATATGAGGTGAAACAACAAAATCACTTCCTAGTTTAATGCTGTCCCTGGCATCAAAACTTGGTCTCTATAAACGATTTTTTTCAGTACCTGCTTTCAGTACCTTTTATTTCTTCGATACCAGTAGTACCTAAATGTTTTTTTCCCCACACAATACTGGTATTGTCTAACCGTACCCAGCCCTTTTTATAGTAAACAAATCTTATGATCAAAATCAATAATTTAAACCAGAGAAAGAAGTCTCTGGGCAAGACTGTGTGGACTGTAGGCAGCCTTAGAAGAGAATACAACTTTATTGATCTCACTGTGAAGATATTCCCTTAAGGCTTCCCTGTATACGCAGCAATGCACATAGAAAGACAAATGTAGATCGATGCCATCAAAATAGAAAAGGACAGCGATACTTTCAGGGCAGAAACATGCTGTAACGAGGCGAGAGGTGACGATGAAAGTGGCACAGTGGCGGGTATTGCTCATACTATGTCCGTAGTTGCTCAAATGAACGGGAAAAACAATGAAAAACACCCAAATAATAATCCAATCTTACTACAAACCTTCAGAGACACTCACAGCTCCACATCTGTGCCCAGCTGCTCTCTACATCTTCATCCCAAACTGTCGACTGCGTGGATTTGTTTGGATGTTTTCCTAACCTCAGCGGATTTATGGACTCTCAAAATCTGTTGAAATGACAAATAGGTACGGGCGAGTGGGGAATATGTGCAGACGACTGTTGCTGTCAGCGGCCCCCGCGATCCCCGAGCCTCCAGTTTAACAAAAAACAAACCATCGTAGCACTAGCGTCTTTCATTAAGCTCTAAACGTGCGGTTTGGGTGATTAGTCAGAGCGAATTGCGCATCACTGGGGCTTTTCTGTTTGGCTTCTGTGTGGCTTGAAAAGTGGATTTAACTTGATTGCTCTGGGGTTGATTCACAGATATAGACCACACAGGAATCTCAAGCCGGTATAAAAAGACGGTTCTCCTCCTAGGTTTAGTCCGCCAAATATCTCGAACTTGGAGCGCGTTGTGCAGATCCTGGGCCAATATCACATGATTTTGTGGAATGTGCGCTGAGGTAAGAGTGTCAAAGCGAGATGGATAGTCTTATTCCATCATATTGTGAAGGAAAGTAGACTTGGCAGGACAGTGAGGTGAGATCCGCTGCTTTTAAAATAAACATCATTAGTTAACATGGGACACGGGGTTTAGCGTTGCTGTTGATTTCACATTAAGAAAGATAAAGCACAGGCCAAGTGTGTATTAAGGAAAGGGCAGAGATGGAGTGAAATTGTAGGAGCTGCGAGTCGTATAGTATTATAGCGTTTCATCAGCTCGAATAAGCCAGAAAATGTCACATGCCAAAGAAATATGCAAATCCCCACACTCTCACAGAAAAAGTGATACTTAGATTTATGAAACAGCTATAAAAGTTCAAGTTATTTTGTAAGTTTAAAGGGATATTTCAGGATTTTTGACATAGGGCCTCATTTCCTAGTTATTCAGAGTATTGTTGATGTCTAGAGAGATTTTTTTTTTTTTATTTATGCAGTCCTTATATTTGAAGAGTTTAGTGGTGCTAGGCTAGTGCATGTCTATGGTAACTAGTAGCCTGCATTAAAAACCTAAAACGTTGCCATATCTAATTTGTAGAAAGCTCCTTTGTGAATTCCACGTGTAGTAATGCCGGCCGCAGGTAAACAAACTACTGTAGATCCGGTAAAAAAATAACACAGACATTTATATGGGTAGTCTGGTGTTATAAGTGATTTTCCTCAGGTGCACTGTGCTTGGGTCAGACTGTTTTTAATGCAGGCTACTAGTTACCATAGACATGCACTAGCCTAGCACCACTAAACTCTTCAAATAATGACTGCATGAATTAGAAAAAATATGTATCTCCAGAAATCAACAACACTCTGGATAACTAGGAAATTAGGACCTATGTAAAAAATCCATTTTACATTTAATAATTGTATACAACGCAAAGGATGCCTGTTTATTTTTACACAAATAGCTCAAATAAACAAAAAATGAATGACTGAAAATGATTTTCCCGAATATCATAATATTAGATGTTCAATAGTGGTTTGTCCAGTGTCACAGAGGTATGTTAATAGAAAGTCAATTTGACATCAGGGTTTCCACGGGGAATTACAGGTCGTTAAAGGCCGAAATCAAGGCCTTAATAAAAAGCATTAAATTGGATTCAAACTGGCATTAAATCTAAATTTATCGGGAAAATTATGAAATTGCTCAAAACTAGTGATGGGCGAGTGAAGCGTAACACTTCATGGCTTTCCTGGCCAAAAAGTCTTGTAAGGTTCGAAGTCTCAGAGCTGTTTCATTCTGTTTGAACACTGACCTCTTGTGGACAGATGTTATTACTGCGACTTCTCATAAACATGACTGAAGCACCAATAAGAGATTTTATTATTTGAAGCCTGATATTGATGTTTGAATGATCAAATCAATCATTGGCCAATAAATCAGTCATTTCTTTGTAACGTGGGTCTGTGCTTCACGGAGCTCCAGTGGGCGGGGCCGACTCAGTCACCTGCGGCTCTGCTGCTCCGAGGCTGGACATAAATGCACAATCTTTTTATTTCATTCAGCCAGAGCTAATTTAGACACTATATGCTGTAGATGGCGCTCCTTGCGTTTCCCTCGCCTGGTCAGCCATCCACGCCTGCTGCTTTTGTATCTCAAAGCAGGACTTTGTAAAGAATAGGAAAAACGTTTATTCTGACTTGCTCACAGCCTGGCGCAGACAACTTTCACCACATGAACGCGGTTAAATAATTTGCATTGCTATAGCCTATGGACCAGAAACCATGGTTTAGCGCCTCGCCGCTCAAGGCAGCACAGCGGAACGAGCTCCAACGCAGCGTTTCGAAGCACCGGGTTTTTTGCCCAACACTGCTCAAACGTTTTATTGTTAATCGAAAATACCAAGATTATTGTCTAAAACATATGCAGTAGGAGTTTTGGCTGAAATTGACCACTTTTTTTTTGTTTTTTTTTAAGTTGCACGTTTTGCCCAATTCTCTCTCCTCTATTTGATTAAATGTTTGCAAATATTAAATGAAATATGTGCTGATTTTTTTCTGTGGTATTAAAATATAGTGAGCTTTAAAATGGCATTAAAAAAGCATAACATTTGACTTGCTTCTGCCTGTATAAACCCTGAACATTTACTGACATTTTATAACTTCAATTTTACCCATTTCCAACAACTAAATATGACACAAACACCAAACAGATATTTTGCAGGGTTGCCAGATTTTTATGTAACAAACCTATTAGCCTATTATTCTGATTGTCTCTCCGTATATATTTTAAACAACTAACACTTGAGAGAACTCGTGAATATGGGCTCAACTATGTCATATGTGGATGTCTAAACCACAGATTTAGCAGGTTTTATACATGATAAATCCTTTGTATTTATTTATGTTAAGAACAAATTGCCACTTTGATTAAATTATGATGACTTTCATTGACTCGGATTGATGATCCTGTCTTAAATATAATCTCTTCAAATACTAATTGCTGCACTCCTCATTTTTGGCCCTGACCTGAAGTATTTCACCAGGGACATACCAGAGCGTCTGCAACGTATGAACTGCCATCTTCTGCAGCGAATTCTGAAATCTGCACATGTTGTTTTGATTCACGGGCCCTGTGTGATGCATTGCGTTAGGATCAAATGTAAAAGCCGGCCATAAATATCCTAACGTTAACAGTTTGTGACACATTGTGCTCATCTTTCCCCGATGGCTACCACATGTGTGAGATCTGTGGAAACTCACCCGTCTCCATTCGAAACCGTCTGTGGGTTGAAATACAAAGGCTCAAATTGTATATTTAGTGTTGTGAGGTATTGTTGCGACTATTCTCAGTTGTGTTATTAACTTATACAGTCCAAACTGAGTGACTTTTTTTCGTTACAGTTCAGAGCTTTGGCGCCGATGTACTACAGAGGCTCAGCGGCGGCCATTATCGTGTATGACATCACAAAAGAGGTATTTCGCTTCTTTTTATATATTTGTAATGATACAAGCTGTGATTATAAGAGATACTTTATATATTGTGTGTAAAAAATATTGTAACTGATATGTTCCCAAGCCTCGATTACAAAATAAGGTTGCATTAGGTTAAAAATGACAGTACCGTGATGGCCACAGATTCTCCCACAATTTGCTGAATATCTCTACTCAGTTTTGAGTACCTTTTAGGCCGCGACCCCTCATATCACTACTAGGGATGCACCGATCTGATCCTGATATCAGAGCCAATACTGGAAAAATACGATATCGGGTATCGGCTACAAATATCCGATACTGAACCAAAAAACACAACTTTCACCAACTAAATATAAGTGAATATGGGCATGCTATATGTCATTTTGAAGGGCAGAACTTGGAGAATTAAATCGCTGAGTTAGTTTTAACCTCCGCCATTGTATTTTTGATCGCCGCGCAAAATTCAACAGCATGCTAAAGCTAGCGGAAGTATGCTAATGCTAACGTCAACTAATCAAAGTTGGAACAGAAACTATGATAGAAATTCCTAATTAATCAAATAAAATGGGCCAATAGAGTTCGGGAAATTCCCCAGTTACCATGGAGATCAGCCATCTTTGCAGCTGTTAGCATACATTTCCATTGACTAATATTGGCTAAAAACAGTATAAAAAGTGGAGAAAAAAGCCGTGGAACAACTCCGTTAGCTGCTGAGTCACTCCTGGTAAATACTAACACACTGTGGTGTCCAAGTGTTTTAATGTGAACAATAACTCCAGTATTTTAACTTTTAAAATCTCCATTAGTTTACAATTGCTGCTAATCCCATAATGCTTAGCGATATGACATCACATTCCAGAACTCTATGCTTTTATTTCTATGGCTGGAGTGGTCAAGTGTTTGTATTTTAGTTTATGAAATAACTGATCTGAACATATTTGTAATTATCAGATCACTTTATGTGAGTTGTTTATAATATAACCTAAAGAGCCTGTCATATACCCAATGATATTTAGTGTAGAAAAGTCCAGTGATCCTTGTTAAATGTTTTTCAATTAGTTTGTCAATAGAATATAATTGATCATTGATGTGTAAGACTTTATTGATCTTAAAATGGAGAAAAGAAGACCATTCACTTTGTCACTCAGAGAAAGCCACTTTTAAGAAAGTCTCTTGGTATCGGTTAATATCGGATATCGGCAGATACTCAAACCCCCAGAATTGGTATCGGAAGCAAAAAAGCTGGATCGGTGCATCTAATCACTACACCAACAACTCCACTTTATTATTAGCATTAGTTTATTTGTTTATTTGAGCAGTATACATTCTGCTCAAAAGGAGTGGGCTGAAGCAAGAAGCTTATGAGCATTTATAATCATTTTAGGGGCAAAACATGTAAAATATGGTTTAGTGACGTTTGTTGGGATACTGTATTTTGTGACCCTTGAAAACAAGGTGATTCATATCATGGGGCTAATCCGCCAATAAACATATACAATTTAAATCAATGTGTAATCAGTCTGCAACATGCCAAATAAAAGTTCTACATGGTGAAGCGAAACTAAACAGACCAAAAAAACTAGATTCATGTTTCTAAATACTTGTCTTATGTCAACAGGAGTCATTTCAAACGCTGAAGAACTGGGTGAAGGAACTACGGCAGCACGGACCTCCAAATATTGTGGTTGCGATCGCTGGCAACAAATGTGACCTTACTGATGCCAGGTAAACGTTTCCTTCATTTTCTTGCTGTTTCTTTACTCCTTTTCAAACATCATATTTGATTCAGTATATTGGCATCCCCTTCTTTGTTTCACAGGGAAGTACAAGAGAAGGATGCCAAGGATTATGCGGACTCCATCCATGCCGTCTTCGTAGAATCCAGCGCCAAAAATGCCATTAACATCAATGAGATGTTTATAGAGATAAGTGAGTGTGTTTTAAGCTCTTGGACCCATTGCTCTTAAGATCTCCAGGTTACCATTAAACTGCCAATGTTTGGACAGATTAAACAATATGATGTATACGCTCCATTTCAGAGTGAGCCCCATAGACTGCTGCTGCGCCGTCAATGCTGTCAAATCTTGTGTTTAATCGGGGGTAGTAACACTGCTCCATAATGTTGTGCCTCTTTTTAAATCAAGGATTGTTAATCATTTTGCAAATGCTCACATCGTGTCAAACAAATAACTTTCAAATGTCGTACACATAAAAACAGTACATGAAAACCTTACAATTAGAGGAAATGGCATAGTTTATAATCGTCTGAGGTACATAGTTCTTTTTGAATGAGTTAAAATGTGATGTTGTTGTAAATACATGCTTTAAAGAGGGGGTATTATGCTTTTTTCAATCACATAGCACCAGTCTATAACATACTACAATGATGACGTAACCTTCTGTTGGTCTGTATATGCAGTAAATTAAAATAACTGCCTTGAATAAAATTGCTCTCTCAAAATGGCTGTACTGAACGTCTTGAAATAGGCCTCTGTCTCTTAAGAAGCTTTCCGACACGCCCCCTTCAGCACACTGCTGTGGCATCTAAACAACAACACTACTGTGCGGGGAGGGGGCTCTGCTGAGCTGAGGAGCAGTGGTTGGTGGCTTGGCTGGTGACGAAAGGTCCAGAGGCGTCTCCAGGAGGTGGGGGCGTTCCTAGGAGGACTGAGGCATAGCTACACCTAAAATGGCTGCCGTCTAAGTTTTTACTGATTACTCAAAAATATGTGAATGAGCCAAGGCAACACTCCAGGCATGTGTTTAATGAGGGAATGACATAATAACATGATATAAAGCTTGAAAAAGTCGATTTTACATAATACCCCCCTTTAAGATATGTGGCGTTTCCACACTATTCACCTCTTAATCCCAACCTACACAAGCACATTTTCTCCAGCTATTATCCAGGTATCCAGGCATTACCCAAAACTAAAGGTTCCTGAGAAAGCGTCACAATAGCGACGAAAACAAGACATAAATGAGGATGAAAAGCAACAAAAAAGTGACGACAACATGGCAACGTTTATTTATATAGAAAGCTTGTTTAGCAGATCTAAACAAGCTACATCTTAGGCAGTAGTTATTGCTGTTCTGATCTGATTTCCGTTTCCCCTCCCCGCAGGTAAGCGTATCCCGGCTGCAGACGGTGCTGGTGGGAGTCCGGGGAAGAGTTTTAAAATCGGACGTCAGGCCTCCGAGTCTCAGAGGACGTGCTGCTGATGAGGCCCGATACCAACCACGTGATCTGACGTGACCGTTCACCGCAAAACACTCCACATCTCCGCCCACATACCAGCAGGCCTCAGTAAAACTCAGTGCAAACATGGACATTTCACTTCAGAAACAGCAGCGCCATTTCACATACAGTGGGTTCAGGGAGTTTTCAAAGCTCTTTTAATTGTGTTATTTTTATTAAGTTAGCGGTTTACTACTAAAAGCATATACATTACTATTCTATTTGTAAAGTTGTGCATTGATTACCCAACAATATTACCATAAAACATAACTATGACAGACCCTATTCAACAAGTGCAGACCAAGTGCGTGGCTCTCCATCTTAGTTGTGTTGTTTTTCATATAAATTTAAGCCTGTGGTAAATTCCATTCATTGCGTAATACGTATCATATGGAAAGGTACAGCCTCTATATCAGTGGTTATCAACTGGTATGGTGTCGGGACTCACAATCACCCTGGGATGTAAAGTGTTGTCTTTTCCTCAAAAATTGAGGTTGAATAAGGATTAAATAAGCCAAAAAAGATGAATTTATGACAACCTGATAACAGTCATTTTAACAGACTGAAATAGTGGTTCTATACTTTTTCTGTATATTAATAATAAGTAAGGTTTTCTGGGAAAGGCTCTCGACCCACTTTTGAGTCCCGACCCACCGCTCTACTAAAAGTCTGAGTTTTCTTTTCTTTCTTTTTCAGTAACAGACTATAACATGGTAACATCGTACTAATTAGAGGGGTACGAACACTTCCTGAAGCCACTGTTCTGACAATGCAACCTCCTGAACCTAATGACAGCAACCACGCAATCAACAAATGTCTCGAAATCAAGTCTTGCGATTTTTAATTCCTTGTAAATGTGTACAGGATATTTCACCAAAATATTTTGATATTCCTTAAGTTAAGATTTTTGCAACTTGTATTTTTTAATGTTAATGAATTTTCTACACACAGCATGTTGGTGTAATAACATAATTAATCGAGCTTTACGTTGTAGTTGCCTCGCTACAGATACAGGTTGGACATTATACGACTCTCCTAAGGCAACGATGCATGACATTAAAAACACTCTGTTGTATACTCTTTCCAAGTTCATTAATACTAAGAATCTGTGTTGATTGTCAGCTTATACAACTAACAACTTTGTTTCTCTAAAAGCAACACATCTTACTCCAAGTATGAGGTGTAAAGCTAAGTCAAAGTCCAATGCAGGTGTTTATTCACAGTTGACAGATGTGAACCCATTCCTGTCGCTAACTTGATATTTGCATAGAGTGTTATTTACAGAGAAGCTTGACCAAATAGCAGTCAATGTCATTCATCAAAGGCACAAGACGCGCAGCTCCAGTGAGGACGTGCCGTTCCCTGTTTTATTTTCTTATAGCTCTTTCATTTGTTTTCCTTTCACCTTTTCTCCCCATAAACCTAAGCCTTTAAGAGTCCTCTCCCTCAGCCATTTTTTTTTTAAATTTGTCTGTGGAAAAATATGTTGCAGCCCTCAGATAACGTCATACAGTTAACCCTCGCAAAAGAGCTAATGATGAGTATTTGCTTTTCGTTTAGGTTTTGAAATAGATTTGGGCCTGAAGTTGTTGGTTTTTTCCCCATTTTAATAACACAAATCATTCTATCAACATTTATTTATAAAGCTCTTTACAACACTCATCAAAGTGCTCTTCAGTAAAATCCATTAAACCATTAAAAGAGAGCAATAGTAAAACATATATCAACAAAAGAATCAAATAAAATGTCACCGCAATACTGATTATTAAAAGTCAGGTTTTAAGCCTGGATTCGAAAAGGCCAAAGTCATAATTGCAGTATTTCTTTTAAATTCACATGGATTTTATGGAAACAAGGTAAACATCCCCTTACCATTCCAGCAACATTCCCCTATATAAATTGAGACTATTCACCTTACCTTATCTTAGAATCACAGCAATCGTATTTGTTTTTCGAGTGGATCAGAGTGGGCAAACGTATAACCCATGTATGTGCAAAACTACGACATGAAGCACATGCATTTCTGATTTTGTCTGTAGACGTTTTAGCAGTTAGCATCTTAAGACATACCGACACAATCCAAGTTACTGAAAGTTACGTAGAGATACATAAATGAAGCTTAGTGAGGCGATTTCTTTTGTGCCACACTTTGAGTAGCATACGTTCTATTATTTTATTCTATTCCCTTTTGCACATTTAGTTGGTGAGTTTCCAAAACCAAATGAAGTGCCACAGAATTCATAGGTCAAAGTATTTCTTCCCTTTGCATATTTTGTCCCTTCATTTGCGCTCACGAACACGCTCTCATTTAGGAGTCTTTCTTTCTGTCTTTCTCCTGGACAACAGCACGAGATCAAACACCCACCATGCTTAGATTGGCGGGCCACTGTTCCTCCTAGACATAAATTATTCCCTGTGTATTATTACATAGTGCTTCTAACCCCTGAAAAAGGCAGGAATGTTGTCAGTTTTGCAGCGAACGAAGTTGTCTTGGGCTGGACCTAGGAACTTGATTAATCTATAGTGTTATTATAACAATGATTATGTATATGACAGTGTAGATACCATCGGTTTGCACACAAATCACTCTTGTAATGCATTTCTGTGATCACAGTAGCCTTTTGCTGAGTTATTGCAGTAATCCTCTTAAGCACTAGTTAACCCTTTCTTAGCTTTTTTTGTTATTGTTTATTTACTATGCTACAAGTGCTTGAAAACACACGTGCAATGTACATCCACAGTGTCAAAAGGGACTTGTCAATTTGTTTATTAATAAAAGATTGAAAAAATATTTTTTTTACATGTTGCTTTTTCTATGTGTAAATTGAAACTATGTGTGAATGAAGTGGTGGCTACACGGGGCATTAAGTGCATCCCATGGGATATGCTGAGTGTCTGACTGCGTTGTTAGCGACTGGTCGTGTTGTTCACTCACATATACCTATATATACGAATGTGACACTCGAGACACATATTTCACATATTTGACATGAGCTGAGGGCTTTTCACGGTGTGTTAAATGCAAAGGGGACAGGATATGCGGATCAAGTTACAACATTGGACTTAAAATTACATAAGTTATTGTACAGACACTTGTGGAGTGTTAAATCAAAACATCTATTTTAGGTTTTGGCCTATGTACAGTGCAACAGGATGAGCCATGTGCTGTCAACAGTTAATTAACACTTGCCTAAAGTCAAGGTATAGTATTTCACCTTCCCATACAGGCAGTGTTGAGCAAGTTACTTTGTGTAATTAAGTAATATATTCTGTAATAGTAGTTACAGTTTTAATAATATAATATGTTTGTATTACATATTTCTGTTTCAAAAATGTAACTGAGTTACACTACTTTGAGTTACTGAGTTATAGTAAAATATAAACTGAAAATAGTAATAATGCCACCGAGCAAAAGTGCAGTCAAAAATGTCCTTTTCCTTTGCTATCCCCATTCTTTTTCTTTTTGATGACATTAGCTACACGCAACTGCAGGTCTTATACACCAACTTCCAACTTGATTTGGCATGCTGTATTTTATTTGGTGGGAGTTTGGCATTTTTTTGTTCATACATATTGTGATCCAAATGAATAAGATAAAAATGATCTGACGAAGGCTAAGGCCGAAACGTAATAAATACTAGATCTTTTGGACATCTATCCGAGTGTGCTGTGTATTTTCCAATACATTTAATTTCTGCTCCAGCACATGCACCTCATGAGAAGAACTTGGTGTGCGTTTTTGTTTTTCTAGTTTCAATGACTAATATATTACCATATTCTGTGTATGTCATATTCCTTAGTTACTGAAAAAAGTTATATATTTTTGTAACTCGATATTGTATTACGATACCCCCAACACTGCATATAGGCTACCTGTTACTCAACCTGATGCTTAAAGTTCTGTCAGCAGGTAATGTGCATTTTTGATTGACTTTTTAAGGGTAGTTACTAAATTATATTTGTGTTTGTAATGTATTCCCCAGGCTGCACATTATATGGCTGTAGGAGAGCTATGATTTTGGCATGGGATTATATCAACTTGTCATCCAGCTACTAACTTGGGTGTTTGTTGATGGGTCTTGTTTGATCTACTTTGATTCCAATTTTCCTGCCTCTGCCCGCAGCTGTGTGACAAGTTTTGGTTGTAATTTTGTTATAGTTCTCATGTTTGTGGCTGGGAGCTATTATGTTGGGCTTGGTTGGGACTAGTAACATTGGATGGCTGCCAGGGTTGCTGTTGTCGGACTTATGCTTAGTGATACTTGGGTGACTTGTCACTGTTTTGGACCACTCTAGTCTTGTGGCACGCAGACGTTATTTCTTGTTTAACTTGTCCCACTTGTCCGCGTGACAGCTTGACTCGAGTGGTTGGTCCGTGGCTCGCTCAGAGTGGCTGTGATGCCGCTGGTCGCTCTGCAGAGGCAGTGACGTAAGCCGCCAGCCTCTCACTCCCTTCCTGCTGCATCACAACAGCCTCAGCGCATAGCTCCGTACTAGCTCCAGTGACCAAGCGCACTCAGCTAATTCATTCATTAAACACATCTACTCACTGACGGCGCGATACTTCACCAGCGACTGCGTCCCAACACGGGGGAGGAGACCGACAGGACTTGGTTGCAGTGCGATCGCCCCGCTCCAGCTGCTGTTGGGATATGGCCAGGCCGGAACAGGTTCTGCTCTTGGAGCCTCAGCACGAACTGAAATTCAGAGGTATGAGCCCGGGAGAGAGGGAGGGCCTGGCTCGGGCTGGAGGAGGGGGGAACTGACTGTCCCCGCGGGGTTAGGAGCGGGGAGCATACCAGTGTTATCATGACCCAGACGTATGACGACTGTGATTCCCGTTGAGAGCCAAAAGTAGCTCATTAAAAGCTAGATACCTCTTCTAAAAGGACGGCAGGTCAAGTGACAGCTAGCTGGCTAGTTAGCTCGCTGGATTAGCTTCCAACGGCTAAGCTAGAGAGGGCCAGTTGCAGTCAATACCCGATTTACGGCGCTGCCTGATTTGTGTCAAAGTTAACAATGCGCATGCGTGAGCCGGTGTTCCACGTTTGATACAGCAACCCGAGTGGGACAAACATAGGTCCGCTCTCATTTTTATTTGTAGATTTTTACCAACTTTACACTTGAAAAGAGACTTGATAGTTTGTGGAACATCATGGCATGTTAAACTGTGTTGTCTGGAATAAATATAAGGTTTTTTATTAGCCAGAATTGTAACTAAATTAATTCATGTTTATCTAAATGAGGAACAGTCTGGCCCAAATAAGGTAACGACACAAATCTGGCAGTAACACGCGTATGCAGCCACTGCTCACGAAACACTCCCTATCACAGCATAATCATGTCAAAATTGAAATCCGATTGTGCAATATTAAACAACCTTTTAAAATATACAATAAAATAATATATCAGAGCGGTCTTTTATTTTTGACTGTGTAGCAGTAGCTGTGGGCTAACATTAGCTCGCTCCCTCATTGGCTGCCTACTGGCCACCCAGCTGTCATGTTAGCGTGACAGCTCACGGAACACAGTAATGGACAACCTTTGCTTCTTTATCTGTATTGGTTTCAGGTCATCAGTATTTCCACAACTCGAATTGACATCAGAGAGGTGCTCGACATTTGACTGCAAGATGTCATGCTGCTGTTGGCCTAATAACGTTACATAAACACACATGGTATTACAGCAAGCAACTGAGATTATTCAATCAAGACATCATGTCACATATTAAACATTGCACTGTGAGAAATTAGTTATGCTGAGGGTCTGTCTATACCATTGTTAAAGGTGGGTTACCTGACTTTTTGTTGTTGTAAATTAAATGTGTTTTTACTACCACAGAGTACGTGGTAAACACAGCAAAAAACAGACCTTGTTGCATGGTCTTCACCTATTTTTTATTGAGCGATAGAAGATGGAAGTAGAAGCTAAATTAGTGAAATGAATTTTTGGGGGTGGCTCCACCTTCAATTTGCCACCACTCAAAGCTGTACACAGGCTTGAAACGTGCATAAAACAATTTTCCTCAACAACTCGGCCATGCAGGAGGGATTGTGAGAGCAAGAAAGGAGTTTGGGCCATAATAAAAATGTCACAGTTTGTGCAGGAAAAATCGGGTACCCCAGCTTTAAGACTGGATGTTCTTTGTAATCTTCTGTTAAGTTAAAAATGGCAACTCTCTCTTAACAGCACAGGAACCTGAGATTAATTGAGGCATTGCATTAAATATTTACCTTACAAAATGTTTCAGTGAAAAAACTACTTTTGTCCTAATGTTTTTCTCAAGTTTTACGAGCAGAGGCCACAGACTTGATCATGGTTGCATTGTTACGTTAATATGCTTGCCAGACAGACTTGTTGTGACAAGCTAAAATATGTGTGTATGTTAAGTAAGTGTCTGCATGTCATCTGCATATTTGGCTTGAAAATCACAACATTGTGCTTTTTTAATACAAGTACAACATAGAATCAAGAAGCAATGGCTACCAATGATTGTATTTATTTCACTTCACTTGAAATGCCTTATTCATCTGTGAAAAGATAAGGTGTGTTGTTCATAAAAACGTATTGTTGTGTAATTCAAACGAAATATTGTGCATTATTATTGATCTAATAAGCTGATTTCAATTGTGCAATTATTATTATTACAAAACTTCTTAACAAAAAGTAAATATCAGCGAATAGTTTGACGTTATTTATCTTAGCATTCTGTGAAAAACTGGTTCCTATAGAAAAACAATTTCCATTTAAATTGTCCAATCAGTAATTCAAAATTCCGTTGGTAACAAATGTATTGCAACACATAAGGGCTTTTGACTGCTTATGCCGAAACATCTCATCACATGCGTTTTCTCAGGCCCAAATAACAGGAAGGCGTGCATTGTAGCTGTCAGCTGTTGAAATTATGCACTTCATAACCATTTATAATTCATGAACTTTGTACATCTAACCTAAAAGTGATCACGCTGCCTGTCTAAGGCATTAAAACACAACCTCATTATTTAACAGGACAATGATAATACTTAACCTCTTACCTTAACCAAGCATATTTTCTCCAGTTCGGCTTTACCATAATCTAAAAGCTTCTGGACTGGAGTTTGAAAGCTAAGACCTACAAAACTGATTGTGTCACTTTGTCACTGCGTTTTTGTCCCTTTTATGTCTTGTTTTCATGGGGTTTTTTGTTGCTTTCTTCATCGCTTTTTTTCCTTGCTTTTTTGGGCGTGTTTTTTACGCTTTTTAATTATCTTTTTGTTGCTCTTTTGTCATATTTTTTGTCACTGTTTTCACACTTTGTTGCTTTTAGATTTGGGGTAAGGCCAAATTGGAGAAAATGTGGTTGTGTCAGGTGGGGGTTTAGCGGTTAAAGCGGTTTGTCTTTTGTACGTTTCTTTACACAAACATTGTGCTTTCTGTCATTGCAAAGAAAAGGAAGTGTCAGTGGCTCTAGACATTCCCTGAAACCTTATCTTTCGCTGGGAGCTCATTCAAAAATAGCTCTCTGCCTCGATTACTGTACTCAACATGCTGCAGATGCTGTAGTTTAACATATTGGCAAATTCGGAATAGTAGTAGGAGCCTGAATGAAAGTTGGGCTTTTTTTTTCCAATTGAAGTAGCAACACAGCACAAGTGTAATTGACTTTCATCGAGTCTAGAGAAACTAATCAATTAGTCTTTTGCAGTGGTTCTCAACCTGGACTTTGGACTGCCACATAGATCGCCAGATAATTCTAGGGGGAATGCAGATTATATGAGAGACTGTATAGGTCACAAACGCAGGGGTGGTTTTAAATGCGGAGAGCCACTGATCTGTTGAGTAGGGATGAGACAGTATGAGATTTTTTTGGTGTAAAAGTGGTTATAGTGACGGTCAATAATAATCATCTTAAAAGTAGGCTACACTTACTTGTGCCCTTTGTTGTGCAGGTCCCTTCTCAGACGTGGTCACCGCAAACCTCAAGCTCGCCAACCCCACAGACAGGAATGTGTGCTTTAAGGTGAAGACGACAGCGCCGCGCCGGTACTGTGTGCGGCCAAACAGTGGGATCATTGATGCCGGCACCTCCATCAATGTCTCAGGTACGACTTGAGGTTTTACCATGAGGCTGTGGATTCATGGGTGAGTGTGCAGCCACAAATACAAGGGCTGCTGTTTCGATCCCAGCTCCACATCTTTGTATAACAGTTCTTTTAAGCAACATTTCAAAACGTTTTGAAGTGTAGGGCTTTCCCAGGGTCCTACTGCTTCACCGCCTATTGTCAGATGCCACTTCAAGGCTCGTTTGCATGTGACTCGTTCTGGCACAAGTGTACAAGTATAGCAGACCCACCCGCACTATTCTTTCATATTAAAAGTCTAAATAGTGGAAATTCCCATCAGTGGCATCAACAAGTTATACATACAATTGTTTTCACCTCTCTATACAAAGTGTATCAATTATTATATTTCTTTACTATAACTGCAGTTGTGAACTTCATCCAGTCCGTTCCAAATATTCTCCTGCAAGTCCCTCCTCTTTCCACTCTGGAGTAATTCCAGATTGACAAAACATTAGCAACAACACGTCTGGCGCGCACCAGGTTAATTATAGCCAATCACTTCCTCAAATTACTGCCTATTTAGCTATTTACTAGAGAGGTTTTCTTAACACCGTCCTGGACTCCTGAGTGTGTTTTGAGAGAGAAGGGTACAGTGTAGTGTTTCTCCACTGTGCCACCTTTGCCATTTGCAGCAGGAGACTCGTTTTACAGCCTGCTCTATCTTATGTCAACAGCTCCTGTGAACTGTGTCAGTGGGACCTGCGGTTAGCGGGGCATAACAAATCTGCCCTGTCCACTCTGTTTGGTGCCAACATTTTTCACCCCAATTATGCTCTAGGCTTTTCCTAATGGAAAACATATAGGATTTGTAGCTTAGCATGGCCTATTATCTAGAGTCTAGACTGGAGCGCGTTGTTCAGCTTGTAATGGGATGGTTAGAGCTACTATCTCAATTACTGCTATTAGGGGACAGACTGTAGATTATCAGTGCATTAAGTTTGGTAGAATGCACTACTTCAGATTTGATTGCATTTGATTTCCTTATTATTTGCATCCGACTGCGTCTGCTTAAGAGCAGCTGCATCAAGGGAATTTCTCCATTATGATATTGATAAAGTGTTAATTAAATATTGCATGTTTAGCAAAATCATCTTTTTTCAAACATACCTGAATTTATGTTGTTACATTCACTCATTTTGAGACAATGTTCTTGAGCAGTTTTGAGCTTCACTGGATTTGTTATGTTAATTTCATAATGCATTAGACTCTATATAGCGCTTTTCCAGATGTACTACTGTAGCCACAGCTGCCCTGGGGTAGACTGACGGAGGTAAGGCTGCTAATCTGCGCAAATGGCCCTCCGAGCACCACTGACTTACACACTATTCACCCAGGCTTCCTTGTGTTCCTTGGCGATCTCCCATCCAAGTACCAACCAGACCCCGCCCTGCTTAGCTAACGGGATGGGACAAAGCAAAGGCAGTACGGCCACAATTGCAGTGCTCAAATTACACACTTTAATTGATCCATTTCTTATTAATAGCTGGCAGTTACTGTTTTAGCTTTATTTAAACTGCTTTAAAGCTGAGTTAGTTCAGACGTTTTTTTATATTAGAATTGAATAATTTTAACAATAACTTTTACCTAAAAAATCACTAGATACCACAGTCAATTATTAGTTTATTTGATATGAACATAACAACTGCATTGGACAAACCAGATACATTGTTTTTTAGTGTAATAGCAAAACCGCTAATTTGCAACACTTGTCCATAGGAGGCTACACATTTCACAAAACACAATACAATACAGTACACATTACAATATTTAAAAAGGTAAACAATACACAATTACACATCATCAGTATACATACTTTTTATGTTTACCTTTTTAATTTAGAATAATTCTGATGGTCAGCAAAACTATTACAAGATAGATGTCATCAAGAGAATAGGATTGGACGATATGGATTGAAAAAAAAACATACTTTTCTTGAAGCCATGGTCACTATTTTGATTTTACTCCGAGTTATGTGCACTTAGTACCTCCATGTTGCTTTTTTGTTCTTCTGAGCGCTTACACTTTGCTGTAATGGGTTAAATCCACCTCACTCACGTGGAGCATGACCAGGGCTGACCAATAGAAGGAGAGCAGCAAGCCTCTGTGTTTGTACATAGAGCTGCATTTAAAGTTAATGTCTGTCGGATGAGCTCCCAATGGTTTAAAAAAGCAAAACATCAGAACATGGCCTTGCCTTAAGCTGCAGATGAGAAGAAAAAATATATTAGTAGACTATTCTTCATTTAAAAGTGCATAACTGGAGGCTAAACTAGCACTAATTAGGACAGGTGCTGGGATTGTGGAAATGGCAGAGTCACTTTATGTTCATAGGAAGCTGAACTTTCGGATTGGATAAATGTCCTGAGAACCAAAGGCAAAAATGTAAACATGAACAGCTTTAACAATGTTACATCATGTACAATGTTTTTGTAATGAATAAATGAAGGCCTTAAAAGTTGATGAAAGCATTGAATCGGATTCAAACTAGCATTAAGTCAGAATGTCTTACAGATAGAATCCATAACAATGACATTGCTCAACTATTTTTTTACTGCAAACATTTGTCAAAACACAAAAACTAATGTCCAGAACAAATTGACTGACATTTTGTCAATTTATTTTCGAATATCAAAATATCCCCTCATTTACAAGTCTTACAAATAAAACAAGCCAAGATTTTTTGTATTTGTGGCAGCAAGAATATAGTATTTAGGCATTAAAATTGCACTAAAAAGCATTGAATTTGACTCACTGCCACCTGTAGAAACCCTGCCACAAATTCACAAATATTAGAAATGCCACAAATATTAGAAAAACGATTATTCCTAGACAGAATTTGAGCGTCTGAACTGTGCACATGTTGATTTACTTTGGACCAGCAGTCTACCACTTGATACCTCCAGGCCTATAAAGTGTCAGCGCGGGCTTAGAGGAGAAACGGCGTGTTTTGAAGCTAAAGGCTGCTGTAATTGTATACATCAGCGCTGCCATGACCACGGGAATGTGATGGGACCCTCCGGTGTTGTGCGGAGCCGCGGAAAAACTATGTGGCGTGGCCGTACCAAAGATCCCTATGTCCACAAAAACTGACACGCGGCGCTGAAGGTCTTTCTGACATCTTCATAACATGTTTGCATTTGGAGGAGGGAGCGGGCTCTGAGGCATGCCCTGTCGTCCCGTCGCAAAGCCGGATATAATGAAAAAGCTTCAGAGAGTTCGAAAAATTGATTTAAAAAAAAAAACGACACATTTCTAGCATCCCAAATTATCACAGGGATGAGTTTTTAAGCATGTTTCACATTATCAAAGGAACTAAACTGTCATGGAAATGTAAACATCAACAAATAGATGCAAGTTTATAATTGGATATTTGGTCCTAATTAAATGTTTTTAAAAAGGGTGTCTGGCCTCCCACCTTCTTCCACTGCAGTTTGAAATAGGGATTATCAGATGTAAATTTTTGGGGTATGACTGTAGGGCTGTCACTATAATTACTATATCGACTTATCGTTCAATAAATAGCAGATAAACAATACATCAGTACATAAATTTGCATTTTTCCCCATTTTTTTAATGTACCGTATTTTCCGCACTATAAGTCACTTCGGAGTATAAAAAGCACTAGCCAAAAATTGCATAATGAAGAAAAGAACAACAGGCTGAATAGGCGTACGGTATGCTGACGTAACACATTGATGGTTCGCTACTTGAAGCATAAACAACAAACTACCGTATTTTCCGGAAGTATAAGTCGCACTTTTTTTTGTAGTTTGGCTGGGGGGCCTCTTATACTCCGGAGTGACTAATATGTGTTTTTTTCTTTAAAAAAAAAAATCTAAATATATAATTTCACATGCCACTAGAGGGCACTGCAGGCTAATCAAGCAGCAGAAAGAAAGCTTGGAGCTTTACATCTGCGGGCAGGCAGAGGATCTGCCCCAGACCGACAGTGGCCCAGCTACAGCTTACGTCACTGTTGGAGAAAGCTCCTGATTGGTCGACGCTCGCGAATTTCTCCAAAAAGTTCAACATTTCCCAACTCTAGCGTCGGCCGCCCCAGAGGCGCGTCACGCGCCTCGGACGCGGCGCGGCCGCGCTGGAGGCGCGAAAATCTTCAAAACGCGCCGCTCAGGAGGCGCGTCACGCGCCGCTCAGGAGGCGCGTCACGCGCCGCGGGGCCTCTTGAGGCGCGTCCTCAATGTATTTTAAATGTAAACCTGACGCTTTGGAGGCGCCGGAGGCGCTTGGTGTGGATGCACCATAATTCTACCCCACTCGTAATATGACAGTGAATATGGCTGGGGCTCGCTAACAGGAATAGCATATTTCTTCATATTTTACTTTTAACAGCAGCGACAAAAATAACTATAAAGATATTGAGAGAATTATTTACTAATCCTAATTAATCCACCTATGGCATTTCACTGCACTATTCTGTTACTATCATGTTGAAAACCTAAAGCTACGTTGTCTAAGCTACCACCGTGACCATGACCATTTAGTAACAAGGGTAAAAGTACCTTCCTTATTTGGAGAGTTTGGCCTCAGCTGAACACCACCCATCCAACATAAACAGTGGAAAACTGGGAGTAAACGACTTTGTGCAGTGCCACCCTCTGCCTCAACATCTGAAGCACAATCAGGATAAATAATGCATAGTTTAATGTAGCATGTGGTTGAAAAGAAACAAACGACTCAGTCCACTGCAATAATGGTTTTGAAGTATGTGATGATGCTAATTGATGCATTTATAATATTATGTAAACCCAACGGATTGTAATCTTGGCTGCGAAAGGCAAATACTAGAATGAATTACTGTATGGAGAACATTTCCCGCCCAGTCTGACTCCAAAACGCGCCGTGGGAAATGAAATTCCCGTTCATTCGTTGACTCCTTGCAAACGGTTGTCACTAAGAGTTTAAAAGAATGATCTACACTAATCAGCTACGTGAGTCTCTGCTGCGCCTTTAAAGTGTATATGACACATTAGACACAATTTTTGCTAAAACATAGTTAACACAATTATATGTAAGATTTTGCTAAAGAGTTTACCCAGCTTCTTTTTAGTTTTGCCATTTTTGTGATGTTTATAGTTTCACTTCCTTATTGGACACCGACAGGAAGTGACATAGATAGAGGCAAAACTATTTTAAACTGTTGCCACGCAACCATGTTAAGTCAATGGGAAACTAGTGAGTCAAACTGCTATGGAATGTTACCTTCATCTATGTCACTTCCTCTTTCAAATAAATAATAATAAATATGTATTTTCCGCGCAACATTTCTTCATTAAAACTGCTGCTTCACTGAAATAAAATGATAACTATGCAACTGATGTTATCCATCTAAATAAGTCATATTTTCAAAAGCATTCAAATCTGTCATGTGCACTTTAAATGCTCAAAAGGTCTCGATATACAGACAGCATTTTGGGAATTTATGAACATGGTCATGTTTAGAAGCAGCCAGAGGGTAAAAAACTAAGAGAAAAACTTTCTCCCATTTTTCCACCATTACTTTAAATAAATGCTGAATTATGAATCTACTAACTAAATATACAGAGACATGGAAAGGAGCAAAGTGATGTAACTGCCCATAAATACAGTGCCTTGCGAAAGTACTAATACACCTTGAACTTTTGTACATTTTGTCATGTTTACAACCCTAAACGTAAAGATTTTATTTTGAATTTTTTACTGAAAGTTCACACAACTGTGAAGTGAAAGCAAAATGATACATGATTCTGTTATTTTACAAAATAGAAAGAAGGATTCCGAGGCACTCTGTTATAGAAACAATTTTTTTTTAAATATGACATGGACATGCCTACGCGTTTCGACACACAAAGTGTGCACTATTCCTAATTATTATTAATTATTATTTTAGTCAAAATGTGACGAAATGGGTATTTCTACCGTCACTTTGGAGGCCTTTAGAGTCACTATGTGACAAAGGTGAATCCCTTTTTGTCACATTTTGACTATTTGGGTTGACCATACTCAAAATCAACAAATCATAATACAGCGCAAACTTCACGCGTCAGGCTGATGTTTTCACAAATGACTACAAATACAACATACTTTTATGGGGAGAAAATAATGTTACCCTACAAAAGAAAAAAAAATCAGGTATAGCTCCTTTTTTCTCGTTAGTTATTTCTGTTTCAAATTTGCACAGGAGCCGTAAGGAAAGCCTAACTTGATATTTTATGAGCAATTGGAAACATAAGAAAAACATAAACTTTGGCCATAACTATGGCGCTTTAAAGAAGAGGAATTTATTATTCTCAAAACCATTGTCCATCACAATCAAGACATTTACAGCTGTATGGATTCATTGTTTGAGCCTTTGTGTTCGATTGTTTGTTTCTGCATTTAGAAAACATTTTACTCGGTGAGGAAAAACCTCAGTTTGAGTCCAAAGCAACAAGTACTAAGGCCCATTGTCCGGACCCGTTGTTTAGTTTCCTGGCTCGTGGACCAGGTGTGTGTTGAGTAACAGTGACCTGGGAGTTGCCTCGTGCTCATCTCTCCTACCGCGAGTGTCGGAGCCGGAGATAATGCGTTGCGTCATATTTTTCTTTTGTGAACCTTAACCTAAAGCAGACAATACATCAAAGAATGAATGAGCTGGACAAATGTAAACATTAAGTGAATTCCTGGTGCATTACAAGACTGAAACTGAGCGTAGACGTATTTTATAAATCATAATAGAAGGGACTTTTTGCTGATGTTTCTCACATGTGACTCAGTGTGTAATGGACAAAAGAATGGAAACTATTTTTCTATTCCTATTCTCTGTTTTAAAACACTGCAATCTATGATTTTGATGTGGAAATAGCCTATGAAGTCATTGTAGTTGTGTCTTAACCTAAGCAGCTTTCACAGACTCAAACTTACTTTGGCAATAAAACAATAAGCCAATGTGCTCGAAGGGTTTCAAATATTCTCACTAAAAGTAATTGCCATAGTATTAAACAATCAGCTTTTCCTGGTTCCGGAAATTACTGTCAGTTTTAATACTAGAAACCTAGATCAGGCTGTTGGCTAAAATAGACTTTGTCGATGCTTAATTTAAACTATTTTGACTGGCTTTGGGTCGAGGCATTTCATGGTAATTGGTGTCTCAAAGAAGTTAAACATTTAGCTTTCTTGTTCTCCGATGTTGTCCGCTGGGAGTGAGAGTAGATGGGCGCGCAAATTGGCTCCGACTTAAACAGGACGTTCCCAATCTGTTTTTGATTAGAGATGTTGAACTGGCCTGATTTTGAACAGCTACACTCAACGAACATTTAAACACAACACTTTCATTATTCATGGGGTGAACTCAAAGACATACAACTTTTTCTATAAACTCAATAGATCAATTTGTCCCAGATATTGTTCATAAATCTGTCCCCTCCCAGGTGTGGCGTAGCAAGATGCCACCATTTGCCTCCCAAAGTGCAACACATCTTGATGGGATTTACGGCTCTTTACTGGGAGCCAAGTCTTTGGGATCCGTTTATTTCAAAAAGCCGTTCAAAACACTGTCCATCCATCCATCCATTTTCTTCCACTTTTCCGTTGCCGGGTCGTGGGGGCAGCTGTTGGAGCTGCCCAAATCACATTGCACCAGCCCCTATGGCTCCTCCTGCAGGTGGTGGGTCCACAGAAGGACGGCCTCATGGTTCTAACCGGGCCTGTTGGTCTCTCATAATGGGCTTCTCAACCGCTCTTTGTCTGACCCGTCACCTAGGACCTGTTTGCCATGGGAGACGAAGCCCCCGGCAACAGAGCTCCCAGGATCACTCGGGTGCTCAAACCCCTCCACCACGTTAAGGTGGTGGTTCCAGGAGGGGCCGTTCAAAAGACTGGCTCTATTTTAGAATTTTAAAAACGCCAGCCAGATAACTCACAATATTTAAGACGTGATCGATAAAAGGCACACTTTTTTATGTGTTTGTGAATAAAATCTTGTGCCACAGCTCATAAAAAGAGGCGGCAACTGTCTGACAAATCATTTTTAGTGGATTAAGCTTTGACTTTAGTGCAAAAAGCTTTCACTGGTGTGGCCTGCTCCGTTGTTGGGCTGATTGTTGTGTTCGTTCGGGGGAGTTCTGGTTATAATTGACAGAAAAAAGATCAATGAAGATTTCATTGGTTATTATTTATATTCAAATGCATTAATCTTAGCTATCCTGATTATTTGAAGCAATATTTAATACCATTTAGCTCTTCTTATAATTTAAGACATGCAAATCAATTTTTTTTTGTCGTACCTCAAATTCATAAAGAAATAGGAAAATTTTCATTTAATTACAAAGCACCTTTTGATTGGAATAATCAACCTGCCTCTATCCGCTCTATAACCTACTATCAAACGTATAAAAATGTTCTTTTGCAATTGCTTTTAGAATTGTAATTAATTGTTCAAAATTCAAAGTTCTAAGTAGTGAGCTCTGTGTGTGTGGTGGTTAGAGTGGATGTGTGTGCTGTAGGGTGCAAGGGATGTATGTGTTGGAAGATGTATGTTAATGATTTAGTGGTTGGTTGTTTTGTCTTCTATGTTTTGGTTCCATGCCTGTACTGCTGTATCTGTTTTGTGCTTTGATTTCTTTGGCGACTTTTGAGGACCCTCTTGAAAATGAGATGATGCATCCTCTTAAATGAATAAATAAATAAATCTAGTTCTTTTCACAACTGAGAATCGGTTTGAACTGTTCACCGTAAAGAGCCGGTCGGTCATGAACGTCACATCGCTAAACACATCTCCTTCATAGAGTTGATCAGGTTCTTGATAGTGGCCTGTTGAATGTTGTTCCACTCCTCTATATCTGAAGTTGCTGGATATTGTCAGGAACTGGAACACGCTGTCGTACTGTATACACCGATCCAGAGCATCCAAAACATGCTCAATGGTGACACGTCATTCAAAATGCCATCAATAAAAGGCTTCTGTGTTTGTTGTCCATATCAATGACCTGATCAGCTCTATGCGAAGGAGATGTGCTGCACTGTGTGAGGCGAATGTCGGTGACCTTTTATTGTAGACAGCCTAAGGCACACCTGTAACATCCATGTGGTCTAATCAGCATCTTGATGTGCCACAGCTGTGAGGTGGGATGGCTTCTCCGACAAAAGAGAAGTGCTCACTACACTAACACAGATTTAGACAGATTTGTGAATAATATCCGGGAGAAATGGGTCAATTGTTTTATGTCTTTAAGCTCACGCCGTGAAAAATGAGAGCAGCAACAAAAGTGTTATGTTTTTGTTGAGTGTGCATTTCTGAGATTGATGCCAAACTGTTGTTTTGATTCACCAGAGCAAATGTTCATTGCTCATCGATAAAGTGGATCTTAATGAATGTATAAAGAAATATTAATTAATGGTTTAGACTTAATATTAAGATAGTGACGCAAACATGCTGGAAATCACTAATCGCGCAGGCAACTACGACATTCATTGTATGGGCAAGGGGAGTTTAGTGTTGTACAAGTTCGATATACAGTTTGTACAAGTTTGATATACAGTATTTGCTCGATTATGTGCAGCATTTACAACATCTAAACATGCAGATGATTTATATGTGCATGTAATACTTCACATGTTAAATTTATTGTGTAATGAAATGTATGTCTCACAATCACCAGTGCTTTTTAATCGACAGCTCCATATCCAGTCCAGCAGCAGCTCGTAGTTTAAGTGTATGGAGGAAGGAAAAAAATGGTGTCAATGGATACTTAAAGCATTACTAAGTTGCCCCTAGAGGCCATAAGCGCCACTGCAGGTGGCTTGGCATGTTGCGTTTTTTTAACTTATTAATTGTCCGTGAGAGTAACTACTACGCTGACAGAAAAGACAAAGGGAAAGAGGGATATTGTACATCTAATTAAACAATAGAGATTTTTTTTTTCACTCAAACTTGGCTGTAAATACTGTTTAAGTGGCGCTAGCCTGAAGTTAGCTTTGCCCGTCTTCGTGATTCAATTAGTGTGTATTGGTGACTCCGACCCGGAGGCAGCGAAGTTGCAAGTGTGGTTTTCTGCCAGAGACACCAGAGGGAGATGAAAGACCCCCAATCACCCCACTAACACTTGTATTACCCCCAGAGGGACTACGAAAAGGATTTAGTAAGGTAAACAAGTTACTTAGTACTGCTTTTAAGTAGAAAGTATTTAGATGTTTGCCATATTGCCCAGTCCTATCTCTTGCCCAAGGACTTTCGTTTTTGTGGCGTGCACACGTGCCTCTGATACATCGAAGTAATTAATTGTCAAACAGTTGGGAGAACAGTTAGTAATCAGTTTAGTTGGTAGTAGATGGAGTAGTAGTTTTGATTAACAGCTTAGAAATAAGAGTCATGTTTTATAGTAGTATTTAGTCATTACTGTAGTAGCACTACACTGAACTAAATTAAAGGAATTCATACTTTTTAATTTGACTGGTTTCGCAAACGCTGCAAATTATCTATTGCAAAATATCCTGTCTCCAAGGGATTATATATAAAACCCTGTAAACATATTCTTAAATGCATGTGAATCTTGTATCAGTTTAGTAGTTAATTTTTCAGCCTTAATCACAATTGCAATACTCTCCAGAAAAAATACACTTTGACAGTCTTCCAAAACTGTGCAGTTCTGTGTACTTCTTCCACTGATCCCAGCATAAGAAAGCGATCATCCCATTGGGCCACAAATCATAGTTACGGCTATAAAATACGGTTGATGTCATTGGAATAACTTCAAATGGTGCTGGGTTCAAGTGCTATTCCATGCGCGCACCTGCTTTCTGTTAGGACGATACGTTAACGTTGAGATGAAAAACAAGAGTGATCTGGACTCCGGAGCTGTTAGAAAGATTACCCCCCAGAGGTAACGGCACATTCGTCACTGTGTCTCCATCATGGCAACACAACCGTGGAAATGAATCGGATGGACAGACTCTTTTTCCGACAGAAAGAGAAAGGAGTCTACAGCTGGACACATTTGTATCTATGGTAAATGTCCTAATATCAGTTATAGTACAGTTACATAAAATATATGACATTTAACAAAAAATATCAACATCATCTGCATAAGGCAAATCAATATTTTAATGATGAGGCTGCTCTGAAAACAATTCAGGAGCAAAAATAAGATGTGGCCGTATCTTATATAGATTACATTATAGATATGTACGTTTTAGTCCGATATTTCATGGACAATTGTTCAATATCCTTCAAATTGCGCGGCCTTTGAGAATTAACCCAGTCTGACCGAAATGTTGAAAGCAGAGTGAAGGCGGCAAGCATAAGTACGTGCATAGTCTTGGCCGCCCCAGTTTTAGAAGAAATAACTTTCAGACTCAGAATACGTGTTTAATCCACAAGGGAAATTACTCAGTTGCTGCTACTCTATTTATTTTTTTCTTCACAGGTTGATCATACGTTTCTTTTGTAGAGACCAAAAATGTGATTGTTCATTTAAAGAGGGGGTATTATGCTTTTTTCAATCACATAGCACCAGTCTATAGCATACTACAATGATGACGTAACCTTCTGTTGGTCTGTATATGCAGTCAATTAAAATAACTGCCTTGAATAAAATTGCTCTCTCAAAATGGCTGTACTGAACGTCTTGAAATAGGCGTCTGTCTCTTTAAGAAGCTTTCCGACACGCCCCCTTCAGCACACTGCTGTGGCATCTAAACAACACTACTGTGTGGGGAGGGGGCTCTGCTGAGCTGAGGAGCAGTGGTTGGTGGCTTGGCTGGTGACAAAAGGTCCAGAGGCGTCTCCAGGAGGTGGGGGCGTTCCTAGGAGGACTGAGGCATAGCTACACCTAAAATGGCTGCCGTCTAAGTTTTTACTGATTACTCAAAAATATGTGAATGAGCCAAGGCAACACTCCAGGCATGTGTTTAATGAGGGAATGACACAATAACATGATTGAAAAAGTCGATTTTACATAATACCCCCCTTTTAAGCATTGATTGCCTTTCAAATTTTAAAGAGGTTATAGAGCTCAACAGTCCACCCACGTCCGGTCACGTGCCGGGGTTCAGACGTAAAAAATCCCGTCCATTTTTAGTATTAAAATTCAAATATTAAGAGTTTAAAAGGACGACCCCGCGTAATCAGCGATGTGCGGATATTTTACAAGAATAAAAACGCAAAACACTTGAAAATACGGCAAAATAATGTTTTAGACAAATCTTCAATTTGACTTTGTGTGGTTTATATCCATGAATTAGCACATAGCTCGTGTCATGCTTAACGGCTGAATTTGTTTAAAGGGGGGGTATTATGTAAAATCGACTTTTTCAAGCTTTATATCCTGTTATTATGTCATTCCCTCATTAAACACATGCCTGGAGTGTTGCCTTGGCTCATTCACATATTTTTGAGTAATCAGTAAAAACTTAGATGGCAGCCATTTTAGGTGTAGCTATGCCTCAGTCCTCCTAGGAACGCCCCCACCTCCTGGAGACGCCTCTGGACCTTTTGTCACCAGCCAAGCCACCAACCACTGCTCCTCAGCTCAGCAGAGCCCCCTCCCCACACAGTGTTGTTGTTTAGATGCCACAGCAGTGTTCTGAAGGGGGCGTGTCGGAAAGCTTCTTAAAGAGACAGAGGCCTATTTCAAGACGTTCAGTACAGCCATTTTGAGAGAGCAATTTTATTCAAGGCAGTTATTTTAATTTACTGCATATACAGACCAACAGAAGGTTACGTCATCATTGTAGTATGCTATAGACTGGTGCTATGTGATTGAAAAAAGCATAATACCCCCTCTTTAAAAAAATCGATGCTAAATATGAATGGGATTTTTACTGGCACGTGACCGGAAGTGGGTAGGACTGTTTAGCTCTATTATGTAAAATCAACTTAATTATTACCACAAGGGGGAGGCCGGAGGTGCTCACTGGATCTCGATCGTTTGTAGTACCAGGTGCTCTACGGAAGAAGCGGGCAGAATCAAATGAATGCAAAAATAAAGTTTCCGAGGCACATTTGGATCTTTGAGTAATCGTTGAATCTTCTCCAGTGGCTCTTCCTGAAGTCTTACATATCCACCTCTCGATCTGTTGCTAAGCTTAATCCTTTAACCACAAAGTAAAAACACACACCCAGAAGTGGAGTTTCTTTGTCCTCTCTGTTTGTGTAGGTTGTACAATAGTTTTCCTCTCAGTGGGATTTTGATTTTGTTGGTCAGCGCCATTTGTTTTGAAACAGCCATATGTCATAATAAAACTTTACTATCATTGTTTGCTGACAGTGCACTTTCTTTCCTCTTTTTTTTCCCACCAGTTATGCTACAGCCGTTTGACTATGACCCCAATGAGAAGAGCAAACACAAGTTCATGGTGCAGTCCCTGCTAGCGCCTCCGGACATGACCGACATGGAGGGCGTGGTGAGTAGTTTCCGAAAACCTCCACTGATGCTGCCGCAGAAAATCAACAAAACGCAAGGAGCTGTCCCACCAGTTTGTGTGGTTTAGGCCAGAAACAATTTTACTCCCAATTTATGAGGACACAACCGGCCAAGCAAAGCATTGGTTAGCAAAGACCCAAAGTGAACCTCAGTGGTGGAGCTCGCAGCCCGCAGTTATATCAGAGGGTACATTTGAGGCTGGGAAAAGTGTCAAGAGGGAAAGAGGTGTCAAAGTTTCGTCACTGTAGCTGTATAACCTATTTAGAGTCAGAAAGTCCTCAGTTTTTAAGGATCTGCACTTTTATTGGAGTAGGATTTAGGTCGAGAAATACTTACTTTACTCCACTACATTTGAAAGATGAAGTAGAAAGGTAAACGCGGCTATGTTTCGTCCCATTTAAAGGCCTTATGATGCACACTCCAGATCAGTAGGTGGCGCTGTGTACTGTTAATGCCACTGACGCACGGCAAGGTAGAAGGTTTCTGTTGCCGTACAGGAAGTCTTTATCGTTTTTGAAGATGCAAAGTTTGTTTTCACAGCATTTATTTATGATTTGTACTTTTTGCTTTGAATACTTTATTTCTAGTAGTGGAAAAAAAAACTGGTGAAAAACACTGCCCATCTAATTAGAAAGCATTTGCATCATTTTCATGAACGCTCTGGTTAGTTTTCTAGCATTTCTGTGAAAGTGACCCTGCAAGTTGTGTGATGTGCTGATAAACTCAACCCTGTAGCAAATGGGGATATAACTAATATGTTAGAAAAGTTGAGAATGAGTTTGGACACAACTAACATTCATAGGTTTAAGGCCTTTAAGGATTTTTTTACAGCAAACACTCCAGTAATGATTTGTCTGAGTGACTTTTACTTGTATTGGAGTAACATTTACTTTTACTCAAGTAACAAATCAAGGACTTTGACCACCGCTGCTTTTTCTTATATTTGAAATTGTACCATTGTGGTAAATGGTCCAACTTATATATAGCGCTTTTCCACCTACGTTAGGCACTCAAACCGCTTTACAGCAAGGATCCACTCACCCATTCACACTCTCATTCATACACCAATGTACACAGACACTGGAGGCAAGCTGGGTGAAGTGTCTTGCCCAAGGACACAACGACAGCGTGAGCCTTCAGGAGGCGGGATTCGAACCCCCGACCTCCCGTTCATGAGACGATCCGCTCTACCATCTGCCGTTGTGGTGTTATTGGGGAGAAATTCCAATTACTTACAGGCCCTGGACCTGATTATTAAATAATCAGGTCATTGTCATTGTTTGTGATCAAATTTTGATTACAAACAATGACAGAGGAAGCCACTAAATTAAAATTTTAGTTGTGGCCCAAACTCATTAGTAGAACAAACACATTAGTAGCATCCCAATTCTTCACAGGGATGAGTTTATAGGCACGTTTCGCAACTTGCATCGTCACTTTCACAGAAATGCGAAAAAGCTAGTGCCTGCAATTTCATGATATTGATACAAATGCTTTATATTCCAATGCATTTTTACAATATACTAAAGAAGTCAAAGTTTGTTCCAATACTTAAAATAATCAGGTATGGTTAAAAACGGTCGGGTATAAATTGGGGCCAAATTAGTTCTAACTCGGGCTAAATCATTTGCTTGGAACCCGGTATTTTTCAGCAAGAATTCGCTATTTGAATTGAAAAGGTTGGAGAAAACAACAGTATCTATAGGCTTGTAACATTGTGTTGCATCACTTCCCATACAAAGATGCAGTAGATCTCTTTTAAACTCCCACATCTCTACTTACTCCAGACTATTGCAGTATACCACACACTTTACCTCTCCAATTATGTCTCTTACAAACCCTCCCTGTTGTTGTCCTCAGTGGAAGGAGGCCAAGCCGGAGGAGCTGATGGACTCGAAGCTGCGGTGTGTTTTCGAGATGCCGGCGGAGAACGAGAAAACGGTGAGAACTCCCCATCCGTCAACACGAGGCTTCTCAGCGGGACAGGATCCTGTTCCATATTTCCGAGACTTACAACGGCGGCACTAATTGGCTCGAACAGTGAAGCACGGTGTCATGTATCGAGTTTAGCGCCGGCCCTGCCGTACAAGATGCTGGAACGAAACGGAATACATATCCAAACTAACATCATTAAACTAGACTTTAAATGTTCTGAACCTTAAATTATTATAAATTACATTTTACATGAGGGGTCCCAAGTTGTTGTTTTGAGTGATTTTGGGGGTCACGGCCTGAAAAGTTTGAATACATTACCTTTTCCCATAATGCACTTGCGCCAAACAGGTACAACACTTTGCATTATATGACAACATGTTACAAAGAGACTCACCGACCGTGAAAATAAAGTAAGTAAATATTGTTTGCAATGTAAATGCTAGTGCTACTAATATTGAAACCAATGGCCGCTGGCTGCTCTGCTTTACGACCGCATCACTGGAGGCCGCCATTGCTCCACCATTGCTGTAGTACCTCCATATAGCCGCTAGTCTCCCATTGAAAAGCATTGGACTTTAGACATGTTAAAAACAACTTTAATGCCTGGTTGCTATTTTTTAAACACTTTCTATGGCTACATATTCCTCTTGTGATAACGCTGGGTTAGTCACAATTAAAGAAACCAGGCTGGTTTTCGAAAGAAAATGTTCTCGTACTAATGAGGGTTGGACTGTTAGCATTGGAGCTGCGCGAGCTACACGTCACGCAAGGGCCGAGTCTACAGTGAGATCCCGCCCTTTTGCCCTTTTTAGGAACAGGCTTCGTCAGAGCTGGGGAGGAGGAGCCTGTAAATCCACCATGATTTCCCCCTCGAAAGTGGTCATTATGGTAAACGGGGAGGAGTGAGGAGGAGCTGTCTATTCTTTTTAACGGTCTATGATTGAAACAATTTAATAGGTAACCTACCTGCCCAAAACCTTTGATTTCTCATTCTTAAAGCCACACGTGTACAATTTTACCCAATTAATAAAATTGCAGGCATTTATTTTATGGCAGATATTTTCATCATTAAAAAAGAGCTAATGAAATATACAAACAAACAAGAGCCTTTGCTGTGAGCGGCTCACCTCTCTTAAGACACGACTGTAACTTTACCGGGAGTTGGTACATCTCCAGCTCGTCTCCATGGAGATGAGCTGGAGATGTACCAAGAGAATTTGAGATTTAAATAGGTTTGGTTCTCATCCAAATCCATTCTTTGATTACCCACTGCAGTAATAGCATTTTCTGTGTTGAGCTGGTCATTGAGAGCATGTTTTGTGTTAATCCACAAGGCAACAGTATAGTCCAAAATGCCTTTAAGTCAAATTCATTTGTGTAGAGAATTGTTTTATTATTATTAGCACTAGCACTTTACTGTAAACAATATTTACATACTTTATTTTCACAGTCGGTGAAACATGTCTTGTACCTGTGCCATTATGGGAAAAGGTCATGTTTTTAGCATTTAGCCTGCGCTCTAAGAAGTCGCTCGAACGAGAAAGCTCAGTTTAAAAATGTTTAATTCACACTGGCAGTTCAGTGTTTCTGTACAAGTACCACCAAAACATGTCATAGTTTCCCACAATTAAGGCCTGAGCTGAACTCTTGTCATTTCCCCTTGTTGTTTATGGTTTATTGTTGTTGTGGATCTTCCGGGACCCCACACCGTGCAGTACACTGAGTGTTGGGACAGCGGGAGGGAGGAGGACCTGCCCTAGATGTTTTCACTTCATTATGAAACAAGTGTTACATACACACGGCGCCCGGTCGGCACAGTGCTTCACGCAGTCTCATAAACAGATGGGGCTGATAGGGAAAGACTGGGTTTCCCACAATTATGAGTTTCAACAAGTGCCTTTATCCACCACAACATTCTCTCCTGGTTTTTGCCCATTTTTAAGATGTTCACCAAATAGGGGCTTGTTTTTATTTAAACTATTACCTGTAACATCTGACTTTTAATACAAAGCTTATTAAATACATAGTTTACAGAGGCTCAGTCCGTTTCTCCTGTATCGTACATTTTAAACATGAGCGAGAGAGAGAGAGAGAGAGGGAGAGAGAGAGAGAAGGCTTTCATATTTACTGCTAATTACATTTATCTATTCAAAGAAGATAATTATCTTCGGCCCTGGGTCTCTATAGCCTGTCCGTCCATGGGAGTGGATCTCTCCTTCTGTGGTTCTCCCCAAGATTTCTCGTTTCTCCCACCGGGTTTTTGAGTTTTCCTTGCCGTGCTGGAGAGTCTAAGGACAGGGGACACACGCGCCGCTCATCGCCACCACTGCTGACGCTTATTTGGACATTATGTTTGCCTGGATACTTGATTCACCTGAACTTTACATTGTCTCATTTACTGCTCTGTTTTATTGCCTTAATGTTCGGTGCAGCCCTATGAGGCAACTCCTGTTATGATATTGGGCTATACAAAACCATTGATTGATTGATTGATTGATAATTATTATAGCATCAGATGTTATTTTTAAACGTTTTTGAAATCTGGAATTGGGCGGCTTTTCCACGGATGAAAAAAATCGCTGTGTGAGGGTTTGGTCCGAGACGTGTTTAGAGTAAAAAAAAAAAAAACTATTTGAATGACAAAACATCAAATCCACGGCAGCCAGAGCTGCTGTTTCTATGTGTGAGAGCCGCATCATCAGAGGAGCGTGGTTGTTCTTTAAATCATTAAAATACACTGGAAACTCCAGTCACGCCCTGTGTCTAGGGCTGGGTACCGTTAAACGATGTCAGTGTGGTATCAAAAAAAATGCTTGGGTATTACTGGTATTGAAAAATAAAAGTATCAAGCAGGTACAGAAAAAAAAAATTATATCTTAGAAACCAGTTTTGATGCCTGTCGGGTCCAAGCATTAAAGGAAGTTGGACTTTTATGTAATGAAAGAACATTATTGTTCTGATTTATGGTTCTTTATGACAGTATTTATTAATGGTATCAAAACGATAAACGTTCAGGTGTTGGGATCGAAAAAAATGTAACGGTACCCAGCTCTACCTATGTCAACAGGTTTTGGTTGATTTTTCAGGTCACATTTTCACAGCTGAGAACTAAAACCAGCTGTCACATTTTAATTTATTTCTTGGAACAAAAAAACGATACATCTGTGACTGACTGTCTTGGCATTATTGTGATATTTTCAGCTTCCTGTTATTCAGATGTTGCCATGTCAATATGGAGGATTTCGCAATATATGTATATTGTGCAGTTTCTTGGTTATATAGGGCATGTTTTGAAGCTGAGGCTGTTTACCATAATTTGTGTGATTTAACATTAATCAAATTGGAGCCTAAATCGAACACGATAGACATGTTTACGAGCAGGATCCTCTCGACTGGCTGCTCCGGTGGAAAATACAGAGCTCAGACTTCCTTAGGGACAATGCATTTTTACCGTACCCATAATGACCCATGATCTTATAGGAAAATGAAGTGAAGTTCACATAATTACTGGTTTGAAGATTTAAATACAAAGTGTAATTTTACCGACACATATCTTTTACGAAGCTCATTTAACTTTACGGTCCACGGCCAATTTGGTTAGTCATCTCCCCCATGTGTTAATCGCGCCTGTAAACCAGCCAGAGCGTTGGTCAGAAAAACCTCGGAAACTCTTACGTCCTTTTTTTTTCTTCTTTCTCTCTCTTCGTACCCGACGTCAAAACGTATCCCTGTGTGACCCTCTTTTGCAGCACGACATGGACAACAAGATGGCGTCCAGTTTGCTGAAATCCGAGTCCTCCACGCTGCCGTCGAAGCTGATGAGCTCCTCCACCCTGGACGATGGCGAGGTGAAGAAGATCATGGAGGAGTGCAAGAGGCTGCAGATGGAGGCCCAGCGGCTACGAGAAGAAAACAAACAGATTCGGGTGAGGAGTCTGAATGGGAGTGGGTTTTTATTGGCATTGTCGGGGGAAGGTACATTCACAAACGAGGATTTTGCTTTGGTGGAGTAAAGGCCACAGCCCAAGAAGTGCTAATGCTAATGACACCCATGTCCTCTTGATCTTTCTTCAGTGACAATTTAAAAAAGCTTTTATGAGACTATAAATTAGGCACTGATTGCATTTATTCCCCAATTTAGTTTAAGCCAATCTCAGCTATAGCAGCCTACAATGTGATATAAGGCAGAATTTTCCAATCTTTCATAGACTGTTGAGAGATGCTACTGTCAATCGGTATAAGTTTCACCCAGCTCGTCTTGCTGATTGAAAGCACATAATTCCTTGCCTCCAGCAGCACCTCCGCCCTCCTCTCTCTTCTTCACCCCGCGGGCTGCTCCTGTGGCTAAGATTAAACTAACAGAGCTCCCTCCCGCTGATGGGAAGTGAAGTGTGTTACAGCCTGGCGCCTTTCACACTCCACCCGGGGCACAGGCTCACGTGAACCCTTCCACAGATCCGCTTTCTCTGAGCTAATAGATAAAGCCGGTTTCTCCGTGACTGATGCGGTCACCGTGTTGTCTGCAGAGACTTTGTCGGGGACTTGTTTGGCAGCAGCATGGCAACAGATCGTCCAAAACATTTCAAACTTCAGGTAGTTTGCTTGAATTAGAAATGTCAGGATTAGGAAGAATCTGAAGAATGTTGTCTCCCGTTCAGATGCGTTTAAAGGTCCTTCAGGTCAATAGATCAAAACAAACAAAACAGTCTGTCAGATTTTACAAGGAAGAGGAAATGAGATGATTGATCTCAGTGGAGGGCAGGGTTCTTAGACTTAGACCATCTTTATTGATCCACAGGGGAAATTGTTATGGGCATGATTTTAAAACAAGAATGGAAAATCTAGCTAAACTCACAAACTGTCTATACGGTCCCGATCAAAAGGTTTAGACCACTTGAAAAATGGCAAAAATTCACATTTTGCATTGTTCAAGCTTAACAATATTCCAAATAGAACTTCAATCTGCAACAAGAAGAAATGGGAGTGAGACCAAAAAAATAAATAAAGCTTTAAGTAAAGCTTTTTAACAACAAACTGAAATAGTCTGTGTAGTGGCTAAATCCCATTTAGGCCGATGAGGGCAGCAAATCCAGGTGAAGTAAGTGACGCGTTGACTGTGCACTTCAATACAAATCCGAAGAGTCAAATTGTACAAAATTACAGCTGCTTTATTAGGTTCAAATTCATAATCAAGTTCCAATAATTCATCATAAAATCCAGTTCATCATTTCCATAAAAGGGGCTAAAAACACACACAGTGAAACGGTCAATAAACTGTGTGCTCGTCTGGATTGCCAACACCTGTGGGACTAAGGTGTGGCTCCCCATTTATAGATCACCACCACAGCTCCTACTAGTGGTGACACATGGCTCCAACAGTCTGTTTTTGCAGCTGATCAAAAGTTTAAGACCACATGACTTTAAAAGGCCAAATCTGTGCAAGAATTTGGATTCAGTGTCATTTTCTGTCAGGTGTTCACACTGTCATGAGGTCTCGATGACAAAGGCAGAAAAAACCTTCTTGTTTTGAACATGGTCGAGTTGTTGAGCTGCATAAGCAGGGCCATGGCCGCTGAGGCGAGTCATAGTAAAACATCCATCTATCCATTTTCTTCCGCTTTATCCGGGGCCGGGTCGCCGAGGCAGGAGTCTAAGCAGAGATGCCCAGACTTTCCGCCTCGCACACCTCCTCCAGCTGTTCTGGAGGGACCCCAAGGCGACACCAGGCCAGCTCGGAGACATAGTCGCACCAGCGTGTCCTGGGCCTTCCACAAGGCCTCCTCCCAATAGGACATGCCTGGAACACCTCCCGAGGGAGGTGACCAGGAGGCATCCGGAACAGATGCCCTAGCTGGCTCCTTTAGACGTGAAGGAGCAGCAACTCTACTCTGAGCTCCTCCCGGGTAACTGAGCTCCTCTCCTGATCTTGAAGGGTGCGCCCAGCCACCCTGTGAAGAAAGCTCATTTCGGTCGCTTGTATTCGCGATCTTGTCCTTTTGGTCATTACCCAGATCTCATGACCATAGGTGAGGGTGGGAACGTAGATCGATCGGGGTCTTGTTCATGAGTTCCCTCACTCGTGAACAAGACCCCGAGATAGTAAAACAGTCATTTTGAATTTCCTCAACACTGAGCCGGAGGACTCGATTGGCTGTCCATCAAGACACTGGACGATCCTCGACCCACATTAAGGCTGTTACTGGAGCCCGTAACTTGTTTCAACGGGAACAACAAAATTAGAACTAACAAAAACACACTTAAACTTCTTAAGCTTCTAACCAATGTTTAAATGAAGGAACTAACAACACAAGTGTCTCAATGAAATGATCTAGTCACACAAAAAAACGGGGCTAGTAGCCACAGCTGACGAACTAATGAGACACAGCAAACAAACGGGTGGCGGACTGGGTCTAACTGAGCCCAGCCACCTCGAGCAGGCGAGACAGCTCAGATTTTAACAGGCGCGGCAGTTCAGGTAGAATCGCGTGGTTGGACGAGCAGATGATTGGCAGGGCCAGAGGATTGGAGGACCAGCAGAAAGGCAGCCAACTAGGGGACGAATCACACAGCTTTTCCTCAGTCCAAATTAAACTACTTATTGAATTAAATGGCCTCTTAAACAAATGATGAGATCTACAGCAATTATAAACTTAACTTGGCTCATTTCTAAAGCTATGCCCTCCGCCTGAACTTGGTATTATGACATTGCACGATCGCAGATGATTAAATGTAATTCTCATCACGTTTTCCTCGCCTTCTCTCTGCAGGAGGACGACGGCCTGCGGATGAGGAAGAGCAACATGATGTCCCAGCATGCATCAATGGGCATGAAGCGAGAGGAGGGGCTTAGCGCTCGCAGCGTCGCCCTCATCGTCCTGTTTTTCGTGCTCGGCGTCATTGTCGGCAAACTGGTCTTGTAGAGAGTGGCAGCATGCGTTCGGGGTGAAAACAACCAACAACCATCAAAGATAAAAGAAAAAAAACGCGGGATGTGGGTTTCTCCTTCTTTTTTGGATCGGAAATGCCTTGTCCGCGGGACGGGGGCGTGGTAACGATTTTGATTCATTTATGTAAAAAAAAAAAACAACAACAAAAGAAATTGAAAAATGAAAGGTTATGATAAACATGGAGAAATCGGTTTTGCCGCTAAGTAATCATGACGTAATCTGTCAAAGATTGTTTGTGCGTCAGATGTCAATTTTAAATGTCAGTGAATTTTTTGCTTTGAATGTTTTTTAACGCAGAGATTGTGTCCCTGAATTTCAGCCACTACATTTTAGAATACACAAATGTTTTAAAGGGGGCTATTATGCAAAATTCACTCAAGCCCCATACCTGAATTTTTCCCTTTTTTTTTTTTTTAACAAATAACGAAAGAGGAAGCCACAAATTTAAAATGTTAGTTGTGATCCACACTCATTCCTAACTTTCCTAACAGCGTTGTGCCATCCCAATTCTTTTAGGCACGTTTCACAACTTGCAGGGTCAATTTTCAGCATCGCTTTCACAGAAATGCTAGAAAACTGCAAGTTTATAAATTTGTTCCAAATTATAATTAGAGGCTCTATGTTTTTCCCTCAAATGTCTTGAGTTTACAATACACTTAAGAGAGGACAAAGCGAATTTCGTTCCATTACTAGAAAGAAATCAGGTATAGTGCCTTAAATTGAGCTTTCTGGCATGTTACAATGTTCTCTCGTCAAACACATACCAAGAGTTCTGTTTGGAGCCACTAGCGCATCTTTGAGTATTCTTTGAATCTCCCATAGTGGCAGAGAAAGCTCCTCTGGTTCCCAAAATTTTCCACTCCAAATACATTGATTATTAAAAACTCTGAGATGAGAAAATTCAAGCATGTTTTTCCCAGCGTTGAAACAAAATCACAGCACAAAACCTACGGGCATATAAATCTGACAATCTGATGGCACAGACAATCTTCCGTAATAAACATTCTGGCTCAAAAATCCCCAAAGTTCCCAAAGTGTACAAAAAAAACGATTTGGATGGTAATGTTGAAGACCAATGGATTTTCTAACACTGGCGAGGCAGTGGTGGTGCGACTGTGAGCGAATGTTGATTTCACTGTACCGTCGTCGTTTGTTGTTTTTTCTAAATGGCGTCCGGAGCCTGTTGACCTGTAAATTGCCCCCCCTTCCCCCTCCCGTCACTGTACAGAATACCCTTCCAGTTGGAGCCCCTTTAAGAATTGAAGGGATTTAACCAGAGATGATCACTACTACTACTACTACAACTAATGGGGTAACACGCACATACAGGGCTTCATCAGACTGACGACCACCGATCAGACGTGGTTTAAAAATCAACCAAACTGAGGCCATTGAATCCTGTGAAATCCGAGCGCAAAAGAGTTATCGTTCTGTGTCCGTAGGTGTGTTTGCGGCAGAGGTTTCTAGTTCACACGGTGCTGGTTTAGAGTGAAAAATGTAGGTTTTTTTAAATGTGGTGACTTGGGAGGTTGGATGTTTTTGACACATTGCTTTAATCGAACGGTTATAACCATGTTTGTGTACATACGCTCTCAGTCGGGTTTGGGTTCAGTTGAGAACCTCTATTGTCAGAGGCTTCTTCTCACTCATAATGCAGTATGTTAAGACTGGGTATTCACTTTGCGTGCTAGATGATTTGGGCGATTATGATTTTACACCGGGGGTAGGCAATGTCTGGCCCGCGTGCAAAATCCGGCCTCACGCAAATATCCTCTGGCCTCTCGGATGATTTTGAGAAATGCAACTGCAAACAACAGAGCTCAAATACTTGTTTAAATACCCAGAAAATACTAAAATATTGTCAGTAACTTTTGAAAAATTTACTGGGGGAGGACCGCCGGACCCCCTTTTGATATATACAAAAATCTAACGCTTATACTAGTAGAAAGTGGTTCTTAAGTTTAGGTCTTAAGGGGGAGGTTCCGCCATCCATCTATTTACTACGGGGGGAAAATGTCCTGCCACCAAACAAAGTTACCTGCTCCTTTTCTTTAACCAGTGGTATGGAGTGCACTACAAAACACTATTAACAAAAGTTAATCTCAAGCATTGGCTTAAATAAATTGAATTGAGGAAATGTATCTTGTTATGAGCGGTTTTCACTCAGACTTTTTTCCTAAGGTCATTATGCTTGAATAAAAGAAGGTAAAACTGCCAATGGATTAGACCAATTTTCTTACCCCGTTGCAGTGAAATTACCTGAAATAAAGACGAAATGTATTGAAACGAGTCAGAAACATCTCTAAACAAATGAAATAATCTAGGTCAAATACCCAACTAGATCTTAACTATCAAAACAACTCACATTTGGATGATTATGCTCAATTTGAGACTAGATTTAAACTACTCTAGTTAATTACTGTTTGCAGTGTGGCTTCGGGACCCACAGTCACCCTGGGGATGACGAGCCACAACACAAATACGACTTGTGAAATATAATGAAAAATATTGTCATTTCCTCAAAAATCGCTTTGAATAAGATTAAATAAGCAAAAACGCTGAAATAATGATTAAAAAACAACCCCATAACTGTCATTTAACAGACTCAAATAGGGATTCAGTACTTTATCTGTAAATAAATATTAACTGAAAACTATTCCCCGAACGGTTTACACAATGATAGTTAATCCCAAATATTTGAAATACCGCTCCGATTCGGTGTAAAACTAGTCTCGGATCTCCATCTTTTGACTTTGGAAAACGATTGACCCGTCACCACCAACAAAACCTGGTCTATTATGCTTATACTCCAACCGAAAAAATACATACTTTTAACTGAAGCGCTTTTCTTATATTTATTGCACTGAATTTGTCGCACCTAAAATGTTGTTTCACGAATTAAAACCTTTGTTCATAACTTTGTTCACGTCTTAAAAGTCATTGTCCGCTATCTCCATTTGTCAAGTCCGTGCACAGAAAATCTGTATTATGTTTAAGTATAAGTCGCACTGGTATCTGCTCTCACTTGTGATTTGACACCGAGCTTTTTACTATAATGTACCGCCTTTATTTTTTATTTTTTTTACTGCAGTAATCCACGTGTTGCCCAGTTAATGATGAAGGATATGAATCGTGCGCACAGTCTGATAACTCCTTTTGCTCTTATTTCCGGGATTGAACAGACCCACGTATCCAAACACTACCTTCGTATTTCCTTATGCAGTGTCCTTTTTTTTCCCCCCACTCGTCACATGTCACTCACCACGGCCCTCGCATTTCGCGCCGGGGCTCGTTTTACTGCATGCGTTCACGATGAAGAGTGTTGCATCTGGACTTTTTTAAAAATCTAATTTAATAGCTTTTATAATACGGTGATAATGATAATACACGTGTCATTTTTGGCTGTAGGTTTGCACAACTGCATTTCTGATTTTGTTTAGTTTTTTTTTCTTTGTGTTTTTGTTGCGTTTCTATGATTTTTAATGATGTCATGTCTGTCGTTTGGGTCTAAAAGCGTTTAAGGAACTAGCAGCTTCGACATGAACTGAACCCGTTTTAGCTTCTGAGTCTTGCCTTGTGACCTGTTTCAGCGAGTTATTCTCAGTCCAAGAAGATGGTGTGAGCAAATTGTCTGACTACTACTGTATATAAAAAGTTTATACATGTAAAAAATGGACACGCGAGGATACATTTTGATTTGCGCTGGTCGGGAAATGAAGATGAAGAGAGATCACCGCGGTCTATTTTTTTATTCCATGAGAGTCAACGATGTGCGAAACTGGTGGAGAGCATGACGCGGGACATCAATGTTTTCCACCAAAAAAAAACTTGTACTTTAAGATGCACTGCCGGGCCCGAAAAGAGGTCACTCTCTCTAAATTTAGCTTTGATTGCAGCACTTGTTCACTGATTTGATGCGCTTCCGCAGTGATGCAAGATTTATTTCCGTCCAATGTCGCATTTATTTGACGAGATGACGAGAGAACTGTGCAATGCCTTGTCCGGGACATCTCAAAGATTCTCATTGGAGTTACAGTCTGTGGTATGCGAAGAAGAAAAAAAGTCATTAGTGGAATAACCTGGTCCTTCGTTTGACCTAGAACTGACTGTGGTGACTTTTTATTTCGGCCCGGCGGTGCATTCTACATGTTAAAGAAAAATCCGGTAACACTTTATAATAACTACATCTTATTTAGCCTTAACCCTGACCTGAACTGAGCACATTTTCTCCAGTTTTGTTGTACTCAATCTAAAAGCCAAAAATAGAGCGACAAAAACGTGATCATAAAGTGACCAAAAGAGCAACAAAAAAGCGATGGGAAAAAAGTGTAGAAAAACAACTCCATTTAGCTCCATTTACACTGGCCCTTTAACTGCTGACATCATCAGTGACATCAGCTGGAGGCAGGAAGTGATCAAGAGAAATAAGATTAAACTAAAACTAGCGATTTTAAGTGTAAAACTACAACTAAAAGATGTGTCCTGTTGTGGCTTAAGGTGCAAGAACAAGAGGAATGACATTTGAGACGATAAAATAAGGTTTATCTGATATTTCCAAAAACAGTTAGACATTTGTTTCTCGTTACTATGACAACAGCTATAATGGAAATGGATAGGAATCGAGCTTCCCGCCTCCAGCTAAGCCCTGAATGTTTACAAACAATTAAAGGGTCTATAAGCTGTGACCTTATGGATTTGGGTAAAGCTGAACTGGAGAAAATGCACTTGGTGAAGAGGTTAATAAATGACGAGTTGACACTTAATTCATCATGAACACTTCATGAGTTAAATGTGACTAATACTTAATTAAAAGGTGCAACTTTTTATGCGGGGGGGAAAAAAATTGATATTTGTGCGTATTTGATCTTGTAGTGACCCAGCGGCTGTATGAGTGGTCATGGCGCCTTTACTTTCCATCACATCGGTCACGGACCCTCTCACCAGAAAAACAACTGATCCGGGAGCGTCCTAGAGACCACCGTGATCTAAAGTAAAAGCTCAATGCTGACCACTCATACACTCGTACAGCCGCTGGGTCACTACAAGTTCAAGTACACACAAATATCAACTTTTTTGTCTGCGTAAAAAGTTCCATAATGCATCTTTAACTACTACAGTTAATGCCTAACTCATAATGAATAGTTCTTCACATACTTCACTTATTCATTGTTAAGTAGTTAAGTGCTAACTAATGAATTGTTCATGATGTGTTAAGTGTTATTAAGGCTAAATAAGGTGTAGTTATTGTAAAGTGTTGCCAAAAATCCTACAATGCGCAAAGTTTGAACTACTCCAAGATCTTCCTGACTGTGTAAATGTTACGGCTGGAAATAGACATCACGCTGTGGTCTCTTTTGTCTTTCAGAGCTGTATCTTCTCCCATCGGTGTCCGGCGTACTTGTTTATTTTGCGTCTTGGTTCATTCTTTTGAGGCAAAACGTGTTAAGCTGCCAAGCTTCCCTTCCCCGCTGTCGCATTTGATGTCCCATCCATTTATAAATACGTCTGGAAAAAAAACCCAGCTGCTTCTTTGATTATCGAACGCCATTTAAAGCTCTCGCAAAAAAAAACGAAAATCCTTTGCTTTTTGCCTCAAGGGACCACCTCATGTTCAGACAAACATGGCGACTTTGATTAAGAAAAATATGCATCGTCAAAAAGCAATTGTTCAGCGTGAATTGAAGCCGAGGAGGTTGGTTGGGGATGACTTGCTGCTTAGAGGGAGGGCAGAGCAGTCCTGTGCATATAGTACTATGTATATAGGCTTTAACATAGTACTTTTGGAGTATTTCTACACATAAAAGTACCCCAGTATCAGCGTACATCGAATTTTCATACTCCCCTGTCTTGATACAACTGACCCAGCGGTTTGCTATACTCACAATTCGTCATAACAATCGTTAACGGCGTCGCGGTTTCAAGGCTGGTTGTATAAATCTCACTGCACCGACTTGCCATGGAGTCTCCTCCTCTCTCCGACCGATGCCGTAAAAATCCACGTGAAAGCGCAGGCGGGAGATGAAACTGTTTTGTATGTATATAAATAAATAAATAAATGAGTCTATCTGAAAGAAGAGGGTGAATATTCCTAGTAAAGTAGTCTCTCTGGTGTATAAAAACAACCCAATGACCTGGTTGGACTATGTAGCATCTTAATAAATTAAATAAAGCCCCTTATCAACCGTGTCGAGTCATTTTATTTGTGTGCGGTCATGCATGATGCTGAAGCTGAGAAATGTAGTCAAACAAGTAAACACTCCCAGAAGGTTTTTACGCCTTGCAACGGCATGCAGCCTGCGTGAGTGAGGGGTCGGTGGAGAGTCCTACAGATGTGTGAAGCCCGACCCCTGGGCAGCTGTGGCTACATTACCGTCACAAGAGCATGGAGTGCAAGAAAATTGTTCCCCTTGTGAAGCGCTTTGGGTCATTTCTATTCAGTGTTGTGGGTAACGTATTACAAAAGTAACAAGTAACTAAGTAATATAAGTAAGTATGTGCTTTATTTGTCATTGTACAAGCGTACAACAAAATAGTGTTCAGGTGTTAGTCCTGAGCCACTGCCACTGAGCCGCGCTGCCACTGTGGGTCAACCTGACCAGGATGTTTTGGAGGTCGGGGAAACCGTAGCACCCGGAGGAAACATGGCTGCCTTCAGTCTCCTCTGATCCTCTGAAAAGATGCAGTGCCTCCTGGGTTTATCCCTGTTTCAGAGCGTGGTGTTCCGCACTGGTCAGCTCCTCCTTCCTCCTGCGCAGCTCCCACCGCTCCACAACAGATTTTCACCATCTTCTGGGAAGATCTTAGCAGTTGATCTGTTTTATTCTCCAGTGAACGTCCTTTAGCCAGAACAATAGAAGGCATGTGTGGCTTCGCTGTGAGTCTGGCCCGGATACCTCCTCGTTTCCTGTAGCTCCTCTTGTGACGTCTCCACTGTGCTGCAGGTGTAGGGGCTCTTAGTGCCAGAAGAAGAAACTTCAAGGTCTCAAATGGGTTTAGCTGATAAGCTAGCTGTTTGTTTACTTTTAAAAGCTGTTTTCTTCAGGACCATTATGGACTCTTTGCAGTAAAAATCCACCGATCCCCACAAAAACACGGCAAAGACGTACAAAAGTATCCAGTGGAACAATGTGGAACACAGAAACCACAAATGCAGCTCGCAGAAAAGGCAAACAATTCAGCTGTACCAAGAGAGGGAGGTTGCTCCCCACGTTGCCATGACGCCAGTTAATATAACACATTATTTACTCAAAATGAGGTAATATATTAGTCATTATGATTCAAGTAACTCAAATAAAATGCAGCACCAAATCAAGTTAGAACTGGTGTACAAGACCTGCAGTCAAAACAAAACACGAGAGAATGGGGAAAGCAAAGGAAATCTTTGACTGCACTTTTGCTCTGTGGCATCATTATGCTAATTTACACCTGTAGTCCCTGGGCAGGTGATGTATAGAAAAGACAACTTCTACATTTACAGAGTTAATGAAATGTGAACTAAATGACCGCTTAGTGTAGTATTGCTAAAACTAGGTATCAACAATCAAGATTCACTCTAAATTCCTTCTCTTACAGTCTGCATACCTTTCTCATTCATTCTCTCCTTTTGAATCCTCACATTCCCGCCTTCATCCTCTCTCTCCTTCTCAATCATGAATACAGAACATACACTTTTACATCAACACATTTCATGCCAAAAGTAACTAAAAGTATTGTAAAACTGTAACTACTAATATAGATTATATTACAATTTTAAAGAAACTTGCCCAACAGTGTTGATATTAGAGAATTAAATATATTTTTTATCATCATTGGGAAGTTTAAATCGTGGACTGGGCTGGGTTTGAGTTTGTTTGGCCTCTGTTTGCTTCTAGTCACAAGAGTTAAGAAGAAGCTTCTGCGAATAGAAACGAATCATCCTCAAGTCAACCAAACCCAGAACAGTCGACGCTTTAAGCTTCGCTGCGTTTAATCGCCTACATCCTGGACGAATGAGAACCGTCACAAAATAATTTTTCTTACCATATGTCATTTTCTTAATCCTTCTTTTCGTATGTATCGTGGTGGTAATATCTTAATGTCATCAATATAATATGTGTTTGGTTGAATAAAATGTAAATTCGACTCCTACTTTTTATTATTATCGTTATTACTTCCACCACAAAGAGACAGTTTTGGCATGAGCTCTTCATCAGACATAAAATATAAGGACTTTCTTGAGACTGTGCGTGTCTTGATGTCTTTTTACATCCAAAAATATGTCGCCTCTGTTGTCAGAATTGAAGAAAAATAGTTGCTGCAAGCTTATTCAAAATCCTTTCCTCAGTGTTGAAATTGCATTACAAATGACCCATTAGATTTGTACATCTGTTCCAGTTGCGGCGCTGAATAAAATGTGTTGGTTTAGTTGTTGCTTTTGCACCCTTGGACCTGTGCAGCCACGTCTTCGTTCCCCTGACGTTCAGCCTCCGGCCCCGGAGCATCTCGTCTGTTTGCCTTGGCTGCAACTTTAGGACAGATCAACAAATGTTGTTCTCTGCTCATGCATCCAGGTGTATTCCCCATCTCCCAGAGAACGCAGGAGGAATTCTGTCCGGAGTAAGTGAAAATTACCCTCCAGTCCTGTAGTTTTGTGGAGCCAAGAGCAGGTCAAAAAGCAGCGAGGATTAGAGAGTTTACAATGTGCCGACCAGGGCTGTTTCTGTATATTTATACATAAATATAATGACAATGGAAAGTATTCTAAGAGTATTCAGAATACAGGCTTAGACAAAGTAGTGGAATACATTACTGAATACAATTTTAAGGCAAGTATTCGGTTTTCAGTAACTAAATACAATTTTAAGTATTCTCCCTGTAGTGGTATGCGCGTGCCCGTTGGCCAGCCAATTGCGCTGCGGCAGAGCCTTGATTGCGGTAACTCTCTTCACCTGTCGCCTCTCTCTCCTCACCTCTGGCGTCCGCATGCAGTGTAGCTGTCCGTGAAGCAGAGCCGCTGAAACAGGCTCACAAATAGCCACTAAAACGCAAAGTACTGCTTTTATAGCTTTAAACCGGTGGCTTAAACGCTGCGTGGCGATCTCCGTGGCTTCTTGTGACGGCGTGCGGGCCACCCTTACTGTTTGGCTTGTGTGTAAAACACGGTCTCGGTTTCTGTCAGCGCATGGGCTGACTTCAACTGTTGTCGCCAGATTTAGAGCGCCTCCTCGGCTGTTGTGTTGGCGTGGGGCTGCACCAATCTCCCGCAGTCCTCACTCTTAAACATTGTACCTCCTTGTGTTCATTTAGTCCGGAATTAACTGAGAAGTTGTACCTCTACGCTGCACTCTAAACCGCAGTGATCTCGGGTCTTCAGACGGGCCTCCCTTCTGGCTCCCCTTCTGGCTCCCCTTCTGGTTCCCCTTCTGGTTCCCCTTCTGGCTCCCCTTCTGGGCTACTCTTCTGGGTTCCTCTTGTTGGTTGCCCCTTGCCGCCCTAGTTTCCACTACTACATCGCTCTTCGTCCAACCACCGTTAGGCACTGCTATTGGGACTAAAGTGCCTGTAAACTGTTGCCTGGACCAGTCTTGGGTCCAGCGGAGCTCACGCCCAAAGAAAGACTGGTAACGTACAAACTGGGCACTTCGTTGGCCCTTTCTGCCATATATAGGGGGTTCAATAAGGACCTGACCAAGGTGTGGTGTAGCGCTGTTTGTCCCCGGTTACTTTTGGTTACTTTGTGTTTATGTATTTTATGTTTGTGTGAACGTGAAAGAATGATTGGAACAAGATTTTAAAATCAATTTAATAACACTATTTTAAACAGATTGTTAAAATAAAGAAAACTATATTTTTACAACATACTGTCTCTGGTGCTCTTCAGTCCACGAACCTGCGATTGCCTTACTGCGGGGGGTTATTTTGTGTTGCTGGTTACTGCCAGCGGTTAGTGTTTGGTCCTGGAGCCATCTCTCCAGGTGGCGTTGTCGTTCATTTGGTTATTGTTTCTAAATTTACGTATAGTTATTTGTTCCCTTCCTACCATACGGTCACATCCCCAACACTGGTTAGATGTTCAGTTGATGAAGCTGAACAAACCTGCAAACACCGGGAATTGAACCTGGTCTGTAACATGGTACAACCGGGTCCTCCTGCACGGCCTCTTTAATTTTGGGTGTGGTTTTCCTTGCTTGTGTTTTTTCCCTTTATTTGCTGTGGGCCATTGGCCATGTTTTATTTAATTAGTTGGCAGGTGTGAAAGGGTGGGGCTACCTGTTTAAAACCAGCTGAATCATTTCCTCTCCCTCATTCACTCTCGTTCAGCCGGGGTCCAGGCCAGTCTGAAGACCAGTCGGCCGCTCTACAGAGTGGGCATGGGGAACACTGGGGTCGCCGTACCTGACCGGTGGCTAGGACCGGAAGCCAGTAGCAGAGCGAGCCGACGTAGCCTGGACCCCTGGCAAGAACATGCAGCACCTTGTGAACTACCAACAGTGGACTCTTTCCCCGGACGCATAACAAACGCTAACACGCTCCTGTCTGCTATACTGCCTTTTTGTAATACAACCCTAAAAACTTCTCAATTCTCATGGTCTCATTCATGGTCCTGGTGATCTCTCGGTACCTGTGGTGGAAGGGCGTTACAGGTCTCCTTTTCCCTTGACAGGGATAGGTAACGTCAGGTCTCGGGGCCAAATTGCACCTTGGTCGACCCAGCGCCATTGAGGATGGGTCCAATGCAGAGAATGAATTTCCCCACGGGGATTAATAAAGTATACCTTATCCTTAAAGGGATACTTCGGGATTTTTGACATAGGGCCTCATTTCCTAGTTATCCGGAGTGTTGTTGATGTCTGGAGATATTTTTTCTTAAATTCATGCAGTTCTAGCTTTAGCCTAGAGCAAGGCTAAAGCATTTCTATGGTAAACGCTAGCCTGCATTACAAAACAGTCTGGCGCACTCCACAGTGCACCTGAGGTAAATCACTTATAACGCCAGACTAACGATATAAATGTCTGTGTCGATAGGTTAATTTTAACCATTTTGCATTTAAAATAACTTATGTTTGAGCAGCATCAGCTTCGTGGCTGTAAGCTAACGCAGCGGCGGAGTGATCTGCGAGAAAATAGTCCCTCAAAATGCAGTAATTCATGTGATACAAGGTCAGTTTTATTAAAAAAAATATTCTATTAACGCAGACATTTATATGGTTAGTCTGGTGTTATAAGTGATTTACCTCAGGTGCACTGTGGAGTGAGCCAGACTGTTTTTTAATGCGGGCTAGCGTTTACCATAGAACTGCTTTAGCCTTGCTCTAGCCTAGCGCAACTAGACTCTTCAAATATAAGAACTGCATGAATTTAAGAAAAAAATATCTCCAGACATCAACAATACTCTGGATAACTAGGAAATGAGGCCCTTTGTCAAAAATCCCGAAGTATCCCTTTAACATAGATTAAAAAAATAACTAAATAAAAATCCATCCATCCATTTTCTTCTGCTTTAGCCTGGGCCGGGTCGCAGAGGCAGCAGTCTGAGCAGATATGCCCAGACTTCCATATTCACACTTCCTGCAGCTTTCTTGGGAGGTGACCAGGAATCATCCGAAACAGATGACCGAGCCAGCTGAGGAAGGAGAAGGAGCAGTGGCTCTGCTCTGAGCTCCTCCCGGGTAACTGAGCTCCTCACCCCATCTCTGAGGGGACGTCATGCCACCCTATGAAGGAAACTCATTTCGACCACTTGTATTCGTCATCTTATTGTTTCAGCCATGAGAAATAAATTAAAGTGAAAATAAAATAAATTACCTTTAAAAAAAAATATCTTGGAGAGGATGCTCAGACTATAGGTTGATTTCCGATGACGTCACATTTCTCCCACAACTCCATACGGCGCCATCTTGTGTCAAGTTTCTAATTGTTTGTGTTGCAGATCATTGATAATATCCTGAAGTGATGGTTCACACCTGTGTTGTGGGACAAGAGACAATAATTCGATATCCCAAAAGTGATTTATCACCAAGGAACAGAGACAGAAAAACGTTCGTGTGAGAGACTTAAGCTATGGCTGGTGATAATAAACAGAGAGGTTTTCGATCCTGACACTATTAAGTCTTTTTTATTTTCACGTATCATGCAAGTGCACATTACAATGATTATGTTTGCCTACCCATCGATCACATGGATCTTTGTCAGTGAAAAAACACACTAGCGACTTCAGTAGCCCTGAATAGACACAATTATATACATTATGTGCATGCGAGCCGTACATAAACATTGTCGATTGACACACAACATGGCTGCTCGCCGAGGAGGTGTCAAGAAATGGAAACTCCTTGTTGTTCCATGTTAAGATTTATTTTTCTCTCCAAATCATAGCAGGAGTTTAGCTCACATTGGGAAGGTTTGGCTCTAACTGGGCATATGTCTTTATCTTTAATATTCATCGAAAGCAGCACTAACTGGACTGTCCTGAACATTGTTTCCCTCTCCAGACACACGTTGCCTTGCAGTACATTCTCTATTTTTCTGATCACGTTTTTGTCGACTCCCTCTGCACCACAATAGCTTTCACATTTTTGCACTATTTCCCAATCTAACTCCCCTTTTTGTTGGTGTTAACGCTGATATAATTACTTTTGGCGACTTTTGGTGCGTATCACTTTACCCCGTTATAAAAGTTTGCAGAAAAACAAACTTTCCCATGCCTTTATCATGGTTTCCCACTTAAAGCGTGCATTTCAGTGGATATAATGTCCTTATAATGTAACTCAATACGTTTTGCAGCATAGCTTTTGGCATGCTGATAAGGATTGCCGTTACTTTGGTCCGCCAAGAAGTCTGCTCTTCAAGTTGTGGGGTCGTAACCATTTGAATAAGGCCAGAAGCGGGCCAGAAATCTTGGACAAAGGACAATTGGCATGAACAAGTGGAAGGGAAGTTAGCCCAGAAATAACCTTTTCAATCATTTGTGTAACCTTAACCTCCGAACAGCAATCTGACCTGATTTAACAAGCAATTGGGGCTGACAAGAAGCCTTCAGGAGAGTGTTTCTGCACATACAAGTCCCATGTGGCGTGTTTGTTAAAAAGATTGTCTCATTTTGGACGACGTTCTTCAAATATACAGTAATTTATGTAGTAAAAAGGAAAGGGAGTTAATCTCAAGCTTGGTCGGAGATTTCCCCGATGGCTTAATGGATAAAAAGGTCTTTGAGATAGTGTTGGAATGATTCTAGTCAGCAGAGCTGTTTCTTTCTTTAGTGGACATATTATGCATATTTGAGGCTTAAAGACATTCTTTTGGTCAGCTATATCTTACGTTAATAATAATATAATTAAGCTCTCGGAAGAGTCTGGAGATTAGCTTTTTCTTCTAGCCTTTAAGTCAAATAAGTAAGGGATAATGCACGACGAGGTGTCCATTATCAGAAATAACTGGACGACGCGGAGTCCAGTTATTCTGATAATGGCGTGATGCGTGATAATGGACACCACTCCGAGGTGTCCATTATCACGCATTATCCCGCTTATACCATGCTCCCGCAAACTGAAACTGTTCATTGGGGCCTGTTTGCTTATTTTTTTAAAGTCCTGGGCAGGAGTTATTTCACTTTTTAATCAGTTTTACCTGAAACTAGTTCCAGCTCAATTGTTTACCGTTACTATGGGAACAGCTGCAGTGGAGGGATATATGGTGCATTCATGGGGGAGCTCGTTTTCCCGAGATGTGACGCCATTGTCCCCAGTTGGTTTGTGTTCATGTGTTTTTTATGTGGGAAAGTGGGGATTTTGATGTTATCAAACACAAAACGGTCTTTTATCATTGATTAGCACTTAGCTGAGCTAATCATTTAAATGTGTTGTTAGCGTCTCAAAAGCTAAACGTTAGTTTGGTAGTTATCACGTAAATTTACTTTTGCTAACGTTGATGTCAGGTATTTCCCTCGCAATTTTGTTACTACGAGGATGACGACAGCTAACACTAAAAAGTAGCAGTGTTTAACTTAAAAGCTCCATATTAGACGATAAAAGAACAAATCAGCTGATTTCCGCAGTCAGGTGCGGAAGTCGGGAAGCTCGTTTTGATCCGAGTTCCCCAGTCGTTTTCCCCAGTTGAGTGAGCATTCACGTGAATTCCCCAACTGGGGAAGTCGTTCACCCGAGTTCCCGAGGACCACATGAATAGAACGTGATTTAATTGTTATTTAACTGTTTCCGGGCTAGGTGTACATTGTCACTTTTTAACGGACACCTTCCAGCCAATCAGAATCGAGTATTCACACAGACCATGGTATAATAACTGGGAAATACACAAGCTGAAGCCTATTTCCAGTCATTTTGTTTGACTTAAAGGTCCTAGGTCTGACATTTGTGGAAAAAAGACATTAGGACTGATCTTCTGCCCGGCGCAAGGACAGCGTTGCTGCAAATGAGGCGGACATCTTGCATGTGAGCAGCTGTTGCGCTATGTGCCTGCGCTACAAGCGAGAGAGTTGTCGCTTCTAAAAAAAAAGAAGTGTCACTGAGGCGTGGTTAATTAGCACTGAGAGCACAGCTCTCCTATGGCAACGTCACATTCTTTTCCTCATTTATATCGCGCTGCCTCATGTTCTTCAGAGTCTGGTTGGAGGAAAAAGGTTGTTCTACATAATGTAAATATAAATATGATTTGATTATGATTTGATTATCCACTGCAAAAAGAGCATTTTCTGTCTCACTGGTCATTATGATTATGATGTGTATTGCTGGCTACAAGAATCCAAAATGTCGTGCAGTGTGTCTTTAAATTCCATGGGCTATTTTGTGTTTAATTTGTTGATTTGATTGATTCTGAATTTGTATTATGTAAAAAGATACTAATAAGGACTGACAATAGCACCGTACGCACATAATCAGGCTTGGATATTCTAACATAATTTAGAAAATCAGTTGACATACTATGGTCTCTAGGCTATACTGTATGTCATGGATGATCAGTCAGATTCTGTACAATTTTGGCAAAGGGAAAAATCGACTATAGCAGAAACTATATGTCCACACATTTGCATATGGGTGGGAGCTGTTCAGTATTGTCTATAGTATACATTAAGTCATGTCAGAAATTCCCCATTATAGTTTGGCATCAGAGCAAGAGGCTGTGTATGGCAGCTCTGTGGGCGCTCACAGTCTAACACTTCCCTTCATTTGTCCTACAACCAACAAAAGACTTTCCAATGGGAACTCATTTGATTTACCACAAGCCTGTCTGACGTGAGCTTTTATGAGGCACTGACGACATTCTCCTACATCCCAAATCCTTCGCATAAAATTTCTGAACGTAGCCTGGAATTTGAATGAGAGGTTTGGATGGCAGCCATACTACACTGATGTCATATACTGTATATGCCGTATGAATATATATAGGATTTTACTGTAAAAGACTGCAGTAACTGTAATTTGTCATGTGTACTGAATTAATTGATAACAAGAACTGTTTGTGATTGGGAAAATAGACAACGAAACACTGTGGGCAACAACTAAGTGATTTAATGTGTGGAAAATGCATGATCTTTTCTTTCTGTTTCTTATGTGGTTTTATACAGATGTAATTGTATAAACAGTAATAAAACAGAACATGTATAACAAGAGCAGGTTTGATAGCCTGTTTTCTTTTTTTCATTGTAAACAGAAGGGGAGACTGGGGCTGTTCGTCATATAGGGGTTGGTTGTTTTGTTACTTTTTATAGCCACACTAAGGGGCACTGTGACTTAATATTGTTATTGGACATCCTTATTCTCCTGCTGTAACATGTTATCATTCACTCCAAAAAACATTGAACTGAGGAGAGGATTTGTCAGATGTTTTTGTGTTGGAAAACTATAGGTGATTAGATTCTGAAAAGTCTAATATCCGGCAAAACAAAAGGTACAGATCAAACCTTTGGATTGAACGATAATTCAACCTGGATAGACTCACACAGACAAAAGCAGCGATTAGGAAGATTTATTGACATTGACGTTTTGGCGATCAGACCCCGGCGGTAGATATCGATGTTTAAGTCAGTGTAGATGAACAGCTTGGAGTTAGGGATGTCTTCCCCGGAGCTTGGACACTGGTGGTGGTATGAAGGGCCCGTGAAGATGCAGCAGGTAGAAGCTGTGGACGGAAGAGGCGGAGATGGGGTGGAGGTGGGTCGCAGCGCAGCTGGGAAGCGAACGGACCATGATTGCTGGGGCTTAAAAGCGGGACCGAGGGCGATGATTGGCTGCTACGGAGGTGCGGCTCTTGCGCTGATGCCTCTCGGAAGCTGGAGGTCGGTGATGCTGAAGTTAGTCTACCAGGTTGAATTAACGCCTAGGCTTCATTTGAGGTTTCGAGCTAAAGTCACGTGAGAGCTAAATCAAACTTGTGTTCTGCTGGGGCTGGTTGGGAAAATTTGTTTCTGTGTTTCTTTATGTTTTTATTATCATTCTATGTAATCATTAGCATTTGTTGTGCACATAATTGACTGCATTGGGTGATTTCCTGCATTACCCGGTGTTTTGCTGAAAAATTACTACTACTTCTAATTAGTGAGAAACACATCAGGCATGATCTCAAGACATAAAAAAGCTTTTATTTATTTATTTTTATTTATGTTAATACCAAAAACACCACCCCACTCATTGTAACAACCTTCCTATTTATTTATTTATTGGTTTATTTGATCGGGACAGTGCATGTTAATGAACATACATACATTTAATCAAATAAGATTTAACGAAGGAAGCAAGACCTACTTCAAGGGTTTAAACTTTCGTTTAATGTAAGTGTGGCTCTTGCGGGTTGTTGTGTTGATGAGCTGTGGACTCACTCCTCTTTCGAAGGGTAAAAACTTGTCCAAATGTAAGATGATTCAGATTGACTCGTGCCTCAGCGATTAGTTTTTGGATCAAATGATTGAACTGTCAGGCTTCTTAAATTGCATTAAAATGTCTTTTTACTTCAGGCTGGAGACATGATCGGGTGTTTTGAAATATCCATGGCAGAGCAAATCGTGTGAGACTGAGAACAGAAATACACTGCCTGGCCAAAAGTTAAGCTGAAAAGAAGGTCACACACTCTAATATTTCATTGGACCGCATTTAGCTTCTGCAATGTCGAAATGATTATTCCTGTCCAGGGTTAAAGCCGGGGCACTGTGGAGGCCAATCAATGGGTAAAGATGTTTTCAGGTGTGTTGCCACCTTATTGGCCCCTGTCATTGTTGGAAAGATTTCTGTAAAACCCTTACAATTAGTAGAAAGATGCCCGGTGTCTGAGGGACTCCCATCGGCCCTGGGTCTATCCATAGTCTGACCGTGCATGCGAGTGGATCTCTCCTTCTGTGGTTCAGCCCCGAGGTTTCTTTTTTCTCCCATTGGGTTTTTGAGTTTTTCCTCGCCATGCTGGAGAGTCTAAGGACAGGAGACACCCATGTGGCTCGTCACCACCTGCTGCCGATGCTTATATGGACATTATGTTTACTTGGATACTTAATTTGTCTGAACTTTACATTGCCTTGTTTATGGTTTTGTTTCACTGCTTTAATGTTTGTACAGTACTGTGAGGGAACTACCGTTGTGATATTGGGCTATACAAAACCATTGATTGATTGATTTGTCTGGAACGCCAGCAGAATGAGTGAGAAATTATTTATTTCTGTGATAAAGACCAACCAAACTCAAGAGACAGTGGAATTTTTATGGATAAATATTAGTCAGATATGTTTTACTTGGCGTGGACTTTACTTTGTCTTTGCCTGAGAGTGGAAGTTATCGATCATTTAGCAGCTCAAGCTAAAGGTAAGCGGCTAACATTAGCGACTTTTCACCGTGACGATTCACATTCAAGTCGTTTATTCATATGAACTGTGGAATTATTTCTATATATTTTTTATCATACTAGGCTTTAATGATTTTATATGAAACTGTGTTGTTGTGATCTGTGCTTTAAGGTTGATTTGAATTGGGCGGACACTTTACTGCATCATTGTTGTCTTTACTCCTGGAATCCACTGGGGGGCAGTGTGTTAGAAGGAAGAGTCAGATGGCGCAGAGGAAGTCCCAACAAGGAGACGCCTACTTCCTGTTTCTATAAAGTACCCGCGCACAGAAGGCGCAGCCTCTTGCTCCTCCCCCTCGCTGGCCAGACAACATGCCCAGATGTAGCACTCTGTGTTTAGACTGTAATTCAGGGAATAAAACAATGATTTTGATTTTAATAGAACGAGCCTCCGTATTCTTTTTCATCCATTAAAGAACACAACAGAACCTATTCAAACTTAGCTCAAAGACCTGTCAGCTGATCTCCGACTCTCGCAGTGCATCGTGGTCTATACTGACCCGCCTAGTGACCATCGCTGCACACTACTTTCAGAATGCATTGTGAGAAATTTTGAGAGCACTATTTTTTTCTCATATTCGGACACTACAAAATGGCGTGACCACGAAATAGTGTATGGACATTTGGACACACCCATAGTCTCCCATTTCCAATTATTATGCTGATTTTTCCCAAATTCCCTCAAGTGGTATAGGTACTTTGAGCTTTCCGCTGAGTCAACCTGCGTCATTTTTCATCTTACAGCATTTTCCGTCTCACCGCTGTGACCGGGCTGACCTAAATTTTTGGACACAAGCGTCGCCCCATCGCCTGGAACACCTCACGTTCTCCCCGACTGAAGGAATCTTGGCCTCTCCGCTCACGTTCAGATGTTTGGTGTTACTGCGAAACATGCATCGCTTGTTTCCCCTGTTGACTTTGGTCACAAACGGAAAGCTATGCAAAATATCTTTCAGTGGCTCGGGGTTCTTTCGTCCAAGAATGACAGTCTAGAGGCGACCAACACCAGCAAAACAAAACAGTTGCTAAGACTCCTCCGGGCTAATGGGATATTTAATACAGCATCACGGCGGTGAGGATTTGTCAAGGCCAAAATGAATCTGACAGGAGATGAATTCATGCAACAAGGATCAAATGATGAGCTGCAATAGAAAAGGACTCAATCATTAATTGGCCTTTTCTCACAATGGAAAAAAAGCCCCGATCTAGATTTGAACCTCAGAACCACGGTCATCTATTTGCAAATATTATGAGCATTGTTGAATGAAGTGGGGAGAGGTTTTGTGGAAAAAGTGTCACATCTGGGTTAGCCAAACAAGAACCCATTGGCTTATCTATTATTTTCTGTATTCATAAAGAAGGAAATAACACTTACACGGATGAGGAAACAAGATAAGCAGGATCACACAGGAGTCAACTGGACATTGAGGTTTATTGTGCTGATCAGGCTCATGGGCAGAGGTGGAGTAGCCAAAATATTTACCAGTGACCCAAATAAATACTCAAGTAAAAAATACTTGGAGAAAATGCTACTTGAGTGTTTGTGGTTTCTGTGTCCCATATTGTTTTACTGGATACTTTTTTTTTACTGCAGGGAGTCCATAATGGTCCTGAAGAAAGCAGCTTTTTAAACGTAAACAGCTAGCTTATCGGCTAAATTCATTTAAGATCTACACATGTCTTCTTCTGAGACACTGAAGAGGCACTAAGAGCCCCCTACACCTGCAGCACAGTGGAGGCGTCACAAGAGGCGCTTCAGGAAACATAAAAGGGACAAACTAGGAGGTATCCGGATGAGACTCACAGCTAAGCCACACATGCCTTCTATTTTTCTGGCTAATGGACGTTCACTGGAGAATAAAAGAGATTGACTGCTAAGCTCTTCCCAGAAGATGGTGAAAGATTCGAGCGAAGGGAGCGGAAGGAGCTGCGCAGGAGGAAGGAAGAGGTGGAGGAGCTGACCAGTGCTGGACACCACGCTCTGAAACAGGGACAAATTCAATCGCTGCACCGTTTCAGAGGATCAGAGGAGACTGAAGCAGTGTTAATTTCGTCGACTAAAATATTTCATCATAATTTTAGTCTGTCATATTTTTGTGACTAAAATTGGACTAAAAGTAACTTAAAAGTTGTTCATAAGACTAAAACTGGACTAAAATATCCAGATATTACACTCTGACTAAATAGAAAATGAAATGAGACTAAAATCATCATAATTTTAGTCTAGTTTCAGAGTGTAATATCTGGATATTTTAGTCCAGTTTTAGTCTTATGAACAACTTTTAATTTAGTTTTAGTCCAATTTTAGTCACAAAATATGACTGACTACAATTATGATGAAGTATTTTAGTCGACGAAATTAACACTGGACTGAAGGCAGCCAGCTTTCCCCGGGTGCTACGGTTTCCCCGACCTCCAAAAACATGCTGGTCAGGTCGGCCCTCAATAGCAGTGTGGCTCAGTCGCTGTGGCTCAGGACTAACACCTGAACACTATTCTGTTGTACGTTTGTACAATTACAAATAAAGCACTTACTCACTTACTTAAAGAGGGGGTATTATGTAAAATCGACTTTTTCAAGCTTTATATCATGTTATTATGTCATTCCCTCATTAAACACATGCCTGGAGTGTTGCCTTGGCTCATTCACATATTTTTGAGTAATCAGTAAAAACTTAGACGGCAGCCATTTTAGGTGTAGCTATGCCTCAGTCCTCCTAGGAACGCCCCCACCTCCTGGAGACGCCTCTGGACCTTTCGTCACCAGCCAAGCCACCAACCACTGCTCCTCAGCTCAGCAGAGCCCCCTCCCCGCACAGTAGTGTTGTTTAGATGCCACAGCAGTGTGCTGAAGGGGGCGTGTCGGAAAGCTTCTTAAAGAGACAGAGGCCTATTTCAAGACGTTCAGTACAGCCATTTTGAGAGAGCAATTTTATTCAAGGCAGTTATTTTAATTGACTGCATATACAGACCAACAGAAGGTTACGTCATCATTGTAGTATGCTATAGACTGGTGCTATGTGATTGAAAAAGCATAATACCCCTCTTTAAATGTAGTAGTTAAGTAGTTATTAAGTGTTAGTCACACTTAACTAATGAATTGTGAGTAATGTATCATTTATTAAAGTTAAATAAGGTGTGGTTATTATACCGAAAGGACTGAATAATGTAACTACACTAATAAGTACAATTTCTTCAAAGAGTTACTCAAGTACTTGAACATGAGTAAACGTAACTGAGCACTACCCCCTCTGGTTACGGCTAACCCAAGCTAGAAGAACATGGAGCAAAACACAGAGGAAATGTGAGTAGTTACAGGGAACGTTCACAAATGTTTTAGTCAAGCCCATATTTAAGATATTTCATAAAATTGGTGGTTAGAATAAGCATAAAGTTTGCAGCAAAAAACTGACGGTACACAGCAAATTTTCCAGTGTTAATGTGACACTGTTGGTGTTTATATGAGTCCAACCTTCTCAGTGTTAAAATGTGAGTTGACTCTCTTCAGAGTTAGACTGAAGGACAGAGAATCTGACACCATGAGTGACAGTAACATGACGTTAAATAGAATGTGTTCTTTATTTCCAATAATAAGGCTGAGGCCTCATTGGACTTCAGTCTGTCCTAGACTGACAGGTAAAGAAGCAGGAAAATTTGTCATTCAATGAACGTCTAGGACTTCAGCTGGAAGTACAAATTAAAACTGAAAATCAAACAATCATTAATAACAGTTAGATTAAAGGAAAAAATAAAACTGTGTGTGTGTGTATATATATATATATATACTGTAGATATGTTTAAAAAGCTCTCAAACTGTATCTGATGTAGGGTCATGTGTGTCCCTGTTCCTCTGAGTCAGGGTGGACCACAGCAGATGTGGACAGGACTGTGGTATCCACAATTTTAATTTGGAGAAAATAAAATAACCCTCGAGTGCAGTCTGCTGTAACATAGACCTGTGCACATCAGTCATGGTCCACCCTGACTCAGGAACAGGGACACACATGACCCTACATCAGATACAGTGCGAGAGCTTTTAAAAATAAATATATATATAGTTTTACTCTTTCCTTTAATCTAACTGTTATTAATGATTGCTTGATTTTCAGTTTTTAATTTGTACTTCCAGCTGAAGTCCTAGACATTCATTGAATGACAAATTTTCCTGCTTCTTTACCTGTCAGTCTAGGACAGACTGAAGTCCAATGAGGCCTCAGCCTTATTATTGTAAATAAAGAACACATTCTATTTAACGTCATGTTACTGTCACTCATGGTGTCAGATTCTCTGTCCTTCAGTCTAACTCTGAGGAGAGTCAACTCACATTTTAACACTGAGAAGGTTGGACTCATATAGACACCAAACAGTGTCACATTAACACTGGAACATTTGCTGTGTAGGACTGTTTGATATTTGAGAGCCCTATAACTAGACAAGAACATGATTTGGAGCCTGAGCGTTCAGTTGTGGAACTTGTTCAACAAAATCTGCGAAACAGTAAGTAAATACTGTTTAGTAACTGTGTTGAAATACTGCATCATCTCTGCTACCGAAGGCTAATTCATGAGACGTAAGTGCAGGAGCATGTGTTTAGTTAATAAAAGCTAATTAAGGCGTTATTACAAGAAAAGAGTTCATGTTTGTTCTCGCACCCAGGGCCGAAAGACAGAAATGACGTCATGTTCGTCTTGTAGCCCTGGAAACTTGTTGAGTGTTATGAATGGGCCGTAAGTCAAAAATGATATCACTTTGTTCTTTTGGGTGTGAGAGCGTCTAGTATATGGAGTAATTGGCCTTAACTCTCCAGGTTGGACTCCACTTTAAGGTTACACAAGCCCTTTTTGTTACATAAAGGTTGCTCACAGGATATAAAAGGCTGGAGAAAACGTTGTTGTACACTATATTACATACACTTTATGTCGCCATTACATACCAGACTGCATTTATACCCATAATCCCTTTCATTACCATGTCATACTTTCTGCTAACATTCTACAGTGCAGTACAAGATCCTGTTAACATGTGTGTGTGGACCCACTATGGTCACGGAAAAGGGTCTGCATTAAATCTTTCTCTTTTCTTTTTGAATTGCTAATTGTTTGCATTCAATAAGCCGCCGGTCTGATTGCTAACAGGCTATTCCCTTCTATGTTTTTTCTTTTCTTTTTTCTTTTGGCATGGAGCTGAACCCACAGAACAAGATGAAAAACAGTCCACCCTGGGGCTCCATCTCTGAACCTGCTGCATGTATCGCTACTGCCCACGTCGTGCTCATTCAGTGACAGCTCCTGCATATTCTCCAGCAGATAAATGCCACTCACTGACCGCGTTTTGCTTCACTCATGTGGGCTTGTGTGAGTGGATTGTAGGGGTTACAGCCTGTATTCCACCCGAGCTCCAAGGATGACCTCATCGGCCCAACGACCGCCGTCACATCCACAGTGCGGATAATAGGAACAGCATGTCGGGAAAGATACTCTGCGTGATTTATTCGTATGCATTAAAGTGTGTTTGTTTCTGTTTAGTCCAGTGTTGATAAAAACCTGGAATTAAAACTTTCCGTAATGTGCAACAGTGGCACATGTGGTAGAGTGGTCATCGAGCTCAGACCAATGCTTAATGTTGTGGTATCTTTGAGCAAATCACTTCAGCCACCTGAATGTCAGTCGTAAACAGACAGAGCAGCAGTTTGACCCAGGCAGGGATGCCAGGTCTGCGTGCGGTAATCCCACAGAATTGGGCCGCTTCATAAATCTTTTCCATGGGTGAAAAGAACTGTCAGTGGGTTTTAGGAGGACTGTTTTACATGTAAAACAGGCCTATTCCTTACAGGTGCATTATGCAACTTTTTATACAAAAAATAAAAGTTGATATTTTTGCATATTTACCTTGCAGTGACCCAGCGCTGTGAGTGGCACACAGTAAATGTTCCAGTGTTAATTTGACACTGTTTGGTGTTTATATAGTTCGCACCTTCTCAGTGTGAATGTGAATGACACTCTTCAGTGTTAACTACAGGTCAGACACCATGAGTGACAGTAACATGACACTAAATACAATGTGCTCTTTGTGTTCAGTAAAAAGGCTGAGGCCTCATTGCTCTTCAGTCACAGCGCGACAGGTGAAGAAGGAAGTCATGGAGATTCTGCTTTAGACAGAACTTCAGACTCCTGATGGATATACAAGTTAAGGCCTGAAACTGAAATTTGTGTATTTATATCAAGTATTGAAGGGATGTTTTGGTTTATATATTTATAAAACACATTCACTTCTATCCAATGTAGTAGGTCATGTGTGTCCCAGTTCCGCTGAGTCATGGTGGATCATGACCGATGTGGACAGGACTGTGGTAGATCTACTTTTACTTTGGAGAAAACAGTTACTATAGTACCTGTTGAAGAAAGTCCTGCTGCACCACGACTCAGAAGAACTGGGACAAACATGACTCTACAGCAGATACCAATGACCAGGGTTTGTTTAATTTATAATACCTAATATAAAGTATATAAAGAGTTTCACCTCTTAAACATGTTAATAAAAACACTTAGTTTTTTGTCTTTACTTCTTATATCCATCAGACATCTGAAGTTCTGTCTAAAGCAGAATCTCCATGACTTCCTTCTTCACCTGTCGCTCTGTGACTGAAGAGCTATGAGGCCTCAGTCTTTTTACTGGAAACAAAGAGCACATTGTATTTAGTGTCATGTTACTGTCACTCATGGTGTCTGACCTGTAGTTAACACTGAAGAGTGTCATTCACATTTACACTGTGACGGTGTGAACTATATAAACACCAAACAGTGTCAAATTAACACTGGAGCATTTACTGTGCACCTTTACTTTCGATCACAGTAGCCTCTACAACGCTCCAGGACCAATTGTTTTCTGGTGAGACACTCTGTCAGCAGTGAAACCTTCCAAACAAATGATCCTGGGGCATCCTAGAGACCACTGTGACCGAAAATAAAGGCTCATACAGCCACTGGGTCACAAGGTCAAATATAATCTTTAAATACATGTTTTTGGGGGGATCACCAAGAGCATATGGCATATTTGCTCTGTAGTTTGAATGGTTTGAACTGGCTTTTATACCGCGTGAGTTGTGTGGTCCTCTGCGTCTTTTTAAATGTTATAATGTATTTTTTTGTGTCTTGTCATGTCTTTAATTATCTCATGTTAAAGTTAAGTTATGCTTTATTAATCCCTGTAGGGGGATTTGTTCTCTGCATTTGGCCCATCCTCAATACCACTGGGGCGACCTGTAGGAGCAGTGAGCAGCCAGCATAGGCCGGCGCTCGGGGACCCATCTCCAGATGTGAAGCCAGGCTAATGGTCAGAAACACCTGGCTGGAGCTGGCTATTGTACATGTTTTTAGTGGCAGGGGGAAACCGGAGTGCCCGGAGAAAACCATCGCCGCACAGACACAGGGAGAACATGCAAACTCCACACAGAAAAGCCCCGTCCAGGTGGGAATCAAACCCGGGACCTTCCAATTATTGTTCTATTATTGTTTGCATTTATATCTGTTTTGTTGTTATGTGCACACTTGTGACAGTGAATTGCAGTAAAAGAAAAAAAGTATGCTGTAGAAAAGTTTGGCTCCAGCTTAAAAGGACGGACAGGCTTTATGACCCAGGGCTGATGGGAGTCCATCAACAGACAAAGCCGAAGACCGTGAAGCCTTTTCCTGGCTTGAGCTTCAGGACAGTGGGGGATGTAAATAATCTTACATTGGTCCTGAATAGTCACAAACAACAAAAGGTACTGTTTAAAATGTGTCATCCTTTTCCCCCCAAGTTCTGTGCGAGAACCGTTAAATTGTGCTCTGAACTTTTCATATCCGTGTTCATCTTTGTTCCAGGAAGATTCTGAGTCATGCGTGAGCCATATGTTGGCTATTTATCAAAGGCCATCCCTGGATCAGACCACTGAGTTTGAGCTCAGTCTGCCATTTCACAGCCACTACAACCACTCAAATATTATGAAACGTACTTTAATTACAAATACAAAATGGACAACAACAAAAACATCAGATCCGAAAGTTCTTATCCAAAGGTATAGTTTAATTGGTTAAAATAAATATCTGATTAGTTTACAATAGTTTTAACAAGAAAAGGCCATTTACACATAACATCAGTGTGGAATATATACAAAGTGCCATAATGTACCTGAAACTTGTAACATGTAGATATTGAAATGGAAACATTGATGACTATGGATGTCACTTGTGAGACGAGACCAGAAAGTGATTATTGGGAGCTTTGAACGCAGCTTATTTGGAGGATAATAGTTTATTAATTAATAGCGTTATTTCTAGGAATTGTGTAAAAGACAAAAGCTTTAGCCTCTTATCTACCATTTTAGGTTTAGTGTTGTTTTCTCCGATTATTCGTATCCAAATCTCAAAGCGTGTTGACTAGAGAGCTTGACAATGTGATAGCTGATTTGAAAGCCAAGACCTTCTAGTTTCTAAAATATGTGTATGATCCCAACCCTAATCCTAAATCCCTGATCAAGATGGACGGCAAGTAACAGGTTAAAGGTAGATTTGGTCAACATTAATGGTTGTTACAAAAATTGCAGGACATTTTATTTTTCAAGATAATGACAAACATGCACCAGTTAAAATGGAAAGAAAATATATGTATTTTGATAACTTAAAATGACTCAATTTAAGATTATTTAACCTTAATTTGAGTAATCTAATTTAAAGGAACTAGATGCAAGTTGGTCATTTCATACTCGCTACTGCCACCTCAGGTCTTACACGTAACTGCAGCTTCTATATTAAGCTCGTGCATGACGGCAATTTGGACCCTGAATAAAACACATTTTGAGTGACAGTGCAGGATACACATTAGGACATGGCTGGGACATGTAGGGGGAGGAAAATACATATTCAACATTTTTAAACTCTGTATAGTCCCTTTAAGTAAAAGAAAAAGTATTTTTCCACTTAGAATTAGACAAAAATCTCAATTTACTTGAAATAAGATGATTATTTTGCAAAATACTTTTTACTTGGCAAGTCCAAATCACTCACATTAAAGAGTAACTAAACGGGCGTGCCAAAGCCTTTCCCCACCCACAAACAAAAGTCAAAAAGTGCTGTGAAAGAGGCGGTCTCTGATGTTTGGGGGTGACATGCGGGGGGTGAGTGTGTGGGCCTTTGCATTGGCACAATCACAGCAGACACATTACGTGGGAGGGACTTGGTTATATACCACAGGTACAGGGCAGGACAATGGGCAGCACCTGATGACGATGTGTGGAGCTGGTGCGGCTTATGACGTTCTGTGGAGGCCGTGGACACGTCTCCAGTAAATCAGGAAATTCTAATGTAGTAGCAGAGTTTACCCTGAAGGGGCAACCCATTCGTTTTCAGGCCAAAGTTAGGATTTGACACATGTTTGCGCTATAATGTCAGAATAATGTCAGGGACCAGTGGACAACACTATGAGACACCCATTGAGACAGTTTATCAGTAAAAAAACTTGATTTGGTGTTTAGTTACTCTTTAAGGTCTTGACTTATCATGGTATGATTATTTTCTAGTCTATGCAAAATGCTGATGATCTTTGGACACATATTTTATCTACTCGATACAAATAGTTCTGTATAGTCTGAGACCTGGTCTTATCTCCGTGATGATGGATACATGAACCAACCAGAGAAACGCATGGCCCGTCCATATCAAAACAAACATGGCGGCCTAAGTGAGCACAAGAATTGGAAACAAACTAATAAAAGTCGACAGAGGACTGAGAAACAACGCAGAATCAACGAGCGAAACACTGAACACTTTAGCCATCAGACAGGTGAAAAGTTATAGGAAAATACAGGCATGTGATTGGCGCGCCGAGGGGAAATATTTGCTCAGATGCAGAAATGAGCCGTGTGCACAGCTGGTATAGGGGTATACAGAGTGGTATCTGTTTTTATTCAATATACAATCAAAAAAAAGCTTTTATGGCCCCAGTATGAGCAATATCCCATAGTAAAAGATGTAAGAGTAACAGAAAAAACAGTTACTTAATCATAGGTGGCATTACTACTAAAACAGACATGGAGCTTTATTGAAAAGTAAAAACAAAACGTGAAACCGTCCCTGGATACATTACAAACACAGCTGGTTTGAAATAACATATTTTACATGATGATCCAGTATTGGTGGTCTATATACAGATTAGTCTTAGGTAGCAATGAAGCCCTGACCGCTGGCGTTAGCAGTCATTTAAGTCAAAGTCTTGTGGGCGCAGCTCGCGGAGGCCTGTTGGAGCGTGAAGATATAAAACTCCGTCCGCTCCGCTCAGTGTCTCGTGAATTTTTCAACCCGACGACACGTGTGGCCCGGCGTCACATGGAGAGAGGGGAAAAGCTGCCAGGAAAACAGTGTCCGTCAACACGCGGCGTTTTGAGGAGCTAATAAACATGGCGCAGGTGTACAGAGTGAAACCCAGAAGCGGCAGAAGTCAGGAGATTTATACTGGCGACTCTTCAGTAAGTGGGCAAAGGTTGCACCGGCGTTACCCATTTGGTCAGATTCTCCCAGTGACGGGTTATAACGTAAGCGACATTCCTGGCTTGCTGAGCTACACTTATAAACTTGGATTTGCTACTTAAGTATAGGAGTCACAACTAATGTTTTGATACTGTATTCGATCATTGTTAAAGGGGGGGTATTATGTAAAATCGACTTCTTCAAGCTTTATATCATGTTATTATGTCATTCCCTCATTAAACACATGCCTGGAGTGTTGCCTTGGCTCATTCACATATTTTTGAGTAATCAGTAAAAACTTAGACGGCAGCCATTTTAGGTGTAGCTATGCTCAGTCCTCCTAGGAACGCCCCACCTCCTGGAGACGCCTCTGGACCTTTCGTCACCAGCCAAGCCACCAACCACTGCTCCTCAGCTCAGCAGAGCCCCCTCCCCGCACAGTAGTGTTGTTTAGATGCCACAGCAGTGTGCTGAAGGGGCGTGTCGGAAAGCTTCTTAAAGAGACAGAGGCCTATTTCAAGACGTTTAGTACAGCCATTTTGAGAGAGCAATTTTATTCAAGGCAGTTATTTTAATTGACTGCATATACAGACCAACAGAAGGTTACGCCATCATTGTAGTATGCTATAGACTGGTGCTATGTGATTGAAAAAAGCATAATACCCCCTCTTTAAAGGCTTATCTAATTCAACATTATATTTATTTATTTATTTATTTGGTCGGGACAGTGCATGTTAATGAACATACATGGGTCTCATGCATGTAAACAAGCCACACATATAGGAACAAATTAAATTCTTAATTGGGTCGCGGCTTGTTATCCAAGAAAGATGGAGGGTCCTGAAGCCTGACCAGTTGAGAACCACTGTGGTAGTGTGTGCGTATTCTCCTCTCATTCAATCAGTGAATATAAGTGTGTAGCCCTGCTCCCAGGACCAAACAGCTGCAGACCTCCCTCCCTCGAACTTGCCTGAAACACATCATGCCGCCCTTATGGAAATGCACCTTTTTCTTTACAACTTCAAAAGGGGAAATGCTGCATGAAACAAACCTATAGGTGATACGGAGTGTCTTGCCCCATCACTAACCTAGCAATATATTTCTGCAGGCTGGACAACACGTGTGGTCGGCATCACATGGCGAGAGCGGCGGGCGAGCGAAGGGGTACAGGAAAAGCTGCCAGGAAAACATTGTCCATCAACACATGGAGTCTTAGGATCTAATAACACAGACCCAGGTGTACAGAGCGCAGCCCAGAGCTAGAAGCAACAGATGTCCTGTCCTCTGCTCTGTCCCGCTGTTGGATAGCTGGACTTGCTGCTGTGAGAACCCAATCTCGGCCGGTGGGATAGCCTCTCCTCTCGGCCCCCCACGCTCCCGCTGCACTGCGCCAGGGGCGTCTGGAAGGAAGTGGGCCTCTTTTGCGGTCGGTCCGGGCTAGATCCATCCGTTGGCCTTTCCCCGATGAACAGGAGAGCTTGTTTCCTGTGGTCCACCTCGATTTTGAAGAGCTCGTATTCTTGTGGGGGAGTTTGATACCCAAAGCGCTGCACCCATGGGTCGTTGTAATGTCTCGCTCTGTTCCGATATCCCAAACTCCGGACAGTCCGCACTTTCCCGGCCTCGTAGCGTCGAGTAGCTTCGCGGTGGCCGGGTCGAACGCAGTAACCCACACCTGGGTGACCTTGAAGACAAACTCGGTGGCTCCGGAAATTTTGGACGACGGGTTTCCTTGAGCGTAGTGTCCGGAAGCCCGTAAAGTGAATGTTGGCTGGGAACAGGATGGGTCGGAGTAGTGTCTGTAGATGCCCCCCCATTGGTGCGCGTCCGGGTCGAATGTAAAGTCCCTGGTGAGGAAGAGGGCGGTGGGGCGGGTCTCGCAGCGCTGGCTCACCCACCGTCCCGCCAGAGAGAGGGGGGAGAGGGTCTGCGGGGTAGGACAGGGGGGCGAAGCTCGGAGGAACGGTAGACCATGGCGCACACGGGACAGGGGTGGAGGTGGTGCTGCAATCACAGAAAATACAGTACGTTAAAAATGTTGGAGAACGTTTCTTCGAGGAGCAAAATGGCACACAGAGATTTTTTATGCTCTTTCTATTACAGGCTGGTCCCTCCCATTGAGGACAAAGAGGGACATCTCCAGTTAAGCAGCTGATTCGCTACACTGTAACTCTATTTTGGGAGGAAAAGGGTTGAACTGTGAAGGGAACTATCTGCTCTGGAGAACTGAACTAAAGCTGAGACCAAAAAAAAGCTAATTCATTATAAATGTATGAACTATTGCTGGAATAATTCTCTTCCTCCTGAGAGAGGAGGTTTGAAGCAGCTGGACCGCTTATCTCTCCTACGCCGTCAACACTTCCCTTCAAGGCAAAGCCACGGCGCTAAACCTGATCAGGACTGAGTGGAAGGTCCAGGACACGCTGGTGGACTATGTCTCCGAGCTGGCCTGGTGTCGCCTCGGGGTCCCCCCAGAACAGCTGGAGGAGGTGTGTGTGGATCGGGAAGTCTGTGCATCTCTGCTGAGTCCATAGACTGTACAAATAATAGACATCTCCTCCTCACTCCTCCCGTTTACCACAATGACCACGTTCGAGGGGGAAATCATGGCGGATTTACAGACTCCTCCTCCCAGCTCTGACGAAGCATGTTCCTAATAAGGTCATAAGGGCGGGATCTTCACTGTAGACTCGGACCTTGCGTGACGTGTAGCTCGTGCAGCTCCAATGCTAACAGTCCGACCCTCATTAGTACGAGATGTCAACATTTTTTCTTTCGAAAACCAGCCTGGTTTCTTTTTTGTGACTAACCCAGCGTTATCTCAGGAGGAATATGTAGCCACAGAAAGTGTTTAAAAAATAGAAACCAGACGTTAAAGTTGTTTTTAACGTGTCTAAAGTCCAATGCTTTCAATGGGGCCTAGCGGCGATATAGAGGTACTACAGCAATGGCGGAGCAATGGCGGCCTCCAGTGCTGCGGTCATAAAGCAGAGCAGCCAGCGGCCATTGGCTGAAACTGCTGCCTCCGCGACCCGGCCCCGGATAAAGCGAAAGAAAATGGATGGATGGATGTTGCTTCGCAAACTATTTGACCTGATTGTTCAATGTTGCAGAAAATTCATCACAACATTTTTACCTTCATTGTTCACTGAATTTCCCTTTTATTGATTAATCAAATTATTAAAACATAATTTGAAGATAATTAATGTACAGTCAATAATTCAACAAACACATAACAAACCTGGCTAATGTATTGAAACATGCAGTGATTTAGAGGTGAAAGTTTCCCATGGGGTTGGAGGCTGAAACGAATTGGAAATGACTTCATATTAAGGAGTTTCAACGCCGCCAGTGCAATCCCAAAATATCTTAGTTCCTGAGGCCAGTGATTGTTTGGCACCAGCTCTCGAAGACATAAATGATTGTTTCAACTGTAACTTTGCGCTGAAGTCTAATCCCTCTTTCATGATTTTGGACCGAGAGCAACACATTCATCATGTTTCCACTTGTACAGGAACCAACACTCTCCGACCAACAGTAAAAAGATCTACTCAGAACTATTAACGTTAATATCCCCATTATAGCATAACTTCTGGAAAGTCCATATTTGACGACCCTCTGCTTTACGCTCTTACTTCATCACTTACTTCACTCACAGTCGCAGTGTTGTAGCTGTTTGGTAAAGAAGATAATGGTAACTTCAATCAACCTTGAGTTTGGTTTTGAATTCCAGAAGAGCAGGATTCACTCTGACCAGGCCTGTTACAAATATTAGTTTTATTATGGAATTAAATCTAAACTAGTACAAAAGGCAGCAATGTACACTGAGGCAGCTGATGTAAAAAGTGATACTCTTATATTTTGTAACGTTTCAACCCAAAACCTCAAGCCTCATCAAGCTGTTGTGCCTTACCCTTCAACTTTTAGCATGGCTTTAGTTTCAAAAACATAATTGTGGTCAAAGAAGCATATGGGATTATGTCCTCTCTATGCACTTTGTCAAATTCATGTTTGTTCTTTTTGTGTACAGTTTTTGAAGCCTGTGGCTGGAGAGGTACCACATATTCACCACAATCTGAAATCAATTAAACTGCATAAACGTGTTGTGTTCACTGTGTATCAGGGTTAGTACAGAAAGTTTACTTTAAAAATTGTGGGTGAGGTTATTTTTGCCCTCTACATTTGTCTCATCCTTCCACCAGTACATCAGGACGACCTGTCAGCAGCACTGGGCAACTATGAAGTGCTCAGGGACCCATCTCTATATTTTGAGTCAGGATCTTGATCAGGAGTGTCTCGCTGGAAAGTTAGCCTACTGTGCATGTTTTGGGTTGATGGGAAAACACGAGCATCCGGAAGAATATGATGCATTACATGATCGCAGTGAGTGAGTATTCTTGAGAGCTGATGTAATAAGTGAATTTCTCCACTTTGAGATCAATAACGTCTTTTCTTATCTCTTAAAGCGCATATGCCACATTAGACACAATTTTTGCTAAAACACAGTTAACACGATTATATTTAAGATTTTGCTAAAGATTATACCCAGTTTTCTTTAGTTTGACTATTTTTGTGATGTTTATGTTTTCACTTCCTTATTGGACATTGACAGGAAGTGACATTGAAGAAGGTAAACAATTTTAAACTGTTGCCGTGCAACCATGTTAAGTCCATGGGACATGGATGAGTCAAACTGCTATGGAATGTTACCTTCTTTTATGTCACTTCCTGTCAACAGCTTAAAAATTCAAATAAAAACAACTTTTCTGCCCAACATTTCTTCATTAAAACTGCTGCTTCACTGAAAAAAATTATGCAACTGATGAACTTGCAACTGATGTAATCCATCTAAATAAGTCATATTTTCAATAGCATTAAAATCTGTCATATGCACTAAAGCCACCGACCCAGACACAGGAAGAGCATGGAACCCATACACAGAAAGGCCCCATAAGGTCCACCAATCAAACCAGGGCAATGTTGGCATGTTTATTTATATAATAATTTATATTATATTATCGTACACAAGGCATCTCAATGCGCCTGTGTTATCAATAAGCTTGTGTTACCAAGAGAGCCACACTGTACTCCTTATTCAGTTACACCATACTCCGCTGCCCCTAGGGTAGACTGACGGAAACAAGGCTGCCAATCTGCGGCACTGACCCCTCCTAACACCAACCAACCATTCACTCACTTTCATTCTGGCCTATTGTACATGTTTTTGGTGGTAGGTGAAACCGGAGTACTCTGAGGAAACCTACGCACACCTACTCCACACAGAAAGACCCCTCCGGCCGGGGATCGAACTCTGGACCTTTTTGCTGTGTGGCATGAGCCCTAACTGCTACACCATTGTGCCGCCATCATGTTAATAATATCTTTGACCGAGATACAAACTGAGTAAACCCTCACCATAGCGTTCTGCAGGGGCTGCTGGTATCCCGTCGGCCTGTGGTAGATCCTTTGCGTCCACTGTGTGTGAATATCTCCGAGAAACATCTCCTGGACCTTCCCTCTGTGTCCAAACTGCTGCATCTCCACTCGCACCAGGCCCAGCTCCATCATAGAGAACCCCAGGGCCGTCAGACAGCCCCGCCCCCCTCTGGTGTTGTAGAGCTCAAATGTCTTTCCTGGAACCACTCGGCTCAGGACCATCCCCACGCAGGACGGGGGCAGTCGGGAGGCCAGTCTCTGCTTGCCGGACAGACTGTGGACCACAATGCCCACTTTGTTGATGTGGTGGTCAGTTTCGGTGCCCCCCAGGGTGATCCAGGAGGCCTGTCGCAGACGGAGCTTTCCCCTGATGAGGAGAGAGTAGGCAGGGTCCCCACAGGTGCTGTCGGTGTAGTAGTGCTGTATGGCCCGTAGGTGGCGCGTAGGGTGGAAGGTGTAGGAGCGAAGGAGGAACTCTGGCCCTGGACGGACTTCACATCTGGAAGTACAGAGAGAGTCAATGATTAGGAACAATTCAATGCAGCAATCACTCAATTATGGCTGACTGACTTTGCTGGCAGGTCAGTGAGCTCAACTTTTACTCCAAAGCAATGCAGTCCTTATCCTTGGACCATTTTTGATGGACTGATTATTGCAGGCTGGGAACTTCCCACAAATCCTGCATCATTACTGCTGGATAAAGAATGTCTTGATGATACGCGTCCTGCTCTTGGGGAAATGAACTGGGATGATCCCAGGTAGAACATGAGCGCTAAAACCTGTTCTTGAGACTCTTCAGAGGAAGAGCATGAAAAGAACAGCCATAACATGTCGAGGTATGGAAACAAACTGGTTTGATATGGGACCCTTTAACTGCTGACATCATCAGTGACATCAGCTGGAGCAGGAAGTGATCAAGAGAAATAAGATTAAACTAAAACTAGCGATTTTAAGTGTAAAACTATAACTGAAAAATGTGGTCACGCTGTGGCTTAAGATGCCAGAACAAGAGGAATGACATTTGAGACGATAAAATGATGATATTTCCCAAAACAGTTAGACATTTGTTTATCGTTACTATGACAACAGCTACAATGGAAATAGATGGGAATCGAGCTTCCCGCCTCCAGCTAAGCCCGGAATGTTTACAAACAATTAAAGGGTCTATGGACCCTCTTGAGTTATGGGAGGCGAAATGAGCCTATTTGTAGTACGATCTGGCATTAAAGGTGCATTATGAAACTTTTTATGTGAAAAAAAAGTTTTATTTGTGTGTATTTGACCTTTCAGTGACCCAGCAGCTGTATAATGGTTTGCATGGTGCCTTCTTTCCATCACAGTGGTCTCAATGATGCTCCAAGATCAATTGTCAATAGTTTGGCGGCACGGTGGCGCAGCGGTTAGCGCGCGTGCTTCACAGCTAGAAGGTCCCGGGTTGATTCCCACCTGGACGGGGCCTTTCTGTGTGGAGTTTGCATGTTCTCCCTTTGTCTGCGTAGGTTTCCCCTACCAATAAAAACATGTACAAAAGGTTCCCCTCTGGAGCCAGGACACCCATGAAAAGAAGATTCTTAATCTCATTGGGACATTCCTGGTTAAATAAAAGGTCAAAAAATGTTTCTGGTAGGTGTTCACAGCTGATGAACCTCTCACCAGAAAACCTACTGTATATAACAATTGATCCTGGAGCGTTGTAGATTCCACCGTGATCAAAAGCAAACCATGTTGACCACCTATACAGCCGTTGGGTCACTGAAAGCTCAATTACGCACAAATATCAAGTTGTTTTTTTTACATAATAAGTTGCATAATGGACCTTTAAATCAAATCCCACCAAACAGATTGACTGATTCACATGTGTTACAGAGCTAGAGTTGTATTTACCTTGTTGAGACCCAGGAACCATCCAGTGTTGGTGGAACATTCGCTGTGATATTGGCCTTGTCCAGTTGGTGTTGACAGTGCGGCTCCCACTGAAGACTCTGGCTGACATTTGGAGACGAGATCGGCACCTCCCAAAGCTTACTCCCAGCAGCAGCAGCCACTAACACAACTGTGGACAAAGACGAAGCAGCAGATATGTCTTAAAACCCGATTGACGTTTAATATAGTTTCTGATACATCGTTCGCCTTGGTATTTTGTGTTTTATAACTTATAATATGAAAATGTATGGAGAGGAAAGCCCCCACCAATAGATATTATTTGCTGTTAAGTATCTTGAGCTTTTCAGAAGAAGACGAAGACTGTGAACAGATGTGCACAGATGAAACAAACAAAAAGAGCCCTTTAATAATATGAAAATGTAATTAACTCTGTGACTTGTTGACACTTAAATTGCTGTGCTCAAAGATTATTATCAACCATCAAGAGTGAAGGCAGTTTTAGTCACGTCTGGTGTTATATGTAAACATTATTATCTTTGACACTGCAGGCTGTAATTTTGGTAGATTTTCCATGTAATGAGTGGTGAGAGAGAGAGCGCTATAGAAACCATACCAAACCATGAATTAAGACTTTGGCCACAGAGAAGACAGTTTTGGCTTGTCATCGTACTCAACCCACACGCAACACAGTGTTTTGGGACTGTTTCAAGGGAGACGTTTGGTTTGTGAGCTAATAAATGCATCTTGTGAGTGAATTTTGTAATAATACTTAAAAGATGTCGTCTAGGCGCCACTGGATCTGTATCCGACCCACAAAAAGCAGAAACTTAACTGAATTCGAGTTAGCAAAAAGGCTGTACATTCACTAATGATTTCTAACTAAGCTTTGACTTCACCCAACTGTGGTCAATAGGTCGACAACAGCTGAAAACATCTGGATCGTTCATAATTTACTGTTTGGTGGCTAATGCTCACGGCTATGGGGAAAATACATTGAGCAGGCTAACGGACTCTGAAAAGGCTCCCGGGCTAGCCAACTTGCTAACCGTCCACATATGTTAGGATCGAACACGCTTCTCCTTTTTATTTCTATGATGAGAAGTACACTCTGGAGTATTTTCATCATTAAGTAAGTTTATCTATTGAACTTTCGTGCTGCTCCTACACGGCCGTGTTCAATGTGGCTTATCATAGCCTATTGGTTGTGCTGTACTTTGACCGTTGTAATTGCAGAAATTACTAATCAAGGAAATCAAACATGAAAATTATACAATTAAATACATTTTCCAACTATTGAGGCACCTACATTATGATTGACAGCAATAGAAAACTTTGGAAATAAAAGAAAAAAGTGATTCAGACTTTATCCACATTTCACAAGCTTTGTGTTGTGAGATACTTGAGATAATTGCAGCATTTACTATTCCTCTACTAAGGCCCTTTTTCCTAATGGCCTTATACCTGATTTTTTTTTCTATAGTGGAATAAAATGTATTCTGTCCTTCAGGTGTAAAAGCTGCATCTCATTAAAGGGGGGGTATTATGTAAAAGCGACTTTTTCAAGCTTTATATCATGTTATTATGTCATTCCCTCATTAAACACATGCCTGGAGTGTTGCCTTGGCTCATTCACATATTTTTGAGTAATCAGTAAAAACTTAGACGGCAGCCATTTTAGGTGTAGCTATGCCTCAGTCCTCCTAGGAACGCCCCCACCTCCTGGAGACGCCTCTGGACCTTTCGTCACCAGCCAAGCCACCAACCACTGCTCCTCAGCTCAGCAGAGCCCCCTCCCCGCACAGTAGTGTTGTTTAGATGCCACAGCAGTGTGCTGAAGGGGGCGTGTCGGAAAGCTTCTTAAAGAGACAGAGGCCTATTTCAAGACGTTCAGTACAGCCATTTTGAGAGAGCAATTTTATTCAAGGCAGTTATTTTAATTTACTGCATATACAGACCAACAGAAGGTTACGTCATCATTGTAGTATGCTATAGACTGGTGCTATGTGATTGAAAAAAGCATAATACCCCCTTTTTAAAATGCCGTTTTATCAACCAACAGGCTTGTTGTTGTTTCAGCATTGCTCCCTAAAAGTTGTCATTTAAATGTACTTATTAACTCATCCCTGTTAAGAATTGGGAGATGCTTTATGAAAGTTAGGAACGAGATCGGGCCCTAACTTACAATTTAAAATTGACACAATGGGTCAGATCTCGTGCCTGGTGCAAGGACAGCATAAGCTTCAAGCGCTATGGTTATCTTCCACGTGGAGCAGCTGTTACGCTGTGTGCCTGTGTGACTTAGAGGGCGTCGCTTATAAAAAGAGAGGACTGAGGCGTGGTTTATTACACACAGCACTGAGAGCGGTGCCCTGTTGGCAGCCTCACATTCATTTCCTCATTTACATCGCGCTGCCTTGTGCTCTTCCTTAAGCATTATAGGCTCTCACAGGTCAAACTATAAGCTTTATTAACCCCATCGTGAGCTTAACAACGTTTGTGTCCCGAGAAAGAGATGTAGCTACAGCCGGTTCCCCTGTGGTGCGGGTCAGCACTCGCTCGGCTGTAATTGCGACCAAAACAAAAGCACATGTTTACCCCCCACAACCCCTCCCCCCTTGCCCTATCTCGCCAAGGAGTCTGAAGGAAAAGGCTGTTCTACATAACATCGCCATTGGCCAGGGGTGTTTCTTCACTCCACGTATTTCCCACTTAAAAGTCTGGATTGGCGAGATCTGAAAGTGCGAGCTCCTACTAAGCACAAAATGTTACGCTATAGTCTGCGTTAGAAACACAAGATCGAGCCCAATATTTCTTTATTTGTTCAAAAACAAAAAATCGATTTAGTCTTAGTGTCGTCATGTCAGTTGTAGAAGCTATAGGACAATTATTTTTACGTAAACTATTTTATCAAAGTAGCCTTGTAATATTATAGCATAGACATATTTTAATTTGTGTTCATGTGCGCACATTTTCAATATATCTGTTCACAACTTTATATATTTACCAATAGTCCATATGCAGAGAACAGTGGGTCTCTTGGTCCCAAAACATCTGGTGATAATGTTTCAAGGGGCACTTATAATGATGAATGGACCCGCTTGAGTTTCCTTAAACACTGACAGTTACATTAATTCAAATGAAAACTTTATTCATCGTATAACAATCACACATCTGACATGTCCGCATCTGCGATCGCTCTGCCTGTCAATGACCAGAGCGGCGTTTTTTTATTTTTTATTCTATCAAACAATTGCCTCAGTTGTTGTGTACAGTAAGAGGTGGTTTCTGGGAACAGAGGACTAAAGTGAGGGGGATTGGCCTGATTTGGACTGCAACGTGAACAGGGTCTGGGTAATGTAAAAGGTTTAGTTACGTCCCCAAAGTAAAGTAGAAACAAAAGCATGCACGTTTTTCAAGACTCAGAGAAAACACTGGTTCATGCTGTATCACCGTATCCCACACATAGCTCATTGGTGCTTCCCCAAACTTTTCACGCCGGTGCACCCAAAACAATCCGGGACTCGCATGAGGAATAAATAATATGGATAATATCAAGCAAAAACATATAATGTGGTTTAGTAATACTGTATGTATATTTGTTTACTTTGGTATGTTAATTTAGGTGAGACCGGGGCTGATTGCCACACTTTTGTTAAGTAGAGTCCACTGCTCATATTGCACAAGAGCCACACTTGTGCGATAGTGTGGGGGAGAACCGGCTGGATAAGCTGGTCAGAAAGTGTACTTCAGTGTTGGGGAGGGGGACGAACTCTGTTGGTGAACTGGTGGAGAAGAGAATACGGAGCATGATGCAGGCCATCCTCAATAACAGAAGTCACCCCCTGCACGACACAGTGGCCGCTCAGAGAAGCCGCCGCAGTTTCCTCTCCATGCACTGCGGGACTGAGAGGACCTTGAGGTCGTTTGTCCCGACAGCATTACAATGGACCCTTGTAATGTGTAGTGTTTTTATTACTATTGATAGCTTTTTTTTTAACTTTAATGTATAGGTACTGATGCTTGTATTGTATTTAGTGCGCACACACTGTATGGTGCTGGACACTCGAATTTCCCAATCAGGGATTAAAGTATCTATCTATCTATCTATCTATCTATCTATCTATCTATCTATCTATCTATCTATCTATCTATCTATCTATCTATCTATCTATCTATCTATCTATCTATCTATCTATCGATCTATCTATTTTTTTCAAACTTTTTTTGTTTCTTGAGCTAAAAGACCAAACAGATTTTTAAACACTCATCAGTAAATGCCTAATGTGTCTGGAAAGTAATTGTAAACTTTCAGGAACTCCTCCGTAATGAGTTGAAAACTGCAGGAAATCACCCAGTGCAGTAATTATGTGCTCAACAACTGCTGCTGGTTAAATTAATATGAGCACAAAAACAAAGAGACTCAAAAACACATTTTCTCCACCGTTTAAACTCCATGTGACAACCAACCCCTGACCCACCGGAGACAACCAGCCCCAGCTGACCATCTGATAATAAACAAACTTGAGCTAGCTCTCACATGGCTATAATTACTGTTCAGTTCAAAGCTGATCTATAACTTTTTTGCTAGATATTATTCTGAAGCTAATCACCTCCAGGTTTTTTAATACAACAACATCAGACAGTTAGAAAAGTGGCCAAACCTCCAAAAAAAACACAGTTCAATGTTGTTGTACAGCAGGAGCATCAGGATGTTAAACTTCACAGCGCCCCCAAGTGTGGCTATAAAAGCAACGTGACAACCAACCTGTGTAACAAACAGCCCCGGTCTCTCCTACATGATGTTTTAAAATAAACTATCATACTTCTTCTCTTTTATATCTGGAAATCATCTTGGGCTGCTCAGTGCTCTACAGCCGGCTGCTCTCATGCTCTGTGCAGTACTACACATCCCGCTGGGTTTTGAGCTTTTCCTTGCCGCAAAGGAGGGTCCGTGGCACGTTTCCATCCGCTGCCGACTGTTTATTTGCACATTACTTTTTGCTTGGATGTTACATTGGTTATGTGTTTCAACTTGATTCGATTTAACATCTGTATGGAGGAGGTGGTCTGTACCGCGGGAAGAGTGAAAGGAGAAAGGAGGACCGTGATTTATTAGCACTATAGTGAATGACTCAAAGCGATAAATGAGCAAAGTTCTTCACAGTCACAGCAGAATAAACGCTGATATTCTCACTGTGCGTCTCCAATATAGGCAAACCGTTTCCAGAGAGAAATGACGGACAGGCATGTGGAAGTGGAGCATGCGGTAAATGAGAATCTGGACATCGTGAATCTGGACAATCTCTCTACTACCTGTGCGTATGCTGTTTCAGATCTCAACAGCGCATACTGCCATTGGTATTGCCTACGCTGGTTGGCAGAAGAAGGGCACTTGTTGTATAGTGTCAAAGTCATGATGCGATAGGGCTGGACAATATGGCAAAAAATGTATCATGATTTTTTTTTTCATATTGATCTATTTCAATTTTTGATTCAATTTTTTCATAATTGAATAAACACATGTACATGATTCATGAATTTAGACATATCTTTTATACAAACTTCAGCTCAAACAAAAAGAAAAGCTTTCCTCCAATAACATTTAACGCACAACATTTGGATTTTTGTGTTCTTAATTGTAAGGTGTCCTTGGGTGACATGAAATCAAATGAATTATTATTATTATTATTAACAATCTTCCATTTTCTCGTCCAAACTCCAAAACTAGGTGCAATTTTGCCAAAGAAATGGCTGTAAACCTGTCGATTGTAAAGTCCCATGACGAATATCGAGATTGACCAAAGTAGAGATTGCGATCTCGATTAAATTTCGATTTTTTTTTCTCACACTTTTATGTTGTTTTAACTATAGCCATTTTCCATGTTCACCCAGTCATGTCTCAAAAATAAAGAAAACAATTAATTGCCCAGCCCTATAGTGCGATACAGTAAGTTCAGAAATGGCATTACTTGGAAATAACACTCGGTTGCAAAAAATATATATTATATATTTTTATATATTATATAAAAATAAAAATAAACTACTTTTTGCGAGGTGTCTAATAAAAAAAAAAGATTTAGAACATTTTTGCAGAATCTAAAAATATTTCTGTATAAGATCAGGTTTTTGTGCTTAGTGGATTTAATGGGGAACATTTTTTTAATTTACCACTAAATCAAATACATTTCTCATATTGGGGGCTGCTTTATTTCATTTGAAAATGACCTGATTGAGCAAAACCAATGTGATTTTTGGATTCAGCACATCAAAATCCTCCGAAATCAGCTCACACAACACCAAATTTGTTGTAAACCAGTGATTGGTATCGGTGGACTTCTAGTTGTAGTTTGAGGACACACAAGGTAAACTCTACTGGGGGTTAAGACCACAGGGATTCTGATAACCAGACTCACAACATGTATCCAATGGCGGTGACAAAAGACAGTGCGCAGATGTTGAACATGATCTGCTTTTTTGGGTCAGGAAGGTCCAGCTGTTTCGACTGAGGCTCTGAATCATATTTTTTCTTTAGTCTGAGTGATATTTCTACGCCCCAACACTGCAGATCATTTTCCTGTTACCCACATTCCTTCGTCTACGTTGTTGCGTTCCATCGGCCCCGTTTCTTTCTCGTATCACGTCCAGCTCATCTGTACCCTGACAGTTTTACAATGGTAACGTCAAACTTTGACTTTTTCCCCAGTTTAACTTTAGGTGCACACTGGGAGAGCCTCACCTACGATGCCTTGACTCCTTTTTTAAGAGCCCAGAGTTGTTTTCCTTATGGCTGGGCAAATGTAGGAAAAACTGTGACTTTTTTGTGTGTAAAAAAATGATGTTGGCAGCAGATTTTTTAAAGCTTGAGATGGATACCGGAGCATCGGGGTTTTATAAGCTTGTTAGTGTCAGAGGGAGGATATTTTCTGAGCAATTTTATTATTGGAACCAGTGCCATATGGTGACCGCGGCCGCAGACATACGAGCTACTGACGGAGGTATTCCCAAATACCTCCTCACCTGCACAGACCGCAGACCACAAAACCAGATTAAAGAGGAGAGAGGAAAGTTTTCATGGTCATAACGGCAGAAAAATACAAAGTTCTTAATGCTACTCTATACTCTAATATGCTACTCGCTACTCTATATGTTATAATGTTGTTCCAGCTTCCGAAAAGAATATTGAATGTATGTGATATTGAATGAGCTCCTGCAACTTCCTCTTAAGGATCAATAAAGTATAAATGTATCTAATGCTGGAAATTCTAGTCATGTGACAACAAGCACCAGGCGCTGCCATATTAGTATAATTGTCAACAAAACTCAATTACTGCAAATTTCTCACTCCCTATTAAGAGATCGAGCTACTGCAACCGACACTGTGCATCAAGTACACTGACTGACAGTGGGAAAATAGTTATGGTGGAGACGAAGGAAGAGACGAGGTAGGCTGTTGCTCCATCTGAAACCACTAAATTGGTAAGAGGTCTTACGCCAAACCGGATGTGCGTCAGCGTCCGCCATGATAAGATGCGTCCGAATTGGTCTGCCAGTTAGGAAGGAGTTAGGGGAAGTGGCCTGTTTGCTAACTATCATAGCCACTTTAGCATAGGGACCTCTGATGCTAACTTACTGGCGATTAGGAGCCATGTGCCATCCCATAAGCCACTGCGGCAATCTCCCCACCCCCCTCGCCCCCACCCTCGAGTGATTCATGCACAACCACTGTTGATTGACAGGTGCACATTTGATAAAAAATAAAAATAAAAAAGATAAGATTCTGCACAAGCCAAACTTTATAAAAGTGACAAAATACATGTTAGAGTCACCACAGCACAGTCACATGGTTTTAAAGAGCCTCCTCAGTAAGTAAGTAAGTAGTTTGTGCTTTTGTTTTCATTTAGTAGAAACTTAAGCCACATGGTTAATTTGCATACTGTAGCTTTATGAAACAGCTGTTGAGATAAAATAAAGGGAAATGTGAAGGATCATTTGGATGTTTCTCTTTCTTTCTTTTCTTTTTTTTCCCACCTTAAATGTCTTTATTTGGACACTATGTTGTTGTTGGACAATATACAGTAGGTGGCGGTATGCGCTTTTGTTTGGCCTGCACTGAACTTTAAAGAAGAAGAAACACAGCTGTTGGTGATGTCACTTCCCCTGGGTAAGGACGGTCGAATTGGGCAAATGCTGCTGAAGCTCTAGTTCACTAACTGCATAGAGATCTAACAGTTGACCCCATGAAAGGTTAAGGATTAGTTGCTAGTGTTAGTACTTAGTGGCTACAATGTAATGGTTTCGGATGCAGCCTGTGTCTGAATTCCTCAAATAATACTTTCTATGTCCTAATCCTTAACCTTTCATGGGGTCAACTGTTAGATCCCTATGCAGTTAGGAACTATGGCTGCATCTGAAACCATTAAATGATAGCCTCTAAGTCAGAGGTCACTAAACGGCGGACCTCGGTCCGGATCCGGACCCACGCGCCAGCCATTCCGGACCCGAACCTTGGATCCGAACTTTGGACCCGACCGTGAATTCCCTCAGACTAGCAGCTGCGTCTGCGCTCTCTCTCCCTCCCTCCCTCTCCCTCCCTCCCTCTCCCTCTCTGACTGCACCAGAGCGGTAAACTACAGCCCAGACGAACAGAAAGAGAAAGTCCTACATCTTAGCTTCATGATACTTTTTACATTTTTAGAAACGGTTTCGGAATGACTGAAATATGGCTCGCTAAAAACAAAAGCGGAGGACGCCCTAATTAAATATGCACGCGCGATGGTAATGCGTAAATAGCGCGGTTGTTTCCCGAGCAGGTCTGAACCAGGACTAAACCTGGACTAAGCCAGGACTAAACCTGGACTAAATAGGGCTCAGTGGGTTGAACTGAGCAAAGAAACACATTACTGTCATATATTATGTGCACATTGTGTATAATAGGCTACAGTAGCCTATGCACTCTGATATTTAGGAGCAAAAACTTATTTTTAGAGCAAAAAAACAATAACAGGATTCAATTGATTGCATTATTTTCAAATCACAGAAATAGTTTTAAAAAAGGCTTTAAAATCCTGATATAACCGTGAAATAACCCCGTATGTTCCGGACCTTTGCTTGACCATTTTTTTTCATTTCGGACCTTGGTGAAATTTAATTAGTGACCCCTGCTCTAAGTACTAACACTAGCAACTAATCCTTAACCTTTCATGGGGTCAACTGTTAAATCTCTATGCAGTGAACTTCTGCTTCAGCAGCATTTGCCCAATTCGACCGTCCTTACCCAGGGGAAGTGACATCACCAACAGCTGTGTTTCTTCTTCTTTAAAGTTCAGTGCAGGCCAAACAAAAGCGCATACCGCCACCTAATGTATATTGTCCAACAACAACATAGTGTCCAAATAAAGACATTTAAGGCGAAGAAAAAAAAAACATCCAAATGATCCTTCACATTTCCCTTTATTTTATCTCAACAGTGGTTTAATGAAGCTACAGTATGCAAATTAGCCATGTGGCTTAAGTTTCTACTAAATGAAAGCAAAAGCACAACTGCCTTCATCTAGGCCATTTACTGAGGAGGCTCTTTAAAACCATGCGACTGCAGTGCTGTGGTGACTATCATGTATTTTATCACTTTTATAAAGTTTGGCTTGTGCAGAATCTTTTTATTTTATTTTATTATTTTTATTATTAAATGTGCACCTGTCAATCAACAGTGGTTGCGCATGAATCACTCGAGGGTGGGGGGGAGGGGGGTGGGCAGATTGGCGCAGTGGCTTATGGGATGGTACATAGCTCCTAATCGCCGGTAAGGGACCACCAGAGGTCCCTATGCTAAAGGAGGTATGATAGTTAGCATTGAGGCTCCTTTCCCTACCTCCTTCCTAACTGACGGCCCCATTTGGAGGCTTCTTATCATGGCAAACGCTGCCGCACATCCGGTTTAGCGTTAGACCTCTTACCAATTTACTGGTTTTGGCTTCAGCCATAGATTGCTGAGTCTCTGAAATCTTTTATGAGATAAGATAAGATAGCCTTTATTGATCTCACAATGGAGAAATTTACTTGTTACATTCAGCTCTTAGAAACACTCAGGGTGTGCAAATAGGCAGGAAATGTGAAAAAAAAAACAACAACAACAATTAAATAGTAAATAGTGGTATCTTATATACAATGACTACCAAGGACTTTGTGGGGACAAAAAGTGTAAACAGTAAATAATAATAAAGTAAACAGACTATAACAAAAAATGTTATAGTCTGTATCAGCAGTGCAGGTTTACATCATAGTGCAAGTGGTTGATAAAGTGACGCAGATAAGTAATGTGAATACAGGGATTATTGCATGTGTTCTGCAAATAGGTTATTGCACATGTTCCTTTACAGTCTTGTACAGTCTGACAGCAGTGGGGATGAAGGCCTTGCGGTTGCGCTCCTTCTTGCTCTGAGGGTGTCTCAGTCTTCCGCTGAAGGGGGCTGCTCAGCTCCTCTACAGTCCCGTGCAGTGGGTGGGAGGTGTCGTCCATGATGGAGGTGAGCTTGGCTAATACCCTCCTGTCCTCACCTCCTCCACAGAGTCCAGGGGGCAGCCCAGGACGGAGTTGGCCCTCCTGACCAGCTTGTTCAGTCTGTTCTTGTCCCGCTCTGTGCTGCCTGGGGCTCAGCACACGGCAGCGTAGTGGAGAGCAGAGGCTACCACAGAGTCATAAAAAGGACCTCAGTCTCCTCAGAAGGTGGAGGCGACTTCAGCCCTTCTTGTACAGGGCGTTGGTGTTGTGGGACAAGTCCAGTTTATTGTTGAGGTGAAGACCCAGGTACTTAGTTTTCACCACAAACAAGTACTGTACAGCGGGAAAACCTCACGCCAGTCTAATAACAAACTTCCGCTCAACCAGAAACCAGCGCTTCACAATAAGGGAGGACTTTGTGTGTTATATTAGTAGTGACCAAACACAAGCCGCTAACTCCAACTCATGCCACATTGAGCAAAGGGAGCCACTGACAGTCGCAGCGACCTCTCCGCGATTCGGATTGCTTGTGCGCTCACCAGATTACGTCATGGCAACGTCTTGGAGAGATGTCTCTGCAACATCTCCAGACAACGTGACAGCTGAATCATCTGGAAGTTGCGGTGACATCTCTGAAACATCTCCGTTACGTCTCTTCAAAGGAACAGGCCACCGTTTTTCCATACTGAGATATGTTCCTACCTGAGCTTAGACGAGTTGATGCGTATCTGTCTGATCTTTACGCGTGCGCTCAGTCACGCAAAAAGACCAAAGATGTTGTTAGCATTTAGCCTCTCCAAGCATTTTCCTATAGCTCCAAACAGGGGTGAAATTAGAAGCTACCAAGCTGTTCCACGTTTTCCCTATTTCAATACGTGAGTAGTGTACAGTAGAGTTCGGGAAAATCCACTGTTACCATGGAGATCCGCCAGGTTTGCAGCTGTTAGCATACATTTTACTATAAACTAACATTAGCTAAAAACAGTATAAAAAGTGGAGAAAAAATTGCCGCTAATCTTATGATGCTTAGCAATATGACATCACATTCCCAAATTCTATAGTTATACCAAATTAAACTTGTCGATTTTCTAAATGGATAAAAAGGAGTACTATATTGTGAGGCTTAATGACGACATGTTTCATTTTGCGTAACTATACTTGGATACCGTATTTATATAAGGAAAGCGTGAAAGAGATTGGTCGCTTCTAACTTCACCCCCGTTTGGCCCCATAGAGGAAAGGAGGAGAGGCTAAATGCTAACAACATCTTTGGTCTTTTTGCGTGACTAAGCGCACGCACAAAGACCAGACCAACTCGTCTAAGCTCAGGTAAGAACATATCTCAGTAAAAACAGTGGCCTGTTCCTTTGAAATCTCCTTGGTATTGGACAGGTCAGGTGTCTGCAACGTCGCCAAGCAGTCTCCGCTGAAATCTGTTTGTTTTCAGCACGGAGACTCGCCACATCTCCAGGGGACGTTGCGGAGACATCTCTATGACCACCAATGACTTGAGTCGCCAACAGGTCGCCAACTAGTCTCCAGGCCGGTGAGAGAGGCCCTAGACCAATGGCCGACGACGACACTGGAGGCCGCCATTGCTCCACCATTGCTGTAGTACCGCCATATAGCCGCTAGTCCCCCATTGGAATGCATTGCACTTTAGACACGTTAAAAACAACTTTAATGCCCGGTGCCTAATTTTTTTGAACTGTCTACAGCTAGCGAGTCTACAGTGAAGATCCCGCCCTTATGCCCTTTTTAGGAACATGCTTCGTCAGAGCTGGGGAGGAGGAGCCTGTAAATCCGCCACGTGGTCATTATGGTAAACGGGGAGGAGTGAGTAATGACGGTCTATTATTAATATGTCTATGCCCTTTAATTGTTTGTAAACACTCCGGGCTTAGCTGGAGGCGGGAAGCTCGATTCCTATCTATTTCCATTGTAGCTGTTGTCATAGTAACGATAAACAAATGTCTAACTGTTTTTGGAAATATCAGATAAACCTTATTTTATCGTCTCAAATGTCATTCCTCTTGTTCTTGCACCTTAAGCCACAACAGGACCACATTTTTCAGTTGTAGTTTTACACTTAAAATCACTAGTTTTAGTTCAATCTTATTTCTCTTGATCACTTCCTGCCTCCAGCTGATGTCACTGATGATGTCAGCAGTTAAAGGGTCTATAGGCCCTTAACTTACTCATATGATTATGGGTGTTATAGTCCAGCATTGACTAACCTGTGTTATGCAAGTTGCCGTTTGTTGTGCAATTGCGACCTTGGTCTTGTATATTCCAAAGCTTTTCAAACCCATGACTTCATTTGATAATTTTATGAACATTACTTGCTGTCTCTATGTACTCTATAAAGGATTTTACCGACTGAAGGACAATCTCAAATTTACCCAAATCTCAGCCGCTGTCCCCAAGCAAATTAAAAATGCACTAAAAAGCAGTGAGACAGTTGTGTTGTGTGTGTTACTTCAATAACTTCGTGCCGCTTTATTTTGGGACAAGACTTAAACACTCCACTTGCCAAGAGAAACTATGGGTTCTGTGCATAACATCCTCCCTCCTGATCTTTCATTTCCTGCTTGCATGCTGCTCCTTTCAACCACAGGTAAAAAAGAAAAGAAAGAATATAACACAAGATTGGGCAGTGCAGGCAAGACATTTTCAACTTTCCGGACATAGACTCATTCTTTGTCGTAAATTCCAGGGCTTTTTTTCCCCCCATGTTTTGGAGCGATATTAAGTTTGGGAGGTCTTTATCAGTGAATATTCATCTCATTTTCCCCCATAATTTGAACTTCCAAGAATCACTCATATGGTTTACTCCTGTATCACCAAATCAATCACCCACTTTGCTGACATGACTGATACGTTTTCTCACCTCCCTGGACGTGGAAGCATGTTTGCAATTTTCCTATTATTGTTTATGCGTATTCTCGCTCCATCTGGCCAATACACGCCGGACCCCAGCTGGCTTTTCACTGGGCCAAAACCTCCATAAGTCGTCCCGTGTTACGTCTTTGGCCCGAGCGTTTCGATATTTTCTCGAGGTAACTTGTCATTCCGACTTTTTCTTCTCACTCCAGCGGGACACATGCTTGCACTTATAAACAGGGCCTTATAAAAAGAGGGGCTTGGTAAAAAACAAAATTGCATTGCATGGGTTTTAGCAAGTCAAAGCAAGCCTCTTCTGACCACAAGAAGAGGCGCTGCAACGCTTTTGATTATGTCCAAAACCCCAGTCAGATTTGTGCAGCCGTCACATCCGTTTAGCTCAGCCTTGATTCTCTCTTTCCACTGGGATCAAACAGCAGTTCATTGTGGAGAGACTTTTTCTTCTTTAAGAGCAACATTTTTGGGGATGTAGAGTCACGGTTAGTCATTGCTGATCACGGATTTCAAGAGTGGCCCTTTTCTCCTCTACATTTTTGCCAGAACTTAAAAAATCCCAAATCTTAAAGCTTCTTGACTGGAGAGCTTACACAGTAAATGTTCCAGTGTTAATTTGACACTGTTTGGTGTTTATATAGTTCACACCTTCACAGTGTAAATGTGAATGACACTCTTCAGTGTTAACTACAGGTCAGACACCATGAGTGACAGTAACATGACACTAAATACAATGTGCTCTTTGTTTCCTGTAAAAAGGCTGAGGCCTCATTGCTCTTCAGTCACAGAGCGACAGGTGAAGAAGGAAGTCATGGAGATTCTGCTTTAGACAGTACAGCCTATTGGCCAGTGTGACGCCTGATTTGAAAGCTAAGACCTACAAAACTGATCTAAGTTGTTTGTCCTCATGTTGTTGCCGTGTTGCCGTCTCTTTTTCGTTGCATCTTTGAAACTTATTTGTTGCTTTTTCCATTATGTTTTTATAGTTTTTGACACTTTTATTTGTTTTATTTTTTATCCTTGTTTACGCCTCATTTCCATCGCTATTTTGTCACGTTTTTTTCCAAGAAGCTTTTAGATTTGGGTAATGCTACATTTGTGCTCGGTTCAGGTGGGGATTAAGAGGTTAAATGATTAATTATAATTATAGAAACTGACTTTTTAAAACCCTCTTGATGCTGAGGCTGTTGAAGCTGGTCTGTTGTAACGAACTCCTGAAAACACTTGTTTTTAACCTCTTAACCCCCACCTTAACCGACCAAATCTATAATATTCTCGGAAAAAAGCGTCAAAATAGCGACAAAAATGAGACGTGAATGGAGGATGAAAACGCAACAAAAAAGTATCAAAACAGGCAACAAGAAAGTGATGAAAAAGCAACAAACAGTTAGAAAAAAGCAACAACAATGCAGCAAAATACGAAAAAGTGATAGCAACGCAAGGAAAAATCTTAGATCAGTTTTGTAGGTCTTAGCTTTCAAATGAGGCGTTGCACTGGTCTTTTAGATTTTAAACTGTGAGCAGCTACTGTTTTTAGTCTCATTAAAACTACCTCACACTTTGTTTGACTTTCTCTTCTGGATGTGGGAGTGGAATTCAAATCTTTGGCGTAATGTCTGCGCCTTTCAATGTCCAGCTCATACTGGTGCATTCTGACATTGTGTCCTTGGGCAAGGCTCTTAATACATGAATGTGAGCGAGTGAGTGATTGGTGGAGATCGATGGGGCCTTTGGCTCAGATTGGCACTCATGCTTCCATCATTCAGCCCCAGGGTAGACGTGGCTACAACAGCAGCTTCACCTTTCACGTGTTGAGTAAATCAAAAATGTAAAATGCTTTTGGAGCCTTGAAATACCGAAGTGTAAAGCTCTCTGGAACAGTCTCCCCCAAAACCTTAGAGCTGCTCCAGTCTTAAGAACTTTTAAAACTGCCCTTAAAACACATCTGTTTGTTGGTGTTGGATTCAAGTCGAGCTGCTACTGTGTGTCTCCTTTTTTACTCTCTATTTTTATATTGTTAATATTGTGTCTTTGTATGTGATGCACTTTGGGCACCGAGCGTTGTTGTCAATGTGCTATACACATAAAGTTGACATTCACATAAACCAATTTGATCTAGTCAACGTCTTGAATGAACTAATTACATTTTCACTTATATGTTGTTAAGTGTTTAAATAAAGTTTTGTATGATACAATACAAGTGATAAAAACAGGCCTTTTACTTTTGAAAACGTACATTCTACATTATGAATATTTTTCATTCATACTAACTGTCTAACACACATCTATTGCACTTATTCTGTACTGGAAGTTTCAAATCTTGTATTTTTTGGAGACGAAGGTTCTTCTAACTTAATTCATTATTATTTTTAAGTTCAATATAGGACACATACTATAATTTAAAAACATAAATCACAATCTCTCTTCCGATTGAGATCAAGTGCCCTCATGCAATACCTGTATTTTTCCTGCAGGCGTCACTGTTGCCTCCTGCCCGTGTGGTCTGCATGTCCCTGTACTCTTATTCAATAGAGACACAGTGAGCTGAAGAAGACCTCCTGGCTGCTGCTCCCTGTTTATTTGCGCTGCTGATTAGGGTTTGGCCGTGTCCTCGCCTCATCTCCTCTGGGTTGAAAATCCAGTTTTATGTAAGGCTTTACACGGGGCTATGCTGAGAAAACAAGATTAGATTTGATTCGGGATTTGCGGCCTACTGACGGTGAAGTCCACCTTGTGCTTCTTTCATTAAAGACGGAAGCCCGTGCCAAGCTACTTTACACATTTTACTGGAGCTGGCAAAGGGGAAAGAAGCAGGTATAACTCACGCCGTGGGGAATAAATCTGCGTCCAATAATCCCGAATGTTCCACTTGTTTAACGACTTCCTTGTGTGTTTCCTGTGTTTTAAACTGGGACATTTTTAGCTTGTTAACCCTGAGCTGACTTTACTAGTTGTTTTTTACCACCCAAAAAACAAACTAGGGTATCCTAATAAGAATAAACGAATAAAAACCAATGCTCTTGGGGTATAGAGTGAAACGTTGGCATCAGCCCAAAATGCAAATCCAGTTGAATTGTTTTTTTACCCCAGAAAATACCATTTTAATGTTTTGTCGCAGACTGTAGACACAAAATATCCATCCTAATAAGTCAAATACTCCAGAGTTAGCGGCTCATTTCTCCCAGATGGATTCCAGATTACCCTTTTCTGTCTGTCTTTATTTTCAAGTGCACGTTACATGTCTGCAGTTGATGAATTGTGGGGATGTTTTTGTACTGGGATGATGCAGGCTTTGGAGAGACATAGGGGCTTGTACTGAACAAAGATTACTGAGGTGAAAAGAGCAAAAATATTTTTCATATTTAGTCGACTGCCGGGCATTATTCATATTTATGGCTGTTGATTTTTGCCAAGCACATTTTTGGAACGCGTTTTAAGGATACCTGGAATGATTCTTAATGTGGAAATCTTTCAGTGTACACACACGTTGATAATTCTGTTGCCTTTTTGGCACAGCGGCGCACAAATACCACCAAGGAAAGGGATTATATAATTATGAGCTCTGCCCTTTTTTACAGAAGCAAAAACCCTCCTTAACTCCCTTATCTGGTACGTAAGTGCATGGACTCATTACTTGCAAGCGTATGATTTGTGTTGGAAGGGCATTAAGGGCAAATGCTTGTGTAAGTATTTTATCTTTTAAAGTGAAATTAACTATTTTATTTCTATACAATTATTTGTTTGTGGACCGGCCCGTCAATGTGCCTGCCTTCCCGACCCTACGTCACTTCTCCCCTGAGATCGACAGACGGATCGGTGCAGCGTCAGCAGTGATGCGGTCGCTGTATCGGACTGTTGTGGTGAAGAGGGAGCTGAGTCAGGGGGCAAAGCTCTCGATTTACCGATCGATCTACGTTCCCACCCTCACCTATGGTCATGAGAGTTGGGTAATGACCGAAAGGACAAGATTGTGGATACAAGCGGCAGATCGCAGGGTGGCTCAGAGATAGGGTGAGGAGCTCAGAGAAGAGTCGCTGCTCCTTCACGTCGAGAGGAACCAGCTGAGGTTCTGGCTCAGGCATCTGTTTCGGATGCCTCTGGTTCGCCTCCCTTGGGAGGTGTTCGGACATGTCCATTGGGAGGAGGCTTCGGGGAAGACCCAGGACACGCTGGAGGGACCATGTCTCTGTGGCCTGGTGTCACCTCAGGGTCCCTCCTGAACAGCGGGAGGAAGTGTGCGTGGATCGGGAAGTCTGGGCATCTCTGCTCAGACTGCTGCCTCTGTGATCCGTTCCCGGATAAAGCGGAAGAAATGGATGGATAGATACAATGATTTGATTGAACCACCTTTCCTTACTTCATGGTGGGACGCTGTCTGTATCTGAGACTGTATCCAGACTCCAGTCTACACTCCTATCACACCATTAGTTAAAAATATGTTGATGTCCGAGATATCATGAAGCACTCAGCTGCCCTCTGCTGGCTACTCAACACATCTATGTTAATGAATTAAGGCGGGTTCAAGCCAATTAGGTACAAATGGAAAAAATATGTCCACAACAGAACCCTAATCTCCCGCCTTGGTTGCTTATGACCAGAGCAGGCCCTGGGGGGAACAGTAAAATGATGCATATGCCATGCTCTAAAGGCAGCTAAGAAAAATAATGAAACATCCGAGGTTCATGGAACTTTTTGGATAATTAAAGCTGCTTTCAATTGCATTATCTTTCAACCTTCTGTGTCTAAAATCACCACCAAAACACACTCACACACTGTTCAGACATCGACATGGATGGTGAAACGCCAATGAAATTAATACTATGGCAGCCTGTCCCAAAGAGCAACTACCACAACAATGTAGGAATCGACTCTTGACTCCATCTAGTGGTAGAAATGTAACCAGCGAGTGACATATGAGGGAAAATTTACTTTTCTCATGAAACCAAAAATTTCTCAACGCACATCATCCGCACTGAACTTAATGCTTTGACTTCATACAACAGTGACTGAGTGGTTAGCGCTCTTGCCTCCCAACCATCAGCACATGGACAGTGCAGGGCTTTGCATTACGATGTAGAGTTTGCAGGCCCTACCCCGTTCTATGGTTTCTCCAGGAACTTTGATTTCCCACTATCAACCTAAAAAAAATAACATCTAGATGGACTAATCTTCCAGTTCTGTGCTGACAAAACCATCTCAAGATCGGAGACGGGTCCCGGGGCGCAGTAATAGAGTCGCCCATTACTCCAGCAGCATTGAAGGATGTCTCAAATGCAGAGGACAAATTTCCCTTAACCCTAACTTAAATATTTGGCATTTGACTTGAAACTGCCACAAAATTGTACACTTGCCCTGGGCCCCTTGTGCCATATTACACAATTTAATCCCCATGAGTTATTTCCAGCCACTGTGGCCCACTCCTTTTGTTCAGCATTGCACAATAATCGGAATTAAGGACTACGAAATGCTTGGCCAAACATTTTAGGCTTCGTTTAACCTGGTTGGCTGCGGCGCATTACTTTCTCAGGCTCGATCCGTCGCCCCGTTGCCAAAGTCAGGTGAAGGTCGACTTGATTTAAAGGCTTTTCAAAGAACACGAAGCGTGCCTTGTTGTTTTAACCCTGTGTCGCCCCCGTCTCTCCGGACCTGAACCCCATATGGCGCTCTCAAAGCAGGCTTTCTGGACCGGGACTATCCTCGTGTCCCGAGGCAGTGCACAGAGGGCTACTATTGTCTTTTCATCACAAAGTAAATCTGCCTAATCCAACAGCCTTGTTTATTTACAGAAGGGATCTACGGGGTTTGCCCAGTGGACGCTGCTGCCAAGTGCTCTGGCCTGCAGTGAACGGGCCGTGGCTCTCGGAGAGAAACATGACAATCCACACGGCAACTACTTGTTCTTAATAAAACATGTACGGATTTTTTTAGGCTAAGAATCTGCATACAAAATTGTGACTTGCTTTGGCCTTTGCATCTTCCAACACCAAGGTGCTATATAAACAGAACACCTCAGACATGTCACAATACAAGGTCTGCATTTTTTCCCACTTGAGGAAATGAAATGCCCATTTTGCTTCTGCAATATTGCCACTTACTGTAGTATAGTGTCCACCACAGAGCACAGATCGATGGTCAATGCGGTGAAACAATGTGTTTCGTTTAAGACAGGTTTAAAACATTCCTCAGGCCTTTATTTAGGCTTGGAACCTTAAGACAGCTCTGTCTCACACTACAGTAATATTAGTTTTGAGGTTTTAATTGTGTAAAAACTTGCTATAAAAAGTAATTCCTGAGGGCCACCCAAAGAAAATCAACCTGTTGTTTTCACATTCGCGGTATAAGTGGTCTCAAAGTTGTTTCACCTGTTTCATAGCCTGGCCGCGCCCACCTGACTTCCCCCATGTATAAGATACATGAAAAGACTTGTTTGAGCAGCGAGGCGTTTTGCAGCTTCACTTCGCTAAATGGATATTAAACATGGCAACAGACGTGAAAAGTTGTACCCTCTTTCTGTGGATTGTATCTTTCGGAGGAAACGATTGCAGACGCTAAAGGAGCAGCTTTGCTTCTTTGACTGCGGAATACTGACGAGAATGCAGAAATGCAGCCCAAACCGAGGGGTCCCAGTCAATGGCCGCTGGCTGCTCTGCTTTGTGACGACGACACTGGAGGCCGCCATTGCTCCGCCATTGCTGTAGTACCGCCATATAGCCGCTAGTCCCCCATTGGAATGCATTGCATTTTAGACACGTTAAAAACAACTTTAATGCCCGGTGCCTAATTTTTTGGAACTGTCTACAGCTAGATATTCCTCCTGTGATTACGCTGGGTTAGACACAATCAGAGGCACCGGGCTGGTTATGGTAGGATACATTTTAGAAATCTCCTACTTAACGGGGGTCGGACTGTTAGCATTGGAGCTGCGCGAGCTACACGTCACGCAAGGGCCGAGTCTACAGTGAAGATCCCGCCCTTATGCCCTTATTAGGAACATGCTTCGTCAGAGCTGGGGAGGAGGAGTCTGTAAATCCGCCATGATTTCCCCCTCGAACGTGGTCATTATGGTAAACAGGGAGGAGTGAGGAGGAGTTGTCTATTATTTCTACAGTCTATGGTCCCAGTATGTGACGTTCATGATCGCATCTTATGGCGGGTGTACACTGTGCGATTTTGGCCATTTGCAACGTACAGTCACTAGTCGTGAAAAAAATCTTAGGTCGTAGCTGAAAATCCCAGGTCTTAGGTTGTACAGTGAGACAGGGACAAAGATTTAAAATAGAACCGTCATATGACCAAAGACGAGCTACGACCGACATCAGGCAGTGTCTGATATTTTGGAACACTAGTCGCAGAGTGGGCCATCCTCTCGCTACAGAGAGGATCTCTGTCAGTGTCCCGTTAACACATCAGACTCACAGCAACAGAGGCCGGGCATGAGCGGCTCCGACTCCGCATTTTACAGGACTTTCCCTGCACATTTCCGCGAAAATAAACCCCGCTAGCATACAGCACTTGTCTCAGCTAAACACACGCCTCCTGAAGCCTGAAACTGCTACGACAAAACTTTGGTCGTAGCTACGATTGTCTCTATAAAGAATTGCAAAGTGGAGACGAGAGCAGCTCATGATTTTACTAGCAATGTGTCTAAAAATCTCGTAAGACAAAAAAAAAAATCGCACAGTGTACACCCACCATTAGATATTAAGTTATGTGGCTGGCGTTTTTATATTAAAAAGAGCCAGTCTTTTGAACGGCTCTTTGAAATGAATGGATCCCAAAGACTCGGCTCCTGGTAAAAAGAGCCGTAAATCCCATCACTAGGTCCTAGATTGTCTTCCCATGTATCTAATACAAATAATGAATGGAGGAAGTCAGGTGGGCGTGGCCAGGCTACCTGTTTCATGCAGTAACCACCAAACCACCAACGTTTTCTTTCTATACACCTTATGGAGTAAACTTGCGTATGAAAGTCTGACTGAGATTTGTGGTGGTGGCCATGCCACAAGGATAGGCATAGATAAGCATTGCTTCAGCTATTCCTTTTTTGGTTGAATATTTGTGTTTTGTTTTGTTATTGTTACTGTTTGGAAATCTAAATGCATCAATCAACCAAAATAAACCATTCATTCATTCATTCATTCATTGTCACGTGTTTGTTTTGACTGACTTTAATCCAGATGTTTGAGAAATGTTGCTGTTTTGTCTTTGTTGTATTATGTACAAACTGGATACAGTACACAAACTGGATTGTGCATACAAAACATTTTGGCACTTTTCACACAAACCTCTCAAACAATGCACTGAAACGACCCCTGACTCCAATTCTGTACAGCCAAAAACACAATACATGTTTTCGTTCAAACCACAGCCCTGGCTTCATCTCTAATGTGGCAGATGATATGAGAATTTAATCTTTCCCTAAAAAAAACACAGTGCTATCTCCCCTCTCTCCGCTCAACTAAAGTCCGCCCGCTCAGCCGCAGATAACGCACAAAGGGAGTTGATGGTCCATTGATGTTTTTGAGTCGAGATTACATCAGCGTCACCTTTATCCAAAACGCTGGTTTGGCAAAGCCTCCTCACTGGGGTTTTCAATACGCGCCAGAAGTTCAAGTTGGAACACGAATCGGTCAAAATGGCGACGCATCCTCCTCAGTTAGAAATTACCGGATTATTTTATGTTTAGAAATGTAGTTCGCTGAAGCTGTGGGTTCCAAGCCGTTTCCAGCAAACGTGTCCAATTGGGTCCAGTAATGTTTGCGAAATTGGCCGCAGTTAGCGTCTCTTAAATAGGTCGCAGTTTGGGATACAGCAGCGAAATTGTGAGTCATTACAGAATATTTGAATAACCATGTGTTTACCTTCCCGAGCGCAGTTCCAAGTGGACTTTCCGATCGGGTTCTACACTAATTCGTAATCAGCCCCACTGCCCAGGCTGCGGTAAGGGGGAGGGAAACAGGTTGGTGATAAAAGTGGGCCATCCGTGCTCTGGGAGAAGGGAATATGGTAGTTTTCCTGGTCAAAAACATAAATCAATCAATTATGTGTATTCAAAACCAATTCTTCCAGTGAAAATAAAGTCACTAAAACTGTCTCAAAGTACTTGTATTCCACCAATGATCCAATAAAAAGAAGAAGGAAAGAAAAATGCCACAGCCACTTTCCAATTCCATTTCAAATCATATTTTCTTGCTCAATCTAATAAAGCTTTTCAACGTAGCACGCTTCTAACCAGCACTGTTTAGTCACATTTCGCGGAATGGTACGGTTTTTCATGTGCAGCATTTCCATTGTTAAAGGATCGCAGTTGTTGTGGGCGGTGCTCCCACGGTCGCGCACGCTAGAATACACATTACTGAAGGAACAACAGGCGATGAAAGGTTTTGTGAGACGCGATGAGAACAATGTGGACAAATACTGCCTTTTGGTTGGGTTTATGGAATTATTCAGAGGTGCCAAATACTAGGGGAAAGAACCAGCTAAAAGGTGAGCTATGAAGGTAAGCTACGTGCAGATGTGATGCTAACACCAGCTAAAGTTGTGCTAACAGTGGCTAGATGCTATCAACGGCAAAATCCCCTTTTTTCAACAGTGTATATCCATCCATCCATCCATCCATTTACTTCCACTGTTCCGTTGCCGGGTTGTGGATCACATAGCACCAGCTCCTATGGCTCCTCCTGCAGGTGGTGGGTCCACAGAAGGACGGCCTCATGGTTCTAACCGGGCCTGTTGGTCTCTCATAAGGGGCTTCTGAACCGCTCTTTGTCTGACCCGTCACCTAGGACCTGTTTGCCATGGGAGACCCTACCAGGGAAACGAACCCCCGACAACAGAGCTCCCAGGATCATTCATTTCAATCTTTTGTTTCTTTCACCCTTTTTGACGGTTTTAGGTTTTTGTTGAAAACAGCATGACCACAATGGCAAAGAAGTCACCTGTAGAATTGGGTGAAACAACATCCAGCTTGGTTACAATCAGAAAAATATGAGTAAAATTTAATTACATTTATTTAACCATTTAATCAATCAATCAATCAACGTTTATTTATATAGCACTTTGCAACAACACCCGGAGGAGCAAGGAAACTATGGGCCGATAACAGGCCATGACTACCTTTCAGCAACATTACAGCCATTAGGTTGCCCGACATGATGCCTAGAAATAAACAAAATAAATGGAACTGTCATGTCTTTCCGATGGTACAATCATTATTGACCTGTAACAACCACAGTTCTGTATTTGCATTTTTATAGACAATATTATTGTCATTTTTGAAATATGATTTTTTTGTTATTAGTAATGGACACAGAGTGTGTTTTAGTTCCCACCGAATGCAGCTGTGTGAACCTTTATTTTAGTCTAAAAAATTAGGACAAAATAAAACACACAAACTTTTTTTCTTAAGTGGATCACCTTTTTTTTACTGGTAGCATCTGGTGATTCCGATTGCTGTGGCTAAAATGACTTTTAACCTTTACAAATACAGCATTAATTTTAATTTAATGTTGTTTATTATAAAGTAATTTGAGATGGTAGTTCTCAGAGTGGTGCAGTTTCTGGTGATTTGTGAGCTTTGTCTGAAGGTTCTTTCAATTATTTGGTCGTCGTAGTTAGTTTTAGTACAACCATTTTTATTCCTTTTGATCTTTATTTATTCCTTTAAATGTCCTTATGTGACAGGGCTTTGATTTGAAGTTCAAAACACCATTCAGTCCTGGTTTACGCTCCCTGGTTTTACAATATTTAATTTGAGTTTTGTCTCATTGTAATTGCTTATCATACCAGTATTGTCTGAGGTGATACAAGAAGAACAAAGCAGCATGATATTGGCAAAAATGTCCGACTGAGCCTCAATGATCCAAAGCCAGACTCGATGTTGCAGAATAATTTTTAACCATAGACAGATGTGACTGTCCAAACCGGGCTTATTTCCTCTTCAGAGGGACACATCGCCCCAATAATCATCGCTTCGGCTCTGCATATACGAGGCCCCAAGTAACGGCAGCCTCCTGTTTTTACAACCATTTACCGTAATAACAACATTACTTCCAGGGCCGCGGTTTTTCACACCCATTCAACTATTGTCCGCGCGCCGTCTTTTGAAGAAGGGACTATTCACGGGGAGACCAAAGCCGGCTTATGTTTTTACTCGGGCCGAAATGTTACTGGAATGGCGACAAATGACATAATAGCTTCCAGACAATTTGTTGGTTTGTCGGAGCTAATCCTCGTCATCGTGGGAGCCTTGAAGCCGTGTGGTCAGATGGGTCAAACAGAAGTGAAGGAAGGTATGGGGTTTAGAGGAGAAATGCTTTGGGGAATGTCCAAAGATGTCGTTCGTGCCTCAACAAAAAGCACATGCAGCTGATGGAACAATACGAAGTCGAGTCCGACATTTAACTACTACAAAAATCTTTCAAATCTTACTGGTAAAAGAGTTTCAACGCTTTTGCAGCAAGTGTTTGACACACGCTCATTTGAAACTGCTATCACGACAAGTGCAGGTAGTTCTACACCAAATACCTTTACTGGTAGATTGTTGTGAACAAAACCTCGAGTAAAAAGGTTCATTTCAATGTACATTTTTGTCATAACAAGGGACTAATAACAGAAATCAATAAATTCACTCAAAAGTACAAAACTGATTTATAAACAGAGCCCATAATTGTTTTTGTACCCAGGATAAAAAAGGTTCTACGACTTCATCAACAACATTACATTATTTCTTGCTACTACTACTACTACTATTATTACTACAACTACTGCAACTACAATTGCCAATACTACCACAACGACTTAGTAAAATCTCACAAATCTGTCAAACTTAACCTCTTACCCCCCGCCTTCACCGAGCACATTCTCTCCAGTTCAGCTTTACCCAAATCTAAAAGCTTCTGCAACAGAGTAAAGCCTCATTTGAAAGCTAAGGCCTACAAAGGTGATTGTAACTTTTGTGTCACGTCGCCGTGATTTTGTCACATTTTTGAATCTCTTTTGTGTTTCTTTTTGTCACTTTTTGTGGCTTTTTAAAAAATCTTGTTTTTGTTGCTTTTTTATTTATTTTTTTCATGCGTTTTGGTCACTTCCATGTTGCTTTTCAGGCACGATTTTGTCATTTTTGTTGTCACATTTTGTTGCGTTTTCACCCTCGTTTTGTTGATACTTTTTTAAGCTTTTAGATTTTATTTATTAGTTTATTTAAACAGGGACAATGCACATTAATTAACATCACTGTAAATGTGCCAGTCTTAGCTCCAAAGCTAATTTTCAACTGTAGTCCCTGGGCAAGATGTAGATTGCCAACAATATATAACAATAACAACAACAATCATTATTAACCTAAAAATGATAAAACAATTTGGGTGAAGCTGAACTGGAGAATAAGCACTCTGTAAGAGCTTAAGAAGGAAAACAAGTTCACATTACTTTACATGGTTGTTGTTTTTATTTTGATCTGGATTTTTATTTCGGTGTGATCAAATGAATACATGTAGCTGACATCTTTAATACAAAACCTCAGCTCAAACAAAAACAAATGCTTTCCCGTCGTCTCGTCCAAACTCCAAAACTATAGGAGCTGTTTCTGCCAAAGAAATGGCTCCAAACCTGTCGATTATAAAATTCCATGACGACTGTTGAGATTGACCAAAGAAGGGAATGCGATTTCGATTACATTCGATTACAGCCCTAACAGTTATGGAGTTACCGATATTCACAAATTGGTAACTCCATAACTGTGTGCAATTACTTTCTTTTGATATTCAACTACAGAAGAAGCAAAAAAACACAACATAGGTCTCTAAAAAAAGACTGTTGTTTTTTATCATGATTTCAACATAAGGCTTAAAACAACAAAAATGTGTGGGGACATTGGACATTACGCACATCAGATTCAATCCGCCCAGTGTTTTATATGTTGAAATATGTTTATTATTTGTGTTGTGTTTCATATAGGTGCGTCTCCATGTGGCTATATAACTTCTCCAGCCCGCAATGTTTGGACCCACCTTGCCAGCAGCAGAGCAGCCAGGCGCCCCTCAACAGGTGACTGCAAGCTCCGGCGGACATGCTTCCTCCTTCCCCGCTCTTCATTCACATACAATGAAAAAAAAAAACTAAACAGCAACTTTGATCTTTTGAAAATCCGACACACAAGGGACTCTTCTGTCAACACGCAGCCACCATGACCAAAAACTTGTCGGGGGAAAATGTCCGGTTAATCCCAAGAAATTCAGCTTCTAATGAGATGTTTTTATCCCGGGGGTTTTAGGCCTCCATGCTTGGTCAGACAGTAGAAAGATCTCACACACAAAAAAAAACACAAAAAAAAACAAGACGAAAACAGTGCGGCCTCTCTTGTCCGAGCGCAGAGGAGGACTGTCCCGATTGAAGCACGCGGGTCTGCTTCTTATAGCTCTGAAGCAGGGAGGAGAGAAAGAAAAGGGGAGAGAGAGAGGGAGGGAGTGAGGAAGGGAAGGGAAGGGAAGGGGGGAGGTCGGACCGGAGACTTCCTAAACTAAAAGCCCAGGGGAGCTTTTAGAGCAAGGTGCAAGAGGGCAGAGATGAATGGGAGCCAGCAGCCACAGGACTAACTGCGCTTACAGAAAAGCTCAGACACTCAGACACGGAGCGGAGGGCGTTTAGTTTGTCCCGCAAGAATGTTTGTAAAGATACAACATATATGTACAGTGGCGTTGAGGAATGGTCTCAAATGCCTGCTCCTGTGTTATCTGTTAGCAATAATGCTGAGCCAAATTTCAGTGTATTGACAGGAGTCAGGAGAGCTTACAGTCTATATGCCAGTGTGATGCCTAATTAGAAAGATTGAAGATTGATAATTGAAGAACTATATTGTCATTATGCAATTGTACAACGAAATTGCGCAGCTCAGATGTTGGGTTAGTCCTGAGCCGCTGTGACTCTGCGCACCGACACCGTGGGCCAACCTGACCAGCATGTTTTTGGAGGTGGGGGAAACCGGTGCACCCATAGGAAACCTACGCACAGACACGGACACGGGGAGAACATGCAAACTCCTGTGATCCTCTAGCTGTAAGGCAAGAGTGCTAATCACTCAGCCATCGTGCCCCTGTAATGTTTTTTTGTATATATATAATAACGTAAAAAACATGGAGCAGAGAGTTGAAGTCTGAATCAACTGGCCATTTATTGTCTTAAACGCAGGGAGAACACAGACAGCAAAACGGCGGGCTTACAGTGCTCTGCCCTCTTACACTCTCAGTGACATACTTATACAGCACTCGCACGTCTCAGATTGACAAGAGATGATATAGGCTGGCACCAACGTGTTGTATCTCTGCTTGTACGTGTCACCCCTAGGCCTAGCCTTTATCTGTGACATCAGGGGTTCCCAAACTTTTTTGGCCGGGACCCCAAAATTGACACGTAAACATCTCGGGACCCCCATTGTATAAAGTTATTGCCTCTTACACTACTTTAGGAAAGAAAAACATTTTATAATGAAGTTAATATGTATCTAAACAGTTTATTTTGATCAACTGAATGAATTTACAGTAAAACATGTACTAAGAACAGTAGCATTTTTCTTTTTGTTTCATCTGGAAATCATCTGGGGACCCGCACCCAAGGCCTCGCGACCCCCGAGGGGTCCCGACCCCCACTTTGGGAACCACTGTGTGACATGACCTGAGATGACTATTCAGGTCATAGCACAGACATTCACTTTAGCCGTTAAACAATGGATGGTAAATGTTAAATGTTAGAAATATATTTCTGACTCTACACCCCTTTAAACTATGTGTGAGATCTGTGTGAGTGAAACACATTTGCCATTCCTAACCCTAATCATAACCGGCAAGTAAGGCAAGGCAAGGCAAGGCAAGGCAAGTTTATTTGTAGAGCACAATTCATACACAAGGCAATTCAAAGTGCTTCACAGTTGCAGAAAGAGAAATTACAAGAAAACAGATAAAATCAATCAATAAAACATCAACATAAAGTTAATCAATGACAGTAAAAGGCAAGAGTGCAGATAAAATACTTTCAGTTTTCATATGCACGGGTAAAAAGAGCTGTTTTCAGCCTGGATTTGAACATTGTCAGAGTTGAGGCCTGTCTCACATCCTCATGAAGACTGTTCCAGATTTTAGCTGCATGAAACTGAAACGCAGCCTCACCGTGTTTATTATTGACTCTGGGAACCACCAGGAGACCCCTCCCTGAAGTTCTCAGGGCCCGAGATGGTTCATACGGCTCTAACATGTCAGAGATGACTTTGGTGCTAAACCATGAAAAGACTTGTACACAAGCAGAGCTGTTTTAAATTCTATTCTCTGAGTGACAGGAAGCCAGTGCAGAGACCGGAGCACTGGACTAATGTGGTCGTATTTCCTTGTTCTTGTCAGGACTCGAGCAGCAGCGTTCTGGATGTACTGCAGCTCTAACAGCTCGGTTAGAAAGGCCAGTGAGCAGCCGTTACAGTAGTCTAACCTGCTGGAGACAAACGCATGGATGAGTCTCTCTAAGTCTGGTTTTGACACTATTCCTCTGATCTTAGCAATGTTTTTCAGATGGTAGAAAGCTGATGATGTTATTGCTTTGATGTGGCTGTTTAAGTTCAGGTCTGAGTCCATGATTACTCCTAGATTTCTAACCTGATTTTTTGGTTTCAGAGCGAGAGACTCAAGGTGACTGATAACACTTTGTCTTTGTGTCTGTGGGCCAAAGACAATGATCTCAGTTTTGTCTGAGTTTAGTTGGAGAAAGTTGTTTTGCATCCACAAACTGATCTGTTCGATGCAGTGACAGAGTGTATCTACAGGCCCATGTTCACCTGCCGTCAGTGACACGTAGATCTGAGTGTCATCTGCGTAGTTGTGGTACGACACATTGTTGCTGTTTATTAGCTGACCCAATGGAAGCATGTACAAGTTGAATAAGAGGGGTCCCAAGATTGACCCCTGGGGGACTCCACAGGTCATGGAAATTTTGTCTGAGACACAGTTGCCAATTTCGACAAAGTACGTCCTATCCTCGAGATAGGACTTGAACCAGTTTAGAGCAGTACCAGAGATTCCCACCCAGTTTTCTAACCTGTGAAGTAAGATCCCGTGGTCCACTGTGTCAAAGGCAGCGCTCAGGTCCAGCAGAACTAAAACTGAGACCTTACCTGCGTTGGTGTTCATACGGATATCATTTGTCACCTTGATCAGAGCTGTCTCAGTGCTGTGGTGGGGCCTAAATCCTGACTGGAAAGTATCAAACACATTATTAGATAGGACAAGCATCAGTGAGACTGAACCTGAAATTGTCCATCACATCCTAAAAGTTCATAAATCTCTACCATATCTGTTCTGAGCAGTTCTTCACTCAAATGGCTCAACATGTGTTCATCACGGCGCCGTTGATTTGCTAGCTAAAGCTAATGGCATGCTAGCTTTTCTCATTTCTATTGCTGCCTGCAGAGGACGCCAGTGCAAAATTCTGGTCAGCAAAGTAATCACTCGTTACGAACAAGACTTGTTGTCTTTTCAACATGAAATATCAATCTGTGCCCCCAAAAGAAGCAGGGTTTCTGCAGGACATTAAAACGCAAGCATTAAAGGGGGGGTATTATGTAAAATCAACTTTTTCAAGCTTTACTGTATATCATGTTATTATGTCATTCCCTCATTAAACACATGCCTGGAGTGTTGCCTTGGCTCATTCACATATTTTTGAGTAATCAGTAAATTTTAGGTGTAGCTATGCCTCAGTCCTCCTAGGAACGCCCCCACCTCCTGGAGACGCCTCTGGACCTTTCGTCACCAGCCAAGCCACCAACCACTGCTCCTCAGCTCAGCAGAGCCCCCTCCCTGCACAGTAGTGTTGTTTAGATGCCACAGCAGTGTGCTGAAGGGGGCGTGTCGGAAAGCTTCTTAAAGAGACAGAGGCCTATTTCAAGACGTTCAGTACAGCCATTTTGAGAGAGCAATTTTATTCAAGGCAGTTATTTTAATTTACTGCATATACAGACCAACAGAAGGTTACGTCATCATTGTAGTATGCTATAGACTGGTGCTATGTGATTGAAAAAGCATAATACCCCCTCTTTAAAAGTCATTAAATTAATTGTGCCAGAGTCAAGGCCCTAAAAACAAGCAATGACAAGCAATGAGCAAACATGATGACACTGCTCAACATTATGTCCCGTATACTGTATGTTCATAAAAATAAAAATCTGAATTATTGTCTAAAACATTTTCCGTTGCAGTTTTGGCTGAAATTGACCACATTTTTTATGCCCGTTTTGTCTAATTCTCTGTCAACTGTTTGATGAAATGTTTGCAAATCTTAAGAAATGAAATATGATTCTTTTTGCGTTTGTGGCATTAAAATATAGTATTCAGAATTTAAAGAGGTATTAAAAACATTAGATTTGACTTGCTTCTGCCTGTATAAACCCTGAAAATTCATGTTTATGGGCCAGATTTACTGTATGCAATATATTATTCTAAATGGTTTTGTTTTGAATTGTAGCTCACAAATAGAGTTTCGTGCGGGAAGTTTGACTAAAGCACATCATTGTAAGTTAAGCTACATGCACTATCATGGTCTGAAATAGACACAACAGGCCCTTTAAAGGAACTGCTCTTGTGTGGCCAAACAATCCTTCTTCATTATATAACTCCCGCTGCACTTACCGATAACTTTTTCTACTGTCTCCCCTAAAACCTGCTATTCTCGTCATTTGTCAAAGTTGACTCTGGGTGAAATATTTTAGCCGTTGTTTTTGTTGCTCCACCGCTTTCAAAATCCATCATCATTTAGTGCACGGATGTAAGGAGGCCCTGACATCTCCGGTATCTCCAAATAGCCTGTGGTCCGCGGACGCAGCGTGAGTTTGTTTCGAGTCGGGAGGAACGCTGCAAGCAGGAGGTCAAAAATGTTGTCGAAAATGTTCCATCTTCTCGGGATAATTCTGCGAGCGAGCCCCAGGGCAGTTTGTGTTGGACCGGAGGAGATGAGCCCAGTCACAACTGTTGACAGTCGGCTCCGTGACTTCCAATGGCGTTCGGGGAAAAAGATGCTTCTGTTGGATGAGCAAAGGGAGTTTCTTCACACCAGACACAAATAAACAAAAAGTCAGAGTTGGAAGAATTTCATTTGGACGTGGAAAGAAATACATGTCTCTGCACTTTTGTGAAATGTGTTCACCACATGAAGTCTGAGGAAGCTCCAGAGTGAATTTGTCATTTATGAAAAAGACAGATTCAAACAGACTCAAAAACAGTTGAGTCTAAAAAGTCAAGCTATTTTGATGGAACAAAATTTTCATTAAAGAGGGGGTATTATGCTTTTTTCAATCACATAGCACCAGTCTATAGCATACTACAATGATGACGTAACCTTCTGTTGGTCTGTATATGCAGTAAATTAAAATAACTGCCTTGAATAAAATTGCTCTCTCAAAATGGCTGTACTGAACATCTTGAAATAGGCCTCTGTCTCTTTAAGAAGCTTTCTGACACGCCCCCTTCAGCACACTGCTGTGGCATCTAAACAACACTACTGTGCGGGGAGGGGGCTCTGCTGAGCTGAGGAGCAGTGGTTGGTGGCTTGGCTGGTGACGAAAGGTCCAGAGGCGTCTCCAGGAGGTGGGGGCGTTCCTAGGAGGACTGAGGCATAGCTACACCTAAAATGGCTGCCGTCTAAGTTTTTACTGATTACTCAAAAATATGTGAATGAGCCAAGGCAACACTCCAGGCATGTGTTTAATGAGAGAATGACATAATAACATGATATAAAGCTTGAAAAAGTCGATTTTATATAATACCCCCCTTTAACAACAACATCGTGATCGCTCGTATTCTATCTCTACCTTCCACACTTCCTCCTCCCATTGGGGGTATTTACAAAGGGTTGTCGGCTAGTTCAGGTAGATGAGCTCCTGTCTGTTCATCCAGGTTATTTGGAATATAGATTGTAATTTGAGTTTTCTCTCATTATGCAGTGTTGCACCACTCTAATGGCGCTCTGTTGCCCTGTACTCTGCAGTCGGCCGTCCTGGGGTGGTCGGTCCACGTGTAGGAGGATGTTAGCCATCGTAGGTGCATGATATGGTAAATGGTCACATTTTATATAGCGCCTTTCTACCTGCTTTAGGCACTCAAAGCGCTTTACATCAAGGAACCAGTCACCCATTCACACTCTCATTCATACACCAGTGTACACAGACACTGGAGGCAAGGTGGGTGAAGTGTCTTGCCCAAGGACACAACGACAGTGGGCACCTGCGGGATTCGAACCGCCGACCCTTTGGTCACAAGACGACCCACTCTACTCTCTGCACCACCGTCGCCCAAATTTACTTCTTATATATATACTTCTTATATATATCTGATATTTACTTCTTCAATCATTATGTGAAACTTTGTTCATTTAAAAAAAAAAGCCACAGTAGCATTAGTGTACGTTATGAACAAAGTGCCCACTTTTCTCTGTTTTCACTCTAGTTCGGGGGATTTCCCCTCAGTTTAAATGTTTTCTGTGGCTTTTAATTTTACACTCTTATGGGATTAGAGTTGTCTGTTACTTTGGGCTTAATCCTTTTTGGACACGAGGTGACCATGTTCTGGGCATTTTTCTTCTACAAAAGCCGCTCAGAGAGGAGGAAGGAGAAGACATCAGGTGAACTTGTCAAGCCGTAACAGTGGTACAACGCAAAATGGGAGCTTTCCACCACGTTACAATGTTTTCCCCGCAACAAAAACATACCAGGAGTAACATGCTGTCAAAGTGCTGCGCTGCAATACCAATTGTGGCATATAAAAAAGATCGACATCGATTTTGTGCAGCAGACAGTTAGACTTCTGAGTATTTAATTAAGCCCCACTTAGGAAAAAATAACAGTGACACGAGGTAAACACATCGGCTTAAATGGAGACGGAATTACGAAATATGCAGTTACACAGATCATCATTATGAGCTATATTGTGTGGCTGCGAAATTATATACCATTGCAGCCGTACGAAATTACATGCATTAAACGGCAATCAAAATAAATTGCCTTCCTTATTGCGTGTTAATGAACTGTGACACGGCGCTGTCGAGTTGACGAATCGACCCCCAAACTGAATCCAGTCTGGTTTTCCTATTCAGGCCTTTATCGCAGACCATTAGCGAGCGCCCGGGCGGCTACCACGGCCATCTGGTCAGCGTGATTCATGGCCCGTACATGTGGCTGGCCCAGTTCCTTTGTTGACACTGTTGACCAATGCAGAAAAGTGTGGAGCTTACGGGGTGGGTTGCCAGGTCCGAGTTGGCGGGAGTCCTGCTCCGGTGTGGTGGGCCCATTATGTTACGACCTGAGTCATCGCAGTGTTTTATGTGGCACACCAGTAATGCGTCTTTTCGCTTGTGTTAACGGTGTTGCGCCAAAAGTCCAGGGTCGAGGTGCATGAGGTGTGGGAAAAGCAGATTTTCTCATAGGATATCGTCGCTATTTCTGCAGTGAGGGGTCAAAATGAACGTTTGGAAGAGGATGTAACATATTTGGTTGTAATTTCAAATATATCTTGATCCCTCTGTAGAGCAAAAGGCATTGGGTGAGTGCATCCGAGGGTCCCTTAAAACATCAGGGGTGGTGATTGGCTCAGAGTTCTCACTTTTTTGGATCGAGGCTTTAGAGGTCACATGGTCTCCAGGCCTGAATGAGGATATTGACTTTTCTGTGTTTCTTTAATTACTGTGGCCCTAAAGCTCCAGTGCATTCAACTTCTGAATATGTCTTTTCACATGTTACATTTTGTATATTCTGTAAATTGTAATGTGTACCTTACAAAATGTTAAAGAGGGGGTATTATGCTTTTTTCAATCACATACAGTAGCACCAGTCTATAGCATACTACAATGATGACGTAACCTTCTGTTGGTCTGTATATGCAGTAAATTAAAATAACTGCCTTGAATAAAATTGCTCTCTCAAAATGGCTGTACTGAACGTCTTGAAATAGGCCTCTGTCTCTTTAAGAAGCTTTCCGACACGCCCCCTTCAGCACACTGCTGTGGCATCTAAACAACACTACTGTGCGGGGAGGGGGCTCTGCTGAGCTGAGGAGCAGTGGTTGGTGGCTTGGCTGGTGACAAAAGGTCCAGAGGCGTCTCCAGGAGGTGGGGGCGTTCCTAGGAGGACTGAGGCATAGCTACACCTAAAATGGCTGCCGTCTAAGTTTTTACTGATTACTCAAAAATATGTGAATGAGCCAAGGCAACACTCCAGGCATGTGTTTAATGAGGGAATGACATAATAACATGATATAAAGCTTGAAAAAGTCGATTTTACATAATACCCCCCCTTTAAGCTCCCCAAAGTATTTTCAATGATTGCATCACAGACATAGAGACAATAGACTTGTGGATATGAGGTTCCAATTTAAATTCCTAGTCCAGAATACTGTAGTTTATTAGCCTTACATTAAAATACTGTTAATGGTGAGTGTTGTTTATTTCAAGTTTGTGTATAGTGACTGCAAAGGACCATGATCTATGTAGCTGCCTCTGCTTTAAAAACATTTATTTAGGACCCAGCGTTGACTATAATCATTCAAAAATATATATCAAGTGTGTTTACGGTAATTTGGTGAGACTGAAGATAAGAGACTTTCGCCGATGTAGTTACATCCACATACTTAACTAAAATGATCTTATTGTCAATCACTGTATCCTGAGCCTAATCTCAGTCATTAGTGACGGCACAGGACGTCCCCCACGTTGCCTCCTCCTGCCCGGGCTGATGGCTCCAGCCCCCTGTGTCTCTGGATGAAGGATTAGCTGTTGATAATGAATGTCCTGTTTAAGATGGCTGCCTTTGATAAGCACTTGTCAACTCTGTCTCCCTCTGTCACACAGCCAAAATTACAGCCTCCGAACCACGTCACCTCTGCCCTCTCTCCAGGGAGGTCACAACTCTGCGCTAGCTACAAAGCAAGGAAAACAGCACTTTATCCTTTTACCAATATAGAACTATTATGTTTTCTCAATCGTCCTCACAAATACACGCTCACATTTCCATCTGTGGACCCTTTCCAATGTCTCCTGCAATGATGACTGTTTTAATTTCTTTCTTATTGTTATTATATAGAGTCGAGTGTTTATTAACTTTATTTGCAGTTTTGTTTTCTTTGCTTTTTGAGAATTTTGACGTTTGACTCTACATTGGTGACTCCAAAGGGAAACTGGTTACAGCAAGACGTTAATACAATAGCTTTATTCTTTAATTAAAAAAAAAATTGAAGAATAGCAGTAAAATATGAAGAGCATATACTATAGGTTTTGTTGTTGTTGCTAGTAATGGGGCGAAATTTCTATATTTATAATGTATTAGAGTTGATGAAAGCACCACTTACTGCTACGCTCCAAAAAATGAATGTCTAGATTAGTTTAAATGTCTTAAATTGAGCACGATAATTTAAACTTGAGTTGTTTTTACTAGTTAAGATTTAGTTTGGTATTTGACCTCCATTATTTTCACTGAGATGTTTCTTCAATACATTTTGTCTTTACTTCAGGTTAATTTGCCAATGGGGTAAGAAAATTGCACTTGTCCTATTGACAGTTTTACTTATTTCAAGCAAGATTACCTTAGAACCAGTCTGACATGTCCTCAAACTATATAGCAATGTAAACTTGGTCAGGTCTAAATAAGTGAAATCTGCTCTAAACAAGATTAATATTCTCAAGTAATTTAAGTATCATATGGGACAAACCAAACATCAAATGAGTTGAAAGTTTTGATATGTCCAAAGAATACACACACAAAAAATTAGATAAATGTATAATTTACAAGATAACACACACATTATATGACACGGTGGAAAGAGCAGCCAATATAATATTACTCAAGTCAAAGTTAAAAAGCACCGTATTCTATTCCAAGAAGATCTCCATTACATATAATTGTGTAAATGTAACTATCCACCTCATTTATTTTTCAGACTCTGCGCAGCCCATGTTTATTTCCCACAAATAAATGATCGTACAAAATCCACTATAACACTTAAACTAATATTTGACCGGTGCCTGTGGGGATGTGTTTGACCTGTCGGGACAGACCCCACAGTGCGGGACAGACAGACAGAGGCTAAAGATGGTCGCCCTGTGGAGGACATATTGCCTGGGGGGCTGCACGCTTTGATCCAGTCAGACTCCTCTGAGGAATGCACAGACAGCTATGTCACAGCAGCGCACATGTGTCTATATATATATATATCTAATCTCAGTCGGACCGCGGGATCAGGCGATAATGAGGAAGTGGAGGCTCCTAGAAGTCTTTTGCTCATCACTGGTAGAGCATCCACATCTGGTGTGTGTGGTTTTGAGGAAATATCTAACTGCAACTTTCACAAGCTTATCGCCGTCATATTTGTGATTTAAGTTTTGAAATCTGTATTCAGTTCACAGTGCACATTTCGAACAACAATAAGAGAAGGCTGCAGCTAGATGAATGAATCAGTAAATCATTAAATCAGTCAAGTGTTATTTCTAGAGCACTTCACAACAACCATAGTTGACCAAAATGCTCGGGACAGCTGTCTTACTATTTTCTAGTCATGCTCATCGATACCAGAATGAACTATAGATACAGACGCCATCTTTGGAATTGTGCATATACAGGTATGGTTATGTTCGAAGCAGCCAGAGGGGAAACAAAGAGGGGAAAAAACTAAACTTTCTCCCAATCCACCATTACTTTAACAAATGTTATGAAGAGTTTTATTCAACTAAATAAAGATACAGCGACATGGAGTGGAGCAAAGTGGTTCAACAGCCCATAAATAATCTAATCAGCTAATCAGGAAGCTAACATTAGCAACGAGTGCCCTTTTTTTGCTTCTATTTAACATTATACTGTGAAAAAACATCCATATGGACCGGATTTTGGCTTGACTTTATTGGTGTGTGTGTGTGTGTGTGTGTGTGTGTGTGTGTGTGTGTGTGTGTTAAATATATTTATAGACCACCAGAAAGCGGCTACGTTACACACCTTTTGTATGACGCATTGCCGCCTGTATCTATAACGTAAAGGTGGCACTTGACTTTACAGAACAATAATAGCATAGTAATACAATGGAAAAACATGGTACCTGAACGTGAAATAACCAATGGCCGCTGGCTCCTCTGCTTCGAGACCGCAATACTAGGGGCCACCATTGCTCCGCCATTGCTGTAGTACAGTACCTCCATATAGCCGCTAGTCTCCCATTAGAAAGCATTGCACTTTGGACATGTTAGAAGCAACTTTAAAGCCTGGCTTCTAATTTTCCTAAACTTTCTACAGCTAGATAATCGTCCAGTGATAATGCTGGGTTAGTTACAATTAAAGAAACCAGGCTGGTTTTCGTAAGAAACATTTTAGAAATCTCGTATACTAATGAGGGCCGGACTTTGATAGACAGGCTGTTAGCATTAGAGCTAATGACGCGGCCGAGTCTACAGTGAAGATCCCGCCTTTATGCCCTTTTTAGGAACATGCTGTCACGGCTCAAAGGTTCTGACCCAAAAAGTGACGCAAGACAGTGGCAAGGTAAGTGCAATTTATTGTCATCCAGGAACCAAGGAGCGGAGTGGGGTGGAGCAGAGCAGAGCGGAGCAGGCCAGGCACAAAAATAGGAGCTGAAAAACAGGAACGAGGATTACTCAAAGGTAAGTACTAGTCGAATATCAAAAATATTTCGGGAGCCAAGATTCACCGTCTGGTAGACTAACAATCTGGCGAAGACTGGCTGGAGCACAGGGCTTTTCTTTGCAGGACGAGGTGATAGACGCCAGGTGTGCACCATCAGCCGCAGCTCCTCCCAGTTAATCTCCGCCCACACACACACACACACACACACACACAGGAGAGGGGAGTGGAAATGCAGGGCCCCATCACAGAAGGGCCATGACAGTACCCCCCCTTTAACGGGCGACTCCTGACGCCCTACCAGGCTTGTCCGGAAAGGCCCTATAGAATTCCCGGAGCAGAGAGGCATCCAAAATGTTGCGACGCGGGATCCAGGACCGCTCCTCCGGACCATAACCCTCCCAGTCAACGAGGTATTGGAAACCCCTACCACGGCGGCGCACATCCAGGACACGCCGCACCGTGAAAGCCGGATGGCCATCCACCAGCCGGGTGGGAGGAGGGGGATCGGCCGGAGGGCACAAAGGACTGGTAGTAACCGGCTTGAGTAAAGATACGTGGAAGGACGGATGAACATTTAAAGATGGCGGTAGCTTCAGGCGGACCACAGACGGGTTGATAATTCTGTCAATGACAAATGGACCAACGTATTTAGGAGCCAATTTGCGAGAATCTACCTGAAGAGGAAGGTCACGAGACGACAACCACACTTTCTGTCCTGGTTGGTATGTAGGGCCCTGTCTCCGATGTCTGTCGGCCATCTTACGATTCAGTGTTTCTGTCCTTAGAAGAGCAGCCCGCGCAGCCTTCCAGATGCTGCGGCAACGTCTCAGATGGGCTTGCACCGAGGGAACAGCAACCTCCTGTTCTTGTTCTGGAAGAGTGGAGGCTGGTAACCCAGAGAAACCATAAAGGGCGACATACCTGTGGCAGATGATGTGAGGGTATTGTGAGCATATTCAATCCAGGGAAGGTGCGAACTCCAGGATGAGGGATGGCGGGATGTGACACAGCGCAGAGCAGATTCCAGGTTTTGATTGGCTCTCTCCGTCTGGCCATTAGACTGAGGGTGATAACCTGAAGAGAGGCTCACAGACGTTCCAAAAGACTGGCAAAAGGCTCTCCAGACTTGGGATGTAAATTGAGGCCCTCTGTCAGAGACTATGTCACAAGGAATCCCGTGAAGCCGGAACACATGTTGTACTAGTAGACTAGCAGTAGGTAACTTAGGCAGTGGCAAGTAGTGCACCGCTTTAGAAAAACGGTCCACAATGGTGAGTATGGTAGTGTTACCTGCAGAAGGAGGCAGTCCGGTCACAAAATCGACCGCGATGTGTGACCAGGGCCGGCTAGGAATAGGGAGAGGGTGGAGGAGTCCGGCTGGTGATTGATGGCTGGATTTGCTACGGGCACAAACAGAGCAAGAGGACACAAAGGCACGTGTATCCTTACCCATAGATGGCCACCAGAACCGCTGTTTGAGGAAGGCTAGAGTCCTCGAAACTCCCGGATGACAAGTAAGTCTCGAGGAGTGTGCCCACTGCAAGACCTTAGAGCGAGCAGATTCAGGAACAAACAAACACTCTTGCGGTCCGTTACCTGGATCAGGTTGAGTGTGTTGAGCATCCCTGACTATCTTTTCAATTTCCCAGTGTATAGCTCCAACTAAACGAGGCGTCTTAGGCAGCTCCGGTTCATCCACAAGGCAGGAATCTGGCAAAATAAGTTCAGGCTGAATCTGAAACTCAGATGAAGTCTGACGAGACAAGGCGTCCGGCTTGACGTTACGAGAGCCCGGGCGATAGGTTAAAGTAAAATTAAATCTCCCAAGGAACAGTGCCCATCTAGCTTGACGGGAATTTAGTCTCTTAGCAGAGCGGAGGTAAGAAAGATTCTTATGATCTGTCCAGATGATGAAGGAATGCTCAGCTCCTTCAAGCCAGTGTCTCCATTCCTGAAGAGCGAGCACCACAGCCAGCAGTTCTCTGTTGCCGATGTCATAATTTCTCTCTGCAGGTGACAGCCTACGAGAGAAAAACGCACATGGGTGTAGTCTGTGGTCTTTTGGAGATCTTTGAGACAGGACAGCTCCAACTCCTGTGTCAGAGGCATCGACCTCCACAGTGAACTGCAGGGAGGGATCTGGATGAAAAAGAACAGGTGCCGAAATAAAGAGCTTCTTAAGAGTGGAGAAAGCAGCGTCAGCCTCCGGAGACCACTTAAATTGAAGTGTGGTGGAAGTGAGTCTGGTCAAAGGTGCAGCTTTCCTGCTGTAATCCTTGATGAAGCGCCGGTAGAAATTAGCAAAACCTAGGAATCGCTGTAGTTGTTTACGCGTCTCTGGGATGGGCCACTTCTCCACTGCTTTCACCTTCTCCGGATCTGCCTTAATCTGTCCCTGCTCAATCACAAAACCCAAAAAGTTAACGGAAGGGGCATGAAATTGACACTTCTCCGCTTTAACAAAAAGCTTGTTATCAAGGAGGCGCTGTAACACAAGACGGACATGTTGGATGTGTTGGGAAAGGCCATTGGAAAAAATAAGTATATCATCCAAATACACAAAAACAAACTTGTTTATCATGTCTCTGAGAATGTTGTTGACAAGTGTCTGAAAAACAGCTGGGGCGTTGGTGAGACCAAAAGGCATGACGAGATACTCAAAATGGCCTAAAGGGGTGTTAAAGGCGGTTTTCCATTCATCACCTTGACGGATACGGACCAGGTGGTAAGCATTACGTAGATCCAACTTTGTGAAAATGGTTGCTGTGTGTAGGGGCTCAAAAGCAGAGTCTATCAGTGGCAGAGGATATTTGTTTTTAATCGTTATATCGTTAAGCCCACGATAATCAATGCAGGGGCGCAGGGTCTTGTCTTTCTTGTCGACAAAGAAAAATCCTGCTGCCACAGGGGAAGAGGAGGTACGAATCAAGCCAGCTGCTAATGAATCCTTGATATAGAGTTCCATAGCCTCTCTCTCAGGACGTGATAACTTGTACAAGCGGGAAGATGGCAGAGGGGCTCCAGGAAGGAGGTCAATAGCGCAATCATAAGGGCGATGTGGGGGAAGGGACAGCGCTCTCTGTTTACTAAACACTTCTGCCAGATCATGGTACTCCCTGGGAACCAAAGTCAGATCAGGAGGGCTAGGAGGTGGCACAGTCGAGTTTTCTGGAGTGACGGCAGATCTTAGGCAGTTTGTGTGACAAAATACACTCCAGCTCACAATCTTGTTCACTGACCAATCAATGTGGGGTTATGGCGTTTAAGCCATGGAAGACCCAGAACTATAGGAGCAAGAGGGGACGAAATAACAAGCAATTGGATGTGTTCCTTGTGATTAGTTCCCTGAAGTAAGAGTGTAATAGGGATAGTACGGTGTGTTATCTTGGCTAAAGGTTCTCCATTTAATGCATTAACGTCCCTAGGCGGGTCCAAGGGCTCCATGGGAATCCTTGCTTGATGGACTAAGGCAGAATCAATAAAATTGTCATCGGCCCCAGAATCAACAAGGGTAAACAAAGGAATGGACTTACAGTTCCAGAAGATGGAGGACTGGAGTTGGAGCCGATCGGAACAAGGAGATTGGGGAGAGGATGTACGGCTCACCAGGGCCTCTCCACTCACTGATGAGCCCTTTCTTTTGGTTGTCGGGGGCAAGAGCTGATGAAGTGTCCCTTCTGACCACAATACATGCACAAACCAGACTCTTGGCGGCGGAGGCGTTCAGTGGCTGAAATATTGGCTCTACCCAATTGCATGGGTTCCTCTGTAGGCATAGGATCTGGAGGGCTGGAAAAAACAGGAGAACTGGTTGAGGCAGTTGGCAAGGATGAAGCAAATTGGGAAGAGCTTGGAACCCGTGGGGTTGACTGCCGGGAGTATTTCTCACGGCGTCTCTCCCTAAGCCTATTGTCAAGGCGAGTGGCAAGAGAGATGAGTTCCTCGAGACAGTTTGTTTCATCTCGGACAGCTAGCTCGTCTTTAACAACATCGGCTAAGCCTCTTGTGAAAGCTGCTTGAAGGGCTGTATCGTCCCAACCACTCTCGGCAGCCAGTATCTTAAAATCAACAGCATATTGGGCCACGGAGGAGGGGCCCTGACTTAGCATTAGCAAACGCTTAGCTGCTTCTTTCCCCTTTAAAGGATGGTCAAAAACTTTCTTCATCTCCATGGCAAAATCAGCAAAAGTCTGGAACATTTCAGACTGGCTCTCCCAACATGCAGTAGCCCACTGGGAGGCCTTACCCGTCAGTAGGCTTAAAACAAAAGCTATACGGGACTTATCTGTGGAGTAGGCGGAAGGCTGGAGGTCAAACACCAGGGAGCACTGGAGAAGAAAACGTCCACAAGCACCCAGGTCCCCGGAGTAGCGTTCGGGTGTAGGAATGTGAGGCTCTCGGTTGGAGATCTGAAGCTGATTCTCGGAGGGAGCTGGGGCTAGTGGTTGTGGCGAAGGAGCGGCAGCTGCAAGTTGAGTGGAGAGCCGGTCCACCTGGCTACCAAGGTGGGCCACATTAGTCGTCAACTCAGTCAGCTTCTGTGTGATCTCTCGAAGAATCTTGTCATGTTGGCCAACCAAGGCTCCCTGGGAACCCAGTGCACGTTGGATGGAGTCAAGGTCTTTTGGGTCCATGGGCCAGATTGTTCTGTCACGGCTCAAAGGTTCTGACCCAAAAAGTGACGCAAGACAGTGGCAAGGTAAGTGCAATTTATTGTCATCCAGGAACCAAGGAGCGGAGTGGGGTGGAGCAGAGCGGAGCAGGCCAGGCACAAAAATAGGAGCTGAAAAACAGGAACGAGGATTACTCAAAGGTAAGTACTAGTCGAATATCAAAAATATTTCGGGAGCCAAGATTCACCGTCTGGTAGACTAACAATCTGGCGAAGACTGGCTGGAGCACAGGGCTTTTCTTTGCAGGACGAGGTGATAGACGCCAGGTGTGCACCATCAGCCGCAGCTCCTCCCAGTTAATCTCCGCCCACACACACACACACACACACACACACAGGAGAGGGGAGTGGAAATGCAGGGCCCCATCACAGAAGGGCCATGACACATGCTCCGTCACAGCAGGGTCGGAGGAGTCTGTAAATCTGCCATGATTTCCCACTCGAATGTAGTTATTATGGCAAACAGGGAGGAGTGAAGAGGAGCTGTCTATTATTTTTTACGGTCTATGGTAATAACATAGTAATAAGGGTAACATTGGAATTACTTATTGTACTTTATTTTGTGGCAATATGATTAATCGTGTCCATAACTCCCTATAAAGCCCAGTCAGCAGGAGCTTAGAAACAGAGCTGCAAAATGCATTACCCCATTATCCATCATTATCCCTATTTACTGTGCTCTGCCCATCCTACTACAATTCAATCTACTGTGCAGAGTCCGGCCAAGTAATTAGACTTGACAGACTTAATTGATGGTCCACAAGGGAAATTGCGTTGTCACAGTAGCTCAAATAGTCAAATATGATATTAAAGCAGAAAAGGTACTCATACATATATGAAAATCTGGGACAAGTACACACTTAGAAAATATTAGGATTATTTGAAATATACAATATATACAAAAGGTGTATTTACTTCCTATATGAAAGTAAATTACATCAAATGACAATGATGCCAATGATTATACTAATTTTAGTATTATATTTTGTTTCATTTTACTGTGAAGGGTCCCAACTTGTTTGCATCAATACCTTGAACAGTTTGGGAATTCCTCATCTCGATAATAATCCAACATTAGATCTGGTAATGCTTCTAACAATGAATAGCGAGTGTCTGCAACTGGATTTTCTCTGCTCTTCACTCCCTGTTCGCCCTCAGTACACATCCCCCCGCGCACACAAACTTGTACTGTGGGGCTTTTTGGCTGCGGCTCAGAGCACCTGGCAACAGTTTAGCCATTCCACTTCTTTAATCGAATAATTTCTCATTTCTGTATAAATGATGGTTTCAGAGCAGGAGCTATCATCAGCGGTGTGTGTTTGGATGGGCAGAGGTCCCACACAGCAGCTTTAACATGTGAACACGTTTTATTATTAATTGCATTTACACTGTCGGTTCAGTTTTTGGCCGAGGACTTTGGACTTAAAGCTTCCCCTGAAGGAAAAGTGTGTATTAGTTATTTAAATTATCAATGTAAATCAACATAAATCAACATACCTGTAACATTAAAGTGCCAAAATATAGTTTCCTCATAAAACTTACAGAGCAGTATTTCCTTTCATTCATACAGTATGTGTTGAATAGTCCCCTTTGAACAGGGCTGTCCCATTTCACAAAAGCAGACAATCTCTATGTTTCAATGTTGGTGTTTTTCACATAGCATGTTTTAACCCTGTTAGAGCGGAGTAGGTGCTTTCGTCCGGTTTCACTCGTCTATTTCCTTTAGAACTGGACTGCAGTGGTTGTGGCCAGCGCGACACAGGAACACATTACTGAACGAACAACAGAACCATCAAACTTTTGTGAGCTGTGATGAAAACATTGTGGACAAAAACCCCTTGGTGGAGTTTATGGAATTATTCAAAGGGGCCTTGGAAAAAACTAGAGGAAGGAAGACAAACCTTGGAGGTAAGCTACATGCAACGTTCAATTCAAATGTTCAATTTAACTCTATTATCCTCCATGGGGCAATTCATTTTGCAGTTTAGGAGGGAAGACACGCACATCCACAATTCTCAGCCAGTGTGCTGGATCCAAAAAGCAGTACAGTGGAAAAAATGGAAGAGAGATCTCGTCTGGTGGTCTGATGAAGGGCTAAGACCTCGAAACGTCACTACTGTCGGTGAGAGCAATGAAATAATTGGTGAGCATACAATTGTGCGGATCTTTCTTCCATTTTTTCCACTGTACTGCAATTTAGTTTGAAGCCAGCAGTCACATACAATGTACCATCAGCACAGTACAAAAGCAGATAATAAAATTAAACATAATTATGCATGAAATATGCTCATTCATTTAAAAGGTCGATCACCCTTGGAAACATGGACTTTTTGAACCTGTTGGTGTCACACCGTGGAACATTGTAACGGTGTCCGGTTGGAAGCTGTAAAAACTCTTGCCACAAGGGAATGTTTAGAAAGGCAGTTTCACACCACTCAACAAAATCTGATTAAACTGGACCATGCTCACAGTATTCCTGACTTAAAAGTGAAGCAATAACAGAGTTGTCCGCAAATTTAACAACATTGCGACCTGGATAGCTGCTCTGACAGTCGTTGGTATACAGGACAAATAGGAGTGGCGACAGGACACAGCCCTGCGGAGATCCGGTTAATGACAAATCATCCAAGATCAAGCCCGGATAAATGTTGAAGTTATGTTTTAGTTTATTAGCTAAAACATGAGGCTGATTACAATTAAATGCAGAAGATAAATCAACAAAAAGCAAATAGAGCATAGATATTTCCCCTTCAAGATGTTTAAAAAACATATTTAAAAGTGTTCCCATGGCATCATCAACACCTCGACCTGGTCCAGCCTATCCTGGACCCTCTGGTCCAGTCCATTAAAGCAGCCTTCACCAGTTTTTCAAATGATTTCAACACAAGGGAAGTGAGTGCTACAGGTCGAAAGTCATTAAATATCTCGGGGGCTATAATTTTTTGGATTGGAGCAACTATGGAGTCCTTCCAAAGATGAGCGACTGTGTGCAGCTAATGCTAATGTTATGCTAACACCAGCTTAAGTTGTGCTAACAGCAGCTAAATGGTATGGTATTAAATCTGGTATGACCTGCTGGTTTTAGTGAGGGCTGTCCTTTCTCCTCTGGCCAATCAGAGGTCAGCAGTCTGTTCACGTCACGTTAGTATCAGTTCAGCGCTTTGGCCCAAGCCTGAGCTCAGCCCCAAAACTCGGACCTGTTTGACCCTGTTCTGGCCGGTGGAGACACTCGGCTACACTGGCAGACCTGGCACTGGGCTATTGGCAGCGGAAAAGGTGTTGCTGAACCTAGACCTGACCGACCGCAGCGACACCCAGCTCATAAAAGTTAAGTTTTTTTTGGGTAAGGCAGTGTATTAAAGAAAACGCCTTTGAAAATGACCCACTTTTAGGTCCTGTCCCACCAGTCTTCTTTACAAATGTCTCCACCACTTCCTGTCACACCTCTGCTTAGCGATAGAAGCGGCCCTTTAATCATCACACACTCTTATCCGTGCATCTGACGGGCCCCACTCCCGGCGCAGTCAGACACACAGGGCGCCCGCACGCTCCCTGTGGTGTCACCCATTCTTCGGGCCCCGCTGTTGACTCTGCAGGGCGGCGATCGCAGGTGGGCGCTGATAACTGCTGTTTTGATGTGCCTTTAAAGCGCCACTGATGAGGAGATACGCCGTTATGTTGTAATCCTCAGCTCCCGTAGATGTTTGAACATGTTACAAAGAGGAATGCCATCACGTTTTTTTGCCATCGCACACACACAACAGGCATGAAGTAATGGGTTAACTGACATCACTGTTCCTACCTTTCATCTGCGTATGAGGTTCGCGACACGACATGATGATAAGTGGATTTGGCTCCACGCTTTGGAAATAAATACATCACAATTGACTGGAGTGAAGTGTAATGTTTATATTCTTAAAGAGGCTATATGTTGGGAAATCTTCAGAGCGTTCTCGTCATAACGTTGCTCCCACTTTAACGATATCTGGGTTGTGTTTTGTGTCTTTCGTGCGGGTTTGTGTAATGCATGTATTCTCTGGCGCTGACGCTCGCAGGTCACAGAAGGTCACGAGCCCACGCCCCTCCACTCCATGAAAACAATCAACACGGCCTCCGTATCCAGTCTGCTGTTGAGAAAGTGTTTCGCCCCAAAAATTCTGGGTGATGTCACTAAAACCCTGCAAAATCATACAGCACTATATGCCTCTGAACTAATATGCCCATTGACCCTTTCAAAATAAATTAGAATTACAAAAAAGTCTTAACATGTAGGTTGTTATGGTTTACAATAAGAAATGCAGAACATGAATTTGTATGAAAGCAAAAATGTTAAACACAAAATATGAAAGACTGCCTGCAATTAGTGTCACTTTATCAACCACCTCCGCTATGACTGTACTGTAAACATCTACAATCTGCTAAATGATTTTTTTTTTCACTTTTTGTTCTAATTGTACTTATTTATATTCCTTTTTGTGCTCCTTTTTTTTACTTTTTAAGATACCTTTATTATTATGACTTGTTCTTTGATTGCACATTTCCTACCTATTGCACCCAGAGTCTCAAGAGCAGCTGTAACAAGTGAAATCTAGTGGCGAGGTCGGCGTGCTGTTGGCGCCATACAGTAGCTGTATGCTAGTAGCTGATAGGTTACCACGCTTAAAACACTACTTAATGTAAATTAACATTCTTTTCTGGAAATGCAAACCTTAGTACAAAGTATTGTACTTCTATTTGGATGAGTAACACAAACCTGAACTATGTATTCAGACTGAGATATAATTCAAATCAAGAAAGAAAAAAAGAAAAGAAAAGAAAAGAAAAAGAACTTCTAATAAAACATGACTGTGTACTGTATTATGATGACTGACTGTAGGTGGTGACCGGTCACTTTCAGAGAGAGTTTGTGCGACACTTGCCCGGCGGCTTTGGTGCAGTAAAGGTGTGTTATTGCGTTGCTAGTCTGCTACATTTGGGATTGTGCTGTGGGAGTTATCATGCTGTTGTTCATTGTTCACTATTAGCTCCCACCATATACAAGTAATTATGACACTTACGGGGGTGGGAGTTTATAAGTTTTACTTCTTCCCACTCCTTTTCCGAGTTTAAATATGTACAATCACTGAACCATGGATTGAACATGACACATTTTCTTTTTATATCTCGGGCAAGCTACACATGATCAGGTTCAGACACATCCAGCTTCAGCAGACCATTATCTTGAGGATAAGTGTTCAACGCCAAATGGTGTCTTCCTGTTGGAGATGATTATTGCCAAAGTAGTATTTTTAATGTCTTTCTTTTGTCAATTTACATAATACTTTTCTGTGTAATTTGATTGTCTTTCAACTTTCATAAGCAGTAGACGAGGCGATTAGCAAACGTCTGATTATCATCTGTGATCATGTATTGTGCATGTTTTGTGTTTGTTGTTGAAGCTGACAATCCTATTGGCTGAGATTCCTTATTAACATAATACATTAGACGTGGATTTGGTTACTTAATGTTTTTTGTTGCAAGAGCCATGTCCATGAGTTGCTCGTCTGGTTTACTCAAGGTCTTTTCACTAATTCTAATATGCTGCTGTGCCAAGCTACTATTCTGGACCTCTGGCCACCTCAGTTGGAGTCACTTCCTCGGACATGCAGAATATTCTGGTCTGGTAGCAGCACACAGAGCGCCTGTAGTGTGTCTGTTGGTTTTACTCTCTTGTCTGTCATCGTGCAGATTTGGGGAAAGCTAACCTCAGTGCGTGGCTAACAGGAATCCTCAGAGGTATGTTTGTAACTGTGGGTCTATGACGTCTCTGGCCGTGTGTACACAAAAGACTGAAGGACGCACAGGCTTGAGCATTCATACCTGTCCAGGTCGTTTTTTTAAGTGTGTGCGGCTATTTCCAGTGTACCACTCAACAGGTTCCCTCATGTAGGAGCAAAAATGTCTTTTCATGGTCTTTATTACAGGACAATTTCATCAAAACAAATTAATGAGCTAATTATAGTTAGCTCATTAATTTGTTTCTATAGAAACTGTCTGCTAGAGCAGTGTAACGCATTAATGCATAATTCATGATGTGTTGTCCGTGAAATGTCTATGTATTGTGTATATACTGTATCTCTTCTGTATAATATACATATTATCTAAGTTAATGTTTGTTGATCTTACCTGCCTTAGGACAATGGATGAAAATTAGCTATTGTGCTAACTCCGGCATATTTACATTATTACATAAATTAATAATAAATACATTCATTCATTCATCATTACATCATGCATGACTTTATTATTTGTTCACATAAGTTCATGAGTTTTCTTGCCTGGCCAGACTCTCCTCCAGCAGCTGCTCGCAGCCAATCATTTCCTGATTTTACCCGTATCCGTCCACTCACAGACCGAGAGGCGGGAGTTCATCGCACCAAGAGATGGAAGCGGTCACCGCACTCTTCCAAAACATCAAAGATGTTTTCTTCTGCTCTTTTGTCTGTTTTGAATAAGAAACCGTGTTGTATTGGCAGACATGAATGTTTACTGAAAAGTCTTCCTGCAGCTTGTTCCTGCGTCATATCCGGCGTTTCTCTAATTGGTTGATTCCGTCTGTCAATCACGCCCAACAGGAAATCGCTGCGATCACGCTCGCTCCCAGGCTACATGTCTTTGAAAAAGCATTTGGCTGGCCAGGCAGTTTTCATGAACTCATGAATTGATACAGTTAATTAAGGCAATAAACACATTAATGATCATGAGTAATTAATCCTGATCATGATTCATTTGTGCAGAAGATAAAGACGGGGACAAGGACCAAGCTTTGTGTAAACCTGCAAAATCAAACTCATCATTAGTTCATTGTGAGTTGATTATAAATGTGCCCTTTAAACTAAAGCAGTGCAGCTTTGAAAACTTAAAAAAAAAAAATTACAAAGCTCTGTTTTGAGAGAGCAATTTTTAAATCAGTTATTCCTTTGCTGGTGTTTTGTAACACTCAACAGTGGTTGAGTTGATCAAGTTTTCTTGATATCTTTGTATTTCATTTGTAAGGTCCGCTCTACAGTGCACCACTGTCGCCCCAAAGCTTGGTCCTTGTGCGTGTCTGTTTCTTCTGCACAAATTCATCTTGATCACGATTATTTGCTCATGATCATTAATGAGTTCATTGCATTCATTAAGTGTATTCGAGTATTTATTCATGAAAACTCATAAACTAATAATTTATTCAAGCATAAAATCATGATCAATTAATGCATTAATTTTTAAATTCATGTACCCTTATGATAAAGCGTTACCCAGCTGGGTATTGTTAGTCCCGGGACACTGTGCTGCAGATGGATGGCAGGTTTAAACAGAGATGCTCAGAGTCAGCGTCTACACATCCAGGAGCTCTGATCAAGAACAGATGACAAACGACTGCCACATCATTTAGCTCACATCTGTATCCCACAACATTAGTGCCTCTTCAGCTCAGCAAAACAAACTGTCTTCTATTATTATAACGGGCTTATAACATGCTAAATGAGCGTTTGACCTTATTATAACCTCATTCCATCGAGAAAACATCACTACACTGTTATATTTCATTTATCTTTGAGTAATCCTGCATTTACGATAACCTGTGCTTTTATATACTTAACAGAGAAATGTAGTCTTGAAAGGCGGATCCATCAGAGAAGCACATAATCCGTCTGACGACTATTTTAAAAAGCTAGACCACCTGACCCTGTATAATCATCATTAAATCTCCAGCGGCGATAATCTCATGTGAAATAACTCTGATCTAGTATCAAGACTGTTCACACCTCTGTGTCTCAGTGCAACCGTTTCTTACTACTTTGAAATTAGTAATAACATTGTACAGTAATTTCCAGACTATAAGCCACTTCTTTTTTCCCACGCTTTGAACCTTGCGGCTTTTACACTGATGCGGCGAAATTATTGATAGTAAATATTGTATCATGTTACCAATAACGATGCATTTACATTTAATACAAGTGTGTCCAAAAACACTTAGCTATTTCTACTGAAAGAACTCCGACATGAGAAAGACGCAATAACAGAGCTCCAAATCCAAACATAAAGTTGTGGAGACGATGGAGACTCTCACGCAGTTCCTTTCGGACGTACCCCACTCACCTGCACAATAACTGTTTTTGCGGTGTTTACTGCGGGTTAAATTCATCAAAAGTCTCGAGCTATTCACAAAGAACCCAGCTTAGAGCAGCTTCGAACACCAGGAAACTCCCGGGGCCGGGACAGGGAACGCAGACACAGCCACACTCCTGAGGAAGAGTCGCTGTGCGGGCAGCGCTTTGGTTTGACTGAACACACGGGTTTGAAATATAATATAATATAATATAATCAAATGTATAAACTTTTAAGTTCTTAACACACTTTAATAAAAGTAAATGTACTTGTAGGCCACCGTTCTCTTGAAATATTTGACCAACCATGAAGATAAAAGACCAGTATTTCCAACGCTGATGGCACTTCAAATGCGCTTGGAACAGCGTGGACAGCTGCGGCTTATAGACCAGTGCGGCCTTTATACATTTAGTTGGTGCGGCTTATATTCAGGTGCACTCAATAGTCCGGTATAGCCTGGCACGAGCCAGACTGATCCTCCATGTTAAGAGATACATGGGGATACAGTCTTTCCTCCGGGCCGTAACCAAAACAGTGAAGATGGCGGCCGCGACACCATCTTTTACCAGAGCCCTTTGTTCTGTTTTAAATGAGCTGGACTTGTCCTTAAAGCCACAGCAAGAAGCTGCTCTGAGGGCTTTCACCGGAACATCTACTCGACTGCACGTGTGGACTACAAACAGTCATGGCGGAGGACGTAAACGCACAGCGTAGGTCGTTTTGTGTTGATTGGTTTGCTCTCGTTCAAAGTGAGATCGTTAGCCCCGCCTCGAGTCTCGATTTGGAAATTGCGTCCTATTACCACAATTCCAGACTGTCTTTATATGTATTTATAAATACATAAATAAAGTCAGTCTGGCTTTATGCCAGGTTAGTCCGGTATGCCATTTACGTGGAAGTAGAACAAACAGCTAATCTGATTATAAAGCAGCATTTTATTTTTTACCGTGTTATTTCTGTCCTATTACCATGTTATTACTGTGCTTTATACCATGGTCTGGGTGTATACTCGATTCTGATTGGCTGGAAGGTGTCCGTTAAAAAGTGATAATGTACACCTAGTCCGGCAACAGTTAAATCACGTTCTATACGTTTGTTAAGTGTGACGTCACGACTTCCGCTTCCGGGTCCTGGCAGACCGGCAAATATGCGAGAAAAAAACTCTCATAAAAATCTCATAAAAACAACCATCAATATTTCTGAAACTCAACGGTGAGTTACTGAACCTACTTATTTATCAGGCCCATGAGCCAAAAATGCCGCACCTACTGCTAAAAAAGTAATATTTACTAAAGTCGGTACTTCTGTGGTTAGCGTAGCTGCCGCGCCGTTAGCATTTTCCGCTAACCCGGAAGTACCGATTTTGGTAAATATGACTTTTATAGCAGTAGGTACAGCATTTTTGGCTAATGGGCCTGATAAATAAGTATGTTCAGTAACTCTCTGTTGAGTTTCAGAAATATTGATTGTGATTGTGGTTGATTGTGAGTTTTTTGTAGTTTCTCGCACATCTGCCGGACCCGGAAGTAGAGCTGTGACGTCACCACTTAACAAACGTATATCACTCCACTGCAGCTGTTTCCATAGTAACGATAAACAATTGAGCTGGAACTAGCTTCAGGTAAAACAGATTAAAAAGTGAAATAACTCCTGCCCAGGACTTAATTATCCCTTACGTAAAGTACATTTTTGGCCCAAATCCAAGCTAGTCGCCTCCTAAGTCAAAGCATTAAACATGGCTTTATTTAATTAGGATAATGTCAATACAAACAGCACCGGCCAAGGTCAAGTGTGTTTTCAAAGAGTAAGCCACGACTTCAGGTTACCACAGGATTAAAAGCCCAACAAGTTAATTTTGTTTAATGCAGCCCCCCCAAAATAAATGATAGCTTCTTACTATGTCCCCTGTAGTTTACTGAGATGTGTCAAAACTCACTTGAAACCAGTATTGTTTATAACAGATGCCTTCAACCTCCACATGTGTTTGGCCAACGCAAAGTGGAGTTAAACGGTGTCAGCGTCCGAGGATCGGCGCGGGCAGATGTCGGGGCAAAGGAGCGCGGCATTGTTGACATAGCTGCCATTTTGAGTCGTCCTCTCATCCGCCTGTCCGGATCTGCGCGAGCATCCCCCGCCGCTTTGTAATCCGAGCCAGATGATGGGTCTCTCCACTCCAGCCGCAGAGAGACAGAAAAACACTTGAAATAACACTGGCCATCCACGCACACATTAACAGACGTGTCATCTGCCCACAGGGATCCGTATCGGCCGCCGTCTCGAATCTGGCCGCGTATTATTTTACCCGACCTCAAGAGAAGATGAAGCGGAGCGGCTGCAAATGGGGCCCTGACATGCAAAGGTCCGGTCGGATCCGCTATCACAGACGTGTGACAGCTCCCGCCCGCACATGATTTATGACCAATGTGACACGCAACGTCTTTGAGCGTAAAACCGCCCTGGAAGTGAGGCATTACACAACGCACGCGGCACATCTTTAATCTGTATGAAGTAATCGCCACAATAATTCAGCTCAACCAAGTCAGCTTTACAGTGAACTTAGAAACTATTCTTTGGGGGGGGAAACATGCAGTCACAGACATTCCCATTATATTTAAAACAAATTCATTTCACCTTTTCAAAAATAATAGGAAAGGAAAGTTTGAGCACTCTGCATAATTAATATACACCTAGTAACCCCTTTTGGAAGCATCACAGCTTGTACCGCAATGTTCAGACTATTGAGCCACAACAATTCAATTATAAAAGACAATCTTATTTGTTATATTTATTTTTTTACATATATAGGCCGCACTTTATGGAGGACCGTGGCTGCCAAAACAATAAATAAATATATAAATAAATATATAAATAAATAAATAAAATAAAGATCAAATTTGCAAAGAAATGCATGCATTTATTGTAATAAGTGCATTTATTTATTTATATATTCATGTATTTATTTATATATTTATTTATTTATTTATTTATTTATTTATTTATTTATATATTTATTTATTTATATATTTATTTCTGTATTTTTGTATTTATGTTTGTATTTATTTATTTATTTATTTTTGTTTTTATTTATTTATTCCTGTATTTATTTATTTATTTTTGTATATATTCATTTATTTCTATATTTATTTCTGTATTTATTTCTGTATTTCTCTTAATGTATGCAAATCATGTGGGTCTGGATGCCGCTGCTGTAAGGTGATTGGTTAATCTTTCTCCATGCACACATGCCTTGTCCAGCATAGACTCTGACAAACACGAGCTCTGCTTCAGTCTATTGACAGTGGCATAGATAGTAGAGCGGGTCATCTTGTGACTGGAGGATCGGCAGTTCAAATCCTGCAGGGGCACACTGTCATTGTGTCCTTGGGCAAGACACTTCACCTGCCTTGCCCCCAGTCTCTGAGTACACTGGTGTATGAATGGGTGAGAGTTCATACATAAAATAAATACAAAAATACAGAAATAAATATATATATAAATAAATACATAAATAAATATATAAATAAATAAATGCACTCATTACAATAAATGCATGCATTTCTTTGCAAATTTGAACTTTATTTTATTTATTTATTTATATATTTATTTATATATTTATTTATTGTTGTGGCAGCCACGGTCCTCCATAGAACTTGTTTATAAGCCGCAGGTGTCCACGTTGTAACATGTGTCATCATTGCATTGGAAATACAGGACTTTTCTCTCCCTTCAGTGTCACATTTTCCAAAAGAACGAGGTCCTACAGGTACATTCGATTAGATTGTTCTTTAAACCCGCATGTGCTCAGTCAGACTGAAATGCTGCCGATGTCATGAGCTCAAGTGTGGGTAGTGTTATGTTTTATTATTGATGCATGTTTTTGTTTTTACTTGTTTTAACACAAGATTTTAGGTAATTTATTAGCACTTCCACCCTATTTGACTGGCCATGGCTGACTGCAACCAAGCCACTGGCACGGATAATGAATAAAGAGGGGGAGCAAACAGCATGTAACGGGGGAAGAGATGAAGATCGAGGGTGCCTGGGGGTAGGAGGGTACGACCTGGTCTCGGCCGCCATGGCTGCACCGGCCATGATGGGCAGTCGAGAACATGCACCGAAGTAGCAGCAGAGGCGATTGGCATGCAACCTAGCTGAGGTTGGCTGAGGTGTGACTCTGGAGACGGCAAATGGATGCGTCGCACTGGAGGAGGGAGATGTGGGAGATGGGAGCCATTACTGTCCTCATATCATATCCGAACTCGGAGCTCTCTGGACATCTCCGAGTTTACAAGATGTAATTACGAGTTCGAGCGTCAGAAATTACCAGTTACCAGTTGCCTGGAACTGGTAATTAGTTTAGATAATGTTTACTACCATAGATACAGACGGCATCTTTGGATTTGCCCACATATGGTCATGTTCGAAGCGGCCAGAGGGGAAACAATACTTAAATAACTGTCAATGCTAACCTTGAAGCTAACGTTAGCTTCATGCTAAATATGCTAATGTTTGCGACAAGTGCCGTTTTTTACACTTCCACTGAACAATTTGTTGTGAAAAACACATCCATTTGGACATCATTTTGGCTTGACTTGATTTTGTGTGTGAAAAATATGTTTATTATGATTCCCACGTGAGGTTTCTTTCCCTCTGGGCAAGGCGCCTCTATGACATGTTGCCGTCTGTATCTATAACCATATCGTTTAAGTATCCGAGAAATGGTACTTAACCCAGCCTTTATCATGGTCACACCCAAGTACTTGTGTATATGGCTTTGTTCTTCTGACCCTTTTTTTTCTCGATCCATGTCCATGCCTCTCTCGGCACCTCCCCCAGTTCAGCACTTACATGTGATTACTAGCACAGATCAGCGGTTCCTCCCTTTGCAAGTGTGTGTACAGAAACCGAACAGGGATTGCAGCGAGCCCACTCCTTTTTTGTATTAAACATCTTCGTATGACGGTATGAAACCCACATCACCCTATATCAAACACACCTGGAGTATTGCGCTGACCCGGGGCCTGCATTCTGTCTCATATCCTCCTCTTTATGGTGGTATCCACTCGAAACGGGACAGGCCCGATTTAGTCTCATGACTTGTCACATTCCTCCAGAGGTCTTTGTGAGGTCTCCCCACGGTCCCTGTGTCCACATCAGAGCGGGACAGGGGGAGGGAGGGGGGAGATGAGGTGGTTGAGGTGAGGACTGATCCCAAACACAGATAGCACCTTCAGCTCTCTGTCCCGGGATGGTGGTCTGGCGGGCTTCAAGGATGTCTAAATCACCGGGTTTATTGGGAAAGCAGTTCTTCAAATATGGATAGAGAAACCACTGCAGACGATCAAACTGAGGTTAGACTAAGAGTGCAAGAAGATTGATGTAGAAACTTTAATTCGAGTGGACTCATTTTAATCCTATAAATAACGACACAACATAAAATATACTGGCATGCCTTACTTTATATACAATGAACGCTGCTGTGATCTAAACGGTGACATAATGGTGGTGCCTTACTGCTACAGCTGAGAATACAAACCAAACTCCTGACTAAGATCTAACTGAGGTCCCAGGTTCAGTCTTTCTGTACAGAGTGTGCATGTTCTCCCCGTGCACCAGCTTCTCTCAAAAACATGCACAATAGGCCAAGATGAGTGACAACAAAATAGACAGACAAATAAAATAGCTGCTTTCTTGTAGGTGTGCATTTAAAAACAATGAAAGAGGGAGCATGTATTTCAAAACTGTTGGATGTTGCGCAAACTCACTTCTAATGCATTTCTAGTATCAGTTTATCACCACGTTTCAGCGAGAAATATATCACAGGAATGCAAACAATATCTACACTTAATGGTGCATTATGGAACGTTTTATGTGAAAAACCAAAACTATTATTTGTGCGTTTTCGTGACTCAGTGGCTGGGTGGTTAGCATAGCGTCTTTACTTTCCATCACAGTGGCCTCTATGACTCTTCAGGATCAGGTAGGTTTTCACTGCTGACGGACCCTCTCGCCAGAAAACAACTGGTCCTAGAGCGTTGTATAGAGGCCACCGTGATCGCTAACCACCTATTGAGTCACAAAAAGGTCAATTGCAAAAATCAAGTTTTGTTTGGAATGGAAGCTTATCTGTATTGTGCTTTTCACATGACACAAGTCACCCAAAGTGCAGAGTGTTGGAGATTTGTTCTTCATTCACTGAACACTCGGTGGTGGTAAGCAGCGTATAGTTTCCCATTGGGGAGACTGATAGAAGCGCGACTGCACACTTCCTGCGCTAACGGTCCCTCTGACCACCATTGATTGATTGATTGATTGATTGATTGATTGGGTTTATTTGAGTGATTATTTACATTAATATTATTACAGTGCAAAAAATAAAGTAACAAAAAAAAAACTCAAAAGGAGTAGGCAGAAGCAAGAAAGCTTATAAGTGCCTACCCCATATTCAAAATTAATTTACATTCCGGATACAATAATACAACAGCTCATGTTTACATACAATATAACACTTTACAAATTCCTAATTACAAAATGTCCGCGTTAACTTTACATATAACAACATTGTTAAAGAAAACATTTCATGTTTTACAAAAAGACAATCACAGGATGTTTACAAGACTTCCAAAGTAAGAAAGACATAACATGGAGATAGAAGTGTATGCTGATTACCAATATATACATATATAAACATTTTATTTTTTATTTTATTTACAATGTGTACTTTTTTCTTTTCTTATTTCTCTTTCCAATTCACTTAATAACCATAGCCAATCATTACTTAAATACTTAAATAAACACCAGTCACCATTTTATTAATTGAATATTGATTTAGTTATAATAAGTAATACATTCATTCATTCATTCACACACATCATTCATCCCTATTGTACCATACCGCCTTTGCTATGCCTGATCCCGTCAGATCAAGGAAGCTAAGCAGGGAAGGGCCTGGTCGGTACTTGGATGGTAGACAGTTTGGGAACACCAGGAAACCTGGTCGGAGGGGCAGATGGCGCAGACTGGTGGCCAGTCTACCCCAGGGGAGCTGTGGCTACAAGAGTAGCTTACCACCACCGAGTCTGGAGTGAATGAATAATGACGACAGTGTAGCGCTTTGAGAAACTTGGTAATACAGGCTTGTACAGCGCAATACAAGTGTAAGGCATTATTATTATTACATGTTTTAGTGGTAGGGAAAACCGAAGTACCGAAGTTCAAACCTGTCTGACCAGGTATAGGTTTTGGGCCCGACCTCTGGCTGTGGCCAAAGCGGGCTAACCCGTGTCTGATGTGATGTGAACAGACTGCTGGCCTCTGATAGGCAAACGAGAGAGGTTGACAGCCCTCACTATTGACACGCAGGTCATACGGATTTAATATTTCACAACATCATACCGCTGTGCTAAAAGGGGATTTTGCTGATATTAGCATTTAGCCGCTGTTAGCTCAGCTTTAGCTGGTGTTAGCATAACATTTGCATGTAGCTTACCTTCATAGTTGTATTTAGTGGTTTCTTTCTGTTTTAATACAGCTTGGCTCCTCTGAATGATTCCATAACTCCCACCAGAAGGCAGCATTTGTCCACATTTGTTCTCATCGCAGCTCTAAAAACTTTTAATGATGATCTGCGTGCGCCTCTGTGCGGCTCCGCCCATAACAAATGCATGTGTGTGTGTGGTGGAAACAGTCTGCGGGCTAGTGTCGATACGTGCACGTAGATCGTGGCGTGCACGGCCGGTTCGTGCTATGTGGAACGACGGCTATAAAGGCTCCATCCGGCTGGGGATCGAACCTGTGATCTTATAGCTGTGCAGCACGAGCGCTAACCTCTGCGCTTGTTTTGTTTTTTGTTTATTGCTTAAAAAGTTCCAAAGTGCATCTTTAAATACACAGCGCGCAAACAAAACAAACTCCACAAAGAAGGATACAACCATTTTTACTCCACTGCTCGAATAATACACACAATGAAGAAATATCTCTGATTGAACTTTACTTTCTATGAACCCAAAGAACTGAGTGTTTTACAGGTATATTACAGCTTCTTGGATTAGATTTAGCTCGCTGCAACAAACTGCCCACATTTAACGGCCTATAGCGCACAAAAAGAAGGCATGTCTTCAGTTGATTTGCGTGCCATTATTTTGATTTAAGGTTGGAACAACACCTTTAATGATTGTTTGGGCCTTAAGGGCTTGTAACAGGTGCTGATATGTTACTCTGCTGAGATCGTGGCTGGGCATTTATTTAATACAAACAACCCTCACGGTGTAACAAAGTTTTTTTTTGGTCTCTTTGTTATCAAATTAGTTTAATCACGTACAGACTCAACACGAACTATAAAAGTACAGTATGGGAGGGTTTCGGCAGGTTGTATGAAGCGCTAACATATTTCCCTTTTGACACATTTACAGGGTGATTAAACGTCAATGTTGTGTTTATGGCTGGCTCATTTGGCCCCACAAGGAGAACAACGCCATTTAGGGATCGGCCCAAAAGCTCCGACCTTCTGCACTTTAGTTACACAACAAATCCCCACAGAACCCGCTTTGGGAGCAGTTCATTTGCCACATTAATCAGTTTTAATGCGGCCCATAAAAAGTTGTTAGTGCTTATAAATTGTCGTCGTACATCATCGCCGTGGCTTCAGGGTTCTTGTGTATCACACGCGAATGGAGGATTTCAAATGATCGTGCGTGATGATAGCTGCAGTTGTGAAATGGATGTTAAAAGCTTGATTGAGGAGCAGTAATTACAGTCATATTTAAAACTCCCGTACGTAACATTCTTCATGTAGGTGTGGGTACATAGGTAAAGTTGTCACTGTGGGGCTTATTAGAAAGAGAGACATTTGTAAAAGATAAACCACCACATGTTTCTACTGTATCTTATTATAAAACATTTTAATCGATTCAGAACCTGTGGAGCTTAAATCGCTCTTCCTAATGCTGGGTTTACATGCGTTACGAATGGCATTTTGCCGTTATTCATGACATTCTTAAAGGGGGTGTATTATGTAAAATCGATATCATGTTATTATGTCATTCCCTCATTAACACATGCCTGGAGTGTTGCCTTGGCTCATTCACATATTTTTGAGTAATCAGTAAAACTTAGACGGCAGCCATTTTAGGTGTAGCTATGCCTCAGTCCTCCTAGGAACGCCCCCACCTCCTGGAGACGCCTCTGGACCTTTTGTCACCAGCCAAGCCACCAACCACTGCTCCTCAGCTCAGCAGAGCCCCCTCCCCGCACAGTGTTGTTGTTTAGATGCCACAGCAGTGTGCTGAAGGGGGCGTGTCGGAAAGCTTCTTAAAGAGACAGAGGCCTATTTCAAGACGTTCAGTACAGCCATTTTGAGAGAGCAATTTTATTCAAGGCAGTTATTTTAATTTACTGCATATACAGACCAACAGAAGGTTACGTCATCATTGTAGTATGCTATAGACTGGTGCTATGTGATTGAAAAAAGCATAATACCCCTCTTTAACATTACTTAATGCATCTTAATAGGGTTCTTAACAGAGCGCATCAGTTTGTGACATTCGTGATGTTTGTGGAGGATGTTTTTGGTCAAAAAAATCTTTCACGAATGTCACGATGGAGATGGCAGCGAGCAGCAACAGGCTGGAGGGTGCAGCACGGCGTGTAGAGGAGGCACATGTTGAAAAGGACAAATCAGAAGCAAAGGCATGAACCAGTGCACAGTTTCTCAATGTTTAAATATGATTGTAATAATATGGCTTAAACGGAGGCAGCTTTGCGTAGTTTTGTTTTCGCTTATAAATGAAAGCCCACGTGGCTAATTATCATGAACTCTGACATACTGCAAACGAGAATGGGAGCGATTGTTTAGATTTACATTTACAGTGGGGCAAAAAAGTATTTGGCTGAAATCCAATAGGAAGTCTATGGGGAACTGACCAAATACATTTTGTCCCACTGTATCTATTCTTATATACCACATTGACCCATTTTTGACACAGATTCCTGACAGGGTGTGACTATTCTCAATGGCCCGTAGCAGCTCACAACAGTGTGGGACAATATTCGTGGCCGTGCGTAATCATTCGTGCCAATAATCGTAACACGTGGTAACAGTTTGTGACGGCTCATGAAGCCTCTGCCCTGAATCATTAAATTCCATCCACATTCACTCTCCTCGGTCTTGAATGTGGATTCGTGGCATCCGTGACTTGTCGTCATTATGTGTAAACCTACCATGAAGCTGATTGCTTCGAAGCATTGCGTCAGAGCATGTTTCACTACATGGTCACGTGACCAAAGTGTCAAATGTCTCAAAAGTGCTTCACTCTGCGAGTCGTCAGTCGAGTGTTTTGCCTTGGCTGCTTAGAGCGGCGAAGCGCTAAACTATGGATGTTTCCTGGTCCTTACTTTGGCGAAGTAAAACATAACTGATAAATAGATGTGCTGCATTTCCCACTTTTTTCCATTTAACCGCATTCATATGGTGCTGCGTCTGGCCGTGCGGAACGTATGGAGCGAGATCTACAAAGAATTGGCTCTGACTGAAAGAAATAAAAAGATTGTACACTGATGTCTTGCCTCAGAGCAGCCGGTGACTTAGTTGGCCCCGCCCACTGGAGCTCCGTAGGACCAGCGTTGCCAGGTGTACGATAACTATGGTATTTGGTTTTTGCCCTATGTACGATGTACGATCAATAATGTCTAATGTACGATAATTTGGCCAAATGTATATTTTGCAACTGCCGGAGACAGAGTTTTTTTTTTTTTTTTTTTTTTTTTAAACCCCGTGCTTTGCTGGGAGTGAGAGGATATGAAGGGAGTGACGTTTATGTGTATGTTTCAGAACAAGGAGCATGATTGGTGGGATGCTCAGTTGCGCCCGCCCCCATGATTCTGATGCTCAATAGTTAGTTCCTATGTATTTGTTTGTGGGGGACACATTGGTCTACACAACTAGTGAGTGCCACAAAACTCTAAGAACCCATAGGACACGATCTCCAGAGTGATTTTATTTGACTATAGCTCTCTCGTAGCCTTGTCATTTTGTTTTTGACATTTGTACGATAATTTCTTTCAAAATACGATAATTTTGAGTCTCTGGTACGATAATCCTACATTTCCCACCTGGCAACGCTGCGTAGGACAGACCCAGGTTACAAAGAAATGTACTCTCATTCATTGTCCTGTGATTGATCTGGTCATTCAAACATCAATATCAGATTGTTTGTGCAAATAATGAAAACACTTCCGTTTGAAACTCTTGCATACATGATTGTGTTGGTGCTTTAGTCGTGTTTATGAGAAGTCGCAATAATAAAGTCCACAAGAGGTCAGTGTTCAAAAAGTAGCTCTGAAGCTCTGAATCTTTTATGACATTTTTGCAAAGAAAGCGTTATGACTAACTATCAGTAATGTTGTGCACAAGCCCGTTGCTGGTGTTACAGTAACTCTGCTCCAGCCAGGCAGCAGCTGCACCAACCCATCCACCTAACCCCTTCCTTGTTTGCTTAAACCCCTAGACGTTTGTTGCAATAAACTTTTTCTAACCTTTTAGTTGGTTTGTCCTCCTTTATGTTGCCCCACCAGAGCCGGGGTGTAACATATTGGGGGACAAACCAACTAAAAGGTTGGTTCTTCTCCTGGCTGTGGCCAAGGTGTGGCTTTGAAGGCTCCAGGTTCGGGGCAGGCTACAAGACCTGGAACTGGAGCAAAGTTTAATACACCTTCACATAACAAGGTGATCAGTGACAAAGTAAATTTACTTAGTTTACTTTAGCGTTTTTGAGCATCTGTTCTTTACTTGAGTGGAATTTTTGTCAAGAACTTATTGCTTTTGTGGCAATACCAGTTTTTATTAACTGTATTTTAAATAACTTTATTAAACTTCTGTATTTTAAATATTGAAACAGTCAGTAGATGGTGCCACCACTCAAAATAAATATAAAAGCCACCCTGGTTCACACGCACTTCCTCTGTCTCCTCACTGGCGTCTTCCGGCCTGGTTGGGCTGGGCCCAGAGGTTGTGCGTTGTGTCCTACAGGTCCAGGTAGCTATCATTCATTCTTTTATTCCTTCCTCAGATTTTGGTGTGGCCACTAATATAGGTTTTATTTTAGCGTCGCGGGTGGTTGAGAGCCTCAATGCGCGCCACTCCATGGCGTCCATTGTTCGCTCTCGGTGCATGGTGGCTCGGGGTCTGCTGGGGCCCTCCTGTGACGGAACTGGGGGCTATCGAAGCACCGGTGGATCTAACCGCTGCTGTCTTGTTTCCCCTTGTTTTGTTTCCTTTTTGTTGACCTGTTCCCGGGCATTTTGTGAGCCCAACTGAATGTAACAAATTATGTGTAACGAAAGTCTGGAATCCCAACAGAAGAATAAAACAAAAGTAAAACATAGAAATAAACTAAACTGTGTTAAAGGAACATGCTGCCTCTGTCCTTATGGGTCGAACCTGTGTGCCTTAAAGCACATTTTTTCCCGTTTACACTGGATGGCGTTGTCAGGCTTTTATTTATTTAATTTAATTAGACCAATACCACTCGTCATGTCACACCTTTACAGTGATGCTAATTTGGCTGCAGAGTCAAATTATTACTTTCACTTTATTAGTAATATTTGGCCAGTATCTGCACTTTTACTCAAGTAACAAAATGAAGTCCTTAGAGCACCACTGGTTTGGAGTGAGTTTTATGTGCTGCTGTAGGTGCATGACTGCATGTGCATGTGTGATTTGGAGTCACAGGTAAGAGTTTAACTTTCTCCTTCTGTCGCTGATTAAGAATGAAAACACGTTTGGACTTGGATCCCACTTTCAATGTCCATATGTTATTGTGAAGAAAAAAAAAGTCTTTGGGTTTAGGTTCTGCCACTTTCCTTTCAAAATATGCTATTAATGACTAAATCCTTATTTCTAATTACGAATGATCGGAGCCCAGGCCTTCGGAGCTGTTCTTTCTGTGAGAGTGGCAGAAGCATAAGGTTTTGTGATCAGAGGAGCCCCGTGCTCCTAAAAACAAGTAAAAGACATTATAAATTACAAATATCTGTGGGTTTTGGACAGGCTTTGCTTTTATTATGGCAGGGAAACCTCCTCAATAACCTTGTTATATCCTTCATCACTTTGTCTGACTGAAAGGAAAGTGTTTCCAATAACAAACAACAAATTGCCAAGTGAAACGCAATCAAAGTGCAGCTCTGTTGTGCTTTTGTTGTTGTTCAGAAACCGTTACAAACAGCTTTTAAACAGTTTTAAATTGCATGATGAGAAATCGCTGTGGAAGAGAGATGACTTATTTATTGGCCATTTGTTCTCGGAGTGTGTGGAGATTTATGGAACAAGGCTTCAGAAACTCAGCACCAGGGAATACTGGACTGCACTGCAAATGAAACTTAGAATGATATAATTCTCGTCATTTCCCCCCTGCAAACAGGCACTGACAGGCGCCTGTTATGCATGAGATTAAGGGTCACTCGTTCAAGCCCCGTTTCAAATGCGTGTCTTTGGAACGCTGTGACCTGTTCGCACAAAATATTTCACCAAACCTCAGTCACAATCGTCTCCAATGGGGCGACTCCAGACTGGAGAACATGGGTAAGCCTATCCAACAAGGGAGTCCATTCTTTCAAGCGTCACTAAATTTTAAATGTAATTGTATCCCCGCCTTCCTCCCGTCCCGTATCGCGGCCCCTCTACAGTAAATAACATTAGGGTTCCGCACCTCTACCTGCCAGCCATTATTCCGGCACGGGTTGAAAATAATGTGACCTCCGCTGGCCGCGTCGAGAGGACAGAGGGGAGTTATGGCCCACTGGAGGCGTGGATATAAATTTAACACTGTAAGAACATGCCTATTGTCAGAACGCTGTAGCAGGTCGTATGTTGTGGAGTGGGTCCACTGGGACGAACTGAAATTTGGCTTGTAGAGTCGTCAGTGGAAGGAACATGGAAAAACGACAGTCTGTATTTACGTTATATATTATAGGGATTTCATGGACCAGGGTCTGAGCAACATGACCTCGCGCAGACTCCTCCCTGTGGCAGGAAGTGTGTGGGTTCATTTTGATTTCTTCTCTGGGCGGGGCAGATAAAACAACCCGAGACGCAACACACACGGCCCTTCAAGGTGACACGAAAATGCCTGCGATTGATCCCGTACCTCCATTACAATCAATCAGATTAATATTGTCTTTCAATTTAAACAGAAATTAGAGTAGATATTTAATCATTTCAGCATCGCCATCTTGAACACCTTGAATGACGTCACAAAAACACATTGGTTATAGCAATTATCTATCGGGCCATGGGGCTGGGTTTGATTAATTGATTTGAATCCATTTTCCTTTGAATAGCCCGATATCCATTAAAAAAAACTTAAATCGATTCTTTTAATACGTCTTGTTTCCATAATAGTGTGAAGCCATGTGACTTCTTGCATTTTTGTTTTGGTCAGGTCATGTTAAACAAAAATACATGATTAATACATGATTAATGTACCTGCATTGGGTTCAATTCTTAATGCACCAAGTTGGAGTTAGTTTCCACTATTTGCAGCATTATTTCTTCTGAGAATGTCTTCCATATCCAAAGTAAAATTGAAACTGCGTGATACACTTAACTGAATCGAATATCAATCAAATTAAATGGAATTGGGCCCTTGTGATGTGATGTGAATCCAATCGATTTGGGAAATACAAACTTTAAAAGTTCATACATGTAGTAAAAGTACAAGCAATGCACGCACATGTGCATTGCTCAGTTTAAAGCTGGAGTACCGGAATTTTTGTAAATTTATTTTTGCCACCTTAGAGTGTTTTGTAAACACAACAATCCAATCCACTTTATTTATAACACACTATTAAAAACACCAAAGTTGACCAAAGTGCCGTACAAAAAGTCATATATACACATTCCACAAGAGGACGATTTGAACAGTAAATGTCAACTTCCAAACTAGCTAAATGCCAAAGAGAACATACGTGTCTTAAGGCGTGATGTAAATACAGGAAGGGAGTCAGCCTGTCTAATACACAGAGGCAGCTCATTCCACAGTTTGGGACCAAGTAAACGCTCGGTCTCTTCTGAGTTTCCACTTGGTCTGAGGAACCACAAGCAGAGCTTGATCCACCGATCTCAGCGAACGTGCCGGGGAGTATGACACGAGCAGGTCAGACAGATAACGCGGAGCAAGGCCATTGAGGCATTTAAACACAAATAAAATAATTTTAAAAATCAATTCTGTATTGAACTGGAAGCCAGTGAAGGGAAGAGCCCTTCACTGTTAAAAGAGGCAAATAACAGACCTTGTTGCATTGTCTTCACCAAACATTTTACTGAGTGATAAAAGATAGAAGTATTTGAATTAGTGCATTTTATTTTGGGGTGGTCCCCCCTGCTTCACTCAAAGCTATAAACGGGCTTATGTTTAATTTGCCTGAACAATTGGAATGTGCAGGAGGGATCGTTAGAGCTAGAAACACATTTGGGCCATGATTTCAACCGGAAAAATCAGGTTCCCCAGCTTTTATGGTTCCAGTTTGGCCCGACCAAATTCTCGATGTGCAGCAGAGAACTTGTGTCTGGTCATTCTGCAACAAAGACTGACTAAATTCGAGTGACAGTTATATTTAAGGAAAAAAGAAATGAAGAAAACAGCTTGGATTATTACCATTCTTTGCCTGAAAGGGGACACTATTCACCTCATTACGCTCCGCCCACTTTTGCCTCTTTTTGCCACGGATCGGCACTTCTGTTATAATGACTCTCCCGGTAGAGCACCAAGTGCCTTCACTAAGTGGAGCACAAGGGATGCACAGTAGTAAAATGTTTATTTGTATCAGCAAGTCAACACTGCACTGTTTCTGTGTGCAGCCTGAAAACGGCTTTGTGTTCATGTAGAACTGATTTTCTCTCAACGTCTGCAGTTCTGGGTACAATAATACGAGTGAAGGGGTGAGAACAATTCCAGGGTTTATACAGGCAGAAGCAAGTAAAATGTAATTGTTTTTGATAGCATTTTTAATGCCCAAATACTATATTTTAATCCCACAAATGTATAAAAAGCATATTTAACATTTCATCAAACTTCGGAAAGAGAATTTGACAAAACGGGAAACTTTTGAGCAAAAAATTGGTCAATTTCAACTGAAACTGTAGCTGAACATGTTTCAGACCAGAATTTTGGTATTTTCAATTGAATCTAATGTAATGTTTTTTAATGACATTTAAGGCCTTTATTTTGGCTAATTTAATTCAATGACTTTTAATGCTTTTTAATGCCCCAAATACCCTGAATTCATGGTGGCATCCACAAGAAACTTCTGTGAATAGATTATTTTACAAAGAAAGCTAATGTCAAGCAGCTAACGTTAGCATCTCTTCACCGTAATCATTTATATTTAAAGCCACACCGCGTAGAAGTTTACTCAATAAATCAAATTGAAATACAAGCATTTATTTTATGACAGATATTTTCATCATTGAAAAATACATACTCATAAATGTTGTTTGTACATTTATGAGGCTCACCTCTCCTAAGATATGACGGTAAACTTTAGTGGGTACGTCTCCAGCTCGTCTCCATGGAGATGTGACTAAAGGCAGCAGAATTTGAGATTTAAACAGGTTAGTTTATCGTCCAAATCCATTCTTTGATTACCCACTGCAGTAATAGCATTTTCTGTGTTGAGCTGCTCATTAGGAGCATGTTTTGTTTTGCCGGCAACAGCATAGTCCAAAATGTTACGCAGTGTACCTTTAAGTGGTTAACTCATGAACAAGATTCAACACGTGATGAAAACCAACGGTTAGTTAAATCCAGGTGGACTCTTTTTATTTGAGTTCAATTGTATGGCCAAGCAGCAGGTTGCATTTCCACACTTGTTACCTTTTCTCTGTAGCCTGCAAGACTCCGGTCCGCCTTATGGTACAGTAAATTAACAACATGTCTGTCTTCCCTCCTTGATTGACCCCCTATGGCCCAGTCTGGCAGTCCACAGGGGTCAGGCGTTCGGAGGAGTGAGCTGTGGCGTGTCCTTCTTGATACCGTCTGAAGGTTTCCCCCCACACCTGCCCTTCTCCTCTCCAGCTGTGTGTCCTGCCAAGCACCTGTCGGCACGTATGGAATATAAGACACGTCTGCTTATCTGCCCCGCCACATCCGTCAACATGCAAACAAATTAAAGACGTGGAGTGCCACTTATTCCCGGGCAATGGTGATTACAATCAGACACGCAATCTGCAATTCACAGGCACTTTGAAGAGAAACATCCGGGGCTGTTTTCCTCTTTTGAAAAGATTGAGATATAGTAGTTCCGGTGGTAGCCACAATGGAAGAGAGTTTCCACACCATACAAAGCTTTTTCCACTTCTTTTGTTCTTCCTTTGATTATTATTATTTTTTAACTTGACATACATATTTACTACTTGCTCATTAATAATGCAACACTTATTTTTTGGAGTCAGAAAAAAATGTTTGTGCATTATCAGGTTTCCGTGGGGCATTAAAAAGCATTAAATTGGATTCAAACGGGCATTAATTTGAATTTTTAATCGAGTTAATCGAGAATACCAAAATTAATTGACCACATTCTGTTTAATGAAAGTAAGTATTTAAGTAAGTTTAAGCATGTTTTTGGAGGTCGGGGAAACCGGAGTACTGCCTTCAGTGCTCCTTTGAAACGGTGCACCGCCTCCTGGGTGTGTCCCTGTTTCAGAGCGTGGTCTCCTGCACTGATCAGCTCCACCTCCTCCTTTCTCTTCCTCCTGCGCAGCTCCCTCCGCCCCACAACAGTCTTCCACCATCTTCTGGGAAAAGCACAGCTGACGAATATATATTTTTCTACAGTGAATGTCCATTAGCCAGAACAATAGTAGGGATAGAAGTGGCTTTGCTGTGAGTCTTGACCGGATACCTCCTCATTTATCCGGCTATTGGTGCCTCTTCTGTGTATTAGATTTAGAAATTCGTAGGTCTCCATTGTGTTTAGCTCATAAGCTAGCTGTTTGTTTACTTTTAAAATGGCGGGGTCCTTCATGGCTAGTATTGTCTCTCTGCAGTAAAAAAAACAGCAAAGGTATAAAAGTATCCAGTAAAACACTGAAACTACAAATATATTTTAAAGTAAAAGGCAAAAAAATCAGCTGTACCAAAAGAGAGGGAAGTTGCCTTTTGTTTACGCGCTGTCATGATGTCAGCGTTTGTAAATCTTAAGAAATGTTTGTGGCAATAAAACGCATTGAATTTGACGTTCTCCTGCCTGTGCAAACCCTGGTTATGTATCAGTTACAGACTGATAACACAAACCATGCTTAGTCTGAACTTAAAACATTTCCCCGATGTTTATCTTTACAGTGGAGTTTCCGTGTGGAAGCAGCGGTGAAAATGAATGGTAAAAACATTGTGGAAGAGTGCGCAGTGAGCGGCGGACATGTTTGCTCCTGACTGTGTTTTCACTTTGCTGTAGACATGGTTAAAGAGGCTTGAGTGAAGTTTAATTACCTGTTGAGCTGCGGTTTGGACGGTTTGGTAAATGGCAGCTCATATTCTCCTGATTCATGCTAAAGTCTTCACCTGCCTGGGCAGAATTTCCCCTCATCTCCGCTCATCTTCTGCGTTGGCTTGAAAGAGACGAGGACATTTGAAGAAGCACTTTGATTGTGCGTGATAATGACAGACCCTTCAGCTCCCCACATTATGACATTTATCAAATATAATCGCTCCTCGACGTGAGTTATGGAGTCGTTTCATTTGTTCAACACATTCCCTAAATGCACAACACCTCAATGTTTAGTCTGTCACCATTGTAACCTCTTCTGGTGCGGCAGACTCCACTATTTCGAAATGTTTTTCAAAGATGTTAGTAACAAAAAGATTTGATCGTCAGTGTGGTCTTATGGTTAAGGCTGTTGCCATGTTCTCCGACAATCAGATCTTCACCTCAAAGCCTATGGCAGTAGCGGCGCCAGAATCTAATTTGTGGGTGGGCAGCGAGAAAAACGGGTGGACCGATAAACCTCTGAACATCTCTGTACCTACAGTATTGTGTCTCGGCCTCACAACCACCTTGCGTTCTCACTCCTCTCCCACTTCCGCCACCAGCTATAAGATCATAATGCACTGCGTCTGCCATCAAATGTTCCCACACTGCGGCCACTGTGATTGAATGGCATTGAATAGTATTGCGCCGCTGTTCAACAGTGTTGGGAAAGTTACTTTAAAAAAGTAATTATAGTTACTCACTACTTGTTCCAAAAGAGTTAGTAACTGAATTACTCTATAATAGAAGTAACTCTTTTCCAGGGAAAGTAACTATTTGCTTTACTGTAAAAAAACAAACAAAAAGTTCCTATATGTCAAAGAATTTGGATTTGTTTTATTTTTTTGCAGTTTTCACAGTCAGTGTAAATGAGTAGAACAGACAGGTGTTTGTATTTATGTACTATCATGTCAAAGATGTTCATAGTAACTGAATGAACTGAATAGAGGTAGAATGGGGGAAGCCCCTGTGACCGAATGGTATTGACCAGTATTTGCGTCGCTGTTTTATTAATGTAAGAATAGGCCGTATTCACAGAGAATGAGGAGGAACAGGAAGTGACACGTGGACAGTGATCAGGGGAGACTTCACAATCATAAGCACATATAAGTTCAGATGCCCCTGTAGTGTTCTCTGGAGCCGGTGTTCACAGTGTAGAATGAAAGAAGAGAAGGGAGGCGCAGAGAGAGAGGGGAAAGACGCGTCCTCTCACACAGAGTCTGAACTTCCGGCGATACATCTGCGTCTTTGGCCTAAAAGTAAGTTTCCAACGCTATTGACCAATATCCCCAGCTCAATTCTGCTCTGCACCGGTGCACAAACAAGGAACTGACACGTTTTTTCAAGATGCTGGACACACAGAGACAGAGTCAGATGTGCGCGACAGGCCCTGAAGACAAATGGGCCAGAAATGCTTAAGAAGATTTGATCATTGCTTTCAAACTTATGCAGTGAGAGATTTGTCCCTGACCCAAAGGCACAAGGACAGGACCGTCTCATCCATTCCTACAAGCTCACCATCCTACCATTTCAGCTTTGTCTACTTCGAAGAAACAGATTCCTTGCCCTTTTTAAAGAGCTGGGTTCCCGAGCTGTGTGTCAGGGTGAGTCTGACTCTTGTTGGTACTTCTCTGCACAAGCTCATCCCTCAGCAACGTGATGTTCAATGTACACAAAACCAGTTACTGTGTCCAGAGATCAAGTCCTCAAAACCTCTGCCTTCGACCACCGCCCGAAATGCTCTGGACCCTTACAGCTCTTCCTGCAGGTGCTGGGTCCATGGGAGAACGGCCCCATGAAACTACACCATAAATCTATTGGTGACGAAAACCACACAGGCGGATCTAGAAGAGGAAGATGCGTAAACAAAGAGGGGAAACGATGCACTTGCGATGATAGTGAATTGTTCAGAGAAACTCCAGGGAACGTCGGGCTCGTTGTGGACGCTGCAAAAGTCTTTTTGAATGTGAAACATGTTACAGGGAAGACTTGAGTCTTACTTTGAAGGAGGGATGTGCCCTGATCGGGAAAAAAGTTGTAAATGAGATGGACTTGGTGGGAAGCACTGTGGTGGACTTTTTATTGTTTTTATTAAGCAGGGAAGGGCTTGGTTGGTGCTTGGATGGAGACCGTTTTGGAACAGCATAAAGCCTGGGTGAATGTAGTGTGTGTGTGAGAGTGGTTGGAGGCCGTGAGTCCACCTCTGGGTCTTGGTCTACCACAAGTATGAAGTGATTGAATAATGCAATGTAAAGCATCTTTGAGTGTCCAGAAAAGCGCTCTATAAAACCAATGCATTATTATTATATTATTATTTTACTATTATTATTATTATTATTATTATTATTATTATTATTATTATTATTATTCACTGAAGACTTTCATCCATCCATCTTATTCCACTTTTCCATTCCCGGGTCGTGGGGGCAGCAGTTGGAGTTGCACCAGCCCTGTGGCTCCTCTTGCAGGTGGTGGGTCCATGGAAGGACGGCCTCGTGGTTCTAATCGGCCCCTTGGTCTCTCATAAGGGCTTCTGAACCGCTCTTTGTCTGACCCGTCACCTTGGACCTGTTTGCCATGGGAGACCCTACCAGGGCACGAAGCCCCCGACATCAGAGCTCCAGGATCATTTGATTCAACTGCTGTAAAATTCAACAGAAACACTCCTTCGTGCTGAGCCACCTGGTCCTTTTGGTGTGTTTACTAAAGCTACATTATGCAACTTTTCATGGGGGAAAAAAGTTAATATTAATGCATATTTCACCTTTCAGTGACCCAGTATCGGTGGTTAACATGGCGCCTTTATTTTCCATCCTAGTGGCATGCACTGTGCTCCAGGATGCATTATTTTTTAGAGTTTTCACTGCTGACAGACCCAATCATCAGAAAACCTACAAAACAATTGATCGTGGAGCGCACTAGAGGCTGCCGTGTTGTTCGTATTGTTCAAAAAGTTTTCTGCACCACTCTTGGTCCCATAGTAGGGGAGACCGGGGCTGTTTGTCACAGGGGTTGGTTGCCACATTGCTTTTTAAAGCCACACTAGGGGGTAGGCGCTGTGATTTGATATTGTTATGGAACATTAAGTTTAACCCCTGATGCTCCTGCTGATAAATATTACCATTCACACTCAAAAAAAATTGAAACTGAGTCTAAATGGTGGAGTAAATGTTTTTTGTGTCTCTTTGTTTTAATTATCATATTAACTGAGCACATGGGACACATTGTCACAGTCAATTTTACAGTCTTATTGTAAGTCTTACGTTTTTAATGCAATAAGAACTGTATAACAAAGGAAGCAAGACCAACTCTAAGCCAAGGGTTTAAGCTTCCATCTAATGTAAGTGTGGCTCTTGTAGGATGTTGTGTTGAAGAGCGTGGACTCTACAAAAACATAGTGTGGCAACCAGCCCGGGTGTCCCCTACTTTGACTTGAATGTAATGCGTCAGTATAGTGTCGTAGAGTTACATTTTTAATAAAGTAAAAGCAGAAAAAGTCTCTGTTGGCGGTCTTTATCCTTCTTGTCTACAGTTTTACAGCCTCTCTCTCCGGTGAAAAATGCCTTTTCAACTGAGAAAAAGTGTGAAGCAGGATTTTATAGTGCAAACAAACGACGCCATCACTCCTTCAGCCTTTCTGCGCCGCATTCCTCAGTGACAACAATTCATCTTCGGACTTTTCCTCCGTCCGACCCCCATAAAGAGCCAGCCCTCGCTGTGGCCGCTGTTACTGTTAGCAGCGGGGGCTATGGACTTGACATTTATGGATGAGTCTCACTATCAGAATTGGGGATGGTCCGGGCGTGTTAACCCTCTCCCTCTCCTCGGGTGTGTTTTGGGACAGCTTTGACGAGACGGGCGCACAGTGGACTCACTTTATTACTCTCTCTGGGACTGCAGTGCACATCCATCACAGGCCGGCGGCGTGCAGTGAGGCCAGGCGGGGTGGGAGTGTTGAAACTGCAGTAGTCCAAAGTTGGATTGGTCCTGAGCGACAAGAATCTTTTTTTTTTAATCAATGAGAATCTTTATGATGCTCTGATGACTTTGCACAGCTGTCCAACTGTCCCATCAACAATACAATGAATGCAATACCGGCCCTGGAGCAGTTTATCACAACGATGCACTGCGTGGTGTAACCAAAGCTAAGACGGTCCAACAAGTAATGTGAGACGTTTTTATTGGTGTCAGCTGCAGTTCATTCATACGGTTTGAGCGTTTCTCTGGTAAAGTCCCTTTGACGTCTGAAAATGTTATTCTACACCTTTCTTTGTGAGGTTATTCATTTCTCATTACTACATCACTTGTTCCATCACATTGTTGGAAACCTGTTGTTTGAGTAGCTTACACTTAATTACAAAAAAGCACTTGATCACAGTTTGAACTTAATCGTAAAATAAATATGGAACATGAAATGGATTAAAGGTCTTGATCAACTACAAAGTATGAATTCGGTTGTTTGGGAATCTTATCTGTAAAATGTGTATTCAGAGGGGAATCTGCTTCAAACACTTTTGAATTATTATTATTTAAAGTGCATATGACACATTTTTTGCTAAAACACAGTTAACACGATTATATTTAAGATTTTGCTAAAGATTATACCCAGTTTTCTTTAGTTTGACCATTTTTCTGATGTTTATGTTTTCACTTCCTTATTGGACACCGACAGGAAGTGACATCGAAGAAGGTAAACATTTTGAAACTGTTGCCATGCAACCATGTTAAGTCAATACGTTTGTTAAGTGGTGACGTCACAGCTCTACTTCCGGGTCCGGCAGATGTGCGAGAAACTACAAAAAACTCTGTAATACCACAATCAATATTTCTGAAACTCAACAGAGAGTTACTGAACATACTTATTTATCAGGCCCATTAGCCAAAATACAGACCTACTGCTATAAAAGTCATATTTACCAAAATCTGTACTTCCGGGTTAGCGGGGATAAAAATGCTAACGGCGCGGCAGCTACGCTAACCCCAAAAGTAGCGACTTTAGTAAATATTACTTTTTTAGCAGCAGGTGCGGCATTTTTGGCTAATGAGTCTGAGAAATAAGTAGGTTCAGTAACTCTCCGTTGAGTTTCAGAAATATTGATGGTTGTTTTTAAGAGTTTTTTGTTTTTTTCTCGCATATTTGCCGGTCTGCCAGGACCCGGAAGCGGAAGTCGTGACGTCACACTTAACAAACGTATGGGAAACGAGTGAGTCAAACTGCTATGGAATGTTACCTTCTTCTATGTCACTTCCTGTCAGCTGCTTAAAAATTCAAATAAAAATAACTTTTCTGCCCAACATTTCTTCATTAAAACTGCTGCTTCACGGAAAATTAGTATTTGACCTTTCAGTGACCTAGTGGTGCTTGGATGGTTAGCTTAGCACCTTTACTTATCATCCCAGGGCTCATAAGATTTAGCTTTGCACTGCTGATTGAACCGTCTCCATGGTTACGTATACATTTCATTACAAAAACCTACCAGAAATCCTAAAAAAAGTTAAATAAAATTGATCCTGAAGCATCATAGGAGCCACCAGGACAGACCGTAATGGCGCTAAGCTCACCACCCATACATTCAAACTTCACGTGAGCCCACTCTGGTTCTCCTACGCCTCCGGGGAGCTGTGTGAGTGAAAACACAACTAGACTTTGCCATATTTGCCATGAAAATATAAAATGCCATTTGTTACGGCCCCAGGCCTCCAGACTCCCTCCTTGTGTGTTAATTTGTGGGTGTAGCTGACCTATGTCTTCTCCTCTATGGAACCCTGGGTGTGGGATCTTGGTTTTTGTTACTTACATATATGCATTTGTGTTCAAAACGTTCAGAAAAGTGCCAGTGCTATAGATCACTGACCCGATATAAATGATTAGGAGGCCAATTATCATTTTTTCCCTCTCCCATCTGGGCCCAATGGCGGGGCCTAATCCATATTTACTTTCAATCAGTAACGCCCATTTTCGCAGCAAGCAGTTAACGGTCACTTTCTAAATTCCTTTTGGCGGGACTTTAAAAGAGCTAAAGAAGGCGGAAAGGGCATAAGCAGATTGGGGCGGATTTGGAGGGTCTTAGAGGGTCCACAGTAGCAGCCCGGCTCAGGGCAAGTCTGCGTATTACCGGTGGAGTCGAAGAGAGACTTAGGGAGGACGGAATTTCACCAAAACAAAAAAACACACACTTCGGAAACATTTGGTTGTAATATTGCTTTATTGGAGTACACAACATGTTGAATGTGCCTACGTATGGCTCCTGACAAACAACATTTCCACATACACTTTTGAATATATTTAAAACAGCTTCAAAGCTGAACAGATGATGGCATTGAAAACCTTGAAAAGCAGACATTTTCCCTAAAATACCTGTACTATAATCATAATCTGTCAGCACTGTACACAGAAATTACCCAGATTTACTGTAATGTTTCGGAAGAAGTTGTCGTCAAATAGCAAAACACATTTCTAATCCCGCAGCTGTTAGATATCAGCCTGACTGCCAATAAAGACAAAGTTTCAAACGTGTCTTAGCGATGTTGGCCAAACGAGTTGCACAGCACATGGGACAGACTTTTCCCCGTCTCATTACGGCTGGAGTAATCATTGTTTTGCTTGTCTTCTGTTGCGGTGCGGGCTCCACCCTGTAGTTTGGTTTTGAGGAGGCCGAGTGATGGTGACAAAGAACATCAATAAAGAGGCAGAGGAGGGGGTTGGAAAGGGAGGAGAGAGGTGAAAAGTGAAGGGAAAGTGCAGGTCAGGAGTGGTGTGTGCGGAGAACATGACAAGAAAACAACAGCTCTCAGATAGTTTTGTTGTTTTAGACGTTATCGCAATGAGGCACGGAGATGTCAGACCGCGTTCACTGGAGAAACCTACATATCTGATCTCACACACAAACATTAAAGGGATATTTCAGGATTTTTGACATAGGGCCTCATTTCCTAGTTATCCAGAGTGTTGTTGATGTCTGGAGATAATTTTCTTAAATTCATGCAGTTCTTATATTTGAAGAGTCTAGTTGCGCTAGGCTAGGGCAAGGCTAAAGCATTTCCACGGTAACAGCTAGCCTGCATTAAAAACAGTCTGACCCACTCCACAGTGCACCTGAGGTAAGTCACTTATAACGCCAGACTAACAATATAAAATATTTTAATCATTTTGCATTTAAATAACTTATATTTGAGTAGCATCAGCTTCGTGGCTGTAAGCTAACGCAGCGGCGGAGTGATCTGCGAGAAAATAGTCCCTCAAAATGCGGTAATTCATGTGATACAAGGTCAGTTATATTTCAAAAAATATTCTATTAACACAGACATTTATATGGTTAGTCTGGTGTTATAAGTGATTTGCCTCAGGTGCACTGTGGAGTGGGTCAGACTGTTTTTAATGCAGGCTAGCTGTTACCATAGAAATGCTTTAGCCTTGCCCTAGCCTAGCGCAACTAGACTCTTCAAATATAAGAACTGCATGAATTTAAGAAAAAAATATCTCCAGACATCAACAACACTCTGGATAACTAGGAAATGAGGCCCTATGTCAAAAATCCTGAAATATCCCTTTAACAGTGGCTAAACTGCAAAGACTAAAAATGGCCAATCCTCCAGCTGTGTAGACACGACTGAGTACTCCTCTGATCTGAACTTTTCCACTAAACTCCCTTCTCCTACACAAACAATTTCATTCCTGTAATCTCCTTACATTTTACAGATTTCTGACCCGGGAGGAGAAAGTGCAATACTTAAGAGCCTTGAGTGCATATAGGAGTCTCTCAGCGTCCCGGCCTATCTATGAGAAGAGCCCGCCCCTCCAAAATAAGAGTGCTTTAAACTTTCTACAAACGCAACAGTCCGGGGTGAAAATGTGCGGTTTATAAGAATGATTGCTGGGCTGTTCCAGGGATGAGCTCACTGACGCACACTACCTTTAAAAAAAAAAAAAAATCAAAAATTGAGGCTCCGTTTCATATTTTGTAGACACACCAAGGTCAGAAAATGAGAGGGGAGTCCAGGGAAAATATTTTGAGAAGGGCTTAAATGGGACTTGTGAAATATTTCGAATATGGATCGGCTGAGAGTAATTACATCTGTCAGGACTCATTTCCTGGATAGGCAAAATAAATCTATTACAAATAAATGTACTGTAACTGTTTGAAGGAGAACGGAATGGACCAGTTAGATGGGTCAAAGTTACAATTTTCAGTGTTTTGAAATGTGCTATTAAACGTTGCTGCCTATTTGGAAGAGAAGGGCAAGGACTCTGCAACCTTTTGGAACTAAGTCATTCTCATCAGTGAGAAGCCACAACTGATTGTATTGTATGTATGTTAATCTCAGAGGGAAGGCCCAATGAGCGTCCTGTATGTAGTGAGCATAATAAACAACATTTACAAGAAACAGCATTTACAATTTCAGTAAGTAGTTTCAGGGGTTCATTGTTGTTGTGTCCTGTCCTTGGGCAAGACACATCACCCACCTTGCCTCCAGTGTCTGCGTACACTGGAGTGTGAATGAGGTGTGAAGGATGAGTGGTTCCTTGCTTTAAAGCGCTTTGAGTGCCTAATGTAGGTTGGAAAGCGCAATATAATTTAAAGGACTATACGGAGTTTAAAATGTTAATATTATTGTTTCCTCCAGCCATGTCCTAATGTGTAGAATGAGCCCAGACCTGTTCACCACAACTGCCTCTAAAATCCTGCACTGTCTCTCAAAAAGTTGTTAATTCGGGTCCGAATGCCGTCATGCACAGCTTAATATAGAGACCGCAGTTGCGCTTAAGACCTGAGGTGGCAGCAGTGAGAATAAAAATGACCAACTTGCATCTAGTCCCTTTAAGCACTGAAGAGTTCAATCGTAAAAGTCTACCTTAGTACTTTGTTCCATTTGTGTATGGCATAATAAGAAAAGGCTCTTTTTACCGTTTCACTCTTTTGCAATTCCATTTTTCAGAACTAAGTCATGTGGCTTTACTATCAAGGGCCAAAAGACAGGGTGTGATTAAAGAATTTATTAACAGTGAGTAGTTGGCGATCGCTGGGTTGAGACTGTGGGTGGGGGCTCCGTCTCGGGCGTGAATCGAGACTGTGAAGACATGAAGGGGGGAGGGCATGCGGGTAATTAGAGGCGTGGTTAGGTGAAGACATGGTTAGCTGGTAAGAAAGGGTTGGTTGGTCCTGCTCCTGAACCTCGTCAATAAATATCAACTGCATTACTAAAGTTTCGTTCACATACGTATGATACTCAGGAGCCTCCAAACCGTAATTAGGTCTGGATGAGGAATGACTCCACTACAACCAGGACTAAACCAGGACCAAGCCAGAACTTCACCGGACCATCCAGATAGAAAGATTATCTAATCACTCAAAGAGCCACAAGAGCAGCAGATCTCTAGTGACTTTGTAGTTCTAAATGCATTTGATAACTTCCTTCAACGACGCTGGGACAACCTGTTAGGAACATTTTGATGCTACTTTGAATTTCCCAAAGCGGATGTAAAATGTCCAAGAATCGAACAATCGGCATGAATGTCCAATCATCTCAGGGCTGTCCTTAGCGTGTAAAAGATAAACCACACTGAATGAGAAAGGCTGTGTTGAAATAACGTCATAAACTTCTATAAACCTTTCTGTGTGTCTGTGATGAAAACGTTTGAACACCCCTAACCTACCAGGGGAAAAAAAGTACATCTTGTAAGCCCCTCGTCTGGTTGTCCCATGACCTTATCTGTGTCTATGCCCCCCTGCCAGGCCTCCCGTCCATCTCCAGCACCTCTCGCACCCACCCCCGCTGTCAGGCTTATGCTCCAGTAATATCTGCAGCAGGTAAGAGGGAGCTGAGCCCTGTGGAATTTGACATTGTGTCCGAGGGCAGCGTGAGTGTGAGGGGAAGGGATCCAGCCCATGTCAGTCAGACCTGCCCCGGAGTCTTGCAGCTGGTCTCTGTGGTGTGGTTCAGGAAAGGCACAGTAGCACAAGCTTCAGTTTTTGTCATTGAATATGACCATGATTTAATTATTGATTGGATTATCTCTAAGTGCAGAAGTGGGGAACAGGGAAGGAAATGTATTTCTATGACGCCTCTAAAAAATGGTCTGAATGTTTGTGTTGACTCTGAGACGTCTGTGGAATTATCTTTATACAATGTGGGAAATATTTGTATATCTATTTTTATCATACTAGGTTTTATTGATCTCATATATGACTGTGTTGATGTATTAATCATGTGCCTTGAGTTTCAGATAAAACTGGGTGGTTTAGGCCTTCGCACTCACACGTTGCCGTGACATTCTTTGTCCTATTGTTCTACTGTGGAAAGTGACAGGGGTGCAGGGTGCTGACCTGGAGTCTGAGCGGCCGCCTGAAGGACAATACCATATATGGAGTCAGATTGAGATGAGGAAGTGACGAGAAGGACAATCCAGAGGCGCCCCCTGGGTCTACGCCCCTGTCATGCATATTCAGTAACTGTTTCTATTATTGTTCAAGGCAGGATTTCGGCGCGTCCGAACAGCCCAGAGTAAGCCGCCCGTGTTGCATGTTACTAGGGACAGATTTAGCTCTCAGATAACTTGTGTTTAGAATTGTTTTGTTGAGGGAATAAAACTTTGATTGATTTTAAGCGATCGAGCCTCCGTCTTCTTTTCCTCCATAAACGAGTACGCCGACACGTCCAAGAGTTTTCCATCGTCAATTGGGCTGAATCGATTGTGATGATTAGATGGTTTCAAAGCACTTCACAGGGGATCACTTTTTATTCCTGGGGTAGATTGATGAAAGCGTGACAGCCTTTTTTGCTTCTTCACAGCGTGTTGCATCATGCAGATTTAAAGGGAGTGTTCACGGAGAGCACACCCCGGCTAACCCCGGCTCACATTAAATCCGGTTAAGGTCAGGTACGGCGTCCGCAATCTTAGAAAGTCATTAAAACCAATGTTGCACACTCACACTGCTCCGCAAAGTCCGGGTCCGGCTACCGAGGCATCCGGCGGCCTTCCGGCGGCAAGTGTCAGCCGACTCACTGTGAGTGGTAGTTTGGGGCAAACCCGGACCGGATCAGGACCGAACCCGGACCGTAGTTAATGTGAGCCGGGGGTAACACTGTTGGACCACAGTGCTCTGCTCGTGGCGCCACTGTCATCATGTTTTCCATTTGCTGATTGGTTTTTATTCCCTGTCAGCCTGTGCACTGTAGGGCGTCAAACTACTGTACAACCTCTAACAGAATTAATTAAGCTCTATTGCTGTACACGCCTCACCTACCACTTTGCTTGTTTCTTTGTTATTTTGCCTCATTTTAAGACAGTATTATAGTTTTTCATGTTCAAGTCATCTTCTGTACTGGTTATGTACACATCCACTATATCTAATGTCTCAAAGAAAATAATGAAACAATATTGTTTAGAGTACACTGTAAAGCGAACAAGTTGACTGAACTCAAGACTTTTGTCGAAATGATGTTAAGACATACATTTTGAGTTAAGGTTTTAACATTTTTAAGTCATACCCAACTCATAAGAAACAGGTTCAGTAGACTCATCCAACCTAATGTTTTTCTTAAATTTAGTAGATAAACGAAATGTAACTTGTTTGTCAATTTGAACTTAAAATAGTTCAACACGCTCATTACTTTAACTCATCTGTCAATTTCAATCTAAAATGTTGTAAAGCTGACTCATAAAGTGACTGTTTCAGAGTGGACATTTCACCACAAAGGCTTTACCATGTCTGACAAAGCCTTTGTGGTTAAATGTGAAGCGTTTGATAAATAACTAGAACAGATGACGACTGAACAACCCTTCTCTGATGGTTCTGTATTGTAATCTCTCCCATTAGTACCTTCTCACTTGCCTATACTTTCCTTTTGCTGCCGTTTCACCACAAAAAAAAAGAATTCAACTTATGAACCAGTGTGACCCAATGGAGATGCAGAACACTTAAGCTTCACATTAACTGTAAAACAAATGCACGTTTCAGATAACGCCACATCCCACTCTCCACAAGTAAATATTTTTGAGTCAAACGCACCACTAATTAATCTTACAAATGGACCCTTTTAGTGATTCTTGCTCCACCAAAACAAACACGAAAACAGAAAACCATTGTGCTAGTTATCTGCCCAACCTACAGGCTAATAATGCTCGCTTCCTCCTTCAACTAGTGCACTGATAAACGTCTCACAAAGCCTGTACTATGTAAGTGGGCACATACTTTTAGCTGCTACACCTCGCTCCCGTCGTCTCCTCCGATCCGCTCTTAGGTCAGGGGGGGGGGGGCGGTGTCACGCTGATTCATGAGTGTGTTTAGACGGAGGAATGTGCCTAAGCCCCACATGTGTCTGCACTTTCACAGGCCCCTCGCTCGCACACTCATCCCACGACAGGTGCACCGACGGCGGGCACAGGAGCCTCAAAAGGCTCCTTGTTGTCATTGGCGATAGAAACTTAGCACGAACACGTTGCAGTCGGTGTGTGATAACGGTGTTTAAACTACTTTTGACACCTTAGCTTTGGTACTTCCTGCAGTGTAAGTTTACAATATTTGCGTTTAGAAAATACCTCTGGGTCTAGAACCTTTGGTGACTTTGGCGCCAGAAGAGGACACTAGTCTCACTTGACTCTTTAGCTGGGAACGTGAAACCCATTAATACAATTCAAAAACAAAGGATGCTAAGGTGACATTGTTTAATATTGTTTTTGCTGTGTTTACAACATACACTATGGTGGCAAATACATTTACAATACAACAACAAAAAGTCAGGTGCCCCATAGCTTCAATGTCTAAATCTTCCCCGGTGGCTATTCTCACTGCCCTGGTGCTTACCCCGAGCTCCCCCTGTTTACCTCACACTCCTCCCGCGTAGCCTGGTGAGACCAGAATGATTCCCCTTTATATTTTCTTATACAGAGGGATCAGTCTGGGACCGCCGCCATCAGAAAACTCAAAACGAGCCCGTGCAATCAGATTTGTTTGTTTGCGGTTACGTGTTGTTCACGAGCAGCGTCACTCACGGGACACGGAAGTTCCCTCAATACCACGAGAGAGAAAGAGCGTGTCTCCAGTCGGGTATAAATGACAAAAAACACATTGACAGCAGGTAAGTGTTGTGATCAATGGCCGCTGGCTGCCCTGCTTTGTGACCGCAACACTGGAGGCCGCCATTGCTCCTGCCGCTAGGCCCCCATTGAAAAGCATTGGACTTTAGACACGTTAAAAACAACTTTAATGCCTGGTTTCAATTTTTTCAACACTTAATATGGCTACATATTCCTCCTGAGATAACGCTGGGTTAGTCAAAAAATAGAAACCAGGCTGGTTTCGAAATATTTTTTTTTTAAATCTCCTACTTAACGGAGGTCGGAGCTACACGTCACGCAAGGGCCGAGTCTACAGTGAAGATCCCGCCCTTTTGCCCTTATTAGGAACATGCTTTGTCAGAGCTGGGGAGGAGGAGTCTGTAAATCCGCCATGATTTCCCCCTCGAACGTGGTCATTGTGGTAAACGGGGAGGAGTGAGGAGGAGCTGTCTATTATTTTTAACAGTCTATGGTTGTGACTCCTAATCCTGCGCAAATATAAACACAAAACCGCTCTTCGTTGATTGGTTTACTCCACTTCCTGTTTGCCTGCGTATCTACCGCTGTGCAAAATGAAATTGATGCTACGGTGACAAGATTCACTTGCTGGTACAGCGGTGAGTCTGGTTTCCAGGCTACCTCCCGCGGCCCTAAGTACCAGTGACGTTACAAGCTCTTGTAAAGCTTATCCTTCCATTGCAGGTGCAAAAACATCAGAAGCTACAGTAACACGCCGAATGAGCAACCTGCTCTGACTTTTTTATGTTTTTATTCTAGAAACTACGCCAGAGAGGAGCGAAGGAAGGGGGGACGAGTAAAGTTATGGCAATTTCTAAATTAAGCCATTTTAGATCAATATAGCATTTTCTCAGACAATGTGTTTGAGATGCTACAAATACACATGAAAAGCCTAAAATCCCCTCTTTAAAACAGTGCAACATATCAACCTTTGTTGGTATGTCGTTGGTATTTTAATAACATTTACTCCAGCCACTTTACCCACAATGCCCTCGGTATCACAGGTGTTTACAGGAACATCACATGGTCTCTTGTGTTGCCTTCAGAGACTGCGAAGTCTCCAGGTCTAGTCCTGCTGAATGACAGGCAGCTCCATCCACCAGTCTGTCAGGGAGATGAACTCTCTCCCTTCCCAGCCCCCCATCTGCTTCTGTAGGATTACTGATGCTCGTGCAAATGAAACTAAGAGCCACGATGAGTATGTTTTGACAAATTAAAATTTGTTTAAAATTGTTTCAAGCTTTAAAAACTTTAAAAGCTTAATCTAAATGTTACAGCCCATAACAATCAGCCAATGGTTTTTATTTGTACAAAGCTTTACAACAAGAGTGCTGCCCATTAATAATAACAGCAGACCAAGCAACACAAGAACCCTTATCAATTTACAACAATATATGGCGTTGACACTCGATCACTGGGACCCTCCACAAATCAGATTTATTGAAATTTGTCGGGACCAAAAGTTCGCCGTCCTATCAGCACCACCTCCCTCTGATTACACAGGGTAAACTCATTGTGCTTCAAAGGGACTGTTTCTCCAGTCAGTCCAACGGTCCAACATAAACCAACACGGTGTGGTCTGGAGCCGGCCCAGCGCTGTCAGAACACAATATACTGAAATCTTTCTTTATTGTTGTAAATTAAATGATGCACGTGGTGAGGTCCAGCCATCGGTCCAATAATAATATGTGCATTTCAACAGCCTATCCGAGCGCCTTTGATTGATGCTAAGCTAAAACACTAATGGAATAAACAGCAGCCGCACACAGCTACGGTTTATTCAATTTATGAGCGTCAGGTCTCTGTCGGATGGTGCACCGTTTATACAGGATTATACGGCATTCACAAAGCCCCATTAAATGCGTGTTTAAGATTAAGAATTAAAACATGTGAGTCTATGTGTTTAAAAAGACACAATGAAAGCAGAACTATTTCACAATACTGAAAACTCCATTTGGCTGGAATATGGCGAACTCTTTCCCATGTATAAAGTCTATTTAGTGCGTTTTGATGTCTTTTACTACAGAGATATCTATGGCAATTAGATGTACGTAGGTAGGTATACATACAGTAGAGAAATTATGATGGTGATCTGTCTTACTTGTTTAAATGTGAATGTTTGTGATAATAAATACAACTCTTCTTACTCATAATGGTAATAGGTCATTTTTCTGAAGACTCCAGTCAATAATCTAAATGTATGTGACTTCAGGTTGTTTCATCTCACGGTGTATTTTGGGAGAAATGAACAGCGGTTATGTAAGATTATTTGTGTATAGTAATGATAAAGTCTTAGGCCTGTTTCACACCGCACACGAATTCGTGAACGAATTCGTCTTCGAAACCCTCTCGCGTGCATTCGCAAGCTGCGCTTCAAGTCGCGTCCTGTTGTGCAAATGAGAAAGCTCTTCTGTGTACAGACCGGCGCCGAGGCGGCGCGCAGGGAATCGGCGCGCGCCGCTGCCGCCTCCGCTCCTGAAACCAAAATGGAACTCGAGCGCATTTTTTCCGCGTGTAGGCTGCGCAGCGAAGCGACTTTGAGCACCAAATGTGCAAAATCACTTTTATGAAGCAATTTCACGTCTATCCAATCGTGTACTTGGAATACATAAAGAAATATAACTTTAGGCGTATTAATAACATCATTTTCGAGGTACTACTAATTTAGATTTTTTTTTCATATGCATAAAACACATGTTGCACTTTAAGGAGACATATCCGCTGTATTCCTATCTTATATTTAATAGTGCTGCTTTAGAATGAACCACGAGGAGTTGTTTTGAGTCCAATACTACTCCAGGCTCTTCGCCCGCGCTCCGTGGCAGTCTGAATACATGCGCTCACCGCGAGGTAGTTCGGCTGGAAAGGGCGCTCGGCTCTGGGGTCCGCGTGCGGTCTGAAACAGGCCTTAGGGGGTCAGTTATTTTGCAAATAGCTTTAAAGGGGGGTATTATGCTTTTTTCAATCACATAGCACCAGTCTATAGCATACTACAATGATGACGTAACCTTCTGTTGGTCTGTATATGCAGTAAATTAAAATAACTGCCTTGAATAAAATTGCTCTCTCAAAATGGCTGTACTGAACGTCTTGAAATAGGCCTCTGTCTCTTTAAGAAGCTTTCCGACACGCCCCCTTCAGCACACTGCTGTGGCATCTAAACAACACTACTGTTTGGGGAGGGGGCTCTGCTGAGCTGAGGAGCAGTGGTTGGTGGCTTGGCTGGTGACAAAAGGTCCAGAGGCGTCTCCAGGAGGTGGGGGCGTTCCTAGGAGGACTGAGGCATAGCTACACCTAAAATGGCTGCCGTCTAAGTTTTTACTGATTACTCAAAAATATGTGAATGAGCCAAGGCAACACTCCAGGCATGTGTTTAATGAGGGAATGACATAATAACATGATATAAAGCTTGAAAAAGTCGATTTTACATAATACCCCCCTTTAACCACTTGAAATGTCCAGTATCATGTGAGCCCCAAATCGAATCATTACGTAAAACACATTGTGATGCAACAAAACTGATGGTGCAAACATTTTAAAATGAGGTTGCAGTGCACCCCTGTAGATTAAATATTACAATTGTGTACCGAACAGCTGCGTCTTCAACCCAAAATATTAGCGCTATAAATCACGTCTCGCCTCGGTGTCAGCCCCTTGGTCCTACTTTGTTTGCAGAGCTAATTGGCAATGAAAACTTGGGATAACCTGGCAGCTGGAAGCGTCGGGCCGGTGCTGGGGAACGCTGTGTCAATAATCAAACGTGCCGCGCTAAAGAGGACGTTACAAACACGGGAGAGAAGACAACTGTGCGGACGGACGTGTTACAGGTGTTTATGCGTCTCTGTGTCCGTCTGTCAGCGTGAGGCAAACACTGAAGGCTACAGGGACGGAAAGTGCCACATGCTTGGTCCCAGGGTAAGACAGATGTGTCCCCGGGGGCCCCCGCGCTAATAGAGCCATAAAACATCAACAGGCTGATTAATAACAGCTGGACGCTCTGTTTCTTTGGACCCTTTTAGTGGCCTCCTGACAGTCAATAATTGGTCTAGAGCAATTGATATTTGGAAACATTCTTCATCAAAATGTACAGTATGTCCTGTAATCAACCCAATTTAATTAAAGGGATATTTCTGGATTTTTAACATTGGGCCTCATTTCCTAGTTATCCAGAGTGTTGTTGATGTCTGGAGATATTTTTTTCTTAAATTCATGCAGTTCTTATATTTGAAGAGTCTAGTGGCGCCAGTACCTGTCAAAAGTTTGGAAATGCTTTTTTTAATGTATTGTTTTTTCTTTATTTCAAGACTACATCGTTTATGTACAGTGTTACAACCCACTGATTGAAACATATTGATGAAGGACAGAGGAAGACAGGTTATGGATTAAAAAACGTTGCCCTTTATGAACATTATAAAGTACAAATGAAAGGTGGACCTGGTGAGCTGGCCAAAAGGAACAAAAAGGTGCGGTATACCGGGCCAATCCTATACAGGACCGAACGAATTAAAAAGCCAAGAACTAAACCAATTCAAAAATAAATAAGAAAAGAGGATAGCCATCAGGCGGAAAAAGGCAGACATGGGAGCAGCCACGGGAGTGTTATAAAAAAGGCTACAAAAGGTTATAAAGTTACAACAAAAAATCCTACAAAATAGACTTAAAGCAGAACTAAGTAACTTGTTTACCTTAATAAATCCTTTTCGTAGTCCCTCTGGGGGTAATACAGGGATGATTGGGGGGTCTTTCATCTCCCCCTGGTGCCAGAAAACCACCCTTACAACTTTCCCTGCATCAGGTCGGAGGCGCAATACACACTAATGGAATCAGGAAGAAGAAGCTAACAGGCTAACGGGCAGAGCTAACTGCGGGCTAGCACCCCTTTAGCAGTATTTACAGCCAAAAATGATCTCCATTGTGTAATTGGATGTATAATATGCCTCTATCCTATGCTTTTCTGTCTTTTTTACTTATTAATTGTCCGTGAGTGTAAATTCTACACTGACAGAAAAGACAAAGGGAGAGAGGGATATTGTACATCCAATTACACAATGAAGATAAAAAAATTCACTCAAACTTGGCTGTAAATACTGTTTAAGTGGGGCTAGCCCACAGTTAGCTTTGCCCGTTAGCCTGTTAGCTTCTTCTTTGTGATTCCATTAGTGTGTATATCGCTTCCGCCTCGGTTGCAGGGAATGTTGCAATTGTTGTTTTCTGGCCAGAGACATCAGAGGGAGATGAAAGACCCTCCAATCATCCCATTAACACTTGTATTACCCCCAGAGGGACTACGGAAAGGATTTTTTAAGGTAAACAAGTTACTTAGTACTGCTTTAAATAAACAAAGGCAAAAACGGGAATACAAAAACATAGCGAGGGAAAATATATAAAAAGAAATGCTTGAAAAAATATGACCACATAACAGCACATATGGAATTATATTTTAAACAAAAAAGTACATACATTTGTCAAATAGCCGCCTTTTACTTTGATTACAACTTTACACACTTTTTCTCAACGAGTCACCAGAAACGGTTTTGACTTCCCAGACTGTTAAACCTTTTTAGGTGACGACCCTAAGACCTCACTGAGACAATACCAAGATTAAAGAATATGTTTAAAAATAATTTAAAATATAAACATATTTTGAGTTTTTTCACTCTTTTTTGTTCCCTACATAATCCCACGTGGTCATTCATATTAATGTCTTCAATGAGAATCACACAATGTAAAGTGTTGAAAACAAAGAAATGCCAAAACATAAAAAGTCTTTCCAAACTTTTGACAGGCACTGTATGAAAGCTACACTGATAACATTTACGCCATTAAACAGAATCCAATAAAAGCAATTGTTTTATCATGGTGAAAGACACATTAAAAAAAGTCCTGAGACCTGACTCGCACTGTGCTGGGAGCGGGCAATGCAGCTGTTTTGCTTTGACAACAACCGAACATTAGGTCTGAATATGTTTGGTCCTTATCCAAGTACATTTTGTGTTGCCATTTTTTTTATTGTTTTGGAATTAGTCTTTCAAAGAAAACTGTCCAAAGTCATATTTTAATGAACGTCAAGTGGAGAGACTGGGGTCATGGAGGACTGGGCTGGCTCTTGTTAGCGACTGTCTAATATTAGCAGAAGTGTTCACCTTGAGGATGGCCCTGAGTCTGTCTCCGTGGTTTAGCGGTTTGCTTGGGCACATGCAAACATTTATGTGAAACTGGAGGAGACGGAGGGCCAGAGCTGTTAAAAGCATGAGTGAAGACGCTAATGCATAAATTCACTCAAGAGGACTGCATTTCCCACTCATTTTCCGTACGTCGCTTTTTGTTGGAATTAAACATACAGAACTAAACATCAGATGCTCTGCCTGGCACCTGTATATTTTGAATGCATCATTGTAAATCAGGTTTATGGCCCTCCTCTGCAAGGGGCCTGACCGGGACCCCTCGCAGTTATGTGGCCTTGGAGGAGAGATGGGGAGTGAAAGTGGAAAAGCACAAACGTTAGTGAGAAGAGAGCATACACAGGGAGGATTTATGATTTGTAATTTGAACAAATGGAGAGAGACACAACAGAAAAAGGACACTGGAAAAATACAAGGAGCACATAACAGATTACAGAGTTCACTTGTGGGACCTGCTGCAATACATTTAGCAAATAATGCAGTTACGTGCGACATCAGGAATTTTATCCTACTTTATTTTGACATATGAACAGAGATCGCACGAAGCAGTTACTTTTTGTATTGCTTTTATGGGTAGGTCACATAGCATGCTAAACAATATGACACATTTCTGACTGATAATTTCTAATTAAGTAAATAAGGAGCGGGGAGTGGTAATTTTCCTTGTGATAAGGCATTGTGATGGTATTTCAGGATGGGTCCGATGCAGGGAACAAAGGGAACAAACTGCTGAAGCCACAGTCTGTCATCCTGTGCTGAACCCACCAGTGTCCCATTGACTTGTGGACCCCTAGAAATACCTCCTTCAATTGGTCTCCCCATCAGTGTTCTTCTCTGATCTTCTTTTTTCACTGTCGACTGTTGGACATTTGGATATTTCATTTTCTTGACTGTTTTTCTTCTCCTTGAACTGCCAGTTTATTGTAGTGGGGTTGTCTGAGCGTCCAAATAATCCGAGGAGCTATATATCTGCCCTTGGTAGGGTCTCCCATAGCAAACAGGTCCTAGATGATGGGAGAGCGGTTCACAAAGCCCTTATGGACAGTTGAAGAACAAGGGCCGTGACGTTGCCTGGTTTGGCGCAGCTGAAGCAACACCCGGGACCCCAGTTTGGGGTTTGGGCTCGTGTGCGAGTGCCTGGTGGTCGGGCCTTTGCCAGGCTCAGCCCGAACAGATGACATGGGCCTGCCCTCCTGTGGTTTCATCACCACAGAGGGAGCTGTAGGGGTCGGGTGCAAAGAAGACTGGGCAGAAGTCCAAGGCAGGTGCCTCCATGGCCTGGTCCATGCGCACAGTATCTGGCTAGCTGGCCTTTTCTGTTATTTTTGCTTCAAGGTGGCTCAGCATCTATTTCAGATGCCTCCTAGTTGCCTTCCTGAGGAGGTGTTCTGCTCGTGTCCCATTGGGGGACACACTGGACTATGGGACTATGTCTCTGAGCTGGTCTGGGAACATCTTCGGGTCTCTCAGAAGAGCTGGAGGAAGTGTGTGTGGATAAGGAAGTGTGGGCATATCTGCTCAGACTGTTGCCTCCGTGACCCAGCCCAGGATAAAGTGGCTGGATGGATGGATGGACTGTTGATTTTCACATTGTTCTTCTGTTTGATCAAATCAGTAACCTCACGAGGCAACTGCTGTTGTGATATAGGGTTCTACAAAAACAAATTGAACTGATTTCAGCTGCAGTATTTTCTGATTGGTCACAAGAAAGGAACACGTTTCTTTGTTGACATAGCAAAGTTCCTTATTATTTTACAGGTCTTCATCATGTATTATTTTGCCCCAGAACAGATTTTCAACTTTGTTTTGGGCACTACATCCTGCAAGATATGTGCAGCACCTTGGCAGAGGTCTGCGCAATTTCAATCTTTTGTTATTGCGTGCATCACTACATCTTTACTCCTATGTTCAAAGCATCTCTTAGCAACCTGTCTGAGACCTCGCCACTGTATCCTTACCGGAGACATGAAAGAAGACATCTGCCTAGCAACACGCCGCATTATCAAAAACAAACTTCCATAACCAAGGTGATGTTGTGAGATACACTTTACACCACAGCTGATAAAAATCCTCTCATCTTTCAACATCAAAACAGCCAAAAACACTAGGGTACTCCGAGCGTATCAAAACTGTCCCGGCTACAAGTCAGGACGCGGCCCAGGGGTGCACGGTTTTCCCCCTGTTTCAACCAAAGAGATTTGATATCACTCTAACAGCCGCAGTGCGATATTAACCTGTGGGGACTTGGCAGAGAAACCCAACACGGCTCTGTCATGAACGCTCAGAGTTTCTCAACAAAAGAGGGAGGAGTAAAGTTCCCTTAATGTACTGTTTTTTTCTTTTTTTTAAATCTTATTATGGCTTTTATGTTCAGTCTTTGTCAATGCCAAGGTGAGAATTTGTTCTATGTACTTGATTTTGATTCTGTGTGTGAGTGAGTTTGAGTGTAGAGCAAAGGGTAGAGGGAGTAGGTGTGTGTGTGTATTGTGATAACTGTATATAGTGGGAGGGTTTGACGGGCGAGAATGTTTTTAAAGCCTTTTTAAATGTCAAGCACTTTGCGATGCACCTGTGTATGAAAAGCGCTCTATAAATAAAGATTGATTGATTGATTGAATGTAAGCCCAGTTAAGGGAAAAAAACATGATTATGTGGGATGACAAGGCAGACAAGATAGTTTGAATACCCCTATGTAAAATAACCTGAAAATCAAGCTTTAACCCTCTACTCCCCTGTGTGTCTCTGGCCTGATAGGGAGTGTAGTGTTTTCACAGATGGAGCTGGGACACGTCTGTGTGGTAACTGAGATAAATGAGCCGTACGTGCAACATGAATGGGAAAAACAACTCTCCTATACACATTATGCTCTGCTGTAGAGCTGTAGCCTGTGTGTGACTGCAGGGCCCAGTAGTGCATTCCACTGTCTGCAGGGGATTCGTACTGTATGTGAGCACATCCACACATGTGCACAACAGAAGTCCAACTAAACAGGTAAATCCTATTGTTCATGATTCTCATTTTCCGCTCCTGGAAAAGTTTCCATCTTCACAAAACGGTTGGTGATTCATCTGCAAATGAAGCGTTATATGGTTCAAATTATACCTGACCAAAAAGAATGTCAAAAGATCCTGTGTTGCATTCATTTCTCACCAAGATCTTGTATTGATGATGGGAGAGTGTGACCACTGCTCAAAAGTAATCCAGCACATCCCAAAGATTCTCAAAGGGGTTAAAGATCTGGACTCTGTAGCAGCCAGTCCAAGTGTGAAAATGATGTCTCAGCCTCCCTGAACCACTCTTTCACGATGTGAGCCTGCTGAATCCTAGCATTGTCATTTTGGAATATGCTGGTGCCATCGGGGAAGAAGAATCGATGAATGGAATAACCTGTTCTTTCAGGATGTTCAGGTCGTCATGCAGATCTCATTCTTTGGGCTCATAGTTTTGCTGAACCTAGACTTTTTAGTCGGGCAGTGTAGGGGAGACCGGGGCTATTTGTCACACTTTTTTTCTAGCGTTCGCTGCTCATCAACAGAAAATCCCACAAGAGTCAAACCTACATTAAATGAAAGCTTGAACCCTTGACTTGAAGTAGACCTCGCTCTCTTTTTTCTGTCATATTGAGATAAATAGTTATTAACCGCCATATACAGGGCAAGTTGTCACAAGGCGTGGGGTTGGTTGTCACTATTGTTTCTAATTGAGTTTTTGTTGTTAACTTGAATTTGATAAACCTTTGTAACTTTTTTGCTTTTTGAGATAAAAGGACAAAATACATTTTTAAACAGGTTAGTTTTACCCTACTGATTATGTGTTGTTGCAATAGTAATGCAACTATGTAATACTTATTATAACTAAATTAATAGTCAAATAATAGAATGGTGACTGGTGCTTATAAGTAATGATTAGAAATGGTTATTATGTGAATGGGAATGAGAAATAAGTAAAAGGAAAAAAAGTACAAATTGTAAATAAAAATAAGTAATTCAGGAATTTGTAATGTAAAGTGTTGTACTGTATGTAACATGAGCTGTTGTATTACTGTATCCGGAGTGTAAATTAATCTTGAATATGGGGTAGGCACTTATAAGCTTTCTTGCTTCGGCCTACTCCTTTTGAATTTTGTTGTTGTTGTTGTTGCTTTGTTTGTTTTCAGCACTGTAATAATGTTGTTGTAAAAATCACTCAAATAAATCCAATCAATCAATCAATCAAACAGTCGCAATGCAATGCCAGATGTTCATAACACTCATTGAAACTGTTGATTTTTTTGCAAAATGCTCTATGAGGTGTAAAATGTACAAATTCACTAAAATTACCTAAACATACAGCCTCTATAAAATATAACATAAACATAAAGTGACCATAAAAACATATTAGACACATATGAAAAAATGTCCCACCATGTTATACCCCATGTGACAAACGACCCCTCAGGTTTTGTGACAAATAACCCCAAGTGTCCACTTTACCAACAATGTACAAACGGCGTTAGCATGTTAGCTCTAAATGTCTCAAATCGAAGCTAACATCTTTGCCTTTCAGATCAGTGTCTTTTGTTTAAGGCAAAAGGAAAGCTCTTGTAACACCTACGCTGTTAGGCAAAGGACTGTAGGGTATGGACCAGTTCTAGATTCGAAAGGAGTGGTGTGTAATCCAAAATGAGAGCCAAAGTCAATAAGTTTAAATGGAAAAGCCGGCAATTTACTTTACATAGACAATAAAAAGGACAGACAAACATCAAACATTAATACTGGCACTTCTGTTAGTTACCCGTTACACCTTTATATTGTTTAACTTTTGAGATGAGTTCAATAAAAGGTATGTTTTACTTGTTTCACTTATTTCAACAAGTTTTGTTTTATGACCAGTCATTTAGTTACTTTGAGTGTTTTTAATTTAAACCTATTCTTAAATTACTTTAATTTAAGTTTAATCTTGGTTTCAGGTTTATATTATTCACTCTTTTCAATTTTCAAACACGTTTTGTCACTTTAAAAATGACACCATAGGTACCCTTTAAATACATAAATAAAACAATTATCAAAAGGATCCAGTAAACAATTTGGCTTGCAAAGCAATAACAAAAAGAAAATGGCTTCTAATTGTCCAAAAACTTAGCAAAACTTAAATTGTGGATATGTTCTGAGTTCAATGTAGGCGCCCTTTAACGTGCGCTCAAATCCGTTGGAAAAACTCCACAAACGCTCCTCAAACCTTGGTCTGGGAGTCAGTGAGGTTCTTTGGTGGAATGCGGACCACGCGCGCCTCGCGAGACGCTGCCGTTGATCCTGAGAATGTTCCGTTGGGTGGCTCGCCTTGGTCTCGACTCGATCCTGGGTCCAAGAACTCGATCCAAGCCCAAGAACTGAGGTGTTCTCGGGGTGGGGATAAAACCTGGCCGTTATCTGGTCCCTGCCGTCTCGGGCAAAAGCGCAAACTGCCTCGTTTAACCGCAGCGACAAACGCGTTTCTTTGCTCTCTGCCGTCTCAAGCAAAAGCATCGGCCTCGTTTAACCGCAGCGACAAACACGAGACTACTCCCAAAGGTTTCACGTCTCGTAGACACACTCCTCCCTCAACCCGGCAAGGCAAACGGTGTGTAAGATCACTTTTCGGTGTAGTTTGGGTCAGTTTTGTTCGTAACGGCTGCACTGCTCTGTTCGCCCGTGCGCTCTTTTTAGACTCCTGCCGCTGACTGAGCCTCGGCCAGGTGGGGAGGGGCATACGCTGAGAGCGTCTTGAATCAGTTATATTGATAACGGTTTACAATGTAACTTTTTATAATAACATTGTAAATCCCACTAATTATATATTTAATGTCACGTAGTTTTTTAACTGTTTTAAGCGAATATTTAATTAGGTTATTTATGAATATTTATAAGGTTATTTATTGTCAGGTTTTGTCCAGTTACACCAGTGTTTATTTGTAACGGGGGTTACATCCTCCCCTCCTTTTCCTATGTACGTCCTCGTACATGTTTCATACAGTTTCAACTTTAAACACTCTAGGGCCATTCAAGGATTCAGTAAATGCTATGGCTAGGCCCTGGAAGAGTGACTGGACCACAGAAACTAGTGGGTTGCCTAGTTCAGGATAAGTCAGTCTCTGAGCTGGTTCCCTACATCTGGTTGAGCGTCTTAGGAAGTCAGAGTTACTGTCACAATGGTCAGTGACATCTGGGCACTGGTCTGTGTCAGCTGTGGTCTCATTAGGAAAGTCAGGAATGTCTTTAGATTGGCTGTCCATTTCAGGGAAGTCATTGGTTGACACTGGTTCTTCAGGTAGGTTTTCTTTTCAGGGTAAGTACCGACTGTCTCTGTCTCTTTGTCATTTTCTTCAGGATTCTTTTCAGGTAAGATCTCATTCAGTGGATTTGTCTCATCAGGTAAGTTTGACTCATCAGGTAAGTTTGACTCATCAGGTAAGTTTGTCTCATCCGGTGTCTTTTGACATATTCTGTATTCAGAGAAAGCGTTGGGCATTTCTGAAGAACTTTGTTTGACATCATTTGCATGTTTGTCCGTATCAGGTGAGTATGAACTTTTGGTTTCCACTATTAGGTCTTGGTAGTCATAAAAGTAGCCAGAATCGGATTCTTCACAGTCTGATTCTTGTTCATGACTTTCTGTTTGTTGACGTGTTTTGGGTCGCTTGAGTTTGTCTTTATTGGTTGTCCTGTTTCATTTGTGTTGGTGGAAAGGAAACCACATGGCAGTAATAAATCACGATGGAGGGTTCTTTGAGGACCTTCTTTTGCCTCAGGCTTTACAACATAAACAGGGAGGTTGTTCGACTGTTTCACTACAACATGGACTTCGGATTCCCACTTGTCGGCTAGCTTATGTTTGCCTCTTATGCGAACATTTCTAACAAGAACTCTATCTCCTTCTTTTAAGGTAGAGTCAACAATGTGTTTGTCAAATCTTGCTTTGTTGCGACCTGCTGATTTCTTTGCCATTTCAGTTGCGATTTTGTAGCTGGATTCTAGGTGTGACTTAAGGTTGCGAACATACTCAGAGTGGGAACCTGACTGATGATGGACTGGCAGACCGAAGGCGAGGTCGACAGGGAGCCTTGGCTGTCGGCCAAACATAAGCTCATATGGGGTAAACCCTGTCACCTCGTTTTTAGTACAGTTATAAGCGTGTACTAAGGGTCGGACATAATCACGCCAGTGGGTCTTTTTGTGGTTCTCCAAAGTACCAAGCATGTTGAGAAGCGTTCTGTTGAAGCGTTCAACAGGGTTTCCCCTCGGGTGGTAAGGTGTAGTTCGAACCTTTTGAATGCCAGCTAGTAAACAGAGCTCTTTTATCGTGCGGGACTCGAAGTCCGGGCCCTGATCACTATGTAGTCTCTCAGGGAAACCGTAGTGTGAGATAAAGTTTTCCCAGAGGAATTTGGCAACTGTGCGCGCCTTTTGGTTTGGAGTGGGCAAAGCAAGCGCGTATTTAGTGAAATGGTCTGTTATCACTAATACATCTTTAGTATTGCTTGAATCTGGCTCTAATGTTAGAAAGTCGATGCACACTAGTTCAAGCGGTCGTGTGACAACGATATTCACAAGCGGCGCGGCTTTCTCTGGATGGACTTTACGGCGGGTGCAACGGTTGCAGGTTTTGACTTTAAGTTCTATGTCTGAGGCCATTTTGGGCCAATAGAATCGCTTTCTCACAAGATCCAGTGTTCTTTCGACACCCATGTGCCCCATGTCGTCGTGTAAGCTTTTTAGGACAAGGGGTCTTAACTCTTGGGGTAGCACGAGTTGGTATTGTGTTTGTGCTCCCTCTTGTCTTGTACGATAGAGGACTCCATCTTTGAGAATGAACTTGTTCCACTCCCTTAGCAACAAGCCAAGTTCGGGGAGTTCACTCTTTGCAGTTGGTGGGGGCTTTTCTCCAATTCCATTTGGTTGATTATTTCTCGAATGCTTGTGTCATTGTTTTGTATTTCTTTCAGGTCTGATGTTGTGTAATGGGACATTACAGGTAAGCCACCAAGCTCCTCCTCCTCTTCAAAACTTTGGGGGATAGCTTGGGGATGATGAGCGAGAGACAGAACCAGAGAGCTATTGACTGTAGACTCAACTGGATTGTTCTCTGAAAGCTGATGGACAAAGTGTTTTTCGCAGATGGCTCGGATTGTGCTCTGGTCAACAAGGTCAAGGTCTGGATGGTCAGGTAGGTGTCTTTGTGTGAACTGTTGTATCCTTTCCAACTCCTTTTTGGACAGCATGTCGTCAGGCTCTGCACTGTGTGGACGTCTGGACAGACCATCTGCATCCTGATTTTGTTTTCCTGCCCTGTATTGCAGCTGGAAATCGAACGTGGACAGCGCCGCCAACCATCTGTAACTCGCGGCATCAAGTTTTGCAGTGGTAAGTATGTATGTTAACGGGTTGCTGTCCGTGATGACAAGAAATGAGCGGCCGTAAAGGTAATCTTGAAATTTTTCTGTGACTGCCCATTTAAGAGCAAGGAACTCTAACTTATGTGCAGGGTACTTTGTTTCACACTTTGACAACCCGCGACTTGCGTAGGAGATGACACGGTTTTGACCTTGTTGATTTTGGTACAGAGCGGCCCCTAATCCACGAGTGCTTGCATCTGTATGCAAGGTGTAAGAAAGTTTAGGGTCCGCGAACCCGAGCACTGGTGCTGTGGTCAATTTCTGAATGATTGTGTCAAATGCTGTTTGACAATCCTCTGTCCATCGAGCTCCGAAGGGGTCTTTCGGGTTGTGGTACTGGGTTTTATCAACTTTGTTTGTTTTTTTCCAGTGAGGTGGGTATCCACCAGTGAGTTGGTTGAGAGGACGCATGATCTTTGAATAGTCCTTTATGAATCTACGGTAATAACCGGAAAATCCAAGAAAGGTCCTGAGTTCTTTCAAGTTGTTTGGTTTCGGCCAGGTTTTGAGTGACGAGATCTTATCGGGGTCTGTTTCAATGCCTTTTTCCGAAATGATGTGGCCAAGGTATTTTACAGAGCTCTGAAAAAAACTGCATTTTTCTGGTGAAAGTTTAAGGCCAAACTCCTTCAAACGACTGAGGACTCGCAAGAGGCGTTCTTCGTGCTCCTCCAGAGTTGAAGAGAACACAATGAGGTCATCAAGGAACACAAGGGCCTGTTTTAGATTGAGCTCCCCCATGCAGCGCTCCATGAGTCTCTGGAATGTGCTAGGGGCGTTTGTGATTCCTTGAGGCATTCTATTAAACTCGAAGAAACCTAGAGGGCAGACAAATGCAGTCTTTTGTTTATCAGCCTCCTCCATCTCAATCTGATAAACCCTGACTTAAGGTCTAAGACTGAGAACCATTTCGATCCATTCAAAGCTGAAAAAGACTCTTCGAGGTTGGGTAAAGCGTAAGAATCTTTCACAGTCTGGAGGTTTAACTTTCTGTAGTCAATACATAATCTGACATCTCCATTCTTTTTTCGTACGACTACAATTGGGGATGAAAAAGGAGATTCAGAGTCACGGATGACTTCGGCATCAAGGAGTTGCTGCAGGTGATTACGTACTGCCTCTAGATCTTGTGGATGTATTGGCCTTGCCCTGTGTTTGAAAGGAGTAGGGTCGCTGAGTGTGATGTGATGCTTGATCTTACTGGTGCGACCAAAGTCGAGCTCGTTTGGGCAAATACCTCAGGCATAGAATTCAACTTTGAACGTATTCTTTCTTTCCACTCACTGGGGATTGAAGAGTCACCAAAATCGAATTGGAGATCTGAGTTTTCAAACTTTGGTTTAAGCGTTGGGTCATTGGCTGATCGAACACTTTGAATGGCGTGAATTTGTGCAATGACTGTCTTTGGAGTGAGTGTGATGGTGTGATTGGATTCGTTTTCAAGATGACAGGTACACTGCGTGGGAGTTTGGATGGGAGGGTTGCTAACCCATCTTTAACAAGAAGGCCACCAGTTAAGTAGGTTGTTGTTGGTGCTTCGACTGTCACCCATTTTCCAGTTTCCGGTACTCTGCATGCCACTGATCCTTCCAGAACTTTTGTTTCTCCAGCTCCAATAGTTTCACAATCCATACTGTTTAGTCTGACTTCGCCCAAGTTTGAATCAGCTGTGCGTTTTTTCCTCGCTGCAAGGGTTTTGAGAACGACTTTGTACCATATGGAAGCGTGTGTTTCTCTTTGGGCTCTACAACTAGTCCATACTGCTCATACAGAATGTCCAAAGTATTGTACCTATCAGCAGTGAAGGTGAGTTAGAACTCAGATTGGGAACAATCAAAGCGAGAGTTGGCACTTCAATGTCAGCACCCAAAGAACTCTTGGGAAAAGTGATGGCTATCTCGATAAAGCCAAGGTAAGGGACATTTTGGCCATTTGCACCTTCTACCTCTAACAGGTCATTCAAGCTGTGGACAGGTAAGTGAGACAGGTTCTCTTCGTAGAAAGACTGGGAGACTGTTGTTACCTGTGAGCCCGTATCTAATAAGCAACTGCACAGATGGTCATTGATAGCTATTTGAGCTGTACACTTTGCTCCAACTAAGCCTTTTGGAAGAGAGAGAGGCTTTTCAGTTTGAGCATGAAAGTTCAAAGCACGTTTCTTTTTCTTGGGACACCTTGTGTTTTGTTTAGCTCCACTTTGTCCCACAAATGGAGCTGGGTCTAGTTTAAAGAAGAATATTCTGGATCATTCACTTTGTCCCATGTCATTTGCTTTTCTCTTAGCTGCTTCTTTTTAAGAGCAACAAGATGAGAGTTTGGCTCATTCTCGCATTGGGGTTTGATATGCCCATCCTCTCCGCACTTAAAGCAATACCAGGGCTTTGGTCGGTTGCTTGAGTGGATGTCAGGTCTTTGATCAGAGGACTGTGACTTTTGAGCTCTGGAGTTATCAAAAGGGACTTTATGTTTTGCAGAGCTGAAGACTCGTGGTTTGGCGTTGGGTGTTTCAGCATCTTTTTTAGTTTTGAGAGACGCAAGATGCGATTGCAGATCAGCAATTTGCTTTTTGAGATTTTGAATTTCAGAATCGACTGCTTTTGGTCTGGGGCGTTCTGGACTTTGAGACTGGGCACCCTGATAGTGTGAGTAGACCTTTGGCTTTGTTGTATTTAGATGCTGTTTCATGCGTGACATTTTCGATGTGCGTCTTTTCTCTGCAGTACGGAGCATGAGCAGCAGATCAGCAAAAGTAGGTGGAGTTTGTTTCTTTTGCTCAAGCTGAAGCTCCGCAATCAAGTCATTGTCCCAACAGCCTCTTATGAACTGTTTCAAGAGCTGTTTATCAAGTTCACCAGCAGAGATACCTCCCCTTATGAATGTTGTGTTAAGCATGACTTGGAGTCTCTGAAGGTAAGATGAAGGTTCTTCACCATGATTTTGCATGGTGTTCAAGTATTTGGCGAAAAGGTCGTCACCATCTTCGACTGTACCAAAAGCAGAATCAAGGATTTGCAAGTATGTGACTGGAGGCGAATCGGCAGGTAAGTGTTTTACAAGATCAACTGCAGGTGAAGAGAGACTTTCCAAAAGCCTTCTGGACTTACTTGAGTCTGGTTGCTTGGCATCTTTAAGAAGAAGCTCAACACTTGAGCGCCAGCTTTCAAAGTCAACTTCATTGTTGGACGGGGACAACGCCCAGAAAGAGTCTCAACCTGAAGGGAGTGTTCCTTTGTGAATGAATATCTTCAGTTCGGAGAATGTGCTCCACTATTACTTTTTGAAGCTCTGGTGGATTAACATCAGAGGTACTTAGAGTAGGAGTCTTTGTACTGATTGGGGTTTGTGAGCGATTCCCCACAGAGACTGGGATCGGTTGGTGGAAGTCACCAGATTGGAGGGCTCTGTGCACTGGATTGTCTGAGTCAGGGACTTGAACAGAGTCACCATGGTCACTTGGACTGTCATGTTCGTCCGTGTCAACAGCCCTAGTAATAGAGCTAAGCTCCTCTCTCAGTACGTCTGTGAAATCTTTACCTGTCTGTTTTGCAATGTCTCTCAGTTCAGCTAAGTAAGTCTGTGTAGCAGTCTTGCTAACTACAGGAGAGTAGACGGTGCTTAAAGTCTCGACAAGGTAAAGTATGTCAGGTTCATCTTTAGGTAAGAATTTGTAAGGTAGCAAGGGTGAAAGTGCCTGTACTGATGCACCTGAAGTGTACTCAACAATGTTCTGCTTGCCTACCTGTGGGCTTGTAGGGGCTATGGGCACAATCTGAAAAGACCCGTACTGTTTAAGAAAGTCAAAGAGCTCCTCATCAACTACAGTGCCAGTTATGCCAGTAATAATGAGTGAGTTTGGTATCTTAACATTACTCTGTCGCACGGCTTCCATATTGGCTGTTTTGAAAACAATACCTAGGCTCACAAGAGTGTACGGACCACTCCTGGCTGGCTCGCCAAGAATATGTAACACCTACGCTGTTAGGCAAAGGACTGTAGGGTATGGACCAGTTCTAGATTCGAAAGGAGTGGTGTGTAATCCAAAATGAGAGCCAAAGTCAATAAGTTTAAATGGAAAAGCCGGCAATTTACTTTACATAGACAATAAAAAGGACAGACAAACATCAAACATTAATACTGGCACTTCTGTTAGTTACCCGTTACACCTTTATATTGTTTAACTTTTGAGATGAGTTCAATAAAAGGTATGTTTTACTTGTTTCACTTATTTCAACAAGTTTTGTTTTATGACCAGTCATTTAGTTACTTTGAGTGTTTTAATTTAAACCTATTCTTAAATTACTTTAATTTAAGTTTAATCTTGGTTTCAGGTTTATATTATTCACTCTTTTCAATTTTCAAACACGTTTTGTCACTTTAAAATGACACCATAGGTACCCTTTAAATACATAAATAAAACAATTATCAAAAGGATCCAGTAAACAATTTGGCTTGCAAAGCAATAACAAAAAGAAAATGGCTTCTAATTGTCCAAAAACTTAGCAAAACTTAAATTGTGGATATGTTCTGAGTTCAATGTAGGCGCCCTTTAACGTGCGCTCAAATCCGTTGGAAAAACTCCACAAACGCTCCTCAAACCTTGGTCTGGGAGTCAGTGAGGTTCTTTGGTGGAATGCGGACCACGCGCGCCTCGCGAGACGCTGCCGTTGATCCTGAGAATGTTCCGTTGGGTGGCTCGCCTTGGTCTCGACTCGATCCTGGGTCCAAGAACTCGATCCAAGCCCAAGAACTGAGTGTTCTCGGGGTGGGGATAAAACCTGGCCGTTATCTGGTCCCTGCCGTCTCGGGCAAAAGCGCAACTGCCTCGTTTAACCGCAGCGACAAACGCGTTTCTTTGCTCTCTGCCGTCTCAAGCAAAAGCATCGGCCTCGTTTAACCGCAGCGACAAACACGAGACTACTCCCAAAGGTTTCACGTCTCGTAGACACACTCCTCCCTCAACCCGGCAAGGCAAACGGTGTGTAAGATCACTTTTCGGTGTAGTTTGGGTCAGTTTTGTTCGTAACGGCTGCACTGCTCTGTTCGCCCGTGCGCTCTTTTTAGACTCCTGCCGCTGACTGAGCCTCGGCCAGGTGGGGAGGGGCATACGCTGAGAGCGTCTTGAATCAGTTATATTGATAACGGTTTACAATGTAACTTTTTATAATAACATTGTAAATCCCACTAATTATATATTTAATGTCACGTAGTTTTTTAACTGTTTTAAGCGAATATTAATTAGGTTATTTATGAATATTTATAAGGTTATTTATTGTCAGGTTTTGTCCAGTTACACCAGTGTTTATTTGTAACGGGGGTTACACTCTCATTACAGAAATAGCCCAGACATTAAAGTTTGGGGAAAGGCATAAAAACAATTCAAATGTGTCCTGTCCTCACGTCTTCAGTCCAAATGAGAAAATTATCATTGGAAAAGAGGAGGAAGACCAATACACATATCAGTACCAGCAAACAGCGCCCTCTAATGTGGCTATAAAAAGCAATTTGACAAATAGCCCCGGTCTCCCCATATATTAACTGGGTTATTATTCATGTGCATCTGAATATTTTTGATGAGATCACTAATCTAGGATGCATTGAAAGTCCGTGGTGAGTTATGGGTTATTCTTTTTCACTTAAACGAGCACATAGTCTTCAAAATTCACGTTTGCGTTTCTTTGTAATGAGGAAACCCCGGTTGCTGATTGGCTCCTCGTGGCGCTGATTTAAACCTATAGAGAAACTCATCTGTGCGTGATTAGCAGGAGGCGCACAGTGACAGCGAAAGCCCGGGGAATAGAAATAAGTTTAACCCGAGTTCAGAGCCAAGCGGGGTTAAACACGAGTCATCCATCCAACTGTCTGAGCGAGAGGCACAGGTTAATGTGGTCAGGGGGCAGGCACTGCGGCAGGTGGAGCGCAATCTGGCGCTGTCTGTCAGGCAGTACCGCTGAGCAACACTGCCCCCTGGTGGAGAGCACGGTTGATTCAGGAGAAAGAAAAAAGACGATCCCTGTAATGTTTGTGTTCATGTTTCAGATCGGGCTCACAGGGCAATATTCTTGTTGTCTTCATACATATCCAAAACCCACTGATGTTGCCATTTTTCAACTAGTGTTCAACTAGTTCCTATCGTTTGTTTGGCATTTTACGATATTTTTATGACCCTTTGACTAACTAGGGACCCCTTGCAATCTTCAGGTTGGAACCAAAGCAACAGTCAGTTAATAAACAGATGCCAGATTAGTGGAAACAAAATAGTGATACTGATAGTCACTAAACAAAAGAGGTTACTGAATAAGTTGAGAATAGCTTTCAGAAAAAAAAAGATGAAAGAAGTCAATAACAGGGAAAACCCCTCCCTGCTGGATCAATATTTGATATGCTAGAAAGTCATTCATTGCTGAAGAAAATCTGGAGGAAAGATGTCTTTTAAACCAGCCCCAAGGCCAGCAGTATAAGAACAGTAAGCAGGCATTTCAGTATCTGCTCTGCCCCGAATACGGACAAGGGATGGAAATGTCTGCCCTGACAATGGCAGGTGCAGTGGTTTCACTGAACATCTTACACAACCGTTGCACTGGTTGAAGAGGGAGGACATGTGGTTTATACTTTGAAGCTGAAGCTCCATTAGTATCAGTGTTATTGGCTGCGCAGATGGCGGGATCCGAGAAAGGTCACAGAGTGGTCCCAGGAAGGAAGTGGTCATGTGCTGTACAGAGGTCTACTCCAGGGGCCAGACTTCCCTAAAGGATCAGGGACCTGGCACCATGTCTCCCCTCACTTTGAGAGCGGTATTTGTGGAATTTGCAGATTCAGTTCATATGGTCATAGTTTGTAGACCATATTTGTATGAGCTGCCCAAATGGGAATGATGTATTCATATGACGCACATGGAAATATTTTGTTCATTTATGCATCCATGTATTTAGTTAGAAGTTGCCACCAATAAAAAAGGGCAGACACTGTAACATTTGACATTATTTTTGATACGCTTCTGCAATGTCACAAGATTTATTTCCATCCAGTGTTGCATTGATTTTCACCAAGATCTAGTGGAGACTGACCACTGGGTAAAGCCTTCTCCAGCACATCCCACAGATTTTCACCTACCAATGGTCCCAGTGCTTCTTCATCATCAATCTGTTCGGGGGCTACCAGTTAAGTTGCACTATTTAATTGTAGGACATAGTGTTCAAGAAAATTCACTGTTACCATGGAGATTTGCCATATTTGTAGGTACAAGCCAACATTTTCCATACTAATATTGGCTAAAAACAATATAAATTGGAATTTAAAGCTGTGGAACAACTGCTGAGTCACTACTGGTAAATACATGTAACTTACTGTAGTGTCCAAATGTTTTAATGTGAACAATAACTCCAGTGTTTTACCTTTAAAATCTCCATTAGTTTATTGTTGCTGCAAATCCCATGATGATATAACATCACGATCCTGAAATCTATGGACAATACCATGTCACAAATTTATGATTTTAAACAATGGAGTCAAAAGAGAAAACAACTGTATGTATTCAAGAAATCTGATCGTAAAAAGTGAACAATTGTATTTGTAGAAATCATCTGGTCAGCAAGCCCCAAGGTTTTGGTGACTCCTGGGTGTGGTGGCAATCCATATCTCGTGTTTTCTGAACCACTCTTTCACATGTTGAGTCTGATCAATCCTGGCATTGTCATCTTGGAATACATTTGTGCATGAGATGGTATTGTAAAGGTTAAATATCCTATAAGGTGGTACTTGGAGGGACTACTCTTCATTCATTGCAGTGTACCCTTGCAAGAGCCAGATTGATATTGCAGTGCAAATGCGAACTCACAAATACTGTGAGAATTTAGCTCGTCAGCAAAGTTAGGTATGATGTGAACATTAGGATAATATCCCCACTAGATGGAGCTAAACCACACTCTCAAATTGAACAGTATAGCTATTAAAATTCCTATCACAAGCCAGACTTCTCCAGACCTAGGCTCGCTAGTGATTCAGCACTCAACATGATGAACGCTTCTACCGGCCATGAGACGTTCAAGGACAGCAGCCACACCAGCACTCACTCTTATCAAAACACTGTTCAAATATAATTTATTGCACATTTAAAGATCAACATAAAGTGGCACAATACCCATTTCCAATCCTGTTACACCAAAACCAAAGACAAAAAAGAATTAGTCCGTACAAAATGCTCCAACACACCGCCTTCTTATGACAATTGTTTTGACTTTTAGAACAAAATGGCCAAACATTGCAGGAATGCCAGAGCGAAACTGCATAGATTTCCAAAAACGCCCCTAAAAAAGGCGGAAAAATAAACACGTTTTTTTGATGTCACAGAAAACCCAATCTATAAAGAGTACAGCCACTTCCACAATATTCCAGTGACTTACAGTGTGTCATAAACAAATGGGTTTTCCCCAGCCAATAAAAGGAACACATGTGAGGAACGTTTTCCTAAATAAACAAGTGTTGAGCCCAATTATTTTTCCTACAAGAGTTCAAATTCAACATTGAGGTTTATGAATGGCATTACATTAGCCCCAATTTACACTTTGCTCCTGCTTTACAATACAAGACCCCTGTAAATGTGTGATTTTTGAAAGATTGCGACAAACCTAAAATGTTTTGTTACTGTTCTAGATTTAATTATTATCCAATGATTCACTATATCTACTGTGCAGCTAATGAATAACAAAGCTGGCATATAAGTAAAGGAGGCCAATGACTGTCAGTCTTTGATGACTGTAGAAGTTCAGAGTCCAGGGCGGGCCGTTAAATTGTAAAAGGATCAAGCCTGACACAACGCAATTAAGTGCTACTTCTTCCTATTTATTTACATGATATACTTTTCACATGGAAAGAATACGCCAATTTGGGATCTAAATGACAAACAAAACAAGATTAAGAATGACCTAAGACCAGGGGTGTATCCAGACTAGGGCTGGGTACCTTAAAAAAATGGATACTGGTACTTTAACGATACTTGGTTTACCGATACCTGGACGATATTTTTTCAATAACTATACTAAATAGTTGTCATCTAGAACCAAAAAAAACAATAATGTTAATGTATTTAGTTATACCCAGCCCTAGTCCAGACTATTTTCAATTGAGGTATACATAGGCTACTGTTGACTAGCCTTAACTTGAATGCAGTTTGGGCTTATTTATACCAAGTTCCTCATTGTTACAGCTGCTATTGTATCAAATGTAAAACCTTATTGACAGGTTGTTGTTAACTCCCCAAATACTGCCTCATCCCCTCTGAATGGGGTGGCGCCTGCGTTGCTCACTGCTACGTCTGATCCATGCCTGACCCTCCTCATTGCTTGTTTTCAGTTTTTGTAGTCCGTGATCATCATCCATGATTGGGTCTGTGATCTCAACACATGCAATTAGCATCATTTATCAAACCCCTCATCTGTGTTAAAAATTGTAGGCTTGTGGAATGTTGTGATGTCATCTGTCAACTCAGAAATAGACACTCATTTGTACAGGACAATATTGTTTACTATTGACTTACATTGGCCTACTGCAGTAGTTTTATAATTACAAACCAGAGCCAACAAGTCACCAGCGAACAGGCCTCGGGTAGATTTTGGTTTGTAATACATTTTCCCCATTAGCCACTTAATTTCAGCATTAGTATGGCATTATCATAATACAGGCCCTTTTCCCCCCTAAATGGATCAATTGTTAGGCCTATCAATTCCTGAAGGAAGTGGATATTTCACCGGGACAGGTTTTTAATTTGTTTTCGCTATTGTGCCGTTGCTTGCTCCTAATAGAGTTCTGGAATTGGATGTCATAACGCCAGAGCCGTGGGAACATATTTTAATTATGGGGTGCTGAAGGATGAGATTGCCCTCAAAAATGCTTTTTCTGTGCATATTTCCTATTTATCAATATTGCTTACGATGCGCAAACTATCCACTAGGGGCTGCTGCAATGCCCTCGGCACCCTGGGTTCCCACGGCCTTGCATTCCGCTAAACATCACAGGATTAGCAGCAATAATAAACTAATGGAGATTTTAAAGGTAAAATACTGGAGTTATTGTTCACATGAAAACACTTGGACGCCACAGTGTGGTAGATGTATTTACCAGTAGTAGCTCAGCTACTTACACTTAGCTTTTCCCCCCCAATTTTTATACTGTTTTTAGCTAATCTTAGTCTATGAAAATGTATGTAACAGCTGCAAAGATGGTGGATCTCCATGGTAACTGTGGAGTTTTCCGAATTCTATTTGTCAACTCGTATCACGTTATCAAATCCTCCTGTTTTCGACATTAGTGTTATAGTCTTCTCAGGAGGGAAGCTCTGCTGTGAAAACGTCAAATTTCATGGCACATATTAGAGTTAGAGCCAGAGATATGGTTAACCTTAAGGTAAGGGTTAGGATTAGAGTTAGTGCTAGCTAGTTTGTGGGGGAAATATAGATAACCCTAACCATAGCGTATGCTTCAACAATGTCAGGAAGTAAAGTGAATGTTATCACATGATATAAATTGACGAATTAGGAGCAAGTTATGGCACAATACTGTAGACAATTGAAAAAACGGTCTCGGCTAAATATACACTTCCATTCCTAAATCTGCCCGTATCTATGCGTTAAACATGGTTTTAAATAAAAAAAACTATTAACAAAAAATGTATTAAATTATTATTACAAAAATGTAATTTTTGTGGCTAGAGACTAAAAAGAATCCATTAAGTCATAGTTGATAAATTAACAATGATTTGAATAGTACAGACCTCGATATTGTAAAGCAGTATCCAACGTGCATCACTGTAAGAACTTCATAGTGGAGGCATTTGCGGAAACAAAAAGTACAAAAAACATGATCGTCACAGTCATTTCTCCATAATACTATTTACATCTTTGTCCTTTCGTCTTTTCAAAGCCCCATTGGTAAACCTTTTGCATCTTATTGGTTATTAATTAGTTGCCACTGAATGATTTCGCGTTCAGATGTGGCTGAATTCGGTATTGCTGCATGGCTCTCGTGTCGCGTAGAAAAAAAGTCTAGCATTTGATGACTACAATTGAAAAACCAGTGAAATTACGGATGCTAAGCTAACAGAGTCCAACAAAAACACCTTCCAATATTTAAGTGGTGCAACCCAACCTGCTAAGCTAGCGATATGTACAGTGGACAAGTTATTCGAGTGGAAAAACTAAAGCTAGTGAATATTACGACATGTTATGTCTTTTTCTTGTATGTAAACATGGATGCATGGTTGTAAAAAAGAAAGCACAGCAAAATACAAAGTTGGCCAATGGTTAACGGCACAATAGCATGCTAACTGGCTAACAACATCTCTCCTAGACACAGTATATTAGAGTTACCTGATTTGGAAGTTTTACAGTTTTCAGTGGGATTGCCTGGTTGCATATTAGAACCATGGGGAGAAATATTTCCATGTAGGGTACCATTCCAGAAAAGGTCCACTCATATAAATGTGTTATAGTCAGCTAAGATGGCAGATGTTAGATATGTCCGTTTAAAAAGGTATACAGATGGCAATGCGTCATACAAGCCGTTTCCCGACGTATAAACACATTTATCACACATAAATAAATTCAAGTCAAAATCGGGTCCATATGGATGTTTTTCCATGTAAGATTGTCCAGTAGAGGTGAAAAAAACGGAACTCGTAGCTAGCGTTAGCATATGTTGCATGAAGCTAAAGTTAGCATCAAAGTTAGCATTCTCCATTATTTCTGTATTAATGGGCTCTTGAATCACAAATTTGCTCAATCTCTTTGCATCATTTTTTAGTAGAAAAATATTTTCATAATACAGCATTTTTCAAAGCACTTTCTCCAACTCACAGGGTCACTTTTCAGGGTCACTGTCACAGAGGCTGGAAAACTAGCAAATGAGTTCATAACATTTATACAAACACCTTATGATTAGATTAACACAGTTTTTTCCCATATATCCCACTGGAGGAGACTTTACCAAAAAAAAAAGAGAAAAAAAGTACCAATACTAGAAAAAACAAAACAAACAGGTTAAGTTTAAATCATGAGAATGAATGTTCAGCCTTGGCGAGACTCTTCTATTGGACGAGGGGCAATGTTTCAGCAGCTGGAAACGGCTCTTTAATCACATAATATGTGATAGCGGTAGTGCATATACATATTATTTTGCTTCGCTTTTGTGTCATTGGATAACACATTTGGATAGCATTTACCACACAGAAAGTGTGGTAATAGAATGAAACTAGCATGTAATAATGGGTAATTATGGCAAGTACTTTACTATAACAGAACCCATCCATTTTATTGTACGATAATACAGTATGAGTATTCATAAACCCAAGACAAGAGTGTCTACACTTTTTCCATCAAGGGCCGCATTTTGAAGTTTGTACGACATTGAGTGCCACAAACCGGTGGTCAACACGGTGAAACATTCAACTGGATGCATTCAATTAAGGTTTTAACTGTGTCTCACACCGTTAGACTGGGAAGCTTAATTCAACTCTGTCCCTTAGAAAAATATGATTAAATTTGCCGTAAAAACTACAATTTCTGGTGATATGTCCAAATTCAACAAGAAGCTTGAGGGCCACTAAAAATTGGTCTGAGGGCTGCATTTGGTCCCCGGGCCACACTTTGGACACCACTGCCCATATGGTGCATTCCAGGCAACTGGTAAATTTCCCACCTCCCATCTGGGAAAAAAAATGCCTTGGAACGGCGCTCGAAGTGGTAATTACAACTTGTAAACTCGGAAACCTCCAGACTGCTACGAGTTCGTATACGAGATGAAGACAGTAATGGCGGCTCCCAGTGGAGGAGCAGCTAATGGTGAAACTGTAACAAAACCACTGCATCAGTGACGTGAATGTTACTTTTGCTCACAGCTTTCAACATAACGTTAAATTGCATGTTTTTAACTTCATTTGGTTTGGAGAAACTTTCATAAAACTTTAGCATCTTATGAGCTAACTGTTGTAGCATTAGCCGTTTTGTTTACATACGACTTTATTCACCTGGAACGCTCTGACGTCGTACGCTTTCAAGTGGGAAAGATACCAGTTGCCAGATTGAAAATGTCCAGGGAAACATGGTTTGCATTTTCTTTGAATATATAAACAAATATTGGTTGCACTTCACATTTTTTGTACCAACAACGTGTGTTTGAGAAATATGTTTTCAAACAAGATCGCTCTTGATAAATAGAAATTGATTTCTTTTGAACACCTAACACCAAACCGACCTACAACCAACATTCATATGAGTATACTTATTATGAAATGGTACCAGTTTAATTATCCTGTAATAAATAAAACAATACATTTTGAGTAATTGCACCGCTATTAAACAGACGATGATAATATTAAAACTTTATATACATGAACAGCTGTAAAAAAAAAAAGAAAAAAAAAGGAGGGGGAGGAAAAGTGTTTGGCACGTACAACCTGTAAAAGCTGTTGGGCCGGTGACAGCCTCTCAAAAGGGCTAATTAGACTCCGATAAAAATTAATGGCTCCTTTGACTACTCGTTCGCTGCAGCGGTAATTTCAGTGTTACATCCAGTTAAAACGTCAATCAAAAATAAAAAAGCGTTACAAAGAATACCTGCTCAAAATCGTGTTTAATTTCCAGCATAATTCGGTTAAGAGTTTTACAGGTTGGGAGTAGAAGATGAAGAAATGGGGAAGGGGGCAAGGCCGTATTATGAAAGCCTTTACGGTACCCGGCACTAGAAGAAGAATCGTCATGCCTGCTTCGTTAATATCACACACACAAAAAAAGAGCATTTTGCCAAGATGCAGTTTGTTGGAGACGCTTTGACGAAAGCAGCAGCACTTGAGAAGATTAAACAACGGAGAAATGCTTAAAATCAGGATTCGGAGAGAGAGCGTTGTACCATTGTGGCAGTGCTTTTTATGGACCATGATGTTTGCGTGTCTTTTCGTCCTGATTTGGTTTGCGTCCTTGCCAAAAAAATATAACCGTGTTGTCCTTTTTTTTTTTTTTTTCCATCTTCAACACGAGTTTCCCTTTTAAAGCCACAACTGCTGCAGCATCCCCAAAATGTAAAGAGCAAAATGGAGATGCGTCAGTAAATGCAAAATCGTTTTTTCATGGCACAAAGAGGACTTCCCACAAAACAAAACAAAAAAGAGGAGAAAAAAAGAAAGAAAAATCTTCCAGGTTTATATCCTCTGAGGTTAGTTAGTGCACATCGTTCCCGGACGTCCCATGTGGGTGTTTTTTTTTTTTTTTTGAAGGGGGTTGGTTGGGTAGGGGGTCTATAGGTTCTCCCCGGGCTGGTACTGCGGCTCGGTGGAGGTGAAGTAGTCCTCTAGGAAGCCTTGTAGGTACTCGAACGTGGGTCTCTCCTCGGGGTCCTTCCTCCAGCAGGACAGCATGAGCTCGTGCAGAGAGCTGGGGCACTCGGAGGGACAGGGCATCCGGTACCCCCGCTCCACCTGGTCCAGCACCTCGCGGTTCACCATCCCTGTGGAAGAGACGGGGGTTAGTATATAGACAGTAGTCGCTTACTCAAACATTTATAATAACATTTCAGACAGTCACTTTTGTGCTGCGATGTAGACACGCGTTTAGAGTTCAAGCTGCCAGTCGCCACGGCAACCAATGAGCGCCTCCTAAAACTAGACTAACGAAAAAAGCGTCAAAATATAGCAACAAATCGAGAAGAAAATAAATGTGATAAAAAAAGACAAAACATTTGATAAAAAAAGAGACAAAAATGTGATGAAAAAGAGACAAAATGTGATAGAAAAGACAAATAAGAGACAAAAATATGAAAAAGACAAAAATGTGATGAAAAAGAAAAAAGTGACAAAAATGTGATAAAAAAAGAAAGTGACAAAAAGTGATGAAAAAGACAAAAATGTGGCAAAGGGACAAAAAGCTAATTAATAGTTGACAAAAATGTGATGAAAAAGAGAAAATGTGACAATAAAAAGACAAAAATGTGATAAAAAGAAAAAAGTGACAAAAAAGTAATGAAAAAGAGACAAAAATGTGACAAAAAGAGACAAAAATGTGATGAAATAGACAAAAATGTGAAGAAAAAAAGACAAAAATGTTTTTGTGCTGGATGTAGACGTGTGGTTACAGTTCAAGCTGCCAGTCGCCACGGCAACCAATGAGCGCCTCCTAAAACTAGACTAACGAAAAAAGCGTCGAAATATAGCAACAAATCGAGAAGAAAATAAATGTGTTAAAAAAGACAAAAAATGTGATAAAAAAAGAGACAAAAATGTGACAAAATTTGATAAGAGACAAAAATGTGATGAAAAAGAAAAAAGTGACAAAAAAGTGACGAAAAAGTGATGAAAAAGACAAAAATGTGACGAAAAAAAGACAAATGTGGCAAAAATGTGATAAAGGGACAAAAAGCTAATGAATAGTTGACAAAATTGTGATGAAAAAGAGAAAATGTGACAAAATAAAAAGACAAAAATGTGATAAAAAGAAAAAAGTGACCAAAAAGTGACAAAAAGACAAAAATGTGATGAAATAGACAAAAATGTTTTTGTGCTGGGATGTAGACACGTGGTTACAGTTCAAGCTGCCAGTCGCCACGGCAACCAATGAGCGCCTCCTAAAACTAGACTAACGAAAAAAGCGTCAAAATATAGCAACAAATCCAGAAGAAAATAAATGTGATAAAAAAAGAGACAAAATATGATGAAAAAGAGACAAAAATGTGATGAAAAAGAAAAAGTGACAAAAAAGTGATGAAAAAGACAAAAATGTGACGAAAAAAAGACAAAATTGTGGCAAAAATGTGATAAAGGGACAAAAAGCTAATGAACAGTTGACAAAAATGTGATGAAAAAGAGAAAATGTGACAAAATAAAAAGACAAAAAATGTGATAAAAAGAAAAAAGTGACAAAAAAGTGACAAAAAGAGACAAAAATGTGATGAAATAGACAAAAATGTTTTTGTGCTGGGATGTAGACACGTGGTTACAGTTCAGGCTGCCAGTCGCCACGGCAACCAATGAGCGCCTCCTAAAAATAGACTAACGAAAAAAGCGTCAAAATATAGCAACAAATCGAGAAGAAAATAAATGTGATAAAAAAAGAGACAAAAATGTGATGAAAAGAGACAAAATTGGACGAAAAAAAGACAAAAAACGTGATGAAAAAAGAGACAAAATTGGACGAAAAAAAGACAAAAACTTGATGAAAAAAGAGACAAAAAGTGATGATAAAAAGACAAAAATGTGGCAAAAATGTGATGAAAAAGACAAAAACGTGATGAAAAAAGAGACAAAATGTGACAAAAAATGACAAAAATGTGACAAAAATTTGATGAAAAAGGGACAAAAAGCTAATGAATAGTTGACAAAAATGTGATGAAGAAAATAAATGTGATGAAAAATGCAACAAAAAAGCCACAAAGAGCAACAGAAAAGCCATGAAAATGTCGCAAAAATGTAATGAAAAAGAACGTCAAAAAAGTGACAACAACACGGCAACAACGCAAGGGAAAAAAAATACAATTACATCAGTTTTGCAGGTCTTAGCTTTCAAATGACTCTGGCCTATAGGCTGTAAGCTCCAGCCAAGAAGCTTCTAGATTTGGGTAAAGCTGAACTGGAGAAAATGGGCTCGGTTCAGGCGGGTGTTCTGCGGTCAAGTAATGTATTGTGTATCTTATGCTGCGTTCATGTGAACTGGGGAGCTCGTTTTCCCGAGATGACGTCATTGTCCCCAGTTGGTTTGTATTTGTGTGCTTTTTATGTCAGAAAGTGGGGATTTTAATTTAATTTTTGTTTTATTGTAATTTTTAATTAAATAAAAAGGTCTTCAATCACTGTTCAAATTTGCCGCTAGTTTCTTGAAAGTTTAACATTGTTTTTTACAAAGATCACTTTCTTCTTGCATTAATGTTGGGCATTTCTCTCACAATTATGTTACTCCGAGGACAACTTCAGCTTCCACTAAAATCTAGAAAGTAGCAGTGTTAGCTTATATTAAACAATAACTGAACAGATCAGCTGATTTCCATAGTAAGGTGCGGATGTCGGGAAGCTCATTTTGACCAGAGTTCCACAGTGGTTTTTCTCAGTTGAGCGATTTCCCCAATTCCAGAGGACCACATGAATGCGGCATTATTGCTGTAACAACTTCTCCATAATTGTCCCCATTTCTGATACAGAAATAGACATCAGCTCAGCTCCGTCTTGCCTTTCAAGAGCATCTTTTGGAAGATATTTGGATGATCACGTCCTTTAATGATCCAGTGCAGCACTCGCTACCATTTCTTTTTTGAAACAGTAATAACCTAGGATTTTTTATTATTATACTATTTAGCACCCGTCTTGATAAATGACCCCCACCATTGTGTCATTGTGTATGCAGCGACAGCGATCACTTTACCTGGATATGGGACTCTGCCTTTAGTAGCCAGTTCTGTCAGGAGCACACCAAACGACCACACGTCTGACTTTATGGTGAAACGACCGTACAGAGCCGCCTCTGGGGCCGTCCATTTGATCGGGAACTTGGCCCCTGCACAGAACATACGGTAAAAAAAATACACTTTTGACTTTGATAAAAGCTTTGGACTTCAAACCATCTGTAAATACCATTAATTAAATGTATTACTGTAAGGAAGACATTGTTAATCTATGAACTGTACAATCAATGTTGGGAAAAAGAGATTTGAATGGGTCAATTAAACATGTAAAGAGAACAAACAAAGATCTCCAAAATGACAAGAGTCCTGTTGTAGCAAGGCAACAGTTAGCTGAAGTGTAGTATGACGCTAACCCTGTCTGGCCGTGTACTCGTTGTCCTCGATGAGCCGAGCCAAACCGAAGTCCGCCACCTTACACACCAGGCTGTCTCCCACCAGGATGTTGGCCGCGCGCAGGTCCCGGTGCACATAGTTCATCCGCTCCACGTAGGCCATTCCGGCGGCAATCTGCACACGCCCCAGGGAGGTTTACAGGGTGTTTATTAAATCATGGTCTTAATATAGCGATTAGGCATAACATTATGGCAACCTACAACTCCCAGGGTATAACGCAATTATTCAGGCTTTCAAAACTATTTTTGGACATCTAGCATTGGTACTTTCTACTGTATATGTAACTTCAGAAGTGCATTATGTGGAAAAAAAAACTTATTTGTGTGTATATTTTAGTGAGCCAGTGCTTAGCATGGCGCCTCTACTTTCCATCACAGCAGCCTCATTGATGCTCCAGGATCTATCGTTTTCTAGAGTTTCTGGTAGTTTTTCTCTGCTGATGGACCCTCTCAACAGAAAACCTACAAAACAATTGCTTCAGTAGCGTCGTCAAGGCCACAGTTATCGAAAGAAGCCATGCTGACCACTCATACAGCCATTGGGTCATAAAAAGGTCAATTACGCACACATATCAAGTTTGTTTTTCCACATAAAAAGTTCTGCACTTTTAATGTAAAATCTTAAAGTAACACTGTGAAACTTGTCTAGTTCTGCTACACAGTACTACACATTCACAAAATGCTGGTAAATAATCTTTTCGACGCAATACGTTTGGTTTGGACATCTTTGTTTGCCGTAACATGTTTAGTACTTATGACTGTCGCTTGCGGTTTGTGTGACCGCCCGTCAGGTTCCTCACTGCCACCTCAGCTCACATCACGCTCGCCTCGCACTGTGGAGCGTCTAGCCCACTATGGGGAGCCAAGTGACTCAATGTTTGTAGACCCACTTCATATTCTCGTCAACACAATTTGGCCTTTGTCAAACCTGACACTAATGAACACTAGTAATGCTTTTGTTTCTTACCTGAGCAGCCATGTCCACTAACTGGGGCAGGCGAAGCATTTTCCCAGCATCACCTTTGAGGAAGTCTAATAAGCTACCTGTAAAACAAGATCATGTGCAAAGAATGTGTGTAAGTACTAGACCACATTTGCCATTTTTAACTTTCATCCAGTTTTGAAATCAATCCTAAGCTATTTGAACTGGCCCCATGCCTGGATAAAAACAAAAAAAGTATATCCCTCGATGTCTTGCATAATTTAATGACCGAAAGACGATACATTCAAATTGGTAAATACTGTATACAAGTATAAAGTCCTGGAGAAACTAGCCAAATGCTGGTAGATTTTCATTTGGCTAGTTTACACACTTTTGCCTAATTTTTAAAGGTTTCCCTTCAAGAATTTGTCCACAAATCATCCAAACAATCCACAGTGCTTGACAGATCATTGTCCTGACCTAAACTCCATTAACTCACGAGCCTATAGTCAGAAGCGAAGTGTACATTTATACAAAATTCTAAATTCCAGTGCGTTAAAAACTCACTCCCAAGCTCTGATAAAGACACAGGAAACATTTTAACTTTAAAGATAATGATGAATTCGGAGTTTGCCGTACCTTGGCTCATGAACTCCGTGACGATGTAGATGGGCTCCTCGGACACCACCGCGTACAGCTGCACCAGTTTCTCGTGGCGGAGCTTCTTCATGACCTGGGCCTCCTGTAGGAAGGCCTCCGGGGACATGGTGCCGGGCTTCAAGGTTTTGATGGCCACCCGCGTCGTCCCGTTCCAAGTGCCTGGACGGTAAAGGAAGGGCATGAACACAAATAGTTTTTCATATGGACAATGGGGTTTAAAGTGTTTTACAGACTCATGAACTACCTTTAAATAATGCTCATTCTAGTTTTCAGTGAACTTACCGGAAGGATAAGAAACACAGCATTTGATACAAAACATTTCAGAGTATTTATACAAAAAGATCCAGTTGAAAAAGAAGCAGCATCAGTATGACAGTGGAAAGAAAGCCCAAAATCCAATAGAAGTAGCCAGAGCTGTGGGAACATATTCAGGTTCGAGGGTGCTGAGGGACAAGATGGCGCCTGAAAAATTGCCTTTTCTGTGCTTATTTATTTATTAATATTCCCAACAATGCGCAAACTGTTCACCAGGAGGTGCTGCAGCAAACCTCGGCACCCTGGGTTCCCACAGCCTTGGACGTAGCTAAAAATCGAAGTAGCTGCAGTCCTTACCCATCCACACCTCGCCGAAGCAGCCCTGTCCCAGCTTGAGGTCCAGCCGGAGGGATTCACGGGGGATCTCCCAGGCGTCCCGGGCCAGGCCCTGCGTCTGGGGTTTGGACACGGGGCACACGTCTGAGAGGGCGTGGCACAGGCCGTCGGAGTGCTCTGAAAATGACGGGGAAAAATCAAGCCTTTAACTACTTTTTGTCAGAACCGGAATGGAGTTGATGAGGTTTTCTATTGAGCTGGTGGGATGCTTGAGGGAACTGCTTGCATAAAGATAAAGTCTTGAAGAGGCACAAATGGGCACTGAATTCCCCCAACTTAACTCACAGCGTTTCAAGGAATGCCGCTCCTTTCAGATGCATCAAGATGTAATGGGCTAATGGTGAGAACAGGGGTTATTAAACCTGTTTTACCTGGCAAGCTACTTTAACGCAACAAAATCATCAGAAAGCTACTTATGCTTCAAAAACACGCATGTAAAATGTGTCTTAGATGGAACTCGCCCCAGGGAAATTAGCAACAAAAGATGAGTTTTGTCCTTATACGTTACTATATTGACCCAAATGTTTCCAGATTGTGTTTAGCATGTTCAGAACAAGACGAAAATGCATCTATAATGAGTCATCAAGCATTCAGAAAGTGTTTGCCAAGGTACCTAGAAATGGATGAAGAACTACTGGTTGGAGATCCCTGGTTAGAAGATGTACTGTATACTGTACTGTAATAATGGGGTGTTTTTGTTCAATATAGTATCTCTGCATCAAGAGACGACTTTTATTAATTGCAATGACAAACCAATGGGCTAAATGCACAGTTTCCCCACGTGACTTCTTCCTGGACAATTAGCCATGCGCTGGTACTTCTGTTCGCCGATCGTTTACTTTCATAATTAGTAGGGTCCCACACAAATAAAGAGATGGCTCAAGATTTTGGTTAAGGCCGACGAGATGGACAGTCACTGCTTTGTGTGAACGCTGCCCCAAAGGAAACGCCAGCGGTCATAAGGTCGGAGCTTTTATCTTGCGAGCTAAAGGCTAGTGTTAAAAAATTATAATATAACATGTAAACAACTAAATATAATTTTAACTACTTGCAGGCTGTTTCTTTTTTGCGCAGGCTCGTTCAAAACGTTGCGCTAGTTTAATCATTTTTATTGTGTTAGCCGCGTTAGACTCAAGACAAAACATCCACCGTTATGAACACGAAGGTTTCCTCCAATGGCCGCTGGCTGCTCTGCTTTGCTACGACAACACTGGAGGCCGCCATTGCTCCGCCATATAGCCGCTAGTCCCCCATTGGAATCCATTGCACTTTAGACACGTTAAAAACAACTTTAATGCCCGGTGCCTAATTTTTTGGAACTGTCTACAGCTAGATATTCCTCCTGTGATTACGCTGGGTTAGACACAATCAGAGGCACCGGGCTGGTTATCGTAGGATACATTTTAGAAATCTCGTACTAATGAGGGTCGGACTGTTAGCATTGGAGCTGCGCGAGCTACACATCACGCAAGGGCCGAGTCTACAGTGAAGATCCCGCCCTTATGACCTTATTAGGAACATGCTTCGTCAGAGCTGGGGAGGAGGAGTCTGTAAATCCGCCATGAATTCCCCCTCGAACGTGGTCATTATGGTAAACGGGGAGGAGTGAGGAGGAGCTGTCTATTATTTGTACAGTCTATGGTTTCCTCCAGTGAATCATAACCATCAATCCATCTACTGTATCTTCTTCCACTTGTCTGTTGCCGGGTCGTGGGGGCAGCTGTTGGAGCTGCCCAAATCACATTGCACCAGCCCCTATGGCTCCTCCTGCAGGTGATGGGTCCACAGAAGGACGGCCTCATGGTTCCAACCGGGCCTGTTGGTCTCTCATAAGGGGCTTCTGAACTGCTCTTTGTCTGACCCGTCAACTAGGACCTGTTTGCCATGGGAGACCCTACCAGGGGCACGAAACCCCCAGCATCCCAGCATCATTCGAGCGCTCAAACCCCTCCACCACGTTAAGGTGGCTGTACAAGGAGGGGGGAAGTCATTACATCTCAGTCACACCCGACCTTTTACCCGCCGTCCTTTACGAAATCTTGAACGATCTCTTCATTTCTGTGGAACCCTGCTGATTTTTAATGGGAAGAGATAGCAGACAGGAAGGACGAGAGGGGTCTGGCTGCAGACCTCCACTCTCAGGACCCTGCCTTGCAGACCTCCACTGTCAGGTCCCCTCCGCTGTCAGGACCGGACCGGAAGTGCATATTGAACGGAAGAGGGCAGCATAACGTGTACAGCGCCGGAAACCATTAGAAGAAGAAGTGCATATTTATTAGTTTCCCATACTATATTTTTTCTTATCTTTTTTAAGCAGGGGCGTGCTGGGACCTAATTTCAGCCCGGGAATTTGGAGAAGACCGGCCCTGAATTATGGCTCCGTAATAGTGCACTGGTCTCAAGTACAAGAGGTCGCTGGATCAAATACCACACATTGACAATTTTCTAACAATTTCTCTTTTCACATGGGCCGCTGCACACACAGTCTGAGCCTGATACAAACCCACAATCAGCACAAGTTATGTAGATAAAAACATTTATTTGTCCACTTTTCTACCTTTCACTGCCTTTTAGTCTCTCGCAGACACTTGTCTCCGCTGGATTGGACTGCACCAACTTGAACTAAAGTGGAGGGGTGTTCCACTTAAACACCCCTCTGAGTTAGTTCAATATGAAATGGTATCTCCCCGCCGCAAGAATGAAAAGTTCGATGCGAATATTTTTCAGATTTTCATTCATCAGTCGTTATTTTGATAGATTTCCATGACAATTACGCTTGTGTTACTTCATTTATATCTGGAACAGCAGCTCATGCTCCTGCTGCAGCCCAGTTAAAGCCTTTAGGCCTGGAATAGTGAGTTATTATTTCATTATTTTATTCTGATGGCCCCTCTGTTTTTAAGTCAACGTGATTACACGTAAATAATACTTACATATTTAGACATAAATGAATGCGCCAAGAGCTAAAGTGTGCTCACATAGAAAACTAAACAAAAATTGAAATGTCATCTTGTTCAGCGCTGGTATCGAACCTATGTGGTTTGCACTGGGAGGCGCCCGACTTACCCACAGGACTACCAGACAAGTATCTGTAATGTAATCATTGTGTATTATGAAGCGTAGAGGAGTGAGATTTACCTAATGTACTTCTGGAAGCCAAGCAGCCTCCGTTACATAGGCTACTCCTGGAATACTTGCTTTTGAATCATATTTACATTATATACATAAAATATGGCCCCAATAAATAAAGTATATTCACATGGGGAACGACAAATACGTCCTCCGGTATGCCTGCTTTTCATTTTGGAAGGGGAGTGTGGAGGTCTGCAGCCAAACATGAAGGCTACTACTTATAGTTGCTTTTATATCATATTTTTATACATATATTATACATTTTTATATCATATTATCATATTACATAAAATAAAGCCCAAGGAACAACGACAAATACGTGCTTCCAGTATATCCGGCTTTATTTTGAAAGGTTTCGAATGAACTTCCGGTCCTGACAGCGGAGGGGACCTGACAGTGGAGGTCTGCAAGGCAGGGTCCTGAGAGTGGAGGTCTGCAGCCAGACTCTCTTGGGAAGGACAGCATGCGCATAATAGCCCATTAGAAATCCATGGAATATATATCATATTAAATGCTAGCCCATATAACCCCTGCATATACAGTACAATGTGTGTGATTGAAGTGCGATACTGACTGCGGTAGTGGAAGACGAGCTGCTGCAGACTGGTGAACTGCGTGCGCGATGTGATGTAAAAGCCTCCGCTGTCCAGCTTCCTGATCTTGTAGTGCTTGACGTTTAGGCCTTTGGTGTTGTCGTAGTCCAGGACAGACAGACAGTACGCCCCTGGGGGGAAAGGGAAAAAAAAAAAAACTGAAATCAAACATGGGCAGAGGTCAGACAGAGGGAGCTGTGTGGAGAAGGAGAAGGGCGACAGCTGCTGCGTGGGACGTTCCGGCAGACAGCTGGGAGAGGGAGCGCCCCAGTGACCCCAGTAAAACGACACCGCGGCAAGACGGGGGGAAGACAAGAGAGAGTGATGACCCAGACTAAACAGGTGACCGGGAGAGCGATAGGAATCTGCAAACGGGGCATTTCATAATATCACATTATATTTCCATTTACCATGTGTTCAACTACCTTTGATTTCCACACATTGGCACTGTAGTCAAGCTAACCAATTAACTTATTGCCATACTGTGTAAAATAAAAACCTCTGTGAATCAAAATGCATTATATATACTGTACAATTCCCTCATCCTTCCATACCTTAGCTATTGTGTGGAAATATGGGGGAATACCTATAAAACTAATATACAACCCATCTTCTTATTACAAAAGAAAGCAGTTAGAGTGATCAGCCATGCAGAATACCTTGCTCCAACAAATCCACTTTTTATTAGACTCAACATCTTAAAATTGCATGATCTTGTTGATGTTTACACAGCAGTTGTGATGTACAAGGCTCACAATCTCATGCTTCCTCACTGTTTACAAGAGATGTTTCAAACTAGAGAATCTAACAACCTCAGAGGAACTGATCTGCTACAAAAACCTATGGCGAAGAGTAATACTAAGAGGAGGTGTTTGTCAAAGGAGTTGATCTATGGAACGGTCTACCTATTCAACTTAAGGGCTCCAAAACTATTAATGCATTTAAAGAGGGGGTATTATGCTTTTTTCAATCACATAGCACCAGTCTATAGCATACTACAATGATGACGTAACCTTCTGTTGGTCTGTATATGCAGTAAATTAAAATAACTGCCTTGAATAAAATTGCTCTCTCAAAATGGCTGTACTGAACGTCTTGAAATAGGCCTCTGTCTCTTTAAGAAGCTTTCCGACACGCCCCCTTCAGCACACTGCTGTGGCATCTAAACAACACTACTGTGCGGGGAGGGGCCTCTGCTGAGCTGAGGAGCAGTGGTTGGTGGCTTGGCTGGTGACAAAAGGTCCAGAGGCGTCTCCAGGAGGTGGGGGCGTTCCTAGGAGGACTGAGGCATAGCTACACCTAAAATGGCTGCCGTCTAAGTTTTTACTGATTACTCAAAAATATGTGAATGAGCCAAGGCAACACTCCAGGCATGTGTTTAATGAGGGAATGACATAATAACATGATATAAAGCTTGAAAAAGTCGATTTTACATAATACCCCCCTTTAAGAAAATGTATAAGTTAAATATTATGGAGAAGTATAGAACAATTGAATGAAGATCATTAGAAAAGAATCTGATCGAGGATGTATAATATAATTTTGATTGTTGAAGTTTAAGTTTTGTGCTTGCATGTTACCATCGTTGGCATAAGAGAAACTGTATAATGTGTCATCTTTGGATATAATGTAGTGTCTCAGTTGTAAAAGGGGTTTAGGCAAAATAAGTCTTGACTTCAGCCTAAACCCCTTTCGCTCAGGCATCATCTAGCACTTCAATTCTGAATGTAAACATTTTTTTCTTATTGTATAATGTATAAGATCTTTGAAAATCATGTGACCTAAGATCTAAATGTTCATGATGACCGAAGAAAAATAAACTACTACTACTACCATTAGTTGTTTGATACAGGGCCGTGTAGAAGTGGAGTTTGCACGTGTTCTGTGTCCAGGTGCTTTGGTTTCACCCAGCAAGTTATGCACAATAAGCCTCCAGCCCTTTTGACCATGAACCCAAGTCAAAATGTGCAGATGGGTCCATTTTCCTTGACAGGTCGCCTCAGGGACATTGAAAGAGGCATAAGCCCTTTTCGCGAGCCTCTCGATTCAGTGCGACCATCTGTGCAGTTTCTTTAGTCTATGGAGAGTCCAGCATAAGTCTTAAAGAATAATCGATATTTTTAAATCACGCACTGAACAGCAAGTTTCATTGGTATAATCACTTACAGGGTATTCGACACCATTCGTCGCCATTTTGACACTTTTTTTCAAGAAGCTTTTAGATTTTGGGTAAGTGGAGTAAAGTGGAGTAAATGTATTTGGGTTCAGGCGGGGGTTAAGAGGTTAAAAAGCAGGTTTTTACGCTACTGTTTTGTTTTCGAACTATAAATAAGCTAATGGCTAAGTGCGCATGCTCATAGTCCTGCATCGGGGGCAGTGAAACAATCGTGTAAAATTAATATGTCAAATATGTGCACTTCTACAACCAATATTATGTTTAAGTTATATTCACATCTTTATGAATAATGAATTTTATAGATCGTATTTTAAATGTCTTTCTCTTCTCTTCTCCTGGAATTGTCATCTTGGAATCAGGAAGAAAGAAACAAATCTATTGATGGAATAACCTGGTACAGTAATTCAATATATTCAGGTAGTCTGATTATCTTATACAACACGATGATTATGCCATATTTAACTTTGGGGCTCAACCTGTAAAACGCATATATACAGCCACTGTTCATTCTACAAAAGCGTGTACTGAAAACTACATATAATATTAGATTTAGAGATCCATTATCCACTATTTATTAAATGTAAGTTACTCAAATGTTATGATATAAAAATATTGCCAATGAACATCCAGGAAAAGTTTGAAAAAAGAGAAAATCAATATAATCTGAAAGGAGGAACCCGGCTGAATGGAGGAAGCCTGCCTACTGGATTGACAACAAGGACTGGATGGTCTCGATCCTGGCCCTTCTGCTGAGGGGATCCCATCGGCCTGGGTCTCTATAGCCTGTCCGTCCATGGGAGTGGATCTTTCCAGCCTCTGTGGTTCTCCCCGAGGTTTCTCGTTTCTCCCACCGGGTTTTTGAGTTTTTCCTTGCCGTGCTGGAGAGTCTAAGGACAGGGGACACCCGCGCCGCTCGTCGCCACCCACTGCTGACGCTTATTTGGACATTATGTTTGCCTGGATACTTGATTTAAATGTTGTAATCTGTAAAGCACTTTGTGATGCCTTCGGTATGAAAAGCGCTTTATAAATAAAGTTTGATTGATTGATTGAAAGGAGCAGACATCTTTAAAAAACACAAAAAAAAAACACGTTCAATTCTAAAGCAATGGAACAAAGTGTTACAGTGACAGGAATCATTTTATGGCATAAACTTCAGAAAGAAGTGAAACAGTCAGGAATTCTCCTGGAGTTCAAGAAACACGTAAAAGCTACAATGTTAAAGAAGTATGAAATTTAGATTTGGACATTAATGATGTGAGATATTTGATTTGAACAAACATGAATATGATGGTTGTGTTTTCTTACTTTTACTCTACATTTTTAAGTACTCTAAACATGCGAGAAATAGTGTCAGTTTTAAACATTTCCTGGCAGAACATCCCACTGGAGTCATATATATATATATAATGTAAAACAGTGATTCTCAACTGGTGGGTCAGGACCCATTTTCAGTGGGTCGCGTTTATTTGGGTCATGGCTTGTCATCCTGGTTTAATGATGGGTCCAGAAGCCGTACCACTCGAGAACCACTGATGTAAAACATTGGCGTTTGCAGAAAAAGTCATTTACTTTAGGCTACAATGGTGAGGGTCGGCCCTTGGGGTTTTGGCAATGATGAAAATCGGTGTAAAGTGTGAAGTATCGAAAGGGGCAGATATTATAATTAGGGCCGGGACTCGATTAAAAAAATTAATCTAATTAATTAGAGGCTTTGTAATTAATTAATCGAAATTAATCGCATATAAATATTTGACCTGAGAACAGTGAGAAGTAAGTTTTTTCATAAGGATTTTTAGTATACCATTGAATAATGACTGAATACATAAGCTTAAGCAACAAAATATTGTTTATTTTTGTTCAACCAAGTCCAACAGACCAGTGCAATATTGCCATTAATTGTGCGTCTGCAGGAAAAAAGGAAACTGAAGTGTGGAAAGCAAAGTGTGATTAATTTCGATTAATATTTTTAATCGCACTAAACCTCATGTAATTAATTAATCGCAATTAATCGAAAAAAGTCCCGGCCCTAATTATAATACTTGTTCTTATCCTCTGCTTCGTTTCATTCATACTGTATTGGCTTGGCAGTTTTGTTGTGATTGTAAGATGTCACTTTTCAATGAAATAAATAAATTAAATTAAATTAAATTTCAATCTTTACACACATAATGCTGCTCTTGACAAACTGCAGCAATGCCAGATCCAGGGAGAGTAATGCTTAGACATTCTTTCATTTCCCTATTAATGTTGCCAAGTCTTACAGCCGCATGTATTCATTAGCGCAGCATCTATACCCATTTCAAACCTGTTTATGAGCCTAAGATCAGTCAAAACTCACTAGTCACACCAAGTCCAGTTCTCACGTCCTGAGCTGAATTAGGTCAAAGGCTGCTCTCGGAAGATTCATCGACACAGTCACTCTTCCCTGTCTCCCTGCTCAGCTCATCTCTCATATCTATTACAGATGGCACCCTAGGGCCCCCCCCCAAGCCACCTGCCAGAGCTCCGCCCACTGCTCCCACTTCTCGACGTGCATCGCTTCGAAGCCACGGGGAAACTGTGCCCTGTCGGAGTGCGACCCAGTTACTCCCCACCGTTTCCCCACTGTAATGTATGTTTGTTACAGCAGTCTTATTTTTCTTTTAGATTCAGGAAAAGCCAAACTGGGGCAAATGTGCTCAGTTCAGGTGAGAGGTTAATATAAGACAGAAAATGATCGTCAATTAAAATAGTAAACATGACACTTTTTAGCTAAAGATACTTTCATAAGTGCTTCTCATTCTCTTCTCTCATTAAGATGTTGGGTTTTTCTCTTTACTTTTTGAAAAAAAAAAAGCCAGTACAAGCCCAAAACATAAAAAAGTGCCAAAGGCTTGCGTCAAAAACAGCTAACGACTTAATTAGCAGTTTCTCCCCCTTTCAAACCTTCTCCCTTAAGAGACACTTAAATTGAAGTACTTCTGCAGCGTGGAGTGCACTCAAGAGACTGTGGGTAGTTGCATCACTTCCTCAGTTCACACTTTAGTTTAGAGGGCAAACTGATTTATTTACTTCTCCTCCTGATAAGATGAAGTACAATGGCCTTAGATGTTCTTTGGAAGTTTTGCTGCTTTTTCGTCGCTGTGCTCTTGTTACTTGACGACGTTCTGGCTGTCGCAACAGTACAGTATTCTTCCCCCGTCTAATAAAGGTTTTCTTTTCGTATCGTAATTTGGTGGAAATAATGTCTCTCTCACACCAAGTTCAGAGCAACACAAGATCAACACCAGGTCAATACTTGGCCCAATGAAAAAGCAACAACAACAACAAAAACACGGATAAATGGATAGAAGTGAAGGTTGCTTCTTTACAGACGGATATAAACTGAAGCAGAAACATTTGATTTGATGGTTATACACTGAAAAATATATCACAGCAGAGACAGATAAATCATTTTTGTGAGGTCTGAGCACCGGGGTTTTGAAGGAGACAGAATTTTAGGGGCATAGCCAATACGAAGAAGGGCTTTTGGAAATGGAATAATAGGTCAACATAATTCAAGAAATGTACATTATGGAGAAACTTTCATTTATTCTTAGGATGTTTTACAAAATCTGGACAAAATGGACTGAGTATGTCAAACCCATATGGTCAGACTTTGTATGAGATATAACTGTTTTAAGTGAATGAAAAACATTTTTTGTACAGGTACTCTTCCCATAATTAATTGTTTATGTTAAAAAATTGTAAAAAATAAAAATTACCCAAAAAAAAAGGAAATGGAATAATAGACTCATTCCATGTTTATATCCATCATTGTAATACAGCTGTGCAGTGTTACAAGATTATATTGTTTTACACTTTAATCTCTTAACCCCCGCCTGAACCGAGGACATTTCTCCAGTTTGGCTTTACCCAAATCTAAAAGCTTCTTGGGGAAAAAAAAGCGTCAACACAGCGACAAAAATGAGAAGAAAACAAGGATAAAAATGGAACACAAAAAAGTGACGAAAAAGCCACAAACAGAAATTAGACAAAAACTCGATAAAAAGCAGCAAAACGGTGCAACAAAAAAGTGGCAAAAATGAGATGGAAAAAGATCCATTTAGATGACTTTTGTAGGTCTTAGCTTTCAAATGAGGAGTTACACTGGCCTATAGATTGTAAGCACCAGTCAAGAAGCTTTTAGATTTGGGTAAGGCTGAACTGGAGAAAAAACATTAATAGCAATAGGGCCTCAGCAATAGTGTGCACCATATTAGTTCTTACCTTTTGTGGTCTCGCTCTCCCGCACCAGAAAAGTCCCTCGTCTGTTCTGTAGGTTCAGGAGCAGCCTTTCCGAGTCCCGCCGAGTGATCTTCCCAAAATACCACCTGCCAACGAGAGGGGCTGATCAGACACAGACAAGCTACTATTGAGCTCCAAGGCCTGCTTTTAGAAGACGACCATTATCACGCTCTTCAAAAACAAGTACTGGCTTAAGATTAATTCAGCATGAGAGTGGAACGGAGTGAATGCCAAGATGAAACCGGGTCTGCACTGAAGCAAGGCGAGAGGCTAAACCCCCGACTATATAAAACAAGGAATACATAGGAACTCATGACTGAATAATCAACAAGTGGTAACGGCAAACATGTTTTTATTTCTATACAAGATTATGTGCACTTTACAACAATGTGATAATGGCCCTGTAAAAATGTTCCTGTTCTCCTTTTCAAGTGCCAGAAAAAACTAGATATCAATTTAAAATCAACAACAAACTATGTAGGCACATAAGAAAACAAAGCAAGGTCTACCGTTGAATACCAGCTGAATTTTACTTTCCGCATGCAGCACTTTGGAAACTAAAGTGGATACTGGAATTGTTCTCACCAGCCTTCGCAAAAGCTGTATTCGAATTTAAAGCAGAACTAAGTAACTCATGCCTCTAGAGCAGGGGTGTCCAAACTTTTTCATGGGGGGCCGAATATTGAAGCGTACACAGGGTGAAGAGCCATAGATCGGGGGTTAGTGCTGTGAAATCTTCGACTAGCAGAGGTTTAAATTGTGCCCCATACCTTTAGTTACGCTTAAAACCTTCATGCCAGCTCTGTCTCACAATAAAATGTTACTTGTTGGTTAGAATTGTGTAGAATTATTACATTTCAAATTAAAAGGACCATCTATGATGACGTGTACCGATTGAGGAAGAAGGCCGAGGGCCACCAAAATTGGTCTGAGGGCCGCACTTTGGACACCCCTGCCCTAGAGGCTAAGCACCACTGCAGGTGTCGTAGCATGTTGCAGGAGAGAGGGATATTGTACATTGTGCCACAACTCAATGACACAATGGAGATAATTTGTTTCACTCAAACTTGCTGTAAATACTGCTAAAGTGGCGCTAGCCTGCAGTTAGCTTTGCCCGTTAGCTTCTTCTTCGTGATTCTATTAGTGTGTATTGCGCCTCTGACCCGGAGGCAGGGAAGTTGCAAGTGTGGTTTTCTGGACAGACACACCAGGGGGAGATGAAAGACCCCCAATCATCCATTAACACTTGTATTGTGGTTGAGAGAAGTTAGTCTTGTGCCCTGTATCTATGTATAGTTTGAATGATCATAAACACTGGAGTTCAGGGTTTAGGATTATCTATAGTTCCATAAAACTCTGAAAACCATAAAAACCTACTGATGAGTTATATCCGATCGGGAAAATGACCGCAATATTTTACAAGTAAAACTATTCTATTATTCTCGGATTAGGTCTAAAAGTCTAAAGTAGAAGATAAAAAGGGGACAAAACAGGAGTATAACAACGCAGCACAACCTCTTAATCAGGTCGAAGCAGGAAATAAGACTAAACCAGGACTAAAGCGAGACTAAACATGAACTAAATAAGGAGACTAAACCAGGATTTAAGCCTGTCTAAGCAGAGGTATTGAGGAGATCCCATAGATACAGACGGCATCTTTGCAAATGCCCATATATGGACATGTTCGAAGCAGCCAGAGGGAAAACAAAGAAGAGAAATAACTTAACTTTATCCCATTTCTCCACCATTGCTTTAACAAATGCTGAATTAATAATATATTTTTCTAGAGAGGAGCAAAGAGAGGAGCAAAGTGGTTCAACAGCCCATAAATAAAATGGACAATGCTAACCAGGAAGTTATGTTAGCTTCATGCTACGTATGCTAACACTAGTGACGCGATGCTACTGTAATGAGTGCCGTTTTTTCGCTTTACTGAACAATTTGCTGACAAAACATCCATATGGACACGATTTTGGCTTAACTTTATTGATGTGTGATAAATATGTTCATGTGTTTTTGCTTTCTTTAGTTTAGTCAGTTTAGTTTAGTCTTTATTGAAAGACATGGATTATAGCTAAATAGCTAGTTTCCATCTGCAGTCCCTGGTTACATGAATAATATACAGTAACATGTAATTAAAGTACAGGTAAAAACAAATATATACCATATCGTATCGCATATATCGTTATCGCGATATAGTTGTAATTTTTTATATCGTTCTGGACACGATATAATGTATGTCACGCTCGGCTCCATCAGAGCAGCATAAACACTGACTGTAGAACAAAATGAAATTAAGGATGTAAATTGCTTGAGTAGATCATATTTGCAAGGAATTTAGTATATATATCTGTATTAATCTTCCAAATAGGCTGGGATTCTGAAGTAATTTGTCCATTGTCAATTATATCGTCAAATATATCGTTATCGTGAGATTTCTTAAATATATCGTGATATAGATTTTACGCCATATCGCCCTGCCCTAGTTGGTACGTCAACCAATCACAAGTCATGAGAGTGAAATGTCTACATGTATCAATCAGCTTAACCCTGACCCTGCCCTACCACTAAACTTAAGGATAGTGAGCTGGTGCCTAATCAATAGAAGAGGGGGAACATAGGTACCGGGGAACATAGGGCTGACCCCATTCATAGTCCGCCAGAAAACGGCTAAAAAGTGTGAAAATTGTGATTCCCATGAGAGGTTTTCTTCCCCCTCGGCTAGGCCACGCCCCCGTTGCCGTCTGTATCTATATACTGTATATCTGCATTATTCAACCAATACAAGTATTAAAAGTGAAATGCTGTATACTCTTCTGCTTGTATGGAGTCGGACGGCGCCACGTAGTTGCTGGGGATGTATCCGCTCTGTCCGGAGGTGAGTGAGCGGGCCAACCACCAGTCGCCTTCTCTATAATGGCAAAAGACACAGACATTCAAAAGATTGTCACAGTATTACCCATATTAATCATCTCAAAGTTCAATCTCTACTCTAAAGTGCAACAAACGAAACCGATTAAAAAAATATGCTTAAAATTGGACCAGCATATTTTCAAATCTTACTTTCACACCATGAGGCAAAAAGGATGCTGCATTTCAAACATAAACGTAATATAAACACACACGAGCCCTGGTCTAACAGTGTGAAGTTCATCATCTATTTATATGCATTGGTTTGTTTTCAAGTTTAGCTATGACTCATTCTTACTTCAATCTGGACAGACTTGTGTACGACCGAAAAGTTAGTTTGGTCATGAATAAATGATCAAACATGATGGACCATAATTTAAAAGGCTAATTAAGTCATTGGAAAAACTAGCCTCAAGTTACACTGATGGATCTGTTTTTATGTTTTGGGGTCGTCTGATTGAAAGGGAGAAATGCAATGGGTGCGTTGGGAGCTTATAGACCCACAACATAGTCCTTTGTAGTTCATTCTGTTCATTTATTTATGTAGCTTTTTAGTTTACAAAATATCTAGAGATTTGGTTCTTCTTTTGGTTAATTTTGTTTTTGTTTAGCTTCATTCAGCAGAGGCATGACTCAAAGAAAACAATCTTTCACTATAGATACGCACTTGGATCATATTCTCAATGTTCCATTCTGAGTGAACACATGAGAAATGGCATCTGCATATCCTCTGTATCAATCAACAAAATTAATATTGTATTAATGATAACGCAAACGTCTCTCCACATGTAAAATAAACTTCCTCCAAGATCATTTATCTAAAGTTATGCTGCGTTCCAGTTATGTCGGAAGTTGGAAAATCGACCAGGATCAAACGTTATCGCTCTCAGCACTAGTAATTCCTAGTTTTCCTTTTAAAGGGGGGGTATTATGTAAAATCGACTTTTTCAAGCTTTATATCATGTTATTATGTCATTCCCTCATTAAACACATGCCTGGAGTGTTGCCTTGGCTCATTCACATATTTTTGAGTAATCAGTAAAAACTTAGACGGCAGCCATTTTAGGTGTAGCTATGCCTCAGTCCTCCTAGGAACGCCCCCACCTCCTGGAGACGCCTCTGGACCTTTCGTCACCAGCCAAGCCACCAACCACTGCTCCTCAGCTCAGCAGAGGCCCCTCCCCGCACAGTGTTGTTGTTTAGATGCCACAGCAGTGTGCTGAAGGGGGCGTGTCGGAAAGCTTCTTAAAGAGACAGAGGCCTATTTCAAGACGTTCAGTCCAGCCATTTTGAGAGAGCAATTTTATTCAAGGCAGTTATTTTAATTTACTTCATATACAGACCAACAGAAGCTTACGTCATCATTGTAGTATGCTATAGACTGGTGCTATGTGATTGAAAAAAGCATAATACCCCCTCTTTAACCATCAACCTCTTAACCTCCGCCTTGACCGAGTTCGCATTTTCTCCCGTGTTACCCAAATCCATAAGATCATAGCCCATAGGCCAGTGTAATGCCTCATTTGAAAGCCAAGACCTACAAAACATCTAAATGGAGCTTTTTCCTCGCATTGTCATCACATTTTGCCACATTTTCATCAGTCTTTGTAAATTTTTTAGTTGCTCTTTTGTAGCGTTTTCATTCCACATTTTTTGTTTCACTTTTTCATCACTATTTTGTCATGTTTGTGTCATTTTTGTTCCACATTTTTGTCACTTTTCATCGCGTTTTTGTCGCTCCTTTGTTGCATTTTCATCCTTGTTTTCATCACTTTTCTGTTGCTCTTTTTGTTGCGTTTTCGTCTAATTTGTGTCGCTATTATGACACTTCTTTCAAAAAGCTTGTAGATTTGACTAAAGCCAAACTGGAGAAAATGTGCTCGGTTCAGGTGGGGGTTGGGAGGTTAATGGAGACGTTAGCAACAGAACAGTAAAGCCTATCTGTTTCGCGTTGACATTTAACACGTTTATTTGGGAAACATATTCGGTTTATTGTAGCTTTACATTTGTTACATGTCACGTAGCCCAGTGCTTAATTTGAGGGTTTCCCGCAGCGCTTTCCTGTTTAGGCGGTCGCTTAAACAACACCGGGCTGCCGCCTTAAAGGGATATTTCAGGATTTTTGACATAGGGCCTCATTTCCTAGTTATCCAGAGTGTTGTTGATGTCTAGAGATATTCTTAAATTCATGCAGTTCTTATATTTGAAGAGTCTAGTGGCGCTAGGCTAGGGCAAAGCTAAAGCATTTCTATGGTATCAGTTAGCCTGCATTAAAAACAGTCTGACCCACTCCACAGTGCACCTGAGGCAAATTGCTTATGACGCCAGACTAACCATATAAATGTCTGTGTCGATAGAATAATTATAACCATTTGGCATTTAAAATAACTTATATTTGAGCAGCATCAGCTTCGTGGCTCTAAGCTAACGCAGCGGCGGAGTGATCTGCGAGAAAATAGTCCCTCAAAATGCGGTAATTCATGTGATACAAGGTCAGTTATATTTCAAAATTATTCTATTGCACTGTGGAGTGGGTCAGACTGTTTTTAATGCAGGCTAACTGATGCCATAGAAATGTGTTAGCCTAGCATTAGCCTAGCGCAACTAGACTCTTCAAATATAAGAACTGCATGAATTTAAGAAGAAAAAATATCTCCAGACATCAACAACACTCTGGATAACTAGGAAATGAGGCCCTATGTCAAAAATCCTGAAATATCCCTTTAACTAACTTCTTTCACACACAAAAAAACAAACTTTTTTTTTGTATTTTCTTCTGGCGTTGATGATCGCGAACAAGCTGCATGTGCGAGGCAGGTGAAATATATACAACTCGACAGAGCAGTATTACTACTTTTGTTTTATATTTGTATTTTAACTGTAACTCAGCTACATTTTTGAAACAGTAACATGTAATACAAACGTATTACATTTTTATAGCTGTAACTACTAATACAGAATATATTACAGTTTTAAAGTAACTTGCCCAACACTGGGTATGTGTACACTTGTATTTGTGTCCATGCAGATTAAGGTAACCCAGAAGCCAACGTGCATTGTAGCCCTAATGTATTTTACATTAACATGCCTCCTGGTCATCCACAGAAAAGCGCAGATGAAAGAGTTTAAATGCCCAAACACAAACATATATAGAGAGCTAAGTGCACACAAGGACGAGAAAATGGAAAGGCAAGCACAACCTTTTGTTTCACTCAGCAATGCAGTAAAAAAAAAAGTTTACTGGTTTGTCCGTGTGGATGTGTGCGAGAAAAACAAAAAACAAAGCTTGGGAACAAAAGGTTGTGCAATGGATTTACAGAGTTGAGTGTTACTGACCTGAAGCTGTACTTTTTCCTGAGAAGAAACCAAACCATGGAGCAGGAGGAAGAGGAGAGAGACAGACAGAGAGCGATACATCAAAACACCGCGGCAAGCAACAAGAAAACAAAACAGGAGCAGACGAGAGCAGCAGCAGCAGCAGCAGCACTGAGGGGGGACAGAGGAGCGCTGCAGCGTGGGGCCAGACCGCAGGGACCGGAGGCAGACGGGTCTTTGCTCGAATGGATTTTTAGAGCTGGTTTCTAAAGGATGATTCAATAGCTTTATCGGCATAGAAGTCCCATAAAAAAAGAACATATAGGACGCCTCCTTGGACACACCTTGGGTTCAGATTTCCCCCACCAGTGTCAACTCAAAAATACAGACCGCAAGGACAGACTATACACTAAATATGTGAATATAAATGCCAACGTATTACAGATCATTTAAGTCCAAATGCGCCATCTGCTCCAAGGATTATTGTTGTATTTGGTATTAGTCTAAACCGATACTTACATTTAAATATATGGGCCTAAAACACTGCCTTGAGGTCCTTCATAAATGTAAACTGCATTCAATAAAGAGACTCAAAACTAATAGACAAAGACATTTTTTTTTACATATAGGTTCGATGTCATGTCAACAGAGCAACTGTAGTAAAACTCGAAACATAAGCCAGATAATATGCTCCTATGGGCTATATACGCGAGTGTCACATGACTTCTTCCCATACGTCCCCATATTTCCCTATAAAATAAATAGCTCAAGATTACATGGCAGGCAGTGAGTTACTGATGGACAGTCACAGCCTAATGGTAAAAAACATCACGTCAGGAGCAAAGAATTCACCGAAGGAAATGTCCTGCTCATCACGGTGTTTATGTCTTGAAGCTAACGGCTAGCGCGAAATAAAATTAAAATAGCACCAAGATTTTGAACGAGCCGCTCAAACAATAATCGTCCTGTTTTTAGTATAAATTTTAGTTGTTTAATTTTGTGGTGTTGTTTTTTGCCTTGCCTTTTAACACGTAGTCAGTAACTTCCCATCAGTATCTCACTGTCATTGATGTTTTCTTTAACTTTGTCTTTAGCAAGACATCGCTAATCGCTAACTAAAGTCGCCAAGACTGCGACCTCCATAGAGCTCACTTCCACTTTTCCGATACTAGGTCGTGAATCACATGGTGGTGGGTCCACAGAAAGACGGCCTCATGGTTCTAACCGGGCCTGTTGGTCTCTCATAAGGGGCTTCTGAACCGCTCTTTGTCTGACCCGTCAACTAGGACCTGTTTGCCATGGGAGACCCTACCAGGGGAACTAAGCCCCCGACAACAGAGCCTCCAGGCATCATTCGGGCGCTCAAACCCCTCCACCACGTTAAGGTGGCGGTTCCAGGAGGGGTAAACAAGATCTAAAAGGGTTTAAAATAGATCGAAATTTGACTAAATACAATCTCAACACATCACTCCAATGCATTTGAAATGATTTCTAGTAAATAAAACTGAATAAAGTCTAAAAATGCATGGACCTCTGCTATAATCTGGCATATTTACAGCGGACATGTGCAGCTGTTCATTAATATGCACTGTCCCTATCAAATAAATAAATAAATAAAGAAATAGCACATCCCAAATGTTCTCAATGGGGTTAAAATCTGAACTCATGCTCCCTGAACTACTCCTACACAACGTGCGCCAGATGAATCCTGGCATTGTCACCTTGGAATATGCCCGTGCCTCAGGGAAGAAGAAACCTATTGATGATCACACCAATCATTTAAATAAATGTATTTTATTCCATTTCTTGGGTGAAATGTTGCACAGTATGGCTTTGAATAGCGATACATTTTTACGGCTTACTTTGCCAGCCCCTGCTTTGTGGCCCCACACATAAGACTGTAACGGCAGCGGACATGTGGCAGAAGATAATGGGGGAAAGATCATAGAGAACACACTCGAAAAACACCACCGTCCTGATTTACCACCTCCAGACAGTTTTCAGGACAACTCTCTCCCTCTAAAATCCCGTCAAACATTTAGTCCCTCTTTGTGTATAACCGTATGGCATCTTAAGTTGTTTTCATATAAGAGCGCGGAGGAGGTAATTGGGGTGTTGCGGTAATCTGTGTAAAGTCTATGATGACAAGTGTAGCCAAAGAGAGAAGCAGATCATTAGCCTGCAGTGCGTAATGCGCCAGATGGAGGGTTTTCAGCGTCTGGCTTCGTCTCATTCACTACTCACTCACTCGCGTCGTAGCTAATTCCTTTGCTCGTGTGTTTTCGCGAATACGGTATGTAACGCTGAGGAAAAACAAGACGTTTGAAGGTGGCGACTTACGTGTTGTTGACAATTTGCAGCCGGTCGCCTTTCCTAAATGTGAGGTCCGAGGCCGTGCGGGATTCATAGTCGTAAAGGGCGACAAATGTAGTCACACCTCCTGCAGACAGAGAACACATGCAGAGAAATGTTACGAGTTACAAAGGTCAAATGTGATGTTAACTTCAGTGTACAGGCAATGGTTGATAAGGGTCATCGTGAACTCATCATTTGTTTAAAAGCATTATTCCTTTGACATGATATGGTTAATACTGTGTAGCATAAAAGGTCAAAGATTCTCTAAATAACAGTGTGTTATTTCTGATTGTTCCATGTCTAATCTAATGTATTGAAGTGTGGGGAAGCGCCAGCAAAACCTATAATAATCAAATTTTCCTTTTACAGTCACTGGAAGTGGAAAGAGACCCAACAAATACGATATTTATACAATTCAAAACACTGAAATGTAATGAATTTGTAGAATAAAACTTCCACACACAAAAAAAAAGTATAATCTGGAGAGTTTACTGGACAATTTGCAAAACAGATTTAAAAAGAGAGAACGTTTAAAAGTGTAAATCATCTTATTTTTATTTATTTTTTTGGCACTTATCTGCTTTTGCAAGTGGGCTATCCACGAGTGTACACATATTCATTTATTTATTTCTACTTTTTTTTTTTTTTTTTTTTTTTTGCTGAGATCCCCGGGGTAATTTTTTGTCTTTGTTTGTCTTTAATGTAAAAATAATAAAAAAGATAATAATAAAAAAAAAAAAACTGGTGAAATGATCTCAATAACAATAAAGACCAATGTTACCTGAATTTGAATTTTTATGTTTTATTTTGCTGTCTTCATGTTGTAAGGTGACGTATGCTTAATAATCATTCGTTTAATTCAATTATCATCTGCAAAGATGATCTCAATCAAAGGAGTCAGTCTGTGGAAGTGTCTTGATTGTAAAAATAAAGATTCAAGTTCATTAACGAGTTTAAGAAGTTTGTATAATCTTCAATGTTATAGAAATATGACACTGCAGAGTAGCAGATCAACGTTTGTTATATGTATTATTGTCTATTAATGTCTTGTAATTGATAAGACAGCAGCATGAGACGGCTCAAATGAGACAGTTTTAACACTTTTGAAAATATTACTTATTTAGATGGATAACATCCATCGTAAGTAATACAGTAATTGTCATTTTATTTCAGTGAAGCAGAAATTTGATGCAGAAAAGTTATTTTATTTTTAAGCTACTGACAGGAAGTGACATAGATAGAGGCAAAGTTCCATAGCAGTTTGACTCATTTCCCATTGACAAGCCATGGCAACCATTTAAAATTGTTTGCCTCTATCTATGTCACTTCTAGTCAGTGCCCAATAAGGAAGTGAAACTATAAACATCACCAAAAATGTCAAACTAAAGAAAATGGGTACCTTTTTTTTTTTTAGCAAAATCTTCAATATAGTGTTAACCTAGCCTGGTCTCACCATACCCTCGTACTCATTTCGTACAGAGGGTCTGGATCTTCACAATTGAGCTCCGTTTTCAGGTGGGACCTTTTAAAGTTTGAAACGATTGGCTCTGATTTGACCCATACGCTAGCGTTTGGTCGTGAAGTATGTAATGCGCCCGAGTGAGTGAAGCTATCAAATGCTTGACATCACCTGCACCCGCCTCCCCCGCTCGCTGAATGGTAGATTGAAATTCACCGCTGCAACGCGGCCACTGAGATCATACCCAGACGTAACATGTAGGAAAATGATCATTGACTGGAGTTTACAGATGGCTAAGGCCAGGCTAGTGTTAACCATGTTCTAGCAAAAAGTGTGTCTAATGTGTCATATGCACTTTAATGAATTTGTGTCGATAATGGGCAGACATCATCAGGTTATTACTTCTTTCATTCACATGTTAAATGCTGTTGCTATCTGCTAATGAAATAAAAAATACAATGAAAAATGAAAATAAGCAGTTATAAATATATATGAAGACATTGGGGCTTGGGGATGAACCAAGGTGAAAAACACAAAAGAAAACAGTCAAAGTTAACACTCAGAAAGCTGATGTAGCATGGTGCTTAAGGCTGCGACAAAGCTGTAATAAATAAGTGGCTGACAGTGAGTGCTTTTGCCTCTCAGAGTTGTTGTTGGATGGCTGTATATTTGGCCGTCTGCTAAAAAAGATTAGTCACTGACAAGTCACTATACAACTACAGAGTACAAAGAACTTTTGTCAAGTCTAAGGTCAACTTTATTGTTGTAAATACCACCAAATAAATATGATGAAAGACAAATGTATTTGATCAAAATTAAGATGGTGCCATGTATTTTGTGAAAGTGGCATGTAAGCTAAATCCTCACATACTTGTGTCTAAACGCATTCCCAACATTCCTAGTGCATTTCTAACATCAATGTAAAGTGTCTTTGTAGGAGAGAGGGGAAACGTGGCTCTTTTTAGCAGGTTAATGGGTTCTGTGAATCGCGCTTCATCGGATTCAATCACTGCTCTGTCGGACAAGGGCCGGGCTCGGACAGAAAAAAAAACGGCCCAATCTGCACTCTACTGGACACATATCAGGTACAGGGCCTTTAAGTTTTCAGATTTTATAGAGGTTTTATAATCATAACAAAACTATGGACCATAAAGTCATGCAATAAACATGACAAATGGTAGACAAGAGAGATTTTCTGCTGGACTGGCTCCACCAATCATTTATAAATGAAAGAAACCTTTACACCTGCATTGAGGCAACAGGCAAACAATCGCCAGGAGCACTTCAACCTTTTCCATGCAGCTGATTATCCGCTTCTTTCCAATAGGAGATATTGACTTTCAACCCACTGGCGCCTGATCATCCGTGAAGGACACTGCTCCCTGTATGTATCATAACAGCCTCTACAGCTTTCTCGCCCTCACCTTCCTATAATGAAACATGTGCGCCTGAAATATCACGCCGTAAATATCGATCCAGCTTCGTCGTATTTTCAGAGCCGAGCCAAATGAACCCGGCCATCTGTTCCAGACGCATCACGGCCTAATGGGAAGGGAAAACCGGGCACACCTTAACTTATAGTGACAGAGGAAAAACAGCTTTTAATTAAGACCACCGTAGATCGCCCCCCGTCATGAATATTTAAACGCTTCTCGGGTAAATTATGTCAAAGGAAATCCTACAAATCTTCCGACGTGAGCCAAAAGTTGCAGATAATGAAAACAGGTGGCGCAGGATCAATGTAAACAAATGAAACCATCTGCTGTATTTAAATAACTGGAAATGCACTTCATCAATTGTTAAACTTATCAACCTGATGGAACTTATAAAAGCCCATAATGCTAAAGGAATAACACGAGGCAGCGCGATATAAACGAGGAAAAGAATATGAGGCTGATATAGGAGAGTAGTGCTCTGTGCTGCTTATAATAAACCACTCCTCAGTCGACATCCCCTTTTTATTAATAAGCGACGCCCTCCTCGCAGTCACATAGCGCAAAAGCTGCTCCACATGCAAGAAGACATGTGTCCAACGTCACTTATCGAGCAATGTTGTCCTTGTGGCAGGCGGAAGATCTGGCCCCCATGTTTTTTTTTCAAGAATTTACACCAGGCAAATTTTGAGCAATATATATCATAATCATTTAACAAACTTGATATTTTCCCCTTCCTTCATCTGTTACCACTGTATCATATACCAGGTGCAAAACAAGTATCATAGTACTCATTTTTTGCAATCATTCTCTCATTCACATATCCAATTTGAGGCTTTAATACGAGCAATCGCCACATCCTGGGTCTGTGGTAGACAATTTGATCTTTTAAACAATAATAACAGTCCTATGATATTCAAAAACAATGTTCACAAACAGAGCATTGCTTCCCTGGTGCTGTAACAGATCGGTTATTTAATAAAACAGCGTTAGAGGCCAGGATGCGTCAGCTGTTGCCGAACATTCACCAAAACATCCGGTGGAAAATCACGGAAGCAAAAAACAGTGATCACTCAAATACTGCAATACTGGCCTTTCCAAATTCATTTTTTTTTTTTTTTTTTCAGCTCGAACCTGCGATTTTGCACCAGTCTTGATAAATGACCGCATTAGTTTTACTTGTATGTGCCATTGTTGCTTCCAATTGCTAACCCTGCCACAACTACCACCTCTACTTTAAATATAGGTATTACTTTGTGCAATAACTAGCCTCTTTTCTCTTTCTGCTAGTATTACCTTTGGAAACTTTACTCCTCCTACTCAGAGGCCAGTCACAAAGTGAATTCACTTAAAAGGTACTATACCTGATTTTTTTTTTTTTTTTTTATTGTAATGGAAGGAAATTAGTTTTGTCCTCCTTTAGAATATTGTAAACTCAGACATTTGTGGGAAAGACATGATGCACTGATAAAGCATCTGTATAAATGTGATGAACTTGCAGGCTAGTTTACTTCTATTTCTATGACAGTGGCCCTGAAAAGTGACCCTGTTAGTTGTGAAACGTGTCTATAAAACAGAATTGAGATGAAAGTTAGGAATGACTTTGGATCAAAACCAACATTTGGTTCTTTTGTTTGTAACAAAAGAATATCAGGAAGAGAGCCTTTAATTACAGTGGGTTTTAAATGTTGAATATTTTTTATTACATAGTTGTTTATTTGTTAAAGTCCTTTGTTATTTTTATCTGTGAAAAGCGCTATACGAATAGTTTTACTTTATATTAGCTTAAGCAGAGTTTTAGAGACTTATTACTTTTACTACATTTGAAGGATAAACACTTTCTACTCCAATACATTTCTTCTCCAAAGTATAAAGTTGACGGTGTGACGTCCCATTTAAAAGCCTTTTGCTGCAGAAACATCTGTGTGTGTCTACATCAATGCCACTGACTCACAACAAAATCAAATCAATTCCAAGTTGTTTTTTTTGGGCCCAATGTCACAACAGCAGTTGCCTCACCGGGCTGTACAAATATGGCTGATTTACAAACAGGAACAGTTTGGAAATCCGTCATGACACAGACGACGAAATGTATAAATCCGAATGAGCAGATGGATGGTTGCCCCCGACAACAATAAAATCCCGGTGGCTGCTCCAGTACAAGCTGATCCGACCAGAAATGACTAAATATCCTCTCACCTGACAGCGGTCCCCGATGTGGCGACGTGAGGGTGCCTGTATGGTCCACTCCGCCGAACAGGGCCAGCTCCGGGGTGTTGGTGGGCACATGCGTGTTCTGCCCCTGGTGCCCGCGCCGGCCCGTGCCCACCGCAGGGCTCCGGTTGGGGGTCTGCGTCTGCTTGGCCGGGCCCAGGTGGTGGAAGTGCCCGCTGTCCGAGCCGCTGCCGATCGTCCCGTCCAGGCTCATGGACCGCTGACCGGGCTCCTTCGGCTTGCTCTTGCCCGCCCCCATGAGCTGACCTGGGAGAGGGAGAGAGGGGCAAGTGAGGGTTAGTCATGGAGCGCAACGGGACAAAGGGAGCAAACTGGCCACAGATATGTTTAGTAGAGTTTTAGTCGCCGATATAGCCCGGTCAAGGTCACTGCTGTCCTGCTTCTGTACGGTTAAAGTGCATGTTATTGAGGAAAACAAAGTGAAAATATTGGTGACTATGTGATTTCTTTACTTTACTCATTCTGCGTTAAATACAGTCATCCGGCCCCCGCAGCAAACAAAGGCACTCCTCATTTCTTTATAGTGTACACAAAATACAGTATCATTGCGCCACAGACCGTGTGTGGGATTACCGGATCCAATGGCTGAAAACATTATGCAGTAAACAAAACAAAAAAAGTGCTTTCTCTAAAATATAGGGGTGCAACTAATGTTTATTTTTGGTATATTTGAGGATGTGTTGCTGGAGTAAACTTAGAGTGTTTGTAGGAAGCTCTTCGTGCTTTAAAAAAGTGACTGAAACAAACAAAAGCAAAAACTTTAGGAACTGGAGGCTGCACTGCACTGATTGGGACTTTATTTTCTGAGTGGATGACTGCCCTGAGACACGGACAGAAAATATTTATGAAATGTACAGTGTGCACTCTACAAATAAAAACAATTAAAAAAATGCTACATTTATAAATCATTGTTGCTCTATTTTGAGACTGTGTAAACCAGAAAACAATTAAATCGATTGAATAGTTGTTAAACAATTTCAATAATCGATTGTTCAGCTGTACTAACCTAATGCTTATTACCAAAACCCCTGCGTTCACCAAACAAGATTAACTATAGTGCAGTCCAGGCCAAGCATTCACATGAGATACGGCATATCCACATATATTTTGACATAAAGTAAGTAGAGGTGTGTATTTTTATACTACCACTGTGTAAAGATGCACATGCAGAATAACTAAGCAGCGTGCAGGAACCAATAAACTGAGATAAGGAAAACAAGTCGGCGGCACATGCTTGTGAAGCTCCCAAACAAATTTTATTTTTCACACCGAAAGAGTGACGTTTCAGGTGACAACTCCACCCTGTATCAGACATGTTACCGATTTCATGTCTGACGAAGGGTCGGGTTGTCGCCTGAAATGCCACTTTCCTTTTGGTGTGAAGAATAATGCTTCACAAGCCTGCGCCGACTTTCCCCATTTTCCTCAACCTTGTATTTTTAAGCAATAAGATGCGCATTACAAGTACCTTCAGTGTCCAGTGCTCGCCACCCGCTGGGGTCCACTCTGTACTGTTCCCTAATTGCCAACAGCACATCCCTGGAGCTGGTCCAGGTTTAAGTTTAAGCACTGTTCAGTATGCAAACAGGCAGTCCGCTAACATGCATCCAAGGTCACTGCTGTCTACTGTTTGATCCAATCCACGAGAATCAATAAGAGAAACTAAACCTTAAATAGAGCTCCTGTGGGCAGTGGATTCTCACTGTGGTGATGTGACAAGGACAAAAGCACAATGCAGGTAATCACGCACTTCCTCGTTACGGGAAAACCACTGAACAAAATAAGGCAGCTGCATGTTTTCAGTTCTGGTAGAAAATACGAGGAACAAGTTACGCCGTGACAAATTGCTGGGTTGCAGGTTCTAGAATGTGATGATGTCACCGGACCCAGTTTTTCCTATTAACACTTTCAAGTCGTAGCTCAAAAGAAAATGTATGAATTACAAAAATGATCATTAATATCAGTCACTGGTCCAAGATCTCTCTGTACAAGACCAAAAATGTCCTCAAAAACAAAATAATTTTTCCTCCATATAATAGTATTGGCCTTTAGAACGCTGTGATGTCACCTGCAACCCCGCAATACTAGAGCTCATATCTATTAGAATGAAGCGGGACATTTTAAAAGACAGTTTTATATTCAGGAGGAGGATAGGTAGTCTGGCCGTCTCACCCTTTGTCCCGCAGAAGCAGAGACAAGCTCTTCCTGTAACCATAATGCAATGGCGGCTGGCCCCTATGGACTTCCTATCGCTGGTCTTTAAGTCATTATTGAGCACAGGCTTGTCATTCTTACCTCCATGTGTTTGTCTTAACATGCGCAACATCGTCCTAATTTTATTCTTTTACTATTTTCATTTTTGCGCCCTATCCTAAATAACAGAGCTGGCTCCAAAAACGCAGTCCAGTGTTAGCATGAACAAGCTTCAGCTAGCCCGCGCCCGCTCCCTCAGTACACAACATTTCCTTCTCTTTTTGAAGGCGTCATAAGGGCAGCACGTGTAGGAGGACTGTGAGGGACGTGGGTGAGTGGGGAAAGCCAGGTGAGTGGGGAGTGGCAGAGCAGGGTTCACCTACTGATGAAAAAGAAAATCCAGGAGAATAGTTTGGGGCAGTACTTAGTAACTTATTTACCTTAATAAATCCTTTTCGTAGTCCCTCTGGGGGTAATACAAGTGTTAATGGGATGATTGGGGGGGTCTTTCATCTCCCCCTGGTGTCTCTGGCCAGAAAACCACATTTACAACTTGACTGCCACCGGACCGGAGCCACTAATACACACTAATGGAACCCACGAAAGAAGAAGCTAACAGGCTAACGGGCAAAGCTAACTGCGGGCTAGCGCCACTTTAAACAGTATTTACAGCTAAGTTTGAGTGAAAAAAATCATTTCTATTGTGTAACTGGATGTACAATATCCCTCCTTCCCTTTGTCTTTTCTGTCAGCGTAGTATTTACTCTCACGGACAATTAATAAGTTAAAGAAATCGCAACTTGCTACGACACCTGCAGTTGCGCTTATGGCCTCTAGGGGCAAGAGTTACTTAGTACTGCTTTAAACTCGAAATACAAAAAATGTGGTGGAAAGAACAGATATCGGCTCTGGACTGTAGTGAAGTACAACGTATTTATTATAACAGTGCAAGTATAAATTTTACTTTGTTACTTTCCACCACTGATTTCCTGTCTATCTGTATCTACTGACTTCCCCGTGGAGTTTTAGGCCCCTATACTCAATTGGATATAGGCCTATTTACACATTTCTCTGTAAACTCCCAATCTCCTCATGAAGTGGCCGGCCATGTTTGATAGCGGGACAGTTAGAAGCCCTTTGTGTCTGGCCCATGGATCTAATATAATGGCCTCTCTTCTCCCGACAGCCGCCCACAGATGTAACATTGTCGGAAAAAGGATGCGAGACAGCGACTTGATCCCAGAGCCAGGGGAACAGCTGCTCCGCGCACAAGTACACACAAGTACACGCTAACTACTACCCACCGCTGTCGGGGAAGTGCCGCATTCGCAGAGGAACAGTGCCGTTTCATGTGTCGGTGACTGTCTCTCTGCTCAGACTGAAATAGCATGGTCTCACTGTGAGTCACTGCGTGTCCCGAAGCGAACGCCGGACTGGACTGTGTTTGTTTTGTTAAGACGGTAAACAGTGAGATCAGGAGAGGGCTGCGTTCAAAGATTCATACGCCGATTGTTATTTTAAAAAAAGCACGGCAGCTGGACAAGGTGCTCAATGTAGATCATCTAATGTGAGAACCTCTGGGTACCTCACGATAACCTAACGATAACGATTTACCTTTCATTTCCTTCTCATGTACATTGTTCCCCTTTTTCTTAAATAAAAGAGTGAATTTATCATTAAATGGGCCAATTGATCCGTCTGTGGCAGATCACTTCCGTTACATTTAAATACACACAAAACCACAATCCCGTTTCCAAAGGAATAAATTAAACATAATTTAATCTTAATTATAATTATAAACACTATCATTAAAAGTAAAGCATTTGTGTGACAGTGTTTGGTCCAAGTGCTTAATAGTCCTGCCCTCTACTGTGCTGTCTAAATCTTAACCATTATTGGCCTCTAGCACTGTTGCCTCATGAATATGCATGATTTTGCTCTTTAAAAGCATGATGTCATCAAAAGTTAATATCACAATAAAGAGTATTGGTATTGTATCGTGCAGACAAATATTGTGATATATTGCAAAAACTATATATTGTCACAGCCCTAATCCCAATAAGAACAGACGTAATATCCGAGATGTAGTCGTCAAGTCTCGGACCAGGAATTAAGACCCGTTTCTTAATTCTTTTCCAGGACTTGTGAATCGAATTGTGTACAAAGCCGAGGTCTTTGTACTAGAGTTGGACTTGTGGATTTCTGTGGTTAAAGCTAAAGGACTCGATTTGATTTAGCACTGAAGTCCGTTGCATTATTCTGAATTGGCTTAAACAAACAAGGTTTTGAATGATATTAGGTGAGCCGCTCACAGGAAACACATGTTTGTTTGTTCATTTTGTAGGTATTTTTCAACTATGAAATTATCTGTATTCAAATAAATGCTTGTATATTGGGTGAAATGTTACGCGGTGTAGCTTTAAATGCCTTTATGTTTTATAGGATGGTGAGTAGACACTGCTTGGGATAAAACCTCTCCAGTGTTGCTTTACATTGAGGAGTGCTTGCTAAGTATTAATAAGCCTAAAGGTACGTGCACTGCACACCTAACCAGACAAATCGCGCTGCCACTTCTATTTGGTCGCTTGAAAGGCTTTGCAATCAGTCGCATGTGTTCACTTCAGGGAGTCACTGCTGCAGCGAGATTCTTGTGATTGAAAATGTATCATCTGCATAATCTTATTGAATCATCATCATTGTGTTTTGAATATGTTTGAATATAATCATCTTGGTGAACTTTAGCACACTAAACTACTGACCAGTGTTCGACCTGAACTGTCTCCAGTTTGAAACTTTTGGAGATGACCTGTCCGATCTGGTTTACCTCTTCTGTTATTTTATTGTTTCCTTAGGAATGATGCTAATCTTACTGTTGTTCCGTCTCCTATCTGCTGGCTGGACTATATACTCGAGTAGAGGTAGACCTGAGACTTGATTAAGATTTTGGTGTGATCACATATTGTCTGTCAGTCTCACTTGTATTTTTTATTGTTTTATTCATTTGCTTTTCACAAATTATCATTTTCTACTGCTCATAATAAATCACCAAAAGACAAACGGTTTGATTTCCTTGATTAGTAATTTCTGCAATTACATTCTGAAAAAAATAAATAATAATAACTTAGCGCTGTTGCTGCTAAGCACCAAGATGTGAATGAAAACTGGCTCCTGATTCTCTGCTTGTGCTTTGGTGACAGTGGAATAGTTTTACTACATTTCTCTGACACTTGAGGCAAATATCGCCACTTCTCCCTCGCCTCCCCCGGACATTATTTCAATATGTGTGTGTTTGGAGTGTGCAGTACCTGCCTGTCCAGCCTAATGATAAAATCCCCTTTAAAACATGTTTGTAATCCAGTGCGTTATTTATTGCGTCCGTGTTTTCATACGTTTATTGAAGCGTATGATTCCTCTGATCCGAATGCCTGGGCTCGGGAAAGGCATTTCACAGCTGCTGCGTTGTCATAAAGCATTTCCTCCTCTTTTCAGGCGGTGTTTCCGTTTCACTTGTGTCTTTATGATGTAGTAGCGGTGGTTTTGTTGCTCCAAATTCAGATGATCAATTTTTTCCTGAATGTGTGTTTGGACTCCACGCTCTCCTCACACCGCATTTTTATTTTATTTTTTTACCTTTAGCAGTCTGTTTAGGGTTACAGGTTAGGGATAGGATTAAGGTAGGCCATGAACAAGAATATTATTAATGGCCCATGAGCATGGTAGTTGGTAAAAGTATTGAGCAGCTTATTCATATCTTTACACTCATATTATTCATGGACTATTCAAATCAAACTTTATTTCATACAAACAAACAAAATTAATTACTAATGCTGATTAATACCTTATTAATGAGCCGAATGCCCATCTCGTGGGTCAATCAGGCTCCTAATTTCGGCCCAAACAAACCACACCGCCATTGAAATGTGTGAGCGAGTTTAGGTAGCGGAGCGTGAACACTGAAGTATATTGAGCCATAACCGTGAACTATAAGGCTTACGGGCATTGGTTTACAGACTATAAGTGTCAAGTGACATTTCTTGAAAGCGAGGGAAAAGTCAGGGCGGCGGCTCCGTAGGCAGGAGCGGACCATCGCGGACAGGGGAACGACAGGACCTGGGATCAGCCCGACACAGACACCCTCACTTTTTAAATAATTTGAAATAGTCTTGGAATCACAGGGAAAAGTTTCAAAACGGTGTTGATATTAAATATAGTGGGTACATTTCCGTCAAATTAGCGACCGATTAGCTCTGTTGTACCATCAGATCACTCGTAAAAAAAAAATACAAATAAAGTACATTTAGATGGCAGAGCCTATATGTGTATGTGGATCTCTCTGGTCACAATTTAAAAAATATTTTGTTTACTGTCCACCTCCTTATTGACAAAAAAAAGATGGATTCTATGTTTTTATTTCTCATTTCAGTTTAAGAAATGTTTTTCTCACATATTTATTCCAACTATGTGAACAAGGACTGGTCGTCACTTTTGAAGCATCTCTTTGTATGAACGGCAGTTTCTGTCGTGTACGAAGCCCTGTTTGTAAAAATAGACTTTAAGCTAATATTGTAACAGGCTCCATGGCGACGACAAAAACACTTTAATCATCAACTTTCCAGCGGTTAAAACGGTCCAAATCAGAGCTTTCTTCGTTGCTTTACGCTAACTATCATTATCGTTTGGTAGCTAAAAGAAATTCCATTACCCATAATGCAACGGGCGACCCGAGATGGGCACTCTGCTTGTTATTCTTAATGAGCCCTTCCTAATTGGCTGAGATCAAGATGAAATCAGGTCTAAACTGGCTCTAAAGTGTCTGAAATAGATCCAAATTGGACTAAATTATGTCTAAACAGAAAAGCATGAATAAAATGAACTCTAATTAAAACGACTTGGGTCTAAAATTGCAGATCCCCCACGCAGTGTAGTGATTTATTCATTGCCATATTTTCATAAACATTATTTCCACTGCAACAGTACAATCCTTTCGGCACATACATTTCAATGATCTCCAGCAAAGGGGGGAAGTGCCTATAGCTGTGGGATGTGTAGGCGGGAAAGCATGGGCAGCTGTAGCTCTGTGGGTGTTTTAAGTGAAATAAGCATGAAACATAATTACACAGGTGCGGCAACAGAGAATGTGCATCTAATCCACACAAGACACACAAGCGTAGGAGCGCGTATAGGATTGTCAATTCAACTCCTGCCAGGATGTAATCGACTTCACCGGGGGGCAAGGCTTCCTGGTGCGCAGCAGCACTGAGTCATGGACCCGCAAGTGATGAATACAAGAGGCAAGCGCGTTTGATAAAGCGGGAATGCCAGAGTGGGGTATAGGGTCGCTCTGCATGGAAGATCAGAGGGATAGAATATAGAGTGTGTTTGACTGACAGGGAAAAGGCGGGAGAATCAGTAATGAGGAAAATCCAACTGAGCAGGAGAAGCCGATGATGTACGTATGTGGTGATAGTGGAATGACTATTAAAGCGGGGGTATTATGCTTTTTTCAATCACATAGCACCAGTCTATAGCATACACTACAATGATGACGTAACCCTCTGTTGGTCTGTATATGCAGTAAATTAAAATAACTGCCTTGAATAAAATTGCTCTCTAAAATGGCTGTACTGAACGTCTTGAAATAGGCCTCTGTCTCTTTAAGAAGCTTTCCGACACGCCCCCTTCAGCACACTGCTGTGGCATCTAAACAACACTACTGTGCGGGGAGGGGGCTCTGCTGAGCTGAGGAGCAGTGGTTGGTGGCTTGGCTGGTGACGAAAGGTCCAGAGGCGTCTCCAGGAGGTGGGGCGTTCCTAGGAGGACTGAGGCATAGCTACACCTAAAATGGCTGCCGTCTAAGTTTTTACTGATTACTCAAACATATGTGAATGAGCCAAGGCAACACTCCAGGCATGTGTTTAATGAGGGAATGACATAATAACATGATATAAAGCTTGAAAAAGTTGATTTTTATAATACCCCCCTTTAATAGTTGATGTTTCAAGTCCCACTCTAGTAGTTCATAATGCAGTTCTGTCCGTAGGCATGACACTTCACCCACATTACATTAAGTGAAACGTTGCGATTGGTGGTGGTTGCGGGAGCCGCTGAGTGAGAATTCATGCAACAGCTCCGTCAGTGAGCCAAGATGCGTGCGCTTTTACAAGTTGTTACAAAAATATAAAGGGAAATTATTAAAAGGCACACTGTGTAACATTTTGGATTATACTGTTGCCATCAGTACAAAACATGCTCCTAATAACCAGCTCCACAGTAAATGATATTTTTGCTGTGGTTAATCACAGAATGGATTTGGATGAGGACCTAACATATAACATATCTAATATTTAGCTGCGTTTAGTCAACATCTCCATGGCGACGAGCTGGAGACATACCCACTCCCAGTAAAGTTACAGTCAGGTCTGTGAGGTTGTTCATATTATTATTATTTGGTTTATTTGGTCGGGACAGTGCATGTTAATGAACATACATGGGTCTCATCTAAACCTACACTTCACCAATAAAATATGTGCAAATTAAATAAATGTATTTTATTCTATTACATGGGTAAAATGTTAAAGAAGAACTAAGTAACTTGTTTACCTTAATAAATCCTTTTCGTAGTCCCTCTGGGGGTAATACAAGTGTTAATGGGATCATCGGGGGGGTCTTTCATCTCCCTCTGGTGTCTCTGACCAGAAAACCAGACTTGCAGCTTTCCCTGCCCTGGGTCGGAGGCGCAATACACACTAATAGAATCACAAAGACGAAGCTATCAGGCTAACGGGCGAAGCTAACTGCGGGCTAGCGCCACTTTAGCAGTATTTACAGCCAAGTTTGAGGGAAAAAAATTATATCCATTGTGTAATTGGGTGGTGGCACAATGTACAATATCCCTTTCTCCCTTTGTGTTTTCTTTTTTTCCCCCTACTCAATCAACTATCAAAGCACTGAACAGTGGTTTACTGAACAACGGACTGTAAGGCGATTGCAAAACGAATCTGACCCATTACATTTTCTTTTAGGATTAACAATAAATTCTTGCATTTAAGTAGCTTCTTTCGAGATACACAACAGTGTTAATTTTGAAAACATATTGTAATTTAGTTTTAGTCTTGACGAAAATTTAATTTAGTCAAGATTTAGTCTCTGCTTCATGGAGCTTCTCACACATGAACAAAGATCAGAGCTGTGAATTTACATGATATGAGGCTCTTTCAGACTGTCATTTGAAGTTTAGATGATTTTAGTCTCCTTTTCATTTAGTCAGATTTTAGTCGACGAAAATATCTGGACATATAAGTCATAGTTTTAGTCACATGAAAAACCTTTAATTTAGTTTTAGTCCAATTTTGACTAAAATTAAGACTAAATGTTTTAGTCGACGAAATTAACACTGACTTTACTTTTCATTATCTATTGGTCTTTTCACCAGACACACATTCATAGTGACCTGTTACCTCATATATTTACCGAGTAATGATTCATTTCTAAAGGTAAATTGTCTTTTGGAGCAACCTCTCAAGCATTTACAGCGAGTGACCTCACTGCAGCATCGCATCTCCAAGTTAAGTCCAGTAATTCTCACCCAGAAGCTCTCAACACACATATTATTACCATTCGTGCAGCGTCATGTCTCCCTGCCCCGCTGCTTATCTCCAGGGCACTGCTCACACCACAGCATCCTCGAGAGAGTCTGCAGATGTAAACACGGAGCCAAGCCTCTCAGCTCTTCCCTAATATGGGCAATTTGAAAATAGGAAATCAACACTAAGAGGAACACAGAGGCAGAAAACGTGAGATTACATTAAACATTGATTGAAGGTGAGCTTTTGGAGGAAGTGAAGCAATTGGAAAAAGTTTGGTTGTGTTTGTGATTTCCCCCCTTCAAGCCAAAAGTAAATGTAAAAGTTAGAACGTGGATTAACGCCCACAAAGATTAATAAAAAGCCTGAATACATTTGATTTGCAGGCAACATGTCATAAGCAATCATTACACATAAAAACGCAAACAATAGATGTTCAGAGATCCTCACTGAACTTCTGGAGAGAGTTTGCTGCACTGAAAGTAAAGGGGCTGAATAATTTTGCACGCCCAATTTTTCAGTTTTTTATTTGTTAAAAATGTTTGAAATATCCAAGAAATTTCGTTCCACTTCATGATTGTGTCCCGCTTGTTGATTCTTCACAAAAAATTACAGTTTTATATCTTTATGTTTGATGCCTGAAATGTGGCAAAAGGTCAAAAAAGTTCAAGGGGCCGAATACTTTCGCAAGGCACTGTATGTGTACGCTTTGGAATTTCTCGCATTTCTGCCTAAATTGGTCATATAATGTGGTCTGATCTTCATCAAAATCATAAGAATGAATAAACAGTGTCTGCTTAAACTAATACCACCCAAACATTTACATTTTATCATATTTTCATTGGCCGTAACATGTAAACATTCACAGGACAGGGAGGAAAAAGTAAGTGAACCCAGGAATCTCGCTGAACTGCAGCAGTTTTGTAAAGAGGAATGGTCATAAACTTCTGAATTATTTTTTCTATTGATGATATCACGTTGTCCAGGCCCTGAGGCAACAAAACAGCCCCGCACCATGATTTTCCCTGCTCTATACTTCACAATGAGGATAGGGTTTTGATGTTGATGTGCTGTTCCATTTGTCCTCCACACATGATGTTGTGTGTTCCTCCTAAACTGTTCAACTTTCGTTTGCGAAAGAGCTCCTGGATGCTCCACTGCACTACTGGATAAATATGCTGTGGACTGTTGGACCCAGAGTTGAATATTTTTAAGTGACTGCAGGGAACAATAAACAACACAAGTAATGCCATTCTGTAATCAAACCTAACTGACCAAGTGCTTGGACTAACTTCCCTAAAGATACACTATAGGCACTGTCAATAGTCCTTTAATCTGATAAACAATTTTATCATGCAAACAAACCATCAATAGTGACTGGGATTTATATTAAGGCTGCACAATATAGCTAAAAAAATATCGTATCGCAATATCAGGTGATGCGATATCCGTGTCACAACAAACTACAATGTGCAGAAGTTCAGTTTTAATTAAAATGTTCCGAATTTTTCAATGAAGGTTCTCGAGTCATCTTCTGTACTCAGATCCAAAAGGCTTCATTATCGAACTAAGGTTCCGCTCAGTCCGCACCCAGATAAAGATCACAAGGAGGAGCTGAGCTTGGCCGGGCTCCTCCCCTCTTATAACAGCTACTCTCACCTGTGGGTAAACACCTTGAAGTAGAGTCTCTAATGACCTGCTCACCCCGGAGTTTCAGTCTGCCCTGCCCTACTCTCAGATGATCACTGTCTATCGATCTGTCGTTGGCTGACGGGCCGACTCATTTGCATGACAGCGCCCTGTCGGCTGGCTGCGAATGAGATTAGCATAAAGTGGAGAAAGATTCAAATCGGAGCCCGCCATTACGAAGCCTTTTGGATGAGAGGCTTCAACTATAGAATACAGAAGATGACTCAAGAACCTTCATTGAACCTTGAGCCTACACAGATATGTTTCTAATTTTGCTCCATTTTTGGTTTGATTTGTATGTTTTTGAAGTCTTGTAAGGTTCAGTAAAAGATCGCAACATTGCAGACTCGCATTGCATGTATACAGTAGAGGTCAGCAATACATAGTCCACAAGATCTCAAATTGTTATTAGGTAGATATGCAAATTTACAATATCGTGTATATTTCCAATGTCAAGAAACCAACAAATCAAATGTACTCGATATGTAGTCTCTCAAAAAATGGGGATCGAGAGTTTTCCTGCACTTTTGTGGCTTGTTCAAGATAAATATATTTTAGAGCGACAAAGAAATGTAGCAACCATCCTTCCATCTACAAGTGAATGCTCTACCAGCTGAGCCACTGCCACCTGATCATTTCCAAAGACTAAAGCAAAGTCCAGGACTCAATGCTTCTTTCATACCGGAAACTATGACCCGACGCTCAGCTGTGTATCCGTCACTGGGGGACTTCAAGAACTCTTCTCTAACAGCGATCTCTGTGAACGGGGCTCAGTCAATGATGGGAGGCAGACTGTGACTAAAGCGAGGAATTGTGGGAAAGGAGGCTCGAGTGAATCATAGTAAACACAAGGCTTCATTCACTGGTCCCTCTCTCAATAGAGTTTACCAAAGTGTTACAATGGACTCCGAGAGCACTCCACAGACCGCCGCGCATTCATTACCGTCTCTCGCTCGGGCTCTGTTGACCGAGGCTCGCCGAGTTCATAAGACAGGCTGTACCGGGCAAATATTAAGTGTGAGAGGGACATATACAGTGTGCAAAGAGAGACGAAAGAAGAGCAAATGTAACAAAGTGGATTTGAAGGTCAATCACAGAGGCTTTCTATGGCGATAGCGTGTGCAGTGGGAACCATTCTTCTTCAACTATATAAAGAAAGGCAACAGGACTGCAACAACTGGGTACTGCAGCGACATGTTAAAGCCTTAAAGAGGGGGTATTATGCTTTTTTCAATCACATAGCACCAGTCTATAGCATACTACAATGATGACGTAACCTTCTGTTGGTCTGTATATGCAGTAAATTAAAATAACTGCCTTGAATAAAATTGCTCTCTCAAAATGGCTGTACTGAACGTCTTGAAATAGGCCTCTGTCTCTTTAAGAAGCTTTCCGACACGCCCCCTTCAGCACACTGCTGTGGCATCTAAACAACACTACTGTGCGGGGAGGGGGCTCTGCTGAGCTGAGGAGCAGTGGTTGGTGGCTTGGCTGGTGACAAAAGGTCCAGAGGCGTCTCCAGGAGGTGGGGCGTTCCTAGGAGGACTGAGGCATAGCTACACCTAAAATGGCTGCCGTCTCAGTTTTTACTGATTACTCAAAATATGTGAATGAGCCAAGGCAACACTCCAGGCATGTGTTTAATAAGGGAATGACATAATAACATGATATAAAGCTTGAAAAAGTCGATTTTACATAATACCCCCCCTTTAAAACAGTTATATTACGAAGCAAATGTAGCTTACGAGTCTAACATAAAGAAATATAAAGTCCTCTAGCGACTGAAAGACGCCATGGAAATTATTGAAACTTTCAGTGTGAATGGAAAGGCTTCGGGCCGAAAAGGACATTGGGTTTAGTTATGCAATATCCAACTTTTAGAGATAGATTAGTCTATGGAAAATGTATGCTAGCACCCACAAATATAGCGGATCTCCATGGTAACCATGGATTTTCCCAAACACTATAGATCAGTTTCTGCCTGCTTTAACGTCTTACCTCTTTAACCTTCCACCCCCCGCCTCAACTGAGCGCATTGTCTCCAGTTTGACTTTACCCGAATCTAAAAGCTTCTCAACTGGAGAGCAACAGAGCAAGAAAACTAATTGTAACTTTTTTGTCACGTTGTTGGCGCGGTTTTGTCACATTTTGAAGCACTTTTGTCATGTTTTTGCCCCTTTTTATGTCGCTTTTTGCCACTTTTTTGTTGTGTTTCGTCACTTTTTTTCATTTCGTTATTGTTGCTTTTCCGGCATGTTTTAATCACTTTTGTTGCGTTTTCATCCTAGTTTTCGTCGCTATTTTGACACTTAGTATAGAGTATTTATTTTGGACACTTTGTTTCATTTGCAATATCCATCAGCTAACAATAACCCACCAGATTCATTCATTTGTTTAAGTTAATGATTACACTTCACATTGTCTATTTAAAACTTTGTTTATTTGTTAATTTGTCAGTATACAAATTTACCTGTACCACATGGTGGGAACAAAGGGAAGGCGTGGTCTTTGTCGGCCATTTTAAAATCTCAGGCTGAACCATGTGGCAGGGGGGAAACTGGTTTAAACTTTGCTTTGAGTTTCCTTTGTATGATTTTGGTTTGTCTTGACAGAAATGTTTTTTTATGTAAAATGCCAGCTAAACCTATTTTTGTGATTTACCCATCACACTAATGGTACTTACTGTGGGAGGTCCTTCCCATTAGGGGGGTATAAAAGCTGGGAGCCATTTTGTTCATGGAGGTGACATGTTTGTCATGAGAAGTTCCTTGGTGTGAAAAATAAAATTTTCTTGGTAAGAACTATATTTTTTGAGTCTGCCTGCATTTACGACTACTCGTGGCCAGCTTCCTCACAACACTTTTTTCAAGAAGCTTTTAGATTTGGGTAAAGCCAAACTGGAGGAAGTGTGCTTGGTTCAGGCGGGGGTTAAGCGGTTAAGTCAATGGAAAGCCGTCCGTTTCCCCCCAGTATGACGCCGAACGTCCTGCGTTACCATGGAGTTTTAATAAACCGACTGGACTCTCATGTGAAAACACGCAGCTAATGGAGCAGTGTGTTTGTGTTTTGCGATGCAGAGTTCACAGAAAACCTTTTAACTTCGTCCACGAGGGGCTTTTTTAGGTCAAGTCACAGCACCTGCCTGTAAACCAAACCACCACCACCACGCCACAAACCCTTCACTTGTTAGTCTACTTCCAATCCCGAGTATGTGCAACACTTTAAACCAGGCACTTTTAACATTTTTACGAGAAGCAAAACAACTCAAGCACACTCTCATTGGCCTTAATAAACAGAGCATCCTCTGGCACTGATTGCGCATCGAGTTAATGCTGACTGAGACCAAGAGCTAATCTTGATTTGACATGTTGGTAGAGAGTAAAGGAAATGCAAACGGCACACACTTCAGCGCTTGTACCACATATATGTTCAACTTTGTGCGGATTCAAAGTAATATGACCATTAGCTTTGCAATAATTTTTTAGGATTGTTAACCTATTTGTGCAGGGCAGATTTCAGTTCCCATTTAGTATTGTTCCACACTTATCAGCTTTACAATTTCACTATGGCCTGTTCCATCCATACAGCAATTATCAAGAGCACACTCTGATCTCACACATCTCCCAGTAATGGCGACATCCCTCCGCACGTTTCTAATCCCCGGGAGCCGTCAAGCTGCTCATTTCTGGCCAGAGCGCCATAAGCACGTTTGGCCGTGAGACGTATCTGAGTCATAATCGAGGACAGTACGGGCTGGTTCCCACAGCGCTGCGGAGAGAAAGAGAGGAGGAGGAGCGGAGGGAGGGAGGTAGACAGGGGAAGAGAAGAGAGAGCTAAATAGAGAGACGAAAAGGAGGGAGGAGGGAGGAGGAGAAGAAGAAGGAGGAGAAGAGAAGAAGAGAAGGACAAGGAGATAAGAGAAGAAGAAGAAGAGAGAAGAACAGAGGAGAGAAGAGGAGAAGAAGAGAGAAGAAGGAGAAGAGGAGAGAAGAAGAGGAGAAGAAGAGAATAATAAGAAGAAGAAGAAGAAGAAGAAGGAGGAGAAGGAGAAGAGAAGAGAGGAGAGAAGAAGAGGAGAAGAAGAGAGAAGAAGAGGAGAGGAGAGAAGAGGAGAAGAAGAGAGAAGAAGAGGAGAGGAGAGAAGAGGAGAAGAAGAAGAAGAGGAGAGAAGAAGAGAAGAAGAAGAGGAGAAGAAAAAGAAGAAGAAGAGAGGAGAGAAGAAGAGGAGAAGAAGACGAAGAGGAGAGAAGAAGAAGAGGAGAGAAGAAGAGAAGAAGAAAAGGAGAAGAAGGAGAAGAGAAGAGGAGAAGAAGAAGAAGAAGAAGTGAAGAAGAAGGAGAAGAGGAAAGAAGACGACGAAGAGGAGAAGGAGAAGAGAAAAGGGGAGAGAGAAAGAAAGAAAGTGATGCAATAAAGTGAGATCTTAATAAGTTAAACTAACTGAAATTAAGAGCATTTTACCTTAATTTGAGTGATTCTGACTTGTTGACCTAAACATATGCCAGGGGAATAAGTATTTTTGCGCTTGAAATAACAATGAAATTCTTATTTCAGTAAAATTAGATTTAATTAATTAATTTAAGTATCTAATTTGAAGTGCAATTCGATGTCTTTTCTTCTTAATTTAGGTAGAAAATGACTTGTTGCACAGACAGTTCTTTTTTAGCTTACCAACACAAATCAGTTTGACTTATTTCTCGATTCCTGTGATAGAGACGCTGATGGAAAAAGAAAGAGCGAGAGAGAGAGAAAGGGCCTGTGTATTCAAAGTGAGAAAATGACGGTTTGCCGTGGGGTGAAGATGGAAGAGGAGTGGGCAAACATGCTTCCTGGAGATCAAAACGACTAGCATCACTGTCACGGTACGCTCAAGGAATACTTCAAACACAACAGCCAGATCTCTTCAATTAAAAATACGACTGATCCTGAGGGGGGAATTTCCAATGCCGTTACAGGATCTTTAAAAATCAATCACGGGAGACTGGGGAGTTGTTCTATAACTGAAGGTCCGCTTCCTATAGGGGCAAAAAAGGGAGAAAACATCAGCCTATACCAAATGCACCGACCAATAACAGGGCATGGAAAGCACAAACAGATCAAGAGAGTTCCTATGCACGGCTTTGGCTTTGGTTAGTGCTAGATCGTCTGCTCGGGAGGGACGGTCTGCTGTGAAAACGTGAGATATCATGACACAAATTAAGTTTAGGGCCAGGGAAATGGTTAGGATTAGGGTTATTTGTATTTTTGACGAACCAGCTCATAGATCTTTATAAAAGTAGACCGTCCCTCCCGAGCAGACGATCTAGCATCAACCTCTGTATGTTTGACATTATCATTTTCATTTTAGTGAAGCAGCAATTTTAATGAAAAAACCTTCGGCAGAAAAGTTATTTTATTTGAATTTTTGCTGCATTCATGTGGACTGGGGTGCAAAAAGAAAAAAAAAGGAGCGAAAAAAGACTGGGGTGCTCATTTTCCCGAGATGTGATGTCATTGTCCCCAGTCGGTTTGTGTTCATGTGGCTTTTATGTCGGAAAGTGGGGATTTTGATGACACCAAATAGAAACCGTCTTTTATCACCCATTAGAGTTTAACAGAGCTAAACATTTACACAAATCTTAAAGCTCAAAATAGACGATAAATGATCAAATCAGCAGATTTCCATAGTCAGGTGTGGACGTCAGGAAGATCATTTTGACGTTTTCCCCAGTTCCAGGACGCGGCAATAGATACAGGTGAAATTCAGAAAATTCAAACGTTCATATATTTCTGTAATTTAACTTAAAATGTGAAACTAATATATGATATAGACTCATTACATGCAAAGTGAAAAATGGCTTACAGTCCATTTTCAAAAGAAGATTTTTAATTTGGGTTTTTTACAAGCTGAGCCACAATCAAAATTATAACAAATAAAGGCTATACATATCTCATGTAATAAGTCTATTATATTAGTTTCACAGTTTAAGTTGAATAACTTTAATAAATGAATGCACTTTAACGATTTTTCTCCGAGTCTCCCCGTAGACGTAAAGTTCCATAACAATTTGTCTCATTTCCCATTGACATAACATGGTTGCACGGCAATAGTTGGTGACACCATGTTGCACAAAATCACTACAGTATGGCATAAGTTAATTACGCATTTTATTTGCAAGGAGTTTCATAACTTAAAGATGTCAATGTTCTGCTCAGGCTTTTTCAAATGTAGTTCCATTTTAGCCTTGTTTTGGTCTGGATTTAGTGTTACTTTAAACCAGGGGTGCCCAAAGTGCGGCCCGGGGCCAAATGAGGCCCTCAGATCAAGTTTTGGTGGCTCTCCAGCTACTTGTTGAATTGGCACTTTTTAACGGCAATTTTACCATTTCCACACAAATCAAACCTCGAAAAGTAACATTTTATTGTGAGATAGAGCTGGCGTGAATGTTCCAAGCCTCAGCAAAAGGTGTGAGGAAAGGTTTTAACCACTCTTAAAAAGGCACCCAATTGAATGATCCTCAGTATGTGGTCCTTGATGAAAGAAGTTTGGACACCCCTGCTGTTTTAAATCTTTACTTAAAACTAATTGTTTTCATTGGCTTTAATTAAAGCTGAGCTGTTTCTTATTGAGTGGTTGTATTTTTCGGGTTCTCCATTATGTAATTTTTTTATGTACAGCACTGTGGGCAGCTGCTGTTGTCGTTAACATGCTGTACAAATAAAGTTGACCTTGACCCTTTGCTTGCTTGAAGATCACCATGTTTGCTAACATTTAATGGAAAGGAGCGCGTAGAAATGTTTTCGTAAAATATTGCGAGAATATTCCATAAGACGATTATGGAATGGCTGCTTTTTACATCATGTAGTGATGGAAGTAACCAGCACACTGTTGTTACCTGGAGAGTGTATAACGAAGCTGTTTAATTAACCCTGTGCATAACTTCAAATCATAACAACGCCGCCCAAGAAGTGACTTCCTGTTTCAATCCAGCACGCCAAAATAAAAGCACACAGCTCGTCTCATTGACTAGTTCAGCAGGTACTTGCAACATTACAAGAATATAATTAAACACACACATTTTAAGTGTTTTGTCTGTTAATAGTCTGAACTAATGAATAAGAAGGTGTTTTTATTTTGGTGTGCTGGATTGAAACAGGAAGTCACTTCTTGGGCGTCATTGTTATGATTTGAAGTTATGCACAGAGTCAATTAGGTGAAAGGTGATTTGAGGGTTGAAATGATCAGGAGAGTCTTTAAAGTAATAGAAGAATTCTCGAGAATGAACATGTGCTGTTCTACCGCACGACATTAGGGTGGAACAGAGTATTTGCCATTTGACTAAACATGCATGAATGAAACAAAAAACAACAAGCAAAAACAATAACAGAATTTGAAGTTCAATATATTGAGCCACAATAATATTGCGATAAATTATAATACTGAAGACATTTTAATGCCACAGAGGCTTAAAAATGACAGTAAAGCTTTGTTTGCAAACTACTTCATCTTATAATATCTCACTATAAACATGAAATACAATCTACTTAGGGGAAAACATACAGTGTTACATTCGAAAAATGTGACTAAATGTAATGTGCAGACGATAAATATTGAGCCAGACATGTATTGTTTATCTGTCATTTACTGAACTACAAGTCGATGTAGTAATGATCACGACAGCCCTACTTTCCAATCTTAAAACAACAGCTACGGTATCATTAAAAGTATTCCGATCTCCTATGGGCCTCTCTATTCCATACATTAGTGTTTGCTTTACAAGCCTTTTCCCCCCTATCTCCACCACACGTGAGGAAGCAGAGATGGGAACTGTCATCCTCAGCTGATAAGACACGCTTCCTCTTTTCCTTGAGCGTATTGAACTGGTGGCTGTGGCCCGGCCTGTGAGATACCGCTGCCCTGTCATGATTCATTTACTGAAGGCAGGGAGAGGGCAGGGCCAGGGTGGCGGCGGCGGCGGCGGTGGTGGTGAATGCCATTTCATTCCCTCTATGGTGGCATACGCCGAGCAAATGATTAACTCCATTATAATCCACGGGACTCTTTTAAACGAATGACAAATGCATATTTCGCACGCCACTCCTCGCCGTAGGGGTGATAAATTAGACCTGAGCTGATCAACTCGGCACATACTGGAAATGGGGGGCTTTGTTTGCATATTGCCTGGCGCGCACACACGCCAATACTGTGTATGCAATGAATGGTTCCTATGGAATAATGTAAAGTGGTTTAGCAACTGGGATGATTGCGGACACGCTTTTCAATCTCTATGCACAAATCTATCGTGTCCTACTTTTTCCCTTTGCTTTTGGCCTTTCCTCCGCCACAGTCAATCATTTGGTTTACATGTAGCCCATTTATTCCATTTGAAGTGGCACGTTGTAGTTATAAGGACCTTAAATGTTAAAGCAGTACTAAGTAACTCTTGCCCCTAGAGGCCATAAGTGCAACTGCAGGTGTCTTAGCAAATTACGATTTTTTAACTTATTAAATGTCTTGGAGAGTAAATACTACGCTGACAGAAAAGGTGAAGGGAGAGAGGGGTGTTGTACATCCAGTTATACAATGGGAATATTTTTTTTCACTCAAACTTGGCTGTAAATACTGTTTAAAGTGGCGCTAGCCCGCAGTTAGCTTTGCCTGTTAGCCTGTTAGCTTCTTCTTCGTGATTCTATTAGTGTGTATTGGTTGCTCCGCCCGGTGGCAGTCAAGTTGCAAGCATGGTTTTCTGGCCAGAGACACCAGGGGGAGATGAAAGACCCCCCAATCACCCCATTAACACTTGTATTACCCCCAGAGGGACTACGGAAAGGATTTATTAAGGTAAACACGTTACTTAGTACTGCTTTAACAGCCAGAGCAGTCATAGGAACTCATAACAGGAAAAAGCCCTCACTTGCAGACCGGGAGCTTGTATGTAACATGAAAGTCGATGAGGTCTTCCGTCTGACTGAGATTTGTAATTATTTCAACAAAGCCAAACATTTGCAAAGGTTCTGTGTTTTTGTTGTTGTTGCCTTGTTTTGATCCTTATTCAAGTCATCTTCTTCTCAGACAAAACTGAGATAATTTGTTTTTGGCCCACAGACACAAAGAGAAAGTGTTATCAGTCGCCTGGAGTCTCTCTCTCTCTAAAACCAAAAAAAGAAAATCAGGTTCAAAATCTAGGAGTATTCATGGAGTCAGACCTGAACTTAAACAGCCACATCAAAGCAATAACATCATCAGCTTTTTACCATCTGAAAAAACATTGCTAAGATCAGAGGTGTCGAAACCAGACTTAGAGAGACTTGCACAGACAGCTGCAACATCCAGAACGCTGCTGCTCGAGTCCTGACCAGAACCAGGAAATACAACCATATTAGTCCAGTGCATATGACAACTGAAAGTATTTATCTGCACTCTTGCTTTTGCTGTAATACATTTTTATGTTGATGTTTTATGGATTGATTTGATCTGCTTTCTTGTAATTTTATGCAACTGTGAAGCACTTTGAATTGTGTATGAATAGGGCTCTACAGATAAACTTGTCTTGCCTTTTGAGACAATATACTGTAATGACACAATTATTTGATTTTAACTGTTGTTAATGAGTAATTTATACCACCATTAGGGTGACCGCCTCAAATAGGAGTGAAAGTGGGACCAGTCATGTGATAGGGTGGGACATGGAGGGACAGATGTGAGAAATTAAAACTTAATTTACCGGGAGATCAGCACTGAAGCGTCTCCTTTACTGTTTCCTTCACTATCTGTATGTGAGATTTTACACATAATCACAAAATTACGTTTTTTATTTAAAGCTTCAAATGAAATCTATGCATTTATCATTTGTAAACATTTGGAAATTGAATAAAATCTGGATTTGGACAAATTAGGCAAAATAATTGTGTAAAACGGAGTAAATAAAGACTGAAAATGTCTTCAAAACATGCAGTTGAATGTGCTTAGGACCACACTTTTTTCCCCTTTTTTAAAGGGGGGTATTATGTAAAATCGACTTTTTCAAGCTTTATATCATGTTATTATGTCATTCCCTCATTAAACACATGCCTGGAGTGTTGCCTTGGCTCATTCACATATTTTTGAGTAATCAGTAAAAACTTAGACGGCAGCCATTTTAGGTGTAGCTATGCCTCAGTCCTCCTAGGAACGCCCCCACCTCCTGGAGACGCCTCTGGACCTTTTGTCACCAGCCAAGCCACCAACCACTGCTCCTCAGCTCAGCAGAGCCCCTCCCCGCACAGTGTTGTTGTTTAGATGCCACAGCAGTGTGCTGAAGGGGGCGTGTCGGAAAGCTTCTTAAAGAGACAGAGGCCTATTTCAAGACGTTCAGTACAGCCATTTTGAGAGAGCAATTTTATTCAAGGCAGTTATTTTAATTTACTGCATATACAGACCAACAGAAGGTTACGTCATCATTGTAGTATGCTATAGACTGGTGCTATGTGATTGAAAAAAGCATAATACCCCCCCTTTAATTCATGGCAGCCCATAAAAACCCATAAAAGATCAAGAAATGTAGGTTTAATACTACTTGAAACAACTATTGCTTTTCAGTGACTTTCATTTTGGCACGATTCCTTTAAAACACTGGTGAATCATTTGTCATTATGTGAATCTAACTTTATTGAAAAAGTGAGACATTATCTAAATCGGTGGGACAGGCGACAAAGGAAGATATGGCGACCAAAAGAGGGACAGGTGGTCACTCTAACCACTACATTCCAGACAGACGTTGAATATGCCAATTATCCAGGAGTTTTCGATTGTTGCAAAAGCTGTGGAAAAACTAGTAATCTGGATTGTGTCGTTTTGCAAATTGAACACAATTGCGACTCAAAAGCTGAGGAGCAGTTTGGCACCATTCCCGGGCCAAAGGAAAAAGTGCAGGAAGCTTCTTGGATGAGAGATGAAGTGTCTTCTGTTCTAAACAAACTAGTGAATAAATGTTTTCTCTATGCAACATTCTCCCTTTATCTGGATACTGGATTGAAGTTGTCAGCCTGTTGCACAACCATTATGTTTAGAGTTTATTGATTTATGTTTAATATTCCTCCCTCTATGACTTAAAATGTTACTAGACACAAACTTATGTTGTTCTTTGTTCTTTATTAGGATCCCATTAGCTCCCACAAGTGGTTGCTAGTCTTCCTGGGGTCCTGACATAATATAAATTACAAAACAGTTAAAATAGAATACATGAATGTTATTTCATATAATCATACAACCATAGGAAGCACATAGGACATGGTGACTATTGCTCACATGTACTGAGCTAATTGACCTTTTACTTTCAGCTTGAAGTGTGGTTTACTTTTAATGTTTCTAATGATAAAAGAAAGCGAGTTCCAGGCGTTTGCTCCTCTGTACAGAACAGTTCTTTTCATTGAGTTACTATTGGGTCTGGGAACAACCAAAGAATTTGTCGTCACTTGGCGAGTCACATATCTGTGACAAAACCCACTGAATAAGAGTTTGTTAAACAAAAAACTGGGCTGTTTATCCATCAAAACTTTGTGCATGAACATGAGGAGACTTGCCTGTAGTTTTAGCATGAACATGGATCAAGCCTTGGGCAGGCTATCCTTAAAGTGATAGTCTGTAAGTTTGCAAAGTGAGGAAAGATAGAGTGAAATTCTAAAGTAAACAATCAAATCCCTCCCCTTTTTAATCAGAAAGCCCTTCTTAGTTTGCAAAATGAGGAGGAACAGGATTTTCAAATGTAAACGATCAAGCTCCTCCCCCTCCCTCCTGATTGGGTCGGACAGGCTGGTTCACAGGAAATGCTCGGCTCATTGGTCGACGCGGGAGGATACTTAGTAAGTAAGTAAAGTTGATGAAATCCGGGAAGGAGGGACTTTAATATAATAATAATAATAATAATAATATTATATGCATCAAAATCTAAGACCAGGTGGTCGATTGTGCACATTTTATAAACTTTGTAATACATCTAGACTTCCAGACTATCACTTTAACCACAGAACTGAACTCATCACAACATCCAAGAAGACTGCGTTATATTATGGCTATTTAAATGGTGTCATCTCTTTATAGGCAATGGAGAAAAGCAATGTTACCATTAAGCTCTAGGCTATTTGACATGATAATAAAAGACATAGCCAGGGTGATTTGGTGTAATTTCCAGTGGCTATCCACAGGTATTCCCCAGCACGGGGTTTCCCATAACAACACCGTAGCGCATTGGTTTCGATCCTCGGTCTCACGCTCGACATCAAAAATCCAAGCAACTAATGCAAATGAGCTGGCGCACGTCCAAATCCCAACCAACACTACACAAGCTCCGCGAAGATTAGCCCTTACATACAATTAAAAAGCTATTTCAATCGCATTACTGTGCTCGGCTGGAAAAGGAATCAACAACAGCGGGGTGGGGTGGTCGCTGGGATTGTTATGGGGGGTAAAACAGCTGTCACGGGAAACGTCTTTACCACCACGGGGAGGAGAAAACGAACGTGCCGAAAAGCGAGGCCTTTCTTTGCCCAAAAACGGTCCACATTTCGCTCGTAAACACGGATTTGTGAATGGGGGACACGAGCAACGCGGGCGCCAGGCTGCAATGCCGTAGCTCGTGCGTCCCTATAGAGCGCATAATGCGGCCTTGATGGATCAAAACAGGTGCTCCTACAGCTCCATTTTGAATGTCGGGGAAGAGATTTGTTTTATGATCTTTTTTTTTTTTTTTTTTTTGCGCAGTCCGTTTCGTCTGCGCGTCTTTATCGGACGCGAGTTGACGTAAAACGAGAGCGAGGGAGGAAAATAAACAATACCAGCATTCCCTTCTCTTTCTGCTTTGTGTATAGTGAACAGCCTTGACCGACAGGAGAAGCACGAGCTGCTGGCCAAAATGTACCAGCTACAATGACTGACTGACTGGCCTGCACAACAATGAAAACACAAATCACCCGGGCTAATAGACACCCGCGCGTAATGCCGCTGCCGCTCGGCGTATAGGGAAATACGCACAAGCAAATCCCGACGTGGAAATGAGAGTACACTTCTATTTTAAACCGCCACACGCTGTAACGCACTCACCTTTTGGCACGTCTTTGAGATTGGAAATCAGAGACGTGCAGCCGCGAGGAGGAACGGCGTCGTTAGATCCCCACGGCTGTCCTCATTAGAGACGCGAGGAGCGGAGCGGATGGCCAGTTGCTGTGGAAACCTCGGCCCAGCCACGAAGAAGCCCCATTTAGGGGATCTCGCCAGAAAGGTACCGAGAAGAGGAGGTCATTCCTGGGGGGAGGGAGGTAGAGTAGACTGACGCGTGGGAGACAAGCTGCCAGTCCAACCCGGCGGGGATGGGGAGGGGTGGGGGGGGGACGCAGCTACCGGGAGGAAGAGGAGCCGCCGCCGCCGACGTTGTGGTGTTGGTGGAGGAGGAGTGGAGTAGAGGAGATACGCCGCTCGTAACGGGGAATGGCACCACCACGGCGTACTACATCACTGGGAGCGCAGCGCTGATGGTATACGCTGTTTACGCAGCAGCAGCAGCAGCACGGCGAGGATTCATGTGGAGCGGATGGCGTGGAAAAAAAGCACAGCGGAGGTGTTGGTGCACACGACAGCACATGGATTTACATTTTGCAGGGTTTATACAGGCAGAAGCAAGTCAAATGTTATGCTTTTTAATGTCCAAACACTATGTTTAAAAGAAAATATGCGCATATTTAATTTCTTGCTAAAACACAGTTGACACGATTATATTTAAGATTTTGCTAAAGATTATACCCAGTTTTCTTTAGTTTGACCATTTTTATGATGTTTATGTTTTCACTTCCTTATTGGACACCGACAGGAAGTGACATCGAAGGAGGTAAACAATTTTAAACTGTTGCCGTGCCAACCATGTTAAGTCAATGGGACATGAATGAGTCAAACTGCTATGGAATTTTACCTTCTTTATGTCACTTCCTGTCAGCAGCTTAAAAAAAAAATCGAATAAAAACTTTTCTGCCCAACATTTCTTCATTAAAATTGTTGCTCCACTGAAAAAAAGATAACTATGCAACTGATGTAATCCGTCTAAACAAGTCATATTTTCAAGAGCATTAAAATCTGTCATATGCACTTTAAGATTTGCTTACATTTCATTAGAGGAAAGAAAATTGGACAAAACTGGTAACTTTTGAGAAAATGTGGTCAATTTCAGCCAAAAACTACAACTGAATGTTATAGACCATAATATTAGTTGTTTTGATACACTTGATATTAAAGTTAGATTTAATTAGATGCTTTATAATGATATTTAAAGTGCATTATGCAATTATACGCATCGGCTGTATGAGTGGTCAGCATGGCGTCTTTACTCTCCATCACGGTGGTCTCTACAACGCTTCACGATCAATTGTTTGGTAGGTTTTCTGGTGAGAGGGTGACCGTCCGCAGTGAAAACCTTCCAAACAATTGACCCCGGAGCGTCCTACAGACCACTGTGATGGAAAGTAAAGGCGCCATGCTGACCACTCATACAGTCACTGGGGTCAAATAGGCACAAACATAAACTTTTTTTTTTCACATAAAAAGTTGCATAATGCACCTTTAAAGCAGTACTAAGTAACGTGTTTACCTTAATAAATCCTTTCCGTAGTCCCTGTGGGGGTAATACAAGTGTTAATGGGATGATTGGGGGGTCTTTCATCTCCCCCTGGTGTCTCTGGCCAGAAAACCATGCTTGCAACTTGACTGCCACCGGAGCGGAGCAAGCAATACACACTAATAGAATCACGAAGAAGCTAACAGGCTAACGGGCAAAGCTAACTGCGGGCTAGCTCCACTTTAAACAGTATTTACAGCCAGGTTTGAGTGAAAAAAATATTCCCATTGTATAACTGGTTGTACAACACCCCTCTCTCCCTTCACCTTTTCTGTCAGCGTAGTATTTACTCTCCAAGACATTTAATAAGTTAAAACATTGTAACTTGCTAAGACACCTGCAGTTGCGCTTATGGCCTCTAGGGGCAAGAGTTACTTAGTACTGCTTTAAACGTTTAATGGCCATAAAGTTGTTACAGACAAAACAACATGTAGACCGACTGTATTCTTTAGTAAGATTCATCTGTAAAACAAGTCTTTCCGTGTTCTTACTCTAAATAAGGCATATATAGCTTAATCATTGCAAAAAACGTTTACCATCTTTACCAATAGGTGCTGTATGTGAAGAAAAAGTACTGTACTTTACATAAGATAGCACAGTTCATAACCAAATGATTATTTTTTATTTCAAAACAAGCATGACAAATGTATAAACTACAAAAATACAAATTAAAAAAAAACGACAGCGTGCATAAGAATAGAAACAACAGGTAAGTTTGAAGTTAGTGTTGATGATGTCATAGCGGTGCCAGTAATGACCAGCTCACTCATCCAGCCAAGAAGGCAAACAGACTCTCTCTCACACATACACAACAGGACCAGTCTATCTCTTCTTTTTGCTCTCTTTTTTTGGTTTCTGCCGGATCTGAGGCGCTGCTCCTTTCGATTTCTTCATTTGGTCGGCCGATACTTTGCCATCAGTGCCCTCTGTCTCCTCCTGAGGGAAAATACACAATCACGTCACTGTGGAAGGAGACAGATGGAGGAAGTGATCTAAAGTTCAAATACTGTTACAGGGTTTATACAGGCAGAAGCAAGTCAGAGTTCATGCCCAAATACTACATTAAGAGGGGAAACAATATGGTAAATTTCAGCCAAAACTGCACCTGAACATGTTTTAGACCATATTTTTAATGAACTTCCACAGTAAAAAATAGTTGAGTAATGTCATATTTTTCAAAGACAATATGATTTAATGCCAGTTTGAATCCATATGAATGATTTTTAGTTTTGAATAACATTTAAAAGGAACAGGGCACTGTTTTTCCATACTGCGTAAAGTGAAGGTATTACTGCGCAGACGTCAAAGTGCTCCTAAGGTGTTATTACGCCTTACAATATAGACCCTTTAACTGCTGACATCATCAGTGACATCAGCTGGAGGCAGGAAGTGATCAAGAGAAATAAGATTAAACTAAAACTAGCGATTTTAAGTGGAAAACTACAACTTAAAAATGTGGTCCTGATGTGGCTTAAGTTGCCAGAACAAGAGGAACGACATTTGAGACGATAAAATAAGGTTTATCTGATATTTCCAAAAACAGTTGGACATTTGTTTATCATTACTATGACAACAGCTACAATGGAAATAGATGGGAATCGAGCTTCCCGCCTCCAGCTAAGCCCGGAATGTTTAGTAACAATTAAAGGGTCTATAGTTCCCCGACATGTTTCATTTTGTGTAACTATACTTGGATCGTGAAACAACTCACGTAACCGTATTCAAATAGGGAAAACATGGCTTGGTCGCTTCTAACTTCACTTTTGGCCCCACAGAGAAGAGGAGGAGAGGCTAAATGCTAACAGCTTTGTTTGTTTTTTGCACGACTGAGCGCACGCACAAAGACCAGACAGGTACGCATCAACTCGTCTAAGCTCAGGTAAGAACATATCTCAGTGTGGGAAAACGGTGGCCTGTTCCTTTAAGGCCTTGACTGTGGTGCAAATCCAGACTCAGCTCAGAGATGTACATTTCTTTAAAACCACTATAAATCAGCCCACATTTCACTCTACTGCAAGCAAGATTAGGTACAACTGTTTTTTTAAATTTATTTCTCATGACACTAGTTTTACAAATGACATTCATATACATTCAAACATTCAAAAATTGCACATTTTGACAATTGTTGCTGCTTCTAAGCTCCATAATTGGCAACTTAATCTCGTCTTTGGGTCAATTTGGGCGCTAATGCAAGAATAAATCACAGACATGAGCGCGTAGAGCGAGGTAAAATAGTATAATTAGACTGTTGAATAGCGGGCTTTGTCTATAATGATTGTCTCCTGACAGCTGCCATTATCGGCGCTGTGACAGTAACCTCTTAATGCTTCTGTCTTCATTCGCACAACCAGCACTTAGCAGTAAATTAATGTCTGCTGTCTTCGTATCATGGACACAGACTGAGAAACGCCAACTTGGTACTTGTAGGTTGGTATGAAAGCAACCCTCCTCTTCAGAATAGTACAGTGTGTACAAGGAAACCAGTCATTTCAAAAGCAATACGGGTAATATAGATTAGTGCTGTATAATGTTGCTTCAAGAGACGCTTCAAGAGAACATGAAAAATCAATTGCTGTAGATTACTGAAATAAAGTTAACAAAAAAATACTCGTTTTCTTTTTAATGGTTAATTCAGAGACATTTCATGAGTTAAAATGGCCTAAATTAGCGCAGCCAGTAGTTTAGAAGCTAAGGCTGCTGACATGTACATAAAACACTGTTCGTTCACATCCCCGGTCTGTTCATTTGATGAATGTCTCCCCCCAGTTATCCCAGTGCTGTCCCGTCCAATAAAGGGTCAAAAATCGTGTAAAGAAAAAAAAAAAATATTGCCAAACTGTGATATATTTGTGATGATGCGCTTTGAATAATATAGAGCCAGGGTTAAATTTATCCATCCCGTCAAAGTCACTGAACTCTTCTGGTTCCCCTTCCACATGCCAGGGCTCGAAATTGCGACCATTTTGATCGCATATGCTCCCAAAATTATGCCTTTGCGATCTCAAAATAGAATCACTCGCATGTTTGCGACTGCAAACAAATGCTCCGGTCCACGTTAAAAGAAAACCTTCTCGTGCTACCTTAAAAAAGCTTGTGTCATTGTTTTCACAAACCCTGCCTGTCAGCAGCGGCAAACTTTCTGTTCCAAAATGGTTCAAGAGCTTATAGAACACTACGATCTGTTCTCTCTTTTGGCTCAGCGCTGCCGTCATTCCTCCCGGTCACACGCGCTGCCTGGGACAACCTGCACCAGCCCAGCCCGTGTTCTCTGCGTGTGCCTGTGCACCGCTCTTATTCATCTGTCCGCTTTCATTGAATGAGCCAATGTATTTACGCAACTGTAGTCTCTTTATGTGAAAACGAGGAATATACATGTTATTCATAAACTCATTGGGACTGGGGACGATCTCTCAAATGACGCACGAATCGATATCGGGCGGAGAAGCAGCGCAAACTTCAATCCAACCCGCTCGCCCCCTCGTGCAGCGCTGAAAGCGAATCATCGACGCTCTCGCAAAATACAAAACATAAAGTCACAAACGCAATGTTTAACGTCTTCTAAGGTTCTGGCAAAGGAGTTTGCCGTGTGTTGCGTGATCTATGAAGCTGTCCCCACAGCACAGAGTGAGGAGAGTGAAGACGCAGAGTGAGGAGACGAAGTGCGGGGAAGCAGGGGCGGAGCAAGTCGGGGTTTGAGGGCGATTGGGAGGCACAAAATCTGGTGTCCCATTTATAATGTTAAAATTTAGCCTAATGCATCTAAAATGCAACAGAAGGCTGGAAGTGGCATGTGATATGTTTAAATTCCCTTCAGCGCTGTTAAAAGCTTCTCTGTTTTTTTTGGTTGTGCTCCTAAGTTTTTGACTCTGCTCCTAAATTTCAGAATTAAGAGCACAAGCGCTACCAAGAAAAAAAGTTAATTTCGAGCCCTGCATGCAGTAATGGTCTGATTGTCCCATTGTGGCAGTGGCTCAGAAACTAACCCTGATCTGTAAATCTCTAACCTAAATTTACCTACATTAATTGTTAATTCCTATTGTGGCTTACAATTCTAATCATTCTATTTTATTAACCTCTTAATCCCCACCTGAACCGAGCATTTCCTCCAGTTTGGCTTTACTCAAAGCTAAAAGCTTCTTAGTAAAAATGGTCAAAATAGCAACAACAAAAAAAAGGATAAAAATGCAACAAAAGTGCGACAAAAACGCGACAAATATGTGTGACGAAAACGCAAAGAGCAACAAAAAAGTGACAAGAAGCAATGAAAATGTGGCAAAAATGTGACGGAAAATCCAACAAAAAAAATGCGATGGGAAAAAAAGTGGCGACACCACAGCAACAATGCAAGAAAAAAAGCTCCATTTAGATGAGTTTTGTAGGTCTTGGCTTTCGAATGAGGCATTGCACTGGCCTGTAGGCTGTAACTTTTTAGATTTGGAACTGGGGAAAATGCACTTGGTTAAGGCGGAGGTTAACAGGTTAACAAGGTATTGAATTGACATCAGTTACAATAATTATGAAGATAAAGCGGGGACAGGATCCTGGTGTAGAAAAGCTTCTTAATTTCTAAAAAAGTAATGTCTGTGATTACTTAAAAATACAGTAAATCTATATAAGTGTTATCATGTATTGCAGAAATGGAGCAATGCAGCAAAGGATTATGGACATCCCTAAAGTAGGTACAAACAATACAATGCAAACAACTAAAAATAATATTACTTAAGCAAATTTAATTAAATCTAACCGAGGGAGCCTCTTATTGTTTGAGTGTCGTAACCAGAAATGTTTGGAGTCACATGGTCTACAGATTCCTCAAATCATTTAAGTTATTCACATTTCTATCGCGTAATCGACATTACTTGAGAGTAAGCACCGGGACCTACCTGCTCATGGCCCTTAGACGTCGGGATGATGATGGCGAGGATACAGATGAGCTGGAAGATGGCGCCCAGGAACAGACCGTACCTCAGGACGCTCTCCAGGAAGGTGGGCTCTGGGACCTCCGGAGGGGACAAGTCCAGCTCCGACATGGCTCCGCTGCTGCTGCTCTGAGGGAGTGTGGAGTTTGGAGAGCAGCTTTTTAAACAAGACATATGATAACGCCAGTCAGATCAAATGGTCGTATTTGACATTGACAATGAAAACGGAACGGATTTTCCTAAAATGTGTGTTTTGTGATAGAAAAACGTACATCCTCAGAACTCAAATCTCATAATTCTTGTTTTTGATGGCAAAGCAAATGTTTAATATATGAGATTTGGGTATTTTTTTAACTTACTTACACCAAACTAGAACCAAGGTGCACTAATGTTAAAGATGTTTTCTGTAGCTTATTATTTTAATTCAATGTGCAAAACAAATAGGCTCATCTTAGTAAAACATGACTGAATTCTCATGCCAAGTCAGTTTTATGGAACAGTGTAAGATGATTAATTTCTTCATTGTGAGATCAATAAATTCCTCTTATTTGAAGGAGAATTAGCTGTTCTTATTCTACAATGCCAACTTTCTATAGAGCACACCTGTCATAGGCTGTAGCCATTCAATTTATCCGTTTAATATTCATTGTTTGATCAAGAATAACCCCATTTTAGACTACATTTAAACACTGCTGCTCCAGTAGGTTTAGCTTGTTTTACAGCAAGGCCAGCTGCGTTTTTAAAATGCATGAAATAAATGTTGCGTCACTGATAAAAGAAGAGTACTTACACGTGGTAAAAACACGCTGTACAATGTCTTCAATAGAAATAATTACAATCTAATGGAGAAGATATGATCAAAGCGCTTGTGGGAGAAACATGTAGCAAGTTTTAGCTACATGCTACAAAGAAAATATGCTCCCGGAAGTGACGCAGGGATTTGTGTCGAACACAAGGAAACGGCGCCCTCTAGTGTTTGATGCATATTTAACCTCTTATATCCCGCCTGAACCGAACACATTTTCTTTCCTTAGCGACAAAAACGTGACAAAAAGTGACTATAAAGCGTTAAAAATGTAACAAAAACATAACAAAAAAATGACAAAAATGTGACAAAAGCGGAAAAACGTGACAAAAAAGCAACTAGAACGTGACAAAAACACAACAAAAAAGCATTAAAAAACATGACAAAAAGCAACACAACTTCTTTTAATGCACCACTCAGCATAGGAACATCATCTACAAATCAGCTGTTAGGGCAGCTGGGTGGGGGTTTGTTGAGGGGGAGTTACTGCCCTCTTCAATGGACCCGCTGTACACCCTGGCTTTTTAATGCACCACACTATGCAGGGCTTACATCACACTTCACATATAACTCAATTAAACAAATATAATAATAATGATAATTAAACCCAAATTAAATTATATTAAGAATGGTAATGACAACTGGGAAGTAGCAAGATCTCAGAGTATAATATGTATTAATGAACCTTTATAACATAAAAGTAGCACATTCTTTTGTTCTTTATTTTGCTGTTGTTTTTGTTTTATTCTTCATTTATTGTTATTTTGCCCTACGTTCCTTTGTTTATGATTTGCTACCTTGTAAATATTAAATGTAATGTTATTATTTTTATTTTGGGGTGGGCGCTTATAAGCCTTTGGCTTCAGCCCACTCCCTTTGAGCAGGTTAACTGCTCAAACAAATAAATAAACAAAACAAAAAAAAACAACACAAACTTGACAGGAAAAGCAACAAAAACGTGACAACTTTTGTAACAAAAACACAACAAATAAGTGACAAAAAGGTAACCAAAAACAAAACAAAAATGGACAGAAATGTGACCAAAAAAAAGCAACAAGAACGTAGTTTTGAAGAGCTTATATTTATTCTTACAAAAATGTAACTTCAAAAATAAAAATTATACAAAAGATATGCTGATGGTAAATCTATTTTACAAACGAAAAGGAAATTAAACAGTTCTGTCGAGAATGTCCACAAAATATTAATTTGTTTTTAGAAGTTACTCCACATTGTGATCCTTGAGGTCTCTTCTTATAATATCATTCACTGGAGAGAGAGAGAAAAAAAAACACAATATAAATATTCAAGACAGCTGCAGCTCGAATGATTAAGAGCACAGAAAAAAAAAGTCCCTCAAATTTGCCATAGGCATATTTTCAAGAAGGCTATTTGGTATTTTCCGGATAATTAGCCTTCGCTGTAACTCTCTTGACGTTTTATTCATTCAAACACTAGGCCTGTATAGAAAAAAAATATTTATCATTGATTACCACTAGAGGTCTGTCTTTCATAAAGTAAAGCAATTCTAGTTCATCTAGTTCTCTTGACATGTGCACCCGAGGTATGTTTGTCCACTGAAATGTGAAAAGCACTTTGAAACATTATGATTCCACTCTTCATATTAATGAAGGGTTAATAATGTAAAAAACGTGAAAAAAGCATGAACAGAGGTGGGTAGTACTCATTTACTCTAGTACATGTAATTGATTCACTTATTGAATAACTTGTACTTCTTTAGTGCAGTTTTATCATACGGTGCTCTCTACTTTTACTTCAGTAGCATCTGAAGTACTTGTTCTCTTACTTGAGTGAAAATAATTGTTCATGGCTTCATTTTGATCTACAAAATAGATGAAGTTCATCTTGTGCACCTTGTTCTTTGGAATTATTTTGTTTTCCTGTATTTTTATGCAATTTTCTTGGAATTTTCTTTGGAAATGTCACAATTTCCACATGATGTTATGTTTTGTGTCACACAATTTATGGCGTCACTGAAAATAAATCAGCTCAAGCAGTTACTTAGTTACTCACAGTACACAGCAAATGTTCCAGTGTTAATTTTTATTATTTTATTTTATTTTATTGGTTTATTTGGTAGGGACAGTGCAAGTTAATGAACAAGCCTCACCGGATTGTAGCCTTGGGCTAATTTCCATCCGTCGTCCCCCATGCGCACTCTCAAACACACTCACATTCATCCTGTGTGACACTGTTTGGTGTTTATATGAGTCCAACCTTCTCAGTGTTAATGTGAGTTGACTCTCTTCAGAGTTAGACTGAAGGATAGAGAATCAGACACCATGAGTGACAGTAACATGACGTTAAATAGAATGTGTTCTTTATTTCCAATAATAAGGCTGAGGCCTCATTGGACCTCAGTCTGTCCTAGACTGACAGGTAAAGAAGCAGGAAAGTTTGTCATTCAATAAACGTCTAGGACTTCAGCTAGAAGTACAAATTAAAAACTGAAAATCAAGCAATCATTAATAACAGTTAGATTAAAGGAAAGAATAAAACTGTATATATATCTTTAAAAGCTCTTGAACTGTATCTGATGTAGGGTCATGTGTGTCCCTGTTCCTCTGAGTCAGGGTGGACTCTGACTGACGTGCACAGGTCTATGTTACAGCAGACTGCACGCGAGGGTTATTTTATTTTCTCCAAATTAAAACTGTGGATACCACAGTCCTGTCCACATCTGCTGTGGTCCACCCTGACTCAGAGGAACTGGGACACACATGACATACTACACTGGATAGAAGTGAATGTGTTTTATAAATATATAAACCAAAACACGTTATGTAATTTTTTATATAAATAACCAAATTAAGTTTCAGTAGTTAATTTGTATTTCCATCAGGAGTCTGAAGTTCTGTCTAAAACATACTCTCCATGACTTCCTCCTTCACCTATAGGCCTGTGACTGAAGAGCAATGAGGCCTCAGCCTTTTTGTTGGAAACAAAGAGCACATTGTATTTAGCGTCGTGTTTCTGTCACTCACGGTGTCTGACCTGTAGTTAACACTGAAGAGTGTCATTCACATTCACACTCAGAAGGTGTGAACTATATAAACACCAAACAGTGTCAAATTAACACTGGAACATTGCTGTGTACAAAACATTTTCTCCAAGTACTTTTTTTTTCACTTTTACTTGAGTAATTGTTTGGGTCACTACATTTTAGTTGTACTTAAATTATTTCAAAGTAATGTTACTCTTATTTGAGTGAATATTTGGCTACTCTACCCCCAACTCTGAGCAGGAACATTGTTTTTGCCTTTTGTGGAGCTAGTATTATTATTTAAACATTCCAGATTTAACTATAGTATAGAAGAAGCTTCTGTTTTCTGGTTATCTATGCGACTTATAGCCAGCTGTCTATTTGTATCTATTTTTGTGTCTTGAACAAAGGAAAACATTGCCTCAGGTGTCGGCTCATTTTCCTACACTCTATTTCCTGCCTGACTCTAAAGCAAAAGTTCACAAACAATTATAGCCATCAATGCTCTACAGCAGCCATTCCCAAAGTCCGGGACGCCGCGGACCCCTTATCAATCCGAAAATCTCTCGGGGCCCCCCATAATAATATATTTACTATATTCTGAGGAATTTGTATTATTTCGCAGAAAAAAATAACATACAAAGCAACATTTAGCCATGATTGTAGGTCATGGCTAAATGTTAGCCATGACCTACAAAGTGGGGTTCCCCCCCGGACCCCACTTTGGTAACCACTGCTCTAGAGGTTGATAAATACGTGTGATATTGTTACATGTTGCCTCCTCAGGTCAGTGTGAATGCGAAGGCAAGAGAAAAGTGACAGAGCTCTGGAGCGCTGACATTTTGTAGACAGACGGTTGCAGACATAGGTGCATCTCCTGACCACAACGCCCATGTTCTACCACTTACATCTAAAAATAAACACTTACAGTGCCCACTTGTTTTCACACCTCACTATTACCACACAGTTAGTACAGTTTCAGTTTGAGAGACAACAGGAAAAAAAGAAGAAAAAGAAAGAAGGAGGAATTAAACAAAAGAGTCGTTAAAATAAGCTGCAGGCTAAAAGTGATAGTTGCCACGAATATTACATCTTGCTCTTCGCTATTATAAACATACTGTTACTGCCCACACATTAGAGGATTATAGTTATGGAGTAAATGATTTTTCCATCAAACCACTTCATACTTATTTACATTTTATTGTATTTTATTGCTTATTTGTTCGGGACAGTGCAGGTTCCTGAGCACTCATGTAAAGCAAGTCGTTGTAAGTCGTTGCCTGGGACTCAATTGAGACTCAATTACAAAACTCAAGAAGAAAATAAGGTAATGTTATACCTAATGTCAAACAGGGATGAGATGCTGATAATTTCTCCCTATGCGAAATGTAAGCAGCTGAGTACATGCGTTCCAGTCATGTCATTTTTTCCTGATATAAATGCCTTTTTGAGGACACTATTGTTATGCTAAGTTTTGGATACAGTCCTCTCCTCATACTGTCAATGTGAAATGCAAATGTTTATAACGTTGAATGTGGACAAAGCGATGAAAAGCTTTCCTGCTTCAGCCTACTCCTTTTGAGCATCTATAACAGTGGTCTCCAACAGGCGGCCCGTGACTTGTAGCACAATTTCCTGAGTATGTAAAAAAAAAAAAAAGTAAGTATCTAGTCTATTCCGAGGGCTTGATTTGGTGTTCTGTGTGGGTTATTTTGTATTGTTAAACAAAAATGTATAAATAAAGTTTTCAAAAAGTCTCTAGTCTATTCCAGAGTTATGATTATTTAAATAAATAACCAGAAAGCTCATTCCGGCCACTAAGGGGCAGCTTAAATAAAAAAGGAAAGGATTCCACGAGTGTCCAGCAGAGGGCACTGACATAATAAGAGATCAGGAAATAAACAACACATTATAGCCAAGTGGTAAAAGGTCAGTCAAGAGCGGCTGTGGCTAATGAATGAATAATGACTGCAATGTAGCAGGAACTTGTGACACAGGCTTGTAAAATGCAATTGCTGGGTTTCAGGTGACATCACAGCGTTCTAAAGGCCTATACGATTATATAGAGGTAACATTATTTTGATTTTGAGGACATTTTTGGTCTTTTACAGAGAGATCATGGACCCAGTGACTGATATTAATGATCATTTATGTGATTCATAAACTTTCTTTTTAGATACGACATGTGAAAGTGTAATGTAGTTAATAGGAAACACTGGCTCCTGCCCCCCACTGGGTCCTGTGACGTCATCACATTCTAGAACCTGAAAACAACCAATACAAGTGTTGTCGTTATTTGTCGCATTATTATTATTGATTATTATACGGCCCTTCACAATGCAAGTAGAACGCTCCATTGATTTGAATGTGATTTCCCAACGTTCTACCGGTCATTATTTTTTGATAGAAGACCTCTGAAAAAAATAATGACTGCTGCCAATGGCAACGGAGTTCGTGCTTGTAATACAGGTCTTTCAAATCACTCCGCGAGTAGTAGTAGCGGACAGGCGGACACTATCTCTGTTAACGGGACTCCGACTTTCAACTTACCCAGAGATTCACCACCATTCCTCCTCTCTAACTGCACCTTCAACTAAGTAGCTAGGCTAGCAATAAGTAGCTAGCCGTGCTGCTACTAGCCTCGCCACACTGCCTGGAATCAACAAACGTTGCCAAGCAACGCGCAAACGTTTGGGAACTATTTGCCACGGAAATCATTAAATAAACCTTTCTGCCTTCATAAAAGTGTATGACGTTTATTTGTGTGTGTACAGTTGGCAAATAGCCGTATAATAAGCGGGATAATGTATAGAACGCCGGTCATTATTGGGAAAATAATGACCGGCGTTCTATACATTATCCCTTACTTAGGCTACAGTCCTGCCAGGCTTTTGAATATTTACATATTTGCTCTTTAATGAGCACCAATTAAAACATATTTTACCAGAGCTTTTGTTTATGGACCTCAGTAATACACTTCTGATATATTTTGGCTTCCAGGGACATTTACTTTTACTTTTACTTTTTTTACAATTACAAATGTAAACTGCTCAAATAAACTAAACCTAACTGAACATAGACACACAGACACTTGCAGATATCCGTAACTTAGTTTTCACAAGTCAAAATTACAGTTAGAGTGATCTGTAACTGCGTTATATCTAGGAAAAACTCGATTATAGTTATCCAGAAGGACGTCATGGACATCCATAATTGGATCATTTTCACTGGAGAAAACTGAAGTTTCGTATATCCCAAATGTGTAATAATCGTCGCAAACCGTCATTCGCCATTTTGAAAATGCCACGGATCATGAGACTGATAAAGTCAACACAACTGAGCACTCGGAGGAAACCTTGCCAAGCACGGAGAGAAGATACAAACAACACGAACTAGAAAGGCTCCCAATCCCAATAGAACATGTATATAGCTAGTGTCTTGTCTGCATCTTTGGAATCTAGGCAGCTTTCTTTACTCACAAGAGAAATTATTAGAGAAATATCAGAAATTAGGTAGAAAAGGGAAGCGTTTTGCCTCTGAATGACCAAATTAGGAAACTTAAATGTTTTAATTTTACTCACCATCCTCCAGGTAGGCATAGCTGATGTTTTCTTGCTTGACTGAGCTCCTCTCCGTCTCGTCCTGGTCGCCTCTTCCTGCATGGATCTGTTTTAGCAGCTCGCAGCTCGGATCTTGTCTACAAACCTGGGTATATCTCGAAGTCGGCGACCTCCCCAAAGGCACCAGTGTCTCATATGAACTTTGATTTCTGGATTTTGGAAGAAAAAAGGACTCCAGAGAATCTCCCTCGTGGTTAGCGTCGCACGGCACGGTCAGTTTCGCTTGGTGTGCCGAGGAAGACAGCAGAACGGGAGAGTTTTTGGACCGCTGGTTGTGGTAGAGCGCCGGACAAGACCTGTACTGGTAATAATGAGGGTCCATCGGGTCAGGGAGTAGCCCGTGAAATCTAGTGTCCACAGGGGAAAGATGGTTGTACATTGTAGGGGAGACACCCAGGGCTTGGAGGCTGTTGTCCTGGTCCAAGTGGTGATGGTAGAGGGACTTCATCGGGAGGCCAGTGATAGCAGGGTTGTCTGCGTAGCCGTAGTTCACCTGGTAATCATCCACTGGTTCGGCTTTGATAGCTGAACAGGCGACAAATAATGTGAATTAAGAATCATAAAAGCTGCACACGTGTAAGCAGAAACAGGGAAAACTCTACGGTTCAAGAATGCTTTTAAGATGTAAAGCTATTAATACTGCAAGGTCCTGGTTCAGTTCACATTTCAGTGTAGAGATTGTACAGTATGTATTGCTCAATATCAAATTCTCTCTGTTAACAAATCTAATCTTTTAGCCAGCTTGAAAAATCTGAAAAGCGGATGCAGGAAGCTACGCTGAAAATAGAAGCCCATGCAGTGTTGGGGAGAATACTTAAAGAGGGGGTATTATGCTTTTTTCAATCACATAGCACCAGTCTATAGCATACTACAATGATGACGTAACCTTCTGTTGGTCTGTATATGCAGTAAATTAAAATAACTGCCTTGAATAAAATTGCTCTCTCAAAATGGCTGTACTGAACGTCTTGAAATAGGCCTCTGTCTCTTTAAGAAGCTTTCCGACACGCCCCCTTCAGCACACTGCTGTGGCATTTAAACAACACTACTGTGCGGGGAGGGGGCTCTGCTGAGCTGAGGAGCAGTGGTTGGTGGCTTGGCTGGTGACAAAAGGTCCAGAGGCGTCTCCAGGAGGTGGGGGCGTTCCTAGGAGGACTGAGGCATAGCTACACCTAAAATGGCTGCCGTCTAAGTTTTTACTGATTACTCAAAAATATGTGAATGAGCCAAGGCAACTAGGGATGGGCAACATGAAGCTTCATGAAACACCAAAGCATTTGAAGCGATTGTGCCGAAGCTTCGAAACACAGTTCGAAACCGACTCCACAGTGACATCAAGAGGCAATGTTTCAGTACTACAAGATTCACAAAGGTTCAGCCGAGAGATGAAACACTACATCAGTGGGTGCTACGGGGTTCAAGCACATCTTTGGCTGTTTTTGTTTTGTTATTGTATCTTTTGCTTTCTTTGTTGTCGATGTCGTTTTTGTTTTTCAGTAGGCTTATGTGTGAGTTAATGTTGTTGCCCTGTGCCCTTTGGCTATTTCAGTTATCCTTCATTCAGTGTAAGCTTTAAATCAACGTAAACAAACATTAAAAAAAAAAAGAAAAGAAAAAAAAAGACACCCACATCTTTGGGCAAAGTTACCTTGTCAACAATATGATTCAATAGATATAACCCGTAATTTACGAGTGTCCTTTGATTCTCTTCTCACATGCGAGCATGGTCGGTCAGTGGCGTGCTGGGACCATTTCGGCCCGACAATTTAGAGAAGACCGGCCCACTGTTCTGTGGGTCTATAGCTCAGTGATTAACGCTCTTTTTACATGGGCTGCTTTCAAAAAATTTTTTCAGAAATATAATGTTCTATGCTGTGGAAGGACTTAGTCTATTTCTTTTCTTACTAAGAACTTCTCCTGCTTTAGAAAACACTCTCACACAAGGTACACTTGTCGCTGGCATACACAAGTATTTTTTTGAGAGAATGAACAAATGTGGGAATCTCTCTCGTCTCTCACAAAACCCACAAGGGACAGATGTGCTTTAAAACTTTATGGGAGATAGGTTGAGACAGGTGCGCTTTTCTGTGGTTCATTGAAACTCCTGTGTGTTCGGCACGGGTGCCCCCTAGTGAAACACTTGCCAAACAGCGGCGTTTCATGAAACGTTTCTCAGATCCAGTCACGTGACATGCGCGGTTTGAACCTTGTTTTGAAGCAGTGTTTCGACACGCATGCGCCATGAGACTTCGACACAGTGTCGAATCCCGTGGTTCAAGACGGCCATCCCTAAAGGCAACACTCCAGGCATGTGTTTAATGAGGGAATGACATAATAACATGATATAAAGCTTGAAAAAGTCGATTTTACATAATACCCCCCCCATCATTGATCATGACCAGGTGAAATATAAAGACACTAGTTCTTAGACAACTTTAGTTTCACAAGTGTCATCTGTAGAGTACTGTAACAAATATCCAAAACGATTCTGACAAAAATTTCAAACCTGAGATATCTGCTTTTGCAAATGAACTCTTTAGAATATTGAATACTTGCCTTAAACTGTATTTTGTAACATATTCTGCTACTTAGTCCAATCAAAGTATTGTATTCTGAATACTTGGAAAGTTTCTCTTTGATTTGCATTATATTCATGAATGAATTATTTAGTAACGAAACTGACTTGTTATGCCACCTATTGCAAACTTATTTACCATTAAAGCAGAACTAAGTAACCCCTAGAGGCCATAAGCGCCACTGCAGGTGTCGTAGCATGTTGCGTTTTTGTTTTTACTCATTAATTGTCCGTGAGAGTAAATACTACGCTGACAGAAAAGACAAAGGGAGAGAGGGATATTGTACATCCAATTACACAATGGAGATTTTTTTTTCACTCAAACTTGGCTGTAAATACTGTTTAAGTGGCGCTAGCAATACCGCCTTTGCTATGCCCAATCCCGTCAGACCTCGGAAGCTAAGTAGAGACGGGCCTGGCAGGACTTGGATGGGAGACCGTTTGTGTGTGTTGGTGGTGGTGGCTGATGTGACAGACTGGTTGCCTCACTTATCATCACCGAGTATGGAGTGAGTGAATGAATAATGCACCAAATTGTAAAAGCGACTTTGAGCGTCTGGAAAATCGCTATATAAGACTAATGCATTATTATTATTATTAGCCCGCAGTTAGCTTTGCCCGTTAGCCTGTTAGCTTCTTCTTTGTGATTCCATTAGTGTGTATTGGGTCTCCAGGTCAGAGCAGGAAGCGCTGCAATTGTGGTTTTCTGACCAGAGACACCGGCGGAGATGAAAGACCCCCCAATCATCCCATTAACACTTGTATTACCCCCAGAGAGACTACGAAAAGGATTTATTATGGTAAACAAGTTACTTAGTATTGCTTTAAAGGTGCCTCAATGAAGCTCCAGGATCAATTGTTTTTTGGGTTTCTGGTAGGTTTTCTCTATTGACAGACCCTCTCACCAGAAAATCTAAAAACAATTGATCCTGGAGTGTTGCCGAGGGAACTGTGATAGGAAGTAAAGATGACGTCATGCCACTCATACAATCATTGGGTCACAAAAAGGTCAATTACGAACAGAACGACATGGAGCTAAACTTTTTCCCATCTGTTTGGATCTTTTCTTTCTTATAAATGTTATGAATATGAAATTATTGACGATTGAGGACTGAAAGTATTACCTTGATTTTCAGAAAGTAACTGTATTCTAAATATCTGCAAATGAAAGAGTCACTGTACCTGAATACAGTTCCTCAAAATGAGAATTCTAAACACATGTATTCCGTTATGACCCAACACTGGCCTCATGTGACCAAAGCACATGTCCTAATAGTGTTTTAACTGTGTATTTCTTCTGATCGCAAATAGACATATTAGTGACACTGGAATCGGCTAAAGCAAAGTGGACACAACAGGAAACATTGCAGCAAAAACGTGTGCAAAAGTGACAGAAATTTTAAAGGGGGGGTATTATGTAAAATCGACTTTTTCAAGCTTTATATCATGTTATTATGTCATTCCCTCATTAAACACATGCCTGGAGTGTCGCCTTGGCTCATTCACATATTTTTGAGTAATCAGTAAAAAGTTAGACGGCAGCCATTTTAGGTGTAGCTATGCCTCAGTCCTCCTAGGAACGCCCCCACCTCCTGGAGACGCCTCTGGACCTTTTGTCACCAGCCAAGCCACCAACCACTGCTCCTCAGCTCAGCAGAGCCCCCTCCCTACACAGTAGTGTTGTTTAGATGCCACAGCAGTGTGCTGAAGGGGGCGTGTCGGAAAGCTTCTTAAAGAGACAGAGGCCTATTTCAAGACGTTCAGTACAGCCATTTTGAGAGAGCAATTTTATTCAAGGCAGTTATTTTAATTTACTGCATATACAGACCAACAGAAGGTTACGTCATCATTGTAGTATGCTATAGACTGGTGCTATGTGATTGATAAAAGCATAATACCCCCTCTTTAATGAAACTTTCAGAAAAAGCTGCAATGTGTTTTGGTCAATGCTTTCTGTATTTTTGATAAACGTCTAGTGTAAAAGAAGCCGAGCAATGTCACAATTTCCCCCCAAAAAGTTAGATTTATTACATTGGTTGGAATCAGATTTAAGGCTTTTTCACTTGTTTTATTTGCTAAGGTTTAGGGACAGGGCTTAGGGTTAGATCTTACACATATTTTAGAAACTAGAAGGTCTTGGCTTTCAAATGAGGTATCACACTGGCATATAGGCTGTAAGCTCTCCTGTCAATACGCTTTGAGATTTGGATATGCATCATTGAAGAAAATAACTCTCACCCTAAATCTAAGATGGCAGATCACACGTAACACTGTGTAGTGAAGACTTGCGTGGGCCCACATTTCCTCTGAGTGGTTTCTCCCTTCAACCAGGAAATTGAAATAACAAAGTATACGCTACCTTCAACCTGAGAGTGCCTCTGTAATCCCCCAATTTCTCGCTTTTATTCTGAGGTTTGCAAATTCGAGAAACTGATTTGAACCGAGCCTGTGGGTGGAGTAGGTGAAATGACTGGCATCTTTAAGTGAAAGTTTGGTGGCTAAGGGTTTCTACAAGAGAACAAAACAACTAAATGTCTTAAGTAATTTGCAAAGTAACAGAGGACGCTTCAGCCAAAAAGTACATTTGAAAACTTTTGCCCACAGCTGCATTATCGATATCTACTTTTCACAGTTTTTTGGAAAGCATGTAGATATACCGTACCTATGAGAGGCGTGAAGGTGAAGTGCTGAAACTGGCTCATGTTCTTCTTCCCATTGATCACGCAGAAGTTGACTTTGACCGGGCGACAAATCCTCCGGTCTCGATACGGAGGGACTTCAACAAACAGCATGTTCTGGACAGAGGGTTTGAAAGTATATGAAGAATTGCAATGCAAAAGCTCATATCTGTGAACAACATATAGGTGTTTGTTCAACGTCTTCACCCCCACCTGAACCAAGCACCTTTTCTCCAGTGTGGCTTTATCCAAATCTAAAAAGCTTCTTAAAAAAACTAGCGGCATAATAGTGACGAAAAAACAAGACGAGCACGAGGATGAAAATGCAACAAAAAATTGTCAAATGCAAAATAGTGAGAAAAATGTGAGAAAAATGTGAGAAACATGTGACGAAAATGTGAGAAAAATGTGACGAAAATGTGAGAAAAATGTGAGAAAAATGTGAGAAAAATGTGAGAAACATGTGACGAAAATGTGAGAAAAATGTGACGAAAATGTGAGAAAAATGTGAGAAAAATGTGAGAAAAATGTGACGAAAATGTGACGAAAATGTGAGAAAAATGGGAAAAAAATGGGGGGAAAAATTGACAAAAATGTGACAAAAATGTGACAAAAATGTGACGAAAATGTGAGAAAAATGGGGAAAAAATGGGGGAAAAAATTGACAAAATGGAAAAAAATGGGGGAAAAAATTGACAAAAATTTGAGAAAAATGTGACAAAAATGTGACGAAAATGGGGAAAAAATGGGGGAAAAGTTGACAAAAATGTGACAAAATGTGACAAAAATGTGACAAAAATGTGACGAAAATGGGGAAAAAATGTGACAAAAATGGGGGAAAAATGTGACAAAAATGTGACGAAAATGTGAGAAAAATGGGACGAAAATGGGACGAAAATGTGAGAAAAATGGGACAAAAATGGGACGAAAATGGGACGAAAATGGGACAAAAATGGGACAAAAATTGAATGAAATTGTGATGAAAACGCAAGGAAAAAGATCAGTTTCAATGAGTTTTGTAGGTCTTAGCTTTCAAATGAGGCGTTAAACTGGCCGGGGCGGGGGTTAAATGGTTAAAGTGGTATGTGACTCACGGACTGCGTCTTGTCTCTGTCAACTGTTGCCTCAGCCTCCCAGATCTGCTCTCCGTCTGAAAGTAGTAGTAGTTTATTCTTCGGTCATTCACAAACATTCATATAGTATTGCAATAATGACAGTATTGCAATAATTCACAAAATCAGTGGTTTCCAAAGTGTGACTGGGTTTCTTCACGTGGTACGTCAGTTCTTCTATCACTGGATGCAATGTTTAAAATATAAATATCGAGTATAAAATGCGTTCAACTCACAAATTGGGTGCTAATTTCTGGGAACAATGTATAAACGAAAGAAAGGACAGCACTCCTAGTCAGGATGAACTTGTATTGCCTATCAAACGTTTCAGGGGTCTCCCTTCTTTAGGCAATACAAGTTCATCCCGACTAGGAGTGCTGTCCTTTCTTTCGTTTATAGAATATAAAAATAAAATAAATCCAAAAGTGAAATATGAAATTCAGTGATAGAAGAATGGACATAATAATGTTTAAATGTAGCTGGATGAAGAATTCTTATATATGTTTTAGCTTTAGGATTGCATTTAAATTGTTTTTGTTTCTGATTAAGGCATGGTTTAGACACAGTTTGGAGGTAATTTAGTCAAATTTAAGCCTACTTTAGACCCAGTGTTACAGGAAAATCTGTACGCCCTCGCTTTACAAATGCATGGCATCGGCCATTATTAACACTGTTAGCTAATGATTAGCAGTGTTGGGCAAGTTACTTTAAAATTGCAATATACAGTATTCTGTATTAGTGGTTACAGCTTTAAATCTTTATGTTTGTATTACATATTACTGTCTAAAACGTGACACTACTTTTGAGTTACTTTTGGACAAATATAAACTGGAAATAGTAATAATGCCACTGAGCAGAAGTGCAGTCAATGATTTCCCTTTTCTTCACTTTCCCCCATTCTCTTGTGTTTTGTTTCAACGACTTTAGCTACTTTAGCTATGTTTGATATAAAGAGCATTTATTTTGTAAATTAAACAATTAGCAGTATAGCTGTAACACTGGTTTAGTCCTCACGGTTGAATATTAATGAGGTAGTTCTTCGGTGATGGATTATGGGCAGTAAAAATGTGGTGACAGTTTTCTGCTCGGTCGATGATGCACTTCCTCAATTCCTCAAAACTGAATCAATTCAATGCTACTCCAGGTCTGTTTTAGACAAGGGAAACATTTTATAACCTGGCTCTTGTGTGAATACTGGACCAATAAACAAAAACAAACCTTAACGTTTCATTCTCTTGTCACTTTTTAACATAATGTTAAAAAGTGACATGGGAATGGAGTTTGTACTGTTCAAAAGTAAAAACTCCGACTCTTTATCTGTTTACAGAAGACCACATCCACATCCTGTAGCGTCAGAGCTCAGGGCAGGCAAAAGTCACACACTTGACTGCATCCTACTTTCACGACATGTTGGCCCAGCAGCGATCTTTCAGCGCTTTATGAGTAAAACAAAAGTAATTATCTATCACATCCCATGAAATGTGCGTCATTGAAAGTCAGTGCTGCCTACGGCTGATATGCAAATGACCTGACAATACCAGTAGTATGTGAGTGGGTGGATGCGTTTTAGTTTGGGGTTTGGATAAACAACTGACAAGACTCTGGAGAACTCATTAAAGATACAGTATATGGCCAGATGATTAGAAATAGATCCAGTTTAACAAGACCATGGCTTAACTTTTTAAAAATGTTTTAGAGCTAAAGCAAACTACAAATAGGAGAATGAGCAGATAATGGCTGCCCAATCGGTGCCAATTAAAAAAATGTGAAGTTCGATATACTGAGGCAGGAAAGTATTGCGATAAATGATAAAATAAAGACCTTTTTAATGCTACAAAAAGTAACTCTAAAGCTTAAAATTACAGAAAAGCTTTGTTTGAAAAGGACTTCATCATACAATAAAAGTAGTCCTACGTTCACACACAAGGGCCTATAAACGGTTATATTAATTAAAATGCATAAGCAAAGCATAAGTGCGAGAGTAAAACTGATTTATATAATAGTATTCAACCATTTTAAACTATTTATACACCATGCTGATTTTATTTTATTTTATTAATGCTACTGACCCCCAAAAGGAGAACATTTGTTGTCTTCAGGCAAATGTATTAATCATGTAGATCAGGGGTGCCCAAAGTGGGGCCCGCGGGCCAAATTTGGCCCGCCGAAACAATTCTGTTGGCCCGCCAGAGAGTGACCTACTTTTGCGCTGTATGGTTAATACTAACTCTCTGTAAAAAGAGCAGGCGCGCACATCCAAGTATCTGAACGAGCGTGCTGGACCCAAGAAGATAAATGAACAAAGAAAAAGCGAGTACCGCACTCGCTTTTTCTTTGTTAATACTAACTCTCTCCCATTCATTCTCAATGGTAAATATGGATGCAGTACACTTTTTGGCCACCAGCGTCAAATTGGGGGCGCTGTTTCACTCCTTTCGCAAAGTTAAGGAAACACTGTTGTGGTGTCTTGGTGTTTATCACAGAGCGTTGTAGCATCAACTTTCACAGTTTTCCAACTTTTATTGCAAAGGTTGTTGACATCAACATAGGTCATGTTAAAAATTGACTTAAAAGAATTTATGCTAAACTGACACTTTCAAAACGATCTAATATTTTCTTTGAGTCAACAAATGAATGAGGTAAAGTCACTGCACATACTATACAGGTGTTGTTGTTTTTTGCATTTTACATATTGCTACAATTGTTGATTTTGTTCTACTAAAACTAGGCTTTTGCCATAGTTAACATTTGTTTTAATATAGCATGTTATTTGCATGTTATTTGCATATAATAATCAAATGCATATATATACTGAAAAATAGAATAAAGTAACCATAATTATTTGCAGTTATATGTGTTTGGCCCACGACCCACAGGCACTTTTTCATTTTGGCCCTCGGAGACAAAACGTTTGGGCACCCCTGATATAGATAGTAGTTTCAATAGATTTGCAACTAAGATTTAATGTCTGCTTGACCTAAAATGCATGTTTTTTTTCTCCAGACACTTGGACTTCGACACATTTCTTCTATTTCTTCTGATTATATTATTTAGCTCACCTTGTTTTCTCTCGGTGAAAATGACCCTCGAGTCGATGGTGAAGTTGAGCCCAGTCAGAACCATCTGTTGTCCTCCGTGAACAGAACATCTGTCCAAGTCTTGGCTCTCCACCGTGGGCATCTCCTGAGCTCGCTGGGCTGAAGACACACAGACATAAAAGTGCTAAAAGAGCTAATAACTTCTGTTAAAGTGGACTTTCTTGAGGTTTAAACCATGTTTTAACGTTGTTCCCTGGTCGAAGATAGACTTGGAGTAGTTTTTCACAACATTCATTCAGTTTTGAGTCATCCTCGGACAAAGCTGTTAAATGTTTCTTCTTCTACGGTATCGGCGCCTCGTTCTGTTCTTCCTGATTACAATCGCATCATCGTTCAAACCCAAAAACGGTCCTCCACATTTTTAAATCCCCTGAGGCAACATTATCCATTTTGCGCTGTTCTGTTCTCAAAGTGTTTATCACGCCCTGTTGGAGCTGCTCACGCGCCGTATCCAACCTGGGAGTTAAATTATTCCTATCGCTGCCAGCAGGAGGAGTCCCAGTCAAGATTTTCGCCAGCTCTTTCGCCTGCATTTCATTGTTACTATTTAATTCTTACAGAGACATATTAGCAAATTATAAAACGTAAAATATCAACACTGAGGCACCCAAAGTTTATTTTTAGGCTCCATGTGCATGACACTTTAAGCCTGCTTATCTAATGCTACAACTAGGTCAAATAAATAATTCTAAATATAAGGTACAAGAAACACAAACTTTACATAACTTTATGTAGCAACATGAGGCTCCTCTCACTTATAGATGTACTCATAGTGAGTAAACTTTTTTGTTTTTTCAAAGTAAGAGTATCAGCACTTACAGCACTCTATAGGCTGGGAGCAAACTTGCAGTGACACCAGTTGTCCACCAGGTTCAGGGATGTGCACTCGGAACACCAGGCGGACGCGAGTGTTTTTGCGCCCGATGTCCGTCTCTCCGTTTCGCAGTTCTATATCCGCGTTTCGAAGCTTAAGGATCCCCACACAGTCAATCCTAAAACATGTGCAGCAGAGAGGTAACTGTTATGGTTATTGAGCTGCCCATTACTTACATGGAAAAAGAGAAAACAATTATGACGACTGATTTATACACAATTAAAAACATCAAGTCTTTTTTATGTTTACATTGGTTTTGGTCTTTAAACCTAACCACATTGTATCAGTCAGACATTTTTAAAACAATGTGTGTGCCGATATAAATAGATTTTTCCAATGAGGGAGTGTCCGTAGCGCATGCAGCTGTCAGTTGCTCACGTAACACATTTCTACTTACATCACTCTCATGTTATTCTTTGGCTCCAGGAGGATCTCCAGTACTTTGGTGCCACTGATGATACGCTCCATGCTGGGAGTGGTCACTGTCTTCCCTGTGACTCTGTGCACCTGGTAAAAGGAGTGTGGCTTCAGCAGCCTCTCGTCTGCAGTGCCGATGAACACCTGCAGGCTTAGGGCTGAGGAGCCGTGGTACCCCGAGAGCTGGACGAGGAGAGAAGAGCGAGATACTGATATTCCAACTGTGACAGACATGAAAGGATAGGAATAGTGCTTAGTAATTCTAAATGCCAGCAAAAAATAAAAAAAGTTGTATTTGTTTGTAAACCAGAGACTAGATGCAAGTTGGTTATTTTAATACTCACTACTGCCACCTCAGGTCTTACGGTAACTGCAGTTTCTATATTAAGCAGTTGTGGTGAATAGGTCTGGGCTCATTCTACACATTAGGACATGGCTGGAACATGTAGGGGGAGGAAAATACTTAATTTTAACATTTTTAAACTCCGTATAGTCCCTTTATTATTTATAGACTGTCATCGGTCACTCCTCCCCATAAAGGTGAGAAACTCCGCCCCTGTGACGCGGGCTGAGCAGCAGCAAGCCTCCACATTGCTCCAGGGCCTGTCAATCAAAGCCCAAAGCTAAGACTCTAAAAATAAATAATAAATAAATAACATAAAACCAGGGTGATTAAAAATATTATACTCTTCTCAGGGTTGTCACGGGAATCAACTGTCATTTTTTAGAAAGAATAGAATTCTTTGGAGCCAGGCTTTCAAGTTGTTTTTGAGACGTGTTAAGAGCCCATTGCTATCCATGCAATACTGAATCTAGGGGGGTGGTACTGTCAGGTCCCCGCCTTGAGGACCAAAGAGTAGTGCTTTCCTCGCCCATTGATGTAAACATGCCACACCGGATTGTTGCAATGGCCTAATTTCCATCCATTGTCCCCCACCCGCACTCTCAAACACACTTTCACTCAACCTGGCCTATTGTACATGTTTTAAGTGGTGGGGGAAACCTACGCACACATGGGGAGAACATGCAAACTCCACACAGAACGGCCCCGTCAGGCCTGGGGATCGAACCAGCAACCTTCTAGCTATGAAGCACAAGCTATACACATAGGCATATAGGGTTCGGGAAATTCCACTGTTACCATGGGGATCTGCCATCTTTGCAGCTGTTAGCATACATTTCCATAGGCTAACATTGGCTGAAACAACTCCGTTAGCTGCTGAGTTACTGCTGGTAAATACATCTAACTCACTGTGGTGTCCAAGTGTTTTAATGTGAACAATAACTCCAGTATTTTAACTTTTAAAATCTCTATTACAATTGCTGCTAATCCCATGATGCTTGAGACTTAAAACCCTCCACTGTGGGAGCTGTTCCATCAACTTTTTCCCTTAGTGTGCCTCACCTGCACTTCGGGATGTCCTCCGCTGGACGTCTTCACGGCTCCTCTGCTGCCCTCGGTCTCGTAGTGCGCACGGTGGTAGGATTTGGGATGCTGCTGGATGTGAAGCTTGTACTGTCCCATCTCAGAGGGGAGCTGCCACTCCAGAGAGGGCAGGGGGGTCATGGACATACTGGAGGACACAAGTGAGGAGGGAAAAAGATGATGTTGTTGTGTCCATAAAATTCAAAATAGCTATGCTGTCACCATGCAGGAATGTCATCTGCATACCCTCTATAACAGCTTGTGATGGAAAGTGGGCTTACCTAAAAGCACCATGATGAGTGGGATGAGGATTCCACGCGGTTGGCATCACATAGAAGGCTTCAGGCTTTACCTGCGGAGTATCACACTTATTACCAACTTTTTACAATAGTTTCAATTGATAGATTATCATAATGTTAATGGTTAAATATTTAACAACTCGATAACAACACAACTGATTAAACTGAATACTGATATTGCTTCTTTAGTGACCTTTTGCTAAGTCGTTTACAAATGTGTCCAGAAATGTTACAGTGGTTGAAAGGAAAAGATACCAAACGTAAGGGCATGTGATTTTCAGATTTTCATTTATTCCAAGTGTGAGTTTGGCCATCATGAAAAGCTTCAAATTTCCTTCAGCCTGTACAGACCTGGCAAACGCTCCTACTGTAAATCCTTTCATTAGGTACTGTGTTATTTGGATTGTGGTTTTGCCTAAATCCATTAAGTACAGTACCGTGCACACTCCACAATAAATTGCGGTTCTCAACTTAACTCTAACAACAATGTAGTCGAGTCACGATTTTGAGTCCAAGACACTTAAAGCAGTACTAAGTAGCTTTTTTACCATCATAAATCCTTTTCGTAGTCCCTCTGAGGGTAATACAAGTGTTAATGGGATGATTGGGGGGTCTTTCATCTCCCCCTGGTGTCTCTGGCCAGAAAACCACACTTGCAACTTTCCCTGCTCCGAGCCGGAGGCGCAATACACACTAATGGAAACCATCTCCCTCGCTGCTCTCAGTTCTCTACAAAATCACTTTTGGCTCGCATTTCTAAGGTTTATGACATGTTACAGATAAGTGACTGTATTCTGTCTACAGTGTTCGGTTTGTTGATGAACATTTTGCAAAACGTTGTTATTTGGTTTATCACGATCAAAAGAAGATATAGAGGCTAATGGGCAAAGCTAACTGTAGAAGTATTTAGAAGTATTTACAGCCAACTTTGAGCCATTGTGTAATTGGGTTGTGGCACCATGTACAATATCCCTCTCTCCCTTTGTCTATTCTCAGCGTAGTATTTACTCTCACAAACAATTGAGTGAAAAAAACGCAACATGCCACGACACCTGCAGGGGCGCTCGTGGCTTCTAAGGGCAAAATTGATACTAATGCGCATTTGACCGTTTAGTGACCCTGTAGCTGTATTGGTGGTTAGTGTAGAACCTTTATTTTCCAGCCAGGGTTCCTCGTAGGTTTCCTGGTTCCATCAGCAGAGCAAACCTACCAGAAACCCTAAAAACAACTGATCTTAGTGCATCCTAGAGTTGACCATATTAGAAAGTAAAGGCATCATGCTAACCATTCATCCAGCTGCTGGGTCACTAAAAAATCAAATACGCACTAATGTCAACCTTTTTTTTTTCCCTTTAAAGGGATATTTCAGGATTTTTGACATAAGGCCTTGTTATCCAGAGTGTTGTTGATGTCTGGAGATTTTTTTTAAATTCATGCAGTCCTTATATTTGAAGAGTTTAGTAGCGCTAGGCTAATGTAAGGCTAAAGCATTTCTACGGTAACAGTTAGCCTGCATTAAAAACAGTCTGAGCCACTCCACAGTGCACCTGAGGAAAATCAGTTATAACGCCAGACTAACGATATAAATGTCTGTGTCGATAGAATAATTTTAACCATTTTGCATTTAAAATAATGTATATTTGAGCAGCATCAGCTTCGTGGTTGTAAGCTACGAAGTGGGGGAGTGATCTGCGAGAAAATAGTCCCTCAAAATGCGATAATTCATGTGATGCAAGGTCAGTTATAATTTAAAAATTACTCTATCGACACAGGCATTTATATCGGTAGTCTGGTGTGATTTGCCTCAGGTGCACTGTGCTTGGGTCAGACTGTTTTTAATGCAGGCTAGCTGTTACCGTAGAAATGCGCTAGCGTAAGACTAGCCTAGCGCCACTAGACTCTTTAAATATAAGGACTGCATGAATTTAAAAAATATATATATATCTCCAGAAATCAACAAGACTCTGGATAACTAGGAAATGAGGCCCTGTGTCAAAATCCTGTTTTCTAAGTTCCTTCCTTTAAAGAGGGGGTATTATGCTTTTTCTCAGGTTTATTATTTGGTAATAATCTCAAACACATCTTTATCACTATCTTACACTTTGTTAGAAAATGCAATATTGATTTAAAGCCAAAAATAAAACTATTTTCACTTCCTGATCCTCCACGCAAGCTACCGTTATATATATAAAAAAATCAAATAATAAAAATCAAATCAAGTCCGAGTCCTTGGTCCAGGTCGAGTCCTTAGGCCTCAGTTTGATGTTCAAGTCGAGTCATGAGTCCTGGAAATGACTTGTAAAACCGGTGACATATTACATCTTCTCTCTATCTCTATCTTAAAGGAGTAACAAACCTCGGTTCTCACTGTCCTGTCCTGCTCCGGAGCCCAGTCGAACCCCTCCCCATAGACACAATCCTGTCTCGGGGCGGGCCTGTGCGGGGCCTGGGGTGCTACTGATGGCACCACTATGGAGTTGTTAGCACTAATCAGCATCTCCCTCAGTACAGGGGTCGTGGTCTGATACTGATGGAGGTAGAAGCTCCCCGGTTGGTCGTTCGGAGACGGGACGGGGCTGGGACTTCGGGAGCGCTGTTTGAGCGGAGTCGGACATGGGTGCTGCTGGTCATGGCAGCGCTTGCCCTGCGGAGATAAGGACCTGGAGCGCTGGTGCGGGCGGGACGAAGGGGCTACGTTGGGTTGGTGAGGGAGGAGGAAGGTGTCGTCCGGGACACTATTGAGAGCCGACCCGCCTGGAGACGAGTGGGCAGCGGACGTGTGGATGGCTTGCAGTCCCGGGCAGAGATCCAAAGCTGACAGCCCAAACCCTGCACCCATGGATGATGACAAAGGAAATCATTCTGTGTAATTGATTTTCATACAAACAATAAACAGCGTAAGCTCACTTAAACAGCATCATTATAGTGTGAACGCTGCTCAGTCCTCATTCAGTTATAACTACCTTAAAAACCTAATAATGAACTCTCCAGAACAGTAGGTGGCAGTCTATGTTGGGGAGTAATAGAATACATAATACATGTATTTGTAATACTCATTTTGAGTAACTGTGTATACTGATGAAGTGACCCTTTAACTTGAGAATATTTGGAATACAGTTCAAAGGATTAGATGGCAGTACTCAATAATTACGTTTCAACTTCATTCAACAATTTACACTGTGTGTCATGTGATGGGCTGTGATCTGCAAAGTGTATTTGCAAAGTCCTTTTTTGTGTTCCTAGTTTGTGGTAAATAAGTTCAAAAGAAGAGTTCTGACAAGCGGCACCTACATGTTTTTAAATAATATGCTGCTGCATTTATCCATAAATATTATGCATGGCATCAATTTTGATCAAGAATACAATACATTGATTGGACAAAGTAAAGGAATATGTTATACCAGTGGTGGGGGGCCCAAAGCTTGTCTAAAAACAAATTGATTTTGAAAGGGAAAAAAAAGTATTTGCTGTAATGTACAGGCCTACTTAAAACCAGGATTTAGATAACAGTCATTGCTAGATGCTGCTTTTAATATTATTTTAGCAGTAAAATAATAACAAATTCCTTTGAATAGAGCAAATTATTATTGTTGGGGCCACGAGGCAAATTCAGATGCCCCAGACTTTGGGAGTGTTACACAATACATTAAGTCAAATATTCAGTATTCTGTAATAAAACAGAATTCTAAGTATTCTCCCCCACACTACTGTAATGTGCAGATGTACAGTCAACGACTCACAAGGAAGTACATTGTTCCCTATTGTGTGTCCTTACAGGTGGATAATGTGGGCATTGTCTTCATACTTTTTAGTGATGGGATTGTTAGCTCTTTTTGGTGAGCTGGATCGTCTCAATCAACTCATCATCTTAATCAACTCATCAAATGGTTTATTTTATAGTCAATATTTTATTTTTTTGCAGATATTAATGAGTGATTTGCGGAACAAACCATTTTACTGTTTATATCACTGCTCATAAAACACATAAAATCAAGCATAAAGTTCCTTGTTCAGTGATGAGACCTGTTTGGAACAGACCCATCACTAATCCTTTTGAAGTTATGATATACAAAACTTATTTAGAATTATTTGTACTTTCTACTTTGATTACATAAGTATTTTCAATAGCAAATATTAAAATACTTTTACTTCAGTAAAAGTCAATTGGAGTCGCCTAATATTCGATGAGGAGGATCTATACTTTTACTCAAGAAATTAAAACAAATTTACGTAGATGACCACTGCATTAGTATAACATAATATTCATGCTTACCTGCCCCAGTAGATGGGGAAGGACAGGGTGAGCCTTGGGGGGAGTAGTTTTCGCTGGGCCATCCTGTAGAAGAGTTGCTGCTGGCTGGGCTGACACACTCCCGGTAAAAAGCTTTGGGGCCGGAACTCTGGGTGTGGGTTTGGGAGGTGAGGGAGTCTCCGGAAGGCGTAATTTCGATCCTGGGGCGAGGGGCAGGGATGGCGGAGGAGCGGGACGGGTGAAAGGGGAGCCCCACGGGTGAGGCAAACTGGACTGGGAGATCTGCAGGGAAGCCCTGGCCGGGTTGGGGCTGGGGTGAGGACGAGAGGTGGTAGTCACTGGGACAGTCCATCACCAAAACAGGGTTGTTTTGTAGCTGAGCATGAGGGGCATCTGTCAGTCAAATAAGAAACATAAACATATCATTAGGTAGGCAAGATAAAACAGTATTTATAAGACTATAAAGCCTCCTAAGTAAAGTGACTAATGACTAGAACTAAATTTGAAATTAAAGCAAAATAAGTTATTTTCCTTAGAATAAAAAAGCTACAGTAAATGTATGATATAACAGGAACACCCATTTTAGCTTAAAAGATGGAGCGCTTTAAGGCCTACTTTCAAAATGTTTTGCGCACATTGTTGCTACTTTACATTTTGATCACTTTAGTACAGTAGAGAGGACACAGTCTTTTTCACGGGCTTTGATTATCAAATCATGCGTAGCAGACATTACAATCACAGTTTTCTTATTTTTCAAGAAAAAGAGAATTGAAACGCTTGTTTCTGCAGTGTATCAGTCAAGTGTGACTTCTCCTCTCTTCCTGAACCTTAAGTTGAGTCATGAGTGACATAGCCACTCTGATTTAACTATTGCATATGTTAATGTGACATTATAGACTTGATTAAATTAAGGATTTTTGCTTTTTTTGCCAGATATTTCAAATTCTTCTGACAATATTACTAATACCCTATAATAAGATTGTCTGCATTATTTGGAAGCATTTTCATCCTTTTTTACCCCTAAATGAACCAATGTTTCCTTTCTATTAAAATATAGAGTTTAGTTCATTGGTTTACTCCCTTATTTGTAATATCAAAACATTGATCTTACCTTTTTCAGGACCACCAGAAAAGTCCTCTGAAGGGTTGTACAAGGGTGGAAACAAGTCTGAGAAGTCCAGCTCCTCTTGGTTAATGTCGTGGTCTAGTCCTCCAGGGAGACCCAAGCCTCCAGAAGCCATCTCATAACAAACTTAAATATCGACCTGGTCTGTCTTACCGCCTGTCTGTGACACGAACACTACACAAGTGCCAGAGACAGAAAGCGTGAAAATGTCAGGTCGCGTTGAGAAAAGATACAAAAGGCGCGCTTCCTGTCTGTGTTCTCTGATGACAGCTCTGAGCGCGCTGCAACAGCGGTTTCCTTTCGATCGCGCAATGAACTTTGATGTTTGCAAGAAGTAGCACATCACATTTGGACCACTTCAACGTGTGACACTGCTGCTTCCAAGCTCACATACTTTATTGTGATTGAAAAAAATCAATACTACGTCATAGTTTTTTGGGCCTTTTAATTATTTTTGCCAATTAGGCTATGCACGAACCCATGTAAAATAACCCACACTAATCACCAAATCATACAAGAACCACAAGAAAAAATACAAGAGTGAGATGTGTGCGTAAAAGTAAGACGCCTCGATTGAGTGTGTGCGTAAAGTGCGCCATCCGTTGGATAAAAGCTGTAAGTGGTGCTCAAAAGTCACAAAAACGAGCAAAAGTGCCGTCTACAATATTGGCTAATAACTTTACAAATATATCAAGATCTTTATTTTTATTTCAGTTTAGTTGGCCTAACACCACAACATCTGAGTTTTTCTTAAAAAGCACTATAGGGGGGACCGGGTATGTAACACTTTTTGCTTCAGCACCTGTAACTCACTGAATTTTTGAGCTGGAGTTCTCAAACTTTAATTCAAACCTCTGCAAGAATATCACAGACCTCGTGAGTTGATGTCAATCACATGGTGTTCCTGTCTTACAACCTACCTCACTGGGTAGGTTGTAACACATGCTGGGGTAAGTTGTAACAGGTAGACAAAGGAAATAAAAACGGAGGCCACGTCATATGATATGCTTCAAAAAGAGGTTTATTTCAATAAAAGAACAATCCAGAACAATGTCTCTCTCTCTCTCTCTCTCTCTCTCAGCTGTAATATGCTTTCCTCAGGCAGAGTCAGTCCATAATACAGGTCTGCTGTCTGAGTCAAATAATCAGCCAACACTTGCTCCTGCACCTCAGAGAAAACTCTGTTGATGCTTCAGTAACCTGCACTGGGATGATCACTGGACCCCGGTCTCTCAGCTTCTGCTGTGTTGTGCACATTGTGCAGTATCTGCTCAGTGTTACACGAAAAATCCCATGTGCCTTTGCAACTGACTTGCCCTTCTCTCTGACCTCATCAGATGCTTTTTTTTTAAACATTTGCAGGCACACCTCTGTCAGTCTTTCTTTCCCACTGTCTAGGCATTCTGTAAAAGTATTAAATTCAAGTAAGTGTTATTAGTAGTATATAAAGGATGATTGTGTTACAACCCACCCCTGTCAGCCATTGGTCAGCTATGGTTTGAAATTAGCAGGGGAAATGTGCATCACATTTTGCATGAGAAACTACAATTTAATCTAATGTAAGTCATATGGTTTTATGTGCAATAGTATTGACACTAAACAAATTATAGTCTTGGTCAAACAAATTACTTACTTACCTCAAAATATATATTTTTTTCTCTATGGAATCTGCATGCACCTGTTTCCAGCTTTGACAATCACCATTTGGGATCAGGGAGGAGGTGTGTAAACACTGATATGATCATTTGACTCCTATTTTACCCCTGAATGGTGGCATTGGTGGTGTTACAACTCTCCCCATGTTACAACCATACCCGGTCTCTCCTACCTGATTTTATTTCGAGTAACAGCACACATTTGTCTTAGACATTTGTGGGGGGAAAACACCATGCATCTAATTATAAAGCCTTTGTATCAATTTCCTGAAGATGCAGGCGAGTTTTCTAACATTTCTGTAAACATGATCCAGAAAAATGCCCCTGGAAATTGTGAAATTTGCTGTATCTGTGAAGAATTGGGATGCTATAAATATGTTCGAAAAGTTAGTTTTGAGTTTGGACCACAACTAACATTTTGAATTTAGTGGTTTCCTCTTTTACTGTTTGTTATAAAAAACAAATCAGGTAGGCTATAGGGCCCTTAACCTTGGCATGGTCACGCCCTTAGCTAACTCATATGGATGTGTAACTAACGCCAAGACCCTGTGCATTCAAAGTGTCAGCGAAAGGGCGCGCCTGTTGTAAACACCGAGTGGGCGTCGGCAAAAAAAAAAAAAAGTTGCGGCAAGCTACAAGTAAATAAGCAAAGAACAGGAAGCCTTTAACAAAATAAAAGATCGGTTCTGTGAAATAATTTGTGATTAAAATATCAGTAATCTAGCAGCATGTGAGCCAGAAAGATGAATTATATTTAATAAATGGTGCAATTCAACTGGCAATCTGTGTGTCATTGAAATGTAGAGACAGTATGCGGCTCACTGACCACATGGATCTATTATAATAGAGTTCGGGAAATTCCATCGTTACCATGGAGATGCGCCATCTTTGCAGCTGTTAGCATACATTTCCATTGACTAACATTAGCTAAAACAGTATAAAAAGTTGAGAAAAAAGCGGTGGAACAACTCCGTTAACTGCTGAGTTACCGCTGGTAAATACATCTAACACACTGTGGTGTCCAAGTGTTTTAATGTGAACAATAACTCCAGTATTTTAACTTTTAGTTTACAATTGCTGCTAATCCCATAATGCTTATATGACATCACATTCCCGAACTCTATTACTGACATCCAGCAGCTAATGCATCAAGTATGCTAGCTAAAAGACAGATTTTTTATCATGTCGTTCGGTATCGTTTGAGCTCAGTTAATTATTCACTGTTTAAGAACATTTTATTCAATTATCAATCTTTAACACCTACGCTTCCATTCTTTTAAGTTTGTAACGGTGCAGTTTATTTTGAAAGCGTTAACCGGAAATGGAGGTGTGCCGTTTGCTTTTGACCCTGTACTGAAGATTACGCGCAAAGCTTCACATTTTTCCAAAAATCCATATCATCGTCCACGGCGGCGCAGATATGAACGAAAAAGACGAGGAGCTTGGTGAGGCAAACTTTTTCCATTCCACGATAAGGTCCAAGCGCTTTATGCAGTGAAATCCTGTCTTGTTTGTTACCCAGAAACTAAACACTATTTTAAGAGATGCTCCGCTTCAGAAGCTGCAGTTTGGATCTTGATATTCTCAGAATGTTTTATTAAACTGTACTTCCATGCATGCAGACTTTTGCAGTAAATGTACAGTAAAAGTTACAAGGTTTTACAGTACGCTAACGTTATCCTTTAGGTCCTAAAGTAATTTGATTACTCGCAATCAACGAGTAATTTGATTTTAGGTCAAGTCTCCGCGGATCTTTGTTAAAGCTACACTTCGTACCATTTCACCCAATACATAGAATAAAATACAAGCATTATTTTACTACAGATTTATTTATTTTTTATTGTGGAAAAATGCCTAAAAATGAACAAACAAACCACCTGACTTACAGTAACTTCACTGGGAGCGGGACGTCAGCTGGTCTTCACTGACTAAAAGCAGCCTAACAGGAGATGTGAATAGTTTAGGCAGCGGTGTGCTGTCAGGGCCAGCAGGGCCTTCTCTGCTAGCCCTAGCCAAATGAGGGGGGAAAAAAGTGCAAAATGTTTTAATAGTATATTTAATTTCTAATTTATTTATATAATGTAAGGTTGAGTTGCTTATATTGATTTTGTTGATGTGTAACTGTAATTTCCTACTCAAAAAGTGCCTTAGATTTTAGATTTAGATTTATTTATTTGAAAAGGGACAGTGCACATTAATCAACATTTTACAATGTAAATATGCCAGAGTTAGCAGAAGAAGCTAATTTTCATCGGTAGACCCTTTGGCAGATGTCAAAGCCAGCCTAAAAAAAACAGGATTAAAATCACACAGCAATTTACAAAATACAATATAGTTACATACATACATACATAGTACATAAAATGAGCCAAGTATACATTTTTCAATATAACTAGTGCTCACAAGTCTGTGTCTCCACAAGCCACTTTTTGGCATTCTTTTTAAATGAATTAAATGAGGAAGACTCGCGAATTGATTCAGGCACTGTGTTCCACTGTTGGAAGGCTTTATAAGAAAACACGGCCTGACCAAATGCAGTTTTTCTGAGGGGGAGGACGCAGTCTTCCCTCACTGCCCCTCGAGTTACTCTTAAACACCTCTGGCGAGCTGCTCCTCCTCAGGGCCTTCTCCACAGATTCTGCAGACCTTGTGTTATCAGGCTGCACCAGTGGGGGGGTCCGCCCCCTTTGCTCTGAAATGAGTTGTGATAGTGGCAGGCCGTGGTATTGCAGCCTACGGCTCAAAAGCCTTTTTCGCCATAGACAACCATGTAAAAGGAGCAGCCTGTAAAATGGTCCACGGGGCATCTGGAGTTTCAGACTAAGCAAATATATTTCTTTAAAATTACTATTTTTAGGACATGGACTTTTTTTCTTCGTAAAAAATTGTAAAGCATCAAAAATATTTTTTTTAAAGTATTCCAATGACGTGACGTCACCAGTGCTGTGGACGTGCGCGAGCGTGTGCGTGAAGCAGGGGCGTGCTGGGACCTAATTTCAGCCCGGGAATTTGGAGAAGACCGGCCCAGAATTATGGCTCCGTAATAGTGCGCTGGTCTCAAGCATAGACATATTATTAATAGACCGTCATTCCTCACTCCTCCCCATTTACCACAATGACCACGTTCGAGGGGGAAATCATGGCGGATTTACAGGCTCCTCCTCCCCAGCTCTGACGAAGCATGTTCCTAATAAGGGCATAAGGGGGGGAGCTTCACTGTAGACTCGGCCCTTGCGTGACGTGTAGCTCGCGCAGCTCCAATGCCAACAGTCAGACCCCCGTTAAGTAGGAGATTTCTAAAAAAATTTGCTACCATAACCAGCCCGGTGCCCCAGATTGTGTCTAACCCAGCGTAATCACAGGAGGAATATCTAGCTCTAGCCACTTCTAAAACATTAGGCACCGGGCATTAAAGCTGTTTTTAACGTGTCTAAAGTCCAATGCATTCCAATGGGGGAATAGCGGCCATATGGAGGTACTACAGCAATAGCGGAGCAATGGCGGCCTCCAGTGTCGTAGTCACAAAGCAGAGCAGTCAGCGGCCATTGGTCTCAAGTATAAGAGGTCGCTGGATCAAATAGGATTGACAATTTTCTAACAATTTCTCTTTTCACATGGGCCGCTGCACACACAGTCTGAGCCTGATACAAACCCACAATCAGCACAAGTTATGTAGATAAAAACATTTATTTGTCCACTTTTCTACCTTTCACTGCCCTTTTCTCTCTTAACTCGCGCAGACACTTGTCTCCGCTGGATTGGACTGCACCAACTTGAACTAAAGCGGAGGGGTGTTCCACTTAAACACCCCTCTGAGTTAGTTCAATATGAAATGGTATCTCCCCGCCGCAAGAATGAAAAGTTCGATGCGAATATATTTCAGATTTTCATTCATCAGTCGTTATTTTGATAGATTTCCATGACAATTACGCTTGTGTTACTTCATTTATATCTGGAACAGCAGCTCATGCTCCTGCTGCAGCCCAGTTAAAGCCTTTAGGCCTGGAATAGTGAGTTATTATTTCATTATTTTATTCTGATGGCCCGGCCCAGAAGCACCGGAACCGAGCGGCCCACCGGGAAACCTCCCGACTCTCCCTATGGCCAGCACGCCTCTGACGTGAAGACTCATGAATGAGCAGAGGTTTTCCCCGTTATGCCGCATTCAGACCGAACGCGATGGAGGCGAAAAAATTGCATCAAACGTCAGGCGTTTATCGCTTGAATATTTTGGTGTCACTCGCTTCTATCGCGGCGATTACTCGCTCCTGTCGCCAGAGTAAATTCGCCTCCATAGCTTCAGGGATATCTACTACGCCTGTGCAGTTCAGTGACCAACTTATTTCTTTCCTCTACACTCAGGGCCAGGTTCTGAACAGGCTGCTCTCACTTATTTTGTTCAGATTATTGTTTGCTCGTTGATCTAGCACTAGAAAAGTTGTGTAGCTGATATAAGACTTTGACTGATCCGACTCCTACCATTGGCGCTTGTGTCTTCCCGCTGTGACACTCAGCCACACACTCCCCGCTCTACAGCCTCCAGCTCCGGTGCAGGCGTCCTGGCTTCTCCGGACATGTAGTGCCACTTTCCCGGACACTGAAGCCTCTCGTACCGGCGTACATCCTTTACCGAACAAGTGCCATGCTTAAAGGCAGTTTTATACATACGCCTATTGTCGATCAGTTTATATGCGTTTGACTGTGTGAACTCAGGTTGCTATTGAAGGCCTTGACTGAAACCACACGGCCTGCCACTGAGTTTAGGTCCTCATCCAAATCTTTTCTTTGATTATCCACTGCAAAAGTAGCATTTGGAGCATGTGTTGTATTGATGGCAGCAGTATAATCCAAAATGTTAAGCAGTGTGCCTTTAAATTGTTGCTTATTTCTTTTTTTATTTTGTGCTGTGTTTCATTTCAATGTATGTTTAAAGCAATTGTCAGTTTGCCTGGTTTAGTATATTTAATATCAGCAAGTAGCTACATCACCAAAAACGAAACAAATTATTACCAGAACATTTTGTCGGCCCAACGCCCTAACTAGTTGAGAATTCACTTCTTTAAAGACCCCTTCAAAATGCGCATCTGTCTTTATTTTTTTATTGACCTCATATATTGTTTGAAGTGTTATTCCTGTTTTTGCTTTTGAAATCGCAAAACCTATTGCATTGTCTGCCTAATCAAAAGGCAGCACAATTATTTGCTAAATCAAAATTTGGTCGCAATTGGGAAAATTGTAATGGATGCAGCAATTTTAGTTTGGTACAAACAAACAAATGAATCCAAAAACAACACAAAACTATAGTGATTCTTATCACTATAGTGAGTCATTATTACCCATCAATGGGTCCAGAGTTCAGACAAATGGATAATGAATCAAAATGAAAACTTGTTCCATAAGAGGTCAACTAAGCTGTAACAACTGAACTTGATATACACAATGTGTGACATATTAAGTCTTTAAACTATTGGGCTACACTATATCTCACATGGTTAGGTGGCATAATCCACAGAAGCCACTGTCACAAAATCACCCAGGTCTTCCACTTGACTGAGAAAATTGCATGGCAACTCAAAAATGTGCACATGTCCAGTTTTGAATTGACTTTATTGTCATTGTATTAACTACTACACACATAGGTTTAAATACGTATCAGACTGCTGTATAATATATAGATATAAATCATTAAAAGCGGTCTGAGAAGTGTTATTGAATTTTGTGGTTTTGAAAGGACATGAAATCTAATCTGTCTCTTTGTAATTCATTTTTACAATCTAAAATAATGTCCTTATGTCAGACACATTAATTGGCAGAAAATTTAATTTAATTTAATTTAAGTCATTAAAAATATTATGATTTATGAGCAGTGGTTGTTTCTTCTCATGGGAACTGGTCTGTCACAAGTTGTTCTCATGAGATTCTGATACTGAACAAATCGTATAATGACAGATTTTCTTTATTATGAGAAAGTGGTTCAGAATGGTTCAGTCTCTTTTTGTAGAAGAAACTGAACAGATCCAGTGGATATGCTAGCTGTATGCTGTTTGTTTTTGTCATGATGGATGATACAGGTCGCCCGTAATCCAGAGCAGCCAAATCATTTATCAGCCAAAACAAGGGCAGGGCGATATGGCTTAAAATCTATATCACAATATTAAAAAAAGAAATATCACGATAATATATTTGATGAAATAATTGACAATGGACAAATTACTTCAAAATCCCAGCCTTACGCCTATTGGGAAGATGAATTCAGTGATATTTCATTCTTTATCTGTTTTTTTACGGCATACTCATTTCCTCGCAAATATGATCTACTACTACAGTTTACATCCTTCATTTCATTTTACTTTTAAAGCACCTGTCCCCATGTTCTACAGTCAGTGTTTATGCTGCTCTGATGGAGCTGAGCGTAACATAGATTATAACGTGTCCACAACGATATAAAAAATGACAACGATATCAAAAAACGATATGTGATACGATATGGCCCACCCCAGCCAAAACATATATGATTTGAATCAAAATAGATAAATGTGTAAAATAAGGGGAAAATATACTAAGCAAGGATTTTTAGGCACTACTGCCTTCAATGCATTGTGAACCTCATTTTGCAAGCATCTGTAATTACTGGGTTGCAGCCAGGTGACATCACAGCGCTCTAAAGGCCTATAATATTATATAGAGGTAAAATGATTTTGTTTTTGATTGCTGGGTTGCAGGTTCTAGAACGTGATGATGTCACAGGACCCAGTGGGGGGCAGGAGCCAGTTTTTCCTATTAACAGCATTACACTTTCACAAGTCGTATCTAAAAAGAAAATGTATGAATTACAAAAATGATTATTAATATCAGTCACTGGGTCCATGATCTCTCTGTACAAGACCAAAAATTTCCTCAAAGACAAAATAAGTTTACCTCTATATAATACTATAGGCCTTTAGAACGCTGTGATGTCACCTGAAACCCAGTAATATATGATTATAGCGTTGCATGCGGCTCTTTTGTCCTGCTCTTTCAACTCGGCTGTTGGTGAAAGGTGGAGACTTGATCTCATCAGGAGTCAGTTGTCGTTTTAGTTCTGGTTTAGCCCTGGTTCAGTCCTCATATTCATAGTAAACATTATTAAAAGTAGTCGCGGCTCTTTACAGATAAGACTAGTATTATTGGTTGGATTGGCTATTTGGTTTCAAAAGTATTCAGAGAAACTTGACTTTTCAGCTGAAGCTTTGTCAACAACGGCTAGCCTCTCACTAAGCTGATGTTGACAGTTTTTGCAAATGCAAGCGCTATTTATCAGAATAATTGCTAGTTGATCTAAAATTATTTTTCCCTGTAAAATAAATTGGCACATTTCACACTTTTCTACCTTTATTGGGCGCTCAAAGTGCTCGTACATCAAGGAACCCCTCTCCCATTCACGCTCACATTCATAAACTGCTGTCAGACACTGGAGGTGGGTGAAGTTTCTCAAGGACACAACGACAGTGCGGGATTCAAACCGTCGACCCTCTGGTCACAAGATGACCCGCTCTACTCGCTGCGCCACTGGCACACACACAGTAAAGCACTGTACATTGTCTGCAGCACATTCCAAACTAGTCTCCTCCCTGTTTTTGTATTTTGATCGTCTAATGAGTTCTCCCATCTCACCAATGCCATTCTCGCTCACAGTGCATCGCGGGTCAGATCTTTTAGGGAAACACCTTCTCGCTTATATTTTTATCCCTCTGCTAAGTGCATTGTCTGCAGCGTGACATAATCTGCGACTGTGCAGTAGTTTTTATCAGTAGACAGCAGGACTGAATCTAAGACTGAAAAAACACTGGTCGCTATGAAGGCATGCAATAGCCTTTTGGTGACGTGACGCAAAGAGACCAGTGGCTGTTTAGGAAGTGTCTCAATCAAGGCGCTATTGTGTTCAACTGTGTAGTGTTGAACACAGTGTAGTGTTGATTCAAATCATTATATTCTCAGAAGAAAGATTGGACGAGCTGATGCTGCTGCTGCTGCATGATTTGAAGGTCAAATGAAATACAGTTAAAGATAACACATAAACATTGGTTTGTTGTAACCAGTATTTATCAATAGGCAGATTATTATGCACTTCTTTTAATAACACCATTAAATGCATTAAAAGTCAATGCTTGAATCATGCTGTAATGTTGTTTACTCTGCTTTGTTTCCTTCAAATATATTTGACTTATACTGTATATTCAGCCTGTCTCTTCTCAAAAGCACTTTGTTCCAGTATGTCCTGAAATGACTCCCCCTTTCTCAGCATACTTTTGTAATTTACCTTTTCATGGCTCTGTATAATAATTTCCAAGCTAAAATTTCCTTCACAGCATGTCTGGACAATGGACATGCTTTATTTTAAGCTTATTTAAGATTTACCTGGGTAGATCTGCTATGGTTTCTCAATATATTCTTGTCACCCTTCAGACTGGTTTTCATTTTTGTTTTTGCAGAGCCTCGATGCAACTGATTCATTACACACACAGGCAGCTGTATGAGTAATACTCCATTTGTTGAAAGCCTCAGCCGTGGTGTGCTTACAAAGTCATACTCCAACTCATATTTTTGAGGACAACAAAGCAACATTTAGTGTTGTTCTTATTGCCAAGAATTTTCTCAGTTACCTTGTGACCAAACATGCTTGTTTACTAAGTTTATCTTAGATGTTGAGTCTCCAATCACCTCAGGCTTTGAAAGTTGCTCCTTTTACACAAGTCATGTGGAACCCATTCGTATGGGAGTGGAGAGGCTTGAATAAACCTTATCAAGGATAAGTGCAAAGTAGTTTTAAAGGAACAATGAAACAAGGGAAGTAAAGATAAAATGTAATGAATGGATTGGAATCAGAAAGTGCAACCAATTACTTAAGCTTTTCAAACATCGATATATCTCGATTTACCGAAAGGTCTACGTTCCCACCCTAACCTATCCTGGCCAACGCCAGACTAAAATCACAAGTGATATTTAGTCTGGGGACCACCAATGCATTTTCTCGTAGGAGAGGTGTGGTTTACGATTGTCCATATCCGTTCATTGGGCGCAACGAATGTCTCTCATGCGTCTGCATGTAGCCATAGCCAATCGTATCATCGTATCAGATGATGTATGACATAACCGCTGTAAACTTTTGAGCTAAACTATTTAGAAAACGTTCTAAAGCTTGATCGAAAGATGGCATCGCATCTGCTGCTGTCATGTTGGATCCGTAAATATTAAAGAAAAAAAGTTTTATCCGTAAACAAACTACAAGCTTCCGTATGTCGAATAGCGCGTCATCGTCTTGCCGTCCCTCCTCGTTCTGTGATTGGTCCCCAAATCCATGCGAACATTTCGGCCATGGTCCCCAGGCTGTTGTGAAGTTCGAAAAGATTCGAGCGCACACAGCAGTCTGGCGTTAGCCAGGCTAACCCTCACCTATGGTCATGAGATCTGGGTAATGACCGAACAGTATCGCGGATACAAGCGGCCGAAATGAGTTTCCTTCACAGGATGGCTGGGCGCACCCTTCGCGATCGGGGATTGAGGAGCTCAGTTACCCGGGAGGAGTTCGGAGTAGAGTCACTGCTCCTTCACGTCGAAAGGAGCCATCTGCTCCGGATGCCTCCTGGTCGCCTCCCTCGGGAGGTGTTCCAGGCATGTCCTATTGAGAGGAGGCCTCGTGGAAGGCCCAGGACACGCTGGTGGGACTATGTCTCGGAGCTGGCCTGGTGTCGCCTCGGTGTCCCCCAGAACAGCTGGAGGAGGTGTGTGCGTGGATCGGAAAGTCTGGGCATCTCTGCTGAGACTGCTGCCTCCGCGACCCGGCCCCAAATAAAGCGGAAGAAAATGGATGGATGGATTTTCAAACATGTTTGTAGAGGTTATCAGTTTTCAGGTTTCTGAGGTGATTTTTATCGCTTGCTGGGTGACGCATCTTTGATGGGAGTGCGTGGGGCCAGTCACTTTGGATGATTTTGTGCGTGAATGACTGTCCAAGTTTCCGTACCAGACTGTGCAAAAGTGAAAGAGGATGTTGTGTCTGACTCTGAACCTTTTGAGCTGTTGCAAGAAAATTAGTCTTTTATTGCCTTTTTTTTGTGAGTTTCCTCTGCATACTGCTGCTTCCATTTGAATGTGTTATCAATGTGTGTCCAGAGGAATTTGAAAGAGTCCGTGATGGTGACCAAACTCGCAGAAGAGCAGAATATGTAGTTTTATGCAGTGGACATTTCCTAAATACCTGCTGTTCTTTGACGTTTGCTAAATTCCGCCATGAAAATGATGTGTCCGTTTTAAAGCTGATATTGTAAAGGTTTGTGAGATGCTGTAATACTCCACTGGATGACTCGTCCCTGATCTGTTTCCTGGTCTGAGCAGAAGAATGAAGCGAGTCCTCCCTTCCTGAAAACTGACACCGAACTGTCCACCCTCTTGTGCATTACAATGTCAAGCTGTGAAGGCTTTTGTCGTTTTGCTTCTAAATCTCAACACCAGCACAAGTCGATCATGGGTAACTGCTGTTAACAAGCAAATTATCTGCCGAATGGTATGTGAAAAATGTGCCCTGCAGCTTGAAATTTGAATTACATTTTCAGTCATGCTTTGGCGTCACATTGATATTTCCATAACTATCCACGTTTGTATCCTCCTGACCCGCCTTTCAAAAACACTGGGCTTTGCTTTGTCCCGTATTAAGTCATTAATCATGCAAAATGCCGCACGCTCATCCGAATGAAATATATATTTGGAACTAATTGCTCATGAATGTGTCTCTTCATTTGTGGATCGCCAGGGGATCGAGTCTGCCCCAGTTGTTACAGCCTAAATACACAAAGTGAGATGAATGTGTGGTTAAGATTTATTCATGTTGTTTTTTTCTGTTCCCCGTCTATTAGCAGCAAATATGAACTTACTTTTTATATCTTTCTCAGGTGGCTTTGATCCTAACATACCTGAAGAGGGTCCATCAGCGCCCCCTCCTGGTTGGCTGGATGACATTCACGGATACCAGGGTCACATAGGAGGTATTTTCTCCCATTGGGCTTTAATTCATGCATTTCTGCGGCAGTTTCAGTATGGCTTTATAATATCTTTGTATCCTCTGCGTCTAGCTGATGATAACCCTCTTTACCCTCCGCCCGCGGCCTACAACCCTCAGCCCGAGCAGGACAGGAACACTCTGGTGCCCAACGTTCGGTAAGTCAAGCAATTTATTCAAGTTTAAATACAGTATGTTGAGGAATTTGTAACGTAGGGCGATTTGGTCAAAAAATTCAACTTGAAATGGTCTGCTGATCTTTCATATGAAATCCAGCTCTTTTACAGTTAGATGGTGTGATGGTGGAGCGAGGAAAATAAAACCCAAAATGCAGGACTGCAACAAAACTGGTGATGTTTAATAAATGAGGAAAACCAAAATAACAAAATCCAGAAATGACAAAACTCAAACAAACCGGGGCTGACGTAGACAATGACACGACAAAGAACAAGGGAAACACAGGGGTATAAATACACAAGGAAACGGGGCACTGGTGAAACACATCAGGGCGGGGCAGGCAGTTAACACAAGGGAAGCAAAGCAAAATCACAAGGACAGAACACACATGTCAAAATAAAACAGGACTAGACCATAGACAACATACAAAAACAGGGGAACAAAAGATGAATCATGACAATGCAATTATTTAAAATGGTTATAAGCTATGGAATTTTCAAAATACTTGTATCCTCCTCATGCTTGAGCTCTGCTGTGATTGAATGGGAAAAGTGGCGCAGTCTCCACTCAGAGTGAGAGCAGAGGTTCAGACCAGGGGAAACTCCATCGCATACTCTAAAAACACAACACACGACCTTTGTAAAGCAGCTGGACACTGGACATGGAGAACTCATCCCAACTCATAACTCATGATGGGATAAATGAATGTCTTTAGTTTGACTTGACAGAACTTAGGGCTGGGCAATTACTCGAAATTTAATCGAAAATCGCAATCTCTACTTTGGTCAATCTCAATAATCGTCATATGACTTCACAATCGACAGGTTTACAGCCATTTCTTTGGCACAAACAGTACCTAGTTTGGGAGTTTGGACGAGACAATGAAAGACTTGCGTGTTGAATGAGACTTGATGAAAGCATTTGTTTTTATTTGAGCTGAGGTTTGAATAAAAGATGTGTCTAATTTCATGAATCAGCAACATTTATTTTATTTATTATGAAAAAATCAAATCGAAAATCGAGATCGATCAATATGGGGAAAATAATCGTGATTCTTTTTTTTTTACAAAATCGCCCAGCCCTAACAGAACTTATAAAAGCCTACAATACTAAAGGAAGAACACGAGGCAGCGAGATTTAAATGAGGAAACGATGGAAAAGGGGAACAGCGCTCTCTGTGCTGTTACAATAAACCACGCCTCAGTCGACCTCTTTTTTTTAATAAGTGACTCCCTCTTGCTAGTAGTGCAGTCACATAGCGCAACAGCTGTGCACAAGATAACCGTCAAAAATATCTATGTACATCCTTTAAAGAGGGGGTATTATGCTTTTTTCAATCACATAGCACCAGTCTATAGCATACTACAATGATGACGTAACCTTCTGTTGGTCTGTATATGCAGTAAATTAAAATAACTGCCTTGAATAAAATTGGTCTCTCAAAATGGCTGTACTGAACGTCTTGAAATAGGCCTCTGTCTCTTTAAGAAGCTTTCTGACACGCCCCCTTCAGCACACTGCTGTGGCATCTAAACAACAACACTACTGTGCGGGGAGGGGGCTCTGCTGAGCTGAGGAGCAGTGGTCGGTGGCTTGGCTGGTGACGAAAGGTCCAGAGGCGTCTCCAGGAGGTGGGGGCGTTCCTAGGAGGACTGAGGCATAGCTACACCTAAAATGGCTGCCGTCTAAGTTTTTACTGATTACTCAAAAATATGTGAATGAGCCAAGGCAACACTCCAGGCATGTGTTTAATGAGGGAATGACATAATAACATGATATAAAGCTTGAAAAAGCCGATTTTACATAATACCCCCCCTTTAAAAATCCTTTATTATTATTATGGGCTAATGAGTTTTATATTAATTTCAAACAATTACTCTTTTATACATATGGGCAACTACAAGCCTTTTTCTTTTGAGAAAGGCTTGTAGTTGACGATAGGCGTTGGATTTTCCTTTGTTTTTCTAGAAATTTTAATATAAAAAAAACAAACATGTAAATCTCAATTAAAAGGAAAACGTTATTGTTCTTTTGCAACAATAGTGCAGTCATGTAATGGCTGCTTCGTGTCTTCAGAGTGCCTACAGTGTCCGAGGACGTGGCCAGAGAGGCTTTGGTGAAGTTTGCCGAATCCAAGTGGAAATACAGCGCCAAACCGGCCCGAAACCTCACCTTCAAAGACCTCAAACCCGTCACTGTGTACAGGGTATTTATACTTACAGTAACTATCACTTCTTTAAGCTTGGTTTGCGTCTGTGGTCATTGTTCTTTATGTTCTGATGCAGTACAGACTGGAGACCTACACTGAGGCCAGAAGCAGCGCGTGGCAATTCGAGCCTTATAGCGGTAAACCTCTGCTGTTTATTCATGAACCTCAGTTTTTAAGATTTTTGACCTGTAGGTTTCATTCTGCTGCTGCTGCGTCTGCAATGAAATGAATTGATTTTCAAATGGACTTTAAATGTGGTATTATGTGTTTCATTATATCTGCTGCCGGGCAAATGTACTTGTGAATGTGTGAGCGAGCCAAAGGCAAATTTCTGCCAGCATTGTGCATGTTAGACAATAAAGTTTTTCTATTCATTTGATTCTATTAAAATCCCTTCCCCTCCTAACCATTCAATGCCCTAATCCCCACACACAGAAAACCCCCCCGATGCGTAGACAACAATCATCTGCAGTCTATGTGATTGTTGTAGGTCTGACAAAAACACACACTCTCACACACCTATTATTGGTATTAGTATCTACACTAACGGTCAAAAGTTTGGAGACACTTTATTTAGGAATAGTTTTTTTCTTTTATTTCAAGACCATTTTCATTGTAGTTTCTCACTGAAGGCATTAATTTATGAATGAACACGTGTGGAATTATGTTTTTAGCATGAAAAGTTGAAATAGATTCACCTTTTGCTTTTGACTTTTTCTCAGTGAGCTTCACGATGTCATCACGGGAAATGGTTTTCACTTCACAGACTGTTAAACTATTTCCGGTGACGACCCTATGATATGAAGCTCATTGAGAAAATGCCAAGAATAAAGGGCGGCAATTCTGAAGAATATTTTGAGTTATTTCACCCTTTTTTGTTTCCTACATAGTCCCACGTGTTCATTCATAGTTTAATGTCGTCAATGAGAATCACACAAAGTAAATAGTGTTGAAAATAAATTTATAAGAAGTGTTTCCAAACTGACTGGTAGCGTATGTAATGTAAAATTGTTCTAAGCTTAATTTCGTTTTATCCACTGCTGCAGTTTTTTAGATATTTAAAGGGGGGTATTATGCTTTTTTCAATCACATAGCACCAGTCTATAGCATACTACAATGATGACGTAACCTTCTGTTGGTCTGTATATGCAGTAAATTAAAATAACTGCCTTGAATAAAAATGTTCTCTCAAAATGGCTGTACTGAACGTCTTGAAATAGGCCTCTGTCTCTTTAAGAAGCTTTCCGACACGCCCCCTTCAGCACACTGCTGTGGCATTTAAACAACACTACTGTGCGGGGAGGGGGCTCTGCTGAGCTGAGGAGCAGTGGTTGGTGGCTTGGCTGGTGACAAAAGGTCCAGAGGCGTCTCCAGGAGGTGGGGGCGTTCCTAGGAGGACTGAGGCATAGCTACACCTAAAATGGCTGCCGTCTAAGTTTTCACTGATTACTCAAAAATATGTGAATGAGCCAAGGCAACACTCCAGGCATGTGTTTAATGAGGGAATGACATAATAACATGATATAAAGCTTGAAAAAGTCGATTTTACATAATACCCCCCTTTAATAGTGTGTTGTATATTGTAAATCCTGATGGTATTTTTTTTTTAAATACTACAAGAAATACCGAGGCTGAGGTGTCAAAGATAGTTAAACAAGACAGAATAATAATAGATAATGCCTTTGAATTAGAAAAAACATTTGATTCTCAAATAAATAAATAACTAGCCTTACCAATTCACACATTTAGTCAAGTCAAATTTAACCTCGTAACACCGACCTGAACCTTTTCTCCAGTTTGGCTTTACCTAAATCTAAAAGCTTCTTGAACAAAGCCTCAAAACAGCGACAAAAACACGATTAAAAAGTGATGTAAAAGCAAAAAGAGCCACAATAACGGAAAAGCAACAATAACAAAATAAAAAGTGACAAAAAGCAAGGAATAAACTGCGAAAACCAGACCCAAAAAAAAAGACAAAGCCGCGGCAAAATGCGACAAAAACGCAGTTACTCTGGCCTTTTGCTGGGTTTCAGGTGACATCACAGCATTCTAAAGGCCTTTAATATTTAATGAGGTGGGGGCAGGTAAAATTATTTTGTTTTTGAGATTTTTGGTGTTGAACAGAGAGATCATGGACCCAGTCAATGACATTAATGGTCATTTTTGTCATTTATAGATTTTCTTTTAGATATGACTTGTGAAACTGGCTCCTGCCCCCCACTGGGTCGTGTGACATCATCACATTGTAGAACCTGAAAACAACCAATAAGCTGTATGCTCCAGTCAAGAAGCTTTTAGATTTGAGTGAAGCTGAACTGGAGAAAACGCGCTCGGTTAAAGGCTGGGGTTAGAAGGTTGAACTTTACTGCCATCGCATTTATTCTCGCATGATGTATTTGTACACAGGGCAGCAGGTGGACGGTCCTCAGTACGGTGTGAGCCCTCCTCCCTGGGACATCCAAGTGGCACTACCTCAGAGGTACACGGACATGGTGGTCAAGGCCCGCGTGCCACACTCCTCCTTTGTAAAGGTATTTGAGGATCTTATTTTATAGAGGTTTAAAATCTTCTGCACCTAACCGTTTTCCTAATGGTATAGTAGAATCATTTGCCCGGATGGAGAATATTATTTGTAAAAGCTGTTCGTAAATAAATGAAATCTCTCAAACTTGGAAAAACATGATGCGCTGGGATTTTCTCTGCATTACTGTGTCAAAGCTAGAAACGTGATTCAAAGTTCTCCTTTTGTTGCTGCTGTAGAAAAGGAGAAATCAGGAGCTTTTTTTTTTACATGTTCCTCCACATCTGTGCACTTTCAGAACTGCCATACGTGCCACGGCTGCGGAAGAACTCGCTGTGTCGCTTGTCACGGGAGAGGCCAGGTTGGTTTTTTACTTTACAAACAAAATCAAATCAGTCAAACCACACAGAACCGTACTGTACTTGCACGCTGCACATTACTATTAGATAAGCACTGCTCTAAAACACGTTGTCCTTTTTCCAGAAACGCTGCACTTTTTGCCACGGCCACGGTCGATCCAGAAATAAGCGGTGTTCTTCCTGTAGCGGTCGAGGGCATAAAAGGTACTGTTCCTACCAAGGTGCGACCCTAACATACCCGGGGTAGCATTTTGATCCTTATTGTCTATATTGTGTTTCATCACAGCCTGACACCATCACATCACGGCACCATGGATTTCCTAGCATGCTGTTAACTAAAAGTGAAAGCTTTTTTTTATTTTAATTTTTTTTATTTTTTATTTCAACTTAAAACCATACATGAAAGGACAGGACAATAGACACTAACAAGGCATAAAAAACAAAACAAAAACAAATACACATACAAACAAACACACACACACACATGCACACATACCACATTTTATGGAATGTACATGTTCTTTAAACTTAAATCAATGGAATGTAATAGGTAAATATTGAAAAAAGACTAAACAATACAAACTAGAAAATATGAATGAATACATTTTACAAAAAATAAATAAATAATAATAATTAAAAAAAACTAAAAAAACTAAAAAACATTCAGACTACATTTTGAAATATGTTAGACAGGGAAAAATGGGGCAAAAATAACTAAATCAATAGTAACAACATAAAAATAAAAATTTTAATTGTCAGATACACTTTTATCTTCAGATGGAATACAATTTCATATATAGAGAGAAAAACAACAACAACAAAAAAAAAACAATATTACTATCCAGTAGATATCCACTCTATCAATCTGGACCACCGTTTTTCATGAGGATTTTTTTCTTTTTCAGATTTTAGCATGAGAAAGCTTGTTTTTTGATGTCATGCCCACTACTGCCTGCAGAGGGTGCTCCAAGCCAACGCTCTAACAAAACTGGTTGAGAACGAAAGGCCTTTACAAACGAAGTAAATATTTGACTATCACCAGATATAAAACAATTCAGGGCTAAATCATGACTGACTCAATCAATCTTTATTTTAGACAAAACAACAACAACAACAACAACTCAAAAACATAAACAACAAAAACAGGAGAATATATTATGTTTAAACTAGAGACAAAAACGACCTCTGATCTAGTGCGCGAATTAATAAAAGTGTGTTTTTAAGTGCAAGTGTAGGACAACGGATGGAAATTACCCCACGGCTACAATCATTTCTAGTGTGTTCATTAATACGGAGGTTCTTAAAAACACTATGTCCATCGATCACTTGTGGTCTATGCAAATTAGTGCTGGACCTGGGTTGTGTTTGTATTTTCCAAACGACGTGCACATGAAGTACAGAACTGTGGAATGTGCATGTTCTTCCATTTTCCACCTAGGAGGTCGTCCTGACCAAACCCTCTACTTTGACTGGTCACTCGAGCAGCAATTTCAAATGAGAACAATAACGTATACCTTATACCATTATGCAACTTTTTATGTGAAAAACCTTGTAGTGACCCAGTGGCTTTATGGGGAGTTAGTATGACGCCTTTACTTTCCATCACAGTGGTCTCTAGGACGCTCTAGGATCAACTGTTTGGAAGGTTTTTACTGCAGCACTAGAAAACCTACAAAACACTTGATCCTGGAGCGATGTAGAGACCACTGTGATAGTAAAGAAGCCATGCTAATCACGCAGCCGCTGTGTCACTACAAGGCCAATTATGCACAAATAACAACTTTTTTTTTTCTGGAAACAAAGTTGCACCTTTAAAGGTCCTATATCATGCAAAATCGACTTTTTTGAGTTTTTAGCCATGTTGTTATGCTATTTCCTTATCAAAAACACCCCCAGAGCGGTTTTTGGCTTCATTCACGCAGTTCTAAGTAATCCTCCTGAATCCTGCTCTCTGAGCAGCTGCTCCGCCCTCTCCTGGTAAACCACTGAGCTGTTCAGTTGTGTCGTCACAAAGGAACGGAAGTGCTCGACGTCTGTAATGTAATGCCTTACGGCCTGATTTTAATTTATAAAACAGCTTTTTATTTTATTTTATTTTTTTTAAATTTTTAAACATTTTTTGAGAAAAAAACAAAAAACAAAAAACAGGAACTCTCCGACGCGTCTGTGCTGTCCCACGACGCTAAACAAACGCACCCACGGCTGGAGGAGCCATGGATCCGAGCATAAGTGTTGTTTTTGAAGACTGAGCTCTTTCTAACCTACTCTGGACACCGCCTGTTCTTTTTTCTTACCGAACGATAATGCCACGGATGCGCGTTTGGCTACGAGAGGAACAGGACTATTCAACCTTCCTAAAGAAGAGTGCACTCGCCAGAAGTTGGAATTTCTTTCTGGGATTCAGCGACTTTATCAACCAACCTGATGGATGCTTGGTGAACCTTGGCCAGAATCAAAGTGGATTAACTTTTATAACCAACGCGATCTCATAACCCGATGGGGAGTCCAGACTGAGCGGTGAGTCAATCAAAACGCATGTTAGCGTGTGTGTTAGCGTGTGTGTTAGCCATTTATGAAACTGTGTTGCACATGTCAACTCCTAATAACTGCATTATGTGAAGTAACTTCACTTTTTGCAGCAATATTTATATTTATAATACTGCAAATGTGGAATGAGCGGAGAGAGGGGCGGAGTTAACTGAATCGAAGCGTCTTGTCTTCCGGGTAGGGAAAATACCCCCCAAAAATACTTATATTTCTCTCAAAAATGAGTACTCCATAGTGATAGAGGTACAATATATCATATATATGCCTATACTTTACTTTGGAATGGCTAAAATAGCATGATACAGATCCTTTAACTCAGGGGTAGCCAATTTTGCCGAGGGCTGAACCTGCCCAAAGTAAAGCATCACTTTCTACAAATGCATATTGTATATGACCTAATTGGATGTTCATTTTGAAGCAAATGACAGCATTTCTCACATTAGTACTTTAACTTTAAGTACTCTAGTAAAGTAGATTATTAGTGTAATAATATGTCTCAAAATCATCTTCATCATCCAGAGGTTCTATATTGGAGGGCCGGATTTGGCCACCGGGGCCGGACGTTGCCTACCCCTGCCTTAACTTAATATCCTTCATAGAGCTTTTATTCAGAGCAGCTGTAGGAAATATATGACCATCCTCTGACAGCCTTGATGATTTTGAGAAATGTAAAGGCTCACACAGATCACTCGAAAACTAAAAAGGAGAATATATTAGTTATTCCGAGGCTCAGCTTGCGTCACTTTGATAGTCTTGTCTTATCTAATATTCCTGTCATTATTGTCTTGTCTGCAGATGCATCTCATGTCACGGCCACGGCTACAAAACCTGCAAAGTTTGTGATGGCCGACAAAACCTGATGCACTTCATCGAGCTCACTATCACATGGTAGGATTCATATTCTTTTTAATCAAGTTCACTTTGCAAAGACCACAACGGAAGTAGATTAGAAAATGCTGATGAGACGATGCACAGGCCATGATGCTGAGAGCCGGATGCAGGATACAGGATTTCAGATACAAGTTGTAAGAAGTGCAATGAACGGTCAGACGGCTGGTAGTTCACCCAACAAACTATGATTAATAAGGACTAAGGATATTTTCACTTTTATAATCAAAACAAGTGGTAAATATTAGTAAAGCGTATTTACCTTGGGGTTTTCGGTACTGGCTTGTTGTTAACAAGAAATGAGTGCCTGACCAAATAGGAAGAACACTAAGATCAGTGGTCACATGTCTGATGATTTCTCTTAAAGGGGGGGTATTATGTAAAATCGACTTTTTCAAGCTTTATATCATGTTATTATGTCATTCCCTCATTAAACGCATGCCTGAAGTGTTGCCTTGGCTCATTCACATATATTTGAGTAATCAGTAAAAACTTAGACGGCAGCCATTTTAGGTGTAGCTATGCCTCAGTCCTCCTAGGAACGCCCCCACCTCCTGGAGACGCCTCTGGACCTTTCGTCACCAGCCAAGCCACCAACCACTGCTCCTCAGCTCAGCAGAGGCCCCTCCCCGCACAGTAGTGTTGTTTAAATGCCACAGCAGTGTGCTGAAGGGGGCGTGTCGGAAAGCTTCTTAAAGAGACAGAGGCCTATTTCAAGACGTTCAGTACAGCCATTTTGAGAGAGCAATTTTATTCAAGGCAGTTATTTTAATTTACTGCATATACAGACCAACAGAAGGTTACGTCATCATTGTAGTATGCTATAGACTGGTGCTATGTGATTGAAAAAAGCATAATACCCCCCTTTAAGTCGTTGTTTGAGATTTGTATGAATATATTAGATGTGAACAGTTTCTTTTATCAGCAGGAATGTCGTTACAAATCTCTTGACTGAATGCTTTGTGTCAGAGGGGACTGCACTGTTACCAGTTAAAAGACTTTAATGGCAGATCCTCTTCCTGTTGCGACTATCCACATTATTCTAAGGAAGGCAATGGGATTTAATTCTTCTATGTTCTGCTCGTAAAACTACAGCTTAACCAATGACGCCACTGTCAGCCACCGTGAAAATTAAATGATTAGTGACTGTTATCCCCATCTCACAGGCTTATAGAAGCAGAGTAATTCTGTGACTGTGAAACAACATGCTTAATCTGTATAATGCTCTCATTCATGGTATAAATCATTTGATCCTTTCACTGCGTCTGTGCAGGAAAAACAACAGAGATGACTTTATCCCGGACCGTCAGCCTGACTTTCCCGACGAGAAGTTCCAGAAAGTGACTGGAGACCCTTTCTTTGTGGATGAGAATGTGCTGGTAAAGAAAACAGTTTTTATTTGTTGTTTTTTAATATCCTTAAACGTCAACAAAATAAGAAAGAAAAGACATAACGTTCATTTTCCCCAGGTTTATCCGATCCAGGGATTCCCAGATCAGGAAATATGCGACGTCTCCAGAAAACTGATCGGAGAACACATGCACCGCTTCAGCTCCACCAGCCGCATCCTACAACAGGTACAACTCCAGCACACAGGATGGGACCATTTGTACTTTCAATCTGTTAATATTCCCTTATTTTCCAGTATTTTCTTTCAAAACATTCAGTTCATTGTCTTGTCATATTTGCATAATAGAGCAAGGGTCACAAACAAACAATTTCGGAGAAGTTTGATGTCCTGAGAGCAAACATCAAACTGTTACGCTGAAGCAAGTGATGAGTAGTGAAACGCCAACAAAGACATTTTCTTGCATTTATATGTAGCAATGTTATCAGCCGTGCATCTAGTCTTGAAAAGAAGTTTGAGAAAATTGTATTGGATGCAGCAAAGCCGTTTTTTGAATATTGTCGTCATTGTTGAGGAGGATTTGTTTGACATTTTGAACAAGGGATGCACTAATACTTCAAAGGCATCAAAGGTGTTTATTTGGGTAGTTGTCTCTACAATAAAGGTAGTTTCTTGCTCAACTAAACAAAGAGAGGTGGCAGCAATTACTGTACATCATGAAGAATCCAGCTGCAAAAAAACTCAAAAGAAAAAGAAGCCAATCTCATAGTTCCAATCACAGACTGTATAATAGCGGTGGATTAAGTTAGGGTGACGTCCCCATAGTGTTCAGCACAAGCTAACAAACGCCTTTTCATGCTAGCAATTTGTCTGGGTTTGTGGAGCCAGCTCCTTTTATTAGAATTAAAATACCAAAAGGGAAAAAGAAATTAGGACAATGTTGCACGTGTTAGTAAAAACATATGAAAGTAAGAATGACAAGCCTGTGTTTGATGATGACTTGGAGAGGGGAACAATTCTAAAATAGAAAGTCCATTACAGCAATGAACTTTCAGAGCCACTGCCAAGCTAATATTTTGCAAGTATCTGTATTCTAAATAACAGTATTTGCTCATGACTACACTGACACTGAGCCCTTGTTTAGCTTTTGTTCAGTACTGGTTTGGTTCTGGTTTAATCTTAATTCATGACTAAGGTGCTTTCGAGATCCGTCTTTGACATTTTCTTAAATTGTGACTCTACAGTGAATCCTCTTGCAGTTGGCCTGTAACCAGTGTTGGGCAAGTTACTTTAAAATTGTAATATATTCTGTCCATCCATCCATCCATTTTCTTCCGCTTTATCCGGGGCCGGGTCGCGGAGGCGACTCTGTATATAATATAATATATTCTATATTGAAGCACTTTGAATTGCCTTGTGTATGAATTGTGCTCTACAAATGAACTTGCCTTGCCTATTAGTAGTTGCAGTTTTAAAAATGTAATATATTACATTTTACTTTATTAAAAATGTAGCTGAGTTACACTACTTTGAGTTACTTTTGGCAAAATATAAACTGAAAATAGTAATAATGGCACTGAGCAAAAGTGCAGTCAATCTGCAGTCAATCTTCCTTTGCTTTCCCCATTCTCTAGTGTTTTGTTTTGGCGACATTTTATATATATATATATATATATATATACACTCACCTAAAGGATTATTAGGAACACCTGTTCAATTTCACATTAATGCAATTATCTAAACAACCAATCACATGGCAGTTGCCTCAATGCATTTAGGGGTGTGGTCCTGGTCAAGACAATCTCCTGAACTCCAAACTGAATGTCAGAATGAGAAAGAAAGGTGATTTAAGCAATTTTGAGCGTGGCATGGTTGTTGGTGCCAGACGGGCCGGTCTGAGTATTTCACAATCTGCTCAGTTACTGGGATTTTCACGCACAACCATTTCTAGGGTTTACAAAGAATGGTGTGAAAAGGGAAAAACATCCAGTATGCGGCAGTCCTGTGGGCCAAAATGCCTTGTTGATGCTAGAGATCAGAGGAGAATGGACCGACTGATTCAAGCTGATAGAAGAGCAACTTTGACTGAAATAACCACTCGTTACAACCGAGGTATGGAGCAAAGCATTTGTGAAGTCACAACACGCACAACCTTGAGGCGGATGGGCTACAACAGCAGAAGACCCCACCGGGTACCACTCATCTCCACTACAAATAGGAAAAAGAGGCTACAATTTGCACGAGCTCACCAAAATTGGACAGTTGAAGACTGGAAGAATGTTGCCTGGTCTGATGAGTCTCGATTTCTCTTGAGACATTCAGATGGTGGAGTCAGAATTTGGCGTGAACAGAATGAGAACATGGATCCATCATGCCTTGTTACCACTGTGCAGGCTGGTGGGTGGTGTAATGGTGTGGGGGATGTTTTCTTGGCACACTTTAGGCCCCTTAGTGCCAATTGGGCATCGTTTAAATGCCACAGACTACCTGAGCATTGTTTCTGACCATGTCCATCCCTTTATGACCACCATGTACCCATTCTCTGATGGCTACTTCCAGCAGGATAATGCACCATGTCACAAAGCTCGAATCATTTCAAATTGGTTTCTTGAACATGACAATGAGTTCACTGTACTACAATGGCCCCCACAGTCACCAGATCTCAACCCAATAGAGCATCTTTGGGATGTGGTGGAACGGGAGCTTCGTGCCCTGGATGTGCATCCCACAAATCTCCATCAACTGCAAGATGCTATCCTATCAATATGGGCCAACATTTCTAAAGAATGCTTTCAGCACCTTGTTGAATCAATGCCACGTAGAAATAAGGCAGTTCTGAAGGCGAAAGGGGGTCAAACACAGTATTAGTATGGTGTTCCTAATAATCCTTTAGGTGAGTGTATATATATATATATATATACGCAACTGCAGATCTTATACATCTGTGTCCAACTTGATTTGGCCGGCTGCATGTTATTTGGGGGGAGTTTGGCATTTTTTCGTTCATACATTTTAATGCACTTATAACTCGAGTTACTTGAATTGTAATGACTAATATATTGCCATATTTTGTATAAGTAATATGTCATATTCATTAGTTACTGAGAAAAATAATGTTTTGTTCCGATCTTTGCAAGGACCAATTAATCTTGTTGGAAATCAGCAACTAATCACACTGAGCATACGTTTTGTATGTTGTTTACCTTATATATATTTATTTGTTTTGCAGCGTCAGACGATTGAGATGGTGCCTCTCACTCACGCTCACTACAGCTACAACGGGAAAGATTTTGACTTCTTCGTGTACGGGATGGAGAACAAAGTCCACACTGCCAAATATCCCTCCGCGTGCACTATTTTATAATACATGTTTATGTAATGTACATTTTACATCAATGGGAACACTATGTTAACTCTGTAATAACCGGGTAATACCAAACACACTCAAGTGTTTGGTATTACCCTGTGAATGCACTTCCGCTCTCTACAGGTTTTAAGCCAGTTCATACCACAGTAAAACTCAGATTCTGTTGCCTTATATAACATTAGATATCAAAGCTATTGCTATAGACATTCAAATGTAGTTCATGTTATTCTACGCTTATTTTGTGTCTGGACATTTCAGATATCCTTCTTTTTTATTGGTAGCTACTATTTGCGTTTAAACTCTTGTATATATGTAATACATGTATCACACTAAACATTTGAACAATGACTGCAACACATTTTCCACCACTTTCCTCTGTTCTATAGAAAACAGAGACTAGTGTATTCATGTTACAATGCATTTGCCTCTTAAACTCCAGAAAAGGGGGATTTTATGTAGCCAGTAATTTTATACTGATCTTATTTTTATGGGAATTAAGTTTTTATTATTCCAAACCAAATATAGCCAACGAGGTCACCGTATTGAATGCAATATTGTGTTGATAAGCTATGTGTTTAGTACTCAGACCACTACTCATTTACAGCATGTATACTGTATTTACATTGTAAAAACCTTGATTTTTTTTCATTTACCAAACAGTTAATGTTATATGCTATTGACGTTATTGCTGTTCAAGTCTTGCTTTCACACTGTTCAACTCAGGTTTTTCTCTGCCTTTGTTCATGGCCATGTAAAGAGGTGCCTTTTTACACTCATTACAAAAAGCATAAACATAAAAGGTTTATCTTTGTTTTTATTCAGCTACCTCTGTCCACTGTAACACAGTACAGTAGTTTCCAGATTTACTGTATAACCATACATGATTTCATATTAAAGCAGTCAATTGCAGCATCTTGTGGTGGTTGTCCATTTGTTTTCCAATAAAGAAAATAAAAATAAGATACTGACAGAAATCAATGAGGTGTTTTGCACAAGGACACAACGGCAGTATACACCTGGGCAAAGTTTGACTGTGCTTTGGTTCGGCAAATTCAAATTTGCCATTTGGTCCTGATATTCACAGTGTTACAGTGTGGGTTTGTTTCAGTCAGATTTAAAATGATTCGTGCTCACATTTTAGACCTGTACGTCATAGGCCACAAGAGGGGGCTGCGGTTCAGCCTATTTCGAGAGTGCACTTGTCAGCACTCAACGAGCTGGGAAAGTTTGCTGCTTAGCCCCACACACAAGATATTTTGAGTTGAAAGATCATGTTAAAATTGTCAATAAGTCCAGGTCTTTTCTGGTTAAAGGCCCTATACCTGTTTTTTTATTATTTTTTTATTACAAACAATGAAAGAGGAACCCATTCAAATAAAATATGGTCCAAATTCATTCCTAACTTTTGTAACATAATTGTAGCACGCAAATTCTTCACAGGAACAAGGTTATAGGCAAATTTCACAACTTGCAGGGTCACTTTTTAGGGTCACTTTCACAGAAATGATAGAAAAATAGTCGTAAGGTTCATGAAATTGACACATTGACACTATTTTATAGTTACGCACAGTGTTTTTCCCCACAAATGTTTGAGTTTACAATATAATAAAGGAGGACAAAACACATTTTGTTCCATTTCCATAAATGAAATCAGGCTTAGTCCAATGGCCGCTGGCTACTCTGGTTTGCGACGACGACACTGGAGGCCGCCATTGCTGTAGTACCGCCATATAGCCGCTAGTCCCCCATTGGAATCCATTGCACTTTAGACGCATTAAAAACAACTTTAATGCCCGGTGCCTAATTTTTTGGAACTGTCTAGAGCTAGATATTCCTCCTGTGATTACGCGGGGTTAGACACAATCAGAGGCACCGGGCTGGTTATCGTAGGATAAATTTTAGAAATCTCCTACTTAATGAGGGTCGGACTGTTAGCATTGGAGCTGCGCGAGCTACACGTCACACAAGGGTCGAGTCTACAGTGAAGATCCCGCCCTTATGCCCTTATTAGGAACATGCTTCGTCAGAGCTGGGGAGGAGGAGTCTGTAAATCCGCCATGATTTCCCCCTCGAACGTGGTCATTATGGTAAACGGGGAGGAGTGAGGAGGAGTTGTCTATTCTTTTTAACGGTCTATGGTTTAGTCCCTTTAAAGGCACACTGTGTAACATTATTAACTATACTGTTGCCATCAGTACAAAATACTGTATGCTCCTAATGACCAGCTCAACACAGAAAATGCTATTATTATACTGCAGTGGGTAATCAAAGAAAAGATTTGGATGAGAACCTAAACTGTTTAAAGTGTGTATGACACATTAGACACAATTTTTGCTAAAACACAGTTAACACGATTATATTTAAGATTTTGCTAAAGATTATACCCAGTTTTCTTTGGTTTGACCATTTTTGTGATGTTTTCACTTCCTTATTGGACACCGACAGGAAGTGACATCGAAGAAGGTAAACAATTTTAAACTGTTGCCGTGCAACCATGTTAAGTCAATGGGAAATGAATGAGTCAAACTGCTATTGAATGTTACCTTCTTTTATGTCACTTCCTGTCAACAGCTTAAAATAAAAAAAACTTTTCTGCCCAACATTTCTTCATTAAAATTGCTGCTTCACTGAAAAAATGATAACTATGCAACTGATGAACTTTAACTGATGTTATTCTTCTAAATAAGTCATATTTTCAAGAGTATTAAAATGCACTTTAAATCTCAAATTCGGCTGACTTTGGTCAACATCTCCATGGAGACGAGCTGGAGACGTACCCACTCCCAGTAAAGTTTCAGTCATGTCTTATGAGACAAAGAAAAGGCACATGTTTGTACATTTATGCTTCAATTATGAAATTATCAGTCATAAAATAAATGCTTGTATTTCAATTTTATTTATTGGGTAAAATTTAATAAAGTTCAACGTAACGAAAAGTCTACCCCAAAAATGTACTTGTAGCCACATGAAAGAACGCAGTCAAGTTTAATGACTGAACTGTTTACTCCGAAGGAAACTTTACGCAAATGCATTCTCGTCCAATCATTTCGAGTACAGACTTTAAAGGATCTGTATCATGCTATTTTAGCCATTCCAAAGTAAAGTATAGGCATATATATGATATATTGTACCTCTATCACTATGGAGTACTCATTTTTGAGAGAAATATAAGTATTTTTGGGGGGTATTTTCCCTACCCGGAAGACAAGACGCTTCGATTCAGTTAACTCCGCCCCTCTCTCCACTCATTCCACATTTACAGTATTATAAATATAAATATTGCTGCAAAAAGTGAAGTTACTTCACATAATGCAGTTATAAGGAGTTGACACGTGAAACACAGTTTCATAAATGGCTAACACACACGCTAACACGCGTTTTGATTGACTCACCGCTCAGCATGGCCTCCCCATCGTCGGGTGTTTACGTTATGGCCCTCGTGTTGGTTATAAAAGTTAATCCACTTTGATTCTGGCCAAGGTTTACCAAGCATCCATCAGGTTGGTTGATATAGTAGCTAGCTTAATCCCGGAAAGAAATTCCAACTTCTGGCGAGTGCACTCTTCTTTAGGAAGGTTGAAAAGTCCTGTTCCTCTCGTAGCCAAACGCGCATCCGTGACATTATCGGTAAGAAAAAAGAACAGGCGGTGTCCAGAGTAGGTTAGAAAGAGCTCAGTCTTCAAAAACAACACTTATGCTCAGATCCATGGCTCCTCCAGCCGTGGGTGCGCTTGATTAGCGTCGTGGGACAGCACAGACGCGTCGGAGAGTTGCTTTTTTTTTTTTTTTCAAAAAAAAAAACAAAAAAAAAATAGTTTTATAAATACAAATCAGGCCGTAAGGCATTACATTACAGATGTAGAGCACTTCCGTTCCGCTGTGACGACACAACTGAACAGCTCAGTCGTTTACCAGGAGAGGGTGGAGCAGCTGCTCAGAGAGCAGGATTCAGGAGGATTACTTAGAACTGCGTGAATGAAGCCAAAAACCGCTCTGGGGGTGTTTTTGATAAGGAAATAGCATAACAACATGGCTAAAAACTCAAAAAAGTCGATTTTGCATGATATAGGACCTTTAAAACGTATTGGCCACAACCACGGGAGGGGATCATCCTGAGCGCATCTTGGGCAGCAGCGGGGGCAGGGGCAGGGGAAGGAGTGGCCGTGGCTGAAGGCTACTGTCTCCCGCTGTTGCGCACATGTGCACTGTGTTTATAACGAGGGGGAAACTTACTTCAGGTGACGTCTCGGACCGGGAGCGGATCTGGCTGCGACTGTCTGCTACCGCACACGCTGCTAACCCGGGGAGGGGGGGAAACATCAGAAAGACAGCGAAGCGAGGAGAGGGGAGAAGACAACTTTCGGTGAGTTTAGAAACTTTATTTCAAATGGCTTGGGTGAATCATGCGCGTGTTGTTGCGCGTTGTTTGTAATTTGGGCTAATAATGGTCAAGCTGGTAACTGGCAGCATTGGATGATCTGACAGCTTGATAATGATTTACCTTTGGAAATAGTCCTAACGAAAAAGATATGCCGTGCTTTGTTAGTAATAATTATAGATAATGAAATGTTGTCCACTCAACTTAACTTTGTGGAGTCAGGGAAGTGGACACTTGCACAAAATTGTCATTCTCAACATACCGGACTCAGCGCCAAAACAATGATCATACTGTTGCTATGTTGTTATATCACTTTTAATGCACAAGTGTAATTCAAAATGCTTCTGGGATACAGTTAAATAAGTAGACTAAAGCAGAAAGAGAACACTTCAACAACAATTTCTCACATAAAAAGAAAAATAAGTAAAAAAAAAAAAAAAATAGTCATCAACTTTATTAAAATGATTAGTTTTTTTTAAATTTTGACCATAAAATACTAAATTGAGTTCCCAAGGCGAAACATTTTCAGTGGGTTCCCTAATTGGATATAAACTGTCTGTTTTGTCCGTTTACAAAGTTTTTTTAACCATATTTTACCTTCTCTGTGCCATGATGTTTAAAAGTTGCATATGTCCAATTGAATAGTCTACCTCAGTGTTTCCCAAACAGGGATACGGGGACCCCTGAGGGTACTCGAGAATCTAGCAGGGGGGCACTTAGTTGGAACTATTTCAAATTGAGAAACTGGACATAGGGGTCTCCTGGTGATTCCCAGAGTCAATGATAAACACGGTGAGGCTGCGTTTCAGTTTCATGCAGCTAAAATCTGGAACAGTCTTCATGAGGATGTGAGACAGGCCTCAACTCTGACAATGTTCAAATCCAGGCTGAAAACAGCTCTTTTTACCCAAGCATATGAAAACTGAAAGTATTTTATCTGCACTCTTGCCTTTTACTGTAATTGATTAACTTTATGTTGATGTTTTATTGATTGATTTGATCTGTTTTCTTGTAATTTTCTGCAACTATGAAGCACTTTGAATTGCCTTGTGTATGAATTGTGCTCTACAGATAAACTTGCCTTGCCTTGCCTACTCTATTTTGATTGATTTTGCAGTAAAATGTGTTGTGGGAGAATTTTAAAGCAGTACTAAGTAACTTGTTTACCTTAATAAATCCTTTCCGTAGTCCCTCTGGGGGTAATACAAGTGTTAATGGGATGATTGGAGGGTCTTTCATCTCCCCCTGGTGTATCTGGCCAGAAAACCATAATTGCAACTTTACCTGCACCGGGTCGGAGGCGCAATACACACTAATGGAATCACGAAGAAGAAGCTAACAGGCTAACAGGCAAGGCTAACTGCGGGCTAGCGCCACTTAAACAGTATTTACAGCCAAGTTTGAGTGAAAAAAAGTGATCTCCATTGTGTAATTGGATGTACAATATCCCTCTCTCCCTTAGTCTTTTCTGTCAGCGTAGTATTTACTCTCACAAACAATTAGTAAAAAAACGCAACATGCTACAATACCTGCAGTGGCGCTTATGGCCTCTAGGGGCAAGAGTTACTTAGTACTGCTTTAAACAGCAGAAGCAAGTTACGATTTTTTAACTTATTAAATGTCTTGGAGAGTAAATACTACGCTGACAGAAAAGGTGAAGGGAGAGAGGGGTGTTGTACATCCAGTTATACAATGGGAATATTTTTTTTCACTCAAACTTGGCTGTAAATACTGTTTAAGTGGCGCTATCCCGCAGTTAGCTTTGCCCGTTAGCCTGTTAGCGTCTTCTTCGTGATTCTATTAGTGTGTATTGTTTGTTCCGCCCCGGTGGCAGTCAAGTTGCAATTGTGGTTTTCTGGCCAGAGACACCAGGGGGAGATGAAAGACCCCCAATCATCCCATTAACACTTGTATTACCCCCAGAGGGACTACGAAAATGATTTATTAAGGTTAACAAGTTACTTAGTACTGCTTTAATATATATATATATATATATTTTTTTTTTCTCAACACAACATTGTCTTTTTATGTACAAATAGCGCGCTTGAGTGACTGCTTTCATCCTTGAGGTAGAGGGTGCTCTTGGGTGACCACTGAAAGGTCCAAGGGGTCCGCAAGACAAAAAGGTTGGGAATCACTGGTCTACCTTTTCCCATGATGTGAAGTTTCCGATCGTACTTACTTTAAAAAAACAAAAAACATTTACATCCACAAGTCATTATTTGTTGATTACTTTTTGTGCTTGGCATTTTCAAACGTGTTGGACAAATACCTAAGTTACTTCTACTTGCATAGTATTATTTTGAAGTACCAATACTGAACCTGTAACTATCCTCTTACTCCGTGTCCTGTGAGTAAGCCGTGAGTAAGCCTCCCCCGATTGTCCCGGGCCTTTCCTGTTATGGAGCACCCCTCTGTTCTCTGTTCTCTGCCCCATCTGTGACTGGACCTGTTTCCTGTCCTGCGTGAGACCGATGCGGTGGCTTTCCTGTCGCATTGTGTCTCATTTATACAGTAGCAGGAGTGTGGGCTACAGGTGGGAAGAGAAGCCACATTTTGTAACCAGGTAGGAGAGTTGGAACATGTAAGACAGGCCAGATATGTACATGTAAGACGGTGTGAAACTATGTGTTACTCCATTAAACAAAGTACTATTAGAAAACACGAAAATCTCATGAGGTTCGGCACATAATTATAGATTTGCTTTCAAAAATAGCGATGCAAGGACTTGAATTCTTTGCCACCTGCCACGGATGCTTTTGTTTGTGTACGGAGGAAGCAATTCAGAAACGGAGGACATACAAAGAGAGCCACATGTTTTAGCTGGACTTAGATAAATAAGGAAATAAACCGTGTTAGTGCTTCCTCTCGGGCATGAGGACTCCTGCTGTGGGCCATTGGAAGTAGTTGACTCGGTCGTGTCATGGTCGTTAACTGGAGAAGGCTCCATCACCGAGCTGATCACCACGCGTTGAATGATACGTGCAAAGAAACTAGTATTAAAGGGATACTTCGGGATTTTTGACATAGGGCCTCATTTCCTAGTTATCCAGAGTGTTGTTGATGTCTGGAGATATTTTTTTCTTAAATTCATGCAGTTCTTATATTTGAAGAGTCTAGTTGCGCTAGCCTAGAGCAAGGCTAACGCAGTTCTATGGTAAACGCTAGCCTGTATTAAAAACAGTCTGACTCACTCCACAGTGCACCTGAGGTAAATCACTTATAACACCAGACTAACCATATAAATGTCTGTGTTAATAGAATAATTTTTTAAATAAAACTGACCTTGTATCACATGAATTACCGCATTTTGAGGGACTATTTTCTCGCAGATCACTCCGCCGCTGCCTTAGCTTACAGCCACGAAGCTGATGCTGCTCAAATGTAAGTTATTTTAAACGCAAAATGGTTAAAATTAACCTATCGACACAGACATTTATATCGTTAGTCTGGCGTTATAAGTGATTTACCTCAGGTGCACTGTGGAGTGCGCCAGACTGTTTTTTAATGCAGGCTAACTGATACCATAGAAATGCTTTAGCCTTGCTCTAGCCTAGCGCAACTAGACTCTTCAAATATAAGAACTGCATGAATTTAAGAAAAAATTATCTCCAGACATCAACAACACTCTGGATAACTAGGAAATGAGGCCCAATGTCAAAAATCCCGAAGTATCCCTTTAAAGCGAAGTATAGGAGGACATGTTGATGTATTTAAATTGTTAGTTGTGGTCCATATTTATTCCTATATTGTTCCTGACATCCCGCTTCTTCACGGGGATGAGTTCAAAAGCACATTTCACAGCTTTTAAGGAGCAGAGTGACCCGGGAATGTTTATAATATTAGCCTGCACTGTAGCGAATTGCTTTTTGGCGTCAACTTCCGGGATTATGATCGCTCTTCTTAATATGCTGTAGACATTACACAGTAGTTTCTTTTTCCAGTATCTGCAAATACAATATATTGGCCGTAATTAAACCAGTGGACAAGATATTAAGACTAAAGTGGACAATACTCAACATTTAAGAAGCAAATGTGACTGATTTAATAAATGGGTCCATAAAATGAGTGTCTGGATGGTTGTTGCTGAAGGAGAAAGCACAAAATGTAACTAAAACTACTACATTTTGAGAATTAGAAAAAAGCCCCCATGATTCCCTAGTCATCTAGTGCACGCCTGCCTTCAGCCTGTGTTTGTTATTGGCACATCACTCACTCACTCACATACGTCCAGCATCAACACGAGTGTAGATAGCAGCTCTTATCAGATGGCTGAGGTCCAACGTGAAGTGGGCTTTTAGAAATGCGCTGCTTTCCTTATGATTTGGCTCGTGTTATGGTTACCTGTCAGCCTGCTCATGTGGCTAATGGAAAAAAAGGGTCATTTCAATTAGAAACATCAGCCAGTGTAAAGAGCCCACATGATGAAGAAAAGATGTGTAAGACATTGCTTCCACATGGCAGAACTTTGGCGGAATGTTGTGAAATCAACTACGGAACCAAATTAAAGATAGACACTTTCTGTTTTTTTGCTTTTGAATCCGCTGATTTTGGTCTTTTAAACAAGCTCCCTCCTATGAAGTACAGGAATGTCTTGAATAAATCAGCCCTATGCCCCTGATAAAGCTCCGCCTGCAGTTTCACAGTTCAACACTGACACATTTTACAGTTAAGAAGCATCATCAGGGGCGTAGCACCAAATTCTGGTCCCTGGGTACAAACTATCTTGGTGGACCCCCCCCCCCCCCCCCCCATTATAACTTTATTATATACAGCCTAACCAGGTGGAAAAAATGGGTCAGTGTAAAAATGCTAAATATACAATATGCATTCTTAGATCATTGTTTGTTTGTTGTGTACTCAATGTTTGACTTGAAATTTCATCTGATTTGGCTTCAGTTACAGAAATGGAATAACCTTTAATCCTGGTAGTGATAGGCCTATAGATATTTAAATTGATGGTGTAATATTCTACTTTCATTGGGCCAATTGAAATTGCTAGTTTTAGATAGAACATAATGATTATTAGCATACCACATTAAACAGGAGGGCTGCACCAGGGACACAGGATATGTGTGCTGGGAATAAAGCATTTGTGACTTTAAAATAGACATTAAAATGCTATTTCACAAATAATAATGATACTATATGTTGTATCTGTGGCCCACAGGCATGAACAATAAAGCCAAGGGCTTCAGCCTGATTTAGTCTCTCACATATTTGAAGTATACCTTCAAGTGTATTGTCAGTAAATTATTTTTCTACAAAGTTATGCTGGAATAGATTCATCCATCATTATTGTTTGTGCAAAATTCTGTCTAGCAACCATTGTATTTCAGCCCTGTTTTGTTCAGTTCTTATATCAATTATGAGGAAATGTAGAAAGTTCAGTACAGAACACTTTTTGCAGCACTTTTGAGGGCCCCTACCCTGCTCTGGGCCCTGGGTACTCAGTACACTTTACCCCCCCAGTCCATGAGCATCATGCACAGGATTATAGACAAGACATTTGGGAAAATCGGTCAAAAATATCGGCTGTGCATATTGGCATTGGTCATTAAGTATCCCCCCCAAAATCTGCACGGGCCTTAGAAAACCCATATCTGTTGACGTCTAATCAAAATAGAGCATTTGCAAGAGAACCTAATATACCCCACGGCTAAAATGAAGCAACGTCTCAGTCAAGACAAGCTGGTGATGTCCCACTTCAAAGTTATGAGTCAATATATTTTTGAGATATTTTTGCACATAAAAACACCCATCATGAAATTTATACTTGTGTTTATTCTATTTCATCTAATACGCAGCTTAAAGTTTATTTAGTCAACTTTGTCAAAACAAGACAAATTCTAGACCTATAAATGCTAAAATGAGACTGAATTAGGAACATTTTGGCTAAATGCGATTTATTTTTATTTTTTTTACCAATAATGACCATGTATTTTTGTTTTCGGCTGTGTTAGCCAAATACATCTGTATCTTTAGTTAGTTCAGATGGAAGAAGTCAATAATTTTGCAATATTGTGTGGCTTCTAGCAGTAGACATTGCGTCACCTATTGCAAAAGAGATAATTTGACAATATTCTGCAGCCCTATTGCATCTTTTTTGGAAGATATCAAAAAGTGTCTTTGCAGGGAGAAGTCTGGGCATCTGTGAAAACTGTTTTGACCTGGCCCTCAGTGAAGCCTAAAGAAAATAAGCCATGAAATTCCCAGAGCATGTCCATTTCATCAGCTACAGTTGTTCCTCTTCTTGGGCCAGACCTATGATCCTGCTCTCTTCATATCTCACCGAAATGTGCTTCTCATTCTCTATGCTCATGTCCTTTTCGAGAGCGTACTGATTTCATACAGGTTGTCCATGTGTTTGAACTATATCCTGGTTCCCATGGCTTGACTCACTCAGGTCTGTGGACATGGCCTGTCAGAAAGGGCATTCCTCTCTATTCCCTGGAGTATGACTGGAGTTAATAGTATTATCCATATCGTCTGGCTGTTACATAAAAATATTGTTGAAAGTGGTTTGTGTGGGCGGGATTTGTCTGTGTAACTAAGTAAGAGGCATAATCAGTTTGTTCTGCTATTTTTACTTTTTCAAATTGAGCTCTATTAGATGAACTTGTCTGTGGGATTAAACTGTCATTGGTAATGGGTTCTCCGGTTTCCCCTACTACTAAAACATGTGCAATAGGCCAGGATGAATGAATGGTGGTGGTTGAAAGGTCCACTGGCGCAGATCGGTGCAGCCACACTTTGGTTGGTCTGGCCCAGAGGAAAGCCGTGGCTGCATACACAGCTTGCCATCACAGTGTATCAGTGAATGTAAATTGTCCCATGTAAAGCGCTTTTGTGACCATGTCTGTGAAAGGCACTATAGAAAATAAATTCCTTCCTTCTTTCCACTTTTTACCTTGTGGTAACTCAATGGGCACGATCTTTTGCCTGGCGCAAGAACAGCGTTAATCCAAACGAGACTGTCGTTTGGAATAACTGGTGTGTTGCCTGGAGCACAGAGAGCGCTGCTTCCCTGTTTGCAGCCTCGTCATCTTTTCCTCTTTTACATCGCGCTAGGGTTGGGCGATATGGTCAAAAAATAAAATCTCGATTTTTCTACTCAGGTTGGACGATTACGATTTTAATCGATTTTATTGGAAATAAACTTAAAAAGGTCTCCTGATCTTTCATATGTAGAAAACTGCACAGAGTCCTGCTCATTTATAATAGATTCATAATATAGCCTACAATTAGGCCCATTCAAAATTGTTATTTCTGTTTTAAATATTCTTTGTCTGCTCTCAAAAGTAAAACTTCTTAATAAACCTTTAGTTTTATCATCCTCAAGCTCAGCTGTGATTGACAACCGTCTCCAGGGAGACTCAAGGGGAAAGGGGCGGAAAGGGGACTTTGTTTTAGCGAAGAAAACTCCATCACGCACAACGAAAACACACAGCCTTTATAAAGCAGCAGAGATCTCAGGAAAGTTGGTGGCTGGTTCCGCTGGGGTCATTTTCGCTCCGGAGCGTCTGAAACGCCGCTAAATGGCAGCACGGCGCTCGTCAGGCGGACATGCTGTGGCGGACACGATTTTACAATTTAGCCAGTTTCCACATCGTCTGTTTTTAAAAGCATGAATTAATCGAATTCATTTGATTTATCGCCCAGCCCTACATCGCGCTACGTCTAAGTTCATTCAGCATTTAGGTGACATCTAACAAACAAACGACCAACTTCATTTATCCCACTGCAAGTTAGACACTGTGTCCTGAGAGAAAGAAAATTACACCGATGGTCCCGCTCTAACGCTTTTATCAAGGAGCACGGGGATGTCCGCGCCGCACCACCACCCCTCGCCCCGTCCTGGCCAGTACGGACAGCCTGTTGGAAGAAAAAGGTTGTTCTACATACAGTAACAGCACCATTGGCCATTGATATCTGTCCAGCCCAAGTCCAGCCCACTAAACTGCGCCTGGTCTGGAGCGGCAAGATTTCGCAAGCACAAGATCGGGCCCAATGTGTTTAAAGAATCGGTCTTGCATTCACAACATGCCATCCTTACACCCCTGTATGAATCAAGGGTCTTGCTATAGGACTGCCAGAGCTTTACATCATTACCATCAAACATAAAATGAGTGTAACATCTACAGTGAGCGGTGCTTGCAGGTGAACTACTCCTCTACTCTTTGAAGAAAAAACAAAATGCAGTTCCGTTGTTTTACCTTCAGCAGACACAGGATTTTCGACCACAAAACATATAATGCAACTTTCCAGCTGGTTTAGTGGCTACACTTAAACCAGCGACTAATCCAGGGATATTCAGTCCATGTCCTTCTCAAAGCTCAGAACGTTCTGTTCCACCTGCTGATGCCACACTGTGATTCCACTCTTCCTTCCATCAGTGTTTTTTTTAAACAGTGAAACCCGTGAAAAGCGAAAACATTTAAACAATATAAACCTTTAAGCTTCACAGATTTACAACCCACTTGAATTCCATCAATCACAAAACCTGCTGATGTTCTAACAGAAGATTTGATTTGACCTTTCATCCTCTTCACGCATAAACGCCTCATCGCGTACTAGTCTCCCGAATGACTGATGGCTGTTATTATTTCGGAGCGGGGCCAGAGTGCACCCCAGAGTGCACCCTCCTGGGGCAGAGGGGACCCTTAGATCACTTTTAATGCAGGCGCTGACATAGTGCACAGTGCAGTCATATATGGAGCGAGGGCCATTGCACTTGTAAAGCTTTTATATCCGCAGTGAGCAGGTTTACATTAAGGGGCTCGAAACCAAAATGGGTTAATAAATGTCAAAAGTAGGTCCCGAAGTGGATTTTGGAGACTAGAGAAACATTTTAGTGCTTAATATGAGTAATAAAATTGAAGAAACACAGCAGCATATTGAGATAAAGGATTTGTCTGTTTTTTGTAGGCCAAATTTAAAAGGTGGAACATTACTTTTCCCCATAGCGTTTGATGGTGTTCATTATGCCCACAGCAGAAACATACTTGGACTTGTGTGTAGAGGCATTTGCGTCAGTAATCTTTGAATTTTACAAGGCAGCTATTTGAAGTGGTGAGCCGCCTGCTTTGTTTTCTTCCAGTTTCCCCCGAGTTCATCCCGTGGTCACAAAATAACCAGGATTTTAGGGATAGAACGCATTTTGAATCGAAAACTATGCCGTGGGAAATGTTGAATAAGATACATATTTTGTAACTGAAAAAGCAAATCAAGATGTGTTTGAAAAGACTACTAAATATTTAAAAAGAAGGATAGGAGAGGTACATTTCTCCCACATTACTCATTCAAGTCATAGTGTCCAACATAAAAAGCAAGCAGCCAAAAAAGAACAAAGTATACAATAAAAATAATGTCAAATGATTAGTAACATGTTTGTATTGCTTCAGGAATCAAAATGAAAATACAGTATACTGAATATTCTGGTATTTTTTTTGGCTCCAAGGGCAACTTCTAATTCCCAATGGCTTTATTCACTATCAGTGGGAACTGCATTGCCGGGATATAATCAAGTTTTTTATCAGTTCAATAAATATCCAATACTCTAGAGTCTAGACATTTGGATATTGTTGTGACCTATATCAATCTGTCATAACTAAATGTTGCCATATACTGTATATTCTTGAGGCTAAACAAAGAAAATGCTACTGAAAAGCCAAAATGTACACATTTCTTTGTTTTTGCATGAAGCGACCCATTGTAAATAAAATACACAATTACTCAGTGGTTCATATAGTCCCCAGCCTATTGCATCTAAATGATGACACATCCATTTTAAACAGCCTTCACACATATATTTCCATTATTAATATCCATAATTGCAGTCAGAAGGTCATTTAGGCGTTCAAAAATATATTCCCACAGTCGGCCTTATCCGGATCTGTTTTATGTCACATGCAGTGCTAATGGGGCGTGACATAAATGATGAAGATTGATGTTAAAACAATATGAATTCATGCATTATTACGCCCCAGTGCAGCTGAATACATTTGAATTACATCACCGCTAATGAAGAAGAAACCACTTCCACAATCTTAGCTTTACATTATGGCTAACTATGATAAGTGTAATGTGATTTTTTTAGAGGTCGACTGATATCGGTTTTCTAAGGTCGATGCAAATTTTGGGGGATTTTGATTGACCAATGATTGAAAAATATCTTGTCAGCTGTGCCAGCAGGGGGGCGATTTATTAGAGGCATAGGGATCTCTTATGGTTCAAAAATTATAAGAAAAGTCTAAAACAAAAAATATATAAAATGCGATCCGAGCCGTGTACAAACTTGTACCACGATGTTTCACAGCTCCCCTGAGGCTGAGGTGTGGGAGTGCTCATTTTAAGGCTCTTTCCAATACAATATATCGCCCGGCCGATATATCGGTCGACTTCAAATTATTTTATCTTTCCTTAAGAACCAATAATAACTTGTTAAGTACTTGTCCGTTGGTTGATGGTTTCTTTCTTGGACCAGTTGTTGGGCAAACACTTAATTTGGTATGATCTGTTTATTTATTTATGTGTCAGTTATTTGCTATAGAAGAAAACACTTTATTTGTATAGCACCTTTCACAGATAAAATCACAAAGTGTTTCACAATAGAAAAATACAATTAAAATAAAAACAATCACAGACTTGTCAACTAAAAGCTCTTCTAAACAAAAGCGTCTTCAGCTGCTTTTTAAATGAATCAACAGAGTCGGCCATACGTAGCGACAGAGGAAGGTCATTCCACAATTTAGGAGCAACACCAAGATTTCTGCTGCTTGACTGAATCGAGGAGCCCTGAGGAGCCTTATCATCTCTACGCTTATGAATATCATAAGCGTAGAGATGATAAGAAACATTTTTAAAGCGGCTAATGGTTTTTTCAAGAGGGCTGATGTACAACAAAACAAAATTGGCCCCAAGACCGATACCTGAGGAACCCCATGCAGCAAAGGAGTGGTTACAGACATAATGTTTTTTTATACACACAGAGAATGTTCTATTGGGCAAATAGGATGACAACCACTTCAGGACTGTCCCAGATATACAGTACCAAAGTCAATATTGAGTTTCTGTAGCAACAGTTTATGATCTACTGTATCAAAAGCTGCAGACAGATCAAGCAGGATCAAAATTTAATACTGGCCAGAGTCACTAAACGCTTTTAGTAGAGCAGTCTCAGTAGAGTGCATCTTACAAAAGCCCAATTGAAATTTGTCAAACATTTTAACATTATGTAGAAAAGCAGTCAGCTGTTCTGCCACCACCTTTTCCACATAAAAGCTGCTATTATGTGTCAGTTTCATAATATTAGTCATGCGAAAGGGGACTTCCCATACCAATATGCCAACTGCAATCCACTAATGAGATCAATGGGACCAAAGTGTTGCTTTCTTATCTATCAATGAACTGTCTTTATTATGTCCCATTCTTAAATAAAGGACTTTTATTTTAGGGTCAAAGCGCTTCGGATCGCCTCCTATATGTTTTGAATGATCAGTAAATTACCAAACCGAAATAAATGAAAAAATTCAATCAAATGCTGGATTTTGTGTGCACTGCTATGAGATGTAGATACAGCAGTTCAATTGACAGAGATGTTTTTTCGCACACTTCCGCTTTATCTCCACTGCTGCAATGCACGCAACTTCACCACCCACTTACCTCTTTGTACAATGAAGTTAAGTGACCATTTAACTCCCCATGAATGCTTGACAAATTACAACTGCCTACTCCATGTGTGGACTGTGTGTAAAAACCATTGTAGTGTACAGCCAAGTACTGCCGTTCACTGATGTGGGCTACAACCTAATAAATGTGTTGATTTTTTTGGGATAACAGTGAAGTGGTTATTGAGCTGTGGGATGCTGGGGCCAGGGTTTTTCCCCAACGGTTTATGGAGGAAAAGGAGTGTTCGAGGTCCTGCTCTCGCTCTGATGTGGTCATAAAGTAGTGTTTGGTCTACTTTTTCTCTTGGGATTGGAAATGCATAAATTGAAAGGGATCATAAAACAGCAGGTCAAACATCGTGCACAGGCTTTGAAGTTTAGACTGTAAAAGAAAATACAACTGTGCCCATTTCTGTATCTGTTTAATGGTCTTAGGTTGAACAAATGTAGGTTTGTTATATTGCAATATTCTGATCGTGAATGATTTGAAATGATCCTTTTATCTGGCTTTTTATGGCCCTACTTTATCAGGTGCCCATTGCATTAGCTTAAACATTCCTTTGTCCCATACATTACAGTGGACCTATAACCTACTGTTCATGTTCGCAGATGCTTCTCCTCACCAGTCTGTTCTGTTATTTCAAGGAGTTGGCCTGAATCGCTCGCATCTTTTGTCGCCCCGCTGGGAGAAACGGGGGGTTAAGTGCTTTGCTAAGTGACATCGCTAAGCTAACGACGCTACGGGGGAACGACTCTTTGTCTCTGCCTCATTTTTAACCTACAAACCCTGACATTCTTCAAGCCACCCAGGAGTCTTTAGAATCGGGCCGCTCCCACTCCACCCTGCGCCCTCACGTTTTTTTCAGCCGATATTTTTACTGTTTCATAAAATTTCATCATCCCTTTGGTGCATTTTTGAGTCAAGTCCCGGGTTGCTTAGTGTAGCAAAGTGAAACACCAGATTCATCGGGATGGGAAAGGTGCGCAGACATTGGGTGAAGTTCCCACAATAACATCCTTTTGACCCAGCCCAAGAGATCACACATGATGAAACAAGCAACTCAGCTATCACTTTGTAAATGTGTGGCTTTGTCAGGGGTTAGTGATATTATAAAGCCTCTATAATTAGGTCAGGACAAAAGTCAGCTACCGTACAGCTTGCGTTTGAGAATGTCAGATCTGTGGGACGTCGTATTTGTCCAAGCCTTTTCATTCACACACATAAAAACGGAGAAATCCCCCTCCTCCACTGAGCGCAGACACAAAAATGCAGTCCACGTTCAAGAACCAACGTCAGTGGGAACAGTTCATTCGGAAGCCAGAGTACAAACTAAATGTTCCCTCACAAGGACGACCCGTTCACTGCCGACGGACAGGGAGAAGTTGATGAGGTTAATAGCTCAGGCATTTGGGAGGGCTACACCCCGCTGTGGTCAGTTCAATGGGGCAGTCATTCCATTGTAAATTACCAGGATAAATTGAACACGTCAGAAGGGCCACCCATTTGAAGCACACTGCGTTTGAAGTGCCATGAATGAGTTGTTATGGATCACGACATATGCCATTTTGATGATTGAGATTTTTCTTTGTGTCCCCTGTTTTGGTTTAGCTTTAGAACTTTGATATGAAAATGAACGGCAATCCATGGGTGTTCCTGCATATGTCTCATGTATGACCTTTAATATGCAGTGTCCTAACTTAACAAACTAATAAAAAAGGATTACAGAACTAGGATTTGATGTAGGGCTGGGCCGATCCACTTTCGTCGCGATACAATACGATACTTAGGAGCATCGTATTGTGATACAGTAAGAAACTTTTGATGAAGAAAACAGAGTGATGTGTCCAAAAGTAATAAACCTAATGACAGTTTTTGTGTTAAAGGGGGGGTATTATGTAAAATCGACTTTTTCAAGCTTTATATCATGTTATTATGTCATTCCCTCATTAAACACATGCCTGGAGTGTTGCCTTGGCTCATTCACATATTTTTGAGTAATCAGTAAAAACTTATGCTGCGTTTACACATAAGCACGATGCGTTACGAATGGCATTTTTCCGTCATTCGTGACGTTCGTGACTTGACTTAACGCATCTTGATGGGATTCTTAATAGAACGCATCAGCTCGTGACATTCGTGATGTTCGTGGAGAAAGTTTTTGGCTGTCAAAAAATCTTCCACGAATGTCACGATTCACCCTCTGTTCGTGGAGTTCGCAACAGAGCGTGTCCTTTCGTGATGCGTAGTGGCGCTTCGTAATTCAGCGTGAGAGCATTCGTAAAGCATTCGTAAAGCATTCGTAAAGCATTCGTAGTGCAGAATCACTGTTTTCACGCTCAGAATTGATAGAAACACACGCTACGCCGAAAAGTTAATGTTCGTACCTGCACTATGCCAAAGAAAAGTCCCACAAAGTCGGCCAGTCCGTGCTCCAGGCCCGGGACAGCACCTGCTCCTGCCGCTCCTCAGGTGCTGAAGTTGTTACGCGGGCTTTTCTTCCTGTAGTCGTTCCTCCTAATGTTTGGGAGCCAATCCCTGCCACCCCCTATTGCCGCCCCGCTGGAGAACCCGACTGTTATATATTTGTCCCGATTTTCCGCGCGTTTGTGGAAATAAGAAAAGGGACAGTAAGAAGTGCGCCTTTCCCGCACTGTTTACTGTCCCTGAATGCATCTCCCATGCTCCCATACGCACTGACCCAAACAACAACGCGTGGTTACAGCAGCTATAACATGGATAAGTGTTAAAACTTATTTACAACTTTAGACATGTAAAACAAGCGGTGATGGGCGTAGGGCAGGTGGAGACAGGCCTGTTGTTCTGGATTATGCAAAAGAAGTTTTGCCAAATGGAGCTAATGATCAACCAGATGAGTGAGAGTCATGGATAAAGAGGTGAAGAGTTCTACGACAGATCCCCAGAAGATCGAGTGCGCAGTGAGTGTAGTGTTTTTATGCTTATTCTGTGGAGTAAAGTCAGGCTGAATGTGCCGCTGTTGCACAGACTCATTTGACATAAAGCGCGTGTGTTTATTGCTATAGTTTGTCTTGATAGATTCAGTGTTTGACAGGAGCATATGACTTAGTTTGGGTTTGATCTAAGTTCAGTTTTTCATAGACTGTGAAAAACGTTTGCTATTCTACAGTATATGGACAGTCCCGACGCTCAGCTGGTCTTTGCTTTTGCTTAACCCGATTTGGCAAGAGCCCAATGAGGCAGGTGAGAGCACGGCGGACCAAGACGCCTCTGCTCCGCCTCCAACCCGGTGTGTGCGGCAGGCGGTTTGTCCACATTCGCCCGATTCTTGACAGATTTCTGACAGAACTCGACAATTCCCAATGACCCGTAACAGACCGCAACACCTCGCAATACCACGCAACACCACGCAACAGAGCGTCACAGCCCGCAGCATTGCGGGACGCATGTTCGTGACCGTGCGTAATAATTCGTGCCATTAATCGTAACGCGTAGTAACAGGTCGCAACAATTTGTGGCGGTGCGTGAAACCTCTACCCCGAATCATCACATTCGTGATCCTCGGCCACGAATATGGATTCGTGGCATTCGTGACTCGTCGTCGTTATGTGTAAACGCAGCATTAGACGGCAGCCATTTTAGGTGTAGCTATGCCTCAGTCCTCCTAGGAACGCCCCCACCTCCTGGAGACGCCTCTGGACCTTTTGTCACCAGCCAAGCCACCAACCACTGCTCCTCAGCTCAGCAGAGCCCCTCCCCGCACAGTGTTGTTGTTTAGATGCCACAGCAGTGTGCTGAAGGGGGCGTGTCGGAAAACTTCTTAAAGAGACAGAGGCCTATTTCAAGACGTTCAGTACAGCCATTTTGAGAGAGCAATTTTATTCAAGGCAGTTATTTTAATTTACTGCATATACAGACCAACAGAAGGTTACGTCATCATTGTAGTATGCTATAGACTGGTGCTATGTGATTGAAAAAAGCATAATACCCCCCTTTAAGAAGATTGTAAAGTGCATTACCACAGCAAAACGTATAGGCTTAACATAAAGTGTTGTATAACTGTTCCCTTAAGAAATATTACATTTAAAAAGTAGTGAAAGTATACTGATAAAGTATTGATAATTGGTATTGCAACAAAGGCTTATTGGGATCTATTGCAAAAACTATATATTGTCCCAGCCCTAATTAGAGGGATATGCAGTAAAGCTATTGATAATTGATTAATTTAGCTTTATTGAGTAGACTTGAGTAGCACATATTAAACACATCTATGAGCTAATGAGCTCATAACAAACTGATTTAATTGATTTTATTTTTTTTCCTCAAATGACTTATTATGCTCCACTATTGTTTTAGTATTCTCTTACATGATCTTTGTTGTTTGTGTCTATTAGTATGACATTTTTACATAAAAAGACATAAAGCGTCGGCTGCGTGTTTTCATTTCAGGGAGCAAATATTTGTGTTATTTTTATTTTGCATTTCTTGGACCAAGCATGTTGGCAAACTGATGTTGAATGGTATTTACAAGGGTTTGCAGTGGGATTTAATTACTGCCCTGAACATTCCCTAGTTGTTTAATACAGAAGATTTAAGAAACATTTGATACTGCTGATATTATTATTGGATTATGGGCTGTATCATTTTGAGACTCGGGTTTTTGTGAGGACTGTAAGAAGTCTGTTTGTCCAGGGTAGGTCCATCCTCTGGGCCATTGAGGCACTTTACTGGAGAATGCTTGTTTTGTGGTCTGTTGTGCTTAGGAGGAGTTTTGATTTTGCGTTTGTTGTTTTGCTGCCTCCTCCACCGTTTCCTGTGAGTGGAAGACACCGGGTTGCAAGAGTACAAAACAAGCTGGTGTTCTATTATTTGTGTGAAATCTGTTACATTTCGGACAAAAACACCTTGTTAATGTGAAAAGTATTCCATAGCCTTCAAAAGTCTTCAAGGGTTTTTGAGCCAGGATAAGTATGTAGGCTGGGCGATATTCACATGAATGAATACTTCAATATTTTTGGGGACTTTCTCAATAACAATGATAAAGCAATAATGCAGACCATCAGAAATATGCAACAATGTACATTGCTTTGTCACTCAAAAGTATAATGGTCCTGAACAGATACAAAAGGGCAGCAAAAACACTTTCCACATTGTACCTCCCTATTTTTCAAAATTATTTTCCTTATTTTTTTCATTTTTTTATTGTTATTATTAATTTTTATTTTATTTTATTTAGTTTTTTTTCACTTTTTCAATTATAATTTTTTTTATTTCATTTTATTTATTTTACATTATTTACTTACATTTTTCCTCAATTTCCCCCAAATAATTATTTTTTTCCCACATTTTTTTGACATTGGAGATAAACTCGATATTGTTAATTTGCATATCTTCCAAACATCAATTTCGATATTATCTTGTAGACGATATATCGCACACCTTTAGTAGCAGTACCTTCTTTTTTCCACTTCTATCTTGCATCTTCTTAAGCAGTGATTCTGTTCCCCAGACGTTTATTGCTGTCTGCTTCTGTTGCTCATAAGGCCCTCCGCATGGATATGATATGGCCAACCTTTTTGCGAGAGGTGTACGGTAAGAAGAGGATGATCTGAAAAGCAGGTGTGAATAACTTTATCTACACGACACAGTGTAATGTAAGACGTGACGGCAGCACATTCAGGGCGACTCAAGCTACAAGTGGAGTATTCACTGTGATTGCGATATTGCTCAAAAATTTCCCGGTAAAAATAGAAATGGTCATAAAAAAGATTTTTGGTGTCAACTTTGATAGAGTCACTTTACTATATTCACTGTTGGAACTAAGAAATAAATATGATTTTGGATCGGTCAAAACAGGCAGTGACTCATGCCTCTCGCACTTTTAAATAAAATAATACATAGACAGAACATAACGATTATCTGACCGTTGTTTAGGTAAAAAAAAACAATAGAAAAAGAAAGGAAGAAAATAAAATGAAGCATAGGCATGTTGTTAGGAGTCTAAAGTAACTACTGTATATCTGGCTTAAGTGTCTCTGAAAGATTGTACATGACAGAAGAATCTTTACATGAGCTTGGTGTAGGGACGCTTTAAGGCTCATTCATACTTTTTAGATGTGGGGATTGTGAAATCATGTGCTGAACTCGTCTCCAATGTGCGATGGTTCAAAGAGAGAATCGTAACTACGGCCTAAGTTTATCCTAGTGAATATCAGGCTACAGACGGCGTGTGTTTAGCTGAGGCAAGTGCCGCATGCTAGCGGTGTTTATTTCCATGGAAAAGTTCAGCAAAAGTCTTGTAAAATGCAGAGTTGGACCCGCTCATGCCTGGCCTCTGTTGCTTATGACTCTGGCGGCGGTGCGGTGTTGACGGGACACTGAGAGAGATCCTTGTTGCAGTGAGAGGGGTCTCAATCTGCGATTAGCCTTCCAAAATATCAGACACTAACTGCGTTTCCATCACTGGATTTTAATGCGCATTTTGAAGTTTCGCATTTGTAAGGAATGATGGAAACACCAAATTCTGCATTTAAACTCTTAATTCTCATAAAAGTTTATCCGCTCGCTTGAGGTGGTTTTTGATTTGTGCGCATAAGTGTAAATGCGCATTCTGGAAGATGGAAACAGTTTTTTCGCAAAAAGTTTGACGTAGCGAATAAAAGTACACGTGCCTGTTGGCGTAGCCGACCTGTGGACAGGAGTGAAGAGGAAAAGTAATCCATCAGTAACAGGTCGTCTCTAGTCCAAAAATATTTCCCAGATGCAGAGGCTCAAACATCGCTGTCTCTGCCGCAGCATTTATGCTAACAACAGTGTTTATGCTAACAACTATGGACCAAGTTAGCCACAAAAACTTGCCCAGAGACACAGACGCCGCCTGATCCTCATTAGAAAACGTAGTAAACTCACTCTGGGATAGTTTTTGTTTGTCCAGCCTTTACAGGACATGCGAGACTTCAGAGTAGTAGCAGCTAGTTAGTTACTTAGATACTTTTGCTTAGCTTTAGTGTGTAGGTCGCCTAAATTAACATTTGTGACCAGTCACAGGAATGGGGGACACAAGTCGATTTTGGGGATTTTTAGATTTTCACAGATTATTAAAGTGTAGTCTCCAAGCTTTCCAACGATGTGTAACACATGGAAATCTGATAATATTTAGAGGTGTAGCGGTGATTTGAAGTTAACAACTCCAAAAAGCCCAAAGGCCTGAAAACCTCTCCAAAGTTTTGGGCCATTTTATTCATGGCATTACGAGTAAAAACAAGCAGGTGGTTCAGACATGAATTAATTTGGCCAAAAACTATACTAAAAAGCTCGTACTTCAAGTGACATCAAAAAAGTGCGCCCTCTGCTGGGTAAATGCTGCAATGGCGTCATGTACCTGCCTGCTGTAACCATGGTAACCAACGCCACGATTCACAAAAACTCTTGGATGGAAACGTGTGAAAATTCGCTTTATACGCATTTGTTATGCGCATTTTAGGCAGATGCGCATTTTCTCTGATGGAAACACAACTACTGCCGATGTCCGTCGCAGCTCCTCTGTCTTACTGTACGACCTGTGATTTTCATCTATGACCTAAGATTTTTCCCACGACGAAGGACGTTTGTCGCAGGAGGTCAAAATTGTACAGTATGCAACCGGCTTTACACAGAGAGCTGCAAGAAAAAATAAATAAATAGTAATTTTCGCCTTGTAACCATGGAAATGTCTTCAGTTACAAGACGTTGCTATGGTTATAAGACAAAATTACTTCATTTTGTTCTTGCAGCTCTCGGTGTATGAATGAGCCTTAAGTCGTCCTGAAACATTGGTCCCATTGGTCCCATTTGCAAACCTTAGTCCTGATGTAAAAGACATTGCACAATAGACAAATCCGTTTTTTTTCCACCGCTAGATGAAGTCATGAGTAATATCGTAATCCTGGCAAGACATGCAGCAATCTATATTGTTTTGAATAAGAAAAAAGGTCTGAAAAGGGTTTCAAATAGACCTAAATGTAAATGAAAAATTATGCCTTAACTGCAAACCATGTCCAAACCACAAAATCACCCAACTTAACTACATACAAAGGTGGGAAATGCACTTAATAAATGAAAGATTCAGTGCCTGTGAGAACATTTTAAAATTAGACATACTGGCGATGGCATAAGGACAGTCTTTTGTACAGTCCACTCGATTTACTAAAGGTTAAGACAATGCATTATTATGAAAAGCTTTACCAGGTGTTTTATGTCATGACATGCATAATGAATAAAGCCTTTGGCATAATGTTGGTAGGAAACCGAATTGAGAGACTGGAAGATTATTTATTGCCAGTTTCCTTTTTCAAAAAAATGTTTGAGTGAGCACTTTGGCGATAGCGAAAGCATGCGGTGACTGACAGTCGGACATAGAGCAGACCACCCAAACAGACTTACATCAGAGGAGCTTCTCCCAGAGGACAATGCAGCTGCGCGAAGTTAGCGTTAGCCCCTTCGCCAACGCTCTCCGAGATTGTGCGAAGGTCATGGGGGAGGACCCTCAAACAGTGTCAAGGATGTGCAGGTTTGGACTTTCTCTGAGGTGAAAAGGCAGGAATTCTTGGGGGGGGTTTTTGTAAAATTTGAGGGAAATGCTTCATCTGAAATTTCTGACATGCCAATTATACTACTATAAATGTAGTTAGCATGGCGACAAGGTATCTTTAAAACTTGCAATGAGTCTGCGAAACGTCTTACCAGGTATTAGGTCAAGACATTATGCTCCTCATAGATCAGTGCACATTCACTCTCATATGAAGTCAAACCAAAGCCAAATACTGCGTTTATCCAGTGTTTATTAAGTGGCCTTTGCTGAAATATGTCCAATTAATCAGACTTTTATTTCCAGCAGCAACATTAAACCTGTCCAGAAAGAAATATTGACGCATGAGTGAGATAAGGCAGTGCAACGAGAAAGATTACAGTGCACGGACAGATGTTATTTTAATAGTTAATTATTAAGGGATTATTTGGAAGGAGGCTTGGTTCAAATGATTAAGGTCTCGAGAAAATTTACCGAGTGCAAACAGGGGATCTCCAACTACATCATCAGCTCGGCTGCACGATAACGATGTCCTCTGAAAACAACAAAATCCATTGCTCGATACCCTGTAGTGTAGACCTTTACTAACGTCTTATACGTGATAATGCTCCTGAACTTTGATTTCAAAGCATAAATTGCAGTTCTAATTGGGGCTGCAGTGCTGTTAAAAAATCGGTAACACTTTATTTTACACTACCCCGTGATACATTGTACCTACATTTAGTACAATGTAAAGTGCTATGTAACAAGGTGCAATAACTTGTACCTATGGGTTACACAATGGAATAATATGTATTTGTATTTTGAAGGTACATAATGTAATAAGACATAAGGCCTTAACTCTAACCACCTGAAACCCTAGCCCTAAGGGTCTTACTGTACTCTTATTATCACATTATGCACCTCCAAAGAACTAGTATTACACATTATTCCATTGTGTATGCACTACATGTTGTAGGTACAAGTTATTACAAATTGTTACAAAGCAGATTACATTATACCATATTTTTTGGACAATAAGTCACACTTTTTTCATAGTTTGGCTGGGGGTGCGACTTATATATCAAATATATAAATATTATATTCACACTGACAGCCGCTAGAGGGCGCGCTAGGCTTGTGTACCAGTACCACTGAAGATTGAAAAATGGGTAATCGAGCACCAGAAAGAAAGTTTGGAGTGAGCGAGAAACTTGTGAGGGACTGGCGAAAAGCGGAGGTTACTCTTACTGCAATGAAGAAAACAACAAAGCTAATTGTGGGCTAAAAGCTCGATGGCCACAGCTAGAGGAACGAGTTCACAATTGAGAGCTTGAACAACGTGCTGCCGGGAGAGGCTTGTAAACGGGGAAGTTACACCTCCATGCCAAGGTAGTTGCCAAGGCTGGTGCGACTTATACTCTGGAACGACTTATATATGTTTTTCTCTTCTTCATTATGCATTTTTTGGCTGGTGCGACTTATACTCTGGAGCGACTTATAGTCTGGAAAATACGGTACTAAATTGTGTTAGGTACAATGTATCAAGGGTACAATTTACAATTTCTTGAATAGTTGTCATTAATATTTGGGTTGTTAAAGCTTTCTTACCGCTTTTCCATCTACATCTCCTCTCAAACGGGATAATACATAGCAGACGTAGCACACAGCTATTTGTGGCCATGTTTTACAAATAACAAATGTGAGAATGCTGCGTGACTAAAAGAAATACGTGAATGCCTCTTATCCACTTTTGCACTGCCTCTTGCTGAGATACTGCCTATTATTGGAATGATTCATAGTCTTAGATTTTATCGCGTATCCAACAAACCCCTGGCATCAGCTCTTATTTCACCCGTAGTAATATTCTCTGTCACGCGATCGCCGGCCTCCCCAAACTTTATCAGACCCTATTGTGCATTTGTGTTTGTCCAACCTCTAATTAATAACCCCTTATCAGCGCCGGGACAACAATAAGGTATTTCTGCCAAGCCAAATGCTTCCTTCCGCTTTGGAACCATCAGTGCAAACTGCTACTGGCGCCAACCCCCCTCGACTCCTCAACCCCCGCCCCGTATACAGACAGGACGGATCCTCACTCACGGGACAGTGGCCACAAAAGGAGACACAGTGGCAGGACGGTGCAAGTCAATGGACAGACATTAGTTAACGGCTAATGGACTACTTTGAAGTGTTGACTTCTGTCCAACAATTGTCCCACAAAGGCGTGGTTTGTAGTGTTGGGCCGATGTCTTTTTTCCCTCCACATTGAGTTGTATTGTTTGTGTCTGCTCTTAGTTGTCCAGGAAAACAGGGCTTTATCCGCAAGATCAATCATAATCTATAGAATCAATGAGTTAAAAACACTAAGAAGATTGAGTTAAGGGGGGTGGCCTTGATCTTAGGGAGCGTCCCCTGCTCCACCACCTTCTCCACAGAGTCCAGGCACCTAGTTTGACCTTCCAAGTACCATGAGGCCAAGACCGAAATTTAATCAGGACCAAACTGGGACCAAAAAGCATAAATGGCATGACCTCTACAGTAATTAAAATGAATGAAGTCTAAAACTGCAGATGACAATGAGGGATTCCGTAACTCTCCCATGTGCCGTCCGAAGATTGTTATTAACCTCTGAACCCCCGCCTGAACCGAGCATATTTTCTCCTGTTTGGCTTAACTCAAATCTAAAAGCTTCTTTAACAAAGCGTCAAAACAGAGACTAAAAACTTTTGTTACTAAAAAAAACCTTACAAACAAGCATTTACATTTATGCTTACAGCGCCTTTTTACCTGCTGTAAGCACTCAAAGCGTTTTACATCAAGGAACCACTCACCCATTCACACCAGTGTAGGCAGGCACTAGAGGCAAGGCGGGATTCGAACCGCCGACCCTCCGGTCACAAGACGACCCGCTCTGCTATCTGCGCCAGCAACAAAGATGCGACAAAAGAGTGTCAAAAACGTGCCGGAAAAAACAACAATAACACAATATAAAAACCAAACAAAACCATGACAGAAATGTGACGACCACACAAAAAAGAGTGACAAAAAAGCTACGGGTAAAATCTACGAAAAACGCTTTAAAAATGTGGCGACAATCAATTTTGTTTGAAATGAGGCCCATAGGCTGTCAGCTCTCCGGTCATGACGCTTTTAAGATTCAGGTAAAGCCGAACTGGAGAAAATGTGCTCGGTTGAGGCGGGGTGTAATTAGGTTAAAGGGACTCTCGCGAAAAACACGTGACCACAAATGAACAAATCTGATCGCACGGATCCATTTGAGTTTGGAAGCAGCGCCAAAAGCGAGCGCCCTGCCCAGACTGATATCCCTGTGTATAAAATAGACAGAGGGGTATCATTCTGGATGCCAGGCTATTTTACTACCCTTGATACATTGTACCTTTCAAATGTAGTACAATGTAATGTGCAATGTAACAATTTGTAATAACTTGTAACCCAAAACTTAAGCCCTAACCCTAAGAGTCTTATGTTTTATTATTACATTATGTACCTCCAAAGTACTAATACACATTATTATACGGCCCTTCACAATGCAAGTAGAACGCTCCATTGACTTGAATATGATTTCCCAACGTTCTACCGGTCATTATTTTTTGATAGAAGACCTCTGAAAAAATAATGACCGCTGCCAATGACAACGGAGTTCGTGCTTGTAATACAGGTCTTTCATATCACTCCGCAAGTAGTAGTAGCGGACACTATCTCTGTCCCCGTCCCTGAGAGAGAAGTTGGGGGAATCACTCATGTAGTTAACGGGAGTCCGACTTTCAACTTACCCAGAGATTCACCACCATTCCTCCTCTCTAACTGCACTTTAAACTAAGTAGCTAGGCTAGCAATAAGTAGCTAGCCGTGCTTCTACTAGCCTAGCCACACTATTTGCCACGGAAATCATTAAATAAACCTTTCTGCCTTCATAAAAGTGTATGAAGTTTATTTGTGTGTGTACAGTTGGCAAATAGCCGTATAATTAGCGGGATTATGTATAGAACGCCGGTCATTATCGGGAAAATAAGTACCTTCAGGGCGAAACAAGACCAGGACCAGTCCAGTTCGCCCTGGCTGTACTTATTTTCCCGATAATGACCGGCGTTCTATACATTATCCCTTACTTAATCCATTGTGTCCCTACTAAATAGGTACAAGTTATTACAGATTGTTAAATAGCACTCATTGTACTCATTTTGAGAGGTACAAGGCATCAACAAAGTGTAATAACTGAGTACCGCCTGAGGATGCCCAAGTACCTCAGCGCCCAAGTAGTGGTGCCGCTGTTAGCAAGAAAGTCCCGGGTTTGATCCCTCGGGTGGGGCGTTAGATGTTCTCTTCATGCTCCTAACTCAAAGCATGCACAGTCGGCTCCTCATATTCTTTCTCCGTTACGTCTCTATATGCACATGCAACACACAAGCACAGCATGTATAAGCAAAACGCAGTGGAAACAGCCCTTGTTTTATGCTCTGGGGAGACATTTATTTGACTAACTGCGGGACAATGCACTTGACATGGAGGTCTTTGTTCGGGAGGCCATTGTTTCTTCTTCCCAGCCACGCAGTTAAATGGGGCTCCGCAGGATACGTGTGGTACGTGGGGGCCGTGAGTAAGTTGTAAGGTGGGACTCTATTCCCAAAAGCACGAGAGCTATTGTTACGCTTTAGGTTACAATGCAAATAAACGTCATTTTATTTTTATGACATTATTCATATGGGTTTGCCCTCACACTGAGTCAAGGGCAGCTTATTTCACTTTCAATATTAAGCTGTAGCAGGAAAACGAGTTCACTCCCAAAAGCCAAACTCCTGTCTAGCGTAGGTTGTTTGGGGACAGTAGCTTTACACTCGAGAAGTCTTCCCCGTCTTTCGCGTATATTGAACTTGCTCTCAAACAGCCCCAATACCTCTGAGTTTCCCGGAGACGCATTGTTTACCCTCTTCCCCTTAAATCCAGCTCCACAATCGGACGCGACTCGCCAGGCACTTAAACCATTGAAAAGACGCGCAGTTTCCGCCACTTTCCCACCTCGCTCAATTGGCTTTTTATATTTATTACAGCAATTACGGAAGCATTTATGCCCGCCGTCTGCAAATATTGTTCAAGGCGGTCTAATTCTAGTCCGCAGTTCGCATACAGGATTCAAATAGGAAGCATATTTTTATCTGACCACATTGAATGGGGGGCATTTATAGGACAATTTCCTCACATTATAAGCAGAATTCTGAACAAAAGTCGCTCCACTGTGGGATTTTCTGTTTCCGTATATATAAAACCGTTGTTTATTCAGCCCCTAGCCATAACCATATTTAGCCCAATTTACGGTAAACATTGCTATTGTGGAACAGAATTTGCTCCCAGTGTTAGAAAGAGTGCAATGCAAACGATTAACTTACTGTAGATGAATGTTCCATTGATTGTATTGTATATTGTATAATTATTTTATTAGTTATATTCTTTCCCAATTGGCAGGCAGCGTCTCACATTAAAAGATCGCATTTTCAAGTATGCCGTATGTCTTCCCCTTCCCCACCACATGTGACAAAGTGCTTTTCCTCCTTTTCAGTCCTTTACAGTAATACAGAATCAATTCTGCACTGTCCACCTGTGTGACTGTGTGAGCGCAGCTGTGCGGAGGAGCCGGAGCGTTGCTCGTAATGTCTCTGTTATCACTGTTATTGTGATTTCTCAAAATGCATCACATCGAGCTGATAAACATGAGCAGCGAGCACACACAGTAGTCCTGGACGTCTCATCTGGACTGTCCTAACACGACCAGGGCGTTTCTCAAATGGGCTGATCAGTTTTGGAAAAATCTCAATATATATATATATATTAGTCAAACATTTGTGTTGGAATTTGACAAATCAAAGATTAAACAATAAGCATTGTAATTTGAGAGAGGACTGAATCATAAACTGCAATGAGGCATGGCACCTGTTGCATCTCCTCCTGCCAGGTGGTGGCGCTGCGGGTATATAAGCGCAATGCATTCACTCCTTCCTTCTCTGACGTCACTCACTTCCTGGTCCAGACGGTGTGTCAGTGCGTTCCTCGCTCCTCCGAAGGACAGGTAGCGTTTGCTCTAGATTTTATTGCCCTTTAACGTAACTATTTACTGGCCTTAACTGGAGGTTTTGTAATTTAGCTCCGCGTCATGGTAACTGTTCCACGATGTAGCCCCCAGATGCTCCAGATGCTCCAGGTGCAGGGATGGTGTGCGTCTCGCTGTTATGGCCCCACACTGTGTGTTATGCCCTGCGTTCGATGGTACGTTTGGGGCAGAGCTTCAGTTTATATCCCAACAGTAAGGCTAGGTGTTAACAGTCTTCATTATATACAGGTGATCTGGCCCGCGCCGATGCGATGACGCCGCTGCCCTAGACGTTGTTGTCTTGTCTTTTGACCTTGTTTTAATGTGGTTCTGTTCACACATGGACCCGTCTTTATTTCTTTGGTTTTAACAAACTACTGCCAAATGAAATTGTAACTCTATGAATTGTCTGTGAATATGTGAACCTAAAAATTGAACTTTTAACAACAAATGAAAAACAGAAATTAATTTATTGAAACGAAATATAGCCTATAGTAAATAAAAGTTATGTTTTTGCTAAGCATGGACTCTGCGTGTGTCAATCATAAACGAACCTGCGTGCCTTAAGGTCCGGAGCCTTCTCTGGTGGCGTTGTCAATATTTAGGCCGAGCGGCCTGCCGTCGCAAGGGCCTATTGTAATCGCAATGCAGTGCGCGGAGCGCACTGTACCTAGGTGCCCATGTCAAACGTAAACTCACCGTGTAAACAGTGACTGCCCACACCTCTGGTGGGGGTCATTGAGAGCTTTCCAAAAATGTATAATATGAACTCACCAAACTTTGCCCAAAATTCAGGTCCGGTGAAAAATTAATTGAAATGTGTGCTTCATATTGGGGAAATGAAAAATGGCGCGACAGCGCCACCTACAAAAGTGAAAATACATTGCGCCTATGGGGCCAGGGCCAACGTCAACTTTGTCGTAGAGTGACGAGATTTGGTACAGACATTCGTCATGTGACGACAAACAAAAAATATTATTGTGGCCACGCCCCCTGACAAACCGTAAGCCCGCCATTTTGACAGGAATGTGGGAAAATGCTGAGTCAGCGTTTTCGCTGACGTCGCATGTCATTTTGAAGCACAGAACCTGGAGAATTCGCTGAGTTGGTTGTAACCTCCACAATTGTATTTTTGATTGCCGCAGCTAGCAACAGTATGCTAAAGCTAACGGCAGCTAATAAAGATTAAAAATATCGAATATCGAAATATATTCTCGGGCATAAAAGTCCCTGAACATCGGCACCAGCCTTAGAAAAATGCATATCGGTCGACCTCTAATTATAATAATTTTATCAAGTAACTATTGATTACCTTTTGTAATGTTTTGAGAACTGAAAAAGTGTCCATTGTCTTTTCTTTGCGGGAAACAAGACATTCTTAACTGAAAGGAAAAAATGTGGGGAAGTGTAAACAGCCTGGCTTGAAAATGACTAGTAATGAGTAATTACTTTTGAAATCAATCAATGACGAAAGTAACTAGATCACTTTTAAAGGACTAATCAATACTTGGATTACTGTTTTGGCTACACAAATTCAGACATATTTTTTTGGCTTCCTGGTGCCAGTGAAGTCAGTCGAGGTCAAAGTCAGAATCCTGTGGTTTTCATTGTGTGTGAGTCAGACCTCGCGGTTATCCCGGGCGAGTGTCTCTGTCCCATTCAAGTGAAGGAGGAACAGCCGGGGGCAAATTCCTCTAATCTCTCTGAGGCTGCAGACAAACTGCTTGGATTACGGAGTCAGGAGGTCAAAGTTAAGGTCGCAGCCAGATTAAGACACATCGCTGTCATTGTGATGGAGATGACAGGCTTAATTCCCAAGTGAAGTTGAAGAATTTGAATTTATAGTTTTTTTTTAGGGGAAATTGTTTCTCATTGTGACACTCTGCTTGAAATTTCCAAAAGGCGAGTCTCTGTACAAAACAAAATAAATATGAATATTATCACTTTTATCACAGGGTTTCAATTAAAATGTATGGGTATGTAACAGTAAAGGAACTTCCAAAATGAGGATCTTAAATGTCATGCTTCAAACTGGATTCGATCTGGCATTAAATCTGAATGTCTTGCTCTTGTCATTGTGCAACTATTTTTATTGTATTAATCAAAATACTGTAACTATCGTCCAAAACACAGCTGCAGTTTTTGGCTGAAATTGTATCATGTTGTCATTTTTCCGCTGAAAAGTTGCACCTCTGATTCAGTTTGTTTTTAATACTTAAAATTCCCCTCATTCCTCTGTTGTGCAAATCTTATGCACTGATTCTATGTGCTTGTGGGTTTTAGAAATATATTATTTTGAGGTAAAATGGCAATGAACAGCATTAAAGCGGTACTAAGTAACGTGTTTACCTTAAAGAGGGGGTATTATGCTTTTTTCAATCACATAGCACCAGTCTATAGCATACTACAATGATGACGTAACCTTCTGTTGGTCTGTATATGCAGTAAATTAAAATAACTGCCTTTAATAAAATTGCTCTCTCAAAATGGCTGTACTGAACGTCTTGAAATAGGCCTCTGTCTCTTTAAGAAGCTTTCCGACACGCCCCCTTCAGCACACTGCTGTGGCATCTAAACAACACTACTGTGCGGGGAGGGGCCTCTGCTGAGCTGAGGAGCAGTGGTCGGTGGCTTGGCTGGTGACGAAAGGTCCAGAAGCGTCTCCAGGAGGAGGGGGCGTTCCTAGGAGGACTGAGGCATAGCTACACCTAAAATGGCTGCCGTCTAAGTTTTTACTGATTACTCAAAAATATGTGAATGAGCCAAGGCAACACTCCAAGCATGTGTTTAATGAGGGAATGACATAATAACATGATATAAAGCTTGAAAAGTCGATTTGGTGTCTCTGGCCAGAAAACCATACTTGCAACTTGACTGCCACCGGGGCGGAGCAACCAATACACACTAATAGAATCACGGAGAAGAAGCTAACAGGCTAACGGGCAAAGCTAACTGCGGGATGGCGCCACTTTAAACAGTATTTACAGCCAAGTTTGAGTGAAAAAAAATATTCCCATTGTATAACTGGATGTACAACACCCCTCTCTCCCTTCACCTTTTCTGTCAGCGTAGTATTTACTCTCCAAGACATTTAATAAGTTAAAAAAAATCGTAACTTGCTAAGACACCTGCAGTTGCGCAAGAGTTACTTAGTACTGCTTTAAATATGACTTGATGAATGTGTAAGCCTTGTATAAAGAGACAAGAAAAAGACACAAGGCACGTTTATCTATACAAAGTGCTTTACAGAGCAGGAAAACTGTCTTAAATAAAATAATTAGACTAGAAAAGTACTTTGTTTAGTCAGTGAATTTGAAAAAAACAAAACAATGTTATGTTTATGGAACTCTTCAGGTGCTGTATTCCTTTTTCAATGCACTTGTCCTGTGACTGTGACTGTGACTGTGCTGTTTACTGTTTAGCTTAGCCTATACGGTATATGACTGTGCCTTGTAATAACAGTGCTTTCCCGTAGCAGTAACTTCCCCCCTCATACGAGCGTGTTGAACAGTCATACATCCTTCACACGCCGCTGACAATGGCTGTTTACACAATCACTAAACACCTCTCTGATGAGTCTCGCGCTTTTCACACCAAATAAAAACGCTTTGGTCTCATAAACAAACAAAAAACCAGCCTGTACCGCAAGGACACTGCTTTGTAAACAGGCATTATCCACATACTGTACATGTGTGCTCTGCTCTGTAATGCTTTCAGTCAATATATCGCAATATTTCTTTTTTGGGATACGTGTATCGTATCAGAAACTCGCAATACAACTGATACTCAAGCCAGTTATAGAAATAAAATAATACGCATGTTTTTGACTTAAAGATAGTTCTGCTCAATCCAGATTTGGTGCTGATTGGTTTAAACAAAAGAGCCAGATTTTTGAAATACTTCTGCCATTTGCACTTTTCAAATTGTTTTAATCAATATCAGACTGATTTATGTGTAATTCATACATTTTGGAAACTAAACTTGCACTTTCTTATTTATTAATTTGGGGTGAAATATAGCAGTTGGTTTTCAGGAAATGTCATGAATTTAATACTTCGGGCCCTCTGTATCGTGATAGGGGTCGGATTGTGACAAAAGTGTATCGTCCCAGGCCAATTAGTTTCCTCCAGTTTCCCTTCAATAAACGTTCACAATAGGCAAATGAACCTGGCCCGAGATCAGGACTTGGATCTGCAGCTGCCCACTGCTCCAGACCGGTTGGACGCAAAGGGAACATTTCTCATACAGGGACAATGAAGTTAAGTGTTTGAATGTAAAAGTTAAAGCTACAGTAAAACAATTCATCACATTTATTTACCATTAATTGCAGTGCTAGCATGTCAAAAGTTTGTATTCAATATGGTACATTTCGGCCATACTATCACTTCCACCTCGTCTTACATAATAAAAGTCAATAAGAGTTCTTTATACTGATGGCTTGAGAATGTTTAATGCTGTTCACAACTTGAGCTTGATCACAACACCACAGACGCCACCGTCGAACTAAAAATATACAACATAAAAATACCATAAGGTAGAAACAAGGTGTAAAATAAAGACATACATTTGTATAAAACATATACAAACATACCTCGCTGGTTGACCCATAACCACAAGGCAGAAATGAGGTCTTAGCACTTTAGTAGTTTTTAAGCCGTGGCCTTGACACGCCATGCTGTGTTTTCATGCTTGGGGCTGTGCATCACACTAAAAACGCCCCAGTGGAACCAACATAACAAAAACAGTTCCTACCTGGGAATATTCAAATAAATCTCCTAATGACATGCAAAAATGTACTTAAGGCAAAAATAAAATACATAAACAAAAGTATGGCAGTAAAACATACATTTCTTTATACATCTATACAACATTATAGAATGAAAATGTAAAATCTTTTTTATTTTTTCATAAAATAATTGATCTTTTTTTCAAATTAGATTTCTTGATTTTGTAATGTTTCTATAAAATGTTTAAATCAAACACGTTTACGTAATAAAACAATGATTTTACTCTTTTAAAGATAGTTTGAAATATTGAAATAAACCAAATAAACCAATAAACATTTTGAAACCGTAAGACGAAGAGACTGTTCTTGGAAACACGGTGGTGTAAAATTGTCTCAATATTTTGTAATAATACATTTGAGTTGCTTTCGTTTACAACACTGAACCCATCCTTTTCTAAGTGATCACAAACTCTTCCAGTGGATTTGTTTGGGACTAGAAGTTGACCGATATATCGGCCGGCTGATGTCAGCTATTGGCCAATAAAACGGTTAATATCTCCAGAACCGAAAGTGACAGAGACTTCCCGGATTTGCATTGGAAAGAGCTCAGTCAGAGCCCTCCCACGACTTCAGGCCTCAGGGGAGCTGAAAAACATGGTGAAAATCTGTCACAGGTTTGTACACCTCAGACTTTTGCTCATCATTTTGGAATCATAAGAGATAGAGACTTACTGTTTTTTTGTTTTAGAATCTGCTGATTTTTGTCTTTCAAACTCTAAAGTACCTATTAAACATTAATATATCAGCCCTATGCCCCAATAAAGCGCCTCCTACTGTCAGAGTTCAACACCGACACAGTTAGGAGCCTCATACACAGGACTATAGACATTTGGAAAAATCTGCTGAAAATCTGCCGAAAATATCAAATATCCCCCAAAATCGGCATCGGCCTTAGAAAAACCCCTATCGGTCGACCCCTTTGGAGCCTTGAACTTTGCCTGACGGGATTTTGTGTATCTGAGAAAAAGGTTGTTTATAAATCAATGATGAACAAAGCCATTTTTTGTAGATTGATAGTAACACTTTCCAAAAACAAAAAAACAAAATCAGACTCACAGCCTTTTCTTGTAGCCGTCTTCCCCCACTTTCTCTCGGCGAGGCAGCCTTTAGCTCAGTGTTGAGGGGGTGCCCGGCTCGGAGTGGCAGGTGTCAGGAAGAATTAAGAGCTTTCCTTTTAACAAATACTTTTGAGACGGTTGTGAGAGAAAAGCCGGGGACAGGGCATGCAAAGGGGCGCCGAAATGCCTCGACTCGGATCCTAAGCTGTGGACGCATTCATGTCTCTGTGGAGGAGGGCGGACAGCGAGAGAAGGAGCGGGAGGTGGTCCGGGAGTTGTTTTTTTGCTTGGTTGGGTCCAGTGTTCCCCGGCATCAGCGAAGTGAATAGGGCCTGTGCTACGGACGGGATAAGGCGCCTAATGAGGGGGGACTCCTGTGTCTGCCGCTCTATAGCTCTGTGTGGGATCCTAAATAATGCAGGAATGAATGGAACATGTTGACATGTTTTTAATGCATGTAAGGTGATAAATTGTTATGTTTTTGAGGAGCAAGTATTAAACCTATTATAGACTTTTATCTTTCAGGAGCTAGATGTGCCGTCTCACAAGGCGGTAGGAGCCAGTATTCCTGTATTTTCATTGGAAGTGTCAAAAAAAATACATGAAAATGTATATTAGGGCTGGGCGATATATCGATATTTAAGATATATCGATATATTTTTAAATGAGATCTGGAATTAGACCATATCGTGTATATCGGGATATTTCATATTCTTTTTCTTTTTCTTAAACTGAGCACTTTATTTTGTTATCTCTTAATATTTCAATGCTGCCCTCAGGAAAAAGACTGACCTATTTTATTTTATAGGCTATTTTTATTTAAGTTTTTTTTAATCTATTTAAATGTGCACCTTACAGAGCTTTGTTATACTACTCGTATACTACTACTCGTATTTGGCTTTGACTTTGACTTAACATTTCATTTCACAGCTCTCACTTTGCGGAAGAAATATCGGGATTTATATCGTTTATATCGGGATATGACTTTTGGTCCATATCGCCCAGCCCTAATGTATATATTTTGAACCTCATATTATTAGTGATAATCTAATCTTTCTGATATATAATCTGCAATCAACAGACCGTACAAACCCATCTTCATAATTGGGCGATTTTAGTTAGAAAAATCTTGCTCGACCATCACAGGTTTACTTCAAACTTAGCCTGATTGTTACCCAACAGTGAGCGTGTGAAGTTTGTTTCATTCTTGTCGTGAAAATGTGTGACTGGTAACACATAAGAGATCTGCCATCCACCACCTGTGAGCCCACCACCTTACATATTATCAGAAACAACACGGTTTCATTTTAATCTACTTACGCATGCCCTTATAGTCTTACAGCCTTATAGTTTAAAGTCTTTATAGTTTATTATTATCCACGAGGAAACTGTGACATGAATGATTATTATTATTTACTAAGCTTTTAGATTTGTGTAAAACTGGAGAAAATGTGCTGGGGTTAAGGCGGACATTAAGGGTTTAAAATTAATGGTGGAGAAAGTTCATTTTATTTCAATGTACAATTCTATAGTTTTTGCATTGTTTATTGGTGGTTCTGGGTCTAGTAGAGACAAGCAAATTGAAAGTAGATTTTACATTAAAAACAGTGGGAAACAGTGAATCGTAAAAAAATGAGCCTTCATGATGTTTAGTATTAATTTCACCTTTAAATCTGATGGTTCAATTTACCCCAATCTGGAGTCTTTTTTAAGATCATCTTAAAAACCATATCCTTCAGATGATTTTTGAAGATGCAAAACAATAGAAAACATCCCAAAATGTGTAGAAATAGTACAATTTTGCATCTATTGTTTACTGTTTTTACACAACAACCACCAAAGCAAAAAATGGCTCATCTTACCCCACTCTCCCCTACACCAAAATATGTGTCGCCTAGAACCAAATTTGTATCATTTATTTAATTTGAAACAACCAAGTAATGTCCCTGGACTCAATAGGCATCAAAACTTGGCCTCTAAAGATACACTAGGTTGTTCTAGGGTGAGATTTGTTAGGTGACATTTGCATCAACAGGAGTTCTTTGTAGAGGGGGGAGGACAGATTCCTGGACGACTGAGAGCCTACAAAAACATCGTTCTCCTCCATACCTCACCCAACACCTCTCACTGCACAAGCCTCAAGCCAAAGTGTGCGCTCAATTTGCTCATTACACATTATTGCCACATTCATACTTTCATTTTCCCCTTCGCCCGTAACATAAATCTCTCTCGCCCTTCACCTGTGCCGCATACCTGCGTTTAGAGCTCCCTTCAGACTATTGGAAAGAATGTCGACTCTATGGACATTTATTATTGACTGCAGTTCAACATATGGGCTGCTTTGTTATTGCAATATGTCAATCCTGACTTACTTAGAGCTTGTAGCGGTCCCTCCTTACAGCAGAGGCATTTTGAGACAATTTAGGGTTACATTTCGGGAGTTCCCCTGACGCAGATACAATGGAAGGAATTGACGGGATTATTTTGTGAATTATCTTGATGGCTTTAAGCAGTTTAGGTGGAGTTTTTTGACCTCCTGTTGTGCAATCTTACTATTTTGCTGTGCCCACGGGGCCTAGGCCTTCACACACTCATCCACTGATGCATAAAAGATGCCAGGGCGGCCTTTCCCTCTGCCCCTGCCCTGACCTGTGGAGACATGCAGAAGGCAGCGCAAACAGCACCGAGCTTTAAATTTCACTATTGTGCTGCCCACACAGTTAAAGTAGCCAATCCCTCACAGTACAACACCTGACAACACCTGACTGTATAGCACCGATACTGACGCTGTTACACACACACTCCTGCAAACTTCCTCAAGATACTGTGGTCCTCATCTGTGCTGTTAGAATATCCTTGGTATGTGTTCCAGCGCTGTGTCCTCAAATGAAGTCCTTCAGTAAAGCTGCTAATTCCAGACACCGGCCAGCGTTCGAGTGGGAAAGCCCCAGGTGATGCTTTCGCTTTGTGGGCTGAAAGTCCGGACAAGCCCGTGTTTTGGCTAACATAGTGATCCAGGATTTGGCCATTCCAAACAAAGTCCAGTTTAAAACCGCGATAGGCAAACATGTACGCAATAACACATATATTCTACACATATACACATATACATCAAAGTTTAGCCATTCAAGGATAAAAACTCAAGTTTTATGCTTGTCGCGTTGTTTCAAACACATCTCGCTGGCTCTCTAAAGGCTCTTTTCCACATGCAGGCGCGTGTCAGCCGAATGGCTCTTTCACCCGCTTTGTCGAGCTTTTCCATAACAAAGGCCAGTGCCAAACCGGTCTGACCAGGTATAGGTTTTGGGACCGACCTCTGGCTGTGGCCAAACCCGTGTCTGATGTGACGTGAACAGACTGCTGGCCTCTGATTAGCAATGAGAGAGTGGACAGCCCTCACTATTGACACGCAGGTCATACGGATTTAATATTTCACAACATCATACCGCTGTGCTAAAAGGGGATTTTGCTGATATTAGCATTTAGCCGCTTTAGCTGGTGTTAGCATAACATTTGCATGTAGCTTACCGTCATAGTTGTATTTAGTGGTTTCTTTTCTGTTTTAATACAGCTTGGCACCTCTGAATCAGTGGCGTAGCCAGAAAAAAGACACTGGGTGTGCACCAGCAAACACTGGGTGTGCCAAATTTATTCTCAACAAATAGAACTTTTTGAAGGGGGAAAATGTTGCCAGTTTCATAATTTGCTTAAAGCAGAGTGGCAAGGGCTCCCCTGCAGGCCTGCAGGCAAACTAATAAATTCCGACTTACATATTCAAAATCAATGGCTGGCATTAACTTGTATAATCAAACACATTCTCAACTTCTGAAATACATCATAATAACTTTTCAACCTTTAAATACATGTTTTTAATGCGATTTAAATGAGTTGTTAACACTTTTCACATGTATTTCCTGTCATATTTATAAGTAAACCTGTTTATCTTATCCTGTTTATTTCTTACTCACACTATCACATGTATTATTTAAGCATCTGAACTTCCCACCTTCAGCAGCTTCACAAGGCAAGGCGGCGTGGCTTGGCCTTGAATAGGTTTATTATTTCGTCAGAGTCCAGTTTGTCTGCAAGTAGTAGCTAGGCTACTAACACTTTTATCGCTCCTGCAGTGCTCGCTGTGCGGGAGGGTCACAGTCAGGTCATTAGGTTGGTTGCCAGGTGCAGGTGTCACAACCCCCTTCGCCTGATAATACTTTTTTATTGATTGATCGAGTTAACATGCCCAGTGCAGGTGTCGCAACGCATCGCCTGGTGGCAATTTTTACAAATTGATCGACTGGTTATCAAACATGTTAGGAAAAGCTACATACCGTAAATCCTCTAATATAGGCCGGGGCCTTTATTTACTCAAGCACATCGAGGACCAGGCCTTTATTGGAACCAGGCCAAAATTAGAGACAGGCCTTTATTTTTATTTGAGCAAAACGGACGACCAGTAGAATGAATAAAAACGAGATTTGTGTCCATTTGAACCTAAAATATTAGGTTCATTTATTAATTAACATTGCAAACACTCTCCCAGCGGCTGGAACATTGACGCTTTTTATTTTGTAGGGACAACAGGAAGTGTTTCGCTGCTGTTAGCGGAACATGGACATCAATGTCACTGCAGGTTTCTCTTTCTTTTCTTTTCTTTTTTTACCGTGGACCGGATTATTTGTTGTTATCTGGTGTAAAGGCGAGTTTAGACGGAGCGTTTGTGTTTGTGATCGATCATAAAACAGACCCGAGAGAAGACGAGACGCTCGCGCCGATCGGAGGAGTTACTTTGAGGTGTGGAACTTACCTACACACGGAGCCGCTGGATGAGCTTTGAGGACGCGATGGTGACTTTATTAAAACCCTGGAGGGTCACACAACATTTGTTGCTTGCCCTGTTTATAGTCACAGAAGGTTTGAATTGAAAAGTGGCTAAATCTGTCTCAAAGTTACGCTTGGATCAGCTCCGCTCCGCAGCAGCGTTCCCTCTCTCGGCCTGGGTTCCCGTTTGTTTACTCCTGCACGTGAGTTATCGTTTACACTAGTAAACGATAACAAGTCACAAATTCCGAACATGGGAAATATTTCTACCGCTATAGTTTCTAATAATAGCCCCGGCCTGTTTTAGAGACCGGCTTTGCCTCCGCCAGCTACGAACTCGGACACTGTACCCGGCCGGTAATGGAATACAGGCCATTAGAGGATTTTGGCTCTGTGGGTGGCACTGGCACACCCTGGCACACCCGTGGCTACGCCAATGCTCTGAATGATTCCATAACTCCCACCAGAAGGCAGCATTTGTCCACATTTGTTCTCATCGCGGCTCTAAAAACTTTTAATGAAGATCTGCACAGCGTGCGCCTCTGTGCGGCCCCGCCCACAACAAATGCATGTGTGTGTGTGTGGTGGAAACAGAAAGGTCTGCGGGGTTGTGTCGATACGTGCACATAGGGCGTGGCGTGCGCGGCCGGGTCCCACTATGTGGAACGGCGGCTATTGTGTGATTGATTGACAGCAGCTTTGTCCAATGAGCCGGCCCTTGGGCCAGCTCGCAGGCCCTGGGGACATGTAACCCCTGGAAACCCAGGCTTCTGATTGGCTCGGGAGTTGCTGTATTCGCCTAATGTTTTACATGGAGCACAGCCAGACAGAACGCAATCTGCAGGCCAAAGCAGAGAGAGCTCCGCTTTCGGCAAAAATCTGAGTGGATGACAATAACATAGAGAAAATAATATTTCAAACTATTTAAATATTAGGATCTATATTACAATTAATTTGGGTTATTATAAAATAGTTTAGGCTTTGCAGGACTTCACGGCACACCACCGCTATTTTGAATAGTTTTACAAAATGGTTATGAAACGTATTAAATCCTTTTTATTGTGTTCTTGCAGCATGCCTGTTACCGCAATGCTCCATGTCCAAACAAACAGGCAATAAACACAGCTTCAAAACAGCAGTAAAAAAAACATGAAGTAATGGCCTGAAGTAATAGATTTGCGGCCCGATTATGACCTTTAATCTAAACATCACTGTTATTTTACTGATTACTTTTAAACGAGCGTTTGAAAAGTTGCCAGGACTCCCGCGGAGGAGCAGGTTTTTGGCTTTGCGTCTTATTTTTTTAAATAGGTCAAGATGAAAATGTGGCGGAGCAAAGTTGTTAAGACTATAGCTGCTCTAAGTGCCCCTGCTGCTTGGCTCTTTATGCACTCACTGCCCAAAGGCAAAATCCGTGACTTGAAAGCAACGTCGGTATGGAAAGACTGTGGCAATTAGTGAGAGTTTGAACTAAGGCGACATAAAAACCTGATCAAGATCCTGTACCTGCACACAAGGTAAAAGAACAGCGGCTCAATGGTTAGTGCTCAAGCCTCATAGAAGAGGTCGATTACGAAGGGCTTTTCCGTAGAGAGTTTGTCCATGTCTGGGAGAGTTTCCTCTGATTTCTCTGGGTTGTTCCTCAATCAAGCCAAAATGAATGCAACAGGATAATCCTCCAACTCCTGTTCAAGCTTCTATAGCTTCTATACCTGCTCACGGTTGCCCAGTCAGGGGAACTCAATTGACACTTGTCTAGTGTTAGGAGAGGAAACATTTTGGGCAAAATTGCTGAAAGACATCTCCTATCAAGCAATAGGTTGCGTTCACGTTATAGAATTCTATTTCAGTTGGAGGGCAGGTGCCAATACAACTCTATGGGAGAGGAACAGTTTTTGAAAGAAATTTCCAAAAAGAAAACGTCCAAATGTTTTCTCTGATCATCGTGTGACAGTGATTGGATTCACAAACCTGACATATGAATTTTATGGCTGAAAGTCCTTTCTACTGGCCAACATCAAGCACATGTTTTTGAATACTGTCTCCACTTTGGGACGCCTTTGTGAGGAAATAATTAGACATATGTTCATATGAGCTGCAAGATATGACTTTGAACTTTGTGACAGCTTTTGTTTCATGTGAATTGGCCTCAGGAATTACAGAGAAATTAGCAATGATTTAAGACTAGATTTGAACGTTACTATGGTTACGGCCATGGAATTTTCAGTTGCCCTCCACCTCAATTTTAAACTATAGGCTCTTTAAAATGTTGTGATGTCATGTGAACGCTACCTATTGTTGTGTTTACTTAGGGCTGGGCAATTAATCCAAATCGCAATCTCTACTTTGGTTAATCTCAATAATGGTCATAGGACTTTATAAGCGACAGGTTTACAGCCATTTTCTTTGGCACGAACAATTGGGAGTTTGGACGAGACAATGGAAGACTTTTGAGTGTTAAATGAACCTGAAGGAAAGCATTTGTTTTTGCTTAAGCTGAGGTTTGAATAAAAGATGTATCTAATTTAATAAATCAGCAAGATGTATCTAATTTAGTATGAAAAAATCAAATCAAATCGAAAATGGAGATCGATCAATATGGGGAAAATTATTTTTGTAAATTTTTTCCAAAATCGCCCAGCCCTATGTTTAGTCTTGACTAATAGCAAACCATGTTGAACCACATTCAGATTCATTAGCTCAAATTCCTAAATGTTCCGCTTATTTTTAATAAGCAATGTATCGTCTACAAGACAATATTGAAATGCAAATTTACAGTATCGAGTGTACGTATCTAGAATGTCAAAACATGTGGAAAACACGTGGACAGTTTTCTGCCAGGAACATTTCTTTCAGTTATTTTTAATCATTTTTCCACTGAAGTCCGAGTCTGTGAAAATGTTGACCGTGATTTCATCTTTATTCAGTGCATGAACATGTTACAATAGCTTCAGCCTACTCCTTTTGAGCATCTGTGACTGTTTAAATGTGTATTTTGTACATTTGGAAAATGTAAGCTGCTCAAATAAACTAAACAAAATAAAAAATAAAACCAGCATAAAGGGGTCTGCATCTAATTCATGCACTTGAACAACCGAGGTCAGTCAGGGGGGTTTGCTGGAATCGAGCTGGCAGTTTAAAGTACCTCCTTTCATGGTTTTATAACAGGATAATTCAAGGCCAGCCCTATTCCCTGCCATCAGTTAAATAGACCAGGGTAAGTAATTATTTCAATTGCAGAATATCCAAATCAATTATCACCGCAGATTGAGCTTTTATTTCCATGCATGGTTGTTAAGGCTGTTGATCTGGTATTAAAGAAAACTATTGAGAATCTTCTTGCAGAGTGGGCCACCTTTGTAGCTGTGCAGGTGGGCGACTGGCCTGTGTACAACATTCTTTACTTCCTAATAGCACCCAAACTTCATGTCAGGCTCTGTAGCACCTGCACGTACCGTATCCCTATATTACTCAGGCCAACAAACCGTCGGGACAGTATCAGTCTTGTATCTGTGGCCTGTGAATGAGTGGACTGTATTGAAAGCACAGGTGCACATGTTTTTTTTAATCTTTTCCTGACTTTGTTCGGCTCATGGACATTCTTCCTTTTCATCAGGCGCCGGGAATGAGACTGTTCCTGGAAGAAGCCCACGAGGAAACTGTGACGTGAATGAGGAAACATAGCACAGATTGGCCTCTATAGTCTGTTAATGTTAGATTGAGTCATAGTTTACAAAGAAGTTGGGATGAAGATTTATAGTTTACATAAAATGTTGGTTTGAAAGGTATTTGATAATTCGATGAAATATACTCAATATTTGCATTTGTCCCCACATTTTTCTAATGTAATACTTTAATTTTTATCCAAATTAAATCGTATCTCATTGTACTGTATGTCTTGTTTATTATGGATTTTAATACGAAAGGTTTTTAAGCTTTAAAGAGGGGGTATTATGCTTTTTTCAATCACATAGCACCAGTCTATAGCATACTACAATGATGGCGTAACCTTCTGTTGGTCTGTATATGCAGTAAATTAAAATAACTGCCTTGAATAAAATTGCTCTCTCAAAATGGCTGTACTGAACGTCTTGAAATAGGCCTCTGTCTCTTTAAGAAGCTTTCCGACACGCCCCCTTCAGCACACTGCTGTGGCATCTAAACAACACTACTGTGTGGGGAGGGGCTCTGCTGAGCTGAGGAGCAGTGGTTGGTGGCTTGGCTGGTAACGAAAGGTCCAGAGGCGTCTCCAGGAGGTGGGGGTGTTCCTAGGAGGACTGAGGCATAGCTACACCTAAAATGGCTGCCGTCTAAGTTTTTACTGATTACTCAAAAATATGTGAATGAGCCAAGCAACACTCCAGGCATGTGTTTAATGAGGGAATGACATAATAACATGATATAAAGCATCGATTTTACATAATACCCCCCCTTTAAGAGTTTCTGTGGCATTATAAGACCTTCAATAATATTGTGTATCGCGATAGTTTCCTGCCTCAGTATATCGAACTTTAGATTGTGTTATCGTGACAGGCATGTAAAACAACTACTACGTCCACTGCTTCTCCTACTGCTGCTACTGAGGAAACATTATTAATCATCTTTATCCGCAATTGAAATCCTAAATTACACAAATGATTATTCTGCAACTTTGTCTTTTTGCTTTGTTTTGTTGTTGTTGTTGTTGTTTTTGAAAGAGCACAGTATATGCTTTGAACATGTAAAAAAGTGTAGACAGTTGCTGAGTTTCAGGTGACATCACAGCGTTCTAAAGGCCTATATTATTATATAGAGGTAACATTATTTTGTTTTTGAGGACATGTTTGGTCTTGTACAGAGAGATCATGGACCCAGTGATTGATATTAAAGGGACCATACGGAGTTTAAGAATTTAAAAATTATGTATTTTCCTCCCCCTACATGTTCCAGCCATGTCCTAATGTGTAGAATGAGCCCAGACCTTTTCACCACAACTGCCGCTAAAATCCTGCACTGTCACTCAAAAAGGTGTTGATTCGGGTCCGAAGTGCCGCCATGCACTAATATAGAGGCTGCAGTTACGCGTAAGACCTGAGGTGGCAGTAGTGAGTATAAAATGACCAACTTGCATCTAGTGCCTTTAATGATAATTTTTGTAATTCATACATTTTCTTTTTAGCTACGATTTGTGAAAGTGTAATGCTGTTAATAGGAAAAACTGACTCCTGCCCCCCACTGGGTCCAGTGACATCATCACTTTCTAGAACCTGCAACCCAGCAACACTAATACGGTTTCCTCCAAAAACATGCGGGTCAGGTTCACCCACAGTGGCAGCGGCTCAGGACTAACACCCAAACACTATTTCGTTACTTACTTACTTAAGTCCTATTTACTTTGATAAACACATGCACATTAATATGTACAGATACGTATGGACTGAAACTGAGTGCTACATGGTTAGAGAGGTGCAAAGATAGAGTCACTTTGTACATTTTGATTAACTGCACTGCCCTACTGCTATTAACTTTAGTAATTCACATTAGAACATTAGTATCTAGTCTAGACCTACCACTTTATACCCTCCTTTCATTGCTAGTATTACTTTTGCTCGTAGTACAATGCTGCTTCCATTCAGCACTATACTTCCACAACCACGGCGACAACTCCTCTGTATCCAAACCTATAACTCTTTTATGATTATGGGCATTCCCCAAAGAAAACAAAAACAAGTCAATAAGTCCGAGTTATCCAGATTACTTTTATAAAATGTTGCTTTGTGCATCAACAATATTCCAAAAACATCAGACTATCTACAGACTTCCTGGAGCCATCAGTGCTGCCCCGTGACCCGGACTCACCAATCTTTTCTGTTTATTATTATTTATACGTCGCGAACAAATATGCGCTGGTATCCAAAGATTGTCAACACTTCCACATAATTGACCAATCTCTGCTGCTGTTTGTTGCCAAAGAAGTCATTCCACAGGTGTGCTTATCCTCTCTCGCACAGAAACGTTTAGATAACGTGCCGTGAATCCAAATTGTGTAAGTGCTAGAGGCCCGTTTCCTTTGTTTTCTTATGTTGCACCTCTATCTCAAAGCTGATGACATCAACACGTTTCCTTTTCCCAGAATTCACTTGAGTTTTCCTAAGCTTTGGAAAAGAATGGGAACGACTACCATGAGTACATCTTTAGAGCTTGGGCCTACATCTTACTCAAAGAAAAGACGAGACAGAACCAGAAGCATTGATGAAGGAGATGTCTTCCTATAGTTCCCCGAAATCCCAGTACAAGTTCCCACTACGCCCTTTGTTTAGACTGTACTGAGCGAACATTACACTCGTAACAGTGGCGACTCTCTCTGAACCGTGTCTTTGGTGAGTTGTTTTAAGTAAATATTGATTTGACTGACCACACCTCGTCGTGTCTGTGCAGTGGGAGCAGTGTTGTTGTTGCTAGGTGGCCTGGGACAGTCTGGGGTTGAACTCGGGTCAAAGATTACAAAGTCCTGAAGTCACCACTGGCTTAGTTTCACTGTAACTTTGGGGCGTTGGGGATGTAACCTCAGTGAAGTCAGCTTAACACAGGGAAAAGATTATGGTTAGCCTTTACAGTGTGCTGTGACCTGGAAATCATTGAAGCTATTTGCATCTGTTGCTACAAATTGGGTTCACTCAGCTGCAAGTTGTTATGTAACGTATTTTAGGACATGTTGCTCTATTATTAACATAAACTGCCTGTGCCTGACCAAAAAAAGTCATCACAGAAAAGGTCACATGCTCTAATATCTTGTTGGAGCGCCTTTAGCTCTGATGACAGCACACATTGCTGTGGCACGGCTTCAATAAGCTTCTGCAATGTCAAAAGATCCAGTTTTGAGTTCATTTTTCTCTAGGATCTTGTATTGAAGATCGGAGCGTGTGACCACTGCGCGAAGCCTCTGGGGCTCTAGGGCTGTCTTGGCGAGACGTTGACTTCTATTAGGCCAGACTTCTACAGTTGTTTAAACCACAAGCGCAAAAGTCAAAGAAATAAATCGGCCTGAGAGGAAGCCTGACATGGAACCACGCGAGCGGCGCATTTCACAATAAAGCACATGGTTTGCGTTTACTGTACATCATGGCGAAACAGAGACAAGTGTCACACGGAGACGTCTGACCCGGAGGACATTTGAGAACAGGGACGATGATGGAAGATGAGAACTGCCGCTTTATTTGGATTGGGGCGACGGTGGCGCAGATGGTAGAGCAGGTCGTCTCATGATCGGAAGGTCGGGGGTTCGAATCCTGCCTCCTGAAGGTGCACACTGTCGTTGTGTCTTTGGGCAAGACACTTCACACACCTTGCCTCCAGTGTCATACATTGGTGTATGAATGAGAGAGTGAATGGGTGAGTGGATCCTTGCTGTAAAGCGCTTTGAGGGCCTAACGTAGGTGGAAAAGCGCTATATAAGTTGAGACCATTTACCATTTGTATGGATGTATGGACAGCACATAAAGCAGGAGTGAGGCAGGGAGCTGGAGTCTGATTAATGTGTGTGTTTTTACACATAAATGCACAGTTTACGTTGCTTCTATGTATAAATAGTAGTTACAGCACAAGCTCCTAAAGTTTTATGTCTTATAAGTGCAGTTTGGGTCAGAAAAGTTGTAGTTTTGTCAGCGTCATGCCGCGGCCTCTTTTAGTCGACTAATCGCTGGTCAGAGCATGTTTTTGGTCGACCAAGAAAATCTTGGTCGTAAACAGCCCTAGAAGCCTCCTCCATCACATCCCAAAGAGTCTCCATGGGTTTAAGATCTGGACCCTGTGGAGGCCAATGTATGTGTGAAAATGACGTCTCCCAGAACCTAGGGCTGTCGCAATAATTGCTATATCGACTTGGTTCGATGAATGGTAGTTAAACGATACATTTTTAGGCTCCATATTTATCTTCTGTACATTTATTCCCGACCTCCAACAAATGGAACATGTCAGGCGCGCTCAGTCGCAGTGGCTCAGGACTAACCCAACACTTGAAAGTAATTTTGTTGTACAATGACAAATAAAGCACTTACTGACTGTTTTTCCTTTCGCTGGAAATCACAGTTTCATCCTCCATAGACATTGAACGCTTTGCAACAAGTAGCTAAAAATGAGTTTTACATACTGTACATTTTGTCCTTATCCAAATGCTATTTTTCCTTTGTAAAACTTTTATGTTTAATAAGCACATTTTATTTAGGTTAGCTGTCATTTTTGCTTTAGAGCTGAGAGTATCTAATATCTTTAGAGTCAATAATATAATCTTTCGCGATATTTTCCTGGCTCAAGATGCGTATCCAACCCACAGAAACCAGAAAACCTAGATACCAGACATGTAAGCACCGATACGTCAAATCTCTTTTCAGTTCAGTCCTTTTTCTCCCAAATGATTCCAGATATGATTTTGAAAAGTCTCTATCTTTTGCTCTTCTTGTCCCGGCTTCAACTATTTTGTTTTGCTTTCCCTGACGGAGAGAATGACGTCGTTCTGAGCTCAGCAGAGGTCTGAGATGGGCTTAATTTCCCCAGGAGATGGATGGGATGAGCAGAGGAGCTCCCACGATATATATCACACGAGATGGTTTTATTCTGAAATGTATAATAACCTCTTAAATTAATTTTATACAGAGCAAAGGCAGCCAAGAGGAGCAAAGCGAGTGTTATGAATCAAAGCTAATCTCATAATGGTTTAACTGCGTCAAAGTCAAGATGAATTGTAAACTATAGACTGATGTACGCAGTGCTGAGTGGTTGAGTGCGGGGCTTAGAGGTTGACAGTTCAGTCAGCATTGTTGTGTCATTGTTGTTTTGTAAGATGGTAAGAAATATGCAGTGTTGTTATTTATTGTTATTTATTTAAGTTTATGAACAGGGGTGGGAGTCAATAAGCTTGTCTTCTTCCCACTCCTTTTCGAGCTTGAATGTAATTATTTATTTCTTTTTCTTTTTTCTTTTATTATGTGTATATATTTTTCTGTTTTTCTTTTCTTGGCTTTTGTGCCTTGTTGTAGCTCGAAATAAAAACTCAAAAAAAAATAGGGAAAGACACTTCACCCACTTATAGCCTGCACTTTCTGCATACAATGGTGTATGAATTAGTGTGGCCCTTGATGTAAAGCGCTATAAATATGTCATTTTAAGAATTGCGTCCAAAATATGAGAAAACTATGGTAGTTACCATTATTGTACTACATTGAAAATACAGCTAATTGCATCACAACTACTATCCATCCATCCATCCATCCATCCATCCATCTTCTTCCACTTGTCCATTGCCGGGCTGTGGGGGCAGCTGTTGGAGCTGCCCAAAACACATTGCACCAGCCCCTATGTTGTGTTATGTTGCTATGTTTAAAGCCAGCACACACACAGTTTTTAAAATAGCTCTACAAAAGTAAAGGTCAGCTGAGTAGAAATGAGAAGCGTATTTTAGCTTTTGCTTGAAAGAAAACTATTTGCAGTAGGCCTCTGTTTATGTGCTGCTGCATGTTTAGGGATGTTGTTTTAAAATCTTGTACTCCTTTATGTATTCACATTTACCCAGCACTTTGTTACATTATAATGTATTAATGCACTTCTCAATCTTAATACTTAAAAATAATGTGAAATGGTTTGACTGTGTTCTATTCACGTATTACTTATCTTAATTACTTACTGTATTGAAATACGCGACGGATTGGCCCCTGAGTATCGTGACACGTATCGGATTGTGACAAAACTGCATCATCCCAGCCCTACTGCGCACACAAAGTTAACGCTTATGGCATCTTAAAAAATCCTACATAATCCAAGTAAAAACATTATACTCATTTGTGCATATGATTTCAGCTTCTGTCTCTTTCTTAAATTCAATCCATATTGCACAAGTCTTGAAATTCCACGGTAGTCCCTCTGACCTCCCAATGCTACCTTTGGCCCTGTCTCCTGTTCCTTTGGCAATAAACAGGGCCCTGAGCACATTTTCATATATTTATCATGTACCTACTGTGCGCCTCCGAGGAGCTGCGGTCGTGTCTCAGCTTTCTCTGTTCGGCTCCAACACTAATGTTTAGTCAGTATCAAGGCCTTGTGGTCACTGCCTACAACACGTGTGAGCTGTGTCCTATATTATCGCTGAACTCAACTATCTATTGTCAAAACTGAATAGAGCGCATTTATATTACTGTAAAGATTTTCTCCCCATGTCTGCGTAGGCTTCCTCCAGGTGCTCCAGTTTCCCCTACCACTAAGGTTATGTACAACAGGGGCCCCTCTGAGACTGTCCCTCCCAGGGAAAATAGACTCTGAATTTTGCTGGGACTTTCCTGGTTAAATAAAGGTTAAAAAAGTTGAAGGATTTGTTTTCAACGTCCCAACAGCCAGATGAAAGTCAGCACGTCCAAATCCAAGCCATGGTTCTCCACTGGAAAAGGTGGCTTCTCCTCTCCTCGGCCTCAAGTGGAGGAGTTCAAGTATCTCGAGGTCTTGTTCACGAGTGAGGGACGGATGGAGCGTGAGATCGATAGATGGATCGGTGCAGCGTCAGCAGTGATGCGGTCGCTGTATCGGACTGTTGTGGTGAAGAGGGAGCTGAGTCGCAAGGGCAAAGTCATGGTGATGAGATCTGGGTAATGACCGAAATGACAAGATCGCGAATAAGGTGGCTGGGCGCACCCTTCGAGATATGGTGAGGAGCTCAGTCACCTGGGAGGAGCTCGGAGTAAAGCCGCTGCTGCTTCACGTGCTTCACAGAACACCTCCCTCGGGAAGTGTTCTGGGCATGTCTCATTGAAAGGAAGCCCCGGGGGGTCACCCAGTATATGCTGGAGGGACTACTGTATGTCTCTGAGCTGGCCTGGTGTCGCCTCGGAGTCCCCCAGAACAGCTGGAAGAAGTCTGGGCGTCTCTGCTAAGACTACTGCCTCTGAGACTTGGGCCCAGAACGTGGATGGATGTGCGGAAAAAAATATTTTATGCTGAGATAGAATGTCATAATTACCCAAACCATAAAGCCAGTACGGCCATAAAATCTATCTTGCCATTATACTGTATATGGTGTACCACATGACATGAGATATCGGACCGATGGACCTGTACGACTCCATATGAGTTTTACTGGGGCTATTACCCAAATGAAACTCAAATGCTTTGTCTGGAAACCATAAAAGTCATAATACTCCTCCATATGGAAAACTAGCATGTTAGCATATTGGTTTTACTGTCACTGGAGATTTTCCAAATGTCAAGCTCAGTTGTTCGTGCTCCAGAGCCAAGAGCCAGAGTGCGTTCATCTGTTTTGAAAATAGTTTACCACAAACACATGATCGCCATCGCACTGTGGATAAGTATGTTAAACGTGTGCTCTTGTTTTGGCCAAGAGTGAGGCATTGTAAGTCTTGAGTCTTGAGGGATTACAAATGTGCAGTTTCCACTTCCTTTACATTATATACATTGACCATATTAGATAAATCAGTTGGGCGTTTTTGTTTGAATACTTACCTACTTTCTTTTTGGCACAAAGCAGAGAAATCCATTAGTTTTTTCCCCCAAAATGTTTGATTTATGAGTATGATTCCCCAAGGTTTATCAACCGCATCCACCTGCAGGTTGCTGTGCAAACACCAAGAATGTGTCCATTTCCCTAACAAATATCCACAGCAGGCTTCACAGCTCGAAACTTTCATGCAGTTTTAAAGTAATAAAGAAACACTACACCTGACTATGAATTCAATATATCAATATGTAGACTGTAAGGCCAAACATGGGAAACATATATATTTTTAATAATTTCCTGTATTGCGGCACAGATGAATATTTGGACTCGTTTATCAGAAAACACGTAATTTTTCTAACACGTGTTAGAGTGTAAGGAAAAGCCTCAGTGCAAATGCATAAGGGCCTATCTTACTGGCCTGGAGACTAGTTGGGGACTCGCGTTGTCATGGAGATGTCTCCAAAATGTCCCCTGGAGATAAGGCGAGTCTCCAGGTAGTCTCAGTGAAACAAGTTAAATTTCAGCGGCGATGTGGTCTCCGCATGGTCTCCAAGAGGTAAACACGGTCTCAAGCAGTTGTGTTGCGAATATTATTTGTTGTCCTCAACCTGTGAGACGTTTCTGTGACGTCCCTGCAATGTTACTGACCGGCCCGGATAGACTGGATACAGAGGAAATCTCAAAGAAACTCCATATGACTCTGAGATCTCCTTGGTATAATATAGATAATTTATGTTTATTTTTGGCGTGGTGTATGTAGTTTGATGAATCCCTTGTACTGCTTTACTGGAGCCCCAAGTGCAGGTGCAGGTCTGGCTCAGGTCCAGTTACTCCCTGGTACGTGCACACGTCTGTAAAACACTAAAGATTTACTCACTCTGAAAACCAGCGCACCATAACTACATTCTCCAAGGGCACATTTGGTTATCAGTGGAAGCATTTGGAAGTAAACCCCCGTGTAAAGCTTTACCGGGCTGTGAGAATTATGTCAACTAAGACGAGTGCTTTAAGAAAACAGAATGTTCATTTATAGGCCAAAGACAAAATGGTCTCAACATGAGCTAGTGCTTAAATTCAGCTTGTTCCTCATTTCCTGATACCAACCAAAGAGACTTACATGATGATTCACATAAAGAACAGTTAGTATTTCAACTTTGGGAATAAATGTCTAGAAAATGCTGCTAAAAACTTTTTCTTTTATTATTGAACTGAGCTCGAGGGTTGACATTTACTCAATTTCTGTCGTTTGTTCTGGCTTTTTTCAAATGAACTTTGTGTACAGCACTCGGGAGGTCTGTGTTGCTTTTGAAGTGCTTTTGGATTGGAACAGCCACACAGATAATCATTAGCAATCCAAACAAACTAAAAACATAAGGACAAGCAAGACAAACTTTGGCTGTCGTTTTCGCAGAAGCATTTTTTGTTTAGTTTCTCATAACTACCGACTGAAACATATATATCTTTAACGACTTGAATTCAAAGTAGAACTCAAGTGGTATTTTCTCAAAGTACTCTCACTAACCATACTGTAATTATTTGGGTCATTATTTGTACTTCTAATTGAGTATTATTTCAAAGCAATGTTTTGTCTACACTACCCACCTCTGAATGATATAATGCAGCAGTAAACACAGAAATCGTTTCGGTTTTCACCACACAATCCCGAGCTCCGTAGACAGTGTGTACTACTGTCTTTTCCTGATTGTACAAGTACTAGCCTGCTGTACATGAGTAAATAAGCAACACCTGTATTGTTCTATAAACATTACAGGAACATAATTAGAGTCAGGCTCTACTGAAGTTTGTGTTACAACTAAACCCTTGCCAAAACCCTGAAGCTCAAATCATGGTTCAGATTAAAGATAACGCAACTGGGGAGGGATGAGAGGACTGTGAAATGTAAGACATAAATCTAATAACGCCAAATCAAACTGAAGGAATACCCCACACTTTTGTTATACTGTAGTGGTCTTTGTCTTGTTCTCTGTACGTGAATACAGAAGAACATACGGTTTGTCTCACAATTATTTAAAAAACACCGACTTTGTGACAAGAATATACCGTCCTCCTGCAACGGCCAAACAATGAGTGAACAGAACAGAACATTTCTTACCCCTATAATCAAACGCTCTCGATGCCTGAGGAAACACGCGGATGTTGACAGTGGACTACAGAGAACAGGCATTCAAACACAGAAAACAGTGCCCCAATGGGATCATGTGTAAACCAATACAGATGTGGCAGGATGGGAGGCACGTCCTAAATCACGTGAGACGATTAGCGAGATGATAGCTTTATGTTCTTCAAATGTCACCTTTTTTGGACATGAAACACAAGGCACGAATGAAATAGGAGCAGTGTTAGAGCTAAAATATTAGGTCTGCTCTGGATTAACCCAATGCTCGCACTGTGTGGCCAGAAGTAATACCAGTACCTCAATACCCCTTTGTGATGAATGGGAGCCAAAAGACAAAACATAATCTATGGGATTAGGGATTGGAAAGTCAGGGGGACAGGGCAGAGATATATCTTGAGATGAAGTCAGATGTTTCTGCAAAGGAGGGATGATGTAAGGAGTGCCTAGAAATAGAAAGATAAGATGTAATAGATCTCTCAATGGAGAAAGCCACTTGTTAGCAGCCCTAGGGGCAAATAGTCAGAAAATCAGCAAAGAAGACACGGTCAATATGCAAACATAATGAATATTATAATGGTATTTTAAGTACAATGAGTAAACTTTAAAAAATATATAAAAATATCAAAGTTGTCAGTACAAAGAAATAGGATATGTAAGGGATAATGCACGACGAGGTGTCCATTATCAGAAATAACTGGACTCCAGCGGAGTCCAGTTATTTCTGATAATGGACACCTCGGAGTGCATTATCCCGCTTATACCATGGTCTGGCAAACTGAAACTGTTCATTGGGACCTGTTTACTTATTTTTTTAAGTCCTGGGCAGGAGTTATTTCACTTTTTAATCAGTTTTACCTGAAACTAGTTCCATCTCAATTGTTTACCGTTACTATGGAAACAGCTGCAGTGGAGTGATATAGAATGTGATTTAACTGTTTTTTTAACTGGTGTACATTATCACTTTTTAATGGACACCTTCCAGCCAATCAGAATCGAGTATTCACCCAGACCATGGTATAAAGTTGTTTATAGTGATAGTGCAGGTGATTGTGATTGATTGCAAATAAAAGTTACTGCACAAAATAACAAACTCAGTAGTAGAATTGTACAACTTAGTAGTAGAATTGTACAACTTAGTAGTAGAATTGTACAGTCTGACAGCATTGGGGATGCTCAGCTCCTACAGTCCTGTGCAGTGGGTGTTGTCCATGATGGATGGGAGCTTGGCTAACGTCCTTCACAGAGTCCAGTAAACAGCCCAGGACAGAGCTCCTGACCAGCTTGTTCAGTCTCTTCTTGTCCCACTCTGTAGTGGATAGCAGAGGCTACCACAGAGTCATAAAAAGTCCTGAGCAGAAGCCTGCTCGCTCCAAAGGACCTCCGTCTCCTCAGAAAGTGGAGGCCATGGCCCTTTTTGTACAGGGAGTTTATGTTGTGGGACCATCCATTCATTCATTCATTTTCTTCCTCCAGCTCTTCTGGGGGCCAGCTTATTGTTGAGGTGAACACACAGGTACTTGAAACTGTCCACTGACTCAATGTCCTCCCCTGGATGTTCACTGATGTGTCTGTCCCGTAATGTCCTTTTCCTGAAGTTGATCATCATCTTCTTTGCCTCACTGGTGTTCAAGCACAGGTGGCTGCGCTTACACCAGTTCATGATGAGTGACCGCTACTCCAGGCCGTTCCCCTCATACACACATCCCACAATGGCTGAATCATCGGAGAACTTCTGCAGCTGACGGCTTTAGAGGAGGAGGACATTAATGCATGTTGAGGAACATAGTTGGTGCAAGAGAAGATGATAGATAGAAAGATAACTTGACCTTGACCAACTGTTACTATTATTTCTACTAAAAATGCTCATGTCAGTGATTAGACACAAGAACATTTAAATTGTGGATAAACTTACATAAACTGGAAAATGATTTGTGTGCCATTAGCAGTACATACTTTGCTAAAAGCTAGAATACATTACACTAAGTCCTTATTCATTATCCTACAAAAATATTTCAAGGAAACTCTAACTTGGCTTGCAGATGGTTGGCATATTTCCCTGTGTCCTCCACTTTGTCAGCGCTCTTGAAATCTCATTTCTCAACTGCACATTTTGAACCTTTTTATTGTAAACACAATAAAACGACCAATCCCTTGGACTAAAAGTGACATTCTTTTTCTTATTTACTATTGAAAGACCTGGGATACGGGTTCGCAGAAAGTATTTGAAGTATTCACAGTGTTGCAGTTTTAAAGCAGAGGTCAAAAGTGTATCCAGCGGAGCTCGAACAGGAGTCGCTCGTGCCTCCCATCACGCATAACTTAGTTTCATGCTTCAATTTGCCAAGTTCAACTACTATTGGAAAGGACTGTAGCCATGTAACCATCAATTGACAGCTTTATCCCACATTATGCTGAACTCATGAAAGACAGGCTCTTTACTGTTTTCGGATATTGTTCCTCGTTGAAAACATTGAAGAAAAATGGAAAAGTTGGTAGCTAATTCGGTTGCTCCCTTGTTCATACGGAAAGCCACTGTTGCTTGTGTAAAATTAAAAATTGTCCGGCGGTCCGTTGTTTTTCTTGGTCAGGAGCCCGTCCATCTGTCATTCAAAAGCAATAAACTCAAACTCGCACTAGCCAAATAGTAATTACGGCCGAATGTGAAGCATGATTAACTGGACACTGCCCAAGTCTAGACCACTGTGTACAATGGATACAGCAGTGAAAGAAGGTTATTATATGTAAAGATTGATGGTTACATTTATTGGTCCAAAAAAGTATTGTTTTGTTACATTATTTCCTCCTCTGTATGATTCAATTGACGTGCACCTGCTTTTGACGGGGAAATCCAGCCTCTATAAATCTCCAATAAAAAGAGCCTATTCACTCACTGCTGAGAAAGTTTCACCATTAGTGGAGAAGGACACACATTTTGGATAATGAACTTGTTTCTGAACGTCACAGACTAAAATCGGTGGCCCGGAGGCTATAGTATTAATCATACTGGGGGCGTCTTATGCAAAATTGAGTGGGAGGGGCTCATGGTAGCTCGCTCACAGGATCAGGAAGTGAAGCTACTGGATATTTTGTTTTAGCTGTTTTAGATCAACATGGCATTTTCTAACCAACAAAGTGTAAGATAGTGATAAAATAGCATAATACCCGCTCTTTAAATGGAGTTGAGGGATTGAATGCTATACTGTCTTTGCGTCCTTGGGCAAGATTCTCCACCTATATTGCCTGTGTAGATATAGTGTAAGTTAGTGATTGGTTGTGGTCAAAATAATACACGGCCTCATTGATTTGTTAGCATTGGCAAAAATGATGTTTTGGTTTTTTTTTGTAGCCTTGAGGTGTTCAGTAATGTCATTTTTTTAAAGGAATAGGCCACAGTTTTTCCATACTGAGATATGTTCTTACCTGAGCTTAGACGAGTTGATGCGTACTTGTCTGGTCTTTACGCGTGCGCTCAGTCACGCAAAAAGACCAAAAGATGTTGTTAGCAGTTAGCCTCTCCCAGCATATTCCTAAGGACCCAAACAGGGGTGACGTTAGAAGCGACCAAGCACTTCCATGTTTCCCCTATTTAAATACGGTTACGTATAGTCACACAAAATTAAAATGTCGATTTTCTGAGTGGGTAATATGGGGTACTATATTGTAAGGCGTAATAACACCTTGGGAGCGCTTCGACATCCGTGCAGTAATATCTTCACTCCTAAAGAATAGCATGCGCGTCCCTTTAAAAGGCTGGCATATTTGACTCAAAATGGTTGCAGTTCATGTTTGGTAATAATATGCATTGACCGTGATTTGTCTTGAGTGTCCTGAAATGACAAGGTCATTTCAGGACTGTGTATAGGTCTGAAATCCTGGATGTGACACAGTTACGCTGTGTTTACTCATTGTTCAGCTCTACTTCCCTCTCAAAACAGGAAGAGAAAATTAAAATGGTCCAGACGAACGCCATGGGAAGATTTTCCTAAACAATCTCCACCACCTGGGGTCAGGCAGAGCAGTGTGAACAGAAATGCTACTGATTACGGAGAAATGTGTCATAGGCTCAACATAGGAAAAAGTCACATTTGTTGTGGTTTAGGATTGATAGTGTTGGTTAGGAAAAATAATAATAAAAGGTGAACTTGTGAAGTCTTTATTAACAAAAATGTACTTCGGAAACAAAATGTTAGAGCTTGATAATCGGTCTTACTGACGTATCGCAGCTGATCTCCATGGTAACACAGGACTGAGATTAGACAGCTTTCCATGGACTTAAAGTAGGAGAAACTGATATGTCTCTAACAGTTTGAAATTACATAACTAAACCAAATTGCCTCTTTGGCCAATAGCATATACAGACTGAAGCTTTCAGAGTGTCCTGTTGAATCGATTTAGCTTTCTGTGTTGTATCTACCTGGATGAGATCAATCTTTGTTGGAAGATTTCAGATATTTACACAGCATCTTTCAGTCACGAAAAGACTTTAGATTGCATTATGCTAGACCTGTAAGCTAATGACAGTTGCTGATCATTTTAGGCTAAATACTTTGTATAGCTATTTTATATACGCCGAGTTTGTAGTCATTCCTGTTCCCTTCAAAAAGTGAAAAAGACGGGATAGTTGAGCAGTAGCTTTGAGATTCAGTTTGACATTATTCACATTATCCAATATGGCGGCTGGTGACAGTTTGTCATGTGACTCACACGCACAAAAAAAGATTGTATATGGGTTCATAAATGGTAAAAAATACGGTTTAACTTTGGAGATTAGATATGATTGGACATCCTCGAGGCCAAGAGTGCCCAAACCTTTTTTTTTAACTAGGGCCACATATCGAAGTGTACCAAGCAAGGAGGACCACCAATGGCCGCTGGCTGCTCTGCTTTGCGACGACGACACTGGAGGCTGTAGTACCGCCATATACATATATTGGAACTGTCTACAGCTAGATATTCCTCCTGTGATTACGCTGGGTTAGACACAATCAGAGGCACCGGGCTGGTTATGGTAGGATAAATTTTAGAAATCTCCTACTTAACGAGGGTCGGACTGTTAGCATTGGAGCTGCGCGAGCTACACGTCACGCAAGGGCCGAGTCTACAGTGAAGATCCCGCCCTTATGCCCTTATTAGGAACATGCTTCGTCAGAGCTGGGAAGGAGGAGCCTGTAAATCCGCCATGATTTCCCCCTCGAACGTGGTCATTGTGGTAAACGGGGAGAAGTGAGGAATGACGGTCTATTAATAATATGTCTATGAGGACCACACACACATACCGGAGGTCAGTGCTGTCAAGCATTCAACAGGGTGCATTTAAGAGAGGTTTAAACTATGCCTTAGACCCTTATTTAGTCTTAAAACCTTAATTCCAGCTTTGTCTCACAATACAATTTTAGTTTTTGAGGTTATTATTGTGTAGAATCATTAAACTTGCTGTAAAAAGGTACAGTACCATATCTGGAGATACAGTATGTGCCAATTCAACGAGGAGCCAGAGGGCCACCAGAAAGGCCGCACTTTGGGCACCCCTGCTCAAGGCGGTTCAAAACTGGAGACAAACTGAGTAAAATCAAGCTTGGTGGATGAGCAAACCAAGATGATTATTATAAAAGCTGATAATTTACAAAAGCAAATCCTTATAAACATTTCTGTTCAAAACAAGCAGTTCCTCCAGAAATAATATCACAGTTTCCACGTCTTGTTTAAACTCACATAAACAAATAGAGCCAAATTCTGGAGATGTTTTGAGGTCAGATGTAGCGTTTATTTAAAGAGACTGGCAAATCCCGAGCATCACCCGAGTGTACACAGATACTTGGACACAGAGATGAGAGGAAGGGGTGATTTGTCAACTGGCTTTTGGATCCCCTCGGGCAAGACATTTCACCACATGTACCTTTTGTGAATCAGTGGTTACAGTAAAGTACTTTTATTCTCATTATGCAGTTGTACAACAACAAATTCTTAATCCTACTTCATCTCTGTAGATTACTTGTACTTTCATAGTTCCACTAAGGCTTTACTAAAAGACCAAATATTTGAATTTCAGCCAAGAGAATCCCACAGGCAGCTGTCTCGTTCCTCTCAGCAAACCTTTTAGCCACTTTGAATCTTGCTGACAGGATGCTCACCAGCTTTTCCCTCTAATCCACAATTATGTGGTTCTCTTTGGCATGCTCCATATTCCTCATTTTCATGCCAACATGAGAACAAAACAGGCATGGAATTCAAGGTATTGTTTTGCCTCTCATCGCAGGTACTTTCCCACGTGTTCCTAAGCCTAAACCAAAATGCTTGAACATGATGAATTGGCCTGTTCTGTGCTGCATTCCCACGTTAGCACAGTTCAGCCCGTTACATATTTACTCAGGTGTGAGCTCACATTAAGTTAAGCCATGTTCTCCATTTTACTTTGAGGAGAGCGAGAAAGTGGGTTTAATTCTTTGGTTACGAAATGTGGAATTTCATAAATTTAGTGGATGTTCATTCATTGTTGAGCAAAATCATTTTATTTATCCAAATCAGTCATTGTGGTGAAGGGAGTTATTATACTATTATATATGATACTATAGTACCCATCAGAAGTTTGTAAACACTTTTTTATATGTTGTTTTTTCTTTTATTTCAAGACCATTTACATTGTAGATTTTCACTAATGGCATTCATTCATGGATTAACACATAGGGAATTATGTTTTAAAGAAAAAAAATGACATAGATTCTTCACAAAACGCCTTTTGCTTTGATTACTACTTTGCACTTTTGACATTTTCTCAATGAGCTTCAGAATATTGTCACCAGAAATGGTTTTCACTTCACAGAGACGACCTCATGAAGCTCATTGATAACAAATAATAAAGAGTGGCAATTTTGAAGAATTAAGAATATTAACCACATTTTGAGTTATTTCACCCGTTTTTGTTTTCTAGATAATCCCATGTGTTCATTTATAGTGTAATGTCCTCAATGGGAATCACACAATGTAAATAGTGTTGAAAATAATGAAAGCCGAAACATTTAATGCATTTCCAAACTTTTGTCGGGTATTCAAATAAACAAAGTACATTATGCAAAACAAAATACAAAGATTGTCTCAAGCTCAAAGCAGGAATATGCCATAATGAACACTTAAAGCTGCATTATGCAACTTTTTCTGTGGAAAAAAAGTTGATATTTGTGCGTATTTGACCTTTTATTGGCCCAGCGGCTGTATGAGTGGTCATCTTGGCGCTGTTACTTTCGGTCACAGTGGTCTCTAGGACGCTGCTGGATCATTTGTTTGGAAGGTTTTCACTGTTGACGGAGCTTCTCACCAGAAAACCTACAATACAATTTATCTTGGAGCGTTAGAGATCACTGTGAAAGTAAAAGTGCCATGCTTGCCTCTCATACAGCCGCTGGGTCACTACAAGGGCAAATACGCACAAATATCAACTTTTTTTTCTCTAAAAAGTTGCATAATGCTACTTTAAATACCATGTTTATTGCATGTCTTTGTTCAGTGCCCCACTTGAACTGGTAATCAAACCTAGACTGACAGCCGCATTGATTATTATTTTTCTTCCCACAAAACTGTCTTCATACACTTTTTACAAATTTGTGTGCCGTTTCAATATCTCAATTTGCTAATTTTACCCCTTAAAAGGAAGTACTGTATATAAATGTTTTACTGTTGCGTCATGTTTTCTTCTCTTTGAACTTCTTTGACCTCTGTTACTAACCATACACTACATCACCAGAGACACACTACACTGTACCACATACCTTCTGTGTAGTTTCTCATTAACTTTCTCTAATGTCCTGCCTCTATCGAGCGAGTCCCAAATACACGTAAACATTACAAAGACCTCTTATATTGAATACGATATTGACTTAATTTACTGGTCTCTGTGAGCAACTTTAATAAATCTGTACTATGGCACGCTGCGTGGTTTACTACAGTGTGTGAACATGATGAAGTACTGATCTGATTTTTATTGCTTTATAATAAGTCATAGCATTGGATTGGGGAGAATGTCATATGGGTCAAATACAACTAATTATAATTATATAAATATCTTGTGACAGGAAATATTGATCAGAGCCTTTCTCTGTTCCCTCCAGTGCACGGAAACCTGCAGTGTGATGTGAGGAGTGTTCAGTTGTCTCTCCTCATCACTGAAGTTCAAGATGGCGACCCCCAAGTCTAAAGTGGGGCTCAGGACCTTTCTGTTCCTCTGTGTGGTGTCTCTGCTCCGATCCGTCCAGTCCAGCCCAGATTCAGACCCCAAACCGTGGAGCCAGACTGGGCCCAGACTGAAACTCTTGCATTCAGGTACAACTAACTAAACCTTATGTAGACATATGGATGCCATCAGTCAATAGAGATTTATAGGAATTTAGGAATTTTCCTTCTTTCATACTATCTGTTTGTTTTCCGACAATTTAGTTCTTTTATTCTAACACTCAAAGAAGCCCTTTCTGTGGTTTCTTCAATCTTTGCATGTCTAAATTTAGTCAGCAGTATACCGTTACTCTTCAACTCATTTGTCATGGGATAGTGTGGCCGAATGAAGTCATGTCTGCGTGTCAGTGTGTTTCCTAACAACAGACATATCCCCCCGTTATGGTGCACTTCAGAAGATTTTCAGCCCATATTTTTAGTCCTTTTATATTGCAAGAGTATATGATGGAGTAGAATACAGATTCAGATTTAGATTCAGATTCATTTTATTGGCCATTTGCAGTTTAAACAACCACATTGGAAAAAAAATGTGCAAAGAGCTCAAAGTGTGATATGCCAAACACATGAAAATATAAAAACAGAACAAACAAACAAACAATGCCACATTAAAAGCTTAAGGGTAAAATACTTTACAATAAAAGTCCATACAAATAAATAGAAGTGCCTTGTTTAAGGTTTAAGGTGCCTTGTTTAAAGTGATCACAGCTTGAGGAAAGAAGCTGTTAAGATGGCGGTCAGTAGAACATATGACAGAGCGATACCTTCTCCCTGAGGGAAGCATCTCAAACAAGGCCTTAGCAGGATGACCTGAGGCATTATTGGTGAGTTGTAAAGCTCGAGTCAAGAGTCGAGCTTTATATGTGGCCTCCAGGAGCGGCAAAGTGCAGCCAATGGTCCTGCTGGCTGAGCGAACCACTCTGTTCAAAGCCTTCTTCTATTTCAGAGTGAGATTACAAAACCACACGGTAATACAACTGGTTAGGACACTCTCAATTACACAATAATAATAGTTCAAAAGAATCCTAGTATTTTGAGTAAACTCTCAAAGCCAGCGTAAAAAGAAGAGGCGCTGTCTCGCTTTCTTAGCAGTGTTCATCGTATTAGAGCTCCAATTCAAGTCATGAGAAAGAGTCACACCCAAGAATTTACATTTCTCAACAATCTGCACATCAGAATCATGGATAGTAATAGGCAACTGATTCCTATTGTGACAAAAATCAATAACAAGTTTACATGTTTTGAAGTGTTCAAAAGCAGGTTATTTTCTCTACTCCATTGAACAACATTCTCCACCTCCACATGGTAATGAGAATCATTGTCATGGTTGTATCATCGGCATATTTGATTATCACAAATATGTGATCATCAATATCACATTGTATGCAACAAGGTCATGAGTATACAATGTGAACAGCAGGGGGCTTAAAATACACCCCTGTGGACAACCAGTACTAACAAACAGCTCATCAGAAATACAACCATTGATTTTGACCCTTTGTGGTCGACAAGTTAGAAAATTAAAATCCAATTACAAATGGCATCACCGAGTCCCAGGCATTTGGGTTTTCAATGAGCTTTGTTGGGACCATTGAGTTCAAAGCTGAACTGTAGTCTATGAATAGCATTCTAGCATATGCTTTTCGTTCATCGAGAATGCTGGCCCTTACAATAACATGCATGAAAAGTTCCAATAGCACCTTTGATTGTACCTCGTATTTGTTGAAACCAGTGACTAGTGACCCAAAGTAGTATTATAAAAAAGATCTGGAAGTTGAGAAAATTAAATATCATTATGGATAAAAGTGCTTAAGTCTTTGGGTTGTCTTATAGTTGAGGAAGCGTCTGCCGGCTTCAACTATTCAACTAATTATCATTTAGGATACTCACCTTTGTGACAGTGGCTATTTTTGCTTCAATAACTATCCGTGAGTGCTCGTATGCTGGCGTCTACATTTGTTTCCCCAAAAACAGGGATAGGGTAAGGTCGAATTTTCTCACATCTTCCATCACTGGCACCTTTCATTTTCCGTTTAATTTCAGCATCTTTTAAGCTCATGTTAAACACAGTCTTATCTTGGACGACCACACAAATGAGTGATAAATCGCCAAAGTCTGCTGGAGTTCATGTGCCTGCTGCCTACATAAAATAACATAAATGTAAGATTTAATTTTGATCTAAGCTTATACAAGCAGTTGATCTTAATCTTATGATTGATGTTAGGACCAGTTCACGTGAAATAAATTGTCTGCAAGTTACATTATAAACCTATTAGCCTGAATAATCCCTCTTTGTTGTCACTAAAGTACTTGACTCAATTTAGTTGTTTGAAGAATTATTCCTGATTCGTAAAACCGGCTTTGATTTATTTCTCTGTCCGAGCTGCTTAGTCTACTCCAGACAATGGGTCTCCTTTAGTAAAAACACATCCCTCTTTTGGCCGTCTCAATAATAATCATAACCTACTGTATTTGGCCTGAGTTCATAAATCTGTCAGTATGTATGTCTTTATTTCTCATCAAGACATTCTTTTCGCTTCTCAAATCCATGTTTTGTCTTTCCCTTTTGTTTTCCCGATTCCCACTCTAAGTCTTATCTAGGTCTTTTGGTGTCAAAGGCTAGAGTTTTCCTGGATTACTTGCAGTATCACAGTAGCAGCAGAGGTTTTACGGCCCCATACATTCCTGTTAATTAAGTATACAGTGCGTATCTCATGCTGGTTTTGTTGCTTAAGGGACAATGGCGCTGTGGCTATTAAGGTTTTATAGGGCAGACAGGAGCTATGGGGGCTGAAGCTATTAAAACTAGCTTCTTTGATATGCAAAGAGCTGGACAAACATACTGCAGGAGGAACTGTCTCGGTTATTGTGCCATAGAAAGGGATCGGACTGGAGATACTTTATACTTGAGAGTACTTGCGTCAGCTGGATGGCTTTTGACCTGTACACAGGAACGAAGCGAGAACAGCCTCTTCCTGCAGATGATTTATCGTGACTCTGTGGTTTCCAAATACCGGGGCAGGGCACTAATGTGGGCTGACAAAGATTTTATTTCAGGTGAAAAAATAATGGACTTACAATCAGAAAAAAAAGACATGTTGATGATAGTTTTTAGATAGAGTTTTTAGTATGACTGAGGAGAATCTGCTGTAAACCAAACTTTGACGTATTGTATCAACCGTTTTCAAAAAGTAGTCATCTGATTTAGGTGGTTTTAGAACTGAACTGGTATTCAACTTTAGTGACTATTGTCCAAATATAATATATTAATCGTAGCATTGCAGTATACTTAAAAGGGGGTATTATGCTTTTTTCAATCACATAGCACCAGTTTATAGCATACTACAATGATGACGTAACCTTCTGTTGGTCTGTATATGCAGTAAATTAAAATAACTGCCTTGAATAAAATTGCTCTCTCAAAATGGCTGTACTGAACGTCTTGAAATAGGCCTCTGTCTCTTTAAGAAGCTTTCCGACACGCCCCCTTCAGCACACTGCTGTGGCATTTAAACAACACTACTGTGCGGGGAGGGGGCTCTGCTGAGCTGAGGAGCAGTGGTTGGTGACTTGGCTGGTGACAAAAGGTCCAGAGGCGTCTCCAGGAGGTGGGGGCGTTCCTAGGAGGACTGAGGCATAGCTACACCTAAAATGGCTGCCGTCTAAGTTTTTACTGATTACTCAAAAATGTGTGAATGAGCCAAGGCAACACTCCAGGCATGTGTTTAATGAGGGAATGACAATAACATGATATAAAGCTTGAAAAAGTCGATTTTACATAATACCCCCCCTTTAAAGGGACTATACCTGATTTTGAACCCTTTTAGTCAAAATGTGACAAAATGGGTATTTTTACCATCACAGCCATCCTTTGGAGTTACTATGTGCCCAAAAAGGTAAACCCCTTTTAGTCACTTATTGCCTATTTGGGTTGACCATACACAACATCAACAAATCATAATACGACTAATTTTACAACATAGTTTTATGGGGCATAAATAATTTGCCCCTACAAAAAAAAAAAAAAAAATCAGGTATAGCTCCTTTAAAGGCACACTACGTAAAAATGTTGATGTTGCCAGCAATGCAAAAGATGCTCGACACATACAGTGCTATTTTTGCAGTGGGTTATGAATAAATGGATTTGGACCTCACTTATTTAAATCTCATATTTGGCGGCCTATAGTCAACATCTCCATGGAGACGAGCTGGGGAAGTCCCAACAAAGGTTACATTCAGGTCTTATATCCTGTGTACGTTGCACAATTTTTTTTGGGGGGGGATGTCACATTGCAAGACGTAGGGATTGTCAAATTGTGAGCCTGCACTCGTCTCCACTGTGCGATAGTTCAAAGAGACAATCGTAGCTACGGGGAAAGTTCATGCTAGTGGTGTTTATTTCCAGCGAAAGTGCAAGGAAAGGGAAACGCGGAGTCGGACCTGTTCATGCCTGGCCTGTGTTGCTTGTGAGTAGCGGTGGCCGATGTTGTATTTTGTTGACGAGATGCCTGACAGAGACCCTAGCAACAGCTACACTTACTCACTCCTTGACTAGCCTTCCAAAATATCAGACACTGCCTGATGTCAGTCGCGGCTCGCCTTTGGTCGTGCGATGGTTCTATTTAAAATCTTTGTCCCTGTCTCACTGTGTGAAGATTTTTTCCAGGACGAGTGACTGTTTGTTGCAGACGGCCAGAATCACAACAGGCTTTGGTATTTTTCAATGATAAAAATAAATGCTTGTATTTTAATCTTTTTATTGGGTGAAACGTTACATTGTGTAGCTTTAAACTTTAAACCAATTTGATCTAAACAGGAATTGGGTTCAGTTGACATTTTTTCCATCCACATTAACTCCTTAGAACTAGTAATGTTTCAGTTTAACTTTACCAGAAAGAAGTCTTATATTGATGCAGTGACCAACCTCTTAAATATATGAGTTTAATGAAATGAGTTCATTAATGCAGAATCCAAAAGGTATTTTCTTATCTCTCTTATCGTGTATTTGGTAACTGCTTTCTGAGAAGGGCAGCTTTGTTTATTTGATAGACTCGTGTTGCATTAGTGTCCATTTCACTAACACCCACATTGTTTGGATTCCAGACATTTGGAGCGTGCCAGTGCTAGTTCACACAAACATCAGCCCCTTATTTGTTATTACATCTGTGATTTGTTGATATGGTGTGTAAGCTCTGTTCATCCTGCAGTAGTTTTCCTCATAGCAAAGAATGTAATGGTTGCTTTATCCACCAGTGGAAGGATTCTGAACCACATGTAGGTCTCTATTGACTGTGAAAACGCTGTAGCCTCATTAATATGCTTGATCCTAGTTCTTTATTTCAGGAGTTTGCTGACCATGACCTCTAAAATCAACATGTGAATAACCAAGGACCCCGACTATAAAAAAAATAAGCCCATAATATAGATTCTATTACGCAAAAATCATTTAAAATCTTGTGTAGTGATTTGTCTATCATTATTATTTGACTCATTTCACATGGCAGCAAAGAGGCATTTTAAGGATTTGTCAGAAAAACATCCTTGTTTTAATCCTTCTCATATAAACGGGCCAGGCGCTCTCACACTCTTTCTCTCTCCCTATTCCTAAAAGCAGATGAAAGCGATCTCTAAATCACAAGCTGCAAATCAAAATGCTGCTTTTAAAAAAAAGAAAGTTCACAATATATTTATGTCAAAAACCTGGTAATATGTTACATGTTAGACACTGCTTAATATAATGGTACCCACGTTTGGCGATGCTGAGCGGAGGCATTCGGCTTTTTTTGACCACCCCAACCCACTCTGTAATGAAATGAGGACTCCATGACCTAATCCGACCCATGAGACACATGTTGTTCGTCACTAGTCCTGAGAATAAGTCGCGATCACGTGACATCACACCATTCTAAAGAGCCTATATAGTTTAAATTTGAGGCGGAGCAGCTGAAATTTCCATACTGGTAACTATGGTATCTGTCTTTATGCAGTCTTAGTTTATTGCTAATTTCTCTGTAATTCCTCGGCCAATTCACATGAAACAAAAACTGTCACAAAGTTCAAAGTCCTCTCTTCCAGCACATATGAACTAATTCAAAAACATGTGCGTGATATTGGCCCATAGAAAGGACATAAAATAATATGGCAGGTTTGTGAATCCAATCACTATGAAATAATGATCAGGAAAATCATTTGGACATTTTTTGGAAATTTCCAAAACGGTTTCTCTCATAGAGTTGTATTGGCACCTGCCCTCCAGCTGAAATAGTATTCTAGAACCTGAACACAAGACACATGTGGAGTTTGTTTATAGCGACAGCAGAGCAGACAAAATTATACGTTTGTTAAGTGGTGACGTCACAGCTCTACTTCCGGGTCCGCAGTCCACTGTGCGAGAAACTACAAAAAACTCTTTAATACCACAATCAATATTTCTGAAAGAGTTACTGAACATACTTATTAATCAGCCCCATTAGTCAAAAATGCTGTACCTACTGCTATAAAAGTAATATTTACCAAAATCGCTACATCCGGGTTAGCCGAGAAAAATGCTAACGGCGCAGCAGCTCCGCTAAACCCGGAAGTAGCAACTTTAGTAAATATGACTTTTTTAGCAGTAGCATTAGCATTTTGTGTTTCAGAAATATTGATGGTTGTTTTTAAGAGTTTTTTATGTTTTTTTCTCGCATATTTGCCCGTCTTCAAGAACCCGGAAGCAGAAGTCGTGACATCACACTTAACAAACGTATTGTCCAGCAGCCACTTCTGATTGGCCAGCTGCAAAAGGAAGGGAGGCTCCATCATTCTGATTGACGAACATGTCTATCCCTCAAACAAGGGGACAAGAGAAAACCAAGAACCAGGCTACCACAGTTGCTAACAGGAGTGTGACAATATATCGATTTTCTGATATATATCGCTATATTTTGCAGGACGATATGATACTTATACTTTTTATTCCGATATCGATACTCTTGATGACATCATGCATATTAATGAGCGACGTCATGCATATTAATGTGGGCAGCAGTGCTCCACTGTCTTCAATAGAGGCCAACAATGATCAAGAATTCAGTCAGGACAGCAGAGGGCAGCACTGCAGTTTTAAGCACTTGGACCAAATACTGTCACACAAATAAATTACTTTTAATGATGAAGTAGTATGTTAAAATAAAGGTTAAAATGTGCATGTCTTTTTTTTTATCGTGATGTATCGTAGGTTATTTTTGTGCAGTATATCGATTATTGCAGTATCGTAAGCCACGTATCGCGTATCGTATCGAATCATGAGGTACCCAGAGATTCCCACCCCTAGTTGCTAAAACATCAATATTGATTTGAAATCTTTTTGGGACCTCAACCTCAGTGCTTGTGACCCCCTGGAGGTTTACGACCCCCACTTTGGGAACCACAGCTCAATATAATACTCCCATCACAACAAAAACATTACCACAGTGAATCACAAATCGATGTAATGTTCCTGCCCTACTCAGTATTTTTCTCAAAACTTTCAAATGACACTTCTCTGCTTGTGTAAACTGTACAAAATCTAGTGTCATAACTATGCTATAATTTTTAATAACGCAGAAATTCCAGCCTTACGTTTGTGCTTGTAGTTTTAAAAACATGATTTGGGTCACTGGGTGGGTCAATGCTCTGGCGGTGAGTGTCTGTGTTGCTTTAGCGAGCGTTGAACTTTTCCTGACAAGACTTCTTCCCGCTGCAGAGGTTTTTTTTGACGTGTGCTTTGACACACATGTGGAAATGGTCCAACTTAAACAGGCTGACCTCATCGGGGACGCAGCAATGGGAAATTCGTTCACCGACGTTCAGAGTGATAACTTTGACAGGGCATTGCCGAGGGTCTGTTATCTCCGATGTAGTATTTAGATAGCTGCTCACTCATGATGCCGAAATGCCGTAGAAGTTATGAAAAATATTTTTCATGGAATTTAAACAGCTGTCGGCAAAACATCTGTAGCGCACATGCGAGTGGGTGTGTCATGTGTCTCCAAAATATATCAATCTGTTGAAATGTTATGCTGTGTTAGTCTGGTAATTATGTTGGCAATAGATTTAGACTGTATTTGGAAACAAGAATCCTGTTTGGACAAGCAATCACAGCATGTTATTTCATGCTTTTTGATAAAACAACAGAATGTTGTCCATTTGAAAATATAATTTGGAATATTGATAAGAACATGTAAGTAAGGAAGTAAGTAAAAACGTAAAAGATTGAAAGATTAAAAAAGATTATATTGCCAATTCCTATGAGTCTAAATGTTTGTTTCTCTCAAGTCCTTGGTGTGGGCTGATTTGTGTTGGGTGAGGAAGCACAGGCAAGGCAGGGAAGGGAGGGAATTCAGCTTCCTGATAGCCTGGTGGATAAAACTGTTCTTCGGTCAACTGGACTTCAGAGTTTTCAGTTCATAAAAACATAAAAAGCAAAATAACTGTTCAGTTGATAAGCTAAGATGAACTGATAACTTTTTACCTGTAATTTGCCGCTCCCTGAAAAACTGAAAAACTCAGCCAAGTTTTAAGCCAAGTTGAACTTAAAAGTTTTCAGTTCATTAACTTTTGTTGAAACAGATTACTTTGTACATTTCAAGGCCAATCGGCTTGTTCGGGCTTAAAGTGTAGTAAATTTTTTTTTTACTGCAAATGGCTAATAAACTGAAACTGAATCTTAATCTAGTTCAAGAGGAGGTTTATTCCAAAGCCAGGCTGTGACAGCTTTGAATGTTCGATCTCCCAGAGTTTTCAAACAGGTTTATTTATAAAGCTCTTTAAAAACTTTACAGCTTGGCCAAAGTGCCATACGCAAAACCCAAAAATAGGCAAAAATATATACATAATATCAAACATTTTCAAATGCAAGATCTTTTTTTTTTATAGGCAACTAAAATTCTGCTCAGCTGACCTCAGACTCCAGGTTGAGGTGTAGGACTTAATTAAGTCAGCAATGTAGGTGTACAAGATAAGATAAGATAATCCTTTATTGATCTCACAATGGAGAAATTCACTTGTTACATTCGGCGCTTAAAGCAGTACTAAGTAACTTGTTTACCTTAATAAATCCTTTCCGTAGTCCCTCTGGGGGTAATACAAGTGTTAATGGGATGATTGGGGGGTCTTTCATCTCCCCCTGGTGTCTCTGGCCAGAAAACCACAATTGCAACATCGCTGCCACCAGACCGGAGCAACCAATACACACTAATAGAATCACGAAGAAGAAGCTAACAGGCTAACGGGCAAAGCTAACTGCGGGCTAGCGCCACTTAAACCGTATTTACAGCAAAGTTTGAGTGAATTTTTTTTATTTCCATTGTGTAATTGGATGTACAATATCCCTCTCTCCCTTTGTCTTTTCTTTCAGCGTAGTATTTACTCTCACGGACAATTAATAAGTAAAAAAACGTAACATGCTACGACACCTGCAGTGGCACTTATGGCCTCTAGGGGCAAGAGTTACTTAGTACTGCTTTAATAAGATCACTCAGGGTGTGCAAAATAGACAGGAAATGTGCAAACAGTTAAGTAGTAACAAAAAATTAAAAAGTAAAAAGATATATGTACAATGAGTAAAAGCAAAAATCTTAAGGGGCAGAAATATAAACAATAAGGAATTAAAGAATAAAATAAATGTAGCCTTGGCGTCTCCAACCCTTTTTGGTCAACTACCAAGAAAGGTCTGGAAATCTACTGGTAGCTCCCAAGCTACTGGTTGGAGATCCCTGATAGAGCCTGTCCATGTAGGGCTCGAAATGTAAGCACCGAGATGTTAAGCTAAACCCATTACACAAAAGGGAGTCAGTGCTGGGAGATATTAACACAGGTGTAATGTGAGCTCTCCTGGTTGTGGTCAAGAGCCTCACAGTGGAGCTTTGGACTGAGTGCTGACAAGCCAACTCTGTAATCCAATAAGCGACAGTAGCTTAATCTGATCCTTATCGGCGAGAGTCATGGTGTAGCCATTCTACCAACTTGAGCTAAACTGGCACCAGATTTTCAAGCTTTCAAGCTGATTTTCATGCAGTTCAGTGCTATAAACATGTTGCACGATACTGAACGTTAACATTTCCAAGCTGCTTACAAACTCACCCACGTGAAGAAATGAAACGAGTTTGGAACCATTAATTTAAACCTAACTTGCTCAGATTTCTTTAAAGCCTGATTTATTTTTATTTATATTAAATGTTGTTCTCGTTGCATCGAAATATAGCTTCATTAAGTAAGCGTCTAAATCAGCGCGGTGTGTATTTCTATGGCAGTCCGTCCAGATTTGCTGTGCCATGTAATAAAGCTGAAACATTTAATCAATTCATGAGATGGAAAGAGAAATGAGTCAGGAGGCAAGGAAGAACCATGGGCAACATTAGAGATATGAGAAGAGACCGGTCAAAATGTTCAAATGGTATCCACAGTCAGCCCTATTGCCTTTTTATGGGCCTTCAGCATTACTGTTTGTGCCAAATCTGGACTGTTAAGCAACCTAAAAAAAAGAAACACTTGTAAAGTTGTGGTTGACCTCATAAAAGAGAGAAAGAGAAAGTGTAGTCTTTGCAGGAAGGAAGGATGCAGGAGGGAGGGCTTACTGATGAGACGGTGAAAGATTTCCGGAGGTTAAGAAGCTGTCACACACCTGAGACTGAACATGAGCGCGGCAGAGAAACACAGGTCAAAGAGGCAAGAGGCGCCTAATTAAGTGTCACCGTCGCGCTGCTGAGACGGGACAGACGTTTGTATTGTATTGAGTACGCTGTTGTTGTTTTTTTGAAGCTGCACTACCCATTTCCTCATGTTTTCAAGCCACAAAAGTCAGAGGAAGTTGAGCTTAAACGCTTAGCTGCGGCTCTTACAGTACCTCCCTCCCACACACAGATACAGACGGCCACGCGTCATTCAAGGGGGCATGGCCTAGCTGAGTGGGAAGAAAGTCTCTCATGGGAATCACAAGTTCTCACTATTTTTAGCTGTTTTCTGGTGGTCTATGAACATATTTATTTCACACCAATAAAGTCAAGCCAAAATCCGGTCACAGCAAATTGTTCAGTAGAAGAGAAAAACGGCACTTGTTGCTAACGTTAGTATTTGTAGCGTGAAGCTAACGTGGATTCCTGATTTAGCATTGTCCGTTTTTTTAGGGCCTGTTGAACCACTTTGTTCCTCTCCTTGTCTCTATATCTTTACTTAGTAGAAAAATGTATTCATAATTCAGCATTTGTCAAAGTGAAAGTTAAGTTTTTTTCTCTTCTTTGTTTTCCCACTCTGGCTGCTTCGAACATGACCATATATGGGCAAGTAAAAGGTGCGCAGTCCTCTGGCAAACTGAGATTTTCCGAGTGGCAGATGTGCGCTATATCCGCCTCCGACTCTTGTGAGAGGGCGTTGCAAGAGGAGGTGACGGCTCTGATGGGAGCACCGCTGACATTCATTTCCTCGTTTAAACATCTTCCTTAAAGGGGGGATATTATGTAAAATCGACTTTTTCAAGCTTTATATCATGTTACTATGTCATTCCCTCATTAAACACATGCCTGGAGTGTTGCCTTGGCTCATTCACATATTTTTGAGTAATCAGTAAAAACTTAGACGGCAGCCATTTTAGGTGTAGCTATGCCTCAGTCCTCCTAGGAACGCCCCCACCTCCTGGAGACGCCTCTGGACCTTTCGTCACCAGCCAAGCCACCAACCACTGCTCCTCAGCTCAGCAGAGCCCCCTCCCCGCACAGTAGTGTTGTTTAGATGCCACAGCAGTGTGCTGAAGGGGGCGTGTCGGAAAGCTTCTTAAAGAGACAGAGGCCTATTTCAAGACGTTCAGTACAGCCATTTTGAGAGAGCAATTTTATTCAAGGCAGTTATTTTAATTTACTGCATATACAGACCAACAGAAGGTTACGTCATCATTGTAGTATGCTATAGACTGGTGCTATGTGATTGAAAAAAGCATAATACCCCCTCTTTAAGCTCTCACAGGTCAAACTAAATACTTTATTAACCCATCGTGAGCTAAACAATGTTCATGTCTCAAGAGAGTGAAAGAGGACTGGCCTGCGCTTGGCTTTAAAGCAGTACTAAGTAACTCTTGTCCCTAGAGGCCATAAGCGCAACTGCAGGTGTCGTAGCAAGTTGCGATTTTTTTACTTATTAATTGTCCGTGAGAGTAAATACTACGCTGACAGAAAAGACAAAGGAAGAGAGAGATATTGTACATCCAATTACACAATGGAGATATTTTTTTTTCACTCAAACTTGGCTGTAAATACTGTTTAAGTGGCGCTAGCCCGCAGTTAGCTTTGCCCGTTATCCTGTTAGCTTCTTCTTCGTAATTCTATTAGTGTGTATTGGGGACTCCGGTCCGGTGGCAGTCAAGTTGTAAATGTGGTTTTCTGGCCAGAGACACCAGGGGGAGATGAGAGACCCTCCAGTCATCCCATTAACACTTGTATTACCCCCTGAGGGACTACGGAAAGGATTTATTAAGGTAAACAAGTTACTTAGTACTGCTTTAAACACAACCCCTCTCCCTCCACTTCCCGGCTGCTAAGTCAAGAGGTTGGAGGGAAAAGTGTCTCTCCACCCTAGTACTTCCCACCTAAATGCGCTAAGTCTGGAGTGGAAAGATCACAAAGTGAGCTCCTACTCAGCGCAAAATGTTACGCTATGGTCTGCGTTTTGAAACAACGTGTGTGTGTCTATCCCAATCATTCATGTGAAATAAAAGATTTACATTCCTGCCTGCAATAGGAATACACTGCGCTGAGATAGATTCTACGTTAGCCACCAATAAAAATATCTTTTGGACTCAGCTGGCTTCAAAAACTCAGCTGAAGAATACCAAATTAGTCAATCAGGTATCTTGATAACATAACATCTTCTTCGCTCTTCTTGTTTGCTAGACACTGGTCTGTCAGTGATGCGCCCACAAGCAGACGCAGACTGGTTAGCGTAGCCCAGTGCAGCTCTGACAGCTTTGCTCAGCCTTTGACTCTTCTCAGATAAGCCGCCATGTTTGCAGATAGGAGCGTCTTGTAGCACTGATAATCTCCATGCTTCGTTTCACCCTCCAACACTTTCCCAGGACGATTGAGTGTGTTTTCGAGGTCAGAAGACTGTCCCTCTGATGTGGAGGTGTCAAGGAGATGAGAATGAACAGCGAGGAGAGGTTAAAGTGCATTTACTGTGGCTTTGGCGCTATCTTTAAGAAGGTATTTCAGACAACACCTACGGGAACTTCGTTTTTTTTTTTAAGCAACTTTATGGCTGCACAATAATTGATATCCCAAATTATCGTTATTGCAGTTTTAGCGGACGCAATATCCATAGGGCAAGAAGCCACAATATCGCACATAGTCTAATTTAGCTTTTTGTCAAGTTTTGATTTTGAGACAGTTTCACAAGTAAAATCATTGCTTTTGACTTTAGTAGAAAGCATGTCAAAGGCTTATTAATACAATACTATATCATTATCGCAATCTTCAGGATAGCTATCCAATAAATGTTTTTTTCCCCCATATTATGCATCCCTAGTTCCTACACAGGGCTCTCAAGTTTTCATTACTCAGTTGCGTGAGAGTTTTTTGTGGTGGAAGAGCCACATAAGCAAAAAGCCAGGTTAAATCGAGAGACCGCATAACTCACAATGTAAACTAAAACTTGATTTTCAGTGCTGCTTCGATATAATGTCTTTGTTTAAAGTATGTTTAAAGCCATATCCTTTCGTCGCTCTTCAATGCAGAGATCATTCTTGACAGGCGAAAAAGCAAAAAGCTGAGGCGCTCAAAAAGGTAGGAATAGTTTTCGGCTCACAGATCTTCCTCAAAGCTAACTCAAGATGGCATATATGTTTCTTTGAAATTTTGGTATGAAATGTTTTTATGCACGTTAAGTCATACACCAGGTGTGACTATGTGCAAGCCCACCTTGTGCATGTGGCTCCTTCAAACTAGTTAAAAGAAAGACCTCAGACAGCCATCTCCAGTTTTCCCTGAGGAAGGCCTGTGAGCCGAGGGCTGTCACGATAATTACTATATCGACTTATCGTTCAGTAAATGACAAATGAACAATAGATTTTTGGGCACAACATTGTCGGCTCCTTATTTACTGTCCATACTGTCCATTTTATAAGACATTTTCACTACTTGCTACAACAACCGACACATTTACTGTCAGGAGACCTTCTCATACAATTATAATATTTTTTTCTTTTATTTTAGACTTGAGAGCCCTGTTCCTAGACCTATACAGTATATGAGGAAACACATATTCATATATCTTAAATGTCCGTCCTTCAAAGTTGACATTTTAATTGATTTCACAAATCACATTTAATGCGAACATCTGTTTCTTGGCACGAACTGAAAAATACTTGAGCCGACCCAAGTCCCTATCGACCTGTCAGCTCTAATCTCTCTAAGTATGTTTGATGTTTTGAAATCTCCACCGTCCCGTAACCCGATGCCTCAAATGTCCACACTTATCTCCGCTAGGTTCAAAGGGACAGTCTTTAGCCGTGATTTAGCGTCTTGATCCGTGAAGCGTGGATGTCCAATGAAGAGGATGACAAAGTGGGGATTACAATTCAAAGGCATGACTCAAGAGTTGGCTTCGAATCGGCCTTTTTGTCCATGTATTTTGCCCATCCGGAGAGTCTGGTAGTGTGTCTGGTAGTGTATATAACATCGCAGACAGACTCTTGGAAGCAGCACATGGCTAGATTTCAACAAAAACAATCAAAGCTTTAGAAAAAGTGTTGACATACTGGCGGCTTATGGTCCTTCAGTCCCTCTATGTAAGGCAATGCTTGGATTCTCCTTTGAGTGTAGGTTTTATAGCATAAGATAAGTATAATAAACTGTCCAATAAACTTGATTAAATCACAAATTTCATTACAATACTTGTCAGAAAACCTTCAATTACTGTAGATTTTTAAAATAACCCAGATTTAGTAAACCAAAGTTTACTCCAAGGTGTTGTGCACTCAAACGATCAAAACTACTTAAAGGGCCTGATCATCTGCCTGACACAACCACAGCGTTGCTCAAGACAAAGTTGGACTCTTGCGCACAAACAACGGTGCCGAAGTGCTTTCACCTGTCACCTCAGACCGTCACTGAGTGAAAAAAAGGGGTCAGACGGAGGTGCGCTACAAACAACATTGACTACAACAAGCGCTTCCTCTTCTCTCTCCTTTTCTTTACACTAACATCGTGCGCAGCCTTGTGCATCTTATTTTAGGGCCTATCTCACCGGCCAAAGACTAGTTGAAGACTAGTTGGAGACTTCAGTTGCTGCTGGTCACGGAGATGTCTCCGAGACACCACCACCACGATAAGGTGAGACTCCAGGTAGTGTCAGTGAAAACAAACAGGTTTGCCACAAGGATCCCTTCTTGGCCCAGTCCTATTGTGTCTGTATAGCCGTCGTTCCACATAGCGTGAACCGGCCGCGCACGCCACGATCTACGTGCACGTATTGACACAATCCCGCAGACCTTTCTGTTTCCACCACAGACACACTTGCATTTGTTGTGGGCGGAGCCACACGCTGTACAGATCGTCATTAAAAGTTTTGTAAGCCGCGATGAGACCAAATGTGGACAAATGCTGCCTTCTGGTGGGAGTTATGGAATCATTCAGAGGTGCCAAGCTGTATTAAAACAGAAAAGAAACCACTAAATACAACTATGAAGGTAAGCTACAGGCAAATGTTATGCTAACACCAGCTAAAGCTGCGCTAACTGCGGCTAAATGCTATTATCGGCAAAATCCCCTTTTTACAGCGGTATGATGTTGTGAAATATTAAATCCGTATGACCTGCGTGTCAATAGTGAGGGCTGTCCACTCTCCCGTTTGCCTATCAGCAGCCAGCAGTCTGTTCACGTCACATCAGACACGGGTTAGCCCGCTTTGGGCACAGCCAGAGGTCGGGCCCAAAACCTATACCTGGTCAGACCGGTTTGGTACTGGCCTTTGTTATGGAAAAGCTCGACAAAGCGGGTGAAAGAGCCATTCGGCTGACACGCGCCTGCATGTGGAAAAGAGCCTTATGCTACCGCTTGGGTCCATGATTGCGAAGCACAATTTATCCTTCCAGCTGTATGCAGATGATCTTCTTTAGCTTTATGTCATCAACTGGGTCAGAAACGCACAAAAACAATGGTAGCATATTGAATACTTTCAGATCATTCATAATAGAACAATATTTAGACTGGCGTTTGGCCAAGAAGTGGTTATAGTAACAAGAGGCCCATTTTGTTCAACAGTTTTCAAATTGATGTTTATCCTGGAGACAGACACCGCAGGGAAATCTGAAATGTGCCAAACGAGCGCAAACAGACAAACACATTTAATCAAGTTATTTGTGTGGACTTGTAGTGTAGTGGGAATTGAGGTTTTTGGAGTAAATTGTGGAAAGTATACTGTATCACGGCTGAACCAAACATGTTGAAGTCAAGCAATATCGATAAGGACATAATGGTAGCAAAACAATATACATGTTTTCCCTGAGTCTGCGTAAGTTTCTACCTGTGGAACGTTCTTGGTTAAGAATCCTATGATAATTATAAAAAAGGACTGAAATACCCAGGTCCACGTCTAGTCCTAAACTTAGTCAAAACCAGGTCTAAAGTAGGATTAAACTTCCTCTTTTTACAGTGCAATGTTTTTTCTTTCCATTCCCTGTGCTTCATCTCGTCATTCAGCAGTAGAATTAGTTTGTGGAAGAGGCCTTTTTTTCTGATCCTTGACCATCTGTGTGGTCCTCCATTTCGATCATTCGTCTCTCAGAAACCTCTTCTAATCCGGAGTGGGAGTATGAAGCTTGAGTATGAAGCTTGAGTGACCAATTGTACGTACAATAAAAAGTGAAGTGCTCCATTCATCTTCTGTCCTCAACATCTGCACTGAAAGCATGGGCCTCACAAAAACTTGAGCAAATAACTGTAAGACGTGAATCAAGATAGAGGTATTTTTCCAAATTACGGGTCTGAAATAAAAAGACTGATTGTTAAGTTTGGGGAGGGGGAAAATTCAGACTAAACTCAGCTTGGTTCTAACCAAACCACAAAATCCTGACCCAAGATCTGGAGATGGGTCCCCACTGCTCCACTGGCAGGTTATCTTGGAGCACAACTGGGGCGACAGTAGCCCACATGGTAGAGCGGCTCTTGTAGGTGCATGCCATTGTTGTGCCCTTGGGCAAGGCCCTTCACCCGCCCGAGTACTTTGTTGTATCAATGAGAGTATGAATGGGTGAGTGCTTGATAAGCGCTTTGAGTAGGGCTGCAAGGTTTATCAATGTCGAATCCCGATCGAGGTTTTGACTTCTGCAATAACCTAACCTAAAGAGGCTGATGTCTTCTGTCTTTGGCATTTGAGTCATAGATGTTCACCAATCAGAATTGTGGAGCCTTGTGATCTCAGGTTCACCTGTAACAGATAAAGGTCTGAGTTTCCATGAAGCAGATTCTAAAGGGTTTAGATATATTATGTAGGTAGTAGTCTTTATTTCAAATTACGTACAATAACAAATACAATAAAATAAAACAAAACAAAACATTATAATCCGAAAAGGAGTAGCTAGAAGTAAAACTTATGTTTCCTACCCCTTTTATTTATTTATTCATGTGATTCCATCCCGGACTTACTTTAGTCACGTGGCTGTCCCCGGAGGTATTCTGAGTGCCAGGGAAATGTGGAAGCCAAACTTTTCCAGAAGAGGGCGCTGTCCAGATTTGTATTAGATTAGAGTGTATTGTTCTAATGTGGGGCAATTTGAGCAAGAATATAATGTTTGACAGTCTAAAAGTAACATGTATTCCTTCATTCACCATTTTAGCAGTTTCAAATATAAAAATCGCAAATCGAATCGCAATATTTGTGAGAGAAAAAACGCAAAATAGGTTTTTGGCTAAAATCGTACAGCCCTAGTGCTTAATGTAGGTGGAAATCACTGTATAAATTGAGATAATTTACCATTATCATTTACTGGTTGAGGGGTGCGTCAAATGCAGAGGACATTTTCCATGCAGTGACAATACAAATCTACAAATAAAATGTTAAAGTTTTTTTATGTGGAAAAAAACCTTTAGTGTATTTTTTTTACTTTTAGTGACCCAGCAGCTGTATAGGTGGTTAGCATGGCGCCTTTACTTCACGGTGGCCTACATGACCCTCCAGAATCAATTATCTTTAGGGTTCCTGGTAAGTTTTTGTCCAATTTTGTCCTATCACAGCCGCGAGGTCACTAAAATCCCTAATAGTTTTGTTTTCACATAAAAGTTACATAATGCACCTTTAAGTGAGTGGTTCTCAAAAGTATTTGAACTTCCAAGTACGAGCAGGCCTAGATCAAGACCAAATCAAAAAAACATTAAAGCACAAACGAAACGATCCCCAACTATAGTATAAAAAGCCCAAAATTGCAGATGACTTTGACAGTTAGAAAAACATGTATCTAAGTTATTTGAACACCTATCCTATATTATTGACATTTATCCAAACCTGTCGTGTTGTGACAAAAAACAAACATTACTGGACACTTGTCGGCACACAGACACACTCTTTTTGCATTAGCGCATGAACCTGACATATTTTCCTTTGGTGACCCCAAACGCCAGTCGCCCCTGACCTCGTCTGTGTCAACTGTGTGCTGCTACTGGATCTGTTATAGAAAACAAACATGTCTGCCACCCAGAGCAGGAAGTCTTCAGAGCGCCCCGAAACATGAGACGTCCCGCAAAAGTCCGTGCAGCCACGCCACGCTTCCACCAGACACGGTTTATTTACACAGTTCTCGAACGCACCACAACACCCTGCACATGTGTTAGCAGTGAAAGGGATGCCTTCACTCGTGCAGTGCAAGGTGGGTCATTATAGTTTCTTTACTATTGCCAATAGGGGTACAAACTTCCCAACAATGCTGCAAATTGATAAATCTTATGTCATCCACTTTATCAAAAATGCTTGTTCAAAAATAAACTAAAAACGTTGGTACTTACTTTGAATCTAGAGCTGGACAATATTTTGTCAAATTATCATAATTGCAATATTTAGTGATGTATTATTTCACATCACAAGAAGCCATATATTGCTAAATCAACTATCAACAATCAAGAACTGAAGCAAAAACACATAGGAACCAGGGTTTGATGTTGACAATGAACCGACAAAGGACAAGGGAAACACCCTGGTGTCCCGCAAATAACAGGGGAAGTAACGCAAGCAACACCACAAGGACAGAACACACGTGTAAAACACAGGACTTAACCAGAGACAAAGACAAGAAAACAAACCAAAACAGGGGAACAGAAACAAGTGAAAGTTTATAGTATCCAAAACTATACATATTAAATTACATAAGTATACACAGGTAATTCTTTTAACAATGCAAAGACGTTTTGTTACAGATACCTCTTTGATCACGGCAGTCCTGGAGCAGATTGGGTAATGTCTAAAGTCTGGATATGTCCTGGCATGGCATGTCAAACCAAAGGGAGAGACTGCTACCTTAAATCACTACAATAACAAACAGAACCACAACCTCATCACATGTCACTCTATAGGACTATCCAGTTACAGGGCAAACAGCACACGGGGGTAGCCTTGAGCGCACGCACTGTTAGTGCATCTGATCGCAGTGAGATCATTGCTCCAGTTAACAGGATGTGCAGAAAGTCCTATAACACAACTCAGTGACTTCATGTCCTGAAAGACTGTTCAGACTATTGGGCCTTGAGAGCAGCGTCCCATGGAAACTGGGTTCTACTGTCTGGTCTAAGTCTGGTTTTGCAGCAAGGACATTTGAAATAGTGTAGAACTGGTATCGTTTTCTATAAAGAAATGAGTGGAAACATAATTTATAATGTACAGTAAGATGTAAGATTAACATGCACTGTCCAGACCAAATAAACCAATAAATAAATCAAATGTCTTGTGGCAGTAATGTAGCAATCGGTACTGATGGTAATGCCCCTCGTTTGTCAAAATGTGCACTCAATCTTAATTTTAAAACACAATTTCCAAAATGATTTAGCCCAAGTAGCAGTGAGAGAAGGATATAATGTAATAACATGGTTTAAAGTGGGGGTATTATGTAAAATCGACTTTTTCAAGCTTTATATCATGTTATTATGTCATTCCCTCATTAAACACATGCCTGGAGTGTTGCCTTGGCTCATTCACATATTTTTGAGTAATCAGTAAAAACTTAGACGGCAGCCATTTTAGGTGTAGCTATGCCTCAGTCCTCCTAGGAACGCCCCCACCTCCTGGAAACGCCTCTGGAACTTTCGTCACCAGCCAAGCCACCAACCACTGCTCCTCAGCTCAGCAGAGCCCCCTCCCACCCTCCACAGTGTTGTTGTTTAGATGCCACAGCAGTGTGCTGAAGGGGGCGTGTCGGAAAGCTTCTTAAAGAGACAGAGGCCTATTTCAAGACGTTCAGTACAGCCATTTTGAGAGAGCAATTTTATTCAAGGCAGTTATTTTAATTTACTGCATATACAGACCAACAGAAGGTTACGTCATCATTGTAGTATGCTATAGACTGGTGCTATGTGATTGAAAAAGCATAATGCCCCTCTTTAAGTCCAAAAAAGTTGACTCTGCAGGCTAGGGGCCCTTAAAACCATGACACATCTTCTCTACTGTTGCAACATCTTTAGGAGGTCAGTATATCTTATAAAAACTTGTCAACTTCCTCATGCGTTCTCCTCTTGTATGACTCAGATAACCATATTTAGTTTCTATTTGTTACATTCTCCTATCTCCACGCTGACAGCTCCATGTGTCTTCCGCCGGGCCCCTCTGTCAGGACACTCCCCCATCCCCAAAACTCTCTCTCTCGCTACAAGATGCTCTGCTCCCTGGAGTCCTTAAGTGTTTGCATGTGCTAACTGGTACAATATGTTGCATCTGAATAGACTTTGGAAGCACACGAGGAGCACGAGGGTGAGCGTAGAGCGCTATGGTTGAAGGACTTGGGGGGGGGGGGGGGGGGAATATCAAGTAGGGGCTATTACTCTTTATTGTTTGGAGTTCTGTTATGGCTTCATGGACCATTGCCTGTCATGTGTATTCACAATGTTTCCTCCAGTGGATGGTCTCCAAAGACACAGATTATACCAAACCATAAACACAAAAAGAATAGCTTATGTACTCTATGCAGTCTCCCATATCAGATAGCTCTACTGGGCTTTTCATGGAGCGATTTAAAAAGTTGAAATACTGCAAATTGCACATAATTGATTTAGTTTGAGACACCGGAGTAGACTTTGTTGTTCCTGTAGATACATTTGTTCCCTGGAAACGACCAATGTTTTATTGGCAAGGTGTAACCGGTCAGCGGCTATTTGTGACCACAATGCAGCAGCCATGCGCCTCGCCTATCAATGTAAGATGGATGTCAACTGATCGCAATGCAGTGTGACATGTATTTTGCTTAAGGGATATTCCTCTGAGTTACAGGCAGTTGCATCGTGGCTCACACTTATAGATACATAGAACTTTTCACACAAGCCAAGGTCCGGAAATCAAACTCGTGACATTCTTTCATTAAATAGAGTTCTAAACATGCAATTAATCACCAGGTTAGGGTTTACCTACTTACTACTCGGCCATACTGAATATTCCTTCATTTTTTGGGGGATTTTATTGTATTAAAAAAATGTGTATAGAAAGCAATATACACTTTTTAATTTTGTATCTTATTTATTTTTAATATTCTTTATGCATGCCCCTAAAGCCTTATAGTTTAAAGTGTTATAGCTTGTTTTTATCTAAATTCTGTGTTATATGTTTTATGTTGGACGCCTGCACCAAGAAAAATTCCTAGTTTGTGGACCTGTTCTCAAACAATGGCAATAAAAACTATTCTGATTCTGAAGAGAACGCCAACGATATGTCTTTAAAATGAGCTTCCAGCTATCTGGTTTGTTTTTATAAATTAGAATCTCTGCACAAAGAAACTTGAACGTCTCATGAACCACATTGTCCTGGGACCTCGCCCAGGCATTGGGACAGTATTAGATTAGATAAGCTCTAGTGAGAAACCCCCACCTGTCACTGGTCTGCCCTGTGTCATGTCATTACCGATAAGCACAGGACATTAAATACCAAACGCATGACAGTAGCCCGTAGCAACGCATTTGTTTACAGCTATTTGACAACGGGTCTATCCACTGATGCATAGTGTGGATTACAAAGGGCAACATATGGTTAATCTAACAGTATTTTACCTTGATTGAGTAGTTTGTGTTCTTCTCACCCCACAACAGTGCCATAGGTTCAAGCGAGTGTTATTTTTCTTCACTTTTTCGAACTCCAAACTGTGTAAAAAACTAAAATTGGATTGAAGCTTCCCAGGTGATGGCTATCTGAGGAGGTGTGGTCAAAGCAGGTCCACACTCCGAGCTTCTTTTTCTCATACAAAATGTGAAGGCAAAGACATCAGACAAACTCTGAAAAGGCAAAAACTGTTGAAAGCTTGTGACTCTTCAAATGTCATAAATATAACAACGGGACCGCCAAAGTAAACTGTCAAAGACTTCAGAAAAATCACCAGGAATCCATGCCAGTGCTGTCATTTTCAGCAGCTGTAACCAAATTCATTAAAGTGTCCAGAAATACAATGTGTTCAGTGCTGAGAGACATTGCCAATGGGAGAAAAGTGGACACCTGACCACTACTGAGCAAGACACATAAGCTTAAACCTCTAGACTGGGTCAGGGATGATCTAAAGACAGATTTTCTGCAGCTGTAACCAAGTCCAGTGAAGTGTCCAGAAGTACAATGTGTTCAGTGCTGAGAGTCAGTGCCAATGTGAGAAAAGTGGACACCTGACCACTATGGAGCAAGATCCAGAAGCTTAAAGGTTCTGTATCATGCTATTTTAGCCATTTCAAAGTAAAGTATAGGCATTTATATGATATATTGTACCTCTATCACTATGGAGTACTCATTTTTGAGAGAAATATAAGTATTTTTGGGGGGTATTTTCCCTACCCGGAAGACAAGACGCTTCGATTCAGTTAACTCCGCCCCTCTCTCCGCTCATTCCACATTTACAGTATTATAAATATAAATATTGCTGCAAAAAGTGAAGTTACTTCATATAATGCAGTTATAAGGAGTTGACATGTGCAACAGTTTCATAAATGGCTAACACACACACGCTAACACACACGCTAACACGCGTTTTGATTGACTCACCGCTCAGTCTGGACTCCCCATGGGATCGCGTTGGTTATAAAAGTTAATCCACTTTGATTCTGGCCAAGGTTCACCAAGCATCCATCAGGTTGGTTGATATAGTCGCTGAATCCCAGAAAGAAATTCCAACTTCTGGCGAGTGCACTCTTCTTTAGGAAGGTTGAATAGTCCTGTTCCCTCGTAGCCAAACGCGCATCCGTGACATTATCGTTTGGTAAGAAAAAGAACAGGCGGTGTCCAGAGTAGGTTAGAAAGAGCTCAGTCTTCAAAACAACATTTCTGCTCCGATCCATGACTCCTCCGGCCGCGGGTGCGCTTGATTAGGCTCGCGGGACAGCACAGACACGTCAGAGAGTTTCTTTTTTTTTTTTTTTTTTTTTTTTATTTCTCTCTTACAACAACAAAAAATGAAAAAGCTGTTTTATGAATTAAAACCAGGCCGTAAGGCATTACATTACGGACGTCGAGCACTTCCGTTCCTTTGTGACGACACAACTGAACAGCTCAGTGGTTTACCAGGAGAGGGCGGAGCAGCTGCTCAGAGAGCAGGATTCAGGAGGATTACTGAGAACTGCGTGAATGAAGCCAAAAACCGCTCTGGGGGTGTTTTTGATAAGGAAATAGCAAAACAACATGGCTAAAAACTCAAAAAAGTCAATTTTGCATGATATAGGACCTTTAAAGACTTTTCAGAAGTTTATGGACAGGTTGGGAATCACTATAGCAGTGACTACTAAAAATCTCCAGCTCAGTCTTTACATGCTTTCGTGTACTACAGCGTTTATAAAAATGCAGATCACTGGGATTAGCTTTGTTTTGTCTAATTTTTGGCTTGGCTCGCTTGAGAGTTTCAAAAATTCCTCCAAAAAAGTGGCACATGTCCACAGTGTTCGCTTAACGTCCTCCAAACTTTATCTTCAAAGCTTGAATCGCCCGTGTCAGTTTTCACATACCCTATACACATGTTGACTGCTAAAATACTTGTGTTCCTTACATTTGAAGTCAAGTAGTGCATTAAACAGGCTTGACGACTGAAAGCAGAGGTTACAGAGAGTTTAGGACTTGAAAGTGTTGGACCTTAGATGAAAGTAGAGATAAAAGAGAGTTGATTTGTCCTTGCAGACTTCATGGAAACATATAGGAGCACTTACTGACACATAAAGATTTAACACATTGTCAAGGGGTGTAAGGCAGCGAGGGGAGAAGCCCTGATTTAATTGAAGTTGATCCAGTCTTCCACACAGCCCATTTATCAAAAGCTTTTTTAATGAACTCCCCTCTCAAGCCACTGATGACTCACTTACCGCACAAATGTTTCCAGATTTGTATGCGGTCACAAGCGTTTGGTTTGCGAAGCCACGACTTCAATGGCAAGATGAAGGAAGACCATATTTAATAACTGCAGGCGTTACTTTTGTTTTCCGTCTTTCATAGTGGTTTGGCTCTTTGTTACATGGTGTTCTTCTCACAATAGAGTATTGGAGTGAATTCCACACAGCAGAACATAGATTACTTTTTTGGAATGTACTACTATAACTATGCACCAATAAGACTTTTTTTTTCCCAAGGCGAAACAATGGGTGAATGAAATGACTTTGGCAATAATGTCAAACTGCAATTTTACCAACAAGCATTGACATTTCATTTAAATCCAGGAGCAAGAGGCCACCCTGTAATACGAACAGCTGAACTAGAGCAAGAATGACAGGGATTTCAGAATATGTTTTTTGAGATATATATTGTAGCAATCATAGATTAGTGAAATAGTGAGCCTGCCACTCTCACTTTCTGTTTGAAATCAGAAGTGTTAAGGACTTGGCTCAAATGATTCCCAAAGTCAGGTTTTATGATGGACCAATCACAGGCGTTTATTTGTAGTGTAGTAATATCCACGTATCATGTTGATACGTTGTAACTTCTCTCACTTCAACTGAACAACAGTTTGTGCTTCACGGTTTTCGGCAGAGGTCGGCACTATTCATGGGTCTTCTGTGTCTTTTATTCTTCCTTGTTCAAACATCTCTTTCTACTCATGCCGCCATGTTTGTTATGATATGGACAGACCATTAATGCATTGGATTCATCCATTAACTCACCTGTCAAATGCCTTCAAACAAGGTACCAGTTTGACAAGACGGAATATTTTCAATGGCTTCTCTGTCTTTGACGTTTATAGTCTAAAGGTCTGTAGATAATATTTCTGCTGATGTTCTAGTTTATGTAGAGTTCGAGATGGACAGTTATAACTCAAACCTTACCATAGAAACTCACCATTGTAGGGGGTTCATTAGCAGAAAACAATATAAGACTAATATAAGACTCTTTTCTCCTTTTCTCTCTCTAATAGTGTCCAAATACCTTTATGTGAACAATATCGCCAGTATTTAAAATTTTAAGATCTACATCGTCTATAGATCCAGAAATCTTTTGACGACACAAACCCAAGCTCGCTTCCAGATCCTCCAGATCCTTGTTGTGGCAATTTTCATATTTAGTAAAATACACAAACTGTGATGGACCGTCTGGCTGCCATGCATGGGCCTTTTAACCAAACTGCTGGAGTGCGCCGGCTTTCTGCATCACACCTAAAGACATCACAATGGCCACAAAGGCCTCTGCTGATTGCTCCTATCACACCTAAGACAATAGGCCAAAGACGTGTCCTGGAAACAAAGGGCTTCTCGATTGTCTTAGCATCCTAGACGTCTGCCATTCATCTGCATTAAACACACCAAATGGCCATGTCGTGACGTCTCATACCGCGTCCCCATTTCCGTGCCCTGCTGTGCTGTGCTGTCTATAAAGCTGGATCGCAAAGTCTGTTCACTAGAACTTACCATGGACTGAACTCTGTGTGTAACGTTTCCGCATGCGTGAATAAATTACACTTTTGATAAGACAAATACTTTCCAGCTTTTTCCTTTATAGTGGTAAGAAATTCCACGACATCCTCCAGATGCAGGTTTTGAACAGTGTACACTCTGATTTGTAGTTTCGCGTGTGGTCTCGTCCGTCACCGCCGCCCCAATGTTTTTCGCCCAACACTCTAGTCTCCTCTATTATTCGTGCCATCGTCTCATTAGCTTCAAGGGCCTTACTCTTTTTCCGCTGTTTTTACTGCCAGATAAATGACTTAATGCTGCAATTTGGAACAATTAATCTACCAGGATAATACGAGAAATGTACTTTGATGACGGAAAACCCTCACATGTGCCGTGCGAATGGGCTTTGACATAAGGCATTCCCAGGGCCTCAACTTTAACATGTTAATGGGGCAAATCATGTTTTAATCACCCGCTTGATTACGGCCAATCAGCATGCATCACGACGGGCGATTTATCACCAAGCCTCTTCTCAAACTCCTATAGTATGCTTTGTTCTGGCTTTTGAAAATACTCAAACTAGCTGATCAATTACTCAAACACGCATGAATGAAACAGCAGACAACCGTCATTTCTTAAAGAAGGAATAGTGTAATAGTTATATATCAGTTTAGCAGAACGTGGGCCCTGTTCTTTCCTTTAATAAAGGGAAGGCATTTCATTAGTGTCTGGCAGCACATTTTTCACATTTCCAACTACTTTCTTTCATTCATTCCGAAGTGACTTAAGCACTCTTTCATGGATATGTTGAACAGGTGTTAGGCCCATGCCCAGTATTTGTTCAGCTTCAAAGTCTAACATGTGTCTGTGATTATCCAAACTGCTCTCTGTCTTCAACCCTTGGCTGACACACCACCACCCAACTGGACAGAGTAGTTTAATGCTGGAAATGTGGTCCTTTGTAACAGAGTCACGTTGTTTGATATTACGACTAATCCTGTTAAATCGAGGACCGAGTAAAGCAAATGATCCGTCTGTGAAGATTCGAGAACTTGTCTAAGTCGTAATAACAAACAGGTTCAGGAGTCTCCCGCATTTGGAGGAGACCACCTGGAAATCCAAACTAGAACATTCTGCACAAAACTATGATCATAATTGTTACGACCCCTGGCTCGTGAGGCTGCAACAAAGAAAAGGGCAGGACACAGAGAAAGCTTTAAGCCCTTGTTTGGGCATTTTGTTTTTATGTGAAAAGTAATTTAGTTAACTCGGAAAATATTTCACCTTTTAAATACCATCAGGCCTAGATCTATCTAAATGGATCATTTAAGCATGGCATGATGGCGCAGCAGTTAGCGCTCGTGCATCACAGCAAGAAGCGTCCGGGTTTTGATTTCTGTGTGGAGTTTGCACGTTCTTCCTGTGTCTCCGTAGGTTTCCTCTTGGTGCTCCAGTTTCCCCACCACTAAAACATGTACAATAGACCAGAATGACTGACGCACTGTCCCAACCAAATAAACAAACAAACAGAAATGAAATGATCCTAAATTAAAGTGAATAAAGTCTATAATTGCAGATAGAGAAACGCTATTCTAGAGTACAACTTTATGCCTACCCTTCAGGATCGGACAAAATGGGCTTTCTTTATTTTGTCAAATTTCCCTACGGGGACAATAAAGTATACAAACAAACAAACAAACAGATGAAACTTAAGTTTGTTTTATTCAATGTTATTTTTTATTCATCTATATTCACTTCATGTCCAAGTGTTCTTCGTCACTGCTGCTGCTCATTCCAAATCATTCCATCTTAGGTTGACTTTGTTGTAATCACTGAGTTTCACTCGACTGACCTCCCAGGCTAAACACAAACATCTATTGAGACGCACACTCCTCCGAATCAGCGCGTTGTAAAGGTCCTGACCCCACGCCAGTGACCAATCAGCCGCAATCCAGATCAACATTGACCAATCAGAAGCAATTAGCCTCAGTGACGGAGCGTGACGGAAGGAAAAGCAACATGTGGGCATTACCTGAAGGTCTAGAGATGAAATTAGGAACACGTGGCTCTGAGTGACCCCTAACGCCAAAATACTCTAGTTATAGAGTTGTACTGAAGTTTTGCGCAGACCTATTGTATGAGTTTTACAATCCATTTTAGTCTACCCGACTGCACTATTTCACTGGCATAAAACATTACGGCTGCAACTAATGCAACTAAAATTTATTATATCAGTTTTTTATCACATAACACTAAAGTGGTACTGCTTGAGGACAGGTTCATGGAGCAAACTTAAAGTAAATGTTTGTTGGAGGATCTTAGCGCTAATTCTGCTTCTGATTGGATGAGACACAGACAGATATTTCAATGTATAACCCACTACAGACCCTAACTTTAAAAACAAAGTAGGTTTTCATAAAAAATACACTATTTTCATGTCAGTTTTGCTCTATTTGAGTCTGTGTTTACTAGAAAACGATTAATCAATTACAAAACTAGTTGTCAACTATTTTAATAATCGATTAGTTGTCAGTTAAGCGATTAGTTGTTTCAGCCCTATAAACATACATATTGTCATCAAATTATAAATGCTTTAGGTGTGCAACATCAAACATACAAAACAATTATGAGCTCTCTGTGGAGCTCAATAGTCCCTCCCACTCTGAAACCCACTCCAGTTTTGTAAATGAAAATCCCATTTAGATTCAAACAAGAGTTAAGAAAAAAGAAAGATGGAAGCCGCAGTTACATGTGACTCATGACATCAAGTTCAAAGCTTTGCTTTCAAGTGTATTAAGAGTTATATATGGCAAAAAATGAATGGGCTTTTTTGCGGGTTTTGTGGATGGGTCTGTTGAGCTCCATTGTAAGTTATTATTTAAGTGTGACACAAATGCCCAAATTCCCACACTCACATGGTTTCTAAACTTTGTCTGAAGAGTCTTCACTCTCAAAAAGCAGCTATGCCGCTCCAGTACTCTGTGCACTTCATAATGTAAACATGCCACTCTTCCACACATTATGTTGTGAAGAACATAATGGCAGAAAGCCCTGGTTATTGCAATTATTAAACCACCAGATCAGATTAGTGAAAGCTCCGCTGACTTATTTCATTTATTTATTTATGTATTTATTTGAATTAGGACAGTACATATTAATCAATGTGTCGGCCGACAGCTTCCACATAAATATGCTGGAATTAGCACAAAAGCTAAATTGCATCCATTGTCCTAAGGCAGGTAGAAAAAAAACAAACACACACAATAAGACAACATTAGTTAAGCAATAGCATAACAGGAATAAAGAGAAAGTCCAAGGAAAAGCATAAGTTCATTAATAGGAGCATGACTGTTTGGATTTCAACCAATTTTTAAGGACCCCTTTAAATGTTAGGAAGGTCCCACAGTTTCGTATGTGCTCCGGAAAAGTATTCCATAATGATGTGCCTCTGATGGACGCCACCCTTTGACTGGGCGGCACAGTAGCACAGCGGTTAGCGCTTGTGCTTCACAGCTAGAAGGTCCCTGGTTCGGTTCCCACCTGGACGGGGCCTTTCTGTGTGGAGTTTGCATGTTCTCCCCATGTCTGCGTAGGTTTCCTCCGGGTACTCCGGTTTCCCCTACTACTAAAAACATGTACAATAGGCCAGGATGAATGAGAGTGTGTTTGAGAGTGAGCATGGGGGACGACGGATGGAAATTAGCCCAAAGCTACAATCTGGTGTGGCTTGTTTACATGCATGAGACCCATGTATGTTCATTAACATGCACTGTCCCGACCAAATAAACCAATAAATAAATAAATAAAAAATGTATTCCAGCGCCTTTGCATACTGCAGTCTCCCCTGGTTAGTGCTCTGGTTCTTACTCCAGTATTGTTTTTCTACATATAAAATCCGTTAAGGGTGGAGGAGCCAGTTAGAACTTTAAAATTAAGTCAAGCATCCAGAAACGTCTGATAGCTCTCAAAATATAAAATGTTATATTTGCTTACAATGTTACAGTAATGATAATGCAAGGCCTTCTTATCTAAGGTTTTAAGTGTTTTCTTAAACAGAGACTTGAGTGGCTTCATAGTGCTCTCAGACGTATGAGACCAAGTTGTGTGGCAAAAATGAATGTGGCTAAATATCATAGTGTGCATATAAACCTTTGCTGACTCTACTGTCAAGTAAGGCCTTATATGTTTAAAGTTTGCCAAGTTAAATTTAACAATATTGCATATTTTCTTGACATAGTCTTTGAAAGTTAAGTTTGAATCAAAGATATTTAAATTGTTGTAAAACCTCTAGTTGCTCGCCAGTGACTAGAACAGATGTCTGTTCCCCCTCTGCTTGCTGACGTGAGAAGATGCATACAGTTTTTTTGTGTTTAGGTGTAAGCAGGAGTTTTGGAGCCACAGAGATACTGGGACTATGGCTCCAGAGAGAATTGCAGCTGCTTCAGCCTTAGTTTTTGCACGGGTTTGCATGTCTCTCCATGTTTGTAAATGTGCTTCTTGGAAACCATCTGACTTCTGTGCTGCACGCTTCAGGAATATAAATGGATAAACTGAGTATTGAGTGTCCTGCCATCTCAATTCTCTTCAGTGCAGCCTGCAGTGCTTCCTCCATGTGCTATCCCAGCTTCTACTCTACTTGATGGATGGGATTCAGTGTTGTAGGACTTAAGGGCAGAACAAAGTACATCCATGAACTGAATCCTCTTTTCTTCACTTACTCTCTGCAGCACTAATCTGTCAGGGCTCAGCCTAATACCTTTCACTACAGTATGAAATATGGGCCACATTAAACATGCATTACTGTACTTATTACATACTCAAAAATAGTGCCTGATGCCAAAGATGATACATCACTTTACTCACCATGAAGAGGTGGCAAATTGGCAGGGTCATCACACAAATACAAGATAGACTAATCACCATTTTAACAACAAAAATAGTTCCTCCTTCATCTAAGGCTTCTTCTGTGGTTTTCCTTTGCTTGTTAGGTATTTGACCGTGATGCATTCAAGTGCTTTGCAGTAGCAATGTAATTGTCACAGACGTGATTAATTTCTTTTTAAATGCCTTTTCGCGGCGCTGACGTGCAGCTAATGTGGCGTTCAAAGACCTCGTTGTGAGTCGTCGACACCTCCTAGCCTCAAGTAGAAACATGTCAATGAGCTTCATGGTTAATTAACTGCACTCTCTTGGTTAATGGACAAGTCCTGACCGAGAAAAAGTCAAGAATTTCAAGGTTAACTGGGCATTGTATTCCCAAGGCAAGTCTTAGAATTAGAGTTCATATGCAGAGACGTAAAAGAAACCAGAACGTATACTCTACCAAATGAGTTGAAGGAACTTTTCTTCTCATTTTCATTTGAAATGTTACATGTAATGCAATCTACGACAACAATAATTATTTTCTGTGGTCTGCAAAAGTCTGCAAAGCCTCATGATAATCAATGAGAGACTCTTAATCTGCAGTCGATAGGCGGAGAGTGCAACTTTGCTCTACGCTTTATTGATCTATACAATTACATGTTAGTTGATGGACATATTACATTTAATCTGATATATACTAACTCCTTGTGCCCTCTCTCTCCTCTCTCTGGGAGGCCAGTCTGGCTCAGTGTAAACAGCAGTCGCGGTGGGGCTCGTAGCAGGGTCAGGGTTAATTTGTTCTGTTTGTTCAACTCGTTTTCTGCCTGCTTTAGCCCCACATCCCCCGAGACTTCCACCAGTGTGAGCCTGGGCCAGTGTGAGGCTGCTGCGGTCTAATCAAAGCGTGTGTTGTCGTTTCTCCAGCTCAATTTCACCTCTTATGCTTAATCATCGACATTCGCTCCCCTCTTTGCCAGCAGGGATGAGTTCAGGTGTTTTATATGCGAGTAATCATGTCTGTCTCTTCCTCTGTGTTTTTTCAGAGCTGAGAAACAGATCGGCCGTGTTCTGGGAGGGAGGGGTCGGCGGGGGGTACCAGGCCCTGCTGCTGGACGAGGACCAGGGCTGGCTGCTGGTGGGAGGGAAGGACTACATCTACCTCCTGGAGCCGGACAGCCTGGACCTGCCCACTCGCACGGTAGGTCAACTCACGGCATCTGAATAATTTGCTAAAAACGTAAGAAATATTGACTATTGACTACTTTACACATTTTTCAGATTTACTGGCCAGCAGCGAAGGAACATGTCGAACACTGCAGACTGGCGGGGAAGAGTCTGGAGGTACATTTCATTTGCATAACAGGCAGGAATGAGATTGCTGAAGATAGTCACTTCCAACACCATCCTCTCCAGACACTTTTGCCATCAGTCCGTCTTTACATTATAACATGATAATTATGAGAACAGCAAAGTTTGTGGTGAGATAAAATAACGCATTGGTGCTGAACTTTTCTCATATCGGTCAAAAAGAAAACACGTCGCTATTGCATAGAGCCTACGCAATAGGCCCTATGCACGTGAGTGACAGGTGGTGCACTTCCGGGTGCAATCTCCGGATGCCACGGTCCTTCCTCTAAAAACATTACGTTGGATGTAAATACTTGACGGCAGGAAACGTCTGTTTATTGAGGAGGACTTTTTTTTTATCTCTGAGCTAACAGCTAGTTTCAAAAAACAACGGCACAAACATTAATCAACTAAAAAGTATTTATACTAAAGGCAGGCCGATTATTTTTTGAGTGGCTTGTCAAAATCTTGGCGCTATTTTTAATTTTAATTTTGTGTTAGCCGTTAGCTTCGAGACAAAACACTGTGATGAGCACAGAAGTATCAGCAGTAACTCACTGCCTGCCATGTAATCTTGAGCTATTTAAGGAAATAACCGGACAATGTCTCATCCTTGCTCACTATCCTCATAAGTAATAGATTTCTCCAGTTTTTATTTCATAAAGTAGCTCACTGGCAAACTGTCCTTGACACTCAGTGGTGGAGGTGGGGCTGCATTATTGCCAATGCAGGTAAAAGTGTTCTGTCCAGGGACTCAATAATACTATGACCGAGTGAGTAAGATTGAATGAGACCTGAAAAGCACACCCTGAACTCCTGCAAAAACCTAGGATTATTCATGTCTTAGGATAACTCATAGACTGTACAAAGAACAGACATCTCCTCCTCACTCCTCCCCATTTACCACAATGACCACGTTCGAGGGGGAAATCATGGCGGATTTACAGGCTCCTCCTCCCCAGCTCTGACGAAGCATGTTCCTAATAAGGGCATAAGTGCGGGAGCTTCACTGTAGACTCGGCCCTTGCATGATGTGTAGCTCGCACAGCTCCAATGCTAACAGTCCGACCCTCATTAAGTACAAGATTTCTAAAATTTATCCTACGATAACCAGGGTGCCTCTGATTGTGTCTAACCCAGCATAATCACAGGAGGAATATCTAGCTCTAGACGGTTCCAAAAAATTAGGCACCGGGCATTAAAGTTGTTTTTAACGCGTCTAAAGTGCAATGGATTCCAATGGGGGACTAGCGGCTAGCGACTAGCGGCCATTGGGATAACTGTACTGTGTCTCTTCTTACAGATTATTTACAGGTGTCTTTTTCATATTCTCCAAAGCATTTATTACATTCTCCTTGACATTGTTACCAGCTCTCGCAAACCACAATAGAATTGCTCAGACTTTAATAAATGTTATCTTCCTTTTCTCAGACCGAGTGCGCCAACTTTGTGCGTTTGCTGCAGCCCTACAATAAGACACACATTTACGCCTGTGGGACTGGGGCGTTCCATCCCAAGTGCAACTACCTCCATCTGGGACACAACAGTGAGGTACCTCTGTCTCTGCCAGTTTCTTTACTGACAACTCTCACTTGCAAATACAATGCAGGTTATATTGACGTATACTTTACTTCAAGATTCTGACTTCTGACAAATTACTAACTAACAATTTTGAAGGGCACAGGTTAGATTCCTGGTCCTAGGGCTTTTCTATGTGGAATTCAGTGCCTGTTTCTCCTACAACAAAAACATAAACAATAAGGTGTTTTCTGGGACCAGGATTTTTTTTTTTTATATTAATACATATTTGACCATTCAGTGACCCAGTGGATGATTGGGTGGTTAGCATAGCGCCTTTACTTACCATCCCAATGGCTCCAGGATAGCTTTTAGGTTTACACTGCTGATTGAACCGTCTCCATGGTTAGATGTGCATTCCATTCCGAAAACCTACCAGAAACCCCCCAAAAAAAACTGAAATAAAACTGATCCAGAGTGTTACAGGCCAAGCCTGGCCCTTTAAGAGCAGTGCATTGTGGGTTGTCTTGGGTCTGTGTAGTCCTATGTTTTGGCGCTCAGCGCTCTCTTCTGCAGCGGCCTCTTCACATTAAGGCTCCTCTGTCATGCTCCTGTTCTAGTTTTGAATAAAAATATGTCTAACGAGTACTACGCCTGTTCAGCCTCTGTACTACGGTTAGGAGATCACTGGGCAGGGGAAGAAAAGTAACACTGGGGGCTCGAGTCCGGGATCCGTCTTTGCAAGTCCGGAGAAACTACAGGGACCACGACGAAAGAAAACAGCAGCGACGAACGAGAAAATGGCGGCGCCTGTTTACCGTGAAAATGGCAATGCGGATTTTAAAACACGTCCGAAGGTAACAGAGCATAACAAGAGCACCAACCCGTTTTGGCCAGAGTTGTCAGAGACTGAAAGAGCTATGCTGAATATGATGGGTCGTAATAGAGACGAGATCAACCCGTTTGCCAATAGCATGGAACTATTAGCTGCGCAGAACGAGCATCGCGGGCCGACACAGCAACAAGGGGCGTTATGGCCGCCCACCCCGCCACCATCGGCACACACAAACCCCTTCCTGACCCCCGCGGACACGGTCGGTTGTCAATCTAGGATCGTCCATTATTTTGACAACTACAAATTAACCCCATTTGTGACAAAGTACGATGTGAATGAAAACACAGTTTTCCAGACTCTTCATAAGCCCATTAACTGTGACTGTGCAACCTGTTTTCCTACTCAAACCCACAGCGGGCCATTTTTCCTGCCAGATGCCGCCATCAGGTTCGGCGCTCCGGTTCTAAGTTCCAGCCCATACCCGTGCCTTCCTGGGAGGCCAAGTGTGAGTACCCATGAATGTGACCCAGGTCGTCCCAGTTATAAGTGGGAAAAGTCAGCGCCCCGCCGCCGGGTTGTGGAGGTATGCGCGGATAGCAGTGATGAAGAATGTTACAGGATTAAAGAGAGAATCCCTACTCTGCGACCTGGTAACTTTGATGGGACAGGTTCGTGGAAAGGCTTTATTTACCAGTTTGAAACATGTGCCAGAGCCAATCACTGGTCAGAAGAGACTAAAGCTATTCAACTCAGATTCAGTTTAAGTGGTGCTGCTGGCGCTATTGTCCACAAGAACCCCAACTCTGCTAACTGGAGCTATGAGCACATTGTGAAGGAAGTGGACGCTGCTTATGGGCCGCATTCAGAGCATGCTGCAGCTGTTGGCATCGAGCTGAGGCAGAGAGTCAGGAAACAAGGTGAAACCATGCACACGCTCCGAGACGACATCTATGAAAAGGTCGCTATTGTGTATGGTGACCGTACTGAACTGGAACAGGACTGTGTAGCTGTGGAGATTTTCACTAATGCTATGACCGACGCTGACATTATCCAAAAGCTCCTTGAAGAAAAGCCTCGTACACTCGCTTGCGCCTATGACATTGCCCACCGGTACGAGACCACAAAGAAAGCAGCCAGGGCCGTAACACAGATGATGCGTCCAGGGCTGGGTCCCCGCGGCTCAGCAACAAGAGCGGCTGTGGTATTGGAGGATGCTCCAGCCTCTGAGTGCGATCAACCAAGGTGCGCTCCTGTCCAGCACACACAGAGGGCGCTAAAAGCTCGTCAACAACATCCAAATAAGACTGTGACCAGCAAAGTGACCTCACAGGAGGTTGTTTGTCACAACTGCTCCGGCATGGGGCACATCCAGAAGCAGTGCCCCTCTCCACGCCGCCCCCAGCAAAGGCAAGTGAGTTTAATTCCTAACCCATCGTCTGACGCTGGGGCAGTGATTGTATGCAGTAAAAGCCAAGAAGAAGATATGTGTGTTCAGATTATGATACACGGACTAAGACTTTGTGCTCTGTTGGATTCTGGAGCGAGACGAAACGTGCTGCCCCTACACCATTTCAACTCTCTGCCAACCCAGTCCAGGCCGCCTGTACAGCCATCCATCGCCAAGGTTCTGCAGGGAATAGGGCCTGAAGGTTTATCTATCCTGGGTGAAGTTGTCTTGCCTGTCTTCGTGGGGAGCAGAAAAACGGATGTAAATTTCATCATGGCCGACACCGCCCGAAGCACCGAAGTCATCCTGGGACATCCCTTCCTGCGTCAATCCAATGCATGCCTGGACTACGGCCGCCGAGAGATATCCCTCTTCGACGTAAAAGTTCCACGTTACGACCCCAATTGCCAGCCTGCTGCCGCCCATGTTGTCCGGATTGCCCGCACCACTGTCCTGGAACCTGGTCGTGAGTACGTGGTACCTGGGTCTGCCAGCCTCCGCTCTCAAACCGGTGGCGACCTGATGCTCAGTCCAACCAAGGCCTTTATCGAGAAACACTGTGTCCTGGTGGCCCACGCTGTCGTCCAACCACTAAAGTCCGCCGGCATTCCCATCCGAGTCTTCAACCCTGGGTCTACGCCTGTCACCCTGAAGAGAGGAGCTGTGGCCGGTGTCCTCCAGCCTGCCGAGGTGGTGGCCACCCTTGAGTCGGCGCCAACCTTGCCCCCGTCTAAGCCGGGGCCCATTAACTCTGTTTCTGTTCCTTCCCACTTGCAGGTCATGTATGGTGAGAGCTGCTCCATCTTGTCGGAGGGTGACCGCAACAAACTCGCCCATCTGCTACATTCCTACTCCGATATCTTCTCTACTGGCCCTACTGACCTCGGCCGCACCAACATCGTGCAACATGACATCCAGACTCTGCCAGGGCCTCCAGTCAAGCAGCCTCCACGCAGAATGGCTGCCGACAAGCAGCTCGCCGCCGACCAGCAGCTTCAACAGAGTCTCGACGCGGGTGTGGCTCAACCGAGTAACAGTAGCTGGGCAGCGCCAATCGTAGTGGTGAAGAAAAAGGACAAGTCTCCCAGGCTGTGTGTGGACTACAGGCCGCTGAACGGAAGGACCATCAAGGATGCATATCCACTGCCGCGTATCCAGGACACTCTTGACACACTGTCCTCTGCTAGGTATTTTAGCACACTTGACTTAACTTCAGGGTACTGGCAGGTAGAGATGACACCTCGGGCCCGTAAAGCTGCAGCCTTCTGTACACGCAAGGGACTTTTCGAGTGGAATGTGATGCCGTTTGGGCTTTGCAACGCCCCGGCCACTTTCCAAAGACTTATGGACCGGGTGTTAGCTGGGTTGCAGTGGCAGACCTGTCTAGTGTACTTAGATGACATAGTGGTTCTGGGGAAGGACATTCCAGAGATGTTAGAGCGACTGGAGCAGGTTTTTAGCAGACTGCGGCAGGCCAACCTGAAACTTAAACCGTCCAAGTGCTGCCTTTTTCGCAAGGAGGTGGCCTACCTTGGTCACATTGTGTCCGCCCATGGCATCGCCACCGATCCCGAAAAGACTGAGAAAGTAAGAAACTGGCCCACCCCTAGAAATGTGTCCGAAGTTAGACAGTTTGTAGGCCTAGCTTCTTACTACCGGCGCTTTGTCCCTGACTTTGCTACTATAGCTAAACCATTGCATGAACTGACTAAGAAATACGCCCGCTTTAGCTGGACTGCCCAATGCCATGGGGCATTTGACGAACTGAAAAGACTGTTAACATCAGCTCCTGTCCTGGGCTACCCCCTCGACAAAGGGAACTGTTTCTTGACACCGACGCCAGTGACTGTGGGATTGGAGCGGTCCTCTCTCAAGTGCAGGGGGGTGAGGAAAGGGTGTTAGCCTATGGGAGTAGGCGACTGTCAGCTACAGAACAAAACTACTGTACAACACGTAGGGAGCTACTGGCAGTTGTGGACTTCACTTCCCACTTTAGGCAGTACTTACTCGGCCGTCCCTTCACTGTCCGGACTGACCATAGCAGCCTCCGCTGGCTCACTAGACTGAGGGAACCGGAAGGTCAGTTAGCACGTTGGTTAGAAAAACTAGCTGAGTATGACTTTATGGTTATCCACCGCCCTGGCAAGGTCCACCAAAATGCAGATGCGCTATCCAGACGGCCATGCCAGGCATCCTGTCCTTGTACTATAAAAATCCCAGAGCTTAACCGTGACCGTTACGAAGACAAAGCAGTGCAGTGTGACCCATATGACCACCCGACCTTAGCTGAGCCTTTCACTTCCACCCCAGGGCAGGTTTTAGTGGGGTAGTGGGGCCTAACCCTGAGCTTCCCTTAGTGGGGGTGGGCGACTTAAACAGCAGTGACACAGTCTATCCAAGTGTCCACAGTGTGAATGAGACACGACAGACTTTGTTTCAGGGCTGGACCGTACAGCAGCTCACCACAGCTCAAAAGACCGATCCTGACATTGCGCCAGTTTGGCAGTGGGTAGATAGCGGGTGTAGCCGCCCGCCATGGTCCACCATTGCTCCCTACAGTCCAGCCACAAAGGCCTACTGGTCACAGTGGAAAAGACTTTACATGAAAGATGGGGTATTGATGAGAAAGTTCCTCTCCTCCGAAGGCCGGACATTTTTCCCTCAGGTCCTCCTGCCCCATGCATTACGTAAAGCAGTTATGGAGCAGATGCACGATGGTCCAGTTGGGGGCCATTTTGGGGGGGAAAGGACTCTAGCTCGTGTTAAAACCAGGTACTTTTGGTACAATATGAGAGACGATGTGACATTGTGGTGCCGCACGTGCACCAGCTGCGCTGCCAAGGCCCGTCCAAAGAAGACGCCACAAGCTGCTATGGGCACCGTGCGGGTCGGGGCACCTATGGAGAGAATCGCAGTTGACATTATGGGACCTTTAAATGAGACTGACAGACACAATCGCTTCATTTTAGTTGTGCAGGACTATTTCAGTAAATGGGTTGAGGCTTATCCAATTTCCAATGAGCAGGCATTAACGGTAGCTGAAAAGATTGTCTCAGAGTGGGTATGCAGGTACGGGGCCCCTTACACATTACACAGTGACCAGGGCACAAATTTTGAGTCTGCTGTCTTCCAGGGCATGTGTGAACTGTTGGGCATTGAAAAGACTCGTACAACCCCCTTCCACCCACAGTCAGATGGGCAGGTGGAGCGCTTTAACGCCACTCTACAGAAAACACTCGCAGCTACTGCAGAAAGGTGCCATTGGGACTGGGATTTAATGCTTCCCTATGCAGTCATGGCTTATCGAGCCACCAAACATAGCTCCACCGGACTTACCCCAAACATGATGTTGTTTGGCAGGGAAATCAATGAGCCCATTGACTTAGTGGTTGGGTCCCCCCAAATGACACTAATTCTAGCTCGCAACCTGACTATGTCGTAAATCTCCGAGAGCAACTGGAGTGCTCTCACCAGCTTGCACGAGAGGCTCTGGGAAAGGCCTCTGAACGAGCAAAGAGACAGTATGACAAGAACATTTGCCAAACTCAGTACCCGGTCGGTGCTGCGGTGTGGTACCTGGTCAAAGGCACCAAACGGGTAAGACACAAGGTCCGCAAGTTCCTGCCGTCCTATGAGGGCCCTTACTTTATCGTGGGTCAGCTGGACGACTTGGTGTACCAGATCCAGAAAGGTCCAAGGGCAAAGATTAAAGTTGTGCACCACGACAAGCTCAAACCTTTCCATTCCAGAGCCCTGCTCGACAACAGCTGGGTTTTCCAGAGAAACGACACGCCAACGCCACTGGAGGTGTCTCCCCCTGTGTCTGATGTGGACTCTGACACGGACATAGGGCCTCTTCATCTGTGGGACACTACTTCCGAGGATACCCCTTCAGCCACCAGAGACTCCACCTCTGACTTCGAGAATACCCCGGCCGCCGCCAGAGAGGTGGCTGGTCCTTCATCACCTGGTCCACGACCACCTGCCAGCCCCACACAGCCTCAGTGGGATGAGGTTGGCACTCAGCATACACCGCAGAGCGTGAGACGGCGTCACCGTTTGTTCTCTGCCCCTCTGTCCAGGCCGAAAAGGACACGGAGAGCACCTGATAAGTTTGGTGACTGGCTTAGTCACTAGACTCTGCAACAAGCGTTTATCCCTGAGTCAGATTCCTGCCTGCTCAGAAAAAAAAAAAAAAAAGGGTTACTGTTGTGTTAAAAATGTTTAAGGCTTACTACATGTTGTTTAGTACATGCAATTTTTGCACTGTTTGTTGGTTATGTGTGCACATTGAATTTATATATACAAGTGCCTTGCAGGTTAAAGGAGTAATGACTGTTTAATGGGGATTTTATGAGCTGAGCTGAGCTAAGGCGGGACATTCCAATTCGAGCTATGCACTTCACCATACCTACCTTTCTACCTGGACTCCTACAAGCATGTACATTTCTCCTGAGGTTTAACGTATGTCACCTTTGCCGGAGTTCCCTACAAGTACTTAACTATGGTTGCAAAGACTGTGGGCTTGGAACATTACCACTAAGGTGGAGTGTTTGATTTTAATGTCCTAATATGTGCATCATTTCGTGCAAATTATTATGGTGAGATTTTGTGTCAAAACATTTACTGAAAAAAATCCAAGTCAGGATCAAAACAAGGCAAAAATTGGACAAAATGTGTAAAATAATAACAAAATCGGAACTTTCGCACATTAAAATGCGTTTTTGTTTTGGCTGTGTTTGCAAAAAAGTTGTAAATCTCAGCCAGATGGAAGACCACAGTGATTTTACAATAAATTGTAGCTTCTTGCGACATGGACGTCACCTAAGATTATGGAAACAATACAGTAATCCAGCCCTAATTTTGACATTTCAATTTGTAGCTATTTTTCGCAGCTATTTTCCAGTAGGCAGAGACTCTCACTGTCCATTTGATGCTACTATTTAAAAATATGACCTTTGTGGACACTTGGCTGGACTTCGGACATGACTTCAATATATTTATAACTCCCCTGATAGTTGTTAATGCTTCCCTTTAGCCCGTTTGACCTCCTTTTTATTCATCATGTTAAGCGCTTGTAACAGTCTATCTCTCCATTGCAGCAGCCGTTGTTCATGCTGTCCCATTCGGAGGAGTCGGGCCAAGGAAAGTGTCCCTTCAGCCCCAAGGAGTCTTTTGCAGCTCATCTTACTGGTAGGTCCTGATGTAACTCGTACAACGGGAAAGGCCAAAGCGTTTGCTGCAAATCATTTCTTGGCACGTGTTAATGGCCGTATTCATATTGCGGGGACACAGATGCAGGACAGTGCACAAAGCAGCCACTGTCTGCGCCCGGCCTGTTCTGCCGAGGAGCTGTGTGGTCCAGGGCAGTTATTACACACGGTGACGTCAGCAGTGGCCATCATAGACAAGGCTGAGATCATAAAATAAGGCAATGAGCTGGAGATTTATTATGTCGGAGAAATAAGAGGATGGCTTCTTTCTTTCTAGTGTTACCACCGCAAACAAGTGGCATGGTTCAGGGAAAGTTTAATGGTTTTGTAGTTTTGAATAACCTTTTTTTGGGGGGCGGTCAGATCCGATGTGAGAGCAGTCACGATGCGCACTTCTATTTTCATGTAACATTTCAAAGGCTCCTCATATTAAAGGGATACTTCGGGATTTTTGACATAGGGCCTCATTTCCTAGTTATCCAGAGTGTTGTTGATGTCTGGAGATATTTTTTCTTAAATTCATGCAGTTCTTATATTTGAAGAGTCTAGTTGCGCTAGGCTAGAGCAAGGCTAAAGCATTTCTATGGTAACCGCTAGCCTGCATTAAAAAACAGTCTGGTGCACTCCACAGTGCACCTGAGGTAAATCACTTATAACACCAGACTAACCATATAAATGTCTGTGTTAATAGAATAATTTTTGAAATATAACTGACCTTGTATCACATGAATTACCGCATTTTGAGGGACTATTTTCTCGCAGATCACTCCGCCGCTGCATTAGCTTACAGCCACGAAGCTGATGCTGCTCAAATATAAGTTATTTTAAATGCAAAATGGTTAAAATTATTCTATCGACACAGACATTTATATCGTTAGTCTGGCGTTATAAGTGATTTACCTCAGGTGCACTGTGGAGTGCGCCAGACTGTTTTTTAATGCGGGCTAGCGTTTACCATAGAAATGCTTTAGCCTTGCTCTAGCCTAGCGCAACTAGACTCTTCAAATATAAGAACTGCATGAATTTAAGAAAAAAATATCTCCAGACATCAACAACATTCTGGATAACTAGGAAATGAGGCCCTATGTCAAAAATCCCGAAGTATCCCTTTAAGCTCTTTCCAAACTTCATGCACACAGGATAGTTGGCTGTAACCTGTGGTCCGCTCCCTGCTGCCCCAGTATAGTTTTCAGTGGCTTGTTGTTTGGCTCAAATGATGTACTTATCAACTGTTGGTCCCTCACGCCACTGCTCTATATTAAAGCAGATGGATGGTGGTCATGTGAGCAATAAATATCACTTGACTAGTTTAAGTGGAGGAAGTGACATAGGGGAAAACAGCGCACCTCCAAAGCAATTAGGCCAGTCTTCTGTCCGGCCCGCAATAACATGAAACACAAACATACCATAACTTATGCCAAACGTTTTCTCCTCTGCGCTGTTGGCACCAGTGTTGTTTAAACTCAGTCCTTCACACATAAACAGAAGCTCGTAGAAGCCATACTGAAAAGATTACATTTGAAGAAGACTATTCCGCTATAATAATATTTTGACTTCTATCCTTTAGCACAGGGCTCCAACTAACATTTTGGGTTGGTCGCACCACATCATTTAGGTGCAAAACGTTATATATATTTAACTTCAAATTAGGGCCCGACCAATATGGATTTTTGGGGTCTGATACCGAAATGAAGGGGGTTGTCCGATAGCCGATATATATAGGCCGATATTTAAACTGGTCGACCAATTTGGGTTTTTCTCAGGCTGATTTAATTTAATGTAATTTTTTTTTTAATCTTTCAAATAGCTTACAGTTAAACATTTATTATTATAGTAAAGGTTTCAGTCATATAAATATAGAAATGTATCTAATAGAGGTCGACCGATGTGGGTTTCTCTCAGGCTAATGCCGATTATTTGGGATTTTGATTGGCCGATGCCGATATGCAAAGCTGATATTTTATCTATAATCACGTGTATGAAGCTTCTAAACCAGAGGGAGCTTGTTTGAAAGACAAAAATCTGTAGATTCCAAAGCAAAAGAAAAACATGAGTCTCCATCTCTTACGGTTCTACAACATGAAATGCATAATGGGTGAACAAACTTGTGACCGATTTTCACCGCGATGTTTCTCCGCTCCCCTGAGGCCTAGGGAGTAGTGGGAGGGCTCCTTTTAATGCTCTGACTAAGCGCTTTCCAACGCAAAAACAGGAAGTCTCTATAGTCGCACTTTCGGTCTCAGATATCGGCCTTTTTATCGGCAGGTATTGGCCAATATTGAAATGACCCAATTAAATATTTCAATTAATCTTCTGTAACCACATTTTCCTTAATAATTACCGTATCTTCTAACAATAATGCATGATTATTTCAGGCTTACGCTTACAAAAAAATACACTTTTTAACACCTGATTCTTGTACCTGATTGCAAAAAAGAAAAACTCTTCTCTTGCAATGCCTTTAGTCAAAATTCAGTGATATATTATTTTACTGCCTTTATCCAAGCTCATCAATAGTATATTTGATGGGAAAAGAGTGACACTCAATGAAAGGAATTCATAATAATAAGTATAAGCAGTCGAAGGAAATTCATTGATTAAAGTAATATGTTATGTTGTGTATATTCTCAGAAATGTGTCAACTTTTTGGGTCTAAAAGCTAATGTATTATTACTTTTGTCATTTGAAAAGGAAAAGTTGCACAAGAGCGAATCTTCCAACTTCACTCTGTGGAGTTTCCCAGCATCAAGTGACTCAACTATAATCACTTTAATTATGCTTTATTTGCCCCATATGGCATATAAACCAAAACCAAAACAACATGGCTGTTGTAATACGTTTTTTTTAATTGCATGTCATTTTAAAAATCCCATTCCAGTTTTGTGGATGTTTATAGCCGACACTTAATGCTGTGGCTGGTGTTTATTTACCAAAACTGTGAATCATTGTTCAGGCATAAATGAAGTGGGTTTGGGGCTTTCAATAAGAGGCTTAAGTATATTAAACATGCCTAATCCAATTCTCACTCTTATATCTGTCATTGCCTAACACTGCAATCTTTGTAAATCATTTCTATTTCCATTAAAACTTGGCCTGGGAGGACTGAATGCTGTCCACTGTAATTTATTTTACAGCTTTCTAAGTGGAGTTAAATAACGTACGTGTAAGAATTTTTAGTGTTGCACCGAGACTCATTACAGGTGGAGGAGGAGCGGGGAATGTATATCTTCTGAGGATGAATGAAATAGCTTTTTTCTGTGGGGGTTTCTCGTTCCTAAAGTTACGGACACTTCGAAAGCTGGCAGTATTTCAGAATCCCCAGTAACGTTGTTGATTTGTGCCTGTTTCTCTGGCGTCTCTCTCCAGATGGGGAGCTGTACGCCGGCACATCGGTGGACTTCATGGGAGCGAACGCCGCGATATTCCGCACGACGCTCAAAGGCAGCAGCCAGCATTACATTCGCACTGAGGCCTACGACCACAACTGGCTCAATGGTTCGTTCGTTTTAGAGCTTACACAGTGTTGCTACTGTCAAGTGGTTTTCAGTTTGTTTTTTCTGCCACTTTGTTTCACTTGGTGATGCAAATTAAAGGGAAATAAAATAGACAGTAGTATTTTGTCTTAGAAATATTCAGTGGTGATACTTCTCCAACCACTCATTCACGCACATCTATGCAAAAGGTAAGGTATGGGAAATGCCAGGCTAAGTAACAGTTTGCAGTTTCCAATCTTCGATTTTGTGACCAATGACAATGGCTCTCAACCAACAACATAACTGTACATTTGTTTTGGTAATCATGCTAATTATTTAATGGCTAATGGGATAGTGTGGTTTTCTAACAGGTATCTTTGTGTAGTCATTGGATTTTGCATATAATCTTGTGTGAGAGTGTCTTTTTTAGTGGCTGGCCTAAATTAGGGTGACCAGACGTCCCAGTTTACCCGGGAGAGTCCCAGTTTTGAGTCCTCTGTCTCATGTCCCCACACATTCCTCTAAAACCATTAATGTGTCCCAGTTTTACACTGGATCTGTCCCAAGTGTCCCAGTTTTTGGCCAATATGATCCACAAAGTAACAAACTGCTTGAAAATTCATGTCTTTGGGCCATAAAAATGTCCATTACCAGGTAGAAACCAATAAGAAATATCAAGTCTATCATGTTAATGCTGATTGGTGCATGGTGTAAGATAGTAACAAGCAGATTTACCATTTAGCTTAGGAAAAACAGTCAATAAATGGCTCCCTGGTTGACCGTGCAACTGAATCCCAAATAGTGTCCCACTTTTTAGTCAGAAAATCTGGTCACCCTAGCCTAAATACATAGGTCCTCATTGCATTTGTCAAAACAAAGTGCATAATGCTCGTTGTCGGTTTGTCATTGACAGAGCCCGAGTTCGTGGACTCTTTCTCCATCCCGGACACTCACAGCGCTGACGACGATAAGGTCTATTTCTTCTTCAAAGAGAGGGCAGTGGAGGCCGGGCAGTGGGACAAGAAGGTCTACAGTCGAGTGGCCCGAGTCTGCAAGGTACAACTAACTCATACTGTCATTTTTATGTTTTTACTCAAACCTTATGATGATACTTCACTTTACAGCTCAGTAGTAGGACGGTATATTGCACAATTAGTATGGTGAAAAGTGAGAACATGTTTTATTAATTAAACTTTATCCTAATAATGCGCTTTTCTAGACTCTCAAAATTTCATTGACATACTGTACACTATGGGATCTTGTATGTGACTCAGTGCATTTGTGTTGACTTTAGAATGATGTCGGTGGTAAGAGGAGCCTGATCAACCGCTGGACCACGTTCCTGAAAGCGCGGCTGGTGTGTTCAATCCCAGGACCTTCCGGAGTGGACACGCAGTTTGATGAACTCGGTAAACCTACAAGTTAAACTGATAGGAATAAATAGATAAATAAATGCATCTTCTGAAATCTTTACAGGTTTGGCACAGCTTTAGACTTAACTATACATCAGTCCTATTTTACTCTTGATTTTGAGCTTCTATAGCACCGGCTTATCCCTGATCTGGTTAAATCTTTAATTATTTGGTGTAATTAAAAAGAAATTTTGACATGCAAATATTTTTTCAGGAACATTTGCAGACAGCCTTATGTAACAACTCTGGAAACCACGTAGAGACAGTCTGTCCCGCTTGTCCGCCCCGCACTTCCTTCATCTGTGTGGCCTTTGACTTTCAAAATAAAATCAATTTCGATGATCTCAAATCGTCTCCTCCTTTCCTTCCCGCACTGTCCTCCCATGACTTCCACACCTGCTTCACTTTCGGTTAAATAAATGACTTTTCTCATGTAATATTTCCTTCAAAGTTGGATTTTTCTGGTATTACACAGGACAGGTAAAACATTGCTGACAGTACACCGACATAAGCTGCATAATTGATCGTGTGTTATTATTGTATTTGTAGAGGACATATTTGTTTTGGAGACAAAGGACCCACAGAACCCCACCATTTACGGAGTCTTTAGCACATCCAGGTAAGAGTGAGTCACTAAATTCAACTTTTCAAAGCCACAGTGCATTACAGAGGTGTTGCTGCTTTGCTTTGTTTAAGCTAAATGTTTTGTATTCATGTTACAGCTCTATCTTCCGTGGCTCGGCGGTGTGTGTCTACTCCATGGCGTCCATTCGTGCTGCCTTCAACGGACCATTCGCGCACAAAGAGGGTCCCGACTATCGCTGGGTGGAGTACAAGGGTAGAATCCCGTATCCCCGGCCAGGCACTGTGAGCATAAGACCCGCCTTTCAAATCTCAACCTTAATGCTTACTTTATAAAAGTAGCGTTTTTCCAAGCTCAAATTTGCTTTACAATTTCCTGTATTATTCTGTCACTCTTCATACTTTGTGGTAAGCCTCATATTTAACCAGAGCTGCCCTGGGGTAGACAGAATGAGGCCGCTAATCTGCACCATTGGTCCCAACCAACCCACCACAGACCATAGAAATCACAGAAATGCCTTTATCTGAGCCTGTTCATACAAATGCGCACATTTTGTTAGTCGTCAAAACCAGGACCCGATTTAAACTGAATGTTCGATCCCCATACAGATTAATAGAGAAGCCTGATCCCCATACTAACGAATGGGGAGGTTTTGTCCTTTTCATGGCATTTATATAATTTCTGTGGTTTCTTTATCATTTAAATATTGTAAGATGATGTTTAGTGGCCACTGGATGTGTATCCGACCCCTCAAAAAGCAGAAACTTAACTGAATTTGAGTTAGCATTTAGCTAACACTATTATACGCTAATTAGTATCTGAAGTAAAATCTCAAAAGGTCTGAACATTTATTAATGATTTCTAACTAGGCTCTGACCTCACGTAAATGTGTCCGATGGGTTAACAACTGCTGAAAACATCTGGATTGTTCATAATTTGCGATGTTTGGCAGCTAATGCTAACAGCTATAGGGAAAAGACATGGAGCAGGCGAATAGACTTTTTTATTTCTATGCCACAGACCACACCACTCCCCCAACTCACAGCATGTGAAATGAAATACTTTAGGGTATTTTGCACAATTGCCTTTTTAGAGCTTTTTAATCATATTACAATGTTGTTCTTCATTAAAAACATACCTGGAGTTGTGTTTCCATCCACTCGTGGATCTTAAAAAAAAAGAAGCTTAATTCTTTAGTAAAAGCACGAAGCCAGTTTGTTTACAGCCACACGGGCCGGATGGACTTTTTACCCCTCATTGTTTTTCCTCTTTATGGTATTGAAACAGCTGTGCAGCCAAAAATAACAAGGGGGTGGGAGGGGCTTATGGTGAGATCGTGGGAAACTCAGGAAGTGAAATGACTAGATGTTTTGTTTCAGCTGTTTTAGATCAATATTGCCTTTTCGAACCAACAAAGCGTAAGCTAGTGAAAAAGATGTGTTTAAAGGCCCTATACCTGATTTTTTTCATTTCAAACAATGAAAAGAAAACCACTAAATTAAAATGTTGGTTGAGGTACAAACTTATCCCCAATCTTCATAACATATTTGTAGCATCCCAGTTCTTCACAGGGACATGTTTATAGGCACTTTTCACAATTGGCAGGGTCACTTTTCATTGTCACTTACACAAAAATGCTAGAAAACTGTCCTGCAAGTTCATGAAATTGATACAAATGCTTTGTAAATACATCTACAGTGTATTCCCCACAAAGGTCTGAGTTTACAATATACTAAAGGAAGACAAAACAAATTTCATTCCATAACTACAAAACAATCAGGTATAGCTCCTTTAAGGTTATTATCAAATACCTGCAACAAACAGAATACCCCTTAATTAAATAATGAGACAAAAAACATTCTATATCCTGGAAGTGAAAAATGTGCACGTAAGAAAAAAATGTATATAAAAAAAATAAATCATTTGTTGCTCTCGTAGAAGTAAAGAAGTAAAACCCTATGAACGTTCCAGAGAATTAACCAAATGTCTCTATGGGTTTTCTCAATTAGTTTCTGTAAGTGTTTCAAAGCCACTGCTTGACAAACACCACTAATTAGCACTCCACTACCAAAAATAGAGTCGCTATTATTCGGACTGCAACTGAATTGTATTTTCCCTAAACCATAAGTTACTATGGGTTTTAATTTATTTTCTACATCTGGAAGGTATCCTAGTATAATCTAATAAAAATAATATATTATTGCAATATATACTGTATCTGCGCATGGAACAAATGACAGCTTATCTTATCTGACTAACAGGTCATAAACTTTTAGATGCTATAATACTGTATGTAGAAAAAGCACAGTGAGATATTTTGGTGTCATAAAGTTAGCTTTACACAATATATTTCACACAGAAATTCTTCCCAGCGGATAACGCACACGGGGGGGTAAACTTTGATAAGCCAAATGCAGTCCATAAATCTTTACATTGTTACTATGACAGGATTCTGTAACTATTGCTAAATCCATAATGATTTTCAACATCAAACGTGATACAGCCGGTTAGGTAGAGCATAAAAACAGTTAGTGGTCTCTTCTATGTAGATCTACAGTAATCAGCAGTCTGGCTAATTACTTACTTTATGTATTCTAACAAGGAGCAGCATCCCTCACTCTTGGTGCAGCAGTGTTTTTGCATTTTTCTGCAAACTGTTTCTTTGCTGGATACCTTTGTACATCTTTGCTGTGTTTTTGTAAGATTCAGTGGATTTTTTTTTACTGCAAAGAGTCCGGACAAGCCATGAAGGATGAAATACAAGCACTTATTTTGTTACAGATGCTTATAATTGTTGAAAAATACCTACAAAATCTAACAAACACCTCTGCGATGAGCTGACTTGTAACTTTACTGGGAGTAGGGACGTCTCCAGCTCCTCGTGATGGCCCAACATGAGATTTAAAGGTGCACTATGCAACTTTTTATGTAAAATAAAAAGTTGATATTAGTGCTAGTTTGCGCCATTACTTTCCAAGCCGATGGCTCCTATGATGCTTCAGGATCAAATTTATTTCATTTTATTTAGGATTTCTGTTCGGTTTTCAGAATGGAATGTATACGTAACCATGGATACGGTTCAATCAGCAGTGAAAACCTAAACAACAATTGATCCTGGAGCGTCCTACAGGCCATCGGGATGACCTGTAGGAAGGTGCTAAAGGTGCTATGCTAAAGGTGCTATGCTAACCACCCAATCATCTGCTGGGTCACTGAAAGGTCAAATATGCATTAATATTAACTTGTCTTTTTACATAAAAAGTTGTATAGTGCACCTTTAAATAGGTTAGGTCCTCATCCAAATCCATTCTTTAATTAGCCCCTGCACAAATAGCATTTTCTGTGTCAGATGGTCAATAGAAGCATGTTTTGTTGTGATAGCAACAATAAAGTCCAAAATTGTGCCTTTAAAGGTAGTATAAAAAGTATTTTTATAACAATTCGTCTAACACAGTGTATGTTGTGTCCAAATGCTTTCATGTAAATGATATCTCCCGTATTTACATTTGTTTATAACCCCTATTCCCAGATTACTTTGTGTTTTTTGTCAGACCTAGATAGCATTTCTTCCAAATACAATCACTATTCAGGACAATTTGTTTTACTTCTCCTTGAGAAATATTTACTTTACTGAGGCAACAGTGCTCTTACTTGAGTTCCATTTCAAGCTCCCCTCCTCACCTTTGCTTCTCTGACCGGACATTATTATTGTTTGCTAACGCAGGTATTGGATGGTTTCTGGAAAGAGTGAGCTAATAGGAACAAGCTGATGCAGCCTTGAGAGTGTCTTTAGTGTTTTTTAGCTGTAACCCTGTTCTCCTATGGGACACAGCGGTGCATTCGGGGGTGTGTGGGGTGTTATTATACTCCCCCGATGGGACGCCCCGCTCTCTGAACAGGTTTGGTATCATGGGGTTGATTGCAGGCGAGGTTACCCCCTCCCCAGTGTTGGCGTAAGTGCGTGTGAGTGTGTTTTAAAGGGGAAAGGTTGGGGCCAAAAGTGATTCAGAGCTAAACGAAGCGGTCAGCTTTGTCACTGGCTCAACGCACAGATGCTTAATGGCTCCCAGATTGGTGACTTCAACTCTTCGTGGGTCCTGTACTGGAACTGCTCCACACTATAATATGATTACTACCGCACAAGACCATTTTAATTTACTCTAAAAGGCCAATTACAATAAGAGCTCTTGAGATGTTTTTCCTCCCGAACAAGGGGGCAAGAAATCCAAGTAAAAACTGTCAACTGCAGTGGTAAAACAAATAAATTACTGCATTTAAGGGGACACACAAGATGGAAGACGGAAATCCTACCTGAAAATATCTTTGTATCTAATATGTCACTTAAACCTGGATCTATTCATTATTCAGAAGTAGCCTTAGTTTTATTTGAAAATCACAAATGAAAGAATACTTGCTCTCTATTTGTTTTATCTTCTATTGTAGCAGTCCTCAAATAATGTAGTTTAATAATCTGTATCTTGACAAATCCCTCTTATCTAATGCACATTTCTTGCCCCGCAGTGTCCCAGTGAGACGTACGACGCGCTGTACAAGTCGACCAAAGACTTGCCGGACGAGGTGGTGAGCTTCATGAGGCAGCACCAGCTGATGTGGGAGCCCGTGATGCCTCTGGGGGGCAGACCCGTCCTGACGTGGGTCAACGCTCCAAACCTGCTGAAGAGACTGGTGGTGGATCGAGTGGACGCGGAGGACGGGCCCTACGACGTCCTACATGTGGGGACAGGTGAGGAACGAGCAAGTTTTACCGTCAGGGGTAAATTTGATGGTTTGATGAGGCTTTTCAAAGTGTTCCATCATAGTAAAGGTTTTCGGAAAATAGGTCCCTCTCTTATCCTAAAATGCAAGTTTTACAAATCAGGAAACACTGAGGAATCTTATTGGATAGACTCCAAAAATGTGGAGGAGTTTCATGGATTACTACAAACTGACAAGAGTTTTTAGGAGAGGGCAAGAGTAATTAGCTCTGTGAGAGGAAGCAGACCAAATATGCAAGATTGCTCAAGACTCAAGTCAATGAAACAAACAGAACAAACTTAAAGTATGTTTTATAAGACATGGATTCTTGAAATGTATCAAAAGTATTGAAAGTTATGCATTAATTGTGCTAAACTTAAGGCCTTAAATGTCAAATCATGAAACTTGATTCCAACAGGTATTAAAGCAGTACTAAGTAACTCGTGCCCCTAGAAGCCATACACTACAGGTGTCGTAGCATGTTGCTATTTTTTACTCACGAATTGTCCGTGAGAGTAATTACTACGCTGACAGAAAAGACAAAGGGAGAGAGGGATATTGTTCATCCAATGACGCAATGGAGATCATTTTATTCACTTAAACTTAACGCTGTAAATACTTTTTAAGTGGCGCCAGCCCGCAGTTAGCTTTGCCCGTTAGCCTGTTAGCTTCTTCTTCGTGATTCCATTAGTGCGTATTGGGGCCTTCGACCCGTAGGCAGCGAAGTTTCAATTGTGGTTTTCTGGCCAAAGACACCAGGAGGAGATGAAAGACCCTCCAATCATCCCATTAACACTTGTAGTACCCCGCCGAGGGACGACGACAAGGATTTATTATGGTTAACAAGTTACTTAGTACTGCTTTAAATCTGAAAAGTGACATTGCTCTACCATGAGACGTTAATCAAAAAAGTACTCAAAATATGGTCCAAAACACATTCAGTTACTGGTTTTACAGATTTGTGCAAGAAAAGTTTCTCATTGTTTCGTGTACATTTCAAATTTCCATCATTCTTCTATTTAATCATTTATTTGACAGGGACACTGTACATTAATAAACATTTCTGTGAATGCACCGGAATTAGCTAAAAGGCTATTTTTCATCCATAGTCCCTGGACAGATGTAAATAGTCTCCCTAAGACAATAAAATATGCAAAGTCAGAGCAATAAAATTCATGGTAGGACACAGTCACTACAGCAAGGCAGATAATTACAATATACAAACAGTGCAAACAATAAAAGAGTCATGTGTTAGTAGACATAATAATAAAACAGAGACAGCAGTAGCTACATGCAGGGGGCACTGTTAATGAGTGCATGTCTGTTGTGGTTCTTGGTACAGTATGCATGCACTGTATGTATTGGTAATTAGGTTCAGTCTTTTACATATTTTGACAGGCAATTTTATTTTCAATCTGTTGCGAATCAAAGGAGCTCTACCATAACACGGCAGTTCTCAATACTATCTTGGTTTCTATGTCCATTCGTTTTCGCGTCTCCAGCTGCAGAGACCTGTTGTATGTAGCGCAGACACATGCTGCTCCGCTCTGTGTGACAGTGAATGGTGTCTGGTGATAAATGGAGAGGTTTTTCAACACGTGGTGACAGGACCAGGGGCCGGTGGAGGTCACGCGGTGCCATAAATCTTCTTTAAGTGGATTCCTCCGTGCCATCTCTCATCTCCCCATCAACGCCATGATACCTGCTGAGAAATTGCGCCGCGGCCCCAAAGACCGGGGTTTCACTTATTGCCATAGGATGAATTTACAGCCTGCAGAGTCGGTCAGAGGAGCCTTCTTATCTAAAGACGGTTTAAAATGAAAATGTTCTTCCTCCGCGTCTAGAAACATCACCGCTTTGCTTTTTTTTACTTGAATGTAAAAAGAAAAACAGGACTCTAATGCCACCTCAAAAATACTCATACAATACAGCATCATGTATCACTATTTTGAACTCTGTGTGATGATGGTTTGTCAGCTGGCAGGATGTTAGTCCAGATTTACAGGCATCTTTTGTTTGTGAATCTTGTATCAGGAAGAGAATTGTTTCTGGCTATAAGCAGACGATGCACATGGAAATCCCTACTCGCATTAGCTGCTCCTACAACGCTAAATAGGAAGGACTGTATTTGGAAGGACTTAATTTGTATAGGAAGGACTTACCCGTAGCTTCATGTGAGCAGAAAAATGTATGAGTCTTTAGCTCTTGATATACAATACCTCTTGCACATCCTGATCAACAGTGAAGCGAAGCAGGGCGGACCGCCATAGAAATCATTTGTGCTGATTACTTACTTCAGAATTAGCGATAAAGTTGTGGTAAAGTTAGATGCAGTAATTGCAAAATGTCTGTTTTTTACAATAGAGGTATATGTGGCATACGTTTCGCTTCTTCAAGAAACATATTGTCTGTCCCAGCTTTAAAGGGACTAGATGCAAGTTGGTCATTTTTATACTCACTACTGCCACCTCAGGTCTGGTGAACAGGTCTGGGCTCATTCTACACATTAGGACATGGCTGGAACATGTAGGGGGAGGAAAATAAATATTAACATTTTTAAACTCCGTATAGTCCTCTTAAAGGATTGTGCTACCATTGTGCTACCCAGCCGTACTCGATTTTCTCGATACCAGTACTTTAATGATACTTATATATAATATTTGTCATTTAGAACCATAAAACAGAACAATAATGTTAATTTACTCCCTAAAAGACTATGTGTTTTACATTTGTATCATTCAAACTTGGTGTCTTAAGAAAAATATTTCAAAATATATTGCATACCTGTTTTTTCTGCCCTTTACCAGTAGTATCTACACTTTTTTTCTCCATACCATACTGGTATTGTTTAATGGTCCCCAGCCCTTCTAATGGAATATCTTTGGAATAAGAAATCACTTGTAATTCATTATACAGTATTACAAAAAGAGGTCCCCAACTGATTTGTTTGTTGGTTCTTCCTAAATCTAAAAATGGTGGGCACCAGTGATAATGGAGGATGATCAATACACATAAAATACAACATGTAATGTAGATTTCCCTTGGGATACTTTCACTACTTTTACTTTTAACTGCAACTCAGCATCCGGACATCCAAGAAAGTAGGTTATCACAAGACATATGTACAGTGGGATGAAAATGTATGTGAACACTTTGGAATTTCTCACATTTCTGTGGTCTGATCTTCATCAAAATCATAAGAATGAACAAAAAGTGTCTGCTTAAACTAATACCACCCAAACAATTACATGTTGTCATATTTTTAAAGGGCATAACATGTAAACATTCACAGGACAGGGAGGAAAAAGTAAATGAACCCAGGAATCTCGCTGAACTGCAACAGTTTTGTAAAAAGGAATGGTCCAAGATTCATCCTGATCATTGTGAGGGTCTAATCTGCAACTACAGGGAAGCCGTTATTGCTGCAAAAGAAGAATCAGCCAGATATTTAATAGGGGATCACTTACTTATTCCATGCATGTTGTGAATGTCTCAGGTATTTCTGCAAAATATTGTGATAAACTTGTGAATTAATGTTTCTATTATGGGTGGTATTGGCTGGTATTATGGGTGGTATTAGTTTAAGCAGACCCTTTTTGTTCATTCTTATGATTTTGATGAAGACCAGACCACATTTAATGACCAATTTAGGCAGAAATGTGAGAAATTCCAAAGTGTTCACATACATTTTCATCCCACTGTACAGTAGATAAAGCCCATACTATTTCTGTACATCTAATGAGTTACACAGAAATACTGCTTCTCAAAGTCATGACCTTCCCCGAGCACTGAACTGAATGAGAAGAGCCTTCTTTATCATAATATGGAACATGATAAGATATTTTCCCATTAAAAAAAAAAAAACCTTTTCCTGTGTGAAATTCAGTCTAGCAATAAATATTTTAAAATCCTAATCTTAGCCTGTGTTATTGACATATTTTTTGTCTTTAGGGGAATTTTATGATACACTTACATGTGCAAAGTGCAGTTCCTGGAAGGGTAAAAACTTTGTTGATCACAACAAAATATTCCCATTTTATTACTAACACAGTAGATTAGACTTCTGAACTCTGCAATCAAATGTTGAAATCTATTGGCAAATTGGTTGTGTGGGTAGTGGTGAGAAATAACACTTTTCCCATCGGTCTTCTACGTGAACTTAAAACACAAACACAGTGAACCCGGTCATGTGATTGCCCCATATTTGGAAAAACAAAACAAAACATCCAGTTGCGAAAGAAGTGACCCAACACCTCGCTTTACTTCAGACAAGTGTTCATTCTGTCAGCTCTGCTTGTTTGACAATGTCATCTGGAAACAAAAACTTACATAAACTCATTAGCCATGTATATGCAGTGCCTCGCCAAACACATGATCCCGAGGAGCCCCTGACGTTAGGCGTATGTCACTGGTCGACCGTTTGATTTATCTCGCTCATAAAATCATAACTGCCTTGGCTTCTTGCGGTCTGCTACAGCTGTTTGGGCAGTAGCTCCGAATAAATGTCGTAAATCCCCAGAGTTTTTCCTCATTTCTGTGCTCTCATTTCCTGGTTTTGAGCATCTCTATGACTACAGTAGACTATGACCTTTGTCCCACTGGCAACAAACTTAATATGGGTTTGACTTTTGAGGAAAAGGCAAGGGTATTTGTGCAGAAAGTTGTTGTGTTTCAGCGTCTATGGCTCCATAAAGTGTCTTCTGTTCAAACCTGGAAGCATTTTATTCATGTGAAACGGAATACAGTATAATAAAAACCTTTTTTATTTAGCAGAAAATGGATAGATCATTATGGCAATATCCCATCAGACGTATTGTAATGAATGGATAGATTGGCGCAGATATACGTAGATGTAGATACTAAATTTAAACAGTAACTTTTATTACTGGGTGAAAAAGTATGAATACTAATATGCATATGTAAAAAGAAGGTGTGGCAGCAGTTATCAAAACAAAATAACGATTTACTTCATTGTTCTGCTGCGCCACAACACTCCACAGAAGCAGAGTGTAAGACTGAGCCGTCCATATCATTCTAGTTTAGGTTCTGTTTGTCATGAAAGTATTCATTTTATACTTTGTTTTTTATGTATTTACTTTCACATTGACATTGTTTAGGACGCTCCAGGACCAATTTTATTTCAGGTTTTCTGGATGGACTGTTGACGTAACCATGGATACAGATCTATCAGCAGTGAAAACCTACCAGAAAACCGAAAAAAAAGAAAAACTCTTTAATACCACAATCAATATTTCTGAAACTCAACAGAGAGTTACTGAACATACTTATTTATCAGGCCCATTAGCCAAAAATGCTGTACCTACTGCTATAAAAGTAATATTTACCAAAATCGGTACTTCCGGGTTAGCGGGAAAATGCTAACGGCGCAGCAGCTACGCTAACCTCGGAGGTACCGACATTAGTAAATATTACTTTTTTAGCAGTAGGTGCGGCATTTTTGGCTAATGAGTCTGCGAAATAAGTAGGTTCAGTAACTCTCTATTGATTTTCAGAAATATTGATGGTTGTTTTTAAGAGTTTGTTATGTTTTTTTCTCGCATATTTGCCGGTCTGCCAGGACCCGGAAGCGGAAGTCGCGACGTCACACTTAACAAACATATTGGTCCTGGAGCGCTGTAGAGGTCACCGGGAAGGAAAGTAAAGGCAGCTTGCTAACCACCTATAAAGCCATTAGGTCACTTATTTTTTATCGCATAAAAAGTTGCATAATGAACCTTTAACCAGTTAAAGCAATACTAAGTAACTCTTGCCCCTAGAGGCCATAAGCGCAACTGCAGGTGTCATAGCATGTTGCGTTTTTTTTACTCATTAATTGTCCGTCAGAGTAAATACTACGCTGACAGAAAAGACAAAGGGAGAGATTGTACATCCAATTACACAATGGAGATCATTTTTTCAATCAAACTTAATGTATTTAGCTGTATTTAGCTGTAAATACTGTTTAAGTGGCGCTAGCCCACAGTTAGCATTTGCCCGTTAGCATGTTAGCTTCTTCTTCATGATTCTATTAGTGTGTATTGGTGGCTCCGGTCCGGTGGCAGTCAAGTTGCAAATGTGGTTTTCTGGCCAGAGACACCACGGGGAGATGAAAGACCCCCAATCATCCCATTAACATTGTATTACCCCCAGAGGGACTACGAAAAGGATTTATTAAGGTAAACAAGTTACTTAGTACTGCTTTAAAGTAACATCATTTTAATTTGCAAAATAATAATATATAAATGTATATTGATTGAAATGCATTCACCCATATGAAAATATCAGTATCGACAAAAATGACCCCAAAAGTATCGGTATTGAATGGATTTTAAAAAAGATAAATTGGTATTGCCCATCACTACGAGGCACAATCCAACCACATAATCAGCTGCTTTTATGACCCGGTTCAACCTCTGAGAGTTATTTTTCTTCGTGTTTTGTAACATTTGATTCTGTGCCACTATTGATGCAACTGGAGGCACGAGGACTTGGAGTAAAGCTGTTGAGAAAGCGCTTTAAACTGTAGTTGCTAAGTGATAATAAAAGTGCAGAGAGGGAGGTTGCATGAACTGGTGTTAAGTGCACCACCTTGTGACATCATCAGGAGGAACGGAGTGTTTTGACCTCTTGAGAAGAAGAATGACAATGCTGGATTACTCAAACACAGACAGAAACAAAACCCAACCAGGGAACAATATTGTGAGTATTGCATATTATGAGCACTCAAAATACCAAAGTTAATTTAGGTTTAAGTAGGAAATATCCACATTGTGCTTTTCTGCTTTATTTGCGTTTTGTGCGAGAAATCATTTGTCAGCTGGGATTTGATAATGGACTTAGCTATCGGATTTCCATGTCATAAAATGTCCACTTTGAACGTTGAAGTTGGTCGTTTTTATACGGCATGTGTTTATAAAGTCCTGTTGACGCAATGGCACACTGTGTAGTATTGGATCTGACCAGGGGCTATTAAAGAATGTCCATGTCTTGGCCAATGGTAAATGTTTTCTGTAAAATGTCCATAAACTGAAACAGGGAAAACCTTGGCAGTGATCTATAAATCACCACAAACCATCTCCTGGAGCCTTGGTGTCTCCGCGGGTAACACACTCCTACTAATGTTTCCTCATCTTTTCTCCTCTCATTTATATGATTACAAAACAAGTTGGGAAAAAGCAGTCACAGTAAACTAGATTTAAAGTCGCATCTATGGAATGAGAAAGAAGAGAATGTCTGCAGCACCAGTCAAAAGTTTGGATGTGATTATTCTGTGACACTGCTTCTCAACATGCGGTTCACGTCGAACTGGAGGTCACACATGGTCCGCCGAAGTCTTCTGCTGATTTAAATGTCAGATGCTTTCAGGTTTTTCTTTTTGATTTTGAATGAACATCTGAATATTACAGTTGTTGCCCGTTGCTTGAGCACATTTTGCAAAACTTCGCTCATTGTGCCAAAACTCTACACACAAGTAAACATGACACAACACTGGGAAATACCATTCACATCTGTGTCAAATTGAAACTCTACTATCTAAACCTAACATTCCTTTTTCAAAATGTAACTCTGATGACAAAATGACACATACTTGCATCGTATGCATACACTTTCAGATCAGGGGGAACACGCGAGTCTCCTTTATATAAAACACTGTCGTCTTTGATTTTCACTGTTTATTCAGAAAGCATATTTTCAGGAGGCACATTTTCAAACAACCAAAGAAGCAAATAGGCTAACTAAATATTGTACTTTGCAGCACTGTACATTGCAGTAACATGAATTCAGATAAAGCAAAAAATAAAATAAAAATACTGTAAAAGAAAAAACACTTTACTGTAAACAAAGAAAATCAAGGCAATTGTGCATATGTGGGTTCATGGATCCCGCCGTCTGTTGGGGTCTGGCCACAGGACCTCATCGACATCGCAAGCAATGTCTTCTCCCGCTGGGCACCGGGGAAAATGTCCCCTTGCATGTCAAAACCATCCATGCTTGCAAACTTCTTGAGATGGCTGAACTGAGGGCTTTTTGTAGCTGGCTTATTGGTGTTCAGTTCTGCAAGTCAGTGCCTTCAGGTGTGTATTTGAGTGGTTGCAATTACCTGATGTGTTTTGTATTTTGGATACATGTGTTTTCCAAATGGCACCCTGAGATTTCATTTTTGAACGAAGTGTCTTATGTGTGAAAGAGAGTGTAGTATGCAGGACCAAGTGTGTTGCATAAAGGAGTAAGTGAGTCGGGTACATGTGTTTGAGGTATGGTAACAAAAGCTTCAAGTTGTGTTACTTTAGTCTAAGCATGGGTCTATAGTGTTCAAGCAATGGGCAAAAACTGTAAATGTACCGTTTAGTCCTGGTAATTTTCTGATTTTGTTCACTGGTTTAACCCATGTTCACTTTTGGGACGTTTAAAGCAAATCCTTGAGATTCTGTCCTTTGGAACTGGGAACTGGGCAGCTTGTTTTCCCGAGATGTGATGTCCTTTCCCCAGTTGGTTTCTGTTCTTGTGCTTATCATGTGGGACAGTGGGGATTTTTACGTTATTAGCGCTTAGCTGAGTGTTAGCGTTAGCATCTCAAAGTTGCAAAAATGTTACCAGTGATTTTATTAGAAACAGGATCTCGTACAAATATGTTTCCTCCTGAACTTCATCATAGCTCTCTACCCATACATCCACTTTTAGGGTCAAATTAATGCTCAGGACTGGTTGTTGTACTGTTTATTTTTAACTTTATTATATAGATATCACAATATGTATTTAAAAAATCAGGCGCCTAAGGGTTCATTTTATAATATAAATATATTTTCTGTTTGTTAGCATTGATGTTGGGCATTTCTCTCGCAAATATGTTACTCCCAAGGCCGACAGGTCACAATAAACTCAAGCAAGTAGCAGAGTTTTACTAAAGTACTGACATTAGACGATAAAAGATTTGCTCCACAGACTTCCACAGTCAGGTGTGGAAGTCGGGAAACTCGTTTTGATCCGAGTTCCCCAGTTGTTTCCCCCAGTTGAGCGAGCGTTTATGTGCATTTTCGATCTAGGGAAAACATTTTACCCAGTTCCACAGAGAACCACATAAACGCAGTATGTCATTAACTTAAACATTCAAATAAAAATAACTCTTCTTTCCAACATCTCTTTAATAAATTGCTGCGTCGCTGAAATAAAAATTATAATTATTACTTACAACAGATGTTATCCATCAAATAAGTCATATTTTCAAAAGCATTAAAACCTTAAAGTCATATGCACTAAGTCAGAGCCTTTAAGTAAGTACAAGCGTACAACGAAATAGTGTTCAGGTGTTAGTCCTGAGCCGCTGCGACTGAGCCGCGCTGCCATTGTGGGCCAACCTGACCAGCATTTTTTTTGGAGGTCGGGTAAACCGTAGTACCCGGAGAAAACCTGCCTGGCTCCTCTGATCCTCTGATACGGTGCAGCGCCTCCTGAGTTTGTCCCTGTTTCAGAGCGTGGTGTCCTGCACTGGTCAGCTCCTCCTTCATGTCTTTTAACCATCAAACATATTTCTGCAATATTTTTCAGATGACGGTAAAGTGGTGAAGGCTGTGTCTGTGGTCAAAGACAACTGGGAAAGTGAGGAAATCATCCTGGAGGAGCTCACCGTGTTTCAGGTGAGAACGCTTTAGTCGTGTCCTTGGGCAAGACACCTCACCCACTTTGCCTGTAGATAATTAAAATGAATATCCACTCCGTAAACAGTGCACATTCCAATCGGAGGATGCGGATGTGGAGACCAATACAATTATGTGCAAAAGAATAGTCGAACTAAACAGAGCCACAGGTGAAGGGAAACAAAACATTTACACACAAACAGGAAACGAGACACATGCTGTTTACTGATTAGTCTGATTTGAAGCAGGAACCTATTCATTTCCACCTCACCAGTCTGCCAACACCAACAGTAGCTACATAAGGCTTGCTTATTGTTAACGTGTAGTGTGTAATCATGCTAAGACGGTGATTCTTTTAAGATTTTGCAATATACTGTAGTTTTCTTTATTTTCCTAGTCAGGGATCAGCCGCATCAGTCGACTTCTTTCTATACTGACTGTTTAAAAAGGTTATACTTCATGTTTAATTACTTTAGATAAATGCAAATGTATGAAAACATGGAAAAGTAAAAGGTCAATTGACTTCTGAAATAGCGACAGTGGTTTCAGTGATGATGTGGTAGAACAGTGAGTCATATAGGATTACCCAAACATGTACGGCATGAAAGGGTTACATGGTACAAACCCCAAGGACGATTTATCTTCAACTTTATGAAATGCATCGTGTCGGATAATTTGGCTCCATGTGGAAGAATGAGACCTATCGGATTACTAAACTGAGCTGCGAGCCTGACCTCAACAACCTTTTCTATTCTTCAAAAGCTTCTCTGTTACAGTAAAGGACTGACTGTAGATATTTAGGCTACACTTACTCATGATCCGCATTAGGAAATATTGCTACAACTCTTTCTCATCCTACTGCTACGAAGTTCAAGTAAGAGTAAGGGATAATGTATAGAACGCCGGTCATTATCGGGGAAAATAAGTACCGACAGGGCGAACCCTTTTTTTTACCTGAAGGTACTAATTTTCCCGATAATGACCGGCGTTCTATACATTATCCCGCTTACGGCTATTTGCCAACTGTACACACACAAATAAACTTCATACACTTTTATGAAGGCAGAAAGGTTTATTTAAAGGGGGGGTATTATGTAAAATTGACTTTTTCAAGCTTTATATCATGTTATTATGTCATTCCCTCATTAAACACATACCTGGAGTGTTGCCTTGGCTCATTCACATATTTTTGAGTAATCAGTAAAAACTTAGACGGCAGCCATTTTAGGTGTAGCTATGCCTCAGTCCTCCTAGGAACGCCCCCACCTCCTGGAGACGCCTCTGGACCTTTCGTCACCAGCCAAGCCACCAACCACTGCTCCTCAGCTCAGCAGAGCCCCCTCCCCGCACAGTAGTGTTGTTTAGATGCCACAGCAGTGTGCTGAAGGGGGCGTGTCGGAAAGCTTCTTAAAGAGACAGAGGCCTAATTCAAGACGTTCAGTACAGCCATTTTGAGAGAGCAATTTTATTCAAGGCAGTTATTTTAATTTACTGCATATACAGACCAACAGAAGGTTACGTCATCATTGTAGTATGCTATAGACTGGTGCTATGTGATTGAAAAAAGCATAATACCCCCTCTTTAATGATTTCCGCGGCAAATAGTTCCCAAACGTTTGCGTGTTGCTTGGCAATGTTTGTTGTGATTCCAGGCAGTGTGGCTAGGCTAGTAGCAGCACGGCTAGCTACTTATTGCTAGCCTAGCTACTTATTGCTAGCCTAGCTACTTAGTTTAAGGTGTAGTTGGAGAGGAGGAATGGTGGTGAATCTCTGGGTAAGTTGAAAGTCGGACTCCCGTTAACTTCACGAGCGATTCCCCCAACTTCTCAGAGATAGTGTCCGCTACTACTACTTGCGGAGTGATATGAAAGACCTGTATTACAAGCACGAACTCCGTTACCATTGGCAGCGGTCATTATTTTTTTCAGAGGTCTTCTATCAGAAAATAATGACCGGTAGAACGTTGGAAAATCGCATTCAAGTCAATGGAGCGTTCTACTTGCATTGTGAAGGGCCGTATAATAAGTGATTATAAAGTATACGTTGTTGTATGTTTCAGACCCCTACACCGATCCTGAACATGGAACTGTCGACCAAGAGAGTAAGTTTTTCATGTTAACTGAGCATTACTGCATGGCTCATTACAGACTGTATATTAGGAACGGACTAAGTGAGTGTTGCTTCCCCCACAGGGTTAGGCGCCGGCTATTTGAAGCTCATTCATGCTACCAAAATTGGAACAATGTGGAGCGTGTTAATACAAACACAAGTTTAACCCCCACTGTAACGGAGCGCATTTTCTCCAGTGTAGCTTTACCCAAACCTTAAAGCTTCTTGCAGCCTACGGGCCAGTGTAACGCCACATTTGAAAGCTAAGACCTACAAAACTCATCTGAGATTTTCCCTTGCTGTGATTGGGGTTTTGGGGTTTTTATCATCACTTTTTGTGGTCTTGTTTGTTAAGTTTTTTTGTAAACTTTGTTATTGCTTTTTTTGTCATTGTCATTAAGTTGTGTTTTTTTGTTTTTTTTACATTTTTAGTTGCTTTTTTGTTACACTTCCATCTTTGTTCACATCTCTTTTTTGCCGTTATTTTAATGCCTGGATGCCTGGGTAATAACTGGAGAAAATGTGCTTGGTTAAGGTGGGGGTTAAGAGGTTAATAATGACTGAAAGAAAGACAAAAAGTTTTAATGTAAAGTCCATTAGAGCAAGGAACTTCCATTTCCTTAGGGCTTCCGATATGAGTCCATTCTTAATTTTCAGTCTATGTTCATTACCTGTTCATAGACTTATTTACCAAACAAACAGACTTACGGTCAGATGTATCCTTATCTATTTATGATGCACACCTCCAACACAGTGCTCAGGGAGTCCAGCTCTCTCCCGATCATTTTAAAACCTTCATTTTGACATTGTCACATACAATTAATGCGACTTTAAAAAAAAATGGTTTCATGTTACTTAGTTTACATCCAAATGCAGTCCCAGGAGTTCAATTACATTTGCCTTTGTGCCCTTTAGCAACAGCTGTACGTGTCGAGCGAGCGTGGCCTGGTGCAGCTGGCGTTACAGAGGTGTGAGCTGTACGGAGACGGCTGCGCTGAGTGCTGCTTGGCCCGGGACCCTTACTGCTCCTGGGATGGACAGACCTGCTCCCGATACTTCCCCACCAGCAAGAGGTACACGACTCTAGCCCTGACCCCTGACTAAACAGAGGTGCTCCATAAGTCCATTGTTTGCCTGCTGCTCCGGCTCCATATTCCACATAGCTCCTTTATCTTTCCCCTGGTCCCGCCTGATCAAAGCCAGTGGTCTCTGATGTTATTTAGCCTCCAGGGTCCGTTTAAACCATTATCTGAAATGTGATATTGAGCATTACCAAGACTTCAAAATAAGCCTCTGATTGTGCCTTTAATCTAGTGTTTTAAGTGTTTTTGTTATTAGTAACAGAGAGTTACATCAAACCACTAAGATTGCTGGCGCATTCCATTAAAATTAACCAATGTACCAATTAGAAAATGTAAAATAATAGCGTTCATGTGGAAGTATTTGGACACTACAGTGTTAGATGCATTTACCAATAGTGACCTGACAGCTTGCGGAGTTATCCCACAACTCTTTTTGGTTTTAGCTAATGTTCGTTTAATGCTGTGTTCCAGGCGACTGGGAAAAACGCTTTGGAACGCCGCTCAAAGTGCTAATACGTGTTATACCGTGGTTGGATGGTATAACTGATTGGTTGGAGGGTGTAGGTTAAAAAGTGATATACTACACCTAGTCCGGCAACCATTAGATCACGTCCTATATCACTCCACTGCAGCTGTTTCCATAGTAACAATAAACAATTGAGCTAGAACTAGCTTCAGGTAAAACAGCTTAAAAAGTGAATTATACCATGGTCTGGGTGAATACTCGATTCTGATTGGCTGGAAGGTGTCCATTAAAAAGTGATAATGTACACCAGTTAAAAAAACAGTTAAATCACATTCTATATCACTCCACTGCAGCTGTTTCCATAGTAACGGTAAACAATTGAGCTGGAACTAGTTTCAGGTAAACCTGATTAAAAAGTGAAATAACTCCTGCCCAGGACTTAAAAAAATAAGCAAACAGGCCCCAATGAACAGTTTCAGTTTGCCGGACCATGGTATAAGGCTCCGAGGTGTCCATTATCAGAAATAACTGGCCTCCGCGGAGTCCAGTTATTTCTGATAATGGACACCTCGTCGTGCATTATCCCGTACATAACTCCTGCCCAGGACTTTAAAAAATAAAAAGCAACCGGCCCCAATAAACAGTTTCAGTGTGTGGGACCATGGTATAAGATATGAGATGATGCTCTACAATTATCAGAAATACAGGTGAATGGACTTCGCGTCGGATGGTTCACGCCTCCACATCGTCCATTTATTTCTAATAATGGACACCTTGTCCAGTATTATCACTTACTAAGCTCGGAGTGATTAAAATGCTCCGAGTTGAGATACGAGAAGTCAGCAATGGCGCCCCCAAGTGGAGAAGTGCAGCTAATTATAAAACTTTAACAAAACCACTGCAGCAGTGATGTGAACATCACTGTTGGTCACAGCTTATGATATAATGTTATTTAGTGTATGTTTAATTATATCTGGTGTCAAGGGACAGAAATGTTATAAATACACTGTTACCATGGAAATCCGTCTTGTTTGTGGGTACTAGCAAAGGTTTTCCATAGACTAACATTAGCTCAAAAAGTATAAAACATGGAGAATTACTAATAGTCTCCCCTAACATGGCGAATTTCCATGGTAACGAGTTGTTGAAATTAAATCCCAAACATCCAGAATCCAGAAACAAATATATGGTACAAAAAGTTTCAACAAAAACGTTCAGAAGGAGAATCTAAAATTGGCAAAAATTTAAACTGAAACACAATCTGGGATGTTTAGACGATATGACTGTCCATTAATACAGCCTACCGAACCAGTAGATCCGCAATCATATTGTACTTATAGTAAAATCACTTGTATAGAAATAAATCTATGTGTGTAATTTTTCCAAGTTCTTCAAAATGTAACTCATTACTGTCCTCTTCAAAGCGTTGGCGTGATGTCTCAAAGAAATGGCCTGCTGACAGCTCTAGACTATTTTGAAAACAATCACAGACATCCAATGTAGAAGTTCTAACGCGCTAATACCAAGGATTAGTTTGCAGATTAGACAAGGAGGTGAGAGAAAGTTGCTAATGGAGCAAAAATCAACAGTAAGAGGTCAAAGCGAAGCAGGAGAAGGCAGCTCTGTAATAACAGCGTGTATTTGGACAGCCTGCTCTTCGCTCTGCGTCCTCAGTCGTAAGGGCCTCATGTCCACGCGGTAACAGTTCTGAAGGAGGAGGGTAGAGAGCTTTATCTTAAGGCGTCCCGTTATCTGCTGCAGCTCATGAGTCATCGTCTGGAGTTAATTATGAAATATGTCGATTCTGAAAGTAAATTGTTTTTGTTTTTTCAAGAGAGGAATCTTCAAGTCTGAGTCAGTAAATCTTTCAGAGTTATCTCCTTAAAAAAATAAAAGAATTTTTGGTAATATTTAGCCATGGCCCGGGATAGGTTAAATGGTAAAATGGTAAATGGACCCAACGTATATAGCGCTTTTCTGCCTTTATCAGGGCCAAAGCGCTTTACAGTAAGGAACCAGTCACCCATTCACACTCTCATTCATACACTAATGTACGCAGACACTGGAGGCAAGTAGGGTGAAGTGTCTTGCCCAAGGACACAAGAGTAAGTTTGTGTCGCTGATTTTCATTACAACACCAAGGGCTGAACCTCACCATTGTACGTAGCCCAAATGCCAGTGTTTTACATTAGTATGACCAAGTGGGATGATCTGTCATCTAATTAAGAACATACTGAGTGTATTTCCCGCTTTTAGAGTACTTCAACAGGTGTTTATATTTATAATATTTCTCAAAATCATCTTGGTTCTGTGCTGGGGAGCCGGATTTGGCCCCCGGCCCTGACGTTGCCGACCCCTGGCTTTGGCCATAGCCGGGTGCTAGAAGTTTAATGCATTGTTCATTCACTCTCGGCTAAGTTTCCTCCAACATCAACCAAAAGCATGCACAATAGATTAATCTAAATTTTGTTGTTCAGTTGTATAATTGCAAAAAGGCGCTGTAAACCTTAACCATCCGTACTCCGTGGTGGTAGGCTTAGTTTATAGTTTAGTTTATTTATTTATTATAGCAGTGTTCTGCTCCACCCCAGGCTACATACAATACCGATCAAAAGTTTGGAAACACTTTTTATATCCCGGCTTTTCTTTATTTTCACCACTATTTACATTGTGCGATTCTCATTGGAGACATTAAACTATGAATGGACATTATGTAGGAAACAAAAAAGGATGAAATGACTCAAAATATGTTTTATATGTTAGATTCTTCAAAAGTGCGGCCCTTTATTCTTGGCATTTTTTCAATGAGCTTCATAACGCCATCACCTGAAATAGTTTTCAACAGTGCGTGGTGCCCGCCAACTCATTTTCACTGTTGACAAAGCAATGTTTCTTGCTCAAGGGCACAACTACAGTATTGAGTTTCGGAACAGATCAACCCAGCAGCTTCACTTTTACCGCCGACTGCCAAATGAAGTATTTCTCAAACACTGGGTCAATCGTGTTTTGTGCAAATGAAACGTACAGTCGTCAATGCATTACTCCCACAAACTCTGAACCCCTGTGTGTGTTTCAGGAGGGCTCGGAGACAGGATGTGAAATATGGAGACCCCTGGAGTCAGTGCCCCATCACAGACGACGGTACGGATTTCCTCTGTCATTAGTTTAAAGAACAAAAGCATGTATGTATATAGGCCAAATGTTTGGACACACTTTTTATGTATTGGCTTTTCTTTATTTTCAACATCATTAACACTCTATGATTCTTATTGAAGACGTTAAACTATGAATGAACACATGGGATTATGAAGGAAACAAAAACAGGTGAAATAACTCCAAATATGTCTTATATTCTAAATTCTTCAAAATTGCCACCCTTTATTCTTGGCATTTTCTCCACGAGCTTTTGGCCTGTACTGTATGTACTTGGATTAATAACCCATTCCGGAGCCTGGCTTCTGGACATGACTGTGCCACAGGTTTTTGTATGTTGCTGTTAAAAAGAGCTGCAAATCAATCAGACACAAGACAATGTTGTAGAAATTCTGGCAGAGGAAGGACATTTTTCAGATAGTCAAGGGTGGCCTCTAGAGGTTGTTTTTGTAACTGCACTTCTCTGTGTTAACCTCTTAACCCCCGCCTAAACCTAAGCGCATTTTCTTCAGTTAGGTCAACCTTACCCAAATCTAAAGGTTTCTTGACTAGAGAGCTATAGGCCAGTGTAACATCTAATTTGAAAGCTAAGACCAACTAAATGGATCTGATCTTTTTCCTTGCGTTGTCGTCACTTTTTTTAAACTTTTTTCTATCCCTTTTTTGTTTCTCTTCACTATTTTGATGCTTTTATTTCAAGAAGCATTTGGATTTGGGTAATGCCAAACTGGAGAAAATGTGCTCAGTTCAGGCAGGGGTTAAGAGGTTAAACTGGTATCATTGAGTAAAAATGAAATAAACAGCCTTTGTTTTTTTATATTTCAAAGTTTTCGATGTCAAACTATTGAGTCTGTTCTTCTTGTTCAGAGCTTGACTCGGTGGAGGTGAAGGAGGTTTACGCCGTTGAGGGAAACTCCACTTTCCTGGAGTGCGTCTCTCGCTCCCTTCAGGCTGAGCTCAAGTGGACCATACAGCTCACTGAAAGCCAGCCACCACTGCCTCAGGTTTGTGACTTCAATGACAAAATGGAAACTTTCCCGGTTTAGCTTTGGTTATCAGGGACAACAAAAGGCATAAATTAGCTATGACTCAAATACAGTTATAATGCTCATTTGAATCAAACATATTTTTCAATATTTTGGGAGTTTTAACACGCTGAGCTTGAGAAGATGGTGGGACCAAGACAGTATCTGCAGCACAGACAGACACACACACACACACACTAGCACTGCCCCGAAGTGTCGACCAATTTGCCCCAAAACACGAGCACTTTTGTCAGGAGGTAGGTTGGAGTAATTCCAGATGAAGAAAAGGGTGCCATAAATACTGAATTATTGAAATGTAGCGTTTAATAAATCAAGAAATGCAGTAATGTCCAACTGACCACAGGACAGCTTCAGCCACCAGGCTTTGAGGAAGCTGAACTCTCCCCTCCCTCCCTCTGCTGCTCCCTATTGTGTACATATGTATTATACACACTGAAGCAGGGGGTACTTTGTGTATGGTAACAACAATGGCCGCTGGCTGCTCTGCTTTACGACGATGACACTGGAGGCCGCCATTGCTGTAGTACCGCCATATAGCCGCTAGTCCCCCATTGGAATGCATTGCACTTTAGACACGTTAAAAACAACTTTAATGCCCGGTGCCTAATTTTTGGAACTGTCTACAGCTAGATATTCCTCCTGTGATTACGCTGGGTTAGACACAATCAGAGGCACCGGGCTGGTTATGGTAGGATACATTTTAGAAATCTCGTACTTAATGAGGGTCGGACTGTTAGCATTGGAGCTGCGCGAGCTACACATCACGCAAGGGCCGAGTCTACAGTGAAGATCCCGCCCTTATGCCCTTATTAGGAACATGCTTCGTCAGAGCTGGGAAGGAGGAGCCTGTAAATCCGCCATGATTTCCCCCTCGAACGTGGTCATTATGGTAAACGGGGAGGAGTGAGGAGGAGTTGTCTATTATTTGTACAGTCTATGGGTAAAAAACAAGGGATAAAACAACCCATAGAGGTTGTCCATTCTGGAAGAGCACAGGAGGGCCACTGGCTCTAGGGCCACCGGTCTGGCCTCTCAGTTTTCTCCGTAACCTCTTACGTTCCGCCTTAACCGAGCTTTACACAAATCTAACGGCTTAAAAGAAAAGCAACGAAAACGAGGATGAAAACGGAACAAAAATGTGCCGGAAAAGAGATGAAAACCCAACAACAAAGCAATGAAAAAGCGACAAAAAAGTGACAAAAACATGCCAAAAAGCCACACAAAAAAGTATTGAGTAAGAGGTTAAAATATGTCTTTGTGGAAGTGTGCATTTACACTAATTTGGGCCAGGCTGGTCAGAGTCCAGGGCCGTTTTTCAGTCCCAGTCCGCCCCTGGGTACAGCAATGGGTCCCAAAGTGGGGTCCGGAACCCCCTGGGGGCCTCAGAGGTACTGCACAGGGGGCCCCAAAGATTGTCAACAAAACAAGTAGTACATTTGAAAGCTAAGATCTACAAAACTGATCGCTATACGTTGGTGTCACTTTTTTTTTTTTTTTGCTTTTTATTGTGTTATTGTTGCTTTTCTGGCACATTTTTGTTGCTCTTTTGTTGCTTCTTTGTTTTGCAGTTTTACAATTTTTTTTTTCAAGAAGCTTTTAGATCTGGGTAACACCAGATTGGAGAAAAGGTGCTCGGTTCAGGTTAAGGGGGCCTGCAATGTCCTGGACTGTGGTGCAGCATTTAAACATTTCCATTCATAACTCTTTTGTCTCTTTTTTTCCAGACTGACAGCGAACGCTCCCTCCACCTGAAGCGCGGCCTGTTACTTACAAACCTACACCTGTCCGACAACGGCCTGTACGCCTGCTCCAGCATCGACCACTCCTACAAGCAAGTCCTGGCCAGATACCGGCTTCACGTCATCCCCCACCACAACCTCTACCCCTCCCATCACCACCACCGCACCCCTCCGATCCAGGGCAGGGTCGTCCCAGGTGGGGCGGCCGGCTTTCTGGGACAGGGCAATCCCAGTCGGCCCGTGCACGGACAGAGGAACTCCTGGCTCCCAACGTCCGTGAGGAACTACAACCACGTGGGTTTGTTCGGCACCAGCAGTTTGACCATGGAGGACTGCGAGCAGCTGTGGTACAGGGAGAAGAGGCGTCAACAGAAGCTGCGCACGCTAAAGCTGAAACAGGAAGGGCGGAAGGCGCGGGTGAGGAGGAACAACCCGCCCGACGTCCCACTCATGTCCTAGAGACGGGACGGGGGCGACCCATGGACTACGCAGGCATCGGAAAAGAGAAGAAATGCTAAGTTAATAGAGTGAAATGGGTAGTATGATGTAGGTGTGTCAATGTGTAAGTTTATGCGAGAGTTTGTAGATTCATTTTGTTTATAGTTTCCTCGTAGCTACATTTTAAAGTAGCCTTTCTCTCGATAATTAATTTCCTATAAAGATGAGTGTATGTAAAATGACAAACGGAGAAAAAAAACATTTCTCAGCAATATAATTCATTATGGGGAAAGCCAACAGGTTCACCTCTAGAGACTGGAGTAAAGCAATATCTATAGGAATTCTAATGGGGAAACTAGGGATGCACCGATCTGATACTGGTATCTGATATAGGAGCCGATACTGGAAAAAATACAGCTCAGTGATACTGAACCGATACCCGTTTTGGCTCCCACCATTTTAAAAACACAACTTTCACCAACTAAATCTCAGTGAATATGGGCCTTTTGAAGGGCTGAACCTGGAGAATTCAATCGCTGAGTTAGTATTTTAATCACAGCGCAAAACGTTACGGCTAGCAACAGTATGTATCGGAACCGAAAACGTTGGATCAGTGCATTTCTAGTGGAAACTTGCTGATTTTCTTTACCTTTATGGTTTTTCTGTGGAATTACAGGCCTTATATACATGAAACAAGTACTGCCACTAACTTTGAGGTCTCCTTATCTCATATTAGTATAAAAAGTAATGGGTTTGTTTGCCCACACCAGCACACTTGTTGAAAATCTAGATTGAATTGTAATTTTAGCCATAATTTGATTACAACATACTGTATGTTCTGTTTTCGGGCATAGTCCATCTAGATGTTTTTACATGTTGCTACTTAACACAAATTCTATTAAATCTCTTTTAATTGCTGTCGAACAAGGTTTTTTTTGGAGGAGATTTTTAAATGTTGTTTTGTTTTGTAGTATAATCTATCATGTCCGGACACGGCAGAATAACCACATACAGTTTTATAAACTAAATGGAGTTTTTACACATTCACCTTTTTACAGTTGAAATTACAAGACAAAACAGTCCTGTGGTTTTACTAATAGAATTATGATGCCCGCACAATGTATTAGTTTATGCTAGTAATGTGTACAAAGGAAAAGAAATACAAGGAGAGGCTTTAGATATAGATTTATTTTTTTTTAAAGTTGTTTTGCTACTTTTATTGTATGTCGAACATTGAAGGCTAGTGATACCAAACCATAGTTGAGCGCTAAATGCTGTTAGGTGTAGCATGTACTTACTACTAATCTGAGTGATCTTAATATTGAAGGGCCTGGTTTACACTGAACTAACCTTTTGGAGATTTTAACTTTGTAATAATGTTTCCCCCATCGCAAGCAAAATATGACATGCAACAGCAAAACTAAGGTGTCCAAAAATACTATACTACTCTACTAAAAGTAATATACACCCTTCAACTGTACTCTGTCTGTTACTGAGACTGAAAACAAACCAAAGATGTATATAGGTCTGTCACTAACCGAGCTAGAATATAGACAAAATACTTAACAACTACAGTGTTGCCTTTGTACTGACCTTTAACTGTATTTAAAATATTTTAATGTGTAGTTACTGTATGTTTTGAGTTGTGAAGCTGAAAAAGTCATGTAAAGCTTAGACATGCATATAATCTAAAGAACCTTTCTTGAACTATACTTTCATTTTCATTGTGTTAGTTTTTATTGTTTCTTAAAGTCTTATATTTTTTTATATTGTTTTCTTCTGACGGGCCATCATACAAGGGTAGATATTTCACACGTTCATTTCTGTTTTGTGAAAAACACTTTGCTTATCTTTGAAGTTATAGTCTGTAATATTTTTTATATGAATAAATCACAACTAGAAAGATTGCCAACGTTGTGTTCAGTTGTGTTTGGTGTCCGCTCAAAGAAATACATCACAATAAATACTCAATCATTACATTTGAGCTTTATATTGCACAACAGCAAAACTTTTAATGCTGACCTTTCTCCCCGTAAAATTAAACAAATATTTAAAATGCCTTATGCCATAGTTCATACAAACAATGCACATGTGCATCATATGATCTGCTCCTGTTTTTAATTCCTATTTAGTAGTAGACGTTACAACAAGCCTAGCCTATCCATCCATCCATTTTCTTCCACTTGTCCGTTGCCGGGTTGTGGGGGCAGCTGTTGGAGCTGCCCAAATCACATTGCACCAGCCCCTATGGCTCCTCCTGCAGGTGGTGGGTCCACAGAAGGAAGCCTAGCCTATATTTATATAATTATACACCATATTTATACATAAATATAACGCAAATCAATGTGAAAGTATTCTAAGTATTCAGAATACAACACTCTGGTTCAACAAAGTAATAGAATATGTTACAACATACATTTTAAGGCAAGTATACAGTAAACTAAATTACAAAGTACAAAGCAATCTCTCAAACAATGCATATGTGTTAGAGAAGAAACAATGGTGTCCAAGAGGATAGATGAAAGATAGGCAGGAGTCTTGATGTCTTATGCAAGAGAAGTTTATTTACCATCTGTCCGGGGCCTGGAGATATGAACTTGAGACATCGCGCCGTCTGCCTATGCTTCCACATTTTCATTTTCATTTTCATTTATTTCAGTTCGGTCATTTACAGATCATTCAAACAAATCATTCGAAACATAAAACACAATAAATGACCAGGTGCAGGCAGAAGCTAAAGCTTATTGTGCCTGCCCTTAACTTTAGAAATCATAAATGCAGCACATTAATGACAACATCTGTTCATAAAATTAACACATTAGTGGACCATTGTCCACACCAGAAGCAAGTCTGTTTAATTCATTTTCATTCCATTGAATATTTTTCCATTGTTATTCTCTTGTAAATATTTTTGAACTGAAAAGAGACGTGGCTTGTTTTAACTCATTGCAGCAACTATTCCATAATTTAACTCCTTTATTTGATAAACAGTGTTCTCTTAATGTAGAATGTACTTGTGGTTGATTAAATATACATAGTCCTCTGAGATTATAATTACTTTCTCGCTGGGTAAACAATATTTGCAAGCATTTAGGAATTTTATTATGTTTAACTTGGTAAATGAACTTTGCCGTGTACAAATCGACTAAGTCATAAAACTTCAAAATTTTTGATTGAAGAAACAGTGAATTACTTGGTGAATTGTAAGGTGCATAATTAATTAATCTGATAACCTTCTTTGATGAAGAGGCATTATTAACCTCAAAACCTACAGGGCCTGAGAGCCAAAGTTATAACTATCAGACTTAGATGGTACGAACACACAGCATGAACTAATGTGATAAATAGAGATTCAATTTTATCCTCTAACAATATACATTTTCTGTGTATCATCTTGGCTACTAACTCTCATGGGTAAAGTTTTTTTCTTATTATACACAAGTGTCTTTGAAGCATCATTCATTCATTCATTCAAGACTTTATTAAAGAAGCAAAAGCATGGTTCATAGAGTAATAAGTAGTTCTCAGATGTTTTTTGTTGCATAAAAGTAGCTCATTGGCAGAGGTGGGTAGAGAAGCCAAAATTGTTACTCAAGTAAGAGTGATATTACTCAAGTACATAAAAAATAAAGAAAGTACTTGGAGAAAATGTTACTTGAGTATTGTGAGTACTGAGTACTGAGTTTTGCCATAAATTGTGCAAAACAAAACATTAAATCATGTGGAATTTGTAATATTTCCAATCCATTTTTTTTTTACTCAAGTAATAGTAGGCAGTTATAATTTAACCTCTTATCTGAACCGAGTGCATTTTCTTCATTTCGGCTTTACCCAAATCTAAAAACTTCGGGACTGGAGAGCATCAGTGTAATGCTTCATTTGAAAGCTAAGACCTAAGACTGATCCTCACTTTTTGTTTCGTTGTCGCTGCATTTTGTTGTGTTTTTGTTGCATTTTTTGCCGTTTTTGTTGTTGTTGTCGCGTGTCTGTTGCATTTTCATTGTTTTATTTGTCACTTTTAGTCACGTTTTCGTCGCCTTTTCTGACGTTTTTCCATAGACCGTAAAAATTATATTTTCTCACTCTCGCTCTTTTGTAACTTGTTTTTTGTTTTTTTCCCCGTTGCTTTTAGTCACGTTTTCTTCTTATTTTTTTTTCACTTTTTGTGGCTTTCTTGGTTGCTTTTCTGACATGTTGTCGTCACGTTTTCGTCACGTTTTTATTGCGGTTCGTCACGTTTTCGTCACGTTTTTATTGCGGTTCGTCACGTTTTCGTCACACTTTCGTCACTTTTTGTGGCTTTTTTCGTCCCTTTTTCTGTTGTTTTTTCGTCCCTTTTTCTGTTGTTTTTTCGTCACGTTTTTGTCGCTCTTTTGTCACTTTTTTGTCGCGTTTCATCCTCGTTTTCGTTGCCATATTGACACTTTTTTCAAGAAGCTTTTATATTTGGGTAAAGTCTGCCTGGAGAAAATGCGCTCAGTTCAGGATAATTATAATAGATCCATGGTTCAGTTCGGGGCTAAGAGGTTCACTAAAGCACGATGAACCAGGACAGTTTGTCAGTTCGCGTTCGCTCCATTAGGTGGCGATCGTGAGCATCAGGATAAACAAGTGCCGCACAGTCCGCCACCAGCGAAGCAGAGAGGCACATTTGAACACGAGCTGCTGCATATGGGACTCTAGGCAAATCTGTTTTACTGTCATCACTGAAGGTAAGCTGTTTGACAAGATACACACAGGATTTCGGCGTTCTTCTGATGTAATGTCACATGTTTCCCATTGATTTTGTTGCTCATGAAGTTAGCCTCCACTGGCTAGCCGCTAAGCTACTTGACGTTGATGACAGAGTTAACTTGAGAAACAACGTAACGGCTTGTTGGATTGTTTGCCCACACACTACTGCCATCTTGTTTGATTGTGCTCGTTTTTTCTCCTATCGTGACTGTTTTTCTCGCTGGATTCTGTGGTTGGCTACAAAATGTTAACATTGTGCTTTATCAAACACAGAGGTGAAGTGATCTATGGCTGCTCCAACCTTACAACAGCCCAGTTTCTTACTGGTAAGTTTCCTCTTTGCTGACATGATTCTGCCTAGAAAAACATCCTATAGCGTTCGGGAAAATCCAGTTACCATGGAGATCCGCCATCTTTGCGGCTGTTGCATACATTTTCCATAGACTAACATTAGCTAAAAACAGTATAAAAGTGGAGAAATAAGCCGTGGAACAACTCCGTTAGCAGTTGAGCTACTACTGGTCAATACATCTACCTCACTGTGGTGTCCAAGTGTTTTAATGTGAACGATAACTCCAGTATTTTACCTTTTTAAAATCTCCATTCGTTTATTATTGCTCCTTAGCGGTATGACATCACATTCCCGAACCCTATTTGCTCAAGAAATGTATTAACTATTGCGTTTGTTTTTAGGCCAATCTGAAAGCAGACTCCACCACTAAACCTCTTCTGCATCGCTGCCAAGATCTGGTTAAAATCATTGATGAATATCCTGCCAAGGTACCTTTTCAGCTCCTGTTTATTTGATATATTGAGTGTTCTTTCCATCTGTTTTTTGTAACACAAACAGTGCATTCATCTGGACCGATGGAGCAGAGAGCATGTGTTTGTAACTAGCTGGTCAGTGTGCAAATGATACCGTTTGTCATTTGCAACTCAAATACTCTGGAGGCAATAAAACTCTCGGACAACAGCATAGGCCTAAAGCGTCATCATATTGGGATTCAGGGCAACTGTTTGCTTTGTCTGCCTTGAGATTTGCTGTAGAGCACTACATGTCTCTGGAGTATTTTGAGCTGGTGACATGTGTCAAGTTAAGGGAATCAAAAGTGATAGAAATGTGGTACACTCGGGTGTATTTAGCAGAGACAATTAGATTAAGTTTAGTTGCAGCTGTTGTTGCATGATCTCTCAGTTTGTAACTTGTGTGTAATATAGCTTTCTCTTTGCCAACCCAATGCATAATAACAGATACACATTTACGAGACACTTGTGAATTCTGAAATGATAGGTTTTCTTTTGGAGCATGTTGTAAAAGATTCAAAGCAGAACTCTAGTATCCCTCATACTCTATACTTCCCTCTGTAGGAGTTGCATTCTATCTTCCCATGGCTGGTGGAGACTGTGTTTGGCAGCCTGGACGGCATCATCTCTGGCTGGAACCTGCGGCTTCTTCACTCGAGGAGCCCTGAATACAATCTAGTACTGGACTTTTTAAACCCCAGGTCTGTTTTTTTTTTTATTCTGCCGTAAACTTGTATTTTATTGTATTGTCCTTTGTTTCTAACCTTGTGTTTACCTGCTACTTGTAGTGGACCAATGATGAAGCTGGTTTATAAACTTCAGGCAGAAGAGTACAAATATGAAGTACCAGTCAACTATCTCCCGGTAAGGCACTCTTGTGTTGTATAAAGTGACCTAAAGTAAATTGCTTACGGCTTTATGCCATGTACAAATATCTAAACAAAGAAAAAGCGAGTACCGCACAGCTCACGTTTGCTCCCAGTTTATTAATACTTGCACCAAAGTAACGTTTCGGGCGTCAAACCAGCCCTTCCTCAGACATGTCTGAGGAAGGGCTGGTTTGACGCCCGAAACGTTACTTTGGTGCAAGTATTAATAAACTGGGAGCAAACGTGAGCTGTGCGGTACTCGCTTTTCTTTGTTCATTTATCTTTTTGGTCCAGCACGCTCGTTCAGATACTTGGATGTGCGCGCCTGCTCTTTTTACATGTACAAATATCTAACCATTGAAATTTAAATGATCTGATAATTAGGAACATTCTGACGTGTTCCATTACTTTTAAGTAAAGGGAAAATGTTATATTTTTGTGCTGTTTGAGATCATGTTAAATGAGCTGCTTGGGAACACAAGTTCATTATTTCAGTTGTAGTTCATTACTTGCGAACTTTAAATGTAATGTTCTGGAAATCTTTTGTAAAAACATAAACATCCAATTAAATATTTTCATAGAAAAAAAAACTATTCATGATTCATTGAAAGCCTTATTCCTGATTTCAACATTGTATAATATTGTAATTGTTGGATGTCTAATGTGCGTCATGATATTCTATAGTTTAGATGTGTCTCTTTGCTTTCCTTTACAGGGCCCTATCAAAGCCTGCATCCAACAAGGAGTTCTCCCAGACTGTCCCCTCTTCCACAACAAGCTGCAGTTTCCGCTGTCCGGCCTCCTCACCCTCAACTTCAGTATCCTTCGCTGAATCGCTATGTTTGGAAATACGTGCATTATGTCTAATGTTTATAATTTGTAGTTGTTAAGTCAGTGAAAACCAGGGCCACTCAATTTGGTATCCGTGTTATTTAAAACATTATTTGCTTTTTCATCTGCACCTCAAATATATGACTCACTGTAGCAACTACAATATTACAGTTTTTGTAGAAATTCGATCTATGCTTCAATTTTAAGTGGGAAAAATTAGTGATTTGCAAAGATCATTTTGTCTACTTTTGTTTATCGCTCTAAAAACTTCACTTTTTACTGTGTTTTCTTCCTTAATGTTTGACAGATCCATTTGAATTCTATATGTTTAATCTTGCTTACTGTCTCCTGACGCCAAAGGTCAGTAGATGCATGTGACTTCGATCATCTTATGTGAGTTAAAATGTTACTTTAACACATTTTGTACCCCGTTTGTAGACCTATCCCCCGGGCCATCACGGGAACACTGCAGACACGGCCTACTTTGTGCTGGTGGACACTTACCTCAAATACTTTCTGCCCAGTGAAGGAAACGTTCCTCCTTCTCCTTTCTCTGACTCCAGGGGCTCCGTCACTGCCCCGTCTCCAAGGTATCTCACTCATTTTTCTTAGTACTCTCTTATTGATTCAACTTGAGGCGTGACTTTCCCGTTCCTGGCAGCCGCTCCTCCGGGATGTCTCTGTCTGGTTATGGAGTCCACAGTTCCAGTCTCCTCAAGCATCACATCTTTCACCAGCCCACAGTCAACGCAGACCCCGCCGCTCAGGAGATCTGGAGGACCGAGACTCTGCTGCAGGTCAAACACTCACCAAATGTTGCAACTGTCCTGAAGTTACAGCGTTACTGCCACGGCAGAACTTGTGACTTTCTATCATCTATAAAATTTGCTAAAAAAATCCCCACAAGCATCGCACGAGACCATAGCAGGCGACACGAGCTTAAGTAGTTAATCCCTGATCTCTGTAATGACGTATATAAAAACACTAGAACAAGACAGTGATTAAGTACAGGTAATTAATTATACATTTAAGTGCCAAGGTTCAATAAAGGTGTCCAAAGTGTATACACAACTGTATACAACGTGTAACAAAGGTGTGTAGCGTTTTAATGTCATTATTAATGCCTGAATAGTTAATTTTAAAGCCACAAGCGCCAAAAAAATGGCTGCGTATTTCATTTCTTAAGATTTGCAAAATTGTATCAATCAGAGGAAAGAGAATTGGACAAATCGGGAACCATGTGAGTAAAAGAGAAAATGTCAATGTTTGCCAAAGCTGTAGCGGAATATGTTTAACCTCTTCACCCCCACCTGAACCGAGCACATTATCTCCAGTTTGGCCTTAACCACATCTACAGGCTTCTTCTTGAAAAAAGTATCAAAATAGCGACAAAGCTAGAAGAAAACAAGGATGAAAACGCAACAAAAAGTGACCAAAAAGCCTAAAAAACAACAGTAAAGAAGCCACAAAAAAATCTACAAAAATGTGACACAAACTCCACCAAAAAATGAGATGAAAAAGAAAGTGAAAAACATGAGGAAAAAGATCAGTTTTGTAGGTCTTAGCTTTCAAATGAGGCGTTACACTGGCCTATAGTAACCTCTAGTCGTATACTCTAGGGGGGGGGTTAGAGGTGTCAATTATTGCCATTATTAATATTAATATAATAATATTATTATTTAATGTCATTATTTTCAGAGAAATGTAGATTTAATGCCAGTTTGAATCCAATTTAATGCTGGATGACATTTAAGGCCCAATTTAATGACTCTTAATGGTTTTTAAGGCCCAGTGGAAACCCTGTAATGTGTAACTACACATGAGCACAGGCTGTAATCTAAAGTGAGACCTTTATTACACCTTCTACCCCTTTGTAACACATACACCTACATGTTGTACACCTTTTATTACTCTTTGAACACAGTTACACATGGACCTTGTGGCCTGTAATCTAAAGTGTTACTACATTATCTAAATTACAGGCAGTCAGTGCATTGTATGAAGACATACAGACTTTACATACGTTCACTTTGTTTTGCTACAGTTTTTACTCTGTTAATTGACATATATCTACCTATCCAATTAGACGTGCTCTTGAAGCAACCTTTTTAAAGACCCTACATTCACATTCAAAGTTAGAATAGTTTTTCCCTGATTTCACCATTTTGACCAACCTGGTGTGTTCATTGTCCCTCCAGATGTTCGTGGAGGTTTGGCTTCATCATTACTCTTTGGAAATGTACCAGAAGCTTCAGTCTCCTCAGGTCAAGGTAAGTCCGGCTAGACTCCGACTGCGTTTCCCCTGTGCACCCCCTCACTCCACTGAACCTGCACTAAAGCAGACTGGCCTTGGCTGGACACCCCCCACCCCCGTCCACCCACCAGCACCTCCCACTGCACCTCCCACAGCACACGCTTATTATCTTCAGAAATCAAGGTTCTTCAGTTAATAGCTTTAGATGCTTTTAATATTTCATTTATTTAAACTCTGAACTGCCACAAAAAAGGACGCCTCCTGCCTTTAAATGGGCAAATAGGAAATATGCCTGCTGTTCAGCTTTGTCATTTTCCCAAAGAAGGCGAGAGTGAGATTGTCTGAATGAGCTAAAACGGATTTGTTTTGTTTAATCTGAATCACTTTTTTCACTATTAAAGCCAGATAAATCCCGGCAAAAATGCCCTTACCATCAGTGAAGAAAGAAATGAATTGATAAAATATCTGGTCAAACAGCCGATTTTAAAGGTGCACTATAAAACTTTTTATGTAAAAATAAAGTTATTAGTGCCTCAGTGATTAGGGCTGGGTATCATTAAACAATACCAGTCTGGTATTGAAAAAAATAGAATCGAAAGCAGGTATCGAAAAGAAATGTTAAATCGTTATATTCAAGTTTTGATGCTGTTGGTCATCAAAATGTAAAAGAAAAAAAAATGAAACACTTGTTGAAAAACAATAGCAAATTGGGAAAACGTGGAAAAACTCAAAGTGTGGGGGAAAATTTGGAAAAAAAATCTAAGGAAAATTGGGAAATAACACATAGACAAATTGGGGGAAATTTAGGGAAAATATGGGGGGAAATGGGTTAAAAATGTGGAGAACAAATTTGAGTGTTTTTTCTGCCTTTTTGTGGTTACAGGAAGTTTCTTGGTTGTTTCACCTCAAACAAAATAATGATACAAATGCAAAAGAAATGAAAGGGAAGGATAAGGAATACATTTACATTATTAATCTGTTTTATGGTAGATTCTGGTAGATTTTTTTCACTGGCGATTGAACCGTCTCCATAGTTACGCATACATTTCATGCCGAAAACCTGACATTATAATATTGCTGAACTTTGCAGTAAATATCCAAAAGAGGCTCTCGCTTATTTGCTCACTTAAATTCACTTGTCCTTTTTTTGGCATTGTAGTGAATGTGTCGCGTAGCTATAGCTTCTTTATTCAGCTCTGGACGTAGTTGATTCCAATGGTAGCTTTGATTTGCTTTAATTTAGTTACAAAACATTATCGCTATTTCCTGATACTCCATTCACACTGTAAGTAGCCACTAAAAGCAGTTGCTGTGTTGTACCCAATATTCAGATGAAGGAATACAATTTCAAGCTTGCGTGTTTTTAAATAAATTAAGTATTAATTTATTGCTTTACAGTGTGAATGGGAGTTGGGAAAGTACAGTCCGTATTTGAATCGTGGTACTTTGTGTTCAGTGCTTTAGTTTTTCCTTTTGTTTTTTCTGCATGTTCAAGTGTCGTCTTTGTGCATGTAAAACTCCAACATGAAGAAGGCGGCCATTTTGTTTAACTTAATGGTGGACTGGTTGTTCTTTCCTCTGCCTGATTTATAGCATGATTATTAACGACCTCCATTCTTTGTCCAGCATGTCAAGTGTTTTTTATAAATGTTTTAACATCATGTTTTGTGTTGTTTCACTGTGAACTTAAAGTGCAAAGTCATATTGGTTACTTTGAAAGAAAATGTGAAATTATCTTTTCCATTGGGCTAAATAATGTAATTTTGTTATTGACGAAATTGTGTTTGCAGAGTTTTCTGTGCCCCGGAAACTGTGCAGTTTTAAGTTCACTACAATTGTTTTAAAATGACATAGAGATGGGAATTATTTAAGTTTGTGTCTCGGCTAAAAACACATTATTAACTTTGCTCTGCTTCTGTATACTTTGTCCGATAATCATAAATTGCATTCTTCTCCAAGAAAAAGGTGAATCAGTTATTAAAAATCTTACTAGTATTCAAATTTAAGCTGTAGTGCTAGTTTCAGATGAATTCCCATCCCTAGAGCTGTGACAGATCCTACATCTGTCCCAACAATGAAAGTGTCTTGTTCCACAGTCACCGTTTTATTTTTGTCTCCTTCCTGTTGTCTGTTCTTTCCTCTTGAATATGTGGGTCATTTTCCGCTTATGCGCTCCATTCGGTGCCCTGTTTTTCCTGTTCTTATATTGACCTTCCTTGGACACTTTTCTTCCTCCGCCTCCTCTCCCTCACTGGTCCATCCACTGTCCCTCTCCTCCTCTGTCCCTCCTGGTGGTTTTGCGTGAACAGCTGGCCCTGCTGCAGTATCGCCTCAGTATGTCCAGCATGCCGTGCCAACCCCACGCCCCACCAGGTTCTGGGACCCTCCACACCTACCAAGTACTTTTACCTTTTCACTCACCCCCGCCCCTCTGGGGCCTCCTAGAGGTAAACTTAGTCTCTCTAAACGCACAAGGATACTTCTCAGTACTGCAAGTCATCAGAGCAATGCAGTCGAGCTGTTCACTGTCACTGCTGCATGTTTTATCTGCTCACAACCCCCGGTACAACTAATGTGTTGACTGTACATCTGGGTTTGGGACAAATTCTAATCAAATTCTAATTTAACTGTATGTGATGTCCTTGCTCTGTTTAATATTATTATAGTATTTTCAATTTATTTTAGTTTATTTGACAGGGACACAGTCCACATTAATGAACATTTCTGTGAATGTGTCAGTATTGGCTGCAGAGATGGTTTTCAGCTGTTGTCCCTGAGCAAGGTGTATCATAAAACATTTAGAAACATGTAAAAGTTGAGGCTACTCACACACACAGCCACTACTTGTCTAATCTCATATATTCATTAGGCCCGAGCGCCATCAGGGCTGGCGAAGGGGCTCTTGTAATTGTATAGAGCGCACAAACGAGCGCGAACGCCTCCTCTCGTCGTGCACGTGCACATGTATCAGAAACCAACATTGCGGACAACTGGAGCGCGAAGCGCTCCCCTCCCCTCAAACACTCACTAATGCGCTCTTGTTGTGCACGTCCCGTGCATATATATATATATATATATATATATATATATATAAAAATGCAAAAATCAACATTGTAATTGTACAGAGCCCATGGTACCCACGGAAGCGGGAACATTGTTTTCGTATGGGAATATTATTAGGCCCGAGCGGCCTGCCGTCGCAAGGGCCTATTGTAATCGCAACGCAGTGCGCGGAGCGCACTGTACGAAAACGGCGTGTAGCGCTGTCCCCCAGTCAACCGTAAACTCGGCGTGTAAAACAGTGACTGCCGCCCCCTCCGCTGCGTAACACAGTCAAAACAACAACATGGCAGCGTGGAGCGATTACAGAGATGAAGAATCTAATGATATGAATGACGTTTGTTACTTGAGTCGCTCATATTTGCGAGGAAAGAACTCAGGACAAGTTGTAGCACTGCCTTGCTAGCTAGCTAACTTTCCTAACTTTTAGCCTGGGGCTAACTAACAACACGTTGAAGAAAACCACGATAGAAACCCGTAAAGGCTAATAATATCCTCCTCGCCTGTTTTTTTTTTTTTTCTCACGTAAGTCTCTACACATATTTGTGTGTGTGTATCTGTGCGTCTGCCCCGGCCCCATGAACCAGGAAAGACGCGAAGGAAGGAAAAATAGGGAAATAGTGGATCCTTTGAAAACTACAATTAATTTGACTCGTGTCCCAAACGCGTTAACACTCACAGGTCTATTTCAGTCTCCTGACAATAAGCCCAATGCCCATCTCGGCTCGCCCGTTGCATTATGGGTAATGGAATGTCTTTTGGCTACCAAACAATAATGATAGTTAGCGTAAAGCAATGAAGAAAGCTCTGATTTGGAGCGTTTTAACCGCTGGAAAGTTGATGATTTAAAGCGTTTTTGTCGTCGCCATGGAGCCTGTTACAATATTACCTTAAAGTCTATTTTTACAACCGGAGCTGCGTACGGAGATAGTCAGAAACGAAACTGCCATTCATACGAAGAGATGCTTCAAAAGTGACGACCAGTCCTTGTTCATATAGTTGGAATAACTATGGAATAAATATGTCAGAAAAACATTTCTGACCCTTGAAGCGACTGTTGGACAAAGTCCAGGGTCTGAAACTGTGGCTTCATGTCGCCGATATTCACAACATTTAAACTGAAATGAGAAATACATAGAATCCCTCTTTTTTTTGTCAATAAGGAGGTGGACAGTAGACGAAATCTTTTTCTTAATTGTGACCAGAGAGATCCACATACACACATAGGCTATGCATCTAAATGTACTTTATTTTTATTTTTTTTACGAGTGATCTGATGGTACAACAGAGCTAATCGGTCGCTAATTTGACAGACGGAAATTTACCCACTATATTTAACATCAACACCATTTTGGAACTTTTCCCTGTGATTACAAGTCAAATTATTTAAAAAGTGAGGGTGTCTGTGTCGGGCTGAGCCCAGGTCCTGTCGTTCCCCTGTCCGCGATGGTCCGCTCCCGCTTACGGAGCCGCCGCCCTGACTTTTCCCTCGCTTTCAAGATATTGACAACTTACATATTTGCAAGAAATGTCACTTGAGACTTATAGTCTGTAAACCAATGCCCGTATGCCTTATAGTTCACGGTTATGGCTCAATATACTTCAGTGTTCACACGCTCCGCTACCTGAACTCGCTCACACATTTCAATGGCGGAGTGGTTTGTTTGGTAGCCAAAATTAGGAGCCTGATTGACTCACGCATGCGCAGTCGAGATGGGCATTGGGCTTATACACACAAGTAAACTGGTCAGAGGGAGGGAAACTTACAGGAGCATTTCACTGTGATGGAGATGAAGTTGCAAATATTGTAGCAATATTATTGTATCTTATCTTCTGTGTTCTTCCAGATAAAGGTAGAGATTTAGATGAATAAATAGAATAAAAAAGCTTTAAATTAATTTGCCTTATTGTCTAAAGGCTTTGATTTTGAAGAATTTTGTCAGTTGTAAATTATATCGCCAAATACATCGTTATTGTGTTATTTCTTTTTTATACAGTGATATACATTTTTGTTCATATCACCCCGCCGTAATGTTTAAATCAATAATGTCTCATATCTTTATGTACTAGTAATTCTATACAATAATAGGTCAGATACAGCAAGTCAAAAGACCAACTGGACCTTCTTTACCAGTTTGCACACATTTCTTTGAAGGATTGCAAAAATATCGTCTGAATATCGACATCGAGATATTGGGAAAAAAAACAGATATTCATTTTTGTCAATATGTCGTCCCCCTAGTTTGTGCCCGTCTCCTTCATACTTTGCCAAAGTGTGCTTCGTATTTTCACACTGTGTATGAAAAAGTTTTGGTTTTCTACTTTTTTCCCAGTAATTCATCGTAACATGGAAATGTCCCAGCTCTGAACGTGAGGTTTTTACTTTTACCGTTTCTATTTGAAACTTGTAGCAGACCTACCAGTGAATGCGGCGCATTTGTTGTAAATAAGGGGAAACACAGCTTTGGCGATGATTAAAATGCGGGGCTGTAAAGATGCGAGACCAGCTGGTGATTTGTAATCAACATTTTCAATTACCACCTAGGACCTTGTTATGAGTAAAAACAAACATATTTTTATAAATACGTCATTACATATTTATATATATTTTTTAATATTCTGAAGTCTATTGAGTGAGAAGTATCCTTGTGTGACTGTTATGTTCAGGAGTTTCTTCATTGGGTTTGGTGTGGCCATTTCTAAACCTTTGTGATTTAAATGCATGCTTTTAACATGTTTATGTGCTTTGTTGCCGTAGCTAATGTGATTACTTTTCTATTGCATGAGCCTAATCAAAATGTGCGATTACATTTGAAGCCAGCTCACTTTTCCAGTGCCTTTGAACCGCACAGGTGGCTGGCATTTTCCAAAAACTGTCATTCTGATTTATAGAAATGGAGCAACAATTTCTCAGTCAACAAAAAAAATTGTCATTAAAATAGCCTAAGTATTATAACAGTAGTTTAACCATATGTTCGATAACAGTTGAAGTCTTTTTAAAACCACACTTAAGTCTCTTTAGGAAAATGCAGATATCCACATTAAGGGACATTGTTGCTCCATAGAAACTTTTCCGAGCTTCTGGTGGGTTCTTGGCTGCTTGTTGGAATGGGAAGCTTGATCATCGCTGGCTGCTTGATCATTTAAGCCGTAGACGCACTCTCTGAACTGTACCCCGGGGGCGCTGTGTGGCTGGTCTCGTTCACAGGAGCCGTTCAGTCCCACAGAGGAGCACGTGCTGGTGGTGAGGCTCCTCGTCAAACATCTACACGCCTTCTCAAACAGCCTGAAGCCGGAGCAGCTGTCCGCCTCTGGATCCGCTCACTCGCACACCCACCCCAGCCCTCTGGAGGAGTTCAAAAGGTCCCGTATCAGACTTTGACGTTTTAACATAGGAGTACACTGCCATTGAAAAGTTTGGGGGTCACTTAAATTGTCCTTATTTTTGAAAGAAAAGCTCTGTCTTTTTCAATGAGGATAACATTAAAATAATCAGAAACACAGTCTAGACATTGTTAATGTGGTACGTGACTATTCTAGCTGTTCTTTTCTATAAGGGATTTAATGGAAAATTGTCTGGGTGAACTCTTACTTTTGAACGGTAGTGTACATCGATAGCTATGAAATCATTCTTGAGCAAGCTCATTTATTTCATTTTTTGTACATGTTGAATGTTGCAGGGTGGTGGTGCAGCGATTTGTTCAGCAGAAGCTTTATCTGTTTCTCCAGCACTGCTTTGGGCATTGGCCCCTAGATGCCTCATTTAGAGCTGTAAGTATTGTGCAACACAGATTTAAGACCATACTTTTCAAAGACATCGAAAATGCCAATCGATGTTTCATCTTTCCCTTATGGCAGCTTTAAATTAAAGGGACTATTTAAGAAAAAACATTTTTAAATGTCACAATTATGTATTTTCTACCGCTTACTTGCTCCAGCAATGTCCTAATGTGTAGAATGAGCCCAGACTTATTCACCACAACTGCCTCTAAAATCCTGTACTGTCACTTAAAAAAGTTGTTAATTCGGATCCGAATTGCCGTCATGCAGGAGCTTAGAGGGATTTTTCAGGATTTTTGAAATAGGGCCTCATTTCCTTGTTATCCAGAGTGGTGGTGTTTAGTGGCGCTAGGCTGGCGCATTTCTACGGTAACAGTTAGCCTGCATTAAAAACAGTCTGACCCACTCCACAGTGCACCTGAGACAAATCACTTATAACACCAGACTAACGATACAAATGTTATTATTATTATTATTATTATTATTATTATTATTATTATTATTATTTAGTTATTTTAAATGCAAAATGGCTAAAATGATTCTATCGACACAGACATTTATATGGTTAGTCTGGCGTTATAAGTGATTTACCTCAGGTGCACTGTGGAGTGGGTCAGACTGTTTTTAATGCAGGCTAACTGATACCGTAGAACTGCACTAGCCTAGCGCCACTAAACTCTTCAAATATATGCATGAATTTAAAAAAAATGTCTCCAGAAATCAACAACACTGGATAACTAGGAAATGTCAATCCTGAAATATCCCTTCAGTATAGAAACTGCAGTTACGCATAAGACCTGAGGTGGCAGTAGTGAGTATAAAAATGGTGCATTATGGAACTTTTTATTTGGGGGGGGAAAAAAGTTTTCATATTGCATATTTGACCATTTGTGACCCAGCAGCTGCATGATCGGTTAGTCTGGCAACTTTATTTTCCATCACAGTGGCCTCTATGATTATTAAGATCAATTATTTTTAGAGTTTTCACTGCTGATGGACCCTCTCTCCATCTCTCCAGAAAACAAAACAATTGATCGAGGTCACCGTGATCGAAAGTAAAGGCGCAATGCAAAAAAAAAAAAAACACCCATACAGCCACCGGATTACAAAAGGTCAATTATGCACAAATATCAATTTTTGTGTTTTTGTTTTTCGCATAAAAAGTTCCATAATGCACCTTTTAAAATAACATCTAGAATGATACCAATCTAATTCACTTCAATACTTTAAAGTTTAAACCATGTCCAAATGTCCATTTTGGAGGTACTTTTAACTAAGGGCCATCCTCTTCCTCACACACTCTTGCTCTTAAACACATTAAGGAAAATACTGATAAAAGACGATCATATCATTACTGTATGACTTTCATAGTTATCGATATTAAAGAGTGAGTGTCGCTTAGATTTTGGAGACTTGGCTGAGTTTCATACAGCCATGGAGATATACCGGAGAGAAGGCCACGGCTCCACCGGACCAGAACAGGACGGTGCCCGAGAAATGGTGAGTCGTCGTCATTGTGGAATATGAAGCTTTTTACATTTAAGTTACAGTTGTATCCCTGCATTTATGTTGTGTCTTTCAGGGAGGCGTTTGTCCAGGAGAACCTGTTGGTTTACACAAAGCTTTTCCAAGTGTTTCTGAACCGAGCTGTCAGGACCGACCTTGTCAATGCCAAAAACGCTCTGATGATTTTTAGAGTGGCCAAAGTCTTCTCTCAACCCAATCTTCCAGAGATGATCCAGAAAGGTACCCATTAGGGCTGAATGATTTTGGAAAATAATCTAATTGCGATTTTTTTTTTTCCTTCAATATTGCGATTGTGATTAAATATGCGATTGTTGCAAGGTCGTCTTCTCATGTATTTTTCACCTAACACAAGCAATAAAACAGTCTGTTTCATAATAAACAATATTAGATTAATTTGAAGTGAAAATTGCAACAATAAAGCAAACAAAATTGTTGCCTGACCTATTCAAAATGTATGAACATGTGGACTGCACTTCTTAAAAACTGTCTGAACTTAACAGTACAGTCTATAAATAAAAGATAAGTTATATATAGATAAAAAGATAAAACTCACTGATCCATCACCCACACTAAAGTGCAGGAAAAGTAAGAACAAACGCCTGCTTTAACTAGTTGAAAACGTTTTAGGAAATCAAACTCCCAATTAATAAATAAACTATTTATTATTTATTATTTCGGCCAATCAAATCCCGGTCTGAGCTGCGACTCGTAGTTGCTTCAGATGTGCGTTATTGATGGACATGGAGAGGCCAGATGGAGCACACGCCAAAACACACTGGAATGAGGAGCAGCATTTTGGTTTTGGGATTTAACTTTGGACAATATAAAGAAAGAGAAGAACATTGACGCAAGGAGACGGCGACATGAGGTGCCAAACACAGACACTTTACTTTCTCTTTGACTCGCAGCCATTTAGTGACATTTCAGCTTAAACAGCACATTTCCTCAGCAAAATAAGAGCGTGTAGTAGCAGCGAGAGAATGGCGTGATGAGCGCTGCGGCTAATGCAATGCTAACAGTGACTGCATGATAAACGCTGATATTTTCACTGTACATCCACAATCTAGCGCGCACCTTAACTAGACTGAGACGTAAACAAAAGCACGCGGCGGAGCGGACTTTGCTGCCATATCTCGCTGCTCCATTCACTTCCAAAATCGCGTGCCCTGCGATTACGAAATCGCGTTGTGTAATATCGCGATAAAATTGCAAATGCAATTAATCGTTCAGCCTAGTACCCATATATCATATTCACTCTAATAATACTTTTGACAATTAAGACCAGAGTGAGTAAAAGTGAGTAATCGTAACTTAGGCTGAACGATATTGAAGTAGCGATATGTGTGTGCAATATCGCAATAACGATATCATTGCGATATCAAAACAAGACTAACATTGAACTAAAGTTGGACATGTTTAATCTCTTAACCCCCACCTGAACTGAGCACATTTTCTCGAGTTCAGCTTTACCCAAATCTAAAAGCTTCTTGAGTGTCAAAATAGCAACAAAAACAAGGATGAAAAACATAACCAAAAGAGTGACAAAAAAAGCCACAAAAAAGTGACAAAAATGCGATAAAAAAACAGGCGTAAACACGACAAATAAGCATCAAATACCAACTAATGAAAAAGCAACAAAAACACACACAAAAAATGACAAATACGACAAAATGCTTAATTTTTTTTTTTAAAGAAAAAGTGGCAACAAAAAAGATATGATCAGTTGTGTGGGTCTTTCAAATGAGGCGTTACTCTGGCCTCTAGTCTGTGAGCTCCAGTTTAGAAGCTTTTAGATTTGGGTAAAGCCAAACTGGAGAAAATGTGCTCGATTAAAGCGCGGGTAAGAGGTTAACTGAACTTTTACACATGTTTAAGTTCTGTTCATTGTTTGTTTTTGGCTGAGTTTGCAACTAAATGTTGCTATAGTGATGTTGCGATATTGTGGCTTTTTGTGATCCGAATATTGCATCACCTGATATCGCGATACGATATTTTTTGCAATATATTGTGCAGCCCTAATCGCAACTTTAATCAATATCTTTAATAGATCCGTCTATTTTTCCCCAGGTGAGCAATTGTTTCTGGAGCCTGAGCACGTCCTGCACCACAGACAGCCTCGTGGATACCTCTCCCCAAGTCAGGGAGGCAGTTACTTGTCCCCACGACAGCGAACGGTAACAGACACTGTCTTCAAGGTGAAGAGCCACGTCTACTCCATAGAGGGTCAGGACTGTCAGTACAAGCAGATGTTTGGGACTGAACTCAGAGCAGCAGTAAGTAACGTCATGGTAACCAAAATTGTACATAAAATACACAGTTATGCGTAAGAATAATAATGCTCTAAAAGGATGATTTTTGGACTAAATCTAATGTGCCGCGTTACAGGTAATGAAGTTGATCCAGCAGATTGCGCAGGCCAGACAGACAGCCAAAAGAATTTCCGACCACTCCAGTGAGATTGCAGCCAACAACTCCTTCATGTCCTGGTTTGGCCTGGGTACCCAAGATCAGAACCACACCTTCAACGGGACAGAAGCAGAGGAGAGTGGAGAGTGTCTGAAAAAGACCCACGACCTCCTGGACAAGGCTTTGGAGTTCCTCTGCCAGATATTTAAGGTCAGTCATTTTGTGGCAAGCCATGTTTCAATATGTTTGCTTTAGCTTGTGAAAAATATAAATGCCTTTACTTTGAGTTGGCTCGCCTCCTCAGACCCTCTGCTCTGACTATATTTAGCCAAATATACATACATTTAAATACATCTTCTTTAAAATGCATTATTTTTCTTAACCCACTACCCAAATAGTATCATCAGATGATCATTAGCATGTTGTTTACCATTATTTATTTGTGTATTCAAGTTTTTCAATTGTGTACTTGCATGTGACAATCATCTGTTTTTAATATGTACTGTATTTGAATAAAACTAGTTTGTTAATTGCACATAATAATAAAAGAGCGCAAATGGGTTTTAAGGCCAGAGACTCATGCTGACAATTTTGACACTCATCCACTCATTTCATGGTAAAAACTGCCTTTTTCCGCTGCATTAATGTAACTTACATTGATAAAGAAATGTGATTTATAATTTAGCCTTGCCATTTCCATTTTTTGTTGCCTTCTTGATACCAACTAAACTATACTATACTACAAGTTAAGCTAAGCTGGTTAAGGCCCTGGTTGGTACTTGGATGGGAGACCGCTGGGTAACACCAGGAAGTCTGGGTGAAAGTTATGTGTAAGTGGTTGGGGTGGTCGGAGGGGCCAATATCACGCAGCTTCACTTCTGTCAGTCTGCCTCACGTTAGCTTTGGCTACATACGTAGCTTACCATCACCTGGTATGGTGTGAATGATGAATACACGAATTTGCAAAGCGAATAATGCATTATTAAAGGTGAAAATGTTATGTCACAATGTGCAGTTGAACCAAGGACAGCTGACGCAGTTGATCTCAAACATGGGTTCTTCTGAGGACGACGCCAACGGCAGACAGCTGCCAGACTGTGTTCAAGGACAGAGCGGACTCATCCTGACCGACCTGGGACGAATGCAGGTTAGAGAAGCCTCGTCTTTCGTGTAGAATGAAAATGTTGGTTTTGTGCTGAAAATCTGCTTTTTTTGTTTTAAAACATTATGTCTCTGTCTTTTGCAGATCATAAATGGCCTGCGTAGATTTGACATCCAGTATCAGGGAGACCCAGAGCTGCAGCCCATCAGGAGTTATGAAAACGCAGCACTGGTCCGCCTTTTCTATAGGATTTCCACAGCCATCAATGAGAGGGTGTGTGCACTCTCTGTGCCGCCTTATTGCAGTTATTTCTTTATATTTTCAACAGTATCACCTTTGTTCTATCCATTAGAACTCGTTTACATAAGAAAACGAATACAAAGGCAACAAAATAGTTTCATACTTTCTTTTTCGTTTTCTTTCTGCAGTTTGGCCCCCGCATGAACGTCCTCTGCTCACGATCAGACTTCCTGGGTCGCATGGGACGCCACTACTTGACCAATCCTGAAACTTTTACGAGGCTAAGGCACAGTCCGGTCACCCAGCGGACGATGGAGAGGCCGCGTCATCCGAGAATCAGCCTACGACCCCTGGCTAGCTACAGAACTCTGCTGATTCTCCTGCTGCTGTACATGATCGGGGCTCTGCTCTCGTTCGGACCGGTTTCCAGCACGTTGCTCATCATCAGCGGGGCCTTTCTGTACGGACTCTTCATGACTCTGTTTGGAGACAAAATAAAAACTCACTAAAGCCAGAGAAGATATTGCGTATTAGCGCTGCCCAATAAGATTATTTTGATATAAACTATTTTGGTGTGGTACGCATCTGCTTAAGAATTTCAACGTTTTATATTTGGTCACATTTTTTGGGTAAGATTCTATAGTTGTATGCCTATATTCTCTTCTGATCAGTTTATAATTGTCTTCTGGCAAAATTAAACATACATTGTAAAGGGGCGCTTTAGACAGTGTTGAATATTGATGCATCGTACAAAAGAACAGTGGTTTTGTGAAATAGCCTATACAGGTATGTAGAATCTGCTGGCAGCTTTTTTTGATTTTTGACTTGCTTCGTATTTTTATAGCTCACCTGGTCTTGTAAATAAGAACGTTTTTTCATGTAAAACAAACTTGAAGTGCTTATGGTTAAAAAAAAAAGCTTAATAAACTAATTGCACTTGTTTTTAATCTTTGTTACTCATTCATGACTGGCTTTTATGTATGGGAGTGTATAGGTTTTTAACTATTGGCCGGTTATCTATTAAAATGTTGATATTTATTGATCCTGAATCAAATTGTGCTGCAGCCTTTTGCTCACACGAGTAAAATAATGATAAAACATCTATGTGACGAATTAATAAATTCAATTCAACGTGGCTGACATCTGTTTACCCAATTAAACTAATAGATATAAAGCATTAAACTAACAGAGTTGCCTTTCTATGGCTAAAATAGTGGCTTTTGTTCAGGCTGGCATTTTAACAGTTGCTATACTACGTTTTGGGCTCTGAGAGGTATTACACCCATTTTTGCCTTGTGTCCCTGGATTGCAGTAGAAAAAAACTCTACAGCAATCACTCTACAGGGGGGAGTGTAGTCAAAAAATTATTCTCCTGGTGACCAAGAGTATGTGAAGGAAGTTGTGTCATGGCGAGCGCCAAAGTGTGGCAACTGAGGGGTTACAGACTATAAATTATAGTTATAATAATTTGTATAGACTTTCCAACAACGCCACCCCAGACTTCCTGGAGAAATAAAGTATTACAGCTTTGGCACGTAATACTTTATTTCTAGCTGTGATTAGAGGGGAGGAGCCGGGCCAACCCCAACTCCTCCCAACTGGTCTTTATCTACGCTGCGTGATGAGCGTGACTTTTTCACTGACGAAGCCTTTTGGATGAGAGGCGAAACGTTTGGAGACCTCAACTACCGAGTACAGAAGATGACTCAAGTACCTTCATTGAACTTAGGCACGTAAGTGAGTATATTGAGAGTTCAAGGCACCGGTTCCATTTAGTTTACAAAACCTTTATTTTGCATTTGTAGAAAACATTTCATGTATTTCAACACATTTCATTGTTAATTTAATTTACAATTGTTGATTCTTAAAATCCCTTTTTGGTTTAAAAAAAAACGCTGTTAACAGTCGTTAAAATAAAGTTCTGTTATTTAAAACCACCTGCCAGCCTGGCAAACAAAGCCCAGGGCACGTGGCGGGCGCACAAACGACCTGGACCGCGGCGCTACCTCCAGGCACTGGGGCCCAGAGAGACCGCAGGAGTGTCCGTTTTGGAGACGCACGGCGCGGAGCGCAAACGAGCACAGAGCAAAACAGGACAAAATTCCCAGGTAACAATTTTTGTTTTTAGAACGTTCTGGAACGTTTTTTCCAAGTTCTGGGAACGTTGCGTAGATGTTATTTTTGGTTGTTTGGTGGAAAGTTTTCTGAACGTCTATACGTTATTTTTCTGCATAAAAAAAACGGAAACGTTTTACTAACGTTATATTTTGGTTATTTTAACGTTACCCTAACCTTGATTTGCTGCAACCTTAGAAAACCTCTAACGTTTAAAATTGGTTATTTTAACTTTCTCCTAACGATTGGTAATTTGCAAAAAGCAGACAGACCATTGTCTACGCCACTGGACTGTTGGCCAAGGCCATGAGGAGCCAGGAAGTCGTGGCCCGGTACAGAGAGCAGAACGCTCAACTGGCATGGATCTAATATAATAAAGAGCATGTTCGTCATTACTTTAACAATACTTAGTTACTAGTGCCTGAACAATACTCTTTTTCAATACCTACACTGTTTGTCCTCTAAAACCATAAAATAGAACAATAACTGTATTATTCTCTACAACGCGATTTCTTTTAATTTTGTATCATTTATTTGAGCTGAAACATTTAACGTAACGTTTTTCACTGCCGTCTCAGGACCCTCCAAACATTCAAAGCTTGCCATTTAATTTGGTTCAGAAAAATTGTTTTCTGTACCAGGTTTTGATTTATTTTGTACCAAACAGGTTTTGTGTAACGGCCTCCAGTCCTAATTGTGTCTCTATGACTCTGAAAGAAAATGTTGAATTAAAGCGTAGAAAATGTTGGCCTAGACCTTGTCCCACACATAGCAGGGCATTTATAAATCCACCCTCTGTCTACAAAAAAAAAAACTCGAGTCCAATCTCTCCACAACTTTCTGCACAGCACATGCATTATTTTTTGGCAGGTGTATAAACAGGGGTCCCAAATGCACCATTATAGCTTTACAGACCTAACAATTGTGAGACATTTACCTTGATAAAGAAAATGTATTATACCGTTTTTTTTATAATCTTCCGTCTGATAAATAGTACAGCGGCCGAGCAACTTTCTTGACCGCACTGACCGGTGATCACTGACAGTAGACGGTCTTTGCACGTAATAACTCCAGGACCGTGACATTCGTCTCACCGTTTCCTCCAGCAGATCCTCAACCCTGATAGCACTTCTCTGGCCTTGTCAGATGACCAGGTGTTTCAAATCGACAAACAACCAAGAGCACCGTCGTGGGTCTGTGCAGGTACGACTCCGTTCATCACAGCCTCTTGACTGACCATGATTTTATTTATTTATTTATTTATTTTAATGATGCTCAAACTAAATTTAGTGCATGTGACGGGTCGTTAGGGCTGTGCAGTTGAAATTTAATCCATTTAGCTGAGGTTAGTAGTAGGTACTTGAAAAGTCTAAGTAAGTAAGTACTTTACTTGTCATTGTACAACAAAACTACATTCAGATGTTGTGTTAGTCCTGAGCCACTGCAACTGAGCCGCACTGCCACATGGTTCAACCTGACCAGCGTGTTTTGGAGGTCGGGGAAACTATAGCACCCAGAGGAAACTTGGCTCAGACTCCTCTGATTCTCTGAATCGGTGCAGCGCCTTCTGGGTTTGTCCCTGTTTCAGAGCATGGTGTCCTGCACTGGTCAGCTCCACCTCCTCCTGCGCAGCTTCCTCCGCTCCATAACAGTCTTTCACCATCTTCTGGAAAGAGCGTAGCAGACGAATATAATCCGTCTTATTCTCCGGTGAACAAACATTAAGGTTAAGGTGCTTTATCCAATCCACTTTATTTATAACGCACTATTAAAACAACAAACTTGACCAAAGTGCCGCACAAAAAGGACAATAAATACAATCATAAATACACATAAACAGCGGCATAAGACGACAATTTGAACAGTAAAAGTCAACTTCCAGACTAGCTAAATGCCAAAGAGAACATACGCGTCTTAAGGCGTGATTTAAATACAGGAAGGGAGTCGGCCTGTCTAATACACAGAGGCTCATTCCATATTGGTCATTATACAACAACTGCACCACGAAATTTGTCCTCTGCATTTGACCCATCCTTCGATGCCACCCGTAAGGAGCAGTGGGCGACGGCTGTGCAGCACCCGGGCACCCATCTCCAGATGTGGAGCCAGGCTCATGGTCAGAATCACCTGGCTGGAGGATTCACCTATTGTACATGTTTTTAGTGGTAGGGGAAACTTGAGTACCTGGAGGAAACATATGCATAGCTTTACCACTATAAAGCTATGTTTATTTTATTTTTTATTTGAAGCCATAAAATCTAACAGAAAATTTAGACAACTCAATATGTAAGGGATAATGCATGACGAGGTGTCCATTATCAGAAATAAGAGTGCATTATCCCGCTTATACCATGGTTCGGCTAACTGAAACTGTTCATTGGGGCCTGTTTACTTATTTTTTTAAATCCTGGGTAGGAGTTATTTCACTTTTTAATCAGTTTTTCCAGCTCAATTGTTTACCATTACTATGGAAACAGCTGCAGTGGAGTGATAGAACGTGATTTAACTGTTATTTAACTGTTTCCGGGCTAGGTGTACATTACCACTTTTTATCACCCTCCAGTCAATCAGAATCGAGTATACACCCAGACCATGGTATAAGAGGGACATAAAGGATTTGATTTTGCTATATTGCCCAACTCTTTTTTGAAACCACCTTCTTCTGCTAAGACACTGAAGGGGCATCAAGAGCCCATCACACCTGTAGCACAGTGGAGGCGCTACAGGAAACAAAAGAAAGGACAAACGAGGAGGTATCCGGGCAAGACTCACAGCTAATCCGCACATGCCTTTCTATTGTTCTGGCTAATGGACATTGGACTGGAGAATATAACAGATGAACTGCTAAGCTCTTCCCAGAAGATGGTGAAAGACTGTTGTGGAGCGGAGGGAGCTGCGCAGGAGGAAGAGGAAGAAGGAGGAGCTGACCAGTGCAGGACACCATGCTCTGAAACAGGGACAAACCCAGGAGGTAGTGCACCGTTTCAGAGGAGTGCTGAAGGCAGCCAGCCAGGTTTCCTCCGGCTGCTACGGTTTCCCCGACCTCCAAAAACACACTGCTCAAGTTGGCCCACAGTGGTGGCGCGGCTCAGTCGCAGCGGCTCAAGACTAACACCTGAACACTATTTCATTGTACGCTTGTACAATGACAAAAAAAGCACGCACTTACTTAAAAACAATAGTGACTTAGGAACTGACTGGCTCTTGGCCCACTAGTACAGGCAATGGTTATGGAAATTATGTCTTTTAGTATGTAGGTAAGTTCATGCCTATGCCCATGTCCAATGAGTCTGTCGCAATAAACACCACAGAAATGTCAAACCAGGGAAACCTTGGTAAAGGTTTTAGCTAAATCTTTAATATTTTATGATTGTGTTATTTGTAATATGTCCTGATTAAATCAGTCGCCTAACGTGTCATGTGAATGTGTAGATCAGCATGTCCATGTTCTAAATCAAAACGTGTCTCACAATGTTTTCTGTCAATTTGTTATGCGATCTACGTATGTGATGTATATGTGTGAAGAAAATGAACAAAAATAGGATGCCCCAGGGCCGTGTTCAGACCGAACGCCTCCTGGGCGTCAAAGACGCGCCTCAAGTCCGTAGTTGGACGCTTGTGCTTACTGAAGTCAGACGCTTGTCACAAATGTCACAGAGCGTCAAGACGCCCTGGCTGCGCGTCAACTCAGAGTCTGTTCGTAGCCATCTTGGAAACAGCTCGTGCCTGAAAACTACAGTTGTTCGGAGGCTAACTACTGTAGTCTCCTTCTTTGCTCCTGCCATGTCCTATGGATCTTTAACTATTCCCCCATGGTCTACGCAGGATCTCCCCAGTATTTAAGCTCATATCCAGCCCATACGGTTGAAGGGACATTGGTGGCAAGTGGCTATAAGCTAGGTTAGCCCGGTTAGCTTTTTGCGATCGCATACAGCTCATTGTTGATTAAAAAAAAAGTGTGTGCAAGATCAAGCGATTTTTGAAAGAAAACCATAAGAAGTCCCGTTTTCTGTTTGCTAGAAGCCACCGCGTGGCCTCCATGTGGCTTCTAGCAAACAGAAAACGGTATTTCTTATGGTTTTCTTTTAAAATGCCACTCTGCCATAAGGCCAGATTTGTGCAGTGTACGACTAATAGTTGTCCTGTGTACAGTTTCCCCCACCTGAGCTGTAGCTCTCTGCAGTTCATCCAGGGTCATCATAGGCTTCTTGGTAACAGCTCTGGTCAGTGCGGTCCTTGTTCGGTCAGTAAGTTTAGGAGAACAGCCGGGTCTTGGTAGGTTTGCAGTGATGCCACACTCTTTCTATTCCTGGATGATGTATTTAACTGTACTTTGAGAGATGTTCAAAGCTTTGGAAATGTTTTATAACCTAACCCAGCTGTATACTTCTCAATAACTTTATCTCGGACCTGTGTTATTGGACTTCATGATGCTGTCTGTGCTTTAAACTGACCTCTGAGACTCTCACAGAGCAGGTGCATTTATACGGAGACTTGCTTACACACAGGTGGATTCTATTTATCATCATTAGTTAATTATGTCAACATTGGATCATTCAGAGATCCTCACTGAACTTCTGGAGAGAGTTTGCTGCACTGAAAGTAAAGGGGCTGAATAATTTTGCACGCCCAATTTTTCAGTTTTTTATTTGTTAAAAGAGTTTGAAATATCCAATAAATTTCGTCCCACTTCACGATTGTGTCCCACTTGTTGTTGATTCTTCACAAAAATTACAGTTTTATATATTTATGTTTGATGCCTGAAATGTGGCAAAAGGTCAAAAAGTTCAAGGGGCCGAATACTTTCGCAAGGCACTGTATGTAATAATAACTAAAGTGAACGCTGTTGGGCAGGTTTTTGTCTTCTGCTGTGTCATGGAGTGATGTCCATTACATGGGGGGAAAAGGGTTGTGGCGCAGACATACACATTTTTAGAGTGTTTTATTGATGAATTGTAATGTTGCTTTGTTCTCTCTGTAGGTGTTCCGGCCAAAAGAGTCCCCAGAGAGCCGGAGCACCTACGGAGGGTTCCGGGTTCATCCACTCTGCCAGAACGGGAGGGGTGTCCTGGATTTTTTAGCTTTATTAAACATAGTATATTTTTAAATTAGGAACTCACCGAGTTAATAAAGATTATATTGTTGTACTGTAGTAATTCTCACTGTTTTATCAAGATAATTGGAATGTCTGTAATGTATATTTGTACTTAATGGTATGTTCCAATTATGACCACCTGCTATAAAAGCGGCCTACTCACTCTGCCTTGTGTGGGAGCTGTGTGGCATGTGGTCAGGCAGGGTTTTAAACTCTTTTTGTTTTTTTGGAAATTTTGATAATAAACAGTACTTGGGTCTGCACCGAAAAACGCATCAGCTCTACTTTGTCCTCCAGACGCAGTAGGGCTTCCGTGACAGGACAAGTGTCACATGCTGAATGAGCTGGATCATTATGAGATTTCCATTTTCAATCTCACAAAAGTCTGTCCCGTAAGGTTCGCAAGTTTTACAACGACAATGACGACATGGACACTGACTACTTAGTCACGGTCAAGTACCATGTAAGAATGACCGTTATACAAGCGGTTAATTCTGTTTTGTGTAGGAGGAGGACGACGACGATGCAGGCGACTCCTCCGACTCGTTGACGACGATGACGACGATGACGACATGGACACTGACCCTCTGATCGAAGAACTGACCGGGGAGGACAACCCTGAGAATGACGATGTTTTTTTACTCATTAATTGTCAGTCAGAGTAAATAAAAAAAAATATTTCTCTTTCTTTTGCAGATTATAAATGGCCTGCGTAGATTCAGGGAGACCAGAGCTGCAGCCCATCAGGAGTTATGAAAACGCAGCACTGGTCCGCCTTTTCTATAGGATTTCCACAGCCATCATGAGAGGGTGTGTGCACTCTCTCTGTGCCGCCTTATTGCAGTTATTCTTTATATTTTCAACAGTATCACCTTTGTTCTATCCATTAGAACTCGTTTACATAAGAAAACGAATACAAAGGCAACAAAATAGTTTCATACTTTCCTTTTCGTTCTTTCTGCAGTTTGGCCCCCGCATGAACGCCCTCTGCTCACGGTCAGACTTCCTAGGTCGCATGGGACGCCACTACTTGACCAATCCCGAAATATTTACGAGGATAAGGCACAGTCCGGTCACCAGCGGACGATGGAGAGGATAAAAGGAATGAATTCCATACGTGTCCAGCAGAGGGCACTGACATGATAAGAGATCAGGATATAAACGACACATTGGCTACAGTCCAGTCAGGCTCATTATATTCATTTATTGAAAAAAGTTTCCTCAATAGTATTTTCCCAATCAATACATATTTTTATTTTGGAGCTTTGTTGAATAACCTGAATAACGATGCACACATATGCGCGTCCTTGGCTTGATATGGCTAAATATTTACAGAAATAATAGTCCTACTAAATAACAGTATCACATATTCATAATACACAATTTAGTGTAATGTACAACAGGATAAAGTTGCAGAATAAGTCCGAGTTATTGTTGGTGCGGCCCTCCGACTCAATTCAGGCTTCTTATGTGGCCCCTTATGAGAATTAATTGCCCACTCTGGTCTATATGTAAGTGTAATATATTAACATAACTTATATTAAGAAAGAGAAACAAATAAAATATAGATAAATCAAATAATAATAAAAAAATTATAAAATAAATGAAACAAAGTAAATAGGCTACAATGTCATAGAAAATGAGGGGGGGAAAAGAAGAGAAACATAGTAGATATACACTCACCTAAAGGATTATTAGGAACACCAGTTCAATTTCACATTAATGCAATTATCTAAACAACCAATCACATGGCAGTTGCTTCAATGCATTTAGGGGTGTGGTCCTGGTCAAGACAATCTCCTGAACTCCAAACTGAATGTCAGAATGGGAAAGAAAGGTGATTTAAGCCATTTTGAGCGTGGCATGGTTGTTGGTGCCAGACGGGCCGGTCTGAGTATTTCACAATCTGCTCAGTTACTGGGATTTTCACGCACAACCATTTCTAGGGTTTACAAAGAATGGTGTGAAAAGGGAAAAGCATCCAGTATGCGGCAGTCCTGTGGGCGAAAATGCCTTGTTGATGCTAGAGGTCAGAGGAGAATGGGCCGAAGCCACAATACGCACAACCTTGAGGCGGATGGGCTACAACAGCAGAAGACCCCACCGGGTACCACTCATCTCCACTACAAATAGGACAAAGACGCTACAATTGCACGAGCTCACCAAAATTGGACAGTTGAAGACTGGAAAAATGTTGCCTGGTCTGATGAGTCTCGATTTCTGTTGAGACATTCCGATGGTAGAGTCAGAATTTGGCGTAAACAGAATGAGAACATGGATCCATCATGCCTTGTTACCACTGTGCAGGCTGGTGGTGGTGGTGTAATGGTGTGGGGGATGTGTTCTTGGCACACTTTAGGCCCCTTAGTGCCAATTGGGCATCGTTTAAATGCCACGGACTACCTGAGCATTGTTTCTGACCATGTCCATCCCTTTATGACCACCATGTGGTCATGTGATGGCTACTTCCAGCAGGATAATGCACCATGTCACAAAGCTCGAATCATTTCAAATTGGTTTCTTGAACATGACAATGAGTTCACTGTACTACAATGGCCCCACAGTCACCAGATCTCAACCCAATAGAGCATCTTTGGGATGTGGTGGAACGGGAGCTTCGTGCCCTGGATGTGCATCCCACAAATCTCCATCAACTGCAAGATGCTATCCTATCAATATGGGCCAACATTTCTAAAGAATGCTTTCAGCACCTTGTTGAATCAATGCCACGTAGAATTAAGGCAGTTCTGAAGGCGAAAGGGGGTCAAACACAGTATTAGTATGGTGTTCCTAATAATCCTTTAGGTGAGTGTATATCATCACTATCATTATCATCATTATTGCTACAATTATTACTTATTACTAATTTAGATTTTTATTTGCTGAGTGTTGGTGAATAATATAAATACATAAATAATAAAATAAATTGTTCTGTTAATTCCTAACATAACAAAAACAAAGCTGAGTGTGTTGCGAGACGGGCTCACTCAACTGGCCCTGCTTGTCCTTATGTCAGCCCTATACTGTGAAATGCATTAAAAAAACCAAGAAATTTGTGGAGCCGATGAGGTGGGAGATACCCCACATCGGCCCACTTCTGTCTGCCCTGTTGCTCTCTAGGTTGTGTTTATTTGTTTGATTTGATTTAAATCGCTTTTTTTTCTCCTTCTTTTCTTCCCGTTTTTCCTCTTCCATTTTCCTCCTTCTTTCCCTCTCTTTTTCCCCCTTTCCCTTCATCCCCTTTCCTTTTCCCCTCCTTTTCTCCTCTTTATTCCCTTACTTTTTTGTCTCTTCTCAATTCGATTGCCATCAGTACCTGATCGTAATCTCAGAAATAATGTGTATAATTTGCTGATATCCAACCGAAGTGAGAAAGAAAATGTAAATAATAATAATAATGATGAAAAAAATAAATAAATAAATAAAATAAAAACAATAACAGTAAATAAATAAATAAAAAAGATCTGGAAATAAAGCTCCTAAATAAATATATAAATAGTAATAATAACTGATTTTAACATATCTTGTAGTAATTATTGTCAACAAAAAAGGGAACTCAAAACTGCGACATAAGCAAACTTAGGACTTAACTCAAATAAACACTTAAACGCACCATGGATTTTGGTTTTACGCAGCAGCATTCAAAAGAGTCCAAACAAACTTAAAGTTTCAAAAAGGGTTTATTTTCCAGATTAGAAGGCGAATAGCAATGGTATCATATGCTAGGCCTACTTGCTGCCTCTCCTACTGGTAAAAAACCATTAGCCTACCCAGGTGCGTGCTGGACTGTGTGCGTTACTCCCTATATCCCTAGGTGCGCAATGATCGAATAACCAAACAAAATAAAATAAAAAGTAAATGAATTAGAATTAACTTGGCATATTGAAGAATATATTATAAAAAGAAAATATACAGTACTTAAGAAACCTAACTTAACCTAACTTAATTTTAACTTTAAACTGACAAATACATACATACATATACTGAGTAAGAGAGTTGGTCCAATGATGTTGATTGTATGTTTGTTTCCAGTTTGAAGAGTTATTTTCTTGGCGATAGTTAGAGATGTGAGTAGACTGTTCTTATGTCTAGGCAGTATTGTTGTTGTTGAAGTGAGACCTAGTAAACAAAGCAAGGAAAGTAAAGGGACTCTGCAGCTCAGGATGTGTGAGTTTTTGTGTGATAGTGTTCCAGAAAGCCTGTACAGGAGTGCATTCCTAAAGTGCATGTAGGTGGGTATCAGTGGCCCCCATAATGCATTGTGAACAAGTGGCTGTGTCCGCTAGTCCCATTTTATGCATCCTGTGTTGTGTGATGTATGACCTGTGGATGACTTTATATTGGATTAATTGCAGATTAGTGTTGGATGTCATAGAAAATATGTTGTTACAAGCTTATGTCCTGTGTGAATCCTGTGTCAAGATCTTTGTTCCATTTTCTGTAGGTAAATGTATTGTGTTAGAGTTGAAATGTCTGTAATTTGAGGTGAGTTTTAAATTTCTTTAATGTTCTTTATGTTTCGAATAGTTGGGATGGGTTTAATGTGTTATATTTATGTTCATTTTATTTTAATTACAGAATTAATTTGTAGGTATTGAATAATATTATTGCTGTCAAGTTGATTGTAGCTTATTTAGTAATTTACAGTAACTACGTTGCAATTAAGACCATTAAAACTATGTAAACCAAACACAAACATAATAAATCATGTTTGGACAATTACGGACAATAGTTTGTAGTCTCCTTAAGTCTATTGAAGTAAATATTATGTAAGTCCCGTAAATTAGCTTTTTTTCTGTGATGTCATCAAACCGCGACACGCAAATTGTGACGTCAAACTTCGTCGCCGGGAGAAGTTTGAAAATAAACGTGAAACTTTTCTATCGGGCACGTTTTCCATCGTCGTTGTTCTTTTTTGGCATATTTTGGAGACATACGTGAATTTTGTACACACGGCAATAACTGGAAGCTTTTCCTGAGAATAAAACTTGCTCCGAGGTGAGTAAAGGGGACCTTTTAGAGGCAGTTAGCTAAACTTTGTGCTCGCTCGATCAGTCGGTGACATGAGGCTGCTGTCAACAACAACATGGTGCTGGGAGACCACTATCTGTCTCTCAGCACCTTCAGACAGGACTGGGTTAGGGGTGTTTTTTATCACGAACTGAACAGATAAACTCTCACCGCAGTAGTTTAGTGAAGGCTGGTTAGCTCATGGAGTGTGGTTTCGATGTTTCCCCGTGTTTGCCCGCGTTAGCTCGGGTCTCTGTCCTCTGGGTTCCTCTGGACAGCTGTCACAGAGGACACCTGTTACTTACAACAGCCCTTTCTCATCTTCATGTAACATCAGCATGAGGTCTCAGCGTAGAGTCAGTGAACGTCTGGTGAGTTTGAACTTGGGACATAAAATGGACATTTTTAATGTGACATCGACAGATAATGTGTCTGATATTTTAATTTACCTTAGTATAAATACTAAGGTAAATTTAAAGCAAAATTTAAAGCAAAGTAACTGCGAACTATAAATATATTTAAAAATATATATTTATTGTATTTAATTAAAGTGAACCAACATAAACAAAATTGCAAAGGCAAACCCTTTCTCTAACTAAAAAGTCACTATGCAGTGTGCAACAAAGATTGTTAAACATCCAAATTATTTATACTGTATTTAGATTAAGCTAATAAAACAACAAAAATCCTTAGGTAACTGAGGCACATTTGTACAGTAGGACCTTTTTCCTCCAAGCAGAGGGTAGAGAGCTAAAAATAAAATAAATATCTAACAAAAACAATCTAAAAAAAAATCGATTTAAATTTAAAAATGAATTGATTTGACTTACCAACTCGATTTTAAATTAAATCGATTTTTTTCCGCAGCCCTAACACAAGGCAAATCAAAGTGCTTCACAGTTGCAGAAAATTACAAGAAAACAGATCAAATCAATCAATAAAACATCAACATAAAGTTAATCAATGACAGTAAAAGGCAAGAGTGCAGATAAAATACTTTCAGTTTTCATATGCACGGGTAAAAAGAGCTGTTTTCAGCCTGGATTTGAACATTGTCAGAGTTGAGGCCTGTCTCACATCCTCATGAAGACTGTTCCAGATTTTAGCTGCATGAAACTGAAACGCAGCCTCACCGTGTTTATTATTGACTCTGGGAACCACCAGGAGACCCCTCCCTGAAGTTCTCAGGGCCCGAGATGGTTCATACGGCTCTAACATGTCAGAGATGTACTTTGGTGCTAAACCATGAAAAGACTTGTACACAAGCAGAGCTGTTTTAAATTCTATTCTCTGAGTATAACTAAAAAGTAATACATGATATAAGTAATACTACAAGTAATACTTGATAACTGCTATAAATGCCCCAGTCTCTTGTTTCTGCACATGTCCACCTGAGAAGAAGAGGAGTTGTGCTGGTCTAAAATCAAGAGCTGGTAGAAGTAGTTTGAGTGCTAAAATGATCAGAATGTCCATGTCTGACTCTGGACTGTAAAAACACAGATGAGCACCACCTTATGACATAAGAAGTAGAGCGAAAAGAATATGAAGAAAAGGGTCCAGGACCTTGAAAAGTTTTAAGTGCCATCGATATATTTCAATAATGTTTTAAAATGTAAGTTGTTGGAGTTTGCAAAACTGTCCCTTTCTCTATTAACCCTCTTCTGATGTGTCTAAAGCTGAGTTTTTTACATTTCAATCACAATTTTCCAAGTTTAATTTTTGTTCATAATCCGCTAAATATTTCTCCCAAGTCCCAACTCATTTCCTGCTTCTTTGGTTCTATCTGATTGATGTATTTTACATAATAAAAAAAGCATAACAAATCTAGCCTGTAAAGCCAACCTGACTTACTCTGTCTTACCCTGGGTCTTATACAGGGAGTAAGTCACGCTTTGCCAGAGTTTTACAAATCTGTCACAGCTCTGGATTGAAGGTTTGGCTGCTCTGATGTCATCATGCATTAGTCACTATTCTTTAGGTTTGAATACATTCTTTTCCTCGCCCCTGTCTCTGTCAGGCGGCCATGGCGGCCTCTGATCAGGAGGAGTTGGAAGCTTTGCTGTCCTCGCTTATGCCAGTGCATTGTCCTCAGCCATGGCTGTAGTGATGTCCACTGAGATGAACGATCTCCTCGAACACTGGCAGGAAACCCAGAATGGTTCTACAGAAGAGCTGGTCTCCACTCTCACCAAGTTAGTACTGATCTGTTGATGTCTCCCCTTGTTTTTGTATTTATTGTGTAAAGAATAAAATACAATGTGTCGTTATTAATATATTCATTAACATTGTTTGCCACAGAATGTCTGAGTTGATCGAACGAGAGACGCGAGAGTATCTCAAGGGAGATCCCGACCCGTTTGACGATCGGCATCCAGGTTTTGACCCGATTGTTGAAAATGCTTATTCTATTGTTGCATGAACCTGATTTTACTCATTGTGTCTGGTTTACTTCGCAGCACGAGCCGTTCCTAAGTGCGTGTTGGGGCGAATGCTTCAAGTCATCTTTTCATTTGAGGATCTGACGAATGCAGTGAGTGATGCACAAAACATACACGGGTCAGGTAGAACTTCATAACAGAGTCAGATGAGCTCTTCAGCGTGGCATCTGTTTGAAAAGCAGGTGAACCACTTCGCCTCAGTATTTTCAATTTAGTTTGAAATGCACTGATTTTTCAACAAGCTGTTTATAGATGCACAGCTGGTGGAAATAAAAGTGGCAGTAAAGTACTTCTGATTTGACACACTCTGAATAATAAAGTCATAAACACCAGCTGCTGTGTCTTTATACATGTCATAAAACACACATTCAAGGATTTTTTTTGCATCTTTGCGTTGTTGAAGTGAATACTCATTAACACTAAAAAAGTAGTACTTCTTTCACCCTGGTATCCATGTCCCTTGTGAATCTGTCTTTTTCAGTTGTTGGACTCGTATATATTGGACAGCACAGAGCTCAGTCTGAACACTGCAGCGTGTCGTCTTCTTCTAAACATTCTCCCAGGTTTAGAGAGTGCTGTTCTTCAAGATAAGGTGCAGTTGTAATGGATTTGTTTATTAGGATGTTATTACGACATGTGTGTCATCGTCTCTGTCGTTTTAACAGGAGGGTCTGATAGAGAAGTTCTTCACATGGGCTCGTGAAGCAGACGGACCCTTGTGTGTCTACGCCACTGGACTGTTGGCCAAAGCCATGAGCAGCCAGGAAGTCGTGGCCCGGTACAGAGAGCAGAACGCTCAACTGGTAAGAGCATGTTCGTCATTACTTTAACAATACTTAGTTCACGTTACTAGTGCCTGAACAATACTTTTTTCAATACTAATGGGTGTCACAAAGTGCTGTATACTTTAAAGGTCAGATCTAATTAATAATGAAGTATATTGTGGTTGTTACTATTACACTATTGCAGTTGTTATTGCCATTGTTATTGTTGTTGCTGTTGTGTTGTTATCATCACTATTTTAACTTTAAACTTTAAATGTAACAGTCTAGGATTATTACCTAATAATCTGTAGATTATTCTTAGAATCAAACTTAATCGATTCAGACAGCGGTACTGCTATTGATGCTGATGGTAATATAAAGGAATTAAATTCTTAGAAGTAAATCATGCACATATCTATGTACTCCGCATTCAACATAACCCGTAGTACAGGGCAGACAGGTGGGGTCGGCAGCTCGAGGAAACCCTCTTCTGGCAGCAGACTCCTAAACATTTGTCTCTTTTAATGCATAGTATAGGACACTCAACAAAGGATGGTCCGGTTACTCGGGGCTGCTCCCCTCGGGCAGCAGGTCCAGTCACAGAGAAAAAACAAACAAACAAAAAAAAAAAACGAATCCCTTGTAACACACATCATTAAGATCATTCTTGTTATTATGAGCATCAATCGGTCTGCGATTAATGTACCTTTCATGAATAAATGTGGAGTATTTTATGTATCAAACATTTTGATACAGAGTAATGTTATATGGGTTGTAATGGTGATGGTGAATAACGATAATGCCAACACGGTAATGAATTCGGTATGGGAAACAGAAATAATACAATGGTTGTAGAGTGTGAGATACAGTGAGTGTTGACCTGGTATAATGCAGTATGGCATCTGTTGAAATGTAACCAACTCGGTTGATAGTTGTCTTGTAAGATGGTAAGAAATATGCAGTGTTGTTAGTTATTGTTATTTAAGTTTATGAACAGGGGTGGGAGTCAATAAGCTTGTCTTCTTCCCACTCCTTTTCGAGTTAGAATGTATATTATTATTTTTTCTTTTTTCTTTTTTCTTTTATTGTGTATATATATTTTTCTGTTTTTTTCTTGGATTTTGTGCCTTAGCTCGAAATAAAAACTCAAACAAACAAACAAACAAACACCTACACTGTTTGTCCTCTAAAACCATAAAATAGAACAATAACAGTATTTTTCTCTACAAGGCGATTTCTTTTAATTTTTCATCATTTATTTTCACTGCCGTCTCAGGACCCTCCAAACATTCAAAGCTTGCCATTTAATTTGGATCAGAAAAATTGTTTTCTGTACCAGCTTTTGATTTATTTTATACCAAACAGGTTTTGTGTAACGGCCTCCAGTCCTAATTGTGTCTCTATGACTCTGAAAGAAAATGTTGAATTAAAGCGTAGAAAATGTTGGCCTAGACCTTGTCCACACGTAGCAGGGCATTTATAAATCCACCCTCTGTCTAGAGTCCAATCTCTCCACAACTTTCTGCACAGCACATTCATTATTTTTGGCAGGTGTATAAACAGGGGTCTCAAATGCACCATTATAGCTTTACAGACCTAACAATTGTGAGACATTTACCTTGATAAACAAAATGTATTATACCGTTTTTTATAATCTTCCGTCTGATAAATAGTACAGCGGTCCGAACAACTTTCTTGACCGCACTGACCGGTGATCACTGACAGTAGACGGTCTTTGCACGTAAAAACTCCAGGACCGTGACATTCGTCTCACCGTTTCCTCCAGGAGAACGACTTCATCTCAAAGTTCTTTCAGCATAAGTGCTGTATTAACCATTTGCTGTAATTATACATTATACATTAAGTCATTAAATGAATTGTGCTAAAATTGTGGCCTTAAACGTCATTCAAAAATGATTACATGTAATTCTAATGGGCAGTAAATCTAAAATTCTTTGAAAATGGTGACAAAAAAAAGTGAGAGCTGTGAAATGAAATGTTAAGTCATAGTCAAAGCCAATACGAGTAGTTTTGTTGAAAACTCACTATAAAATATAAACATAAACAAAGCTCTGTAAGGTGCACATTTACTGTATATATATAAAGAGATAACAAATAAAGTGCTCAGTTTAAGATAAACTTTTTTACAAATCAGCTCGAGATGACCTGTTTGTTTTGTTAACTTAATAGCTTATCTGAATTTGAAATATCCCGATATACGCGATATGGTCTAATTCCATATCTCAATTAAAATATATATCGATATATCGCCCAGCCCTAGTGGAGGGCAGGGGCAATACAACTCTATGGGAGAAATATATGTCAAACCTTTTCCGTCATTCCTCTGTGTACTATACTGGATACATTATATATACATAGAGTTGTTGTTGAGAGATTTAAATGGCATTAAAAAGCATTAAATTTGACCAGTAAATCTGTCTCTTTAAAATGTCCCTTTTCTGCAAACTTTCCAGGTTCCGCTCATGATCAGTCGCCTGCGGACCTGCGCGAGGAAGCCGACGGCCAAAATCCCACGCAGTCCAACGACCTACCTCAAGACTCTCCGGCTACAAACACGGAGACCTCAACAGAGCAGAACGCCGTGGATAAAGAAGTGCGCAGTAGCAGTGCAGTGAGCAACGGATCCAACTCGGACCGGCTCGTCCCTAATTTTGTGTACCAGGCGAGTTCGGAGTGTGCGGACCAGCCGGCGGCGCGGGGCAACATCCGGTGAAGCAAACGGGATGAAGGCCAAACAAAAACAGCATAACGTCTCATCCGGGCCTAAAACAGAAGAAGAAGAGCAGACCGGGGAGAGGCGGAGCTGTCGACCAACGGCTCTCCTGGTCCGAGATGAGCTCCGTGGTGATTGGTTCAGATTACTGCCTCTCCCCTTTGACGCCCACCATGGAGCAGAGGCTGATCCTGCAGTATCTGACCCACTGGGAGACATCCAAGAGTATTGTCCGAAACTGTGTAATGTAGAGCATTTATTTATAATGACATTATTATCATTGTGCTGGTCTACTTTGGTCAATGTTTTTAATCTAAATGATGTTATTGTGCTTGTCCTAATGCTGAAACTTTCTTACTTTTTATCTTGCCATTTTCCAAACTCTAATAAGGATTTGTAATTAAAGGGATATTTCAGGATTTTTGACATAGGGCCTCATTTCCTAGTTATCCAGAGTGTTGTTGATGTCTGGAGATATTTTTTATCATAAATTCATGCAGTCCTTTATTTGAAGAGCTTAGTGGCGCTAGGCTAGGGCAAAGCTAAAGCATTTCTATGGTATCAGTTACCCTACATTAAAAACAGTCTGACTCACTCCACAGTGCACCTGAGGTAAAAAACTTATAACACCAGACTAACGATATAATGTCTGTGTCGATAGAATATTTTTTTGAAATATAACTGACCTTGTATCACATGAATTACTGCATTTTGAGGGACTATTTTCTCGCAGATCACTCCGCCGCTGCGTTAGCTTACAGCCACGAAGCTGATGCTGCTCAAATATAAGTTATTTAAATGCAAAATGGTTAAAATCATTCTATCGACACAGACATTTATATGGTTAGTCTGGTGTTATAAGTGATTTACCTCAGGTGCACTGTGGAGTGGGTCAGACTGTTTTTAATGTAGGCTAACTGATACCATAGAAATGCTTTGGCCTAAGACTAGCCTAGCGCCACAAAGCTCTACAAATATAAGAACTGCATGAATTAAGAAAAACATATCTCCAGGCATCAACAACACTCTGGATAACTAGGAAATGAGGCCCTATGTAAAAAATCCTGAAATATCCCTTTAAGACTCTTGTAATGTTGTCACGATACTATATCGACTTAGCACTCAGTAGTTGACAGATAACGATTTTGGGTGCAATATTTATCGTCTATACATTGTTTTCCCTATTTTCTGTGTGTATTTTTTTTTTGTGTGTGATTCAAATTGTGTCACTTTAAAAGGCCAAATCTGCGCAAAAAGTTTTTCTGTCCGGTGTTCACACTGTCCTGACGTCCTGATGGCAAAGGCAAAAAAAAAAAATCGTTTTGATCGTGGTCGGGTTGTTGAGCTGCTTAAGCAGAGCCTCTCGCAGCACCATCCCGCTGAGGAGGGATGCAGTAACGCAGTCACTTGGAATGTCTTAAAAGTACTTGAGGGTTATGGAACATAAAGGTCAAGTCACAGGGAAACCCTCGACCCTCGACAGAAGCCTCTGATGGTTATTGGGGAACCTTGTTGTTTCTCGCTCCCATTTCTTCTTGTTGTATTTTGAAGTTCTACTTGGAGCCTTGAACTGTGAAAAATGCAAATGTGATTATTATTTTTATTTTTGTTGTTGCCATTTTTCAACTGGTCTTAAACTTTTGATCAGACCTGTATAATCTGCTATAGTGACAGGACCTCACCTAAGTTAAGAATGTTGGCCATTTTCTCTTGTTTTCGATGCTCAAATTACCCTTGACTTGTGTGTTCTTGTGTGATCTTTATGCATTTTTTCATTGTTCTCTCTGTCTGCAGTTACTGACATCTTCATGATGATGGACACGCGGACGTTGCTCATGAACTACATAGACCTCAAACAGACCAAGAATGTGCAGCTCACCTTCGATGCTCTGCTGGTAAAGCTCTTTTAATAACTAGGCAGATGGTGTCGATGAACTGTTTGATTGTGTTGTTGTTCGTTATTTTTTTATCTACACTTAAGCTTGAATAGACTCTACATCTTTCTATTTTGATGGTATATTGGTAAGAGTTAAGAAATGTGTTTATCAGTATCAACCTGCAGCCTAATTTATTCCAGTTTACAATATGTCACTTATGTTAATGACACTAACGTAAAGTCTTTGTCACCATTAAACAGTTTAGTAACATGTAACATTTAGCTCGTTTTGTTTACATTGTTGAAGCCTCAGACGTCTGGACCAGTTTTATCTGGTCTCTATCCTTTAGCCGCGCCCCGCACAGCGCCGTCTGTGAGAGAAGGATAAACCTTGGGGTTGGGCTTTGGTTTGCACTTGTGTTTACATTTACAAAAGCACCAAGACCCAAATGTGACCTCCCGATTTTTATTTTAAAATTAATTATTTTCATTAAATTGCACAAAACACAATAACACGTCTCTGTTATTAGTTTGCAATAGGGATGCACATTCTGCTCAATTTCATTAATCGATTAGTTGATAACTTTATCAAATAATTATTGATTAACTGTTTAACCTCTTAACCCCTGCTTTAACCAAGTGCATTTTCTCCTGTTCAGCTTTGCCCAAGTTACAGCCTATAGGCAGAGTAACTCCTCATTTGAAAGCTAAGACCTATAAAAAGCATCGAAATGGATCTTTTACTCGCGGTGCTTTTTTAAAATATTTTTTTTCCATAACTTTGTTGGGTTTTTATCACTTTTATTGCGTTTTTGTCACTTTTTTGTTGTTTTTTCTGTCACTTTTTTTTCTTTTTGGCACTTTTCATTGCTTTCTTGCCATATTTCTGCCAATTCTTTTGTTGCATTTTCATCCTTGTTTTCGTCTCATTTTTGTCGCTATTTTTGACGCTTTGTCAAGAAGCTTTTAGATTTGGGTAAAGCCAAACTGAAGAAAATGTGCTCTGTTCAGGCGAGGGTTTAAGAGCTTAACTAGCGGCTTAGTGTCACTGTACAGGACATTTTATATCAACAACATTGTAAATTTGATTATTTTTATTTTCAGTAATAATCATGAAACATCTTTAAAAGTTGAGTTATTAACCAAAATACAAATAATAGGTTTGTAAACCTCACCAGGTGCCACATTTTATGCTTATTTGTGCTTAAATTATACTGTATTAAAACATGTAATTATACTGTATTTTCACCATGATACAGTATAATGATTCATTGTGTCATACTTTTTATCGATTAAGCTCATAATGACGATTAATCTATTAACTGATTAATCATGAATAATCCCTAGTTTGCAACAAGCTGCAATAATCATGGCCATATAAATAAATAATCTAGTGTAGAGGTAAGGTTTACTGTCAATTCCTCTCCATTGTAATTCATTATTCTGATCTGCTTTTTCAAATTAGTCTGTTCTATTCGTAAATAAATGTGTGCTTTCCGGGAGCCACCGTGATCTTTTTTTCTCCTTTGACGCTCCTCGTCTTCCGTTCTTTTCCAGTGTTTGGCCTCGCTTCTGCTCCATAAAAAGTTTGCAACAGAGTTCATTGGTCATGGAGGTGTCGAGAAGCTGCTGGACATCCTCGCCCCTCCATGCAGCGACCGGAGTGTCCTGTGCCTCTACTACCTGGCATACAGCCAGGATGCAATGAGAGGGTATGGGACCTCACACATTTTAAATCTTTTAAAGAGGGGTATTATGCTTTTTCAATCACATAGCACCAGTCTATAGCATACTACAATGATGACGTAACCTTCTGTTGGTCTGTATATGCAGTAAATTAAAATAACTGCCTTGAATAAATTGCTCTCTCAAAATGGCTGTACTGAACGTCTTGAAATAGGCCTCTGTCTCTTAAGAAGCTTTCCGACACGCCCCTTCAGCACACTGCTGTGGCATCTAAACAACACTACTGTGCGGGAGGGGCTCTGCTGACTGAGGAGCAGTGGTTGGTGGCTTGGCTGGTGACAAAAGGTCCAGAGGCGTCTCCAGGAGGTGGGGGCGTTCCTAGGAGGACTGAGGCATAGCTACACCTAAATGGCTGCCGTCTAAATTTTTACTGATTACTCAAAAATATGTGAATGAGCCAAGGCAACACTCCAGGCATGTGTTTAATGAGGGAATGACATAATAACATGATATAAAGCTTGAAAAAGTCGATTTTACATAATACCCCCCTTTAAGATGAGATTAAGGGTTTTTATGGCGTCAACAAACTGTCTGTTTGACTGCTTACTTCTCTCTTTATGGAATGTTTGCAAATCTTAAAAAAATGAAATATGCACAGATTTTAGTATATGCATTAAAAACGTATTATTTGAGCTCAAAATGGACTTGGAAAATATACAATGTCACTTTCTGGTTTGATCAATATCTGTTGTGCTTGCAGGTGAGCGGCGCTGTGCTCTCAGAGATGGTGTCCTACGCGCTGTGGTTACTGGAGTCGTCCCACACGTCCGGAGTGTGTCACGCCACCTTGTTTTTCTTCGTCTCCTTCTCCCTCAGGGCCGTGCTGCAGCTGTTCGACCTAAAGGACGGTCTGCGGCGCCTCATCAACCTGGTCCGTACAGACTCGCTTCAAAATGTGACCGAATAGCGCTGTGGTAACGCTTTGTCCCCGTCTTGTAGATCAGTACTCTGCAGATCCTCAACCCCGATAGCACTTCGCTGGCCTTGTCAGATGACCAGGTGTTTTCGAATCGACAAACAGCCAAGAGCACCGCCGTGGCTCTGTGCAGGTACGACTCACATCATCACAGCCTCTTGACTGACCATGATGTTATTTATTTATTTTAACGATGCGCAAACTAAATTTAGTGCATGTGACGGGTCATTAGGGCTGTGCAAATTTAATCCTTTCTAGGGATGTCACGGTATGAAAATTTTACCTCACGGTTATTGTGACCAAAATTATCACGGTTTTATCCCTAGGTGAAGGTGGGAACGTAGCTCGATCGGTAAATCGAGAGCTTTACCCCCCGACTCGGCTCCCTCTTCAGTCCGATACAGCGACCGCATCACTGCTAACGCCGCACCGATACGTTTATCGATCTCACGTTCCATCCATCCCTCACTCGTGGAGGACAGAGGACAAATTTCGTCTTCGGACAAATAAAATACAATCATAAATACACATAACAGTGGCATAAGATGACAATTTGAACAGTAAAAGTCAACTTCAAGACTAGCTAAATGCCAAAGAGAACATACGCGTCTTAGGCATGATTTAAATACAGGAAGGGAGTCGGCCTGTCTAATATACAGAGGCTCATTCCATATTGGTCATTATACAACAACTGCACCACGAAATTTGTCCTCTGCATTTGCTCAGGCTTCCCTATCCACGCACACCCCCTCCAGCTGTTCTGGGGGACCCCGAGGCAACACCAGGCCAGCTCACATAGTCCCACCAGCGTGTCCTGGGCCTTCCGCGAGGCCTCCTCCCAATAGGACATGCCTGGAGCACCTCCCGAGGGAGGCGACCAGGAGGCATCCGGAACCGATGCCCTAGCCACCTCAGCTGGCTCCTTTTGACGTGAAGGAGCAGCCACTCTACTCCGAGCTCCTCCCGGGTAACTGAGCTCCTCACCCGATCTCGGAGGGTGCGCCCAGCCACCCTGTGAAGGAAACTCATTTCGGAAACTTGTATCTGCGATCTTGTCCTTTCGGTCATTACCCAGATCTCATGACCATAGGTGAGGGTGGGAACGTAGATCGATCGGTAAATCGAGAGCTTTGCCCCCTGACTCAGCTCCCTCTTCACCACAACAGTCCCATACAGCGACCGCATCACTGCTGACGCTGCACCGATCCGTCTATCGATCTCACGCTCCATCCGTCCCTCACTCGTGAACACGACCCCGAGTTACTTGAACTCCTCCACTTGAGGTAAGGACTCCCCACCGACCTGAAGAGGGGAAGCCACCTTTTTTCCGGTGGAGAACCATGGCCTCGGATTTGGAGGTGCTGATCCTCATCCCGGCCGCTTCACACTCGGCTGCAAACCGCCCCAGTGCACGCTGGAGGTCCTGATTTGATGAAGCCAACAGAACAACATCGTCTGCAAACAGCAGAGATGAGATCCTGAGGTTCCCAAACCGGACACCTCCGGCCCCTGGCTGTGCCTAGAAATTCTGTCCATAAAGGTAATGAACAGAACCAGTGACAAAGGGCAGCCCTGGCGGAGACCAACATGCAGGGGAACAGGTCTGACTTACTGCCGGCAATGCGAACCAAGCTCCTGCTGCGGTCATACAGGGAACGGACAGCCCTTAGCAGAGGGCCCGGACCCCATACTCCCGGAGCACCCCCACAGGGCACCACCAGGGGACACGGTCGAATGCTTTCTCCAGATCCACAAAGCACATGTGGGCTGGTTGGGCGAACTCCCACGAACCCTCGAGCACCCGATGAAGGGTATAGAGCTGGTCCAGTGTTCCACGAAACAGGACGAAAACCGCATTGTTCCTCTTGGATCCAAGGTTCGACTATTGGCCGGATCCTCCTCTCCAGCACTCTGGAGTAGACCTTACCGGGGAGGCTGAAGAGTGTGATCCCTCTGTAATTGGAGCGCACCCTCCGATCCCTCTTTTTAAACAGAGGGACCACCACCCCGGTCTGCCAATCCTGGAGCACTGTCCCCGACCGCCACGCGATGTTGCAGAGACGTGTCAACGTCAACCAAGACAGCCCTACAACATCCAGAGACTTAAGGTAATCTCATCCACCCCCGGGGCCTTGCCACCGAGGAGCTTTCAAACCACCTCGGTGACTTCAGCTTGGGTGATGGGCGAGCCCCCCTCCGAGTCCCCAGCCTCTGCTTCCTCATCGGAAGACGTGACAGTGGATTGAGGAGATCCTCGAAGTACTCCTTCCACCGCCCGACCACATCCCCAGTCGAGGTCAGCAGCTCCCCGCCCACACTGTAAATAGTGTTGGTGAAGCACTGCTTCCCCCTCATGAGGCGCTGGATGGTTTGCCAGAATCTCTTCGAGGCCGACCGATAGTCCTCCTCCATGGCTTCTCCGAACTCCTCCCAGACCCGAGTTTTTGCCTCTGTGACTGCACGAGCTGCAGCACGCTTGGCCTGCCGGTACCTCTCAGCTGCCTCCGGAGTCCCACAAGCCAACAAGGCCAGGTAGCACTCCTTCTTCAGCTTGACGGCATCCCTTACTTCCGGGCGCCACCACCGGGTTCGGGGATTGCCGCCGCGACAGGCACCAGAGACCTTACGGCCACAACTACGAGCAGCCGCATCGACAATGGAGGAGGAGAACATGGTCCACTCGGACTCCATGTCTCCAACCTCCCTCAGAATCTGGGTGAAGCTCTTCCGGAGGTGTGAGTTGAAGACCTACTGACAGAGGGATCCACCAAACGTTCCCAACAGACCCTCACAACACGTTTGGGCCTGCCAGGTCTGACCGGCTTCCTCCCCTGCCAGCGGATCCAGCTCACCACCAGGTGGTGATCGGTTGACAGCTCAGCCCCTCTCTTCACCCGAGTGTCCGAGACACGCGGCCGGAGATCAGATGACACAACTACAAAGTCGATATTGTGATCCAAATGAATAAGATAAAAATGATCTGACGAAGGCTAAGGCCGAAACGTAATAAATACTAGATCTTTTGGACATCTATCCGAGTGTGCTGTGTATTTTCCAATACATTTAATTTCTGCTCCAGCACATGCACCTCATGAGAAGAACTTGGTGTGCGTTTTTGTTTTTCTAGTTACAACTACAAAGTCGATCATCGACCTCCTGCCTATGATGTCCTGGTGCCACGTGCACTTATGGACACCCTTGTGTTCAAACATGGTGTTCGTTATGGACAAACTGTAACTAGCACAGAAGTCCAATAACAGAACACCACTCGGGTTCCGATCGGGGAGGCCGTTCTTCCTAATCACCCCCGTCCAGGTCTCACAGTCGTTACCCACGTGGGCGTTGAAGTACCCAGTCGGAGCACTATCTAGTACCCCTCCCAGGGACTCCAAGATGGCTGGGTACTCTACACCAGTGTTGGGCCCGTAGGCCGAGACAACAGTGAGAGACCTGTCCCCAACCCGAAGGCGTAGGGACGTGACCCTCTCATTCACCGGGGTGAACTCCAACACGTGGAGGCTGAGCTGGGGGGCTATGAGCAAACCCACCCGAGCCCGCCGTCTCTCCCCGCAGGCAACTCCAGAAACATTTATTTTTATGATTGTGTTATTTGTAATATGTTCTGATTAAATCAGTCGCCTACCGTGTCATGTGAACGTGTAGATCTGCTGTCCATGTTCTACATCAAAACGTGTCACAATGTTTTCTGTCAATTTGTTATGCGATCTACGTGATGCATATGTGTGAATAAAATGAACAAAATAGGACGCCACTTTTCACAAGTGGCCCCAGTGCCACTTGTGAAAAAGTTAGTCTTGAGCTCTTATTAACAATTTTAGTACACCTTTATCACTCCTGAAAGACTGAGCTGACAGTCTTGTTATGTGAAAGAAGAACTATAGTTTACTTTTTCTCATCTTCTAGGTATTACTTGTTATTACTTGATTATCTTTTACAGTACTGGCAACTATACCCAACAGTGTCATACATTCTTATTTTATTTTAGGTACTTTGAGGCTCACCTGGCGATAAAAGTGAAACAGGTGAAGCAGCAGACTTCAGACGGAAGCAGCGTCGTCTCCCAACAGCCGTTTTATAAAGTAAGTGTCCATAATTTTTGCTATATCCACCTTATTCCTGGGGCGGCTCATGTAGAAACGAGGATGGGGGGAATTTCCGGTGAGATACCGGAAGTTGCTCTGAGCCATTGGTTTACATTGGTTTCCAGGGCGAGTTTTCGTTTCACATAGCGGTTTATTTCCACATTTTAAGATGATTTCCAAACGATCAGCCTCCATAACATTTGAAAAGATGTCGTGCAGCTCTGGAACACGTTTCGCTGTTCGTGGTTTAATTAATGTATGTACAGTGAGGAAAATAAGTATTTGAACACCCTGCTATTTTGCAAGTTCTCCCACTTAGAAATCATGGAGGGGTCTGAAATTGTCATCGTAGGTGCATGTCCACTGTGAGAGACATAATCTAAAAAAAAATCCAGAAATCGCAATGTATGATTTTTTTAACTATTTATTTGTATGATACAGCTGCAAATAAGTATTTGAACACCTGTCTATCAGCTAGAATTCTGACCCTCAAAGACCTGTTAGTCTGCCTTTAAAATGTCCACCTCCACTCTATCTCCACTTTATTATCCTACATTTAGATGCACCTGTTTGAGGTCGTTAGCTGCATAAAGACACCTGTCCACTCCATACAATCAGTAAGAATCCAACTACTAACATGGCCAAGACCAAAGAGCTGTCCAAAGACACTAGAGACAAAATTGTACACCTCCACAAGGTTGGAAAGGGCTACGGGGAAATTGCCAAGCAGCTTGGTGAAAAAAGGTCCACTGTTGGAGCAATCATTAGAAAATGGAAGAAGCTAAACATGACTGTCAATCTCCCTCGGACTGGGGCTCCATGCAAGATCTCACCTCGTGGGGTCTCAATGATCCTAAGAAAGGTGAGAAATCAGCCCAGAACTACACAGGGGGAGCTGGTCAATGACCTGAAAAGAGCTGGGACCACCGTTTCCAAGGTTACTGTTGGTAATACACTAAGACGTCATAGTTTGAAATCATGCATGGCACGGAAGGTTCCCCTGCTTAAACCAGCACATGTCAAGGCCCGTCTTAAGTTTGCCAATGACCATTTGGATGATCAGAGGAGTCATGGGAGAAAGTCATGTGGTCAGATGAGACCAAAATGGAACGTTTTGGTCATAATTCCACTAAACGTGTTTGGAGGAAGAAGAATGATGAGCACCATCCCAAGAACACCATCCCTACTGTGAAGCATGGGGGTGGTAGCATCATGCTTTGGGGGTGTTTATCTGCACATGGGACAGGGCGACTGCACTGTATTAAGGAGAGGATGACCGGGGCCATGTATTGCGAGATTTTGGGGAACAACCTCCTTCCCTCAGTTAGAGCATTGAAGATGGGTCGAGGCTGGGTCTTCCAACATGACAATGACCCGAAGCACACAGCCAGGATAACCAAGGAGTGGCTCTGTAAGAAGCATATCAAGGTTCTGGCGTGGCCTAGCCAGTCTCCAGACCTAAACCCAATAGAGAATCTTTGGAGGGAGCTCAAACTCCGTGTTTCTCAGCGACAGCCCAGAAACCTGACTGATCTAGAGAAGATCTGTGTGGAGGAGTGGGCCAAAATCCCTCCTGCAGTGTTTGCAAACCTGGTGAAAAACTACAGGAAACGTTTGACCTCTGTAATTGCAAACAAAGGCTACTGTACCAAATATTAACATTGATTTTCTCAGGTGTTCAAATACTTATTTGCAGCTGTATCATACAAATAAATAGTTAAAAAAATCATACATTGTGATTTCTGGATTTTTTTTTTTAGATTATGTCTCTCACAGTGGACATGCACCTACGATGACAATTTCAGACCCCTCCATGATTTCTAAGTGGGAGAACTTGCAAAATAGCAGGGTGTTCAAATACTTATTTTCCTCACTGTAACGAGGCTTTGTAAACAGACTTTCGCTCAGTTTAATCTGAAAATGTGAAGATCTCCACGGATATTTATTGGTTTATTTGGTCGGGACAGTGCATGTTAATGAACATACATGGGTCTCATGCATGTAAACAAGCCACACCGGATTGTAGCCTTGGGCTAATTTGCGTCCGTCGTCCCCCATGCGCACTCACACATACACTCTCATTCATCCTGGCCTATTGTACATGTTTTAGTGGTAGGGGAAACCGGAGTACCCGGAGGAAACCTACGCAGGTTTCCTCCGGAGGGAATCGAACCCGGGACCTTCTAGCTGTGAAGCACGAGCGCTAACCACTGTGCCACCGTGCCGCCCAATCATTTGACCAATCAACAAGAAACAAAAAGACTGTTTTTATGCTGACAATCCATTCTCTAAGCCTAAAGTACCACATCTGAGCAAAGTCTTCGTGAAAGATCGCAGAATTGCAGAAGATATCCACAGAGGTTAATTGGAGACAACTTGGCCAACACGTCCACGTGTCAGAAAACTCTTCGACGGAGCGATTTTCAGTCATAAGTTTATTGTGAGCAGCTAATCACGGCTTGTAGTTTCGTCTCAGCTGTGACCGCTCGTGCTTCCACATAGTCTACATCTCTAAAGCTCATAAAAAGTGCGAACGGTCTCCATGCAAACAAACAGTTGTACAGTATCGATTTGTTGGAACTTTTTATCAACGTCCCTAAAATTGCCAGTGGATCTAGCTCTTCATTATTTGTGCCTCTCAGCTCTCGATGTGTGACTGTTTAAATCCCTCTGTGTCGTAGGCTGAGACGTACACCAGGGAGCAGGTGGTGGAGATGATGGAGTTTCTGATCGAGAGCGGGCCTCCTCATCTTCACTGGGAGCCCGTCGAGGTCTTCTACAAACTGTCCTGTGTGCCTCTGATGCTGCAGCTCCTGTCTGCCGCGTGCGACTGGAGGAACAACTCTGGGTAAATACTTCGGGAAAACCATCTAGCCCATTGATACCAGCCGTGTGTGTTAATTGTGTTTTTTAAACTTTGCAGGAGTGAAGTGGTGCGCTGTGCGCTGGACATCCTGGCCATCCTGACCGTGGTCCCGAAGGTCCAGCTGGTGCTCGCTGATACTGTAGATGTTCTGGGTGAAAACAGGTCGACTGTGGCCACTGTGGGTCAGTCACATGTTTCTCTACATTTTATTTTAAGTGGACATACGGTGTCGTGCAGAATTGTGGCTCATAAAAGAAAAGACACTTGACGAGTAAGGACTGCTCTTTCAAGGAGGTCATATGTTGGGTGGAGCGCCCTCCGCTGGCAGCCAGAGGAATTAATCATAGGAAACACAAAATACAAGCCATCACTTTTTGCCACGATGGCATGTTAGCAAATCAATAGTTCTACGATAAATGCAGTTTGAGTGCAGAACAGGTATAGTGGTGGTCAATGTTGGGAAGATTACTTACTTAAGAAAGTCATAGCTATCAGTTACTTCTCCGCAAAACTCACTGCGTTGGTAACTGAGTTACAGTATGATAAAAGTAACTCATTACTCTACAAAGTAATTACTGAGTTACAAAAAACCTGCAAGAAAAAGTGCTCATTCAGAATGTTGGAGCAAACGTAAGCCTGTTTTAGCCACAAAATCACCAAAGCTTCAGAACCAGCGTTTACTTTCAGTCTGACCCAGAGCTCGGCCACGGACACAAACAGCTAAGTGCACAATTATATCAGGTCATATCCAGGCTAATGTCAGCCCCGTCACTGTGTGTAAACGATAGATGAAGCGCAAAGTAAACATCTCTGCGCTCAGTGCGCTGACTTACCCACATCGCCCCGGACTTCTAAAAACTCTACAAACACCCAACAGCTCCTGTACCTCACGTCTGTGGTCCATCCAAACGTTAAATAATGAAATGTATCCATGAAATCTGCTGTGTGTCACACTCGTGCTCCAGCTTTAGACAACAGACCGCCTGGTGCTTCAATGAAACACTTTAAATGTATACTTTATATACAATCAGTGTTGTATCTACTTGTGTGTTTTCTTTCCTCTTAGGAATGAGCATCATTTTAGGAATTGCGGAAGGCGAGGCGTTTGCGAATGATGCTGAAGTTCAGAAATCTGCGTTACAGGTAATCCCACTTTCATGTATTGATGTTCTCCTTGGCTTAAACTCTAGCAACTCCTGAGTTCAATCCCCAGACCTTTTCTGTGTGGAGCTTTGAGTGCAGAGAAGAAATGAAACACCTACTATGTGTCTGTGAACAAATGACTTCCTTTCTCTAAAAGTTCCTCTATTCGTTCCTCAGGTGATCATAAACTGCGTGTGTGCTCCGGACCAGAGCCACGCGATCGGGGCGTTTCCCGTTAGCCCTATCAGACCCTCTGTCTCTGCACAGCACCCGGCCTCGCCCCACAGCAGGGTCCTGGCCCGCATGTGGCAGGTGGTGCAAAACAACAACGGCATAAAGGTATCGACAGACATTTTACATTGTTGCTTTATTTCTCCGGACTCGATATTGTTAAGTAAGAGATAATGTATAGAACGCCGGTCATTAACAGAACATTCTCTGTGTGTATAAATAACATTATGTCTGAAGCTACTCCTTTGTTGCACTGGGTTCCTCAGGGATCCGTCTTGGGGCCTAATTTGTTTTTGTTGTACATCAGCCCTCTTGGAAAAACCATTAGCCGCTTTAAAAATGTTTTTTTTTTTTTCGTTTAAAGAGTCAGAGATGCACAGTCTGTTTTTTCCATTTGAGAAACATTGCCAAGTTGAGGCCAATTTTATCCAACTCTGATCTAGAATTGGTGATTCATGCTTTTATCTCGTCTCGTTTAGATTATTGTAACTCCCTTTTTACTTGTTTTAACAAATCTGCTTTGAATCGTCTTCAAATGGTTCAAAATGCTGCTGCGTGGCTTTTAACAGGCTCTAGCAGACGGTCACACATTACTCCCATTTTATCCTCTCTGCACTGGCTTCCCATCAAATTTCGAATTGAATTCAAAATTTTAGTTTTGACTTTTAGAGCGCTGCATGGTCAGGCTCCCAAATACGTGTCTGACCTGCTGTGCCCTTACTCATCCGGTCACACCCTTAGGTCCTCGGGCCAGAACCTCCTCACTGTCCCAAGGACCCACTTTAAAACCAGAGGTGACTTGTCCTTTGAAGCTGTTGCTCCTAAACTGTGGAATGACCTTCCTCTGTCGCTACGTGTGACCGACATGGTTGATTCCTTTAAAAAACAGCTGAAGACTTGGCTGTTTGGACGAGCTTTTAGTTGAAAAGGCTGTGATTGTTTTAATTCATTTGTTTTAATACATTTCTCTGTAACCTTTGTTATTTTTGTGCCCCTGTGAAGCACTTTGTGATTTTATCTGTGAAAGGTGCTATATAAATAAAGTTTGTTCTTCTTCTTTATTATCGGGAAAATAAGTACCGACTGAAGGTACATAATCCCGCTTATTATACGGCTATTTGCTAACTGTACACACACAAATAAACTTCATACACTTGTATGAAGACAGAAAGGGTTATTTAATGATTTCTGCGGCAAATAGTTCCCAAAAGTTTGCACGTTGCTTGGCAACGTTTGTTGATTCCAGGCAGTGTGGCTAGGCTAGTAGCAGCACAGCTAGCTACTTATTGCTAGCCTAGCTACTTAGTTTAAGGTGCAGTTAGAGAGGAGGAATGGTGCTGAATCTCTGGGTAAGTTGAAAGTCGGACTCCCGTTAACTTCACGAGCGATTCCCCTAACTTCTCTCGCAGGTACAGGGACGGAGATAGTGTCCGCTACTACTACTTGCGGAGTGATATGAAAGACCTGTATTACAAGCACGAACTCCGTTGCCATTGGCGGAGAGGTCTTCTATCAGAAAATAATGACCGGTAGAACGTTGGAAAATCACATTCAAGTCAATGGAGCGTTCTACTTGCATTGTGATGGGCCGTATAATAATTAAACATATTAAACATAATAGTGCATGTTATTTCTCCAGGTGCTGCTGTCTCTGTTGGCTGTGAAAATGCCCATAACAGATGCTGACTTGATCCGAGCCCTGGCCTGCAAAGCTCTGGTCGGCCTCTCGCGCAGCTCGGCGGTCCGGCAGATCATCGGCAAACTGCCGCTGTTCTCCAGTGGACAGATCCAGCAGGTGAGGGTTGATGGTCGTCGCGGCTAACTCCCAGCTATAGCCATAATAAGATCTGTTTTTGTGGATTGCTGCACTTTTCACTTCGGTGTGAGAATATGCACCGAAAGCTGGCATAGGCATTATGGGGCCCCAGATGAAAATGGCACAGAAACAAGCAGTAATACAAAACCTTTACAAACACACCTGGAATGGCATTTTCTGTTTTTAATAGTTATGACGATGTCATTGAGTGGTGCTCCTCTGTAGGGCAGCTCCTCTCTCTCCTCGTGCGCCGCTACAATCAGCGTACCCTCCATGGAGCACGTCTGACAGCGATGTCACAGGGCAGTGTTTCCCCACACATAGACTATTCTGTGGCGCACCGCCACCGAATCAACACCACCCACCACATATTGCGTTTCGTATTTAAAAAAAAAGGAAAAAAAAAACTTTTTTTTTTTCTTTTTTTAAACGCTATTTAAAACACACATCGTATAGAACAGCGGTCAATTTGACTGCGGGGAAGGGGGTTTTAAAATGCTGCGGCTATTCCTCCGTCTCACTCACGCGTCTCTCTCCCTCTCCCATAGCCCACACACACACAGCCCCTCCCCTTCGTGCACACCGCGTGTCTCTATCAGCGATCATCGCTGGAAGCGTGGAAGCTGTAGCTGTGTCTGGCTCTAAAGAGGAGAATTTCAGTCTCACACTGGAAAACCCCACTTCACAGGTATTGGGAAGGACAGACTCTGCAAGCTTTGAATGTTGGGTAACGCAAACTCGTGCACAGACGCACATGCTGCGGAAAATAGGAGACATTTGGCTCCACAAAAGCGTTCTCTGGATCACAGCGTTTTACAATAGCTACATATTGACAAACAGGATGAGGAAAGATTATATGCACGGTTCTGATTCGGGGAAAGATGCCCCGGTCACACTATGCTGGTTACTCTTAAAGTTTAATCAAGTGATAAGAGTTGGCCAATTCGGCCCAGGGAGTTCTCTGTGCAATGTGCGCTGTGGAGGGGTCGGGGGAAAAGGGATTCGCGGACCACTATAAGAATTACTGGTCAATTACTGCTCTCCTCTTCTATTGTCCTACCATTTCACTCTCTCTATTATTATTATTATTATTACCTATACTATCTTAAATCTACTTGTCCACTATTTCATTTATTCGATGTTTTTCGTTTCTGTAACTTGGCAATTTATCTACCTATTTACCTATGTATCTCTGTACTTGTTCCCCTTTAACATCTCTTTACAGTTGTCTTGTCCCACCATGTTGCCTCAAAATTGCTAACCCACAAGCCACATAGCTGCCCATACTGTAAGAACTGCATTACCTAGGACTCCCAAACATATGCAGAATTACACTACACACACCTCACTACACCCCACACCTCCACACATCTTGTCAACCCAATGTTTGTTTGGTAGTGTATGTTATATGTTTGTAAACGCAAATAAAAAAAAAAAAAAAAAAAAAAAAGAATTACTGGTCAAAAGCTATTATTAACCCTTAGGCATCCGAGGGCTATATTTTGGGATTCTCGCCTGTATTTTTTCCCACTTAATTGCAGATTTTGTCCATTATTTCCTGGGCTTTTTAGATCTGTAGGACTTGTTAGGTTCAGATGCATCTAATTGAAATAATTTTAACCATTATATAAGGGAATAATTCAGGCGAAAAACACTTTTGTTCATCAAATAAACCCGAAAAAATGACTGAATACGGGTATGAACATTAGAAAAATGTTGTATGTGGTCCAATTGGTCAAAACAAAGTGTCTTTCTGTTCACAAAATTTTCAAAAAGTCCTATTACTATGATTTAGAAGAAAAAACAGTTGTTCCAAATAAGAATACACAGAGAGCTACAATATCACATTTAGGGCATATGTTTCTTTTCAATCACCCAGCTGAAGACAGACGGTAAACCGTTGTTAATGCTGTGTGCGCCTGTATCTGTAGCCCATCCTTCATGCGTCTGGCTCAAAATAGCATTTTGCGCAGGTGTTAGCGCAGATTTCCTACGTGCCTGCTGATGTGTGATCCTACGACGTATTATTACAGTCAAATAAACTTTGAAAACATCTTCGAATGCGCGTAATCCATGTAGTAAAGTTTTTCATCCACATTCCACGTATAAAATTGACAAAGACCGCATTTGTTTTGGCGTTAGGGATAATACCTTTCCACTCCTCCATTTTGTTTCCTCTGTGTCTGATCATTTCCGGGTCAGAGAGTGTTGCACTCGCTGATGGAGACACGCGGTGTGCACGAAGGGGAGAGGCTGTGTGTGTGGGCTGTGTGGGAGAGACGCGTGAGTGAGAGTTACGGAGGAATAGCTTATAGGGCCGCCGCATTTTAAACCCCCCTCCCCGCAGTCAAATTGAGCTTTTAAAAAAAAAAAAAGAAGAAGAAAATAAGAAACGCAATATAGTCTGTGTGGGAAACACTGGTGATTATCCGTCTTTTCACTTTACATGTGGTGGTTTTGACAATAAATCTTTGAAATGTGTTTCTTTTGCAGCTGATGAAGGAACCGGTGCTGCAGGACAAGCGCAGCGAGCACGTGCGCTTCTGCCGCTACGCCGCCGAGCTGACGGAGCGCGTGTCGGGAAAGCCCCTCCTCATGGGCTCCGACGTGTCCCTGTCCCGCCTGCAGAGGGCCAGCGTGGTCGCCCAGTCCCGCATCAATTTTCCAGAGAAGGAGCTGCTTGTGCTCATCCGGAACCACCTCGTCAGCAAAGGCCTCCAGGACACGGCCAACCTGCTGGTCAAAGAGGCCAGCTTAAACATAGGACTCGTCTGCCCCAACCCGCTCACCCCGACCTCGGCGTGCCCCGTGACGCCGCGGACTGTGCCGCGGTATTCAGACCTCGGATCTGCCCTGCCCGCCCCCTCCACGCCCTGTTCGTCACGCACCTCATCGTCGCAACACCAGCACCTATCCAACAGTGTGCCACATGCTCACGGGTCGCCGAGGGTCGGGAAGATTTTGTTTTCCCGCGAGCGACCCCTTCCCCCGTGCACCTCAGGGAAGAAAGTCAAACCGCTTAAGCAGAAATCAGATCATGGAGCGTTTATACAGGTGAGCACTGGTACAGATGAGGTGTATTTTCAGAATTGTGTCCACAGGGTCCAGTTCTCCACATTGAGTCTGTAATGCCTCGTGTTTTGACACACTGTCGGGGAAAATTGTTGGACTGATAATCACAGAAAGCAATTCAAAACGTGTAAAAAGTGCCCACTCGCTTATTATAGATCCCATTTTGTTAGCCTTTTTCAAGCTTTTAACCAGGTTACATTGTTATATTCTCTTCAAAACATACTTTGTTTACTAGTTTGCACAAGCATCATATTACCTGGAAGGTTGGCGGTACGAATCCCGTCTCCCTCGAAGCCTCTGCTCCAGACCTGTTGCCCCTCTTCAGTAAATGTCCAAACTTTGTGCATGAAGTCCTTCACCTTGACCAGACCAGTTCTGGTTATGTCCATTCGAGCAGCAGACGTATTTACATGACCATTTAATCATCGCAAATAAAAAACTTGCAATTGGGTATTATTAAACAGCAGCCTTTTCAACATTGCAAATCTGTTTTTCAATGTACTTGTTTTGCAGACGAGCTTTGGAGGCCACTGTTGTAGAGTAATAATGTCCTACGAAAACATGAAGATGGTCCCATGTGTAAAATCCTCCTGTTGTTTTCACTTCTACAAACATGCTGTGAAATGTATAGGATTCTTGGTTTAGCACTGCAGTTTAGAGTTCGACCGATATATCAGTCTGTTATTTGGGTATTTTACTAGGGTTGAAACAACTAATCGATTATTGAAATCGTCGACAACTATTTTAGTAATCGATTAATCGTTTTTTGCTTCACACAGACTCAAATAGAGCTAAAAATTACATGAAAATGTAGTATTTCTGATGAAAACCTACTTTGTTTTTTATAGTTGGGGTCTGTAGTGTTTTGTACATTGTAAATTTCATGAATATCTGTCTGTGTCTCATCCAATCAGAAATCAGAATTAGCGCTAAGAGTCTCCAACAAACATTTACTTTAAGTCCATTTTAGCTTCATGTGATGAAAAAAATTGAAAAAATAAAATTGTCATACACCATTCACAGCCAAGCGATTAATCCTAAAAATAATCATTAGTTGCAGCCCTATATTTTACTATATCGCCTATCGGCCGATCTAGCACCGGTAAAAGCCGATATCTCTGGAACAGAAATGATCGAGACTTCCCGTTTTTTGCATTGCTCGGAAAGACATTGCAATGAAAATCTGTCCCAATTTTTTACAACTATTTTATATATTTTATGTTGCAGACTTTTGCAAAATAAGAAACCATAAGAGATCGAGACTTACCCTTTTTAGTTTTGGAATCTGCTGATTTTTGTCTTTCAAATGAGCTCCCTCTGAAGAACCTGTTAAACATGAATGTCGTGAATAAATCAGCCCTGTCACAGTTCAACACTGACACATTTACAGTTCATAAAGACAAGACATTCTACTGCAGTTCTTTTTTTGCCAGCGGACGACCTTATGCCGACTCCTGCCGTATGTTGAGCCCAAGATCATCATATTACACATTTTATGGTACTTGGTTGATTAGAGCAAAGAGATGGGAGGATTAACAATTAATTACAGAAATATTTCAATTGTCTCTTTGTCTCTCTTAGACTCCCGCCATGAAGAAGCAGGTTGAGCGCCACCTGCCCTGCCCCCCCACGCTGGACAGCATCATCACCGAGTACCTGAGGGAACAGCACGCGCGCTGTCCCAACCCGGTCACTACCTGCCCTCCTTTCTCGCTCTTCAACCCGCACCGCTGCCCCGAGCCCAAGCAGCGCAGGCAGGCCTCGCCCAACTTCACCACGCGGCTGGGGAGCAGGATGCTGTACCCCAAATACGTGGGCGTGGACAGGGACTCTCTCGATCGGCAGCTCATATTTGGCAGGTGATAAACGGAGTGTAGCCAAAAAACGTAATAAAATATGAGCAACATTACTTTAGGGAAGGGAATCTAACTTGTATAGTGCTTTTGTCGCCCAGGTACTGACTAGACCCTTCAACACCACTCTTGTCACCTTTTCTCACAGATATTGTAATGTGCGTTTTTCGCTCAGATTTCGGCCCATGTCAGTTTTCCACGAGGGTCCTGGAGACGACAGTGACTTCACGTGTTGTGCCTTCTCGGCCCGGGAGCGTTTCCTCATGTTGGGAACCTGCTCGGGACACCTCAAATTCTTCAACGTGTTCACAGGAGAGGAGGCGGCCAACTACACCTGCCACACCTCCGCCATCACCCACCTCGAACCGTCCAGAGTATGTGATTACTTATTTCAGTCACAAAAGGACTTGTAGCAGTTTAGATCTTTTGTTTTTTGTTGTTGTTGTTGTAGTGGCCAAGAAGAGTGAAATGCAGTTTAGAGTGTAGCAAAGCACGACACAGCGTCCAGAATTCCTTAGTTGTGGGACAATATCAAAGACAGGCTTTAGGAAGAGAGATTGAACAAGAAACTCGTAAAATAAACCAGTGGTTCTCCTACTGTGATCCTCTGCAATTTAAAGAGGGGGTATTATGCTCTTTTCAATCACATAGCACCAGTCTATAGCATACTACAATGATGACGTAACCTTCTGTTGGTCTGTATATGCAGTAAATTAAAATAACTGCCTTGAATAAAATTGCTCTCTCAAAATGGCTGTACTGAACGTCTTGAAATAGGCCTCTGTCTCTTTAAGAAGCTTTCCGACACGCCCCCTTCAGCACACTGCTGTGGCATCTAAACAACACTACTGTGCGGGGAGGGGGCTCTGCTGAGCTGAGGAGCAGTGGTTGGTGGCTTGGCTGGTGACGAAAGGTCCAGAGGCGTCTCCAGGAGGTGGGGGCGTTCCTAGGAGGACTGAGGCATAGCTACACCTAAAATGGCTGCCGTCTAAGTTTTTACTGATTACTCAAAATATGTGAATGAGCCAAGGCAACACTCCAGGCATGTGTTTAATGAGGGAATGACATAATAACATGATATAAAGCTTGAAAAAGTCGATTTTACATAATACCCCCCCTTTAAAGGAACAGGCCACCGTTTTTCCATACTGAGATATGTTCTTACCTGAGCTTGGACGAGTTGTACCTGTCTGATCTTTACGCTCAGTCTCGCAAAAAGACCAAAGATATTGTTAGCATTTAGCCTCTCCTCCTCTCCTCTATGGGGCCAAAGGGGGTGAAGTTAAAAGCGACCAAGCTCTTCCATGTTTTCCCCTATTTAAATACATTTACATGAGTGGTTACATGATCCAAGTAAATAACACCTTAGGGGCACTTCGACATCCGCGCAGGAAACGCCCAAGGTGTTATTACGCCTTAAAGGGGGGTATTATGTAAAATCGACTTTTTCAAGCTTTATATCATGTTATTATGTCATTCCCTCATTAAACACATGCCTGGAGTGTTGCCTTGGCTCATTCACATATTTTTGAGTAATCAGTAAAAACTTAGACGGCAGCCATTTTAGGTGTAGCTATGCCTCAGTCCTCCTAGGAACGCCCCCACCTCCTGGAGACGCCTCTGGACCTTTCGTCACCAGCCAAGCCACCAACCACTGCTCCTCAGCTCAGCAGAGCCCCCTCCCCGCACAGTGTTGTTGTTTAGATGCCACAGCAGTGTGCTGAAGGGGGCGTGTCGGAAAGCTTCTTAAAGAGACAGAGGCCTATTTCAACACGTTCAGTACAGCCATTTTGAGAGAGCAATTTTATTCAAGGCAGTTATTTTAATTTACTGCATATACAGACCAACAGAAGGTTACGTCATCATTGTAGTATGCTATAGACTGGCGCTATGTGATTGAAAAAAGCATAATACCCCCTCTTTAAAATATAGTACCCCTTTTTATCTGCTTAGAAAATCTAAGCTTCTAACTTCACCCGTGTTTGGCCCCATAGAGGAGAGGAGGAGAGGCTAAATGCTAACAACATCTTTGGTCTTTTTGCGTGACTGAGCGCACGCACAAAGACCAGACAGGTACGCAACAACTCATCCAAGCTCAGTTAAGAACATATATCTGTGTGGAAAAACGACGAGACTTGTTCCTTTCAACACTTTGTATAATCTATTATTATCTAGAGATTGTATTTATGTTTTGTCTCTTTTAGATCAGTTCTTGTCTAGATCTCAATCTCAATTCTACCCCTTAGCCCTTCCTCTCTGTTTTGCGTTAAACAGGTCAGTTCTAAATGTTTCGCTTTGCTGCTGCGAGCGCTCCGTTTATTCGCGCTGTATTGCCTGACTTTGGAGTTTCTTTCCAAACTTTCGATATGTCGCTATTGTCATGACACACGGGGCTCGGTGCCTCGCTGCTGCGCCCGCTGTCTCCCCGTGCCGCTGTGCTCTGAGCCCGCGTCCGAGGCTGACCCGGTCTGAGTTCACCTCGGCAGACTCCGTTCAGGCCCGGGGCTCAGAGCAGAGTCTGCGAAGATTTCATTCCAACTCACATAACCAAAATCATCTGTGTTAGTTGTAAAATGCAGTCAAATGGAGGGCTGTTCCATTTCTTAGGGCGGTATTTTCAATCCTCGCCCTTAGCCCTTGGTTTCAGGGTGTAGGGAAAGGGCAAGGGCAAGGGGAAGGGTAGAAAAGAGAATTGAGATTGAGTCTTCTGTGTATACTTTAGGTGGTACTAATTTGAGAACCACTAGATTAATAGATGAGATGAATAGAAAGACAGATTATTAACTAACTCCTGTGATTATGATGATGATGATTTACGTTTTTCTAACAAATGTCTTATGAAGGTTTTCACAAATGTCCCTTCAGGATGGGAAGATGCTTCTTACCTCTGCGTCCTGGAGTGTCCCTTTGTCTGCGCTCTGGAGTCTGGAGGGAGTCTTCACTCTCAAGTACGACACGCACATCCTGCCGATCCTTTCATGCTGTATTTGACTGAAGTGGTTTTATTTTCTCTTATTTAGAAGCTCATTTGTGGACGACCACTACGTTGAGTTCAGCAAGCTCTCTCAGGACCGGGTCATCGGCACTCACGATCACGTCGCCAACGTATGTTACACTGATCAACGTAGATTTATTCTGTCACTGTTACTTATGACCAGTGGTTATAATGGACGCTACAGTCGGCCAATCAATATATGAGAGGCTGTGCATTCTGGCAGAGTATGGATTGCATGTAACACTTTTTTAATATTCCTTTTAATTGATTTATCAAAAGAAGTTTTAAACCATTTTGCAGAATAACATTTTTCTAGTCTCTTGTTTGAGATAATGTTGTGTGTAGCAGGTAAAGTACAATAGGGTCGTCCCCCAGGACATTTTTAATTAACATTCAGTGCAATCTGGTGTATTTTTGCAAGAATATGCAGTTTAAATCAGCCTTATTGCAGTGATGAAAATCAAAACTGTCTACATTATGATCAAAAGAGAAAGGTATCTCATAGTGTTAGAGAAATAACAATGGTGTTCGGGATTGATTGATGAAGAATAGGCAGCAGTCAGGATGTCTTATACAGGAGAAGTTTATTTACCATTGTTATGGGAGCCGGAGACATGAACTCAAGACATTGCGCTAGTCCTACCATTCCAGTCTGTCTATGCTTCCACAGAAAAGGGATACATACCGTCTAAGAGCGTCATACTGATACGCAAGCAAAACATTCAGTGGCTGAGAGCTGGCGCCTGAGCACCACAGTCAAGGCTATGACAGAGATAGTACGACTGTACAGCTTGACCCAGTATGATAAATAGCGATTTAATGTTAACCTTTAACACATAGGAACATGTATTTTTAATAGCTCCCCTTAGACTAGGGAGGCCCCTGTGGCTTTGGGGCCCCAGTCCCTCTGCTGCTTGTGTCAGCTCCGCCCCTGTTCTTCCTCCGTTTGTAGCTGTACCTTGCGCTGAGCTGTGAGGAGACCCTGAGCGTTTGATCGCAATGTTACTTTTCTCTTCATTATGCATCCTAAGTTAATCTCTAAAAGCACAAATATAAGGCCGATTTCTTTAAAATAAAAAGTGGCCAAAAGCTTAAGAAGAGTTTATGGGTTAGTTTATGTCCGTAGAGTTCATGATTTTATGTTATGTATGGCTGAACGATATGGACAAAATTTAATATCTCGATATTCATGCCAGATATCTTGATATTGATATGATATAACTATGGGTTAGGAGAAAACCAAGCATTTTTCAGAAAAATAAAAACATAATACAAAAGAGTGCAGTTTAATTCATGAAAATCTCTATCGTTTTATATCTTGCTTTTTCAATTTTAATGTTTTGAATGTTCACATCTCGATATAGATACGATAACGATATATCTTTCAGCCCTATTGTTATGTTACATAGACAAAACTAATGATTTGTCCACGAGGCAAGTGACGGAACCGGGATCAGGGCCCATTGATATTTTATGTTTTAAAATGTGAAATAATGTTCACGTAAGTATAATGCAGAAAGACTGAGACACATGATGGGTGTGGATTCTGCCTTGAGCGCCCTCTGCAGGCAACAGTAAGACACAGCAAATACAAGCTTTCAGTGCATTTTAGAACATGTTTGTAAAGGTCTGAATAATAGAGTTTGCAGATTTTTAAACTAACCAAGACCTCATGGAAACAGGATACTCTTGGTTGTTTTATTCTTGTTATAAGTTTGACCCTGACTAAAGATGCAGCTCTACTTTCTCTTGTTCAGATCTACGACATCCAGACGGGGCAGAAGATTTCCACCTTGTCCGACCCGGCGTTGTCCAACAACTACAAGAGGAACTGTGCCACATTCAGCCCCACAGACGACCTGGCTCTGAACGACGGAGTGCTGTGGGACGTGCGGGCGGCTCGGGCCATTCACAAGTTTGACAAGTTCAACACCACGATCAGCGGCGTGTTCCATCCAAACGCACTTGAGGTCATTATTAACACGGAGATCGTATCCTTTTAAGGCACTCTGATTTTTATTCATATTCAGACAAACTACTGAACATTTCACTCAATAAGTGAAAAAAACTCCAGCAAGTATTTAATAGTTTCTATTTAATGGAATAAAAAAAACTTGCATACTTACATACAGCAGTGGTTGGCGAAGGGCCGATCTTTTTCATAGGTGACCAAAATTCCAGCACCATGTTTGACTAATGCTAGTATAGATACAGACAGCCCATATATGGTCATGTTCGAAGCAGCCAGAGGGAAAAAACAAAGTTTTCTTTCTCACATTTCTTAACAAATGCTGATTTAGTAATAGATTTTTGTACTAAATAAAGGTACAGAGACACGCAGCGGAGCAAAGTGGTTCAACAGCTCATAAATAGTTAAAAAACAGACAATGCTGACCAGGAAGTTACGGTTAGCCTCATGCTAACGTTAGCAACGAGTGCCGTTTTTCGCTTCTGTTGAACAATTTGCTGTGAAAAACATCCACGGTAAATGGCTTGACTTTATTGTGTGATAGATATGTTTATAGTCCACCAGAAAACGGCTGAAAAGAGTAAACAAATTGTGATTCCCATGAGAGGTTTTCGTCCCCCTCTGCTAGGCCAGTGTATTTAACTTTAACAAATTGTATTTGATCAGCTTTATGCTTTTCACATCAGACTTGTTGCTGAATTGGTTGGTTAGAATTTCCATTATAGCGGAACATGAACTGTGTGTGTGCTTCTCTTGCTGAATATTAAACTTAACCAAAGCTGTAGTGGGACCTAAGGACTTTCCATTTGCTACGCACTGTTCCAGCCTTGGACCAGTGTCGCCTCGTCTTCAACAACAATGCCTCAATAATATACGGAGGTAAGGTTTTTGCATGAAATGGGGTCGAGCCATTGTCATTTCAAAATCAGAAACCATCTATTAATGACCACGACATAAAGTTGGTGGAGTTTGTTCCCGATACAATAGACAGAGGAAGAACATTGTAATAAAAAAAGAAAAGCAGACCTCAAAAGTTCAGTTTTAATTTGCTGCCAAGCCATACTAAATGGTTTTATCTCTTCGGTCACTCACTGGCTGAATGATTTGTTAAACTTTTGTTTGGATATAGCCATGCTCCAGGCCGACGACGATGACGACTCTGTGGAAGGGCAGGTGAAGAGCCCTTCGGCTCCTCATTCAGGACCTTCGACGCTACAGATTACAAACCCATCAGTAAAGTCCTTCATCTCTGTTCCATGTTGTACATTCAGAGATATAATGTATTGGCTGTACGGATGTAGCACTGTCATATTCACTCTCCTCTGTTCATTATGATTTCCACAGCCACTATCGATGTGAAGAGGAACATCTTCGACCTGTGCACGGACAGTAAAGATTGCTACGTGGCTCTCATTGAGGTAAAGTGTATCAGACATTATCTCTCGCTCTCTAATAGGGCTGCACAATTCATTACAGAGTGAACGGGTCGCATGTTTAACATCTTATCCCGTTTAGAACCAGGACAGCATGAGTCTGGACACGGTTTGTCGACTGTACGAAGTTGGTCGACAGAAACTTGCTGAAGAGGGAGATGATGTGGTATGTAATAATAACTAAAAGTAAACGCTGTTGGGCAGGTTTTTGTCTTGTGCTGAATGAGCTGGATCGTTATGAGATTTCCATTTTCAATCTCACAAAAGTCTGTCCCGTAAGGCTCGCAGGTTTTACATTCGCCGACGACAACAGGCATTTTTATCACTACTTGGTAACAACGCAGTGGCATCGAAATATGTTTAAAATTCAAATCAAGCAGCAAAAACAATTTCAGCCTGAGCTGCGCCAGATTGCTTTTACTGTGGTGACGTTCTTCACACAGTAATATCAGACTCTTTACAGGTTTTATTAAAGAACCAGTTCCTCCAGAGTGTAGTTTCCAACACTGCAGAGGATGAAGAAATGCACCTAGTTTTCCCTGACTTTTTTGTGATGTCAGCCTTTTTAATATTATAAAAGAAAAAGAAACTAATGAAACGAAAATCAGAAAAACATGTGACTTAAATGCTTAAATAGTCACGGTCAAGTACCATGTAAGAATGACCGTTATACAAGCGGTTAATTCTGTTTTCTGTAGGAGGACGACGACGACGATGCAGGCGACTCCTCCGACTCTGATGACGATGATGACGACGATGATGACGATGATGAGGACATGGACACTGACCCTCTGATCGAAGAACTGACCGGGGAGGACAACCCTGAGAATGACGAGCAGCCGGGCACTCCCACCGAGGAGGAGGTGGGTCGACTTTGAGGATTTTAGTCCCTGTTACAGAAATAAGACACTATTCTGAACCAGCTCGGGCAATCACTAGTTTTGTTTGGAAGAAATATTGCTTAATAAAGTTTAGGAATCAATTCTTGAAGCCGCACTAAGCAACTCGTGCCCCTAGAGGCCATAAGCGCCACTGCAGGTGTCGTAGCATGTTGCGTTTGTTTACTCATTAATTGTCGGTGAGAGTAAATACTACACTGACAGAAAAGACAAAGGGAGAGAGGGATATTGTACATCCAATTACACAATGGAGATAATTCTTTTCACTCAAACTTGGCTGTAAATACTGTTTAAGTGGCGCTAGCCCAAAGTTAGCTTTGCCCGTTAGCCTGTTAGCTTCTTCTTCGTGATTTCATTAGTGTATTGGTGACACCTACACGGAGGCGGCAATGTTGCAATTGTGGTTTTCTGGCCAGAGACACCAGGGGGAGATGAAAGACCCCCCAATCATCCCATTAACACTTGTATTATCCACAGAGGGACTACGAAAAGGATTTATTAAGATAAACAAGAATTACTGCTTTAAATTCTTATGAATGAATTCCCAGTTTTATCAAGAATATGTGATGGAAATCTTGAAATAATAATAAATAGATGCCGTTTGGCCTGTGACAATAAGAACTATATCAAATTACCGTTCAATAAATGATCATTATCGTCAGTCCATTTACAAAATCGTTTTTCTTTCTTTGTCAAACAACTTTTTAAAATTCTTTTTATTAACTTCTTTTTTTTAACAAAACAGAACAAACAAAATAATAGTAATAAAAAAAGAACGAAATTAAAAATATAAAAGTAAAATAAGTTTATATATATAAAAAAGAAAGAACAAATATTTAATTTCATGTTAATAAAAATGGTGATTTATTGAAGACATGTTGATACATTATTTTAGAGGGTTAGACAGACACACACATGCCGGGTAAGTTGAGTGGCGTGCAAGAGTTCAATGGTACGTGAGATAAAAGAATAAAAACTCTGCGCCCCCAAGGAATTTATTTAGGCACCACAAAGTAACGTTTCGGGCGTCACTTAGTCCTTCGTCATTATTTTAGAACTAGGGATTCCTCAGATTACATTTTTTTAAGTTAAGCAAAAAGTGGTCCACAATAATATCGTTTATTGCAATATTTTCAGCTTCAATACATCGAACTTTGAATTTATATATCGTGACAGGCCTAGCTGCCATTTCCAATAAAGCCTAGGGGGCAAAAGAATTTTAAAAAACACCTTCAGTGTTCTCTGTGGCACTCGGGTTTATTTGATATTTATTTGCAAACTGCAGCATTTATGATATGTTGTACTTGACGGTGTTCGGTCTTTCTAGCAGTAGTTTTAGAGTCACTTTGTGGTAATTCATTAGTAATGTGATTTCAATGATTGTTCAGTGTTTGGAGCCACTCACAGCAAGAATATGAGGCCTTTCTTGTTTTTGGATGGGTTTCCCAATTCTCAAAAGGTTCTGTGCACGTAATGCTGCGTAGAAACACGACCATTTTATTTAGCCTTAAAGCTAAGGCTAACATTAATTTGACGCTAACAAATGATAAAATAGCACCACTATCTAATATGTTTCTAATGAAACACACTCGGCTTGATGTTTTAAGTTTTCTTCTGCTTTTTTAATCTTATTTTAGTTTTAATTTACGTTAAAATGTTGACAGGAAGTGATTTTGACCCGTCACTGGCTAACAGGAGCCTTTAGGCTAATCCTGACCCCACTCATCCTGAGGGTTGCCCCAGCGGCATTAAAGATGTGTCAAATGCTGAGGGCAAAAAGTAAACCTTGTTTTGGTGTTTTTCAGATTGCTCGTCTCCTGGCTGAGCCGGGCGACGAAGACGATGAGAATGAAGAAAACAGCAATGACTCAGACGCGAACTCCGACCAGTCACACCCTGAATTACTCAGCGAGTCATCGGAGGACGACCCCTACAACTGTGAGTCCACTGAAAACTGGTATTGGTAATGGTAGGTGCAGTACTAGTAGATGTAGACATTTTATCAGTTGTCCTGAGGAAGTCTTGTTCACGAGTGAGGGACGGATGGAGCGTGAGATCGATAGACGGATCAGTGCGGCGTCAGCAGTGATGCGGTCGCTGTATCGGACTGTTGTGGTGAAGAGGGAGCTGAGTCTGAGGCAAAGCTCTCGATTTATCGATCGATCTACGTTCCCACCCTCACCTATGGTCATGAGATCTGGGTAATGACCGAAAGGACAAGATCGCGGAAACAAGCGGCCGAAATGAGTTTCCCGTGGACCGGGAAGTCTGGGCATCTCTACTTAGACTGCTGTCTCCACGACCCGGCCCGGATAAAGCGGAAGAAAATGGATGGATGGGTCCTGAGGAGGTGACGTCATTTCCTGTCGAGAAGTGGAGCTCCACTGATCATGTGCCCCTCCATCGGCTGCATTCAGACCCTTCTCTGAATTGTTTTTTGTTTTTTGCAAGCAGCCTCTGGAGGCTCAACTTGCTTGCAATGTTTTTGGAATCCTTGTGTCCAAACCTTAGATATAAGATAGAAGAGATAACCGGTGTTCCATTCAGCTCCATTCAAAATAATGATCCTGTGAAATTAACATGGCTGCATGAAGCCTGTTCCTTAAAAGGGCAAAAAGACGGGACGGGCGGACTGGCTATGAGCCTCCACAGAGCTCCAGAGCCTGTCAATCACAGATTAGGCTTCCACTTTTTATTGCTGATGTACAAAAACCAGGGTGGTTTGAAAACATGACGTTGTCACATGGGTCATTGCAATTTTTAAACTCTTTGGAGCCAGGCTTTTAAGTGCTAGGAAGGTGTAAAGTCACCATTGGAATCCTATTTACCAAGTGTCTTTTGGAGTCGCCCTGGCCACCAGGGGGTGGTATTACAGCAATGTCAGCTCCCTGCCATGAGGACCAAAGAGAAGCGCTTTCCTCGCCCACTGGTCCAAACCTATCATGCAAAATTAGTTTTAAATGACCTCCCCGCTAGTGTGTTTGGAATAGCCATAGCTGTCGGTAGCGAACATTTACCTCTATCAGACCCACGGTGGCGCAGGGGTTAGCGCTCGTGCTTCACAGCTAGAAGGTCCCGCCGGTAGTATCACAATTACGTGCCTCCTGTGAGCTCTTCTGCTTTATTGCATTTGTTCCTCTAGCGTAATGTATATCGTGCTCCCCAGCCGGCAAATGGGAAAATCGCACGACTGAATACCTACAGTAGAAATATCTTTGAATTCAGTTTTTAGTTCCTTTCAGCATTTACTTCTCCTCAAGTGAAAGAGGTTTTTGTTTTCCGTTTCAGGGCTGCAGTGAACATCAGAGGTGTCGATCAAAAGGCAGCGGACGCAAATCTATTCAACAAGACGAAAATGCTAAAAAAAAAAAAAAAAATGATGTCGTCTCCTTATTTAAAGCACATATGACAAGTTTTCATGACAGTGGTGAGTATTTGTTTGTGTTCCATAAGAAGAAGAGGGAGAGTTTAAAATCCCTAGAACAGAATCAGGACTCACTATTGGCCCTTATGTACAGTATCATTACCAGGCATTGCCTCTTCTTATGTCACATCGTGTGCGTTTTCTTTTCAAAATGTTAATCATTAATGCTCTAAATGCCAAAAAAAACACATGGACGTTGCAGTTCAGCAAATAAATGTAAGTCTCAAAATGTTAACTTTGCTACATATTTTATTTATTTTGCTGATAAATGTGTGTTGCTCAGAAGATTATTATTTCCCTTCTGTCTTTGAAAGCATCATAAGTACAGCATGTGGAGGGGAAGTGAGGGTGTGGGGGGGAAAGCCAGGGGAGGGGACGTTAAACCAGACCACCTTTTTGTAGATTACAACTTTCCCCAGGGTAAGGCGACTGTTTCTCCAGAACAAACATGCGCTGATCACATGGTTATTTCCTTCTCTTTTCCTTTTTTTTTTTTTTCTTGCCTTTTCATGTGTCTGGTTACCATGGCCACACATCAGGACATTTCGAAGAAGCTCTTTTTTTTCCCGCTAGAGGGGTGTGTGCTCGTTTCGTGTTGGCGTTTGGTTTCTAAGCCCTTGAATTTCTCACAGGAAGTAAATTTACATGCTGCAGGAATGGCATTTCAGCCCTTTTATTTCTCTGTATTTTGTACTGAGTGTTTGGATGTGACTTATTGCAACAGACTAACACCAGAGCTTTGTTTTTCTACTGATCAACAATCCGGCAAGTTATGAATGCAATACCTCTTTGTATTTTCATACTAAGAGTTGGACTTGAGTTATAAATAAAAATCAGAGATTGTATCGTATGTAAAATACCGAAAAGCCTGTACAGTTTTATGTAAAATGTTTTCCTTTATTTCGCTGGATCTTGACGTCATTTTTGTAAAGTTTCTATTTTTCAAATTTAGGTCAGATCTAAACTGCAGCCATATTGTACATAAGTAAATTGTGTAACGCTGAATTGAGCTTTTTCCAAAGCTCCTCAATAAAGTTGAATAATATCATTGTTTTCTTGTGATGTTTGTATGCAGTAGATGGGCATATTTCTTATTGGTCTTTTAAACAGAGGGTTCAGGAAGTGCCCGAACAAGGCTAAAATGGAAATCAGTTTTGAATATTGGTACTAAAACCGAAATATTCACATTTTTTAATTTTTGTGCTCTGGTCTGTTGGGAAAAATGTGTCATTCTCTCAGTCAGACGGAAGATCTACAGTGGGTTGCATAAGTATCGGCCCCCCTTTAACTTTTCGACATTTTGCCATACTATGGACATAAACATAAATATATTTAATTGAAATTTTATGTGAAAGACACACACTAAGTGACACACAATCGTAAAGTGAAATGAAATGTATACATGATTTTGATTTTTTTTCAATAAATAAAAAACTGAAAAGTGTGATGTGCAAAAGTAACGGCCCCCCTTTCCTTTTAGTGCAACCAATTGCCTTCAGAAGTTGAATGAAGATTTCTGAATGGTCACATGTTGACCCAATGACTACATAGAGTCTACCTGTGTGTAATCTAACGTAATTTACCGCAGACCTAAACTTTTAAGACTGTTAAAAATCAGCAGGACATAGCTGGTCTCTATGGAGATGGCTGTTGACTGTACATGAGTTTCAAAGTTTTAAGTCCTCTTTCTTTATTTTTGATACCCACTGACATACACTAATGTCACGACTATATGGCTGTATTGATCGTTATCTTGGCTTACAGATTCCCAAGAATATTGTCTTTTCAGAGGGTAAATTGTTTCACATGAATGGGAAATTTGATTTTTTTTTTATTGAACAAATATGCTGTAAAATACAGTAAAAATAAATGTGCAACTAAAATAATTAGAAGCATACAAATAAATATGCACAGGATTAAAGGAGCCAGGGAAATAAAACAGAGTAAAAAGAACTAAAAATGTTGAAAAAAGGGAATTATTCCCTTTTTTATAATATATATAATATTTATAAAACAAATAGGTAACAGTCAGTGTTGGGGTAACGAATTACAAAAGTAACAAGTTACAAAAATATATCACTGTTTTTCAGTAACTAAGGAATATAACACATTAGTTACACAAAATTCGGCAATATTTTAGTCATTACATTTCAAGTAACTCGAGTTAGAAGAGCATTTAAGCGTATGAACAAAAAAATGCCAAACGCCCCCGAGATAAAATGCAGCACCAAATCTGGTATAAGATCTGCAGTTGTGTGTACTTAATGTTCTCAAAACAAAACACACGCGAATGGGGATAGCAAAGGAAAAATAAATATTTAACTGCACTTTTGCTTAGTGGCATTATTACTATAATTATTACTGTAACTCAGAGTAATGTAACTCAGCTACAGTTTTTGAAACAAATATGGAATACAAACATTACATTTTTAGAGCTGTAATCACTAATATAGAATATAATGCAATTTTTATGTGACTTGTCCAACACTGATAACAGTTATATAATAACCATCATGGTAATAATAAAGATAATACAGGGAAACACACTTAGTCCTCAAATATGAGGTACTTACAGGATGTAGACTTTTACAGCTTTTTGGTTCCTCCTCCTTTATCGTTGTGAAGAACTGGTTTGGTTTGTTTACAAAGTGAGGTCCATTTGGCTTCGTCTGTGCCTGCTTGGTTTTGTGAATGTGATATTTTGCCAGTTTGATGATGGACTGCACCAGAAGGGAAAGGTCTTTGGGGATTTGAGGACTTATTACATGCAATCATTCTCTTATAAAGCAGCGAGCCTTTGGAACACTCTTCCAAATGAAATTATTTGGCCATACCGCCTTTGCGATGCCCAATCCCGTCAGACCTTGGAAGCTAAGCAGGGTAGGGCCTGGTTAGTACTTGGATGGGAGACCGTTCAGTAACACCAGGAAGCCTAGCGAATGTAGTGAGTGACTTTGAGCGTCTGGAAAAGCGCTATATAAGACTAATGCATTATTATTATTATTATTATTATTATTTCATGCACAAATTATAGCACATTTACACGCCTGACCAAACAGTGGTTATTATCAAAGCAAACCTGTACGCACTGAATGACTGTAAACGCTGTAAACTGTGAGCGAGAGTGAATGATAGAAAGTGCTTTTATGATGTGAGCTTCTATGTATTATTCTGTATATATTTTATGAATTTTTGTAACATCAACCTGTCCAGGGACTGCGGGTGGAAATTAGCATTCTTGCTATAACCTGGCACATGACATCTCTTCTTTTTTAGACTAATGTTGTTTGTGCATTGTCCCTGATCAAATAAATAAAGTAGAAGTAGAAGCAACACTTGGGGTAAACCTACCACTAGATGGCTGTACTAAAACGTTTCAAAATCAAAGCAAAGTTTAAACTGTCAGCTGTAAAACTATACTATATTCAGGAGAGGTTCACCAACAATGCATTTATATTTATGAGAGAAGTGTCTACAATACCTAGATTCAAAGCAAAGACTAGCATTGCATTGCACATTTCAGTAACTTGTAGTAATCTCACTTATTCTTGGGTAACTTCATTAAAACATTTCACGTACTGATCGTGAAAAAAGGGGCTTCATGTTGTCAAATGAAAAAGGGAATTTATTAGGCTAAAGATGTTTAGTTTAGTTTAGTTTATTTGTTAATTTGAACACTTAGTCTGCTCAAAAGGACTGGGCCGAAGCAAAAGGCTTATAAGCATAACAATTTTCACATTATTTTCTGGTTTGTGGGACACATAAACATACATCATAAAGAGTTGTTCAGTGACTACTTTCTACTTCTCAAATTAGTTTATTTGAATTAATATTTTGGCTGCTCTACCCACCAGAGAGAAATGAACTTGTGTATAGTCTTAGGTATTCTAGTTTGCAAGGTCATGTCTTCTCTTGAGCATAGCTACACTTGATCTTGAAAACAAATGGTCTGACTAATTATTTTCCTTGTATTGCTGTAAACATCTCTTGCACAACGCTCACTCTTTTTGTCTCTTCAAAGACACGCGTTTGTCTCGTCTGGGTAATACGTCCTCTTCTTTTCATGGCGCGTACCCCTTAACCAGAATTTTAGCCTTTGAGTTTTTTTCCCCCCATTTTGGTGCTTTCAAAAACTTACCACTCAATAACATGAATGCAATACTTCTTACACAGTCCGTCTCCACTTTACTTTGTCGGGCTTGGACAATTAAATGAAGGTGCATTGCTAAAGGACACAACAACTGCAAGACTTCCTTTTGGTTAAAGGGTGAACAATGATCGACTGTGCCACCATTGCCTTGAAATAAACAAAGACTAAGCCCACACCTATGAAAGGTGTAGTTAAAAATGTACTTAAAAGTTTGGATAAGCTGTCACTCTGTCGTAAAGGAGTTCTCCATTGTGGACAAAAGTTCTTCTTAAACCATCATCTGTACTGGGTTGTTTCATTGTCATGGATGTTTCGGCTCTCTTGGGGCTTCGTCAGCATCCAATGATCTTTTAGCAGCAGGCTTAAAGTGCATATGACAGATTTTAATGCTCTTGAAAATATGACTTTAGAAGAATAACATCAGTTGCATAGTTATCATTTTTTTCAGTGAAGCAGCAATTTTAATTAAGAAATGTTGGGCAGAAAAGTTATTTTTATTTGAAATTTTAAGCTGCTGACAGGAAGTGACATAATAGAAGGTAACATTCCATAGCAGTTTGACTCATTCATTTCCCATTATTTTTATTTTTATGGTTTATTTGGTCGGGACAGTGCATGTTAATGAACATACATGGGTCTCATGCATGTAAACAAGCCACACCGGATTGTAGCCTTGGGCTAATTTGCATCCGTCGTCCCCCATGTGCACTCTCAAACACACTCTCATTCATCCTGGCCTATTGTACATGTTTTTAGCCCCCTGGGAAACCTATGCAGACACGGGGAGAACATGCAAACTCCAACAGAAACGCCCCGTCCAAGTGGGAATTGAACCCAGACCTTCTAGCTGTGAAGCACGAGCTCTAACCGCTGTACTACCGTGCCGACGTATTGACTTAACATGGTTGCACGGCAACAGTTTAAAATTGTTTACCTTCTTCGATGTCACTTCCTGTCGGTGTCCAATAAGGAAGTGAAAACATAAACATCACAAAAATGGTCAAACTAAAGAAAACTGGGTATAATCTTTAGCAAAATCTTAAATATAATCATGTTAACTGTGTTTTAGCAAAAGATGTGTGTGTCATAATATGCACTTTAATATACTAATTTAGTCGTGGGGGTTGTTATCAAAAGCCTGCCACTCATCTTTATTATAATCATTGAGTCGCTCTTCAGAGTGAAAATCTTTTTTATGTGTGTTTTTAAAAGGGAGTCGTCTGCTTTCTCAGTGGAGTTCAACCATAGACTATAGAATTAATAGACAGCTTCTGCTCACTCCTCCCTTTGACCATAATAACTACATTCGAGGGGAAATCATGGCGGATTTACAGACTCCTCCTACCCTGCTGTGACGGGGCATGTTCCTAAATAGGGCATAAGGGCGGGATCTTCACCGTAGTTTGGTCGCGCCCGCGCCATTAGCTCTAATGCTAACGGCCTGTCACTCAAAGTCAGACCCTCATCAGTACACGAGATTTCTAAAATGTTTCTTACAAAAACCCGACTTAATTGTAACTAACCCAGTGTTATCACAGGAGCCATATCTAGCTGTAGAAAGTTTTTAAAAATTAGACACCGGGCTTTACAGTTGCTTAGAACGTGTGTAAAGTGCAATGCTAACTAATGGAAAACTAGCTTGTTTTGCCGCCCCCACATACGGAGGAACTGCAGCAATGGCAGACGATTTTGGCCCCTAGCGTCGCGGCCTTAAAGCAGTGCAAACGGCGGCCATTGAGTTCAACAGCCCCACTTCCATTAAATTAATGAGAAATATTGAAATGTTAAGAGTTTAAAGGCACGATGAGCCGAGGCTAATGAGCTATATGTGGTGAGTGGTGTAGCGTGCAAATATTAACAGAACATAAATACAAAACAAAAACTTGAAAATATGGCGAAATAGTATTACAGGGCCACTTTTCAGTTTATAATGTGTTGGTAAAATCTTCTATTTAAAATTGTGTGTTTTGTTCCTGAGTTAGCCTGAGTTAGTTCATCGTTCTCTTTAGGAAGTGGATATTTGGCAGGGACCGGCTTTTAGTTTGTTTACGCTATTGTGCCATAAATCGCTCCTAATTCGTCAGTTTGCATCGTGTGATTATATCTTCCCGTTTTCGAGATGATTAGTGCTATAATGTGCTCAGGAAGGAGGTCTGCTATGAAAACTTGAGATAACAACATAACGCATAGACCTATAGACCCTTTAACTGCTGACATCATCAGTGACATCAGCTGGAGGCAGGAAGTGATCAAGAGAAATAAGATTAAACTAAAACTAGTGATTTTAAGTGTAAAACTACAACTGAAAAATGTGGTCCTGCTGTGGCTTAAGGTGCCAGAACAAAAGGAATGACATTTGAGACGATAAAATAAGATTTATCTGATATTTCCAAAAACAGTTAGACATTTGTTTATCGTTACTATGACAACAGCTACAATGGAAATAGATAGGAATCTAGCTTCCCGCCTCCAGCTAAGCCCGGAATGTTTACAAACAATTAAAGGGTCTATTAGGGTTGGGGCCAGGGATACTTTTAACCTGTCAGGTTAGGATTAGGATTATATATCTTTTCCGACAAAATAGTTAGCACTGATCAGGCTGTAAAGTGAATGTCGTTATACGAATTGACGAATAAGGGGCTAATCACGGCAAAATATAATATATAAATGATTGAAAACCCTGTCATGGTTAATGCATTTGACACATTAGACACAATTTTTGCTAAAACATAGTTAACACGATTATATTTAAGATTTTGTGGTGATTATAGTTTCACTTCCTTATTGGACACCGACAGGAAGTGACATAGAAGCAAGTAAACAACTTAATACCATTGCCGTGCCGACCGTGTTATGTCAGCAGCTTAAAAATTCAAATTAAAATCACTTTTTTCCAAACATTTCTTCATCAAATAAAATTATAATTATGCAACTGATGAACTCGCCATGGTTGTTATCCTTCTAAATAAGTCATATTTTCAAAAGCATTAAAACCTGTCATATGCAATTTAAAGGCGCATTATGCAGCTTTTTTATGTGATATTTGTGTGTATTTGACCTTGTAGTGACCAAGCGGCTGTACGAGTGGTCAACATGGCGGCGTTACTTTTGATCACGGTGGCCTCTACAACGCTCCGGGATCAATCGGTTTGTAGGTTTTCTGGTGAGACGGTCCGCCAGCAGAGAAAATCTTCCAAACAACTGATCCGGGAGCGTCCTAGAGACCACTGGGACGCAAAGTAAAGGCGCCATGCTGACCACTCGTACAACCGCTGGGTCACTACAAGGTAAAATTCATACAAATATCAACTTTTTTTCCCACATAAAAGTTGCATTATGTACCTTTAAAAAAATCCCCTCTTTGTAACTATTATACCAGTATTGTTTACATTATTATTATCAACAACGCAAAACCCCTTTCCTATGGAAGACTATTGGCACCTTAATTCAATTGTCTATTCATTTGTCAAATGGCTATGCATTATGTTATTTTAGTATTTATTTTGGAATTGTGTTTGGCAAAGTGTAATGTTATATCCAATTTTGACATTTAATGTTCTATTCCAAAAGTTCTAATGGCAATTCAATATGTAAAGTGTCGATACAATGTCTTTATATATTGCAAATTACAAGATTTTGAAATGAATAGCATATTGACATGGAAATTTGGCCTCTTTATTCATTGTTCTATTCATTCTTAAAATGGCATTTAGTTTCGAGTTGTATTTGACAAAGTTGCATGTTATATCCTATTTTGACATGTAATGTTCTATTCCAAAAGTTCTAATGGCAATTCAATATGTAAAGTGTCGATTCAATGTCTTTATATATTTCAAATTACAAGATTTTGAACTGAATAACATATTGACATGGAAATTTGGCCTCTTTATTCATTGTTCTATTCATTCTTAAAATGGCATTTAGTTTCGAGTTGTTTTTGGCAAAGTTGAATGTCATATCTTATTTTGACTTGGAATATTCTATTCTACTTTTGAGTAAGTTTCATTTAATGTGTTGTGAAACAGCACCTCCCTCTGGATTGCATTGCATATTGCATATTGCATTGCCACAAGGTTTGAGTGCAACTATTTTCAATATGCTATGCAGTTCTTGACCCCTGGGAAGGCGGGCCCTGGTCCGCTCTCGGCCAATCAGAGACGAGTCTATATCCTCCTAGCTAGATGCTCTGTGTTGTTGTTTTTTGCTGGAAGTAAATGCTGTTATGACGGATTGGAAGTAACAGATCACCCTTCATGAAGATTCCAAGTTACTCTAAGGAGGTTCTATGTAAGTATAGAAGCGTGTTTGTTAAAATACCAGTACTGTTTAGTGTTTTTTCTCTCTTTTGTTTATTAAACACTTGCTACCTAGTTCAGTCATGCTCAGCAGTCCCACAGAAAGTCAAACTCCACAGTGTTTCAGCTTCTTACATTTTATTTTGGCCCACAAAAAATATCTGTCTGTAAGTATTCAAATGATAGTGATCTTAGCTTCCATTAGATACCAAATTTAGTCATTTTTAGCATGTTTCCTATTCGTAATTAGGAAGAAAATATTCGGCGCTAATACCGTTAGCATCCCTATGGCTTTTCCCATGTAAATTAGCCTCATGCTAATAGCTCGCTAATACAATCGTTTTTTGAAGGTTTTAGTTAACTCTAAGCTACTTATTTTCTATTTGCATTGTATATTTACCCAATTGAGATTGTAATATGCATTCTTTGTGTAACTGTATGTTACAGTTTTAAAGTACTTCAGTAAATCACACAAATACAGCAAGACGCTTCTTGGTTTTCATTAGAGACTGTTCTATCTGCAAAGCTGGTTCTCACACACTAGTAAAGACAGAATACTTACACTAAACCAAACGTGGTGGCACGTGTTTTTGTTTTAATGATTAAGCACTTTATAGGCCTACTTTATTGTATGCCCATGTTAATTTCTATTCTCACAATCTTCAGCGCAGTTATCCTCTTACTCAATTATATCTTTATGCGTGGTGAAACCTCATTCCTGTCAATTTGGTTCACATTTCAGAACAAGAAAAACTAATTAAGCCAGGGTGATACATTTTTCAAACCACCAGGTGCCGCCGTTTAGTAGGGCTGCGAATTACAGTATGATACATTTGATTTTGAATATGTCTATTTCCGTCTCCATCTTCATCACGGACTTCTTCCTCACTTTCCTTGTCTAAAACACGCTGTGGGCAACTGAAAACTGGTATCTTCGGTACTGGGTGGTGCAACCATTTGACATCACTACCCAGAATGCATTGCGGTGTAAATAACAATGGCGACCTACGTGCAAAAAATGTTTCTAAAAATATAAAACTAGCGAATGTTTTAGTTTGTTTTTTGAATTATCTTATAGATATGTTACTGACAGTGAAATTATTAAATTATGATCTATTTCATATAGATCAAACATGTTTGATCTGCTATTTCAGTTTGTTGTAAGATAAGAAAGGCTGTATTTATCCCATACAAGGGAAATGGTATGTTTGAAATAGCTAAGTACAAAAGAGCAACTGAATAAGGAAGCAAAAGTCAAAAAGACCTTGTGTTAAATATTAACTAAATAACAAAAACTATTCAAACATAAATTGTGTACTTCACTATATAAGGTACCAAATTAAATGAAACTAGAACAAAGCGATGACTATGTAGCAAGAGGTCAGGGGACTGTATGTACATGAATGTGAACAGCGTGTGAATATTTGTTAACATTTCGCATAGTGATAAGATAATGCAGATCTAATTCTGTTCTATCCTTAGCATCCAACAGTAATCAATATCCTTTTTTGTTGTGGTCAGTCACTCTAGTTTTCTTCCTTTGTTCATTAGGGCCCAGAGAAACCTGTAAAGACAGACCACCTGTGCGGACAACAGCCTGCTGCCATCTTCATCCAGTCACCTCAGCGCTGTTGACATGATCACATTCATAATTTTTCCACAAATTCTAACAAATTAGTTATTAATTAAATGCAGACTATCTTTGCATCTCTCAGTTTAATATTTATTTACAAGAAGCTCCTGACAACACAAACGGGTTCAACCCAGCTCCTCTGCGACATTCTCCTAGCCTTCGTTCTTCTGAACCGCTCCTGTACCACACAGCTGCTTCTTGGGGTTGCAGAGAAGAATGATTCCCCCATACAAGAAGAATCTTATTGGCCCGTCTAAAAATGTTCTACCGTCTCTTGATATTCAGATGTTGTACGGTCTCTTCATAGCGGCATCTGGAATGTAGATGGTTATAAATGATTAAATAAATAAATAAAACAATGTGTTGTGATGTGTGTGCTTATTAGCACAAACATGCTCCGGCTGTCCAGGTGCCTGGGTAAGACAGAGTTTGTGCCTGAATAACTTAGGTATTACTGATGTACTGTGAAATCTCATGATGCTTTCTAGATGCTGTTAGTACCACTATTATAATCACCCCTGCCTGTATCCGGAATGTAAACTAATTTTGAATATGGGGGTAGGCACTTATAAGCTTTCTTGCTTCGGCCTACTCCTTTTGAATTTATGTTACTTTATTTATTTTCTGCACTGCAACAATGTTAATGTAAATAATTACTCAAATAAATCCAATCAATCAACATTGGTAGTAACAGATTAGATTTGTTACACAACTCTGATCTAAAATACAGAATAGTACTTAGCCTCATGTTTTTACAAATGTAGGAGTATTTTGTCGTCACGTTATTTAATCTGATCATCAGGATCACTGCACTGAAGAGTGTGAGAATAGAAATTAACATGAGCATACAATAAAGTATAGTTTAATCATTAAAACAAAAACACGTGCCACCACGTTTGGTTTAGTGTAAGTATTCTGCCTTTACTAGTGTGTGAGAACCAGCTTTGCAGATAGAACAGTCTCTAATGAAAACCAAGAAGCGTCTTGCTGTATTTGTGTGATTTACTGAAGTACTTTAAAACTGTAACATACAGTTACACAAAGAATGCATATTACAATCTCAATTGGGTAAATATACAATGCAAATAGAAAATAAGTAGCTTAGAGTTAACTAAAACCTTCAAAAAACGATTGTATTAGCGAGCTATTAGCACGAGGCTAATTTACATGGGAAAAGCCATAGGGATGCTAACGGTATTAGCGCCGAATATTTTCTTCCTAATTACGAATAGGAAACATGCTAAAAATGACTAAATTTGGTATCTAATGGAAGCTAAGATCACTATCATTTGAATACTTACAGACAAATATTTTTGTGGGCCAAAATAAAATGTAAGAAGCTGAAACACTGTGGAGTTTGACTTTCTGTGGGACTGCTGAGCATGACTGAACTAGGTAGCAAGTGTTTAATAAACAAAAGAGAGAAAAAACACTAAACAGTACTGGTATTTTAACAAACACGCTTCTATACTTACATAGAACCTCCTTAGAGTAACTTGGAATCTTCATGAAGGGTGATCTGTTACTTCCAATCCGTCATAACAGCATTTACTTCCAGCAAAAAACAACAACACAGAGCATCTAGCTAGGAGGATATAGACTCGTCTCTGATTGGCCGAGAGTGGACCAGGGCCCGCCTTCCCAGGGGTCAAGAACTGCATAGCATATTGAAAATAGTTGCACTCAAACCTTGTGGCAATGCAATATGCAATATGCAATGCAATCCAGAGGGAGGTGCTGTTTCACAACACATTAAATGAAACTTACTCAAAAGTAGAATAGAATATTCCAAGTCAAAATAAGATATGACATTCAACTTTGCCAAAAACAACTCGAAACTAAATGCCATTTTAAGAATGAATAGAACAATGAATAAAGAGGCCAAATTTCCATGTCAATATGTTATTCATTTCAAAATCTTGTAATTTGAAATATATAAAGACATTGAATCGACACTTTACATATTGAATTGCCATTAGAACTTTTGGAATAGAACATTACATGTCAAAATAGGATATAACATGCAACTTTGTCAAATACAACTCGAAACTAAATGCCATTTTACAAATGAATAGAAGAATGAATAAAGAGGCCAAATTTCCATGTCAATATGCTATTCATTTCAAAATCTTGTAATTTGCAATATATAAAGACATTGTATCGACACTTTACATATTGAATTGCCATTAGAACTTTTGGAATAGAACATTAAATGTCAAAATTGGATATAACATTACACTTTGCCAAACACAATTCCAAAATAAATACTAAAATAACATAATGCATAGCCATTTGACAAATGAATAGACAATTGAATTAAGGTGCCAATAGTCTTCCATACTTTCCATCTATAAATCGCCAGCTCTATTTGTTGACTGCTGCCCCCACAAGTCACATAGCGGACCACTGAGGGGGGCTCCTCCACGCTCCTGTCACACATAAACACCGACTCCCTCCCTCTCCCTTTGGCCGCGCATCCCTCTCCATCTGTGGGGCTTTTCTCATTCGCCTGATCCGCCGTTAATCTGCTGCTGTAGCCCGCCCGCCCGCCTATACCCCCCTCCGCTGCTGCTGAACTGCGCACGACTCTTTCCACACAAATCTCTCCTCCAAGTTTGACAGATCGGCGACGGAGAGGAGGAGGAGAACATCTATCGCGTGTTCCGAAGAAGAGGGGTTGCCCAAAGCGCGTCGTGAATCGCGTTATGGAGTGATCGCGGACGGTAGTATAGCCTCGTGTGTGCGTGTCTATCGCTGCTCGGAATGGACAGCTCGGGCGCTCGCGTGCTCTCATCCTCTGCTGGCTGAAAGACTTCGGAGGAGGAGGATGCCACCGGGCGTTTTTTTTCGCAGCGATCCGCGAGGTGCACTGACGACGGGCACGGGCGCATCAAAAAAATAAAAATAAAGAAGCTGTCCAGGATATCCAACAATTCCCCAAACCGGTCTCTTGAAACTACGATGTAAGGCCGGAGAGAGTTGGATCAACAAACTACACCGGCGATAACAGGCGATTTGTGTCAACTTTCCCCGTGGCTTCTTTTGGAACATTTGTGTTTGATTTCATCCCGCTGGTCGAAGCCCCGTGGATGAGGAGACGCGCGTCCGGGAGCGGGGGACAGCCTGGTGCTCTCTGAAGGATTTGGGATTTTTTGGACAACGGGACATCATGTGGACGCCAACGGAGGACGAGAAGATCGGAGTCGGTGAGTGGAAGAAGTTCTTACGTTATCTTGCACCCGTTCGGTTTCTTTGGGCGGCTTGTATTGCACGTGCAGTAAAATTGTCTTTGTGACACTTTGCCAAACCTGATGAAAAGTGTTGGACCTTTTATGTTGGTGCGTTATTTCACTTTGATTTGATCAGAGGAAAATGTCACTAAGGATTGCTTTCATTGGGTTTGATATTGGTAGCCATACTGTTGCCTACGTACATTTGGTGCAGGGGGGCAGATCAAATTACTTTGTATCCTAAAGTCATCACCTGTGCATTATAGGAGCCCTTGGCAAAAGAAGAGAGAACTTTCTGACCCCGCTTTATAAAATGACAATGGTAATCCTATAGAGTTGTCCGCACTGCCGCGTTTATTCAGATACTTTGGCCTCTCTGTGGGCACATTTGTGGATGTAGGGCTATGTAGATCATTGCCAACATCAGGCCCGCGGGCAAACTCCGGCCCTCCAGCATAGAACCTCTGGCCCCGAGATGATTTTGGGGAATACTATAAGTGTCCTAAAAATACAGTCAAGTCCTTAAAAATTTCCTAGAGGCGCCTCCAACCACCGTATGGATGGATATGATGAACAACACTGGGATTTGGCTTTACTTTTAGGCCACGATTTGGACATTCGGCCCCTGGACTTTTGATAAGTCCGAAAATTGGCCCGTCACAGAACTAACTTAGAAGTAGATGGTGCAATAAGTTCGGAAAGATGCTCAGGGACAGATTATAGCTCAAGATGCGATTTTGATTTTATTTATTTATTGGCAGTTTATATTGGACCGTCCGGCGGCTACAAACTCTCTTTGCTATTTTGCCGTCTCCTAATGCGTAAAAAGACGTCCAGTGACCAAAGGTTCACACCACTTTTTTTTTTGTCTTGAACAGCTCAACATTTATGCACTTAGAAGTGGTTTGAGAGATAAAATAAATGATTAGTTATTAGACAAACCTGATTCACGTCATTATATATTGCTAAATAAACCTAGCCCTAACCTTTTCCTAACCTAATCCAAGTCATTTTCCTAACCTTAACCTTAAAGGGATATTTAAGGATTTTTGACATAGGGCCTCATTTCCTAGTTATCCAGAGTGTTGTTGATGTCTGGAGATATATTGTTTTTCTTAAATTCACGCAGTTCTTATATTTGAAGAGTCTAGTGGCGCTAGGCTAGGGCAAGGCTAACACATTTCTATGGTATCAGTTAGCCTGCATTAAAAACACTCCACAGTGCACCTGAGGTAAGTCACTTATAACATCAGACTACCCATATAAATGTCTGTGTCGATAGAATAATTTTAACCATTTTGCATTTAAAATAACTTATATTTGAGCAGCATCAGCTTCGTGGCTGTAAGCTAACGCAGCGGTGGAGCGATATGCGAGAAAATAGTCCCTCAAAATGCGGTAATTCATGTGATACAAGGTCAGTTATATTTCAAAAATTATTCTATCGACACAGACATTTATATGGTTAGTCTGGCGTTATAAGTGATTTACCTCAGGTGCACTGTGGAGTGGGTCAGACTGTTTTTAATGAAGGCTAACTGATACCATAGAAATGCTTTAGCCTTGCTCTAGCCTAGCGCAACTAGACTCTTCAAATATAAGAACTGCATGAATTTAAGAAAACAAATATCTCCAGACATCAACAACACTCTGGATAACTAGGAAATGAGGCCCAATGTCAAAAATCCTGAAATATCCCTTTAAATGTTTTCCTGTTTCTAAACTTAAGCGTGTTCAAACTCCTGGCCCCAACCTTAACCTTTTAGATATTGTCCATATCAAACATGTGACGGCAAAATAGCCGGGAACCGTCTGACGGCATCGTAGACACTTCGTTATTTAGGCTACAAAACTACCAAGCTAACACAGTTTGAATAAAAAGGAGCAGATGATCAACCTCATGATTTCTGCCCCTCAATCAGTTCCTCGTTCCATTTCTTCTTTTTAACAGTATTTACTATTTCCATCAAGCGAGCTCATCTAGACAATTCCCCATCATTTAACTCCAACTCTCTAAATATGAACAGTTTTTACATGCACAGTATTTACTCATATTCAAAACACAAAACCATTCAAGTTTGTTCAGATCAATATCCCACATTATTCATGACCAAATCTAATACTCATACTTCACATGTAGTCCCTGCCAAGACACTTCACTCATCCATGTACTTCCTGTGTAGGTTGATATTGTTAGCCAGTTGTTTTTTTGCCGAGTGTGACGTTGAGTGTCCGTAAAGCTGTGACCGTTGATATTTGACAATAGGAGGAAGAAACATGTCTGAAGATATGAGAAAGAATCAAGTTCTGCATGCAGGCATTGAACACTTTGCATAGAAGTATTTAAAATCACAATATATAGTGCTTTACAAAAACTTCATATGAAAATGTTGTGTAAAATGGGGCACCCAGATTTCATGAAAAGGGCCTAATGATGGTAATTTAAGCGTTAAAATGATCAGAATATGGACTTGGATGTGTTTTCAGCTTTGGAAAGGGAGACTATACTATCCTTGTTTTTTAAAGGTGATTTTGCTATCATTTGAAAGGCTGATCTAATAAAATGGATATAGTATTGTAAATGATTCATGGCATTAGCAGGGTCTTCCATACCCTTTACCCAGGCTTTCCGGCAGACCCCGAGTGGAGTGACAGGAAGTCATTGAGGCACCACGACTCCTGCCCAGTGTTAATGTGAATGGGACATCGGCAGAATCAGAATGAGCTGGGTTTTTCCCTATAACGCCTGCCTGTGCTTGCGCGGCTTCACACTGCGAGCGCTTGATTTTCTCTGTCTGTGGTTGTCGAACGGTGATTCATGTGATTCAGCTGCAAAAAGAGCTCGGAGTTACACAAGGTTCTGTCGTTTATTTTGGGCGTTTCACCACTTCTGTAAATAGTTTGGTTTATTTGACCACATTGGTGTACGGTACATGTGCAAACACTCGAACTGCGCTGTAACTATGTTTAAAAGACAGAGACAGAAGACAGATTTATGAAACAACACACATATATAAAAGACATACCTAGAGAAAAAAAAAATGCTAATAAACTGAAATAACAGAGGTAAGTCAAGTATATTCTCTTGCCTGTGCAGAAGCTACTTGTGTTCAATCCATTCATCTTCATCTTTAGCACAATTTACAAACAACAAGCTTCCAAAGTGTTGCACATATGAGTTCTTTTGTGGCGAAACATGGGTTTTAAGACAAGTTAATCCAGTGAGTTCCATTTCTTGGACTCATAATAAAGGGGTCAGCCTTATGTTCCCTGGTACCTATGTTCCCCTGTCAATAGAAGTGAGGGAACATAGATGTATTAAGATTAGGCACCAGCCCACTATCCTTAAGGTTAGTGGATAGGGCAGGGCCAGGGTTAAGCTGATTGATATATGTATGACGTTTCACTCTCATGACTTGTCATTGGTTGATGTAGCAACTCACCCACAAAAAAAGTTACGATTGATTGATGTACGAACTCACCTACAGGGGGGAAAAAATCGCACCCGGGTAACATAGGTTCCAATGGGCGAGGAACGTGCTTCTCTATGGTCCTTATGGCGGGGAGCTGACATTGCTGTAATACCACCCCTTGTGGCCAGGAGACACTTGGGAGCATTCATTCTAATGAGACTTCCGACCTCCCAAGAACGGCTTAAAAGCCTGGCTACAAAGAGTTTTTCTTTTTCTAAGAAATGCTACGACCCATGTGACAGCGCTGGGGTAGGTGAAATATTTTTAACCATGTTGGTTTTTGTTTATCAGCCCGGAAAAGAGGAAGCCTTTTCAGTGCATTGACTGGCTCCAGAGCCTGTCAATCATGCTCTGGAGCTCTGTGGAGGCTCCGCCCGCCCCAGAAGTGCAGGGCTTCCCGCCTTTTTGCCCTTTTAAGGAACAGGCTGTGTAGGAGGAGTCTGAGCGGCCATGTAAGTTTCACACAGTTTCGCATTATGAATATCGCTGAATAGGTATTAATCTATCTCTAATTATTATACCTATGATAGGTATGCACCCATAATAAGAGAGTTAGCTAAAATAATGGGCTATTATGCACACAAGTGTCACATGACTTCCGAGTGGATCCTCAGGAGACGCTGCTCTTCCTGTCCCATTACTTCCCTATGAGTTAGTAACAGTGTAACAGTGTAACATATATTGCTCAAGATTACATGGCAGGCAGTGGGTTACTGATGGACAGTCACAGCATCATGTTAAAAGCATTGCGTCCGGAGCAAAGAATTCACCGGAGGAAACGCCCTGCTCATCACGGTGTTTTGAGTTGAGGCTAACGACTGACACTAAATAGAAATTATAATATCAACAAGATTATGAACGAGCCACTCAAAAATAATGGTCCTATCTTTATTATAGTGGTGTTATTTTTTCATACTAGCCGTTAGCTCTGAGATAAAAAGTCCGACCTCAATCAACACGGTCAAGTTACATCCAACGTCATGTTTTTAACACGTAGCCAGTGACTTACCATCAGTATCTCTCTGTCTGCGAGAAAGCATCAACAGCGACCTCCGGAGATCGCACTCGGAGCCTGTTTCTCTCCATCAAAAAATGTCTCTTCATGTCTCTTTCTTTCGGCCACATTGTAGTAATCCGGCATATTGTATTTATTCATGTGACCTTCATTATGCTAGGACAGTCCCACAGAGGTGCAGGATCTTGTTTTCAGGGGATTAGTCTCAGAAGGGATATTTTGTGCTTGTTTTTAGTGGCAGCACCCAGACCAAACCTATATTAAGAAGAACATGTAAACTCCACACAGAATAGACCCAGACAATGAGGAAATTGAATCCTGAATCTTTGCCAAATGGAATTTCTTCAACAATGCTTTAAGACAAGCATTGACATTTTGATGCAGAATACAGACATGAAAAATAAATCTAAACATGTCAAACCTCCTCTAAATAAGATGTATTTTCTGAATACATATAATATATTCCTTTCTTGCAGATCTTGACGTCATCTGTGTGGGATGGTGCTGTATACTGCATGTGGCTTTAGCACAGTTTTATATTACATTGTGTGCAAGGGAAAAATCCACTCTGTAATGCCAGCCGTAGGTTCATTAAGATTGTTTTCATGATTTCATTCTATTTGGAAATGATAAATAAGGCGCGCAATATTGACCTATGCGTACAGTAAATGTGTAGAATATCAATGAGTACTTTATCCATAAACACTTCTTGGGTATAGACTTCAGGATTGTGACGTCGTATCGCTAAGCATCATGGGATTTGCAGCAATAATAAACTAATGGAGATTTTAAAAGGTAAAATGCTGGAGTTATTGTTCACATTAAAACACTTGGACACTCCAGTGAGTTAGATGTATTTACCAGCAGTGACTCGGAACTAACAGAGATGTTCCACAGCTTTTTTCTCTCCACTTTTTGTACTTTTTTTTTAGCTAAATGTTTGCTAGTATCCTCAAACATGGCGGATTTCCATGGTAACAGTGAATTTACTGTATACCATTCCATCCTGAACACTATAGTAGCTCAAAGGCAGACGGTCTGATTCTGACTATGGTTAAATTCGAGTGTTTATATTTTCCTTGACTGACTTAACATACTGCCGTTGTGTCCTTGGGCAACACATGTTACGCATGTCCTTGCCTGCCTGATTGTGGTTTTGCGGGCACAGAACAGCAGCCATGTCTTTGTGGTCAGTCCCAGCTAGGGCAGCCGCAATTAGAGAATACTTTATCTGTTTAAGCTTTCAGTCATCCAGTCATGCCCCATATTTTAAATCAGAAAGGCATCAATATTCTTGTTCGAGATTTTGAATGTTAAAATATATAAGAAAATATAGTAAATGAAGATACACAGTCAGCATCTACCTACTTACAAAAGAAAGAAGACAAAAACAACTGCTGCTGTTACTTGCTGTTTTACACAATGCATAATGCCAGGCTCATGCTGACTACTGAACGAATACTGAGTACTGAATTCATTTGTACAGTTTTCTTTCTAAACTGTGACTCACATGACTCACATTGAGTACAGTTTTTATGTTTGTGTACGAAGCGGAGTGGAGCCCTCACAGGACCACGACTTCACGGGGTTTCAAGTGATAACTATGTACATTAAGAAATACTTCTACACAGCGTATTTATGTGGGAAAAAAGACAGATGAAGCTTACAGTTCGTTGTCAGAAGTGCAGCTAACCCGCTCCATGCGGCTCCTTTCTGCCGCAGCCCTCAGAAATCCACATGATCCAAATACAGCGATAGTTTTCCTCTTCCAAGGTGAAACTAATTTTCACACAAATATCTTCCGTAATCCTCTGACAACTCTGTGTCCGTGTGTTTGTTTTGCCGTAGTGTTTACATTAGCCAAGTTAGCACGAGTTTGTAGCTGATAGATACAGATGGCAACGCGTCATTTCATCCCCCTTGTCCTAGAGGTTTTCATCTAGTCAAGGGGGGTGAAAACGTCTCATGGGAATCACAATTTTCACTCTTTTTAGCCGTTTTCTGGCGGACAATTCAAGTATTCATCACACATCAATAAAGTCAAGCAAAAATCGGGTCCATTTGGATATTTTTTCACTGCAGATTGTTCAGTAGAAGCGAAGAAAAACAACAACCCGGCACTCGTTAGCATCAGTTCGCTAGTGTTAGCATGAACCTAGCATAACTTCCTGGTTAGCATTGTCATTAAAAAAAAAAAGTATTTATGGGCTGTTGAACCACTTTGCACCTCTCCATGTCTCTGTATCTTTATTTAGTAGAGACATATATTCATAATTCCGCATTTGTTAAAGTAATGGTGGAGAAAGTGGCTGCTTCAAACATGACCATATGAGCATTTGCAAAGATGCCGTCTGTATCTATGCGTTTGTTAAATGATGATGTCATTGCTCTACTTCCGAGTCCAACGGTAGCCTGGAAAAATCCAGACTCACCGCTGTACCAGCGAGTGAGTCTGGTCACCGTTGCGTCAAATTCATTTCCCACAGCGGTACATACGCAAGCAAACAGGAAGTGGAGTAAACCAATCAGCGAAGGGCGGGCGTCTGCCATTGATGCGGTGTTATTAGCGGTTTTGCGTTAATATTTGCGCAGGATTATGAATCACGAAACTCACCTACTGTCCATGTGTTTTTGGTCATTTACCGCCGATTGGAGACACGCTTTCTCTCTTTCGTGCGTCGTTCGTAGATTGTTATTGAGGGGACTTCCGCGTCCCGTGAGTGACGCTGCTCGCTAACAATACGTCACGGCAAATAAACGAATCTGATTGCACGTGACAGGATTGATTTTGCGGAAGCCGCGAACGAGGGCAGCGTGACCAGACTGATCCCCCGCTGGATAAAAAAATACAGAGGGGAATCATTCTGGTCTCACCAGGCTAGTCCAACGGAGCTTTAGCCGTATTCATTATAATGGGATTTAGCTGATTTTAACCTGCTGTAGAGCCGACTACAAGGCTCTTTTTAAACATCTGATCGCAAAGAAATAATAAATTTACTTTGGTTTCTCATTAGTATTGCTTTTCTGGCATTAATTATTGAATTATTTTTTTACATACACAACGAAGGCTTATTTTAGATATAAAATATCTTCTTATTACCTGGAGAAATGGTGAGCTATATATATTTTATTTGACCTTTATTTAACCAGGAAAGTCCCACTGAGACTAAGTATCTCTTTTTCAATGGAGTCCTGGCCCAGAGGGCAACCTTTTCCTTTATTTATAGTGGTAAGGGAAACCGTAGTACCCGGAGGAAACCTACACAGACACAGGGAGAACATGCAAACTCCACACAGAGAGGCCCTGTCCAGGTGGGAATTGAACCCGGACCTTCTAGCTGTGAAGCAGGAGCGCTGACCGCTGCGCCACCCGTTCGAATTAGGTGTAAAACAGTTATTGGCCTTTTATCTGTTCAGCAGGAGATTCAGATAAAGTTGCGTTTTTTGCTGTGTTTTTCAGTGGAACTCTCAAGAGTTTGGACCCGGAAGTAGTTAATTATTGTGTGTGATGTCACACTTAACAAACATATTCTCTTCCCCAGCTGGTGCTTGACTTCCTGTTTGTTTCATAGTCTTTATTCTTTTTTTCTTTCTTGGAATGATTTCGTCCTGTTCAGTCGTTGATCATAAGGTGGACTATCAAAGTTTAGGAAAGCAAGTAATCAAAGTCCCATTTGACAAAGCTCTGGGGCTACAGAAAATCATGTCATTCCCTCGGTTTGATCAGAGAGTTTTCCGTTACAATGTACGGTCTCAATAATGGGAGCTGAACTGCCATTCACATTGATTTGAAGGAGGTTTGACTTCTTGTTGTTTGTAACAGTTCAGAGCCTGTTAGCATGTGGTTGAAAAACGGTGGCTTGTATTTTGATTTTACCATGGTTAATACCCTCTGCTGCCAGCGGAGTGCGCTCCAAGCAAGACATGAGATGCTTTTTAGAACAGTCAGTGTGCCTTTTCCATATACAGAGACATTGTGTAGAGTTCTAAACATGATACAATATCTCTGTAGGCAGGTTTAGGCCCTTTTCTCTCCAAATTACTTTAAAAAAAACAACATTTGAGCTTCTTACACCATTTTTGTTTTTCACTCTCTTATCCTGCTCCAAGAAAACAAGAAAATCCAGAATCCACCAAAGCCCTCCTTCTCAATATGTTACGTATCATGTTTTATGTAAGTGTATTTTGCCTTTTGTGTCCCGGGACGTTTCTTTGGGGGGATAATCTTGTGCATACCAAGACTGGTTGAGTGGTATCTGTGGGACTGTGGCCGCTGGTCGGGAACATGCATTGAGGCGGATGAATGTGCCTTTGTGGCTCCTGAATGCGAGCTCACCTCCCCCGGGGCTGCTTCGAGTTCTCACACCGGACAGAGGAGCAAACCCCAGGGACGGGCTTCAAATGCAGACCACCGACCGGAGAGTGAAGCGCGAGGCCGTTCCCCCCTCATAAGCTGCTTTTGCGAAATCAAAACAGAGCTACTTATGCTTTGAGGGTGCTTGAGCAACAGTGGCACTTACGCAGAGCACACCCAGGACAGTTAGACGCCAAGATGATAGCTCAACATAGAGAAAGAAATGGAGTTTTTAATTGTGTTTACAACTCATTTGGTGCTGTGTGGTCACGAAAACAACAAAAACTAGCCTGAAGGACAAAACTAATGTTTATTCCACAACAAATCAAGGCATTCTTGTTCGTTTTCAAGTAGAAACCCAAAAGGATCTGTATCATGCTATTTTAGCCATTCCAAAGTAAAGTATAGGCATTTATATGATATATTGTACCTTTAGCACTATATGGAGTACTCATTTTTGAGAGAAATATAAGTATTTTCTGGGGGTATTTTTTAAACCCGGAAGACAAGATGCTTCGATTCAGTTAACTCCGCCCCTCTCTCCGCTCATTCCACATTTGCAGTATTATAAATATAAATATCGCTGCAAAAAGTGAAGTTACTTCACATAATGCAGTTATAAGGCGTTGACATGTGCAACAGTTTCATAAATGGCTAACACACACGCTAACACACACGCTAACACACGTTTTGATTAACTCACCGCTCAGCCTGGCCTCCCCAAAATCGGGTGTTTACGTTATGGCACTCGCGTTGGTTATAAAAGTTAATCCATTTTGATTCTGGCCAAGGTTCACCAAACATCCATCAGGTTGGTTGATATAGTCGCTGAAACCCGGAAAGAAATTCCAACTTCTGGCGAGTGCACTCTTCTTTAGGAAGGTTGAATAGTCCTGTTCCTCTCGTAGCCAAACGTGCATCCGTGACATTATCGTTGGGTAAGAAAAAAGAACAGGCGTGTCCAGAGTAGGTTAGAAAGAGCTCCGTCTTCACAAACAAGACTTCTGTCCGGATCGTCCTGGGGTGCGTTTGTTTACCCTCCCGGGACAGCACAGACGCGTCGGGGACTTTCTTTCTCTTTTTTTTTTTTTTTCTTTATTTCTCTCTTACAACAAAAATAATGAAAAGCTGTTTAATAAATTAAAATCAGACCGTAAAGCATTACATTACAGAGGTCTGGCCCTTCCTGTTTGTTTACCAGGAGAGGGCGGAGCAGCTGCTCAGAGAGCTGGATTCAGGAGAATTACTTAGAACTGCGTGAATGAAGCCAAAAACCGCTCTGGGGGTGTTTTTGATAAGGAAATAGCATAACAACATGGTTAAAAGCTCCAAAACGTCGATTTTGCATGATATAGGACCTTTACTATTTTCTGATATTCACCTCCCACCGTCTGACTTATGTGACTGACATCTAAAGTGGCTGTCATTATGCCTTTGGAAACATAACTTGTTAGTAAAATGTCAAAACCATTCCATGAAGTGCCATTCTGCGATAATTATATTCTTGTGTAAACGGTTTCTTGTAAACTAAGCTATGTTTTGTTGAATAGCGCGGTTTTATTGGCACACAACGGGAGAGGGAGATTAGTCCATAAATAAAATAAAAAGATCCAATTAAAGACAGGGACATGCCATGCCTTCTCCACGTGGTCACATCATAACAAAGCGTCCAGGGACTTCCATGTGCACAGCGTGTTTCCCCCACAGACAGCAGCAGATATATTTAGCGCAGGGAGCCCAGAGCTGTGGAAACTAAAGTGCTGTCTTTGTGGGCTCCGCTCTCTCATGACTGTGCCACTGGCCGATGATTATGGCGTGGAGAATCCCCAGGGCTTTGCAGTCGAATACCCACAGCGCCTATGGACACTGACAGCACATCAGGCTCACTGTCTCTCCATCTACTCTCCCTGTATTGCTGCCCTTCCGGCTTCGTCTCCTCTGCCCTTTCCGATGCCAGACGGGCCTTTAATCACTGCTCCGGGCCGCGCACTAACAAGCGTATGCAGCGCACTTGACTCTTTAATTCTGCCTTTTCTAGTAAAATATGTTAAGTAATCTTTATAAACCTGCTTTCATGGACCGTGGATGACACGCTGAATTATATTTGAAAGCGACAAGTGCGGCTGTACACGGTGTTCCCTCACGATTTCACATCCAGGTTCTAACCAGGTCCTTATCCTTCTTAGCTTCTGGACTGACCGGATCAGTATTCACAAAGCGATATGGCCACTTGCTTTAACTTTAACTTCAGCACGTCAATATTTAAAGCCACACCACGCAACATTAAGATAAGATAGGGTAGAACTTTATTGATCTCGCACTGGAGAAATTTGCCTGTTACATCAGCGTTCAAGAACTCAAACTCTCTCTTATGTACAATGAATCACAAACTTTAAAGGGGCAAACATATATACAGATTATAAAATAAGTAGAACACAATGAAATACATCAGACGATCAAAATGTCAACATTGGCAGTGCAAAGTTTACAGTCGTAGTATAAAAATAATGAATTTGATTACAGACATTTGTTGAAAAATACCCCAAAAATGACCAAACCTGGCTGTTTGCTGTGAGCGGCTCATCTCTCCTCAAATCTGATTTACTGGGAGTGGGATGTCCAGTTCGTCTCCATGGAGATGAGACTAAAGGTGCCAGATTTAAATTGGTTATGTCATACACATCAGAGAAATGCCTTTAGCTATCTGAGCCTGTTCCTACAAATGCACACATTTTGTTTGCCGTCTAATCCCGGACCCGTTTAAATTGACCGTTCTATCCCCATACAAATAAATAGGAAAGTATGGGGGGAATGTTTTAAATGGTCAAAACGATCTCAGTTTATATACAGGTAGCGCTTTACATCAAGGAATTCACATCAATCATTCATACACCAATGTACGCAGACACTGGAGGCGATGTATATGAAGTGTCTTGCCTAAGTACAAAACAACAGTGTGCACCTGCAGGAGCCGGGATTTGAACCCCCGAGCTTCCAATCATGAGACGACCTTCTCTAGCATCTGCACCACTGTCCTTTCCATAGCATTTATAAAATGTCTATGGTTTCTTTGTTATTAACATCTTATATGATGTTTAGTGGATGTGATTCCGACCCACGAAAAGCAGAAACTTAACGGAATTTGACAGTATCGTACGCTAATTTGTATCAAAAGTAAAATCTCAAAAGGGCTGTGCATTCATTAATGATTTCTAACTAGGCTTTGACCTCACCTACATGTGGTCAATGGGTTGACAACAGCTGAAAACATCTGGATTGTTCAGAATTATCCATGTTTGATGGCTATTGCTAACGGCTATAGGAAAACATACATTGAGCAGGCTAACGGACTAGCTGTCTTGCTTGCTAACTGTGTGCATACGTCAGGATCGAGCGGAACTTTTCCTTTTTGTAAGTCTGCAATAGTATAATCCAAATATTATAAACAATTTTTTTTCTTTTCAACCCTTTTTCTCTGAACCGTCTGGCCCAATATATCCTTATAAAAAAACAGTTTGCTCACCACTTTCAGCCAGTGCATATTGCATCTGGAGGCTAGACACGAACGTTATCTATTGATAGAATGGTAATAAAAGCAATATTCTTTCTCTTAAAGGAATAGGCCACCGTTTTTACATACTGAGATATGTTCTTACCTTAGCTTGGACGAGTTCATTTGTACCTGTCTGGTCTCCACGTGTGCCTTCAGTAACGTAAACACAGCAAAGAGGCGTTAGCATTTAGCCTCTCTCTTCTCCTCTATAGCTCCAAACGAGGTCAAGATAGAAGCTACCAACTCTTCCACGTTTTCCCTATTTAAATATGGTTGTTATGGTGTTACACTATAAAGTATAATTACACAAAATTAAACAATGTGGATTTTCTAAGTGGATAAAAAGGGGACTATATTGTAAGGCGTAATAATACCAGGAGTGATTCGGCATCCGCACAGTGATATCTTCACTTTACTGTGCGGATGCCGAATAACTCCAGGTATTATTACGCCTTACAATATAGTTCCCCTTTTTATCCGCTTAGAAAATCCACATTGCTTAATTTTGTGTAACTATACTTTGTAGTGTAACACTTCACGTAACCATATTTAAATAGGGAAAACGTGGAAGAGCTTGGTAGCTTTTATCTTCACCTCGTTTGGAGCTATAGAGGAGAAGAGAGAGGCTAAATGCTAACGCCTCTGTGCTGTGTTTACGTTACAGAAGGCACACGTGGAGACCAGACAGGTACAAATGAACTCGTCCAAGCTAAGGTAAGAACATATCTCAGTATGTAAACGGTGGCCTATTCCTTTAACTGTCAACAAATTTAATTGCAACCTCTTTTCGTAGCATTTGGAGATCTTCAAGTAACAAAGCTGGCAATATCGTTTCCTGCCAAGAGCCCAACTGTTTCTCGGAAATATGATAATTTTATTCTAACATTTGTATCGTTTCTAAATTTGCACAAGCCTTTAAGCGTATCTCTGCGTCGTGCTCTCCTCTCCTCAGCACCGCTCCCTGCCTCTGCCCCCGTGGTGCTTCTTATTTTGGGGGGGAATGTGCCTTTGGAGGAACTTGCCATCTAGTTCATATGCACAAAGTGGCTCGCTCACCCTTTGAACCAAAAAAGCTACGTTTCAAAGAGTGACTTTGAAAGAGAATAGCAATCATAAAGAATTCATTTGTGCCCATGTGGCCGAGAAACTTAAAGGATTGGTATATCATATTTGAATGGTAAATAGAAATTCAGTCATCATTTTATTCAGTTAAAGGTATAAGTTTTAAGTTACATTAAGACAATCCCAAACTTGACCTCATACAGTATGCAGTAAAGTTTCCCGGGGCGTGTTGTTTCTCCCGCGGACCGTTTGTTTTTTGCGATGGCGGATCTGTCCGGAGCGTAACCACGGCGACGGCAGGACTCCTCTCCAGAATGCTGCTGCTGCTGCTGAAGACGCTGTAGAGACACGAACAACGAACACCCACTGGTCCCACTGCCGGCCCACAAGCAAGACAGCAACGTGTTATCCTAGTTTGACTTTCAGAGCTTTAAACTCTGCTCCATCGCTGACTAAAATGGCATGTCAATTTAGACTAAATCTAAATGAAAGCTGAGGTACCTGACTTTTTGTTGTTGTAAAGTAAATTTGTTTTGACCACCAGAGTATGTTAAACACAGCAAAAAAACAGACCTTGCTGCATGGTCTTAACTTTTATATTGGGCCGGGCGACACAGTGGCACAGTAGTTAGTGCTCAGCTTCATAGCAAGAAGGTCCCGTGTTTGATTCCCACCTGGATGGGACCTTTCTGTGTGAAGTTTTCATGTTCTCCCTGTGTCTGCGTGAGTTTCCTCCGGGCGCTCCGGTTTCCCCTACCATTAAGAATTTTCCTGGTTAAATAAAGTGGAGGCTCTGCACACCAAGAGAGGAAAATACTTACTTGAAAAAGCTCCCACGCACTGTCTCACTCTTTTTCTTAACTTTTATTGCTGCAACGGGAGCCTGATGAAGGTCAGTGTGCGGGAGCTTTTTTTTTTCAAGTTTTGGTTAAGAAAAGATAGAAGTAAGAATCTAAATGAGTTAATTTATTTTGGGTTGCTCTTTGCCACCGCTCAAAGCTGTACATGGGCATGAAACGTGCATAAAAATTGCTTGAACAATTCAAAGTAATGCCTTCAGGGAGGAGACTGCGGAATCCACAGGCCAGCTCCGGTCGACTGAAGACAGTTTCATACACCAGGCCATGAGGAAGTTGAACTCCCTGCCCTCCCGTTCCACAATCAAGGGTGAGACAAATGTAATTTCAAATCATTCACAAATGGTTTGACAAATAAAAAAATCCAGGAGGGGTTGTGAGAGATCAAAACAAGGAACAACAAGGAAAAATCAGGTACCCCAGATTTAATTTAGTCAACTTTACATTCATAATATTTATTATAATCATATTTAAAGCCGGGGTACCTGATTTTTCCTGATCAAACAATGAACATTTTTTGTTTTGGCCCAAACTTGTTTCTAGCTCGCACAGTCCCTCCTATGTGTTCAAATTGTTCAAATATTGTAATTATATGCACATTTCACACCCATATACAGTATTGAGTGGTGACAAAGTGAAGCAGGGGCGGCCACCCCCAAGATAAATTCCACTAATTTAGACTAGACTTGTATCATCCATTGCTCAATTAAACTTTAGGTGAAGACAATACAACAAGGTCTGTATTTGCTGTGTTGCAACATACTCTGAGGTGGCAAAATAAATGCATATTAACACAGACAAACAGTGCTGTAAATATGCCAGATTTAACGCAGACCTCATTTCCATCCGCAATCCCATGGGTAAAAACATACCACCGACATACGACAAAACTTGTATGACACAGTACACAAAGTTCAGTACCAAACACACACAGACATACAGAAACACTCACTTCAAATTGACATTGAACGTTTTGATGACTCTTTGTCTCTTTTTTTCATTATATAGTCATAGAAATATGTTGGTCATAGTTTTAGTCAAATAAATACCTTTTAATTTAGTTTTCGTCTCATTTTAGTCAGCAAAACATGACGCAATATTTTAGTCGACGAAATTAACACTGGTGAGTACAAGGCCTGCGTCTGTAAATCTTTTTTCACCCTTCTTTTTCCTGCACTGTCTCACCTTAATAGGTCAATTTCAATGATGTTTTGCAAGAAAAGGGGCTGATTCTGAGAGTATTTTGAACACAACACACACAAAATTTGAATTAATTTGATGTTTTTCTACATAATCGGCAGCACCCTTGAGGTAGGGGGTGCTGGGAGTATAAATAAATGAAAGATTTGCAGAAAAAAAACTACCTGTTGCAGCCTTTGCACTTGCTAATTGTGCATATCTATTACAATGTTAATGCAAAGACTTACAATAATCCTGAAGCTACATATGTATTTATCGACAAATATTCGAGTGGATCTGAAAGCGTTGGATTGGAAACCCTTGGTAACAATTCTCTGTAGAAACGAGGCTGCTTCTGTTCTTGATAACTACAAGCAGATCGGTTGCTGCCCGGCTTTGCGCACATTTCTCCGGGGGAGTCTATATAAAACAGTCTAATCCTGGGACAATTGTCTCTAATGCTCCAACGCCGCTCTGTTTGTTGATATTTACAAAGGATTAAAGCTTCTGCGGCTTCTGTTCATCTGCTGCGTCTTCTCTGATTTGCCCAGAGTGGTTTTCATTTGAGGTCTTTTCAAGTGGGTTAAAGGCAAGAACATTAGTCGGAGAAAAATAGAGTATCTTTTAGATTTAGAGGCCAGTTTGCGGCCTTCGCTGGTAACTGTCTCATGCTGCAACAGGGTTAATCCTTTTTTTTTGTCTTATGATAAAAAATGAATTTAGAAAGCCAAGCATAAAGATCACATGCTTTGGACTCATAGACTGTAGAATTGCATGGCTTCACCCATAGCGTTTAGCTGAAGCTCGTTCATGCTAGCAATTTGACTGTGTTTATGGAGCCAGCTTTATTACTTAGAATAGGGCGAAAATAAAAACAGTGAAAGGATCAAATCAGGACGATGTTGCGCATGTTAAGACAAACACATGTTCCAAAAGTACTTTAAGATGGGCAAAATGGTTTTAATGGAAAGTCCATCGGAGAGCCAGCCACCATTTCCTTATGGTTTCAGGAAGAAGTCGGCCGCAATAGGTCCATACAGTCTTTGGTTGGACCATGTTTAGCTTTTAAACCACACATTTGCGGTGGCATTGTTTCAGTAAGCTTCTGCAACGTCAAAAGATTCAGTGCACATCCCAAAGATTCTCAATGGGGTTAAAGTCTGGACTGCGGTGGCCAAACCATGTGTGAAAATGATGTCTCATGCTCCCTGAATCGCTCTTTAAAAATCTGAGCCTCCTAGCATTGTCATCTTGGAACATTGAAAGTTAAAACATTTCAACTGGACATTTTCATACATAGTTGCCCGACGTTTCGAGAATCATCCAATTCTCTTCTTCAAAGGGCCAAAGATGTAAAATCCCGTCAGATGTTAGGCTGCGTCTGAAACCTCAAATACGTACCTTCTATGTCCTAACCCTAGCTCTGATACTTAACCTTTCATGGGGTCAACTGCTAGATCTCTATGCAGTTAGTGAACTAGAGCTTCAGCAGCATTTGCCCAATTCGACCGTCTTTACCCAGGGCGGAAAACACAGGAGAAGTGACATCACCAACAGCTGTTTCAGAAAAACTACATTACCCATATAGTATTGGACTACAGAAACATTCCTACTACTGGTCATGGACTAAAATGACTCAAACATGAACCACAATAATGATATGAAGCCACACAGAAAACAGACGATAATAGAAAAGAAAAAAAACTGTTTCAGACTCACCTTCCACACCTACAGCTTCATCACAGAAATAAAAAAAATACTCTGGTCAAATCCTGTCCTTTGGTTCATCCTCAGAGAAAGATGCCGCATTAACACACAGCCAGGTCTGGTCCTTCTCTGCCACTGTATGCAAATTAGCCATGTGGCTTTAGTTTCTAAAGCACAAAAGCACATACTCATTTAGGCCATTTACTTTAAAACAGTGACAGGTGACTGTGCTATGGTGACTCTAACATGTATTTTGTCACTTTTATAAAGTTTCGCTTGTGCAGAATCTTATATTTTTTTATTATTATTATTAATTGTGCACCTGTCAATCAACAGTGGTTGCGCATGAATCAATCCAGGGTGGGGGTGGGGTGAGGGGGATTGGCGGCGCGGTGGCTTATGGGATGGCACAAAGCTCCTAATCGCCGGTGAGTTAGCACCAGAGGTCCCTATGCTAAAGTGGCTATGATAGTTAGCATTCCTTTCCCTTTCTTACTTACTCCTTCCTAACTAACAGCACTATTCGGAGGCTTCTCGTCATAGCGGACGTCGACGCACATCCGGTTTGGCGTTAGACCTCTTACCAATTTAAGGGTTTCGGATTCAGCCTTATGCTCCATCCGAACCAGTAAATTGGTAAGAGGTCTGGACATTTTCATCTTTGGCCCTTTGAAGAAGAGAACTGGATGATTCTCGAAACGTCGGGCAACTACTGTATGTATGAAAATGTCCAGTTGAAATGTTTTAACTTTCAGTGTTGTATCTACCTGGATGATATCAATCTTCGTTGGAATCTTGGAATAATCTTGGAATATGCCCCCGTGCCATCAGAGAAGAAGAAACCTTGTCATTCAGGATGTTCAGGTCTTCAGCTGATCTCATTGTTTGGGAACATAGTGTTGCTGAACCTAGACCTGACCAACCGCAGCAACCCCAGATCATAACAGTTAGATAAATCCAGGTGGCTTCTTTTTGGTCAGGCTTTGTATAATCACGTCCCACTGCTTCCTGGAGCTTCTCTCATGAATAAGAGTCCCGACTTCTTCCTTTGGCTGTGAATTTAATGGTACGAGGCTCTTTCAAACTCTGTCAGTGGAAGTTTTGTTTTTTGTCTCTTCTTTTAATTTCGTTTTTTATTTGTCGACAAAAACATCAGGACATTGTAGTCGTAGATTTAGTCATCATACGTTACGGTCAGCTTAATTATTACTTAAACTAAAACTGACAAAACAGTCAACAAACATGATGATAAAAGAACCAGGAAACAACTTTGTCAGCTGGTAAAAATCAAATCAATCTCTAGAGACCTCTGAAAACCACCGATGTTGCAGTATCTAAAGAAATAATTACAGTTTTTGCCCGATGCTTGAGCACATTTTGCTAAACTTTGCTCATTTTGCCAAAACTCTACACACAAGTAAACATGACACAACACTGGGAAATATACCATTCACATCTGTGTCAAAATGAAACTCTACTATCAAAACCTAAACTCTGCTATCAAAACCTAACATTCCTTTGTCAAATGTAACTCTGATGACAAAATGACACATACTTGCATCATATGCATACACTTTCAGAACAGGGGGAACACACTAGTCCACTTTATATAAAACACTGTCGTCTTTGATTTTCACTGTTTATTCAGAAGGCATATTTTCAGGAGGCACATTTTCAAACAACCAAAAAAAGCAAATAGGCCAACTCACTATTGTACATTGCAGTAACATGAATTCAGATAAAGCAACAACAACAAAATAATAATAGAAAAACACTATACTGTAAACACAGAAAATCATGGCAATTGTGTTTTCATGGTCCAAAAAGTTGCTCTTATATCAACAGAAATAGGGGTCCGTGCATGGCCTCTTCTTCCTCCTCTTCCTCTGGCTCTACCTCTGCCTCTCGCTCTCCTCCATCCATGCTTGCAAAGTTCTTAAAATGGCTAAACTGAGGGCTTTTTGTAGCTGGCTGATCAATTCTGCAAGTAAGTGCCTTCAGGTGTGTATTTGAGTGGTTGCAATTACCCGAGGTGTTTTGTATTTTGGATACATGTGTTTTCCAAATGGCACCCTGAGATTTCAGTGTCTTATGTATGAAAGAATGTAGTATGCAGGACCAAGTGTGTTGCATAAATGAGTAGGTGTGTTAACAGAATTGCAACTAGAGTGCAAAGCAGCACTTTTGTTTAAGGTATGGGTACATGTGTTTGAGGTATGGTAACAAAAGCTTCAAGTTGTGTTACTTTAGTCTAAGCATGGGTCTATAGTGTTTAAGCAACGGGCAAAAACTGTAATATTTTTGTTCTCTGTTTTACTTTTCCCTCACTCGCCCTGTATTTGCCGATGAGAAGAGACAGAGGAGCGCGGTTACTCGCTGAGACGCTGTAGTCGCGCGGCCCCTGTCTCAGCGCATATCGATCCGTACTTTAAAAAGGGCCAGAGTTCAATACTGCAGCAGACCTTGAGCGGCGCCTTCACTCAGAATGATTTACGCTTTTGACTCCGACGACAAATAACCTCCAAATTATGGAACGCAGCCGGTCGCCTTGTGTTTTACGAGCCGCGCACTTCATCAGACTGACAAAGTGCGCCTCTGACCGGGGGGACGGGGGAGGGGACGGGTGGGGGGAACTCGTGTCAGGACTTTGGGAAGTAACTTTGAACTGCAGAAGTTGCGAAGTAAAAGCTTATGTGATGAACTTTGACAATTTCCAGGGGTGAATGATAATGATTTGTGGCGCTGCTGATGTCATGAAGCGACGCGTTTCTAAAGTCTTTGAGCACTTCCCCGAGTTCGCTTTGAGCTCAAATTACTTCATAACAAACCACATCTTTCCCACTACTGATGTTAGCTACACTTGAACGAGGAGGTAGAGGGGTCAGTGCACTCGTCTCACAGCCCTGAGAGCCGAAACGTGTTTGGCCTTTTAATCCAGTTAGCCACATAAAATAAAGGCTTTTATTAACTACTTACCTTAATGAGTTTTTCGCTTTTTCACACATAACTTGCTCCATCTTCTTATCAAAGCTGGTCCAGAGCAGGTTATACACAAAGGGCATGTTTCCATGGAGATTAGGGGTGTCCATGGTTAACCGATTAACCGTTAAAAATTGAGTAACCGAGTGAAAGCATTTTGCCCATAAATGAATATGGGCTGTCGGTCATTGTCATATGTTTTGAAGGGAAGAACCTGGAGAATTTAATCACTGAGTTAGTTTTAACCTTTGCAAATTTATTTTTGATCGCCGCGACTAGCAACAGTATGCTAAAGCTAGCGGCAACATGCTAAGGCTAACGTCAACTAATCAAGGCTGGGACAGAAACTATGATTGGATCACCTAAAGTGGCCTAATAAAATAAAACTGAGGATGGGTCAAATGCAGGGAATGAATTTCCATAGGAGGATTAATAAAGTATACCTTAACTTAACCTTAACTTAATATTAGAGTTACTGTATGTACAAGTCTAAATGATCAGATCAATGTATGTGAGTTGTTCTAATGTAACCTAAAAATCCGGTAGAAAGTCCATTTATTTTTGTTTGATGTTTTCCCATTACAGTTTGTTAATAGATGGCCTAACATTGATTACTGATAACATAAATAAGACTTTACTGACAATGGAGAAAAGAGGATGTTGGCACCTCTGCAGCGAGGCGCCCATTATTTACAGCAGCTGAACCGCGTCCTCCGGATTCAGTGTCGGACATCCTTTTGGAAGATCCCGGTGCTCGTACTGTCACTGAACAGCATGGGGAGGCAACACTGCGCGTAACCCTCCGCTGAACAAAGTAGTGCCCATAAATAACAGTGGCAAACATCGCACATGCACATAGGAAAGTCCCCTGGTATCGGTTAATATCGGATATCGGTGGATACTCAAACCCCCAGTATCAGTAGCAGAAAAAGGTTGGATCAATACATCTGTAATTATAAAAACATTAAATTGCCACAGCCTCTCAGACGTGACGACATCGCGGTAAAGCTGCACTACCTATTTACCCCATTTCCAGCTGTGAAACGTGGCGGTAATGGCGCATGTGCTGTTCGCTGCTGCCCAACTCATTTCTAGCTCTCACAGTACCTCCCGCACGTCATGAGTCTTCATAAGAACATTGTGCTGATTTAGACCGATAAAAATGCACCATATTTTCCCCAAATGGCTGCGTTGACAATAAAGGAAAAATTATTACAAAAGAAACGTTTCTCCACTACAAGTAAATAAATCGCTCACCCTGGCTTGACATACAGTATATAATAAAGCTCGTTTGACTCTCCTGCCCACACTTGCTCTTCTGTGTGGGCGTTTTTTAAACATATGATTCTTGTACAGTAGCCTGACCTTTCTCAGCGTCACATCGGCGTAGCATTTTTAGCGCGTAAGGCTTCTGACCGTCGCCTCCTGTGTTCTGTGCTCCATCGCCCACTCACTCCTGCATTTCCAAGGTGAAGAAATCCATTTGGCTGCGCTTATTTACACTGTAGCTTACAGACAGCGGAGACCCTCATCACTTTAGAGCTGGCTTTATTCCAGCAGCTTCGCCTTTAGTGGGTTAAACGTCCAAAGATAGGAGCGCTTCCCTCCCTGATTGGCCCTTGGGTGCAGCCCCTCTCGTCGGGACGTGAATGCGGGGTGACACTGCAGACTGTGGGCAGACACTGTGGCCCAATTATGAAGGCTGTTTTTGGTCGAATGTCGTCAGCAACATGGGAGATTGTACAGGAAAAGTCGAAAACCAACAGCGTTTCCTTGCTTATAAAAAGGGCTGATAAATAAGGTAGATTTGGGATTAAATAATATTAAAGAATATGAACAGATTTAGATTATTAGAGTCTTTTCAGGCTCTTGTTCTGAAACCCTTTAACCCCGTTGTTCTGAATGTAATACTTGTAATCACTGAAAGCTGCTCTTCTCTTAAATGTTTCAGGCTTCAGTTAGCAAAGACTACATAAGATATCCAAATCCCTCTGAAAAAGTATTAAATATGTCAACATAATAAATCTTAGCTTGGCTCTATCCATAAATCCTACTTTGCCCCTCAAAGCACGTGGTCATTTTCTCATATGTAATGTCTTTGTTCCATATGAAATACTGTAGACTGAAACTCACAATACATTAATAATCTACAGGATGTTCAAATATACAATACTTGTCAAAAGTTTGGAAACACTTTGTATGTCTCGGCTTTTCTTTGTTTTCAACACTTTTTACTATTTCTCATTGGGGCCATTAAACTATGAATGAACACATGGGGTTATGTAGGAAACAAAAATGGTGAATAAATCAAAATTCTTCAAAATTGCCGGATTTTTTAGGGCTGCAAGGTTCATCGATATCGAATCACAATCGAGGTTTTTGACAACTGCAGTAACCGAACCTCAGAGTTGTGGAGCTTCTGATCTCAGGTTCAGCTGCAACAGATACAAGGCTGTTTCCATAAAGTCAGAGGCGTGCTGGCCATAGGGAGAGTCGGGACGTTTCCCGGTGGGCCGCTCGGTTCCGGTGCTTCTGGGCCGGGCCATCAGAATAAAATAATGAAATAATAACTCACTATTCCAGGCCTAAAGGCTTTAACTGGGCTGCAGCAGGAGCATGAGCTGCTGTTCCAGATATAAATGAAGTAACACAAGCGTAATTGTCATGGAAATCTATCAAAATAACGACTGATGAATGAAAATCTGAAATATATTCGCATCGAACTTTTCATTCTTGCGGCGGGGAGATACCATTTGATATTGAACTAACTCAGAGGGGTGTTTAAGTGGAACACCCCTCCGCTTTAGTTCAAGTTGGTGCAGTCCAATCCAGCGGAGACAAGTGTCTGCGCGAGTTAAGAGACTAAAAGGCAGTGAAAGGTAGAAAAGTGGACAAATAAATGTTTTTATCTACATAACTTGTGCTGATTGTGGGTTTGTATCAGGCTCAGACTGTGTGTGCAGCGGCCCATGTGAAAAGAGAAATTGTTAGAAAATTGTCAATGTGTGGTATTTGATCCGGCGACCTCTTGTACTTGAGACCAGCGCACTATTACGGAGCCATAATTCCAGGCCGGTCTTCTTCAATTCCCGGGCTGAAATTAGGTCCCAGCACGCCCCTGCATAAAGTATTTAGAGAGACTCTATGTGATTCCATCCCGGACTTATTTTAGTCACGTGGCTGTCCCCCAGAGGTATTCTGAATGTCGGGCGCTGTCCACATAGAACCAAATGTTTTTGAAAGTAGATTATTGTGTATTGTTCTAATGTGAGGCAATTTGAGCAGGAATATGTTGTTGACTAAAATCTAATAGTAGCACGACTTTCTTCACTCATCATTTTAGCAGTTCATGCATTTAAATAGATAAAATTCATTCAATTCAATCATGCAGCTCTACCTGAAATGGTTTAACAGTGAAGTCAAAACATTCCTGGTGACGACATCGTGAAGCTCATTGCTTACAACATAATTCCATGTGTTCATTCATAAACAAAAGCCTTCAGTGAGAATCTACAGTGTAAATAGTCTTGAAATAAAAGAAAAAAAACATTTTTTTTACCGGTACTGTACATGGGATATGATGATTGATTCGTCTAATCCTCTCTCATTCATCAGCGTAGCTTCACCTTAACTCTGAATCTCCATGGCTGCGCTTTATGTCACAAAAACATCAGCCACACACAGTAAAAACTATGGCCCTGAACATAGATCCCTTTTTCATTGCCCCGTGATTGGCTCGTGATTTGCCGCTGTCTTTGGTCGCTGTAAGCCTCACTTAGTCTGATGAATATTTCAGACTGAAAACCCTATTTATAGTTCTGACATGGCCCTGGCTGCACCCCGTGTCGCCTCTGTAGCATTTTCTGTGGTTTTACAGATCACAGCGTCGCCAACGATGAACGTCAGCACTCTCAAAGAAAGCAGTTTGTGTTTATTTCTCGGCGGATGCCACTAATTTGTTATAGCACATAACAATGTTTACCAAAATGTCTGTCCCACCATCAATTTGCTGATACTTGCTGATCTAATTGGACTTGAGTGGCAGCATTTTGAAGAGATGAAACGTTCAGCTTTTCTTTTTTTTTTTTAAAGTCTGCATTATTCAGACTATTATGTCACTCAGTGGGAAGAATTTCAACAAGGCTAAAACCATTTCTGCATAATATCAACACCAGCCAGCCATCCATCCATCCATTTTCTCCCACTTTATCCGGGGCTGAGTCGCGGAGGCAGCAGTCTGACCAGAGATGTCCAGACTTCCTGATCCACGCACACCTCCTCCAGCTGTTCTGGGGGGACCGCGAGGCGACACCAGAACAGCTCCTCTTCCTCGAGGCCTCCTCCCAATAGGACATGCCTGGAACACCTGAACAGGAACAGATGCCCTAGCCACCTCAGCTGGCTCCTTTCGACGTGAAGTAGCAGCGACACTCCAAGCTCCTCTCGGGCAGAGATGTCAAAAGTACTAGTTAAGTAAAAGTACTAATACTTGTGCACAAAACTACTCTGGTAAAAGTAAAAGTACTGCAACCTCTGCCTTAAGTAAAAGTAAAAAAGTACATACTCTTAAATGTACTTAAGTAAAAAGTAAAAAGTAAATCGATATTTTTCCCATCAAAAAAATAAATCATGTTTGACCTTCAAATGCTTTATTTTTTTACTCAGTCTGACATGAGTTACAGCTAGTGCGGCAGACTACAAGCTAGCACCAGCTTTCTTTCTAGCAAACTAATATAGTGTTCCCAAAGCATTACTAACACTTATGCCATGGGTGCCGTGTTTCTTGTCTTTCGGTGTCTGCGGTATCATCCTCGATGACGCTGTCCTGCTCACTTTCCTCCATACCGACTCATTCACAGTCACAACAAACGCGGCGTCCATGTGTTTGATTAGCTTGCGTCCTCTAGCTTCCTGTTTTTCAGCGCTTGTTGGCCCGGGTTTTTACGTTGTTTACGTCGCGTTGTCGCTCACCTTTGGAGATTTTAAAAGTAACGACCTGATTTTTTAAATGTAAGGAGTAGAAAGTAAAAAAGTCGCAAATTAAATAAATACTCAAGTAAAGTACAGATACCTGAAAAATCTACTTAAGTACAGTAACAAGTTACTTCCCCATCTGCTCTCGAGTAACTGAGCTCCTCACCTGATCTCGAAGGGTGCGCCCAGCCACCCTGCGAAGGAAACCTTGTTCTTGTTCTTTCGGTCATTACTCAGATCTCATGACCATAGGTGAGGGTGGGAACATAGATCGATCAGTAAATCGAGAGCTTTGCCCCCGACTCAGCTCCCTCTTCAGTCCGATACAGCGACCGCATCACTGCTGATGCTGCACCGATCTGTCTGTCGACCTCATGCTCCATCCGTCCCTCACTCGTGAACGACCCCACGATACTCCTCCACTTGAAGCAAACCACTCAACACTGATTGTTTAATTGACATTTATTGTAGCCAAGAAATTATTTGTAATGAAGCCAGTATGAGTCCTGAACTGATCAGAATGAGTTTGGGTGAGAACTGATTTTCCAGGAGCAACAGTGGCGCAGTTAGAGCAAGTCTAAACCATTTCAATGCAGCACAATCCATCACATTTAAACAGAAACTGTAAGAAATGTTTACTTTTTTCATATCTGTCTAAACCAAAGACTTAAAAAATATACAAAATTGTGTCCAAAACAAGACAGAATTGGAATTAAATCTGGAAAGCCCTGAGTAAAACCGAAATTCTGCACATTTTAAAGTTACAGTGGGATTTAGTTTTTGGCTGTGTTTGCAAAAAATGTGCAAATCTCAGTCAGACGACAGACCTCAGCAACTTTTCCCATCTGTTTTGGCTTCTTGTGAGCTGGATATGGCATCATCACCCGACGATATATCAGCGATATAATGGGACGTCCATGTGCATAATACGCAGAATACATTTGAGTGATGCGACTTCAGTGCGTTAGCTCGTGACGCTCGTAGCTTTTCTTCCCTCTATTTGTTCAGCAGCAGCAAAGACTAAATGGGACCTCAGAGACTCTGTGATGAAATCAAAAGAAACGCGGCACATTTTAGCGTTTTATGGCACCGGCCTGGGGTTTTCATATCAGGGTAGTAGAGAAATACAGCCGGTTTTGAAGTCTTTTTGATGATTAAAATGGGGCTGTTTCCTTTGATTAATAGTAATTGATTTGCCCTATATCTTCCGACGTATTGAGCAACTGCCATCGTGTTTGTTTATGAAAAAAATGCACAGCCTCATGAATGCCACGCGTTCTCTCATTTCATATTCATCACAAAACCATTTCTAAATACAAAAATCAGAATCCTGATGCCAGAACTTTAGTGTTTCAAACCGGAGAATGAGGATCAATGGATGAAGAAACATTGTCAAAAACGTCCATTTGTCAAGTCACCTAAAGCACTTCACAGTAGGGTTGGGCGATATGGCCAAAAAATACAATCTCGATTTTTTTGCTCAGTTTGGGTGATTATGATTTTAATAGATTTTATTGGAAATAAACTTTAAAAAGTCTCCTGATCTTTCATATGAAGAAAACTGCTCAGAGTCCTGCTCATTAATATTTACATTCATAATATAGTCTACAATTTTCTCCCATTAAAATTTTTATTTCTGTTTTAAATATTCCTTGTATAGACCCTTTAACTGCTGACATCATCAGTGACATCAGCTGGAGGCAGGAAGTGATCAAGAGAAATAAGATTAAACTAAAACTATCGATCATAAGTGTAAAACTACAACTGAAAGATGTGGTCCTGTTGTGGCTTAAGGTGCCAGAACAAGAGGAATGACATTTGAGACGATAAAATAAGGTTTATCTGATATTTCCCAAAACAGTTAGACATTTGTTTATCGTTACTATGACAACAGCTACAATGGAAATAGATAGGAATCGAGCTTCCCGCCTCCAGCTAAGCCCGGAATGTTTACAAACAATTAAAGGGTCTATGCTCTCAAAAGTTAAACTTCTTAATAAGCCATGGTGTTTTCAAAAGCGTTTTGGTTTTATCATCCTCGTGCTCTACTGTGATTGACAACCGTCTCCATGGAGACCCAAAGGGAAAGGGGCGGAGTTGCATGGTGCCACCGCTCAGAACATGGCTCAGCGTGAGAGAAGCAGACCGGGGGAGGAAATTTTGTTTTAGTGAAGAAAACTCCATCGCGCACTACGAAAACACAATGCGTGGCCTTTGTAAAGCAGCAGAGATCGTTAGAAAGTCACACCTATAAAAGGCCACACTTGGAATTATGGCTGCTGGCCTTTGTGGCCAGTATGCCAGCCTGTGTTTTGTGTTCTGTGTCGCGTTCTTTAAGTGACTTGGGATTAAGTGACACTCGTTTGTTAGGCCTAATTTTGTTAGTTCCCTTTTGTTGTCTTCGTTTAGGTTACATTTTGATTAACCCACTGGTCTGAAATGGCAGACTTGAGCTGTTCTTGTTCTGCTTGTCATGTGGTTGCCCGTGTGCATGTATTTGATGTTTCCTTTTCATCATCGTCCTTCTGTTTAAATCAGCTGACCCGACACATCACAGCAACATCACGGGACACTTCTGAGGAACAGGTCTGCCATTTTCTCCAGTGATTGATTTTGAACGATTGAGTCCCTTGATGAAAAAATGACTGTATGGAGCATTTCCTTTATTTTAACCTAAGAAGAGATTCTCATTTTCATTTTGCTATTTTATTTTATAGATACAGGTCACAACGAGTACTATTACGGTAGCGTTTCATGTAGTGGTATTTAGCCTGGTCTGTGAATTGGCAGGGCTTGTTGGCGGACAGGCGACCATGCAGACAGGATCTATTGAATTACTATAATGGGCTGATAATGGGCCTCGGTGACAGGAGGGTGGAGGGGGGGGGACTCGCACAGGTCAATGCAAGGCTAAACACGCTACACTTTATCAGCAGAATCAGGAGACAAGAGGAAATCAGCAGCTTCTGGATTTCGTGGTGTTTGTTTTGTGCATTTGTCAAGGATAATGAAGACAAATGAAGAAAAGCACATCGACTGCATTGCACGGTACCAGAAATGTTTTTATTCTCAGCATGTGGGTGACACTGAAGATGGAAGTCTCATCCCAGATTAGACACCGAATGTTTGAACTTTACAGTATTTTCTCCCATATCCCATTCTCATCCTTCCGTTTAATGGGCCGACCTGATTAATCCATTAATAGCCAGAGTAAGTGTTAAAGCGACCAGATTGAACCAAAAGCCTGGACGTGTCACAGATGGTGCCATATTTAGTCCATATGGTGTGTTTCTTTCTTATGGATTGACATAGAAACACACTTAAATGCAGTGCTTTCAACCTCAAACTAAGCTCTTTAGACCCGACCGCAATGTCACGTGTTTATCTGGCTTCGACGTGTCCATTTACACAGTCACATGTACAAAGATATAAGCTTCAGTCTGTGTCCTGTCTCCAAATCTCTCCAAACACACTGTTCCACCTGCTGACATCATGAGGTGGGGTCCCCCTTCTCCATGAAGTGCCCCTCTATGTCCATACACCATCACTTAACCAAATTGCCTGGACTGATTGTTACTCATTTGGCAGCGAGCCGCTCCTGTCCAGTGCGTTCATTCGAGTATGTACGACCAAGCTCTTCAGTCCAGAGCTTTTAAACCCAGAGTTCTGTCGCTATTTCAGCTTTACTTATGTCAGAGTCAACCTTATTATACCTGCCACATGTGCGAAGGAGCGAATGTGTCCTTACAGTTCTGTCAGACATTTGTCTAAATCGTGGACCGTGTTCTGTCCATGTCTGTGAAAATATGTGTCCAAAACACTGGTGAATCTCAGTTACTTACTGTCAAGTAAGCTAATGGTAACAAATTGCTTCCTGTTTGCATTTTACACAATAAAATTCACTATCATTATGAAAGAATGAAGTGAGTTTGCTAAAGGTCTTATTATATTATTGCAGTGTTGATTTTCACAAAGTTAAAAAGCATTAGTTGGATTCAAACTGGCATTAAATCTAATTTATTGGAAAATTACGACATCCCTCTACAATTTTCATTGTACAAATAAATAAATCTTAGGTTATCTTCAGCTGCAGTTTTGGTTTTTGCTCCAAAGTTTTCCATTATGTCCAATTCTCTTTCCTCTGTGTGATGAAATGTTTCCATATCCCAAGAAATGAAATATTTTTCTTCATTTGTGACATTACAATATAGTATTTTGGCATTTAAAAGCATTAAAGGGACTATACGGAGTTTAAAAATGTTAAAATTATGTATTTTCCTCTCCCCTACATGTTCCAGCCATGTCCTAATGTGTAGAATGAGCCCAGACCTTTTCACCACAACTGCCTCTAAAATCCTGCACTGTCACTCAAAGGTGTTGATTCGGGTCCGAAGTGCCGTCATGCACGAGCTTAATATAGAGACTGCAGTTACGCGTATGACCTGAGGTGGCAGTAGTGAGTATAAAATGACCAACTTGCATCTAGTCCCTTTAAATTTGACTTGCTGCTTGTATAAACCCTGAATAAGTAAATTCATTCAATCTTATTTTTCTACAGTGTGAAATTTGTCATCATAAAAAATCGCGATGAAATTGTGATTTTTATAATAGTATAGACTAATTAGAGATTATGAGACACAATGCACCAAGTGTCCAACAGTCTTCTTGAGACTTTTAAGGACAGCTCGAATACATGCTTACTTCCCCCGGTGCGTTATTTTTATCCTCACTCATTATTTAGTTATAACAATGCAACACGCTACAATGGAGTTCGACGCTCTCTTCGTGACCTTTGTTTTGACAGCTGCCAGAAGCCCTGCACAAGAACCAGCACGAGACAGAAAAAGCGATGGAAAATACATGTAGCTCCACAGACACAAGTAAACTGTTAGGGATTCTGATGGTGGTCCCGTAACTAGGTCAAATGCAATGGTGAACCGAGCATGAAAGAGCGATTCATGTTTATGTGGTTTCCCTTATGCGAGCCGGCACGCTGGGAGCTACAGATGTTAGCATTTGAGGGCTGAGTCATGCCAAAGGAGGCGAACGTGAGCAAACAGGAGATATTTTTGGATATGTTTTTTTTTTTAAGAAAAGCTTTTTTGCGGAGAAGGTCCCAGGCATAAATCCATATCCATTTATGCTACTTTTGGGACATTTACCCTGAGGCTTTCTGCTGATGGGTTGATTAATGTGCACTGTCCTCATTCAAATAAATAAATAAATAAAATAAATGTAATCAAACTCTAGATAGGATGTTGTTATGTAATGGACTAAGGTCGATCTCCGGCGGACATGTTGTAAGTAAGTAAGTGCTTTATTTGTCATGTGGTGCGCACCACCACTGTGGGCCAACCTAGTCCGCATGTTTTGCCTTCAGTCTCCTCTGATCCTCTGAAACGGTGCAGCGTCTCCTGGGTTTGTCCCTGTTTCAGAGCGTGGTGTCCTGCACTCGTCAGCTCCTCCACCTCCTCCTTCCCCTTCCTCCTGCGCAGCTCCCTCCGCTCCACAACAGTCTTTCGCCATCTTCTCCTTTGTCCCTCTTTTGTTTCCTGTAGCGCCTCTTGTGACTGTGCTGCAGGTGTGGGGGGCTCCTGGTGCCTCTTCAGTGTCTCAGAAGAAGACATGTGTAGGTCTCAAATGTCTTTAGCTCATAAGCTAGCTGTTTGTTTACTTTTAAAAAGCTGCTTTCTTCGGGACCACTATGGAAAAACACGGTAAAGACGTACAAAAGCATCCAGCAAAACAGTGTGGAACACAGAAACCACAAATGCCGCTGTACCCAGAGGGAGGGAGTTTCCTTTATCTTGATCAAAAATACTCACAGTGTTGTTTTGTTTTCATTTGTGTCCTGCATATTTATTTAGTCAGATATACTTCCAGTTTTTTCAAAGTTCAAACCTGATTTGACCTAATTACCATGCTCAAATTACCTTCGTTAAGCAACCCAACTAAAAAGCCTGAATGACTCTGTAAATATCACAAACTGAAAGGATGTCAGACAGATTTGCACTGGGCTGTGAGCATGTACTGTAGGTTAACAAATGTTTCAGGTGTTCAAATAGTATTGTCCTTGTTCCAGTTGTGTCACTGACAGAGGTGTGCGGTTCACACACACAGACACACACAGACAGATGAGCAGGAGTCGTGGGGAGCTCTGAAAAGGTTTGCGTGACTTCAGCAGAAAGAGCGCTGCCTCTTTGAGACAGGCTCCTCTCGCTCGGCTGCTACACCCGGCCCTCTGTCACTGCGCTTGACTCATGTTGTTGTCTCCTTTTGGAGAAACTACTTAGGTCACCGCGGAAAGAGCTCTTCCGTCTAACACAGTGTGATGTGAAAGAGCTTGGCCGGGTTACTTCAGCTGCAGCTAGCTTATGTGCTATGCCTCTACCAGGACTACAATTATAGTTTGGCACGCTTAAAGAAGTACTAAGTAACTTGTTTACCTTAATAAATCCTTTCCGTAGTCCCTCTGTGGGTAATACAAGTGTTAATGGGATGATTGGAGGGTCTTTCATCTCCCCCTGGTGTCTCTGGACAGAAACACCAATACACACTAATGGAATCACGAAGAAGAAGCTAACGGGCAAAGCTAACTGCGGGCTAGCGCCACTTAAACAGTATTTACAGCCAAGTTTGAGTGAAAAAAATTATCTCCATTGTGCAGTTGGATGTACAACATCCCTCTCTCCCTTTGTCTTTTCTGTCAGAGTAGTATTTACTCTCACGGACAAGTAATAAGTAAAAAAACGCAACATGCTATGACACCTGCAGTGGCGCTTATGGCCTCTGGAGCATGAGTTACTTAGTTCTACTTTAAAGCCAAACTGTGGAAAATTTTACCCAATAAAAAAAAGCAGGCTTTTATTTCATTATGGAAGTTTTTATTGATAACAAATACCCATCGGGCAGTTCCAGGCTATTTTACCGTCATGTGTTTGATGGGGTTAGAGTTTTTCCATCTACTTAGGCTCTCAAAACACTTTACTTTTATATGGACGCATATGGAGGTCAGGACCACGAGATGGAAAACGCTTAAGTTTAGAAACAGGGAAACCATTAACGTTAAGATGGTTTGTGTTTAGCTTATTTAACGATATATAATAACATGACCCTATAAAATCAAATTAGTCAAATAACCATTTGTTTTATGTCTCAAACCATTACCAGGTGCATACAATTAACACAAAAACAACATGTTTTTGTTCTGTTCAAGGCCAAAAAGGGGTGTTTACCCTTGGTTACTGGACGTCCTTTTACGCAAAGGAGACGGCAATGCGTTTGTAGCCGTCGGATAGTTCTATAGATACTGCCTAAAAATAGCTAGAAAAATAAACTACAGGTATGCATCTTCAGAGTGAGCGAGGCCGCCTCTCCTCAGACCATGGCTTGAAAAAACTTGAAGCGGGACATCACCAGCTCATGTCTAAGTGTTGCTCCTTTGCTTTGACGACAGGTAAAGCATGAGGTCTTTATGTTAACTTAATTGTTATGTTATTTTTTAGCTGCTGTTTTATGTTAGGCATGGGAGCTGTGGCTTTTGATCAGAGGAAACGGGTAATGGGATCAAGTGGCTGTTGCACATTTTTACAGGTGAAAATATTGACTTTTTCAAATTTACTATTTAAAAGTGCACTAGTTATGGCTTGATTCGAATGTAAAACCACATCTGAGGCCTTCAAAGCTGCCTTTTCTGTGTGGGATAGAGGAAGGGGCTGTCCCGCATCATCAGGGGAGCGTGGTGACTCTGTAAACTACTAAGATACGTTGGAAATTCAAGGCTGAGCTGCATGCAGTAGCAATAGTAGCAATACAAAGAGTAGTCGGGTGTAGTAGTAGTAGTAGTAGTAGTAGTTGGCAGTGGAGCTTTTGCCCTCCCCGTTGCCATCTTGCATAACACCCTCGTCTGTTGTCACCCTGACCGCTCTAATGCAGAGGAATGCTGAGTCGGTGCGCCCCAGTGATGTCACCTTTCATTTGTCCTCTTTCCCACAATGCATCACCGCCGCTATACGCCCTCCTTATGGGAACGGATGGCTGTCGGGTTACACTTCTCATCGATCGCGTGCCAGCTGACCTTCGGGGTGACCAACGTTCATACATTAACTCTTCAAAATAAAAGCCCGAGTAGTCGGCAGTGACTTACAGTATGGGGCGTTTCTTTTTTATGGTGGTATTCTGTGCTGGCGGGTAATGGGTCTGGCTCCTGTCTTCTGTCGTCTTCATGTTTATGCGTAGTTCGATGTTTGAGTCGTGGGGATGTAATTGCACCTTTCTCGGATCAATATGTACATGTGCCGAGTGCCTGGGAGAGTGTACGCTATGTCCTGTTGCCTCGTCCGTTAGAAGGGGAAGAAGCCATGGAAAGAAAGTTACGTAATGCTACATAAATCACGCACGCAAAGTTATATTAGCAAAACAAAAACAGACCATAATCAGCGGTCAACACAGTGAAATATTCAACTGGGTAAAGCAGGAGTGTTAACTGAGCAACCAGACCATAACCAGGCTTGGAACCTTAATGCAAGTTCTGTGTCAGAATGTTTGAACTTGCCGTAAAAAGCACCATTCCTGGCTGCCGATGTGTGCCAACTCAGCAAGAAACCTCAAGGGCCAACAAAAACTGGTCTGGGCCGCAGCCCCTCGTCCAGACTTTCTGATTGTTGACGACCAGAGCGCGAAGGTGCTGGAAAAAGTGAAGTATCCTCATCTCAACCAACCCAGTTCAGGCACAATATTTGAACATCTCTACTTGTATGTAAAATTCCTGGACAACACTACTATGCAAAGAATGCAATCCGTCACAAACAAGTTATTTAAACACTACAACATCCTCTGCAAACAATGAAATATCATCTAAATAATGACTGAGGCACTCCATGGGTTAATTCATTAATTCATGGCTGGCATTACAGTAGAATGTTAAACACAAAACAAACAACGCGTTGCGTCCTCTCCCGGCCTTCACCAGGGCGTGTGCTGCATTAAAAGAGTCAAATGGCCACCAAACCTCTGTATCTTAAAAGCACAGTTTAACACAGAGAGCATAACAACACATTACCAGCTACAAAAAAGGTATAATTCACAAAAAGGAATGAAATTGAGTTCATCATTTAGCCCAGGATATTGTGTGGCCTTTAAAGACCTCCTTTTGAAGACATTTTTTTTTTTTTTTTGCGATTTGTAATTTTTTATTAAGGACACAAAAAACAAACAAAACAAATTCCTACATAGAACAATAGATAATTAATAACTCACACCCACTTTTCTATATGATATAATATACACACATACAGTCATATACATATACAATCATAATGCCTCTCAAGCTTAAGGTTGCTGCTATAAGCATAATCCTATGTAATTGTAGATATGTAGATTATAGATTTTTTTTTTTTACATTTTTGATTCCTTTTTATTTTATTATTATTTTTGTTTGTCATTAGTCTTACCAGTGACAAATTAGATGACAGTCAGAAGACGACCACAACAGTCATCCTCTGCACAAAGTACAGAAGACGACTCGGTAGCCTTCATTGAAGATTTTGTAAACTTACATTTTTAGATCTTTCTTTATGAGTCATATTAATGATAAATAATTAATTAGATCAAAATTTGGATTCCACCCTAGTGTGGATATATTGAGGTTGAGTAACAAGAGTAGCAAGATCTTCCTGGTGACACTAGATGTGGAAGAGCTTAAGAAGCATTGTTCCTGTAGATTTTGTCTTGAAGATATTTTGATGTGTTCAATGCCACTTATTTTCAGGCTTTCACGGCTTCCATGTCCCGCCTCCTTATAATGTACTGCCGTGCTGTATTGGAGGTTCCCAGTTTTAGTGACATGTTTATGCTCACAAAGTCTATTTTCAAATTTTCTTGTGGTCCTACAGATACAGAATCGTCCACACTGGGACTCTAATCTGTACAAATGGAGTATTATTACGATTCATGGCGCTCGGGGACCCATCTCTAGATGTGAAGCCAGGCTAATGGTCAGAAACACCTGGCCGGAGGAGTAACCTATTGTACATGTTTTTTGTGGTGTGGAAACCGGAGTACACGGAGGAAACCTACACAGATTGGAACACGGGACCGTCTAGTCCTATGTGCTTAAAAAGTAGTTAATCATATTATGACAATGGTTACACTACAAACACACTTATAATTTCCTATTGGGTTTAAAACCTACTAAGCCTGAAGATAACTCCTCTAGTGTGTAGCATGTTCTTAAATGCATGTGATTCTTGTGTTAGTTCAGTTCATGTTCAGATTTCTGTCAAACGTTAATGCTCCTCGATTTGTCTAAAATGTGCCATGAAAACATTGCAAATCTTACCCCACTTTTAATCTTTAGAAATTACAACCAGGTAGTATTTTTCTAAAATTCTTCAACCTCTAAGCTCCAGTCATTCCCCATGTGTAGACCTAAAAATGCCTGTTATTTGTATAGACTTTGGAAATACAAGTACAGTAACAACCCTTAGAGCTTCTTCTGCGATCAGACCTCCACTCTCCTCCTTGTCACACCATCTTTTTCAGTGACTACCCCGTACCCACTGGACATTGCCTTTCTTATACATCATTTATAGAGCGAGTATGGAGAGACCAGGGACTCTCTTCATGTCCCACTTTGTTCCAGCACCACTCCCCATCTGTGTACACGCGGCCCGGCTATGTATAGCAACGGAGCGGGGTAGGAGTCTTACGTCGTTCACTACTTAAGGCGCTGAAATCAGTGAAGGTCCCACTAGAGGCTGACAAAGATTAGATTGAGGTTCAGTAGTAGTGACTCTCTAAAAGCAGTGCATACGGCTGCGGTAGATGATTAGTGTGTTTTTAAGCCCGTATAATGGAGGCTTAGCCCAGTGCTCTAGATTCAGGATGGCTCCGACCGTCTGGGCACTATAGTGAGTGGACTTCTAATTCCAGAGCACAAAGCGGCACTACAGGATACAGGCGGAGCGAGAGAGGAGACAGCGGAGTGAGTTAGATAGTAGGGCTGCACGATGTGAAGGAAAAAATATGTTTGTAAACTGTCTTGAACCAGATTATTGCAATATTCTCATAAACCATTTCATAACAGTCTTTTATTCTCATTGAATTGTGTTATAACAACACTGGGGAAAAAAATTAAAATCAGGATCAAAACAAAGCTACAACTAAGTTAAGAAAACCTGAACTTTAGCGCATTGTCAAGTTTCCATATGGGGATTGGCGCAAGTCTTTTAATGTTCAAATCATTTTCTTTTGTCAGAGGATCTGAAGAGTGGGGCTCATTCTGCTTCCTGACTGCTTAATCCGCTCAGGAACCGAAACAGAAATGACGTTTTAAAGCAATACTTGATTTGATGTTGTCTATCTTAAATAAGGGGCCATAGAGAGGTCATGTTTCTGAAATCTACATCTACAAAGCTATCTACTCTCTTCACTGGGAAAACAATCATCTTAAGGAAGAAATGACATAAATTGACTTGAATTTAGAGATCTAACGTTTGAGTAGGTTTGTCTTGGATAAGATGGTAAACACTTTATTTTACACTACCCTTGATACATTGTACCTAACTAAATTTAGTACATTGTAATGTGCTCTTTAACAATGTGTAATAACATGTGGGTTAGATACACAATGGAATAATATGTATTTGTGGTTTGGAGGTACATAATGTATTAAAGAGGGAGTATTATGCTTTTTTCAATCACATAGCACCAGTCTATAGCATACTACAATGATGACGTAACCTTCTGTTGGTCTGTATATGCAGTAAATTAAAATAACTGCCTTGAATAAAATTGCTCTCTCAAAATGGCTGTACTGAACGTCTTGAAATAGGCCTCTGTCTCTTTAAGAAGCTTTCCGACACGCCCCCTTCAGCACACTGCTGTGGCATCTAAACAACACTACTGTGCGGGGAGGGGCTCTGCTGAGCTGAGGAGCAGTGGTTGGTGGCTTGGCTGGTGACGAAAGGTCCAGAGGCGTCTCCAGGAGGTGGGGGCGTTCCTAGGAGGACTGAGGCATAGCTACACCTAAAATGGCTGCCATCTAAGTTTTTACTGATTACTCAAAATATGTGAATGAGCCAAGGCAACACTCCAGGCATGTGTTTAATGAGGGAATGACATAATAACATGATATAAAGCTTGAACAAGTCGATTTTACATAATACCCCCCTTTAAGACATAACCCTAACTCTAACCTTAAGCCCTAACCCTAGGTCTTGTGTCTTATTACATTATGTACCTCCTAAGTACAAATACACATTATTCCATTGTGTATGTAGTGCATAGGTACAAGTTATTACAGATTGTTGCAGAGCACATTACATTGTACTAAATTTAGTTAGGTACAATGTATCAAGGTACTGTCAAATAAAGTGTGACCGAAATATGTTTAAATGTAGACGTGAATTTGTCTGATTTGAAGTGGGAATCATGCTTGTTCCATCGGCATTAGCATTTAGCTTATCTTAGTTCATATTGACTCAAACTCAACATAACGCACCTTAATTATAGCAATTTTAAGTAATTTATCTAATCTCATCTGGGTTTTGTGAAGCATATTAAGTGCTAAACACTACCGGTCATTGACATAATTATTCCTGCAGTGTAGTAGAGTATAAAGATCAACATAGACTGGCTGGGACCGACGATGACTGTCAATGAGAAAAGCAGCTTTATAAAAAAAAACGGTAAACTTCCAACACAAAGGAACTCTTTAAAAAGCACCGTGTCCCTGGGAGAACAGAGCTGTGATGAGCCGAACAAGGACAGGGATAAAAGGCCTTTCAACCATTACAGGAACAGCATCACAGACGAGTAACGGGAGGTGACAGGAGCAGGCGCGGCGACACAGTCAGCGGCTGAGAAGACTGGTTCAAACCTGGCAGGACATGGTTTGGATCTGGTTTAGGAGTGAGCTTATAGCCTACACCTGTTTTATTTCTGAACTTGGTCTAGTCCTTTATCAGTCTTGGTTTAGATCAGTTTAAAATGAGTTCAGTGCTATATTATGTATTTCTTTACATCTTCAAAATAGTGTCAGTATCAGTATGTCGTGAATCATTTTTTTAATGAGTCAAAAACACCCTCTTCGCCATATTGGATCATGTTACTAATGTAAACAGGAATTACTACAACCACGGTGTACTGCACAAAATACAGCAACATCCTAAAGAATAAAGAAATAGCAGTATGACCAAGTGTTGTATAGAGTTCGGGAAATTCCACAGTTACCATAGAGATCTGCCATGTCTGCAGCTGTTAGCATACATTTCCATTGACTAACATTAGCTTAAAACAGTATAAAAAGTGGAGAAAACTCTGTTAGCTGCTGAGTTACTGCTGGTAAATACATCTAACACACTGTGGTGTCCAAGTGTTTTAACATTTAAAATCTCCATTAGTTTACAATTGCTGCTAATCCCATAATGCTTAGCGATATGACATCACATTCCCGAACTCTGTACCTAAAATGCTAACGAATGATTAGCAACTGTGATTAGCTCGACATCTAACAACACAGTGCAATATGAAAAGCCATGTGCGTGGGGAAATTGTGCTGACTAAAATGTAATTGGATTTAATGATGTAATTTTGAACTTTTAGAGATAGATATCGATCAGTTTCTGACGACTTTAAGTCCATGGAAAGCTGTTTGTGATCTCCCAGGATGGCGCTAACTGTCCTGCGTTACCATGGAGATCACATGTCACTGCTGCTTCAACTAATAACGTTACAACCATAGAAATAAGAAGGTTAAGCGGCGTCTGATCCAAATGTATGCAGACAGTTAGCAAGTCGGCTAGTCTTGGCGAATTTTCACAGTCCGTTAGCCTGCTCAATGTATTTTTCCTATAGCCGTTAGCGTTAGCCTCCAAATATCACAAGTTATGAACGATCCAGACTTTTTCAGCTGTTCAACCCATCCAGGTCAAAGCCTAAGTTAGAAATCATGAATGAATGTACAGACCTTTTTTTGTGATTTTACGTTAGATACAAATTAGCGAATACAAGTCGCCTCTGAGCTCAATGCTAACTTAAATTCAGTTAACTTTCTGCTTTATGTGGAGTCAGAATCCACATCCAGTGAATACTAAACATCATATTTTAAGAGGTTAATGATAAAGAAACTACAGAAATTATAGAAATGCCATGAAAAGAGAAAACGTTCCTACTTTTAATATAGAGTTCAGGATTGTGATGTCTTATCGCTGAGCATCATTGGATTTGCAGTAATAACAAACTAATGACATATTAAAAGGTAAACTACTGGAGTTACTGTTCACATGGCGGCACGGTAGTACAGCGGTTAGCGCTCGTGCTTCACAGCTAAGGTCCGGGTTCGATTCCCACCAGGGACGGGGCCTTTCTGTGTCGAGTTTGCATATTCTCCCCGTGTCTGCGTAGGTTTCCTCCGGGTACTCCGGTTTCCCCTACCACTAAAAACATGTACAATAGGCCAGGATGAATGAGAGTGCGCATGGGGGACGACGGATGGAAATTAGCCCAAGGCTACAATCCGGTGTGGCTTGTTTACATGCATGAGGACAGTGCATGTTCATTAACATGCACTGTCCCTACCAAATAAACATAAAAACACTTGGACACCACATTGAGTTAGATGTATTTATCAGCTGTGACCAGGGGCGGACTGGGACTGACCAGCCTGGCCCAAATTAGCATAAATGCGCACTTCCACAAAGACATATTTTAACATCTTAGCCTTAACCAAGTGCATTTTCTCCAGTTCGGCTTTACCCAAATCTAAAAACTTCTCGACTGGAGAGCAACAGTGTAACGCCGTTTCGGTAAGAGGTCAGACAGGTGGCCCGAGAGCCAGTTGCCCTTGTGTTCTCTTCCAGAATGGACATATGGCCAACCCCGGTTGTGACTCAGCTCAACAGATTTGTTCCACGGCTTTTTTCTTCACTTTTTATACCGTTTTTAGCTAATGTTAGTCTATGGAAAGGTGTGCTAACAGCCGCAAACATGTCGGATCTCCATGGTAACGGTGGATTTTCTAGAACTATATTCATTTGTATGGGGAAGAACAGGTCCTGGATTCGATGGCTAATAAAATGTGAGCATTTGAAGGAACAGGCTCAAACAGACGACTACTTCTTTTTGAAATATACTTTTGTACATATCAGTAGGATTTAGTACCGCCCTTGCTGTTCATTTTCGCCGATGGCAGATGTCTCCCTGCAGCCCACTGTTTCTACTGCTGATTTCACAGACTTATTTTGAAAAGATGAGTCGAGGTATCATGTTGTTTCTCTTTGGCCAGAAGTTCTGAAGTTGATGCACATCCAGAATCACACTGTCAGACAACCAAGTGTGAGTAATAAATAACTTTTAGAAGCACTGTTTGTGAAAGGGAACGTACTGGATAAAGCAAAATAGACGTTGTGGCATTCACACAGATTTGAGTAATAGCTACTGTTTCTCTGATCGTCTTCTTCTCTACTGCTGAAGTACTGTGACCTTTACATCCTAGATTTGTTTGCACACTGAAATCAGTCAATAGATAGTTGTCTGTACCCATTCTGTTTTCAAACTTCACGGTCCCATTGATTTGTTGACGTGTTGCGAGCTAAAATTGTGGCTTGAAAATGTTTCTTTGTATGGGTAATTCCTGCCAACACAAGAAATGTGATTCAAAGAAAGCCGTATTTACTTACATACAGACGGCATCTTTGGAATTGCATATTCACCTTATTCTGGAAGTTCTCGCGGGTGCCGCCATTCATTGTGCCCGCTCCATCTCTGGTATTGCTTTACATTGAACTGCACATGTCAAAAGAAATCAGTTACTACACGGACACAAAGCTGTTCTCAGGCGCCTACAGAAACAGTGCAGTGTTGATTTCTTGACATCTTACACAAATCAATCTACTGTACGTCAGATTTTAGTGGCAAACATTTTCGCTCATTCTCCATTTAGTGAAGTGTCAAAACAATGGAAATGCCAATCCATGGCAAAAGAGGCAAAAGTGGGTGCGGCGAATATGAATATGGTCATGTTCGAAGCAGTCAGGGGGGAAACAAAGAAATCTGAACTTTCTCCCATTTCTTCACCATTACTTTAACAAATGCTGAACTCTATTTTTTTCCCCACAAAATAAAGATACAGAGACATGGAGTGGTTCAACAGCCCATACATACTGAAGAAAAAAAACAAACATAGACTGTAAAAATAATGCTCACTCCTCCCCATTTACGTTAACTATGTTCAACAGGGAATCCATTCTGGATTCACAGACTCCTCCTACCTTGCTCCCTTCGAGCATGTTCCTAAAAAAGGGCATAAGGGCGGGCTCTTCACTGTAGGGGTGGGCGATATGGCAAAAATACACTCAACAAAAATATAAATGCAACACCTTTGTTTCTGCTCCCATTTTTCATGAGATGGACTTAAAGATCTAAAATTCATTCCAGATACACAATATTACCATTTCTCTCAACATTGTTCACAAATCAGTCTAAATGTGTAATAGTGAGCACTTCTGCTTTGCTGAGATAATCCATCCCACCTCACAGGTGTGCCACATCAAGATGCTGATCTGACATCATGATTAGTGCACAGGTGTACCTTATACTGCCCACAATAAAGGCCACCCTGAAATGTGCAGTTTTGTCTCAAGCGTGCACTTGGCATGCTGACAGCAGGAATGTCAACCAGATCTGTTGCTCGTGCATTGAATGTTCATTTCTCCACCATAAGCCGTCTCTCCAAAGGCGTTTCAGAGAATATGGCAGTACATCCAACCGGCCTCACAACCGCAGACCACGTGTAACCACACCAGCCCAGGACCTCCACATCCAGCAGGTTCACCTCCAAGATCGTCTGAGACCAGCCACTCAGACAGCTGCTGAAACAATTGGTTTGCATAACCAAACAATTTCTGCACAAACTGTCAGAAACCGTCTCAGGGAAGCTCAACTGCATGCTCGTCGTCCTCATCGGGGTCTTGACCTGACTCCAGCTCGTCGCCGTAACAGACTTGAGTGGGCAAATGCTCACATTCGATGGCGTCTGGCACGTTGGAGAGGTGTTCTCTTCACGGATGAATCTCGGTTTACATTGTTCAGGGCAGATGGCAGACAGCGTGTGTGGCGTCGTGTGGGTGAGCGCTTTGCTGATGTCAATGTTGTGGATGGAGTGGCCCATGGTGGTGGTGGGGTTATGGTATGGGCAGGCATCTGTTATGGACGAAGAACACAGGTGCATTTTATTGATGGCATTTTGAATGCACAGAGATACCGTGATGAGATCCTGAGGCCCATTGTTGTGCCATACATCCATGAACATCACCTCATGTTTCAGCAAGATAATGCACGGCCCCATGTTGCAAGGATCTGTACACAATTCTTGGAAGCTGAAAATGTCCCAGTTCTTGCATGGCCAGCATACTCACCGGACATGTCACCCATTGAGCATGTTTGGGATGTGCTTGAACGGCGAATACGACAGCGTGTACCAGTTCCCACTAATATCCAGCAACTTCGCACAGCCATTGAAGAGGAGTGGACCAACATTCCACAGGCCACAATTGACAATCTGATAAACTCTATGCGAAGAAGATGTGTTGCACTGCATGAGGCAAATGGTGGTCACACCAGATACTGACTGGTTCTGAGTCCTCAGACCCCCAATAAAGCAAAAAACTGCACATTTCAGGGTGGCCTTTTATTGTGGGCAGTATAAGGTACACCTGTGCACTAATCATGATGTCAGATCAGCATCTTGATGTGGCACACCTGTGAGGTGGGATGGATTATCTCAGCAAAGCAGAAGTGCTCACTATCACACATTTGGACTGATTTGTGAACAATGTTTGAGAGAAATGGTAATATTGTGTATCTGGAATGAATTTTAGATCTTTAAGTCCATCTCATGAAAAATGAGAGCAGAAACAAAGGTGTTGCGTTTATATTTTTGTTGAGTGTAGAATATCACGATTTTTGAATTATAAACTTACGATTTCGATTTTATCACGATTTTTTTATAATGACAAAAATAACTTAAATTACACACTGAAGATGAAAAATACTATACTAATGTATTCAACTTTGTGATAATCAACACAGCAATCATAGACTTGGACCTAAAGCAAACTCACTTTATAAATGGAAAAACAAAACAAAAATCCAGATATAAAATTAGCTTGAAGTAAGTAGAGTAAGTTTGGTAAATGCTTATTGCTGTTTGGGAGCTTTTCTGAGAGGTCTCTCTCATGACATCAAGCTACTGTAAATGTAACGCTCTGTCGCTGTCGCACCCTTTCACAATAAGAGTCTTCGTGAACCCATAACATGCAGTGACTTTTATTGTGTAAAACTCAAACAGGAAAAAGTTTGTCACTGTTAGGCGACTTGACAACAATGAACTCAGAGTGACTGTGTTTTTGAGGAACTTTTATATTTTCAAAGACATGGATAAACTGCGCATTTATGAACGCATTCCAGGATTTAAATTAAACAAATGAGAAGGATGCGGCGCCTGACAGAACTGTAAGGACGAAGGACACACTCGCTTCTTCGCACATGTGTCGCCAGGTAAATAAACACACGCTGCAATCTACGTACGCAGAGCAGCGGCGTTAGCGGGGAAAGACACTGACATGAGCGCTGAAATAGAGACAGAACGCTGGGTTTAAAACATTTTAAAGCTCTAGATTGAGGAGCCTGGTCGTATATACGCCCTGGAGAGGAGCGTCTCGCTGCTAAATGCTCGCATTAGCGTCTGACATTGCGTCGCAGAAAGTTTGCGGCTTGGGATTCCTTCACTGATGGTGAAAAGAGTAAACTGTGCTGAAGTGCATAAAACCGTGATAAAACGATCCCACAAAAATGACAGACCGTCTGCTCTGGGGATCGTAAGACGGTCTAATATCGTCATATCGCCCAGCCCTACTTCACTGTAGACTCGGCCCTCGGGGGCGTGCCGTTCAGTCGTAGCCATGCTCATCAAAGTCAATCAAAGTCAGCCCCTCAATAACATACAAGAATTCTAAAATGTTCCTTACGAAAACCCGCCTGGTTTCTTTAATTGTACATAACCCAGCGTTATCACAGGAGGAATATCTAGCTGTAGAAAGTTGTACAAAATTAGAAACCAGGCGTTGTTTAAAACGTGTGTAAAGAGCAATGCTTTCTAGTGCGCAACTAGCTTGTTCCGCAGCCACTAGATGGAGGTATTGCAGCAGTGTCTGCTAATGGCGGCCCCCTGCATCATAGTCACGGACTTGTACTACCCGCGGCCATTGAAAAAAAAACGGACAATGCTTACCAGGAAGCTAGCATTAGATTCATGCTACATATGCTAACATTAGCACTAAGTGTCGGTTTTTTGCTTGTATTACTGCTACTACTAATTCTACTAATAATAATTTGCAGTGAAAAAAACCTTCATATGGCTTGACTTTAATTATGTGTGATAAATATGTTTATAGTTCAACAGAAAACAGCTAAAAAAGTGAAAAATCGTGATTCCCATGAGAGGTTTCCTTCCCCCTTGAATGTTGCTGTCTGTATCTCTCTCAAATGTCTTGTCCTTACATTAATATATGTCACATGTGAAATATCAATCCTACGATCATGTGCTATGTCCACTTAAAGCCAGAATTCTGACTCTTTTGTCCATGCGACAATCCAGCCTGTACTTTCTGTAGACATTACTTCCATAATCTCCCTGTATGCGGCTAAAATCACACTTGTGCATAAATAATCCTGACACCGGCTGGCTGATGACTGCGTTACTTAGCATTTGCAGGCCTCTGTGACTGTGTGGTTAGTGCGTTAAGTGTAAGGCGAGCAGAGAGGTGGAGGCGTGATGGAGGGCTATGGAGACAGAGCTCAGCCCACACGCTGCTGGAGCCCGGTAGTAATGCAATGCAAAGAGCGGCACAAAGGCAAAGGAGACAGCACTCAGATTCACACTCATGTTGAGGTATAATTTTCGCATGGAGCAGGTTGAAATGCTAAGGGAGGTCTATTACCAGCACTTGAACTGGTTCTGCTGCCTGATATTAGCAATTTGCATTTAGACAGTACGACTAGCGGTGAAATCACACTCCACAGCTCAGGTCTTTATTTTCAATTCCACCTCATGTAAAGCGCATAGAGAAGGGAAATTATGTCACTCTCAAACCCAATGACAAGAATAAATACAAAATACAACGCAATGTCAAACATATTTCAGGAAAGGGTGTGTTCATTTCCTTAGCCTGGTAGATAAAGCTGTCTTTCAGTTAGCAGAACCTGGAACGGACTTCGACTTGAACAGACTTTCTTGATCCACATGGGACATTATGCTCCAGGAAAGCTGGTTGAGCTGGCCTGCTCCTGATCTTTTCGTTGAGCCAAAACCCAGCAGTCTGGACTAGTGATGTCCAGCCCAATCTCCAGTCTTGATATCTGTTTACTTTTCCATGTTTTCTGTCACACTGCTGAAGTTGTCACGATCCTGAGCATTTAAAGAAGAACTAAGTACTTATTTACCTTAATAAAACCTTTTCATAGTCCCTCTGGGGGTAATACAAGTGTTAATGGGGATGATTGGGGGTCGGAGCCACCAGTATACACTAATGGAATCACAAAGAAGAAGCTAACAGGCTAACGGGCAAAGCTAACTGCGGACTAGCGCCTCTTAAACGTATTTACAGCCAAGTTTGAGTGAAAAAAAATATCTCCATTGTGTAATTGGATGTACAATATCCCTCTCTCCCTTTGTCTTTTCTGTCAGGGTAGTATTTATTCTCACGGACAATTAATGAGTAAAAAACGCAACATGCTAGGACACCTGCAGTGGCGCTTATGGCCTCTAGGGGCATCTTAGTTCTGCTTTAATTTTCATCAGCCTTTGTCTATGTTACAACTGTAGTTTGTCCTCTTGCTCCATAAAACCCACTATTCTAAGGGTTCTCCAGTCCACAAAGACACGGCTAAACATTCATTCATTCTAACATGGTTCTCAGGCGTTTGGAACATTATTGTGTAAATATTTCTTATCCTTTTAAAATATTTGTTTCCTTTTGGAGAGCTGCTGACTTTCCCTTTGCAAACACGCTTGGATCTGGCAGCAGCGTTGATAGGAGCACTTTACAGACGGACAATGAATGTTATACTTGGAGGACACAGTTGAAACAAACATATGGGTTCACAACATCCTCTTTACTTGAAATAATTAAATTTATCATTTTGTAGTGCATTTAAGCTAGGTTTTTACCCTGTTGATACGTGGTTTACACCCAGTTTAGATCATCCTAAACTGGGATGAGCCTTTTTTTGACCTGGCTCAGTCCTGATTTAATCATGACCTCGGCCCGGTGGTATTTCGAAGGTCAAGCATTTAATGAGGTGTTACTCGGTTTGAAGTGCTTGAAAACCTCAGGCGCCGCGTCATCATCATCATCACCGTCCTATTGTTCTGCCTGACCTTCGGCTTGTAAGCGCCGTTGATAACAACAGTGTGTCCTCCTCGCCCCTCGCTGTGCCACGTGACCTCACCGAGACTTTGTTTTCTTTTACGGCTGTCCGTGATGTAGCTCAGCTGTTGTTACACATACTGCCTGTCTTTGTGTGCGGGACAATGGGAGATGTCCTGGGACAATACAGGACCACAGCGTCAGGACAGGAGGAGTGCGGACGGGTCACATTCTCGACCCGTGTCCTGAGCGCGTGAGAGCACAGGCACCTACACGCTCGGCAAAGCAAAAGCCTGGGGCACATTATGCTTCCTGTTTGGTCAACCGGCACAAAAACAAGAAAATGAATGATCCTTAACGTCATGTGAAATGTTGGTCTGGTGGATCTGCACGTCTCCCCTGATCCTCCTCTCATCTGATCAGTTTCTCCTCTGGCAGTTTTGGGCCGATGCTCTGATCGCGTGACGTGGTCTTCTCTAGATGACAAATTAAAACGCGGGAGGGCTTTACGTACTTAAGGCCTATGGTACAGAACATTTGGGTTTAAGGCAGGGAACATCTCGTAATCAGTATTTTAAGGCTCCACATGCGGCCCAGATTCATTCATTATTTAATCTTCTCACCATGTTATACTTAAAGGGGGGGTATTATGCTTTTTTCAATCACATAGCACCAGTCTATAGCATACTACAATGATGACGTAACCTTCTGTTGGTCTGTATATGCAATAAATTAAAATAACTGCCTTGAATAAAATTTCTCTCTCAAAATGGCTGTACTGAACGTCTTGAAATAGGCCTCAGTCTCTTTAAGAAGCTTTCCGACACGCCCCTTCAGCACACTGCTGTGGCATCTAAACACACTACTGTGCGGGGAGGGGGCTCTGCTGAGCTGAGGAGCAGTGGTTGGTGGCTTGGCTGGTGACGAAAGGTCCAGAGGCGTCTCCAGGAGGTGGGGGCGTTCCTAGGAGGACTGAGGCATAGCTACACCTAAAATGGCTGCCGTCTAAGTTTTTACTGATTACTCAAAAATATGTGAATGAGCCAAGGCAACACTCCAGGCATGTGTTTAATGAGGGAATGACACAATAACATAATATAAAGCTTGAAAAAGTCGATTTTATATAATACCCCCCCCTTTAAAAAAAAAAAATCGTATTCCTTATTTAGACTTACCTTGGACGTGCTTTATTTCAATCATGCACATTTTGCCTCCACTACAAAGTCGTATTTGTAGCTAGCAACTATTTTTTTAGTAGTGGAAAACATTTGATTGTCCTCTAGAGCAGTGTTTCCCCTGGGGGTACTTGAGCACTTAGCAGGGGGTACTTGGAATTATGTAAGGTGAAAAAGAAGGTGAAACTGTGTAGAATTTCAATGTGAATTTCAAAGGAAAGTTAGTTTTAATTATGTTTTTCAGTACAAGGTTTGATTTTGAGAGTATTTTAGCTTCATGTTGAACACAAATCACTGTTAAACACTGTATAATCTTAGTTTAGTTGGTCACTTTGTAATAATATTGGCAAGATCCTCAAGGTAGGGGTACTCGGAGTGTCAATGAACGACTCAAGGAGTACGTGAGACAAAAAAAGGTTGGGAACCCGGCATCTGTGAAAAAAGACATGTGTGTGCTGCGAATAAGTGTTTTGTCATGATCAACTAGATAGGCATATGTGTTATTGCTTACATTACAGTGAACGTGGCCTGAAACGTGCTCACAAGTGAAGAAATGCGTCAGAGAAGAAATGACACTGAACCACAACTAAATACTTACAATGTACACTTTCCCTCTTTCATTGTAACAACAAAAATCAGGTTTTTACAAGGATGTATAGTCAGGGATTTGGCATTATCTCTGCAATGTCTGACAGTCGCCTTGGTCTGTCAACATAGCGACTTACCCGTGTACTAAACCATTTAGTTCATCAAGAAATATCACACTGAAAACTGCTATTCACGCGCCTTGAAATGTATTTGTAACATGTTCCATTACTTTGTCTAATCAGAGTATTTTAATCTGAATACTTACATGTTGATTTGCATTATATGAATGCATAAAAGCAGTGTATGATTAAGAGGATGTTTAGGCAACAATTGTTACTCCCCCTTTATGAACTAGGAATGCAAAAAGGCACTTTGCAAATGCCCACAGCCCGGGGGAGCTAAACTTTCCCCGGCTTTGATCTTTTCTCAGTTATCAATGTTATGATTATGAAATTGAGCGATTGAGTATTGTTATGTATTCCTTTGATTTTGTTGAAAGTAACTGTATTCCAAATAGCATCAAATGTGAGAGAACAGTGGTCTCTAGGATCAGTTGTTTGGAAGGTTTTCACTGCAAGAGGACCCTCTCACCAGAAACCTACAAAACAAGTGATCCTGGAGCCTTGTAGAGACCATGCTGACCACTCACACAGTCGTTTGGTCACTACAGGTCAAATACAAACAAATGAAAAAGAGACCAAAAAAGTTGCATAATGCGCCTTTAAAGGGACTAGAGTTTAAACATGTTAAAATTGTGTATTTTCCTCCCCTACATGTTCCAGCCATGTCCTAATGTGTAGAATGAGTCCAGACCTGTTCACCACAACTGCCTCTAAAATCCTGCACTGTCACTCAAAAAGGTGTTACTTCGGGTCCGAATCATGCACGAGCTTAATATAGAAGCTGCAGTTACGTCTATGACCTGAGGTGGCAGTAGTGAGCATAAAATGTCCAACTTGCATCCATTCCCTTTAAATTACTGGTATTTAATTGTTTTTTATAGTTAAGTAAAGATTAAACGAGGAGCCGTGCATTATACAGTTTTAATGCACAACGTGGAGGCAAGAACGCACCTCCGCAAGTGATTTTTTTTTTTTTTAAAGTCCGGGGAGGAGTTATTTATGTTTTAAGCTGTTTTACCTGAAACTAGTTCCAACTCAAATGTTTGTCGTTACTATGGAAACAGCTGCAGTGGAGTGATACATAACGTGATTTAACTGTTGCCGGACTAACTGTGCGTTATACAGTTTTAACGCACGACAGTTACCATGGTGTAATTCACCTTTAAAGTGCATATGACACATTAGACACAATTTTTGCTAAAACACAGTTAACACGATTATATTAAGATTTTGCTAAAAATTATACCCAGTTTTCTTAGTTTGACCATTTTTGTGATGTTTATGTTTTCACTTCCTTATTGGACACTGACAGGAAGTGACATCGAAGAAGGTAAACAATTGTTGCCGTGCAACCATGTTAAGTCAATGGGAAATGAATGAGTCAAACTGCTATGGAATGTTTCCTTCTTTTATGTCACTTCCTGTCAGCTGCTTAAACATTCAAATAAAAATATATTTTCTGCCAATATTTCTTCATTAAAATTGCTGCTTCACTGAAAAAAATGATAACTATGCAACTGATGTAATCCATCTAAATAAGTCATATTTTCAAGAGCATTAAAATCTTTAAACATGTATCTAATGCTTCTTTCAAAATCTATTTCTATTTTGCATTATATATTACAAATTAAATTCTTATTTGGGGCTTTTTATCCAGAGAGGTGGGTCCCATACCAGTTGAAAACCACTGTACTAAACCAGTTTAATTACAAGGCAGAGAAGTGAGAACGTGTTTTCTTTTTTTTGAACGATGAGCAATTTGAGAGTCTTCCATAGTCGATAAATGACATCTTATCTTAGAAAAATGGCTTGAAATGTGCTTGATTTAAGACATTCACTTGAAATAACAAAGATTGACTTGAACGCTGAGAAAATGACACAAAAAGACAATGATAAGAAATAAGTCTAAACCTACTTAAAATCAGAACAAATTCCCATACCTCAAGCGCTTTTAAGTCCTTTTTGACTAAGATAAGATTTCATTTGATGTGATGACGCGTTACAAATGTGCGTCATGTGATTGGATCGATTGATATAAAGCTGTGCAGTCCCAGAGTCCCAAAGTCTGGCAGAGAGACTTCCTCGCCTGTGCTTCCAACGAAACATAAATGACCATATGGACCGAGAAAACTGTGGAAAAGATGTAGCTTACTGTAAAACAACGCAGGGCTATAGAATGTGTGCGGCTTTAGCCCAAATGTTTTTGAGCAAAAGAGGAAAAACATATCCGGAGGTTTACACGTATAGTAACTTCAACCATTACCATTTCAAACATGCAAAACTTCCATCACTCTCTCTTATATCTTGGTTTTACATTTGCCTAATTTACCCCCACTTCCTCCTCTATTTCTCTCTGTCTCTGTTGTGTGAGTGGCTGAGTGTTTATCCAGGTCACTAAGTTGATCTGATTGAGTCAGTTTAACAGTCGCCCGGGGGCTCTCTCCATGTCCCCTCCTCCTCTTGTTTCTCTCACTCTGTTTTCCTCCCTCCTTTCTTCGCCCTCCCTCGTCCCCCCCTCTCTCTGTCTCTCTCGCTCTGATGTTAATGTTTCCTCTAACTTTTATCTCAGCCTTAATCTGCCATCTGTGCTCTCGCCGGTTGTTTTAATCACTCGCTGCACATACTGTATACGTTTCCCTCACGTGGGACCAGCTCTTCCCATTTGGCCTCTGCACTTCAGGACATAAGTTCAGTTGCAATTCACTTAGATCTGCCGCTGTTAATCCTTGTTAAAGTGGACCAATCTGATTGAAGAGTTGGGATGAGTCATAATACTGTGTACTGTACACATCAAGGAACTGGGACAGAGACTGTGTCGAGTCATTACAGAGCAGCACGAAGCAGCGTGTCGTTTAAGGTTCGAAATGCGCTCTATGCTACAATGGAAAAATGTACTGAATAGAAATGTTTAGATACAGCAGAGTTCAAACCTTTTGCATTGGGTGCTATTGAGAGAAGATCATCACTCTGAGTGTGTGCCATCATTTAGTACAACTAGATGTTATTTTGCATGATAATTTATTAGCAGCACAGTCAGTAGTGTACTGCAGTTGTACTAGTAGCAGTAATATAAGCTTTATTCATGTGTCACCTTTATATGCATCAGAGTAGGTGATCTGGTGGCTTTCATATTGGAAAATCCGTCAATTCTAATTTCCTGTATTCTGTATTTTGGGCCTATTTCAGCTCAAACACGGCTCTCTCAAGTGATTTATTTATTTATCTAAAGCCACAGCCCGTAACATTTCACTCAATAAAACAAATAGCCAAACAAATGTGTTTGCCGTGAGCAGCTCACTTCACTTCACCTCAGACCTGACTGTACCTTCAGCTTGTCTCCATGGAGATGTTGACAAAAGGCAGGCAAATATGAGATTTAAATAGGTTAGGTCCATTCTTTGACTACATTGCAGAAAGTAGCATTTGCTGTATCAAGTAATGAAAGATATTTATTACAACCACAAGCAGTATTAGCAACCAATACAAAACCACAAGCAACATTTTCATTGATTCAACGGCAGAATGTGAGATAGACTCATTATTTGTGATTGGTTTATTACTTCTCAGCAGTGGCGGCTGGTGATATAAAAACAGGGGGGGCGCTGTTGTCTATATACATACTTTCAATTATATTTTAAAAGACACTTATAAACATTGTTTTTAACCTAAAAAGAAAGTTATCTTTGGAGCATTTTATTTCATTATTTTATGGAGAATATTATGAATAGACACTTGTAAACAATAAAGAAGCATTAAATGAATTTTAACTTTTGATACATATTTTTTCTGACAATGAAATAAAAGATAATCACTCACTATACATATTTTAGTTTGGCACCACTAAGTACGAGATGATTTGTGTTTTGTACCAACAGAACCAGAACAAAGGCACGAGGTGCGTTATTTTTTCAGATTCCCTCTTTGATTTCCTGTACAGTATTAGAGCCAGACCTGCTATGTTTGCATTACGTGCCTCAGAGCCACAGGTCTAAACCATAGTTTAAACCTGTATAGTTTAAACCATAGTTTAAACCTGTAAACTGTCAGACAAAAATGATCCTGTCAGAAATAACCGTATCTCTCCGTAGCACCTGAGCTCCTCCTCAATGAATGAATGAAAGACGTTCCCCTCACACCGTCCTCACGGTCCTGAATCTTCTCCCCATCAAATGTCCACGTCCTGGGACATGACTGTCTGTCCAAGTCAGCGAGGGTTGTCCCAAAGTTTTACGAAACAAGCAGTAGCTAAGGCAGACAAGCTGTTAGCATCGTAATGCTACCTCCAGACAACTCCGTTTAGACGCCGCGTCCGACTGAAGAAAGTTGTCCGAAGTCTATTAGTTTGACAAAATCCTTTCACCTCTCAGGCAGAAACACGAAGCTTCTCCCGTCTCTCAAATAAGAAGTTTTTCCTCCCATGAGTTCGTACATGAGCTCAGCGCTGCTACTCGTATATTGTTTACAGTCGAGCACCTCCGCCATTGATGACACCGGCTAGCTACGCATGCGGGTCACAAAAATGATTGACAGCGCCGTTGTCCAACTACATCAGACAAAAAACACATTAGCATATATTAATTGGCTGATAATTTAAACGGGAGTGTCCGGGGCGCTATCCTTGCGCCCCAGCAGGAAAGGCGGCCACTAAGAGAGAAGCCTGGAGTCACATGGTTTCCAAAAGTTCAGGGACTTGTATTTACTTACAGCAGACCGGCGCCCCACGGGTTAGAGACAATGCATTCACACCGATTCACACACAGTAATGAATGAATCCAGTGTAAAAAACCCTTTTAAAATAAATCTCCGAAAGGCATTTCTGCAAAATATTATGCAATATTTTGTATTATTGATATATGATACTGATGATATTTTTGGAAACATTTTTAGGGAGGGCGGCGCCCCAGCGCCCCCTATGCTTCTCAATCAGGATGTAATTACTTTGAAATGTCTTGTTTGTAGTCGTGTTGTTTAGCCGTATTAGCATTGTTTTCTCCATTCATTCCCAGGGTTCGGTGGTTAGCATTCCGGTGGTTAGCATTCATCGTATCACTGTCCCATGTTCAATAAATATTGGTCATGCGGCGTTAAAAAGTACAGAAATACTGTTTTAAAGAAGGAAACAAATGTTATATTTTGATATAACTGAATTATTTGAAGTGTTTGACAGAGGGAAATACATGAACACATGTAGCTAAAGTCTATACATCCTATGCAACTGAAATAACATTTGAAAAACTGCCAAAACGTTACTTTCTTTCCAGATTTCAAAGAGTCATGAAATAACTACAAATAGATAAAAAACAGTACCAAGGAAATAAGTGTTTCCCATTTGATTACATTGCACTGGGTTAGAAGGGCCAGTCACAAGATGGCCGCCAGAACATGGTTCAAACGTATTACTATGGCCATGTCCTATCTTGAGCTTTACTAAATATCTTTGCGAGATGACATTAGGAGCATGTTTTGTTTTGCTGGCAACAGTAAAATCCAAAATGTTACGCAGTGTGCATTTAACGTGTACTTTGGTTTGCCTTTATGTGATACTTCAAGTTAAAAAGCAAAGAATTGATCAGAAAACGTAGCAAGGTCTTATACATGATCAGCTCCCACTGCCAATCAACACCACTACGAGTGCCAACAGCCGAATTAATGTAATTTTCTCATCATACTTTACTACTATTTCCTTAAAGGCTTGCAGAGGAGAAATGTCTGTAAATGTGATGAGAAATAGAAAGTCACTAGTAAACTTGAAAGCGACAGGTCTAAAATAGTCCTTCCAGGACATTTTGAAGAGCCCTTCTGTACCCAGCTTTTCTCTGAGTAATTCTTTCTCGCCCAGTTGACATTTTAAAAGCAATTTCACTCCTTTGACATCTGCCATTTAAAGAGAGAAAGAAAATACTTTATTAAAGCTTTCACTGTTGCCCCCACATTCAGTAATGAACACAGAGTTACAATATGCTGTTAATGTTGTTAATAGGGCAAAACTGACCACAATCTCTGTCCAATGAGGGTCACGGGAATTCATGCAAGTAACATCGAAAGATCATACCCCGGCGATAAGAAGCTGTCAACACTAGAAACCCCGATCCACTCATGCGCTGTACATTTGTGCTCATAACGGTAGTTCCTGCCCATCAGAATTCACTGTTAATCCAGGCTAATCCAGGTTTATGCTTCTTTTGTGGAAGAATGCTGCAGCCGGGTCCTCCTCCTCCCCCCCCAACTCTTCTATAGAAAAAATCAATTACGCAGGCCCAAATGAAAGCCCTGTATCTGGCAAAGAGGGATTAGCAGATGAGCAGTAATTACGGACTCAAAAAGGTATGGATTTATATGTATGGAATGTATAGGAGCCGGTTCATGAACACTGAATATGCCATATTTAGCGCCTTTTAGCTTTATTGCTGGTACATTACTTCTTTTCACATCAGTAAACATGATTTGCAAAAGTCTATTTTATTAGGAAGATAATGGGTTGCAACTCAGACGCACATGTGAAAATGTAAAAATGTAATGAAAAGTTATAATTTGATAATTTACTGCTTGAGTAATTAGGAGTTGTTCTGATGTCCGTCATGCCTAAAATTGTCCGTGTTTCGGCTTGTCACTTGGAAGCCAGTTGGTCTTCATCACAAACAACAACAACGTTTGTTGTTGAGTTTCCTGTGGACTGGACGTACAGTAATCCTGCTCCACTCATCTGTCCAGCATTTGTTAATTAGTAATCATTCGCCAGTACAGCTGCTGCGCTTCTCTGTTCCGCCATCTGCTTTCTCCACATGACTCTATTACAGAGGGACGATCAACAGGATACTTTAAAATCATCTATCTATCTATCTATCTATCTATCTATCTATCTATATATATATTGTGTTAATGTTTAGTTTGTTGTGTGTTTGTTTTTTTGTTTTTTTAACTGGACCTCGTGTCTGCAATAAAGATTTGATGATATATCTCTATCTCTATCTCTCTCTATCTATCTCTCTCTATATCTGTCTCTATCTCTCTATCTCTCTATCTATCTATCTATATTTCTATCGCTCTATCTCTATCTCTCTATATCTCTCTATATCTATCTCTCTCTATATCTCTCTATCTCTCTCTATCTCTATCTCTATCTCTCTATCTCTCTATATCTCTATCTATCTATCTATCTATCTATCTATCTATCTATCTATCTATCTATCTAATCACGTTCTATATCACTCCACTGCAGCTGTTTCCATAGTAACGATAAACAATTGTGCTACTTGTGTCGTGGAATTAAAAAAGGCGGTTTCAGTTTGTGGGACCACGGTGTAAGCGGATTAAACAACGAGGAGCTGCGTATTAAACAGTTTATTGCACATTGCGTCGTGCATTAAAACTGTGTAAAACTGTTCATTCATTAATTGCATACACTTTGTCTAGAAAAGCACTAGTATAGAATGGGGGTGGTATGGTCATGAGGGTAAATGGTGATATTACCTTCCGATTACTTTCTTGCATTAAACTACATTTTGAAGTTACTTTGTGTCATTGCTTGAGGCGACAAAATATGTAAATCTCTGTTGATGAATCACATCTTAAAGCCATACTTGCCATTTGTTGCATCTTCTCCACTGAGTCTGACTGTTTTTTTTCCAGAAATATAATGATTAGATAATAATAATAATAAAAAATAATAAAAACATCTGCACAGTTTTAGAAAGATCTTGAGGCTAGATTTCAGCTGTGTCCGGATCGTATTAAGTGTCTCTTGGTTCAACTCTGACTTACTTTTGCGACGCCTCCTCAGGCCCTGGTCGGCTAATGCACTTATGTAATAATATTAACTACTCAAAAGTTGCTCCGCAGGAAAAACAGAGCGTGCAGCTAGAAATATATATCGCTAATTCAGCATCACAAACTCACAAGAAGTGCAGCAAACCTGGATACATGGAAATGGTTGCACATTCTCACACAATAACCAACTCAAAAATGTGGTCAGATCTATTACTTCTCCTGTATTGCGACACTGCTTTTACAACTACTCGCTCGGAGTATCCCAGAGAGGAGAACAAAGCTGAATCCGGGGCAGGCTGACCTCTGTTACAACTACTGCTTTTCTCGCTACGCTGCCACTGCTTCTGCTACTACAACTTAAACACAAGGTGGGACTCTCTCTTAGAGCTAAATAATGTATACACAAAAACCTTTCTTTTTCCCCTTAGCATCGTGTCTTTAGTAATTCCCACTCTGTAGCGCTGTGCTTGTCCCGGCTGTGTTTATGTAACGTCACTTGGACCCAAATGGAAAGACAAAGCCCGAAGCCGTTCGCTGCTGGCTCCCGCAGTTACCGCCACATTTAGAGGCTAATGAATGATTCAGTGCGCCGCCGCAGGCTGCAACAGTTCGGCTAAACAGTAGTGATGGGAATTATGGGTCTTGGAGCTGAATTTTTGGGATCGTTTAATCTAAAAAGCTGTTCAAAAGACGGGCTCCCTTTTAGAATGGTCGTTTTTGAAGCAAGACGATAAACGCACTTGGTTTTAAAACTAATTCACCCAGAGAGGCGCATTTTGAGTGAAATTACCTATTCATTTTAGCATTTGAACTGCGTGTCACGTAAATAGATAATAATACATGTAAAAAGTTTATGCCACAATGAATGAAAAAAGGGTGTACAGCTGTATTTGTGAGTCAGTTATTGTGGAAAAATGATTCAGTCGTGGTTTCTGCTCTGCACATGTGTTGTTTTCCACTGTTTACTCCAGTACATTTGGGCAACATTGTATAAAAACAGACAAAGATCATCACTACTAAACAGTCAAGATGGTTCTTCTTGGTCTAAAATGTCCTATTGCAACTTTTCGAACGTGTTGCGCACTGATAGGATTTGTGTTTTAAAATGAAGATTTACAGAGCAAGTCATTAGGTGGCATTTGAGAGAAAACTGAAATATGAAGTAGTGATTGGTGGATCGATACCAAAGTACTGATATTTCGATACTGGAGCCACTATCAAAGATACCAATACTAAATATCAATACTTTCATTGCTTTCAAATGTTTTAAATCAATTTGATTCTTTTTCTGCTAATTTTCAAATAATCAATAAGTGTTTTGTACATATAGGAAATGACTTTACTTACTTTTTATTCATTGTACATAAATTCAAAGATTCAGAGATTCACAATGAATTGACATAGTTCAGTCTCTCGTCCTTGTTGTGGAGCGAGGGGTGGGGAGTGAGGGGTGGAAGCACAGGGAAGGGCAGGGAAGGCAGGGAGTTCAGCTTCCCGATGGCCTTGTGTATGGAACTGTTCTTCAGTCACCTGGACCTGGCCCGTAGATTCCGCAGTCTCCTCCCTGAAGGTATTACCTTGAAGAGACTGTGTGATGGGTGCGTAGGGTCCCTGGTTATTCTGACGGCTTTGCAGGTGAGACGGGTGGAGTACATGTCCTTAATGGAGGGGAGAGGGGCTCCACAGATCTTCTCCGCTGCTCTCACGATGCGCTGGAGGCTCTTTCGGCAGGAGGCAGTGCTGGCGCCGTGCCACACAGTGATGGAGCTGGTCAGGATTCTCTCTATAGTCCCTCTGTAGAAGATCCACACAGTGATGGAGCTGGTCAGGATTCTCTCTATAGTCCCTCTGTAGAAGATCCACACAGTGATGGAGCTGGTCAGGATGCTCTCTATAGTCCCACTGTAGAAGTTGCCCATAACGGAGGCTGGGACTCTGGCTCTTATCAACTTGCGGAGAAAGTAGAGACGCTGATTACTTTTCTTGACCAGCGATGTAGTGTGCATGGTCCAGGACAGGTTCTCTGTGATGTGCAGACCCAGGAACTTAGTGCTGGTCACCCTCTCCACTGCAGCACCGTTGATTGTTAGAGGAGCACGCTAAGATACCTCTATTTACTATTACTTGTTTGCACAGTGTCCTATTCTTTGATTACACATTTTCCTGACTATTTGCTCTTGCACTTACTTTTATGAAATATGTGAAGTTAAAGGACCAGGCCACCGTTTTGAGATATGTTCTTACCTGATCTTAGAGGAGTTGATGCGTACCTGTCTTTTTGCGTGACTGAGCACACGCAAAAAGACCAAAGATGTTGTTAGCATTTGGTCTCTCCCAGCATATTCCTATCGCTCCAAACGGGGGTGAAAGCGACCACCCTCTTCCACGGGCACAAAGACCAGACAGGTATGTATCAACTCGTCTAAGCTCAGGTAAGAACATATCTCAGTATGGAAAAACGGTGGCCTGTTCCTTTTCAAATGATGAGCTAATCAAAAATAGTACTAGTTAATGCATTATGCTGCAATTTGTGCATCTCCAATAACAATGTACAGATGCTATTCCTCAAAGTTTTGTTTCTGGAAGTATTTTATGAAATAAGAAGCTTAGATGAGCTTTTGGTTGAAATTAAGCTATTTTACAATTGGTGTCTTTACGTTTTGGACACACGACAACATAATGTAGTTACTCTATCACTATACGTATCGGATCGGCCCCTGAGTATCGTGAAACATATCGGATCATGAGAAAAGTATGTTTTCTTGTTGAATTTCTCCATCGTGAGATCAATAAAGTCATATCATATCAATTATCCTTATCTGTCAGTCTAAGCAGGTGAGCTCTCATGGCCTTTGTAATTCCCTATGTTTCAAAGCAATGTAATGTATTGGAGCAATAATTGGATACTAGAGTATTGCTTCGTATCAAATGAAATCCCAAATCTCTGGTATCGCCCATCCCTGACACAAACTACTGAACTAATACAAGAATCTCACACGTTTCAGAACCTGTTTGTAGATGTTTTAATAAGACCCACAGAGACGGGGTTTATTTCTCTGCAGAGGACATTTTGTTGCCTAAATAATTGCACCCTTTGGGATCCGCAAATTTTGACCGTTCAATTTGTGATAACATCGCATTTGATCTCGCGGCTTCAGTTCCTCGGTTTGGTTTCGGGGCAAAGAAAATGCAGATTAATGTTTTCGTATTCAGGTATTTTTAGTGGATGTGTGGGAAAGTTTGAGATCCATTCGGGGATTAGAGCGCTGATCATTTAAGACTTTGTGGGTGAGAATCTATCTACATCACTAATTTAAAGGTTTATTCATCTGTGCAACAAAAAAATTCAACACACTTTTAACAAATGGAAACAGTGAAACTAATTTTGAGGTCCTTTAGATTAGATGTAACAGTGGTTGATGCCTCAGAAACATTGCAGAAAGCTAAAAAAGTTCACAGCATAATACTTTCCCTTTACAGACAAGTTTGAGTTTGAACGTCTGCCCAACTATTACATAATCTTTAAATGCAGCTACTTTAATGAAACACATTTAGCTCCATTATAAAGAGCAGTGTGCGGTCATTAGGAGACAATGGGGAGCGGAGGCTCACCGGGATAATGCGATACTGTATCGATCTGAGAGTGGAAAATGTCCTCTGAGAAGACGCCGCCGACACTGGAGCCAACAATAACAGGCACTCGGCTGTACAGAACAGTTTATGGGGCTTAAGTCATTAGCAAACGGTCAAACCATTGGACGGACCCGGGACTGAGTGAAGCTATGACGGTAATGTCCTGCGTAGAGCTGAGAGATGTTGAACTGTAAAATAATGTATTTGTAGCATAAAGCATTTGGGCATGATTGTTTGTTAGATGTACTTTCCAGTAGTTGTTTTGTGGCTCTTTTCTCTACTTTTTGTTATTTTTAAATGTCTATGAACAATGTTTGCAAGTTACTCACTAAATGAACTTCTATGGTCACATTCAATACCGAACTGAGGAAAAATAGGGGTTAAGAAGCGGTGTTCGATGATCGTAATGTATGCAGACAAGTCGGCTAGTCCGGGAGACTTTTCAGAGTCCGTTAGCATTAGCCTGCTCAATGTATTTTAACTATCGCTGTTAGCATTAGCCACCAAACATCGCAGATTATGCACGATCCAGATGTTTTCAGATGTTGTCCACGTTTAGGTGGGCTCAAAGCCTAGTTAGAAATCTGTACATTACTGAATGTACAGACTTTTTGAGATTTTACTTTTAAATTAGCGTTTAAAAATGTCCTCTGAGCTAAATGCTAACTCAAATTCAGTTAGGTTTTTGCTTTTTGAGGGATCAGATACACATCCAATGGCCACTAAACTTACATAAATGCCATGAAAAGGACAAAACATACCTCCCCAGATGTTAGTATTGCGCCTGTCTTCCCTATGCATTTGTATGAGATCAAATTAGGCTCAGATAGCTAAAGGCATTTCTGTGATTTCTGTGGTTACAGGTACAAGCCTAAGTGATTGCCTCTCTTTCCTGTTGGCACCCCGGACCCAACAGCGTTACGATCTTGTTGATATCATTATGTGTTTATGTGCAAGGCCATTGTGCGCACCTTTGTTCCGTCGCAGCTGTCATAAACCTGAGAGATAGGACCCTACTAAGATAACATCTGCCCTCAATGCTACAGGGGTTAGCTGTGTGTGTTCTTAATCTTAATAATGGCAGCAAAGTGGCAAAGCGTACATCGTTTACGAAGTGGTGGCATGTTCTCTGGGCTCTATAGTATAGTGCGATAAAGCTAATGTATAATGACCCTCTCATCCCTGTCCCTGTGTCCTCCTCACGCTGCTCAGGTCTGCTGCATGTATAATTCACAGAGCTGACTCAGACCTCCACTGACTCGGGTGCTTGGCTCAGCAGGACAGCCTGGCACACGACTCGCCGGGTATAGGCCTACTCACAACCGAAGACAGCGTTATACTTGAATGCAGTCTGTTGAATGAGTCCATTGTCAAACATCGTGACGGCTGTGCTGCCGCGTTGATTAATATGGGAACTCCGTATGCTAAACTCTCCTCGGGCGCGTTTTTATCACATAATTGATACATGTAATTTATGGAAATGAGGGAAGCAGGATCGTGGTCGTGTGGTTCAAATGCTATTTTTAGTAACAATGGACTCGGAATAACAGAGCAATGGGCCAGGAGGAACCAAACTCTGTCAGAGAGGAGCGTGAACAGCTTACAAACGCTGGTGGTCGTTTTATTGTGTTGACAGAATGTGTGGGAGTGGGAATCACAGTAAACAAGTGTCACAATTGTCAGTCTTTATAGGATTGTTCCGATACATTTTCTTTTTCGGTCCGTTTCTTGTATTCTCATGGGCTCAATGTGGCTGCCAATACAAAGTACTGGTCCAATACCACGGGGTGTGAAACTGGACTGAATTTTTTTGAACACAACATTGTTATTTGACTTACAACTAGCGCTTTTAAGTTATTGCTTTCTAAATAAACTGCAACATCCTTGAGGTAGGGGGTACATGGACTTCCACTGAAAAATCAAAGGGGTCCGCATGACACTAAAGGTTGGAACCACTGTTGTTCCGGCCCGCAAGATGAATTAATTTGTCCCGTAACTGAATATATACGGGACAACTTTATTCAGTTGTCCTGTAACTGAATAAAGAAAAAGTCTCTAGCCCATTCCTGTAGTTATGAATTTATAAAGAAATAACCAGAATACTTACTCCAGCCACTAGGGGGAAGCCAAAATAAAAAAGAATTGGAAAGAATTCCACATGTGTCCAGCAGAGGGCACTGACTTAATAAGAGATCAGGATATAAACAACACATTATAGCCACGTGGCAAATAGTCAGTCTGCCCCAGGTTCAGCTGTGGCTACAATAGAAGAAGAAGAAGAGTTTTATTTATATAGAGCCTTTCACAGGCATAGTCACAAAGCGCTTTACATGAGACAATTATTCACTTCATACTCTGTGGTGGAAAGCTACGTTAGTGGCTTCAGTTTCCCCAGGGGGAGACTGACTGAAGCTCTGTCGCGACTGCACACATCTGCGCCAACGGTCCCTCTGACCACCATCATTCATCCTGGCCTATGGTACATGTTTTAGTGGTAGGGGAATCCGGAGTACCCGGAGGAAACCTACGCAGACACGGGGAGAACATGCAAACTCCACACAGAAAGGCCCCGTTCAGGTGGGAATCAAACCCGAGACCTTTTTGCTGTGAAGCAGGAGCGCTAATCACTAACGTGCCACCAAGTAGTAGCTGATCACCACCAAGAATGGAGTGATTGAATAATAACTACAATGTAGCACTTTCAGAAACTTGTGACACAGGCTTGTAAAGCGCAATACAAGTAAGCCATTATTATTATTAACTAGGCTAAAGCCCGACCAAATCAAACCTGTTTTAAAATCACAGTGCAATATTATTCATTTATTGAAAAAAGAAAAATAATTCAATTGTATTTTGACGTTATTTGTGGCCCACAATCCGCCGTGGGAGGCTGGGAGCTGAATTTTGGCCCACGTGCGACACCCCTGCAATAGAAGTTGTTCCCGAACTTTTCAGGCTGCAACGATAGGGCTGTCACGATATTTACTATATCGACTTATCGTTCAATAAAGCATGTTTCCCCCGTTTTTCTAATACTTTATTTTTTACCAAAAGAAAGTTTGTATTTCATGTTCATTGTGGGTTATTTTAAGTACTATTTGAACAGAGCTTAGAGTTTAGGCATTATAAGGTCTTCAATATTGTCTTTTATTGCAATAGTTTTCAGCGTCAATATCGAACGTTACATTTTGTTATCGTGACAGGCCTAGCTACTGTACAACCCCCAAAATGACCATACGAACAACTTGGGACACCCATTATAAACGTATTTGGCGTTGAATTGAATACAGTGTAGATGATATGTTACTCCCTCCTGCAACACAACTAACAATTCAATCATCAAAGCTTTTATTTCCCAAAGTGGTTTTTGTGTAACAATATGGCCGGGCTCTCCTCTCCATTCTTCTTCTTATCCCTGTGCTTTTTTTTTTCCATTTGCGCTTTTCTCCAAATAAGCGTGCGTGAATGGGATTGACCGCATGCCCCTGGTCTTTGTCTGGCGGGAGATTAGGGAGCCATTTCATATTTCAATTTCTCCCAAATCCTCTGCTCTCTGCCCCGATGGAGTGCACATAAGCTTCACCCCCCACTGGCAAGACCTGCTTTTCTGCTGCCGTTTACAGAACTCAACTTGGTTTGGCAACACTGTGTCCGAATCACAGTTAGTTAGCATTACTTGTTGTCTATTAAGGCGAGACAAAGGCAGGTGAAAATATTGGAATTTCACACTTTTGTTTTGCTATAGTTCTCCCCTTAACGTCATATTTTTCATGTCAGAGTATAAGAATGACAAAACTGAGCCCGTACAATGCATATTTTATGATGATTTGTCCTCGAGGGAGCTGAAGATATCCAAGATAGCCGGCTTTGCCTCACGGATTCATTCATAAACATTATATCCTGCGAAGGGTGCCTGAGATGACGGTCTAATCCAAATATGGTAATTTGAGACACACCTACGGAAGACCGGAGAAATGCGTTGGGCGTTACAAAACTTTAGGGCTGTTTTCTCAAAATCAGGTTTTTGTTCCACTCATGCAATAAAATATCCACTTCAGTAGCGGCTATAGACTCCAAACTTTCAAAGGATGTAATTATATTTTGAAGTTTTATTTCAGAGGGATTTTTTAAAAAGTGCATATTGTGGAAAGGTTGCATGTTCACATCACGTCGGGGTCACCAATTGTGGGGAGGAATAAAGAGGCACAAGCTGGTTCAAAGAACGAACGTGACTTTATTCCTCGAGACACACAAACAGACTGAGGATGAACACAAGATGTCGGGGCAAGACACACCCCCAAATCCCCCCCAAGCCCACTGGGTGAGAGAACTCTACCACATAACATCACAATATGACTTTTGAAAACATGACTTATTTAGAAGGATAACATCAGTTACAAGTTCATCAGTTGCATAATAATCATTTTATTTCAATCAATCAATCAAACTTTATTTATAAAGCGCTTGTGACCGTGAAGGGTCATAAGGTAAAAGCAGTTCTGAAAGATAAGAAGGACCAAGACCATTACGACATTTAAAAACCGTTAGAAGAACTTTAAAATCGATCCTGAAACACACGGGGAGACAATGCAGCGATTCTAACAAATGCTTTTGAGGTATAAAAAGTCTTGCAGTTCATTATATTTAGTGGATGAATTGTTCCGCAGTGTCACTTTAACCAACTTGCAACATATCCCTTTACTCAGTCAGAGTTTGCCAGATGAAGAAGACAATGTGCGACAGTTTCGGGCATAAACTGGTCAGTCCCCAGTTTGGGAGTGCGTTTGGTGCGTCGTCTGGCAGAGCGGTTTGTCTTTCCATTGTTGTCTGGAGATTAAATGTGAGAAAGCTGTTGTGTTGTCCGGTTAGCCGTAATCCCTCTGGAAGGGTTTACAGGAATTTGGATTGGTTTGGTAGCGTTGGAAATGACATGGCTGGGTTCCCAAACTGCTGCTCATGCTGCGTACATCAAACAAACTGCAGGCAATACAACGGTTCGGATGTTTACAATATGCTGCTCCACTTGACCTTTTTAATCGTGGCTTAGCAACCTGCTGTCAGTGCATATGACAGATGTTAATGCTTTTGAATGTATGACTTATTTAAATGGGTAACATCAGTTGTATAATTATGATTTTATTTCAATGATGCAGCAATTTTAATGAAGAAATGTTGGGCAGATAATAATTTTTAAGCTGCTGACAGGAAGTGACATAGAAGAAGGTAACATTCCATAGCAGTTTGACTCATTTTCCATTGACTTAAGTGCATATGACGCATATGACACAAATTTTGCTAAAACACAGTTAACACGATTATATTTAAGATTTTGCTAAAGATTATACCCAGCTTTCTTTAGTTTGGCCATTGTTGTGATGTTTATAGTTTCACTTCCTTATTGGACACCGACAGGAAGTGACATAAAGAAGGTAAACAATTTTAAACTGTTGCCGTGCAACCATGTTAAGTCAATGGGAAATGAATGAGTCAAACTGCTATGGAATGTTACCTTCTTATATGTCACTTCCTGTCAGCATCTTAAAAATTCAAATAAAAATACCTTTTCTGCCAAACATTTCTTCATTAAAATTGCTGCTTCACTGAAATAAAATGATAATTATGCAACTGATGTAATCCATCTAAATAAGTCATATTTTCAGAAGCATTAAAACCTGTCATATGCACTTTAACATGGTTGCACGGTAACAGTTTAAAATTGTTTACCTTCTTTTATGTCACTTCCTGTCAGTGTCCAATAAGGAAGTGAAACTATAAACATCACTAAAATGGCCAAACTAAAGAAAGCTGGGCACAATCTTTAGCAAAATCTTAAATATAATTGTGTTAACTATGTATTAGCAAAAATGGTAGTAAAAGTAGCTTAGTGATCTCAATTGTAATGTTAATGCTCCTCAAATTGTTTAAAATGTGCTAAGAACCGAGCCTTGATTGAAATCTGGATGTGGTTGTTTCATTATCTAACGGGAATCTCCAGAATGGGAAGGGGGATATTGCTACAGTTTTGCCTGTCGACTTTTGAAATTGTCTAGAGTCTGGTTTATTCTACTTGGATGATTATAGTCTATATTTCAGGGATGAGGCACTGCTACTTCTGATTTTACACATCAGTCAAAGATGTTTTCTCTGCTATCTACCTGTAGATCTAAATATCTATCCATCGTTCAGAGTTATCCATTCCAGATTGTGGAGTTGCGCTGTAGTCAGATGTTATGAAGTTTAATCTCGCTCTTCATTGGGTTGTGGCCTGAGATAGCGAGACACTATTCAAGAGAGCTGTGAACTAGCAAACAGGGCAGTGTTTGAGGTTAGTACCAATGGGCGAGGAACGTGCTTCCCTTTGGTCCTAATTGCGGGGAGCCGACATCGCTGCAATAGGTCGCGTTCACGTTATAGAATGTGATGATGTCTTAATGTCAGGTGGAGGACAGGGGAGGATTACAGTTTTTGTAAGATAATCTCCCAAAAGAAAATTGGTATTTGATAGTGATTGGATTCACAAACCCGGTATATTATTTTTATGGCTCAAAGTCTAATATCACGCTTATGTTTTTGAATATTGTCTCCACTTTTGGACGCCTTTCAGGGAAAATAATTGGACATTCGTTTGTATGTGTTGACAGAGAAGACAATGAACTCTGAGACCGTTTTTGGTTCATGTGGAGTCTCCCAGTAATGCCTGAGATATTTGCCAAAAATACGCAGTTTGCCAGTTACCATAGTTACCATCATGGAATTCTCAGTTGTCCCTCCACGTCAATTTTAAACTATTGGTTGTTTTCAGGTTAGAATGTGATGATGTCGCAAGAGCCAGTTTTACCTATTAACTGCATTACACCTTCACAAGTCGTATCTAAAAAGAAAATGTATGAATTACAAAGATGATGGCTGTATCCAAATGCCCACACTATTCCTTATATAGTGCACTATATAGTGGATACGCCATTTTGTAGGGGTGCCCGAATGTCCAGGGAGAAAAATGTAGTGCACTCAAAATTTCCCACAATGCATTCTGAAAAGTAGTGAGAAGCGGTGGTCACTACACGGGTCAATATAGACCACGATGCATTGCGAGAGTCGGAGAAGAACGGCCGACAGCGACAGGTCTTTGAACTAAACAACACGACTGGATGAAATCAGCTGTTTCAATCGCGTGTTGTGTATTTTTCATGAATAAACGACTTGAATATAAACGGTTACGGTGAAGAAATGCTAATGTTAGCTGCTTACCTTTAGCTCGAGCTGTTAAATGACCGATAGCTTCCTCTCTCGGACAAAAAGGCTTAATTTATGTAAAATCCATGTGAAATAAAACGTATCTGACTCGTATTTATCTATAAATAGTCCACTATCTCATGAGTTTGGTTGGTCTTTATCGCATTTTGTTCGAATCGCCAACAGAATCAGTGGACTATAGTCTATATACTATATAGTACGGGCCTATGTAGTGAGTGAGTGGATAGGGAATAGTGTGGACATTCGGATACAGCCGATCATTAATATCACTGGGTCCATGACCAGAAATGTCCTCAAAAACAAAATAATTTTACCTCTATATAATATTATAGGCCGTTAGCTCGCTGTGATGTCACCTGAAACCCAGCAATAGGCTCTTTAGAATGTTGTGAACGTGAACTAATGTGTGAGGAACGTGCTTCTCTATGGTCCTCAGGGCTGGGAGCTGACTTTGCTGTAATACCACCCCATTGTGGCCAGTGTCCAAAAGACACTTGGTAGACAGGATTCTAATGGGACTTTGAAACCTCCCAAGAACGGCTTAAAAGCCTGGATCCAAAGAGTATTTTTTTTTCTCTAAATGTCAGTCTAAAGTCTATTCATATTAAGTCTATGGTTCCTACTCATAAAATTCAAGGTGTAACTCGTCTTCTGACACTGCATTCATTTGTGTCTCCCACTTTGATTTACTAAGCTATTATTTGTGGTGAAGATCTGAAATGTGAATGAGTTCGTGCTGTGGCCCTACAGCGTTTATGAGAGACCAAAAACTCAACTGCATCCTCTTTTATCCATTTCACTCAAGTACAAACGCTGAGTACATCAGGCTCTTATGTTTGACACTTGACACTTGATTTGTGGGTTTACTCAATGGATCTATCGCACATCTAATTGATCAATGCTTGCAAAATCAAGAGATAAATAAGGTATTTTTCCCAAATTGCGTACCCCTCATGCCCAAGTCTGAGTAATGCGTTTTGTAGTGCTTTTAACGGTTTTGCTTAGACAGCCAATAGCTGTACTCTGCTATTTCCCAGGCAGCCCTGCATTTCCTCCCCTGCTCAGGAAGACACGGCGCACTAGATCAGCAACATGTCCAAACACTAATAATAATGCCCACCATTTTGAAACAGCGGCGACGTAAGACAGGAGACGACGCATTAAACAATCAATGACTGTCCTCGATACTGCTGGGTCAGAAACGACGCCATACTGGGGCATTTATTCCGTATCAGTCTGAGGAAGCGTAAACTCAACACTTTTTGGAGCAGTAATGAGGTCATTGCGGGATACCAGCCAGGAGACATTTTAGATTTCATAAACTTTAATTACATTATGTCCCGCTATATGGCGTTTTATAAAGGAGACAATTCACTGTAAGCAGAGAGGAGATTTATTTTGTCATATAAACTCAATACCACATTAACCATTATCTTATTGCCTCCTGTTTGCTTCCTCAAGATCTATTTTACTTTTAAAGGGGGGTATTATGTACAATCGACTTTTTCAAGCTTTATATCCTGTTATTATGTCATTCCCTCATTAAACACATGCCTGGAGTGTTGCCTTGCCTCATTCACATATTTTTGAGTAATCAGTAAAAACTTAGACGGCAGCCATTTTAGGTGTAGCTATGCCTCAGTCCTCCTAGGAACGCCCCCACCTCCTGGAGACGCCTCTGGACCTTTCGTCACCAGCCAAGCCACCAACCACTGCTCCTCAGCTCAGCAGAGCCCCCTCCCCGCACAGTAGTGTTGTTTAGATGCCACAGCAGTGTGCTGAAGGGGGCGTGTCGGAAAGCTTCTTAAAGAGACAGAGGCCTATTTCAAGACGTTCAGTACAGCCATTTTGAGAGAGCAATTTTATTCAAGGCAGTTATTTTAATTTACTGCATATACAGACCAACAGAAGGTTACGTCATCATTGTAGTATGCTATAGACTGGTGCTATGTGATTGAAAAAAGCATAATACCCCCTCTTTAAGTGGATACATTTTTGGATACTTCAGTATTTATAGTTTTCGTTTTCTATTTTAAATTGTTGTGCGTGCATGGAAGATGAATTGACTCGCTCTTTTAAGAGTCTCTTGTGTTGCTCCCAGCAGTAGAAGCTGTAGTCAAAGTCTTCACCAGCTCTAGCGCCTGTATTTCACTGTTACAAGCTATACAAATTATAAACATTAATTATTTCATTTCATTGTATTTATTCTTTTGTTTTTCATGGTAATGCAACATTAAATACCACAACAACAATCCAGCAAACTAAACAATACTACAGTCGCTGCTGAGGCGTTAAAATTGTGTTTCTAAGTCTAGTTTTAAATCCTATATGCAGGATAGTGTATGTCCACCGTGCGCTCTCCTCTTGTTAAGGTAATCGAAGTATAGGCCTGCGTCCCGTAGCAGGGCTGTCTTTGGTCCAAACTGGTTTGTTAGGTTCTGATCGGCTGCCAGCTCTCCACACACCTGTGCCCTCCTGGAGGAAAGCTCTGCTCAGGCTGAGAGACGCGTAGTCCTGGCCCGGTCCAGTCCGACTGCAGCGTTACATCCACGCTTTCTTCTTTTTACCACACACTGTTTTTATAATGTGGACTCATTTCAACACTGCGTTATAGCCGCTTCAAAGCCTGTACAAACAGGCACTCAAAATATTAGATAAAAAACCTGTTTCGTACCACTACTGTAAAATTGTGAAGAAATATAAATTATTAACATTTGAAAATTTCATTTTGTTTTCTAATGTCAGTTTAGTATTTAAAATTCTTCATGATTTGGCCCCACAGCCCCTGAGAATGTTTGTGAAATCCTGTGACGAGGCAGGACGTAGAACAACGCGAGCTCCTCCAGAGGAGACTGTTCTGTGAACTTTAGATCCTCCACCTTTGGACAGAAGCTTCTCTGTGAAAGCTGCAGGGATGTGGAACTCGTTGCCATTAACTGTTCAAGAGAGTAGTACCTTACAACAGTTTAAACTTGACCTGAAGAAGTGGTTGAAAGACAGTCAGATTTGTGATCATTAGCAAAAAACGGGTTAATCGGGGGATTGTCAAGAATGTATGAAGGTACAATCTTTTTTATAAACTGTAGATATTTGTAATAGCAAGTGTAAATATTGCATCTGAATGTTTGTGGAAGTGATCCTTTTGCTGGAGCTTTATCTGTATTTTATATTTTATAGTGTGAATGGACTTAAGTAAGTATGCGTATTGGCCACTGTATAAACCTGCTGTCACTTTGCCTCTGCCCAGGGACTACAGATGAAAATTAGCTTGTAGCTATCTCTGGTCTGTACAACACATTTGTTGTGCAACGTCCCTGTCAAATAAATAAATAAATAAAATTATACACTTTTTATATTCAGGCCTACAGCTTATTTAATAACTTTTATTGTATTTTATTTCATTAGTAAATGTCATATTGGGTTGGCTATAAGGTTAATGTTGGTTACTGACAGATTGTATAATATTCTTAATTCGCAAAACACATCATACTTATTAATTATTCATCATTTCATTCCTCTCTGGCGTATATCGCAAATACACCTACACTTACAGGTGAAACTCGTAAAATTAGAATATTGCAAAAAAGTTCATTTATTTCTGTAAAACAACGTAAAATGTGAAACTAATATATGATATAGACTCGTGACATATGTCAAAGTGACACATGTCAAGCCTTTGTTTGTTATAATTTCGATGATTTTGGCTCACAGCTTGTAAAAACCCCAAATTCAAAATCTCAAGAAGATTAGAGTATTGTGAAAAGGGACTATTGTAGCTCAACGTGTCTCCCTTTCATCCGCTAATGAAGCCAAAACACCTGCAAAGGCTCCCTGAGACTTTAAATGGTCTCTCAGTGGTTCAGTAGAATTCATCATCATGGGGAAGACTGCTGACCTGACAGTTGTGCAGAAAACCATCATTGACACCCTGAATAAGGAGGGAAAGCCTCAAAAGGAAATAGCAAAAGAAGTTGGATGTTCTCACAGTGCTGTATCAAAGCTCATTAATAGAACGTTCAATGGAAGGGAAAAGTGTGGGGGTCCTTCACAAGGAGTGGACTGAGGCTGGAGTCAGTGCATCAAGAGCCACCTGGTCTTCCATAACACCTCAGCAGTGCCACAGGCTGATAACATCTATGCCACACCGCATTATGGCAGTCATTCAAGTAAAAGGCCCAAACCAAGTACTAAATATATATGTATGATTATAGTTTGCAGAGGACCGACATTTCTCTGATCATGTAATATTCTAATCTTATGAGATTTTTTATTTGGGGTTTTTACAAGCTGTAAGCCACAATCATCAAAATTATGGTAAATGGTCTCAACTTATATAGCACTTTTCCACCTGCATTAGGCACTCAAAGCGCCAGTAGAGACAGTAGAGCCGGTCGTCTTGTGACCAGAGGATCGGCGGTTCGAGTCCCGCAGGTGCACACTGTCGTTGTGTCCTTGGTCAAGACACTTCACCCTCCTTGCCTCCATTGTCTGCGCACACTGGTGTCTGAATGAGAGTGTGAATGGGTGTCTGGTTCCTTGATGTCAACCACTTTGAGTGCCTAAAGCAGGTAGAAAGGCGCTATATAAATGTGACCATTTATGTTTTGTCGTCATTTAGCAAACCCCGCTCTTTGTAGCAGTATTTTCACAGTGAAAAAGTGAGCTTCAATCACAGTTGAAAGAAACTAAAAATAAAAACACAGAGTGAGTCAGATGTTGGATAAACAGACTACTGTCCTCGGGCTGTTGGTCCAGTCTCATGAGTCAGATGGATTAGAAATAGAGAAATAACCAAAGACAAGCTTCACTGGTGGGTAATTCAAGTGATACACAAATGTGAATACATGGCCTGTGCTCCATTATTGCAAATTCTCTGCCTTTACAATCAATATTTATCTATTTAAAAAGTATAGGCTGTTAAAATGACTGCTATCTGGTTATATTTATCATGATTTCAACTTTTTAGGCTTATTCAATTCTCTTTGTCACTAGAAGCAGCAAAATCGTATCTCAATGCAATGATCATATTGCATATCTTGTATTGTATGTCATCATGGTCTCAAGCCAAACAAACTGTTTTAAACCCCATTAGATCATTACATAACCAGGCCCTGAAACTCTTCGATAAAAAGCCTCGGCGGTACCACCACTGCAATATACTTGAAAAAAAAAACGTATACTAAGCTTCGACAATCTGATCAAGTACTCCGATATCCGCTTGGTACATAAAATCCTCAATGATGCTGCCCCACCCCCTTTAAAACATATGTACAGCTGCGCTCTCAGCTAACAAGCAGAGCGGTACGGTCTGTATCCAGGGGTGACTGAATGTTCTTAAAGGGGGGGTATTATGTAAAATTGACTTTTTCAAGCTTTATATCATGTTATTATGTCATTCCCTCATTAAACACATGCCTGGAGTGTTGCCTTGGCTCATTCACATATTTTGAGTAATCAGTAAAAACTTAGACGGCAGCCATTTTAGGTGTAGCTATGCCTCAGTCCTCCTAGGAACGCCCCCACCTCCTGGAGACGCCTCTGGACCTTTCGTCACCAGCCAAGCCACCAACCACTGCTCCTCAGCTCAGCAGAGCCCCCTCCCCGCACAGTAGTGTTGTTTAGATGCCACAGCAGTGTGCTGAAGGGGGCGTGTCGGAAAGCTTCTTAAAGAGACTGAGGCCTATTTCAAGACGTTCAGTACAGCCATTTTGAGAGAGCAATTTTATTCAAGGCATTAATTTAATTTACTGCATATACAGACCAACAGAAGGTTACGTCATCATTGTAGTATGCTATAGACTGGTGCTATGTGATTGAAAAAAGCACAATACCCCCCTTTAAAAAAAAGTCTGCCTTCTCCCAATCAGCCTTTTCCTATAAAGCCATCAAAGAATGGAATGGGCTCCCAGACAATCTAAAGCACAATGCAGATTTTCACAGCTTCTCACGGGCAGTCAAAGACGTTATCTATCTAATGTTATCTTAAGTGTATGTGTTGTATAGACTTGAAAAAACTGTTGCACATTATAATTCTGCACTTTATGATTTGTAACTTGACAATATTGCACCTTGTAACTTGCACTTTGTATTTGTATATTGCACTTGTAGTTGTAAATTGCCTTTTGATATGTAATTCTTCATTTTGTTATGTAATTTTAATTGTGTAGGACTACAGATGGAAATTAGCACAGTGTAAAATCTGATACAGCCATCTTTTTAATGTAACTGCACACTGTCCTTTCAATAAACTAAATTTACCTGACAATAATGTGTGGGGAAAATACAACAGTGGCTTGTCATCCTCGGGTGATTGTGGAGGGAAGAGTTTTTTTTTTTTTTTTGCTTACGTGACTTTAAGTGCCCAAAAATATATTCATGAAGTAACTCTATACTTGTCCTCGCACTGCACTTTCAGATGCGGCAGATTCTGTATTTCTGACTCGGGACAATGGATGCTCAGGGAACAGGGTGTAACTTCAGCCTATGCACCAAAATCTAATATCAATCCTATATTTGGAGGAAAAAGTGAAATGGATACGAGCAGAGTCGGAACACAGTGTGACTATAGCGCACAATGAGTTTTTTTCTCTTTCTGGAAGCACTGTGTCACTGTGTTCTGTTATCCCGTCAAAGGCCTGTTCAGAGAAATACGGTGGCTCTAAAGGGTCAAAATTACATTGCAAAAGGAGCCCTGGATAACTGGTTCTATCTAATGCTGGGTTTACACCTTTACGAAAGGCATTTTACCGTCATTCGTGAGATTCGTAACATTACTTAATGCATCTTAAACCCCCACCTTAACTGAGCACATTCTCTCCAGTTACGCTTTACCCAAATCTAAACGCTCCTTGACTTGAGCTGCTATAGGCCAGATTATACCATGGTCTGGGTGAATACTCGATTCTGATTGGCTGGTGGGTGTAGGTTAAAAAGTGATATACTACGGCCGATCTGATATCACCAAGTAATTAAAGCAGTACTAAGTAACTTGTTTACCTTAATAAATCCTTTCCGTAGTCCCTCTGGGGGTAATACAAGTGTTAATGGGATGATTGGGGGTCTTTCATCTCCCCCTGGTGTCTCTGGCCAGAAACCACAATTGCAACTTGACCGCCGGGTCGGAGCCACCAATACACACATGAATCATGAAGAAGAAGCTAACAGGCTAACGGGCGAAGCTAACTGCGGGCTAGCGCCACTTTAAACAGTATTTACAGCCAAGTTTGAGTGAAAAAAATTATCTCCATTGTGTAATTGGATGTACAATATCCCTCTCTCCCTTTGTCTTTTCTGTCAGCGTAGTATTTACTCTCACGGACAATTAATGAGGGAAAAAAAACACAACATGCTACGACACCTGCAGTGGTGCTTATGGCCTCTAGGGTGCACGAGATACTTAGTACTGCTTTAAGAGTCCAGGGCCAATGTAAAGTTGTTTGCCTAGGACAAATGTTACAGCCAGCCAATCAGCCTAACCCTAACATTGGTTGGAATATTTTTCCTCACAATAAATTCAGAATGACGTCTCTATTTGCGTGTATAGTTTTTTTTTTTCCTTTCCTGCTAAATTTCTCCATTGACGTTATCTGCACTGCTGCTCTGAAACTCTATTTGGTTGGAACATTTGCAGGGATTACGCTACTATTGCATCAAACTATAGGTCAGTGATGGCCGCACCAAGATTTATTTTTTTATATCTACCATCTTTTCTATATATGAGATTAATAGCACATTGCAATTCTTGGATCCAAACTTGTTTAGCTCTATTATCTAAAGAAACTTCATTTATCTTCCTTTAGTAGATAATAACTCAAGACATTTGTGGGGGATCATAAATTGTATATTGTATACATTTCATGAACTTACAGGCAAGTTTTCTGGCATTTCTGTGACAGTGACCCTGCATGGTGAGAAATGTGCCGATAAACTCGTCCATGTGAAGAATTAGCTAAGGACTACGGCTCCCTTCTTCTCGCTGAGATATGACCTGTCACTAACCAACCGCAGTCTTCCCTGCAACGGCCTCCCACCCAAATGCCAGGGCTCGCCCCGGGGAGAGCACAGCACCCAACAGAAAACACACTGTACATGTCACACAGTCGCGTTGTAGCAAAAGGCTCGTGTGCACATATTCAAGACTGAAACATTAGAGGATTATAACGCTGGAATACGTAGCGGCTTCAAACGATGTTACTACTTGACTTGTTTCAAAAGGCAAGCACAACGCGGCCCCGCCAGCGCACTCGGTCCAACGCACAGAAGTCAGAGGCTCCGGTGAGGAGAATGTGTGGGAGAAATGCAGTTGGAAAGATATTATGTAGCTTTGCACCTTACCTTGAGCTGGTCATGGGTGTTATTTAAAAAGGTTGTTTTATTCCTTAGCTTTGGAGTTTCATGCTTTATCTGTAACTAAATATTGCGTATTGAAGTAGTATCAATCAAACAGGAATTCAGTAGGTTTAGGCTTAGGTTTCCTGTTTGCAGATAACACGGGAGTGAAGAAATTGTGTTATACAGTATCTGCTGTGTGCAAAATATGCCTTGTAGGATAAGCAAGATAATAGCCATTGTTCAGGTTTAAGTTCTATTTCTACTACGTATACTGTCAGTGAATCAGACATGTGACTACAGACACAACAAGGCAAATGTTTTCAATATAAACTATGATCAGATTGCTACATAATGTCATTTAAACAGCACACTGTTGCCTAACAATGAATTTACCCTGAGCACTATTATATTAGAGCATAAACGAGTTATATCCTGCTAAAAGTTATCAACTGCGCAGCACACAGACAGATGACGTGAAACGCTGAGGTGCCAAGCTGTATTAAAACAGAAAAGAAACCACTAAATACAACTGTGAAGGTAAGCTACATGCACATGTTAACAGCGGCTAAATGCTAATAATGGCAAAATCCCCTTTTAGCACAGCCTTATGATGTTGTGAAATATTAAATCCGTATGACCTGCGTGTCAATAGTGAGGGCTGTCCACTCTATCGTTGCCAATCAGAGGCCAGCAGTCTGTTCACGTCACATCAGACACGGGTTAGCGCTTTGGCCACAGCCAGAGGTCGGTCCCAAAACCTATACCTGGTCAGACCAGTTTGGCACTGGCCTTTGTTATGGAAAAGCTCGACAAACTGGGTTGACCAGGCATTCGGCTGATACACGCCTGCCTGTGGAAAAACACCTAATGTGTATGTGCCGGGACTGGGACCATGTGCGGCTGCCATCCACTAGTCCCTGTCATGTTTGCGTGTGTTTGTACTTTACGTATGTGTGGAAACGCTGGGCTAATAAAAAACAGGCCTGGGTTTTGAGGCATTTTCAGACAGCTGATTGTTGTCCTTTTGTATGAATTTGAATGCACTGTCATATATTGTTATTGTATGAACCACAGCATGACAAGTTCAAGACAAATTTCCCTATGGGACAGTAAAGTTGATCCTTATCCTTATTTTCATCCTGCACTCCTTTGTTTTCCAGTGACAGTTGCACAGCACTTTGTTACATTTTGCGTTCATACACTTTTCAATCTGAACACTTCAATAAATGTCAAATGGCATTTTGGTTTAGAAACTTTGACACATGACTGTTTTCGGTTTACACATTTTAAGGGTAACATATTAACTTATCATAATTACTTACTGTATCACAATATGTATCAGATGGGCCCCTGAGTATCGTGATACATATCATGGATCGTCCCAGCCCTAATAATAATTTCTTCTTTTTCAAATAAATGACAGGAGAGGCCACTAACCCATTGATACCTGTAGACACATAAAACTGATCCAGATTGCGACATCAAGTGTGCCTTTAATTGTGCCTTAATGTCATCTAATACACTGTTGCTTTTGGAGCCAATACTATAAGAAAACTACTGCTTTTGTCTTACTAGAAAAAATATCCTCTGGCCAAATAAGTGCATAAGAGCTCTAACATTGTGACATATTAATAATAATAAAATGACTTATTTTCCCACACACATAATTTGCTTTCAATCATCTCCGCCAAAGCGCCTGCAGCCAGTGTCATCTGTTTGGTAAAGACTGACTGGCCCATAGATCTTTCTTCCTCACGTATTTACAGTTTCCATAAAGCTGGGCCCGTTTTGAATCTGCTGTGTGGGCATCCCGGCTCCTTATAATTGATATTCAACTGCGCACACTTTCCCGCTGCGAGACAAATCGTCGTAAACAACTTGATGCCATCCATCACGGAGCGGAGCCTCTTCACATGCCATTAGATTAAGGGCCTCGCTCCGAACTCTTTCTAAGGGGCGTTAATCCTGGTTTGTTGCGTCGTGAGCCCGAACCATCTGCTGCTGTTTCAACTTTGGCTAAATTGAACTGATAACAGCGAGGAAGCGTTTAGTCTGTGTGCAGTGACAGTGAGTATTATGGGGCAAAGTAGTTGGCGCCCTAGAATACAAGAGAAGGGCCTTGGGTTCAATTAGCAAGCAAGTTGATTCAGAGGCAAAGGAAATTCTGTCTCTTTCCTCTCATTTATAGCCAACCAAACCAAAAAGTTGAATGTTTTAAAGACATTTTCACATTTTCCTACTACAGAGCATATATAAGAAATATCAACACTGAACTATTTATGTCATTGGATCTTTGCTTGTTTGCAGAAAAAATGTTCACGGACTTGAGAAAGATGTGGTTCTGGTCTGGGTACATGATTGTCTTTCTCACATGGAATGCTCCTTTATTAAAATAAAAAGACAGGGCTTTCAGTTCCTTTTCTCAGTATAAATCTCAACAGGCTGAAAGGATTCCAGCAGTTCATTCGGCACCGGCAATCCATTCACTCCTGTAAGATTTCTCAATTCTTGAACATTCTTAGAGGATGGCTCCAACACACGGAGAACGTAATTTCAACCACAGAGTGGAGTCAGGAGCGTTTTATTGAATCATGATGGGGTCAGACCCCGGAGGAAGACTGAATTAACGATATTCAATACACATCAATGATGAATGATTGACGGAGTCTTCCCCCGGAGTCTGGACACTGGTGGTGGTAGAGGATGAGACCCGGGGTGGCAGGTTGACAATGACAAGCAGAGCAAAGCCGAGGAGAGGCCAGGTGGAGGAGGGGCGGAGGAGGGGCGCAGCACAGCTGGGAAACGGCAGAGCGATGGACTAGGAATCTTAAAAAGGGGATTAGCCAATTTGCAGGTTGAGATGGGGCTGTGATTGGTTGATTGGTGAGGAGCTGCCGGTGATGAGGCAATGAAAGAGTGCTGCATGTGCTGTAAGTCTCCCAGGTTAGAGGTTAGATCGGGCCCAAAAAATCAAGCCCGACCTGACCGGAGCCTGAGCAATTAACTTGAATTGTCAGCCTGAGCCTGAAACAAACCTGACGTAAATATTTTTTTTATTTAAGCCTCGGTCAGAGCATCTACGCAATGCTTTCAGCAGCAGCACCGTGTGTGAGAGGTACACGCACACACGGTGCACGCAGCAGTGCTGCGTGCACACCTGGGCCAGCCGAGAGATGTGTGCGGTGTGGGCCAGGTTACATGCCTGAGCCGCAGCTCAGTGTCACTGTCTCCTCTTTTCCGTCCTCTTCCTGTATCCAAAGATATCAACAACAACAACAACAGCAGCAGCAACATGGCAGATAATGAACCGTCCAGGGCCGAAAGCAGTTGCCTTTGTTTGTGCTTTGGTGCTGGCACTGACCCACCAGCAGGACTTGACACTGTTGTGCCTCATGGTCTTCATTAATAGAAGGAGAGAACGTGAAGAAGGCACATGTAAGTACTTCCTGTACTCAAAAGACCTTGAATCCTTGTGGACAGAACACACGCAAATCACAAATGAATGCTCCTTTCGATGGGGAAATTCCGATACACGTTTACATGACCAAATATTTGGATTAGAAACGGGGAAACCCATGGGTCATATTCGAGTTTACGTGGCTGTGCGTAACAGGGTTATTGCTAATATGCTAATATATTAGGAAAGGGTTATTGACTGCACGTAAACAACGTAGTCTATGTTTTGATCATCTTTCAGGTTAGTGCTTGTTCAGAAGAGGCGGGTAGTGCTCAGTTACATTTACTTGAGTAACCTTTTAAAGGAACTGTACTTATTAGAGTAGTTATATCTTTCAGTGCTTTTTACTTAATTGTAATGAAGTATCTTTACTCTTACTTTTCTAAAACAGAAGTAACAAAAGCTTCAAGTCGACCTAAAATATATGTGTTTTGTGCCACTTTTTCTTCAGAAGTATATATTTTCAATACATTTGTATGGTATTTACTTTGGAAATATTGGACCCTGTACTACCTTAATGTGTCTTTCTCATAATTTTTGTCAGAGCTGAAACATATCCACAATATTAATTCTAACACAAAGAGACCACACGAGGCCACTGTGTGGAGAGTAAGTCGCTCTCATTTATTCTTGTTGTGACGGCGACCCAAATAATGCTTTCAAATGCATCCACAGCCTCTCCATGTCATTGACATTGCATAATGGTGTTGACCATTGTAAAAAATAACACTTTAGTATGCAATGTTCAGTGTAGCAGGCCCTGGTCAGTTATAATAAACTTCATAGACTTCTTTGTTGGTTCGATGAGTTTGTGGCTTCTTTTATTATAGTGTCGCAAGAAGAAACTATGTTGGTCATGTTTTTTTGTGCAATAACACCCAGTTATTTACTTCTGAAGTGGGTTTATGTTTCTGTTAGACATAAATCTTGGTTGTTGATCGCTGAGTAGATATGTGTTGTGGTTCAGGCAAAAGGCTGAGCAGAAGAACAGCCATATAATGAGTTGTTTTGATGTAGAATGACTTAAAGGTTGTGTTTGTAAGATACGCTCTTATACAACCACAAGTGAACTTGTGTTGCCTTAAGCTGCACATGAAGACACTCGCAAAGATTCACTATATGTGGTCATGCCATTCCTCATTTCATTCACTCTGTAGCCACAGCTGCTCTGAGGTAGACTGACCGAAGAGAGGCTGTCAGTCTGCGCCATCGACCACCACCAACCACTCACTCCCTCACTACATTCACCAGGCTTCTGACGGATTGGGCAGAACAAAGGTGTTATGGCTTTTGAGTACTTTACATAATACACTTTCACATTCTTTCTTTATGCCTGTTTCTCTGGAGCCACACCTTTGGGATCTGTTCATCAAAAAACATTGTTCAAAAGACTCATTATATTGACTTTAAGAAGCCAAGTATGATTCATCTCATGGCACATGTTTTGGGTGCACATATAAAAAGATCGGACTCTTTTCATGAGTGAGACTCCGTCAAACTGTTCAATAAATAGCTGTTCAGTCAGGAATGTCTCACCACTGACGCCCCAACTACGCTCAGTAAACTTTAAAGACATTTTATTTGGTCGACACGAACTGTATCTAAATGACCCAGTTCCATCTTCATCAGTCCTCTCTTCAGGATTAACACGTGCCAGCGATAGTCGTCCAAATGTGTCATAATAAAGTGCCCCATGATGTATTTTAGGTCACTATCTCACATGCAAATGAGCCAAACGCTGCCGGCGTTATGTAAGCGCACGTCTCATTCCAACACGGCCACATTCACTGCTGCCATCTGTAGCACTCACAATATGACACAGTACTTACTTTGGGAACTGCTGTCACGGGACGAGCACTTGTTAGTTTGTACATTTTTATTGTTTTGTTCATTGCTATCAATATAAAATAAATACATGTATAGTGAGCGAAGAGTAAATTTAGTTTTGGTTCGACAGCACAGTAATGGCATAGTTACAAGGGATTATGAATTATGAGGCCATGCTTAATGTACAACATTTGTCATACAGTAATATTACAGTTTTTTTTTTAGTTTATTTGAGCTGTAAACATTCTGCTCAAAAGGAGTGGGCTGAAGCAAGAGCTTATAAGCGCCCACACCCAAAATCAATACATTTACAATATATCATTTACATAAAGACATTACATGACAGAACTAATAATAACTTTATCCTATTGCAATTACATTATCAATCATACAATTAGCAGCATCATATTTTGATTTTCATCAATGTCAAAGGAGAACCAGTTACAAAGCATTGTTTGAAATGTTCATATAGATAACAGAAAGGCTTAGGCTATAAGTAAATGTAGTTTACAAAAAATACTTTTTGTGAGGCATCTAAAAATATTAAACAGTGCAATGCAGAATCTGAAAATGACCAACCTTAAAGGATACTTCGGGATTTTTGACATAGGGCCTCATTTCCTAGTTATCCAGAGTGTTGTTGATGTCTGGAGATATTCTTTTCTTAAATTCATGCAGTTCTTATATTTGAAGAGTCTAGTTGCGCTAGGCTAGGGCAAGGCTAAAGCAGTTCTATGGTAAACGCTAGCCTGCATTAAAAAACAGTCTGGCGCACTCTACAGTGCACCTGAGGTAAATCACTTATAACACCAGACTAACCATATAAATGTCTGTGTCGATAGAATAATTTTTGAAATATAACTGACCTTGTATCACATGAATTACCGCATTTTGAGGGACTATTTTCTCGCAGATCACTCCGCCGCTGCCTTAGCTTACAGCCACGAAGCTGATGCCGCTCAAATATAAGTTATTTTAAATGCAAAATGGTTAAAATTAACCTATCGACACAGACATTTATATCGTTAGTCTGGTGTTATAAGTGATTTACCTCAGGTGCACTGTGGAGTGGGTCAGACTGTTTTTTAATGCGGGCTAGCGGTTACCATAGAACTGCTTTAGCCTTGCTCTAGCCTAGCGCAACTAGACTCTTCAAATATAAGAACTGCATGAATTTAAGAAAAAAATATCTCCAGACATCAACAACGCTCTGGATAACTAGGAAATGAGGCCCTATGTCAAAAATCCCAAAGTATCCCTTTAAGGACGTTACAACCAGCCCCAGTCAAGGACACTTTTTTGTCATATTTGTGTGCATTTCTAAGAAGTGCCAAACCCAGTGTCTCCTAACTGTGGACAGACAGGAACCAGGACGGAAGACGTTGTAAAGACAATACACTTTGGCAACATTTGGGCTAAAAAATTGACCCGACTGAGCAAAACCAATGTGATTTTTGGATTCAGCACATAGACATTATCCCAAATCAGCCCACAAAACATAGACACCCAAGGCAGTGTCATTAATAACCATTAGTCGTTACACTTTTAGGTACCATTTTATTTCCACCCTATTACTATTCTAGTACTGTGTTGTAAAGTAAAGAGGGAGATTTATTTGTCCACTAGCAGAAAGCTGGGTTCTTAAAAAGGACGACTGTAGTTCTCTGCATATGTGCCACTTGGCTTTTTCATCGCCCCCCTCTAAAACGCTTCACATGCCACAGAGGTATGTGCACTTTCCAGCTTTGGTTTGCAAATACGGCGCCTGTTTGCACAACGATTATTAATAGCCTCATACAAAACGGTGGGTATATGCAGCAGGTCCTTTGCCAAATCCTTCTGAGCACCATCTGGGCTTTCAAACCGAGCTCTTTTGGCTTGACTCGCCGACATCTCAATACATTTCCTGACAGGGCACGGCTGGTGGTTGGTGGCAGGGCAGGGAAGCAGCGGGCGCGGGGAGATAATTGTATGTCACGGAGGAAGTGCACAACCGAGAGGTCCGCGCACGCGCTGCCGGAGGCGATAAATAATTCAGACGCAGTTAAGGGATTGTGTTTAAAGTGTGTTTAAGCGCTGCATAAGAGCTCCTCAGAGGCCGGAGAGGAAACATGCTAGTTGTGTCAATGTCAGTGACAGCCAATGTTGTGTTAATACCAGCTGCAGAAGCTAAAACATTGAATTAAAAAGGTACATTATTTATATTCACACGATATTCAGCAATCCTTACTGCAACTCTATGTATTAGGGCTGGGACCATACACAGTAATACGTGTTTCTGTGACTGTAAGCAATAAAACTGAGGTAAGTGGTTCCATCTGCCTGTTCAAACAATTGATTATTTAAACTCTTCAGGCTGCCAGTTTTGGTCCGGGCATTTGGATGCAATTGGACACAAGGGGGCGCCCTTCCGACCTTCTCAGTGTAAAGGATTTGACTTTCTTCAGAGTTAGACATAAGGTCAGACACCATGAGTGAGAGTAACATGACGCTAAATACATGTGCTGAGAAGTGAAGAAGGAAGTGAAGAAGGAAGTCATGGAGCTTCTGCTTTAGACATAATTCAGACTTCTATAAGCGGATTAAACAACTCGGAGTCGTGCGTTAAACGGTTATAATGCACTCCGAGTCGTGCATTATAACTGTGAAATTTGAGTCGCACAGTTCAGGTCTCATCAGTGAGTTTAAACTTGGGAGCTGTCCTTTCAGCACCACACCAGCTCCACTCTTTAATTCTTTACTTCTCTTTGTTAATCTCTTGTGTCAATGAAACAGCACGAGTACTCACTGTCCTCTTCAAATGACATTATACATAGAATCTTTGGGATAGATACAGACCTCAGTGCGTCATACACGGGGGCCTAGCCGAGGGGGAGAAAACCTCTCATGGGAATCACAATTTTTCACCTTTTTTTCATCCATTTTCTGGTGGACTATAAACATATCACACGCCAATAAAGTCAAGCCAAAAAACGGGTCCATATGGATGTTTTTTTTCACAGCACATTGTTCTATAGAGAAATGGGAGAATGTTCAGTTTTCCTTCTCTCACTGCTTCGAACATGACTATATGTATATTATATTCCAAAGATGCCGTCTGTATCTCTGAGCTGGAGTCTGGAGAAAGACATAAGCAGAAACGTATTGAAACAATTCCACAGCAAATGTGCGCCGTAATCAAAGCTAAATGCGATCCAGTGAAATATAAGAGCGTGTGACCTTTTTTGTGTGTGGCATTTTTAATGGTCAGGCAGTGTATTTGGCAGGGAGTGACTGTCCTCAGATGCCCTCTGGTCTTTGGTGTCCGTTGCAGCTTACATTATCACCACATTAAGCGCGTGAGCAGGGTGGGCATTCACGTGATGTGGGATATGAATAAAACTGGCATTACACTGGGCTAAATCACTGACCTGTCTCTAAACGGATTCAATCTTTATGGAAATTCTGCTCTGGTTCAAGGTAAAGATCTTGGCTTTCGCCCAAAGACTGATACACAAGAGCGGCTGTGGCTGGTTTTTTAGATTTGATCATATATATTCACCATATATATATTCATGTGGTCCTTGGAGACTTGGGGCAATGAGAGAAAGTTGGCAAAAGTAATCTCAATCTGTAGTTCAAAATGGAAGTAGTTGCACTTTTGATTAGTTTTTGTATAAGTTATTTTGTTGGCAGTAATTTAAAACAGGTTATTATTGGTGATATTTCTTGCTTAACTCAATACGACCATCGAATAATAGTTCATCTCTCTGTTCTGTTTCATGTATTTCTTGTATTTTGTATGTGCATAAGGCACTGTCCCTGTAGAGAAATGCCGTCCGCTGAATTTGATCCGTCCTTCAGCCAGTGCCTGAGGGCGGCCTGTCAGGAGCAGTGGGTGTCATTCTTCAGATCTTGAGCTCGGATCTTACTGAGGTTTTTTAGCTTACTGTGCAGCTAGTTCACTCCACTACATTTGGAAGATAAATACAAGACTATCTACTCCACTGCACTTCACTTCTATAAAGGCTCGACAGTAAAAAGTCCATTTGGATTTGGCCATGTGGTATGTTAATTATCATAATGATTAAAAAGCTGCTTGCACACTCCAGAGCATTTAGTATATTGAAGTGCGGGGATGTAGTATAGTCAATCTCCCTGACTCGTGACAGGCTTTCCCTGTCGTGTCGTCGTACAGGTGGAGAATCTTTGACCTGATTTGTACTTTCTACTTTGAACATTAAAGCATTATCTGTAGCAAACACGTCAGTCCTTTCACTGAAGTCAGTTGCAAAAATAAAGCAAAAATAAAGAAAAGAACGTGAAAGTTTTAAATTGGATTCCAAAAGTCATGAGGTCACTGGGCTGGTGTGTTTTGTAAGTGTCAACTGATACTGGCAAATGTAAAGAGTTTACAAGTGGCTTCTCTGAGGTTTCACCTTTGTCATGGTGCTAAAATAAAAATCTATAAACACATGATCTTAGAAATCCCTGAATCAAGCTACTGACAGATCATATTGGGGTATTTCAGCCTATAGTTCACAGTAGATTTATATAATATATCCTTATATCCAGTCCTATTCGATCCGGCTTCTACTTTACGGGTAACTTTTGGTAACGCTTTAGAATACAGCCCGCGAGTTCCAGGTGTAAGTACGGGTAACAAGAAAGTAATTACACATGTAAGTACAGGTACTCTTACAACGTGTAACAAGGGGAATAATGTGTAACAAGGCAGTACAACGTGTAACTACGTGTCAAGGTGTAGTAAAGGTATTCTAAGAGCAATTAATGGTGCTGAGCTATCACATAGTTGTGGCAAAAGGGAATGTGGTATTATTAATAGTGCATTAATTTTAATGTTGCAAGACAACAGTATTACTGTTGTGAAAGTGAAGACCTGACTCCAGGCATTTTTCAATGGTGTCTCACTTCATTTTACAGCCCGTGCTGTCCTGTACACATTAGTTACAGTATTCATGCACATTGATAACGTGGTCATTTTCCTTGTTTTGCTGTATTTTTGCCTGGAGTCATGTCTTCACTTTCACAACAGTAATACTGTTGTGAAAGTATGTGATAGTTCAGCACCATTAATTGCTCCGTTTCATTCTGTATTGGCTTGGCGGTTTTGTTGTGATTGTATAATGTCCTTTAGAAAGAAAGAAAGAAAGAAAGAAAGAAAGAAAATGATTACCTTTACTACACCTTGACACGTAGTTACACGTTGTACTACCTTGTTACACATTGTTTGTTTGTTTTTTTATTTGGTAGGGACAGTGCAAGTTAATGAACAAGCCACACCGGATTGTAGCCTTGGGCTAATTTCCATCCGTCGTCCCCATGCGCACTCTCAAACACACTCTCATTCATCCTGGCCTATTGTACATGTTTTTAGTGGTAGGGGAAACCGGAGTACCCGGAGGAAACCTACGCAGACACGGGGAGAACATGCAAACTCCACACAGAAAGGCCCCGGCCTTGGTGGGAATCAAACCCGGACCTTCTTGCTGTGAAGCACAAGCGCTAACCGCTGTACTACCGTGCCGCCGTGTTACACATTGTTCCCCCTTGTTACACGTTGTAAGAGTACCTGTACTTACATGTGTAATTACTTTCTTGTTACCCGTACTTACACCTGGAACTCGCGGGCTGTATTCTAAAGCGTTACCTAACTTTGAAAACTTATACAACATATCCCGCGAAGGTTTCTCTCCCTTCACCGCTCAGAGTAGGCAGAGCAGTGAAAAGTACTGGTCTATCATCTGCTCCACTGAAGCACTCGTCCCTAAGGCCAAACGGGGGCCAATAAAGTTCAACCCAAAAGTCTATAAAATAAATACAACACCAGCAAAAAATCCTGCGCTTTTGGAGAATAATTGCAAGTACTGACAAAAGAAAGGTTCCTTTTTGTTGACAGTTTCGATTATTGATGCTTACAAATCGTTGTGAAGGCTCTGCAAATGTTTATAACTAATGATATCACAGGCCCTTGACTTCCTCTGAAATCATTACCAGATTTGACAGAAAGCAACCTGTTTTCCATATCAGATCGGGAGACACAATTGTATCTACGTCTCCACAGATGAGTGCCTTTTAATTATCGATAACATTGAGTGCAATAATGGCGAGGAGAAAGCGTGCCAAAAGTCATTACTGCGCGTCCGATAAGGGCAGGATGAATATATAAAAAAACTAGTGTGAAAACTTTTCGACCATATGCAATGCACTGCTAACTGCCCGAAATGCTGAAATATGAACCCCCCTCACCTTTCCCACCTGGAGAAATAGCCGACTTCATAACTAAACAAAAGCCAGACTGACATTACAGTGCGAATAACATTAAAAAACTCTGATGGCAGCCATTTTAGGTGTAGCTATGCCTCAGTCCTCCTAGGAACGCCCCCACCTCCTGGAGACGCCTCTGGACCTTTCGTCACCAGCCAAGCCACCAACCACTGCTCCTCAGCTCAGCAGAGCCCCCTCCCCGCACAGTAGTGTTGTTTAGATGCCACAGCAGTGTGCTGAAGGGGGCGTGTCGGAAAGCTTCTTAAAGAGACAGAGGCCTATTTCAAGACGTTCAGTACAGCCATTTTGAGAGAGCAATTTTATTCAAGGCAGTTATTTAATTTACTGCATATACAGACCAACAGAAGGTTACGTCATCATTGTAGTATGCTATAGACTGGTGCTATGTGATTGAAAAAAGCATAATACCCCCTCTTTAACATAACGCGACCTCATGTAGTTCCTTCAGCATTTTCAAGCTCTCAAGGCAATTCAAAGTGCTTCACAGTTGTATAAAATTACAAGCGAACAGATAAAATAAATCAATAAAACATCGACGTAGAAAATCAATTACAGTAAAAGGCAAGAGTGCAGATAAAATACGTTCAGTGTTATATGAACGAGTAAAAAGAACAGTTTTCAGCCTGGATTTGAACATTGTCAGAGTTGAGGCCTGTCTCACATCCTCATGAAGACTGTTCCAGATTTTAGCTTTAGCCTCACCGTGTTTATTATTGACTCTGGGAACCACCAGGAGACCCCTCCCTGAAGTTCTCAGGGCCCGGGATGGTTCATACGGCTCTAACATGTCAGAGATGTACTTTGGTGCTAAACCATGAAAAGACTTGTACACAAGCAGAGCTGTTTTAAATTCTATTCTCTGAGTGACAGGAAGCCAGTGCAGAGACCGGAGCACTGGACTAATGTGGTCGTATTTCCTGGTTCTTGTCAGGACTCGAGCAGCAGCGTTCTGGATGTACTGCAGCTCTAACAGCTCGTTTAGAAAGGCCAGTGAGCAGCCGTTACAGTAGTCTAACCTGCTGGAGACAAATGCATGGATGAGTCTCTCTAAGTCTAAAAGATTGAAAGTTCAAAACATTTCAACTGGACATTTTTCATAGTTGCCCGGCGTTTCAAGACTCATCCAACTCTCTTCCTCAGGGGCCAATTCCCATAGATGTTAGATCGCTCCAAGCCTGGTTCTGACACTATTCCTCTGATCTTAGCGATGTTTTTCATATGGTAAAAAGCTGCTGATGTTATTGCTTTGATCCATCCACCCATCTTCTTCCACTTGTCCATTGCCGGGTCGTGGGGCAGTTGTTGGAGCTGCCCAAATCACATTGCACCAGCCCCTATGGCTCCTCCTGCAGGTGGTGGGTCCACAGAAGGACGGCCTCATGATTCTAACCGGGCCTGTTGGTCTCTCATAAGGGGCTTCTGAACCGCTCTTTGTCTGACCCGTCACCTATAGGACCTGTTTGCCCTGGGAGACCCTACCAGGGGAACGAAGCCCCCGACAACAGAGCTCCCAGCATCATTCAGGTGCTCAAACCCCTCCACCACGTTAAGATGGCGGTTCCAGGAGGGGGTTTTGCTTTGATGTGGCTGTTCAGGTCTGAGTCCATGATTACTCCTAGATTTCGAACCTGATTTTTAGTTTTAGAGAGAGAGACTCGAGGTGACTGATAACACTTTCTCTTTGTGTCTGGGCCAAAAACAATGCTGGAGAAAGTTGGATGCAGTGACAGAGAGTATCTACAGGCCCATGTTCACCTGCCGTCAGTGACACGTAGATCTGAGTGTCATCTGCGTAGTTGTGGTACGACACATTGTTGCTGTTTATTAGCTGACCCAATGGTACACACGTCTCACCGCACATACTACAACTTTTACTTTAATCGGAGTCATACTGTATCTGTACTTTTACTCAAGCACCACTGGTTAGATGATTCAGTGTTTGTCTCAGACTCCATCGACATGTTTCTGAACAAGAAAACACGACAGCACCCAGAGGCGAGCCATGCGCACTGTTTGTTTTGGGCTATATACCCGTGAGTATTCCAAGATAGTTTTTTTACATTTCTTTACCCACAATCCCTTCTCTCTTACATTTGTTGCCCCCGTGTTGCTTTTTACTCATGTCATGCCGCTCCAACCGGTACAAGGAACCCACATACCCGAGCGGCCATGCATACAGCAACAGCCCATATGAATAAATCAAGCCACACGTGCATAAAGGCTCGTAGCTCTCATTACGCATTCCCCGCCTGCTGCTCTCTGATTTCACCTAGTCCCGTTACAGTAAGGCCCCAGATGGAAGTGTGAGGATGGAGATGCAGCGCAGGGGAAGAGGGCAACTGTGCCCTTTGCCTTTGAGCAAAACTGATGGAGAAAGTGGATTCAGGTCACGAAGACACGCAACGGTTAATTTGCTTGGAATGAACACGTTATGTAACTACTGCATATGTACATTACTGAGTTATAACTCAATCATACGGGTTCTTGTTGTGTGTAGTTTTGAGCGGTTCAGATTAAGTTATTCCACTCTGTATTCTTGGAGTTTGCGGCGTCATAGTTGTAATACAAAGTTTTTTGTGACGCACAGTTGATCATTGGACATGTTCTGTGCAGTTCTGCGCTCAAAGGGCCTGCACTGTAAGTTGTGATTAGTAAAGGTTGCTCAAAACAATTGGAGACACAAATTGCCACAATATTAATTGAGTAACAGTTCTGTCATTAGAACAATTAAAGCGTGCTCTAAATGATCAATGAAACCTCTTTACAAAGTAAAGTTTGCTTTGAAAAGAGTAAGGTTTCATTAATGACTTAGAGTCAAGTTTACTCCAAATCAGTAGCCCCTAAAATACCTGAGCCCTTATAGGACCTGCTGTTATGGGCCGGGCTTTTTTCAGAGTTAGACTTCAGTCAGAAACCATGAGTGACAGTAACATGATGCTAAACACATTGTGGCCATTATATTCTGTAAAAAGACCGAGGCCTCACTGTTCTTCAGTCTGTCACAGACCGACAGGTGAAGAAGGAAGTCATGGAGCTTCTGCTTTAGACTGAACATTACACTTTGTAAAGAGTAAGGTTTCATTGATCATTTAGAGCACGCTTTAATTGTTCTAATGACAGAACTGTTACTCAATTAAATGTGTGTCTGCAATTTTTTGAGCAACCTTTACTAATCACAGGAAGGCAAGGCAACTTTATTTATACCGCGCATTTCGTACACAAGGCAACTCAATGCGCGTACAACTTACAGTGTGGCGCTAGATTGCAAGTAGTACCTAAAGTTGGCGAGTGCTTTTTTGTGGCCGTGCTGCTCCTGATTTACGGTCAGAAGCTGTGCGTATTCTTAGCGCCGCAAACCTGACGTGTAAATGAGTTTACTGCGCGAGCACAGTCTGCGCAAACTGCTGCTGCCTTTGATAAAAAAAAGTCCTAAAAAAGTTAGGATGGATAAATGACAGATGTCCACAATCAATGATCATCACTTTCATTCAAAACAAATAATAGTAATTAACTTCTTAACTGAACTGGCATTTTCTCCAGTTCAGCTTTACCCAAATCTAAAAGCTTCTCGACTGGAGACAGCAACAGTGTAATGCCTCATTTGAGCGTTAAGTGATCGTAACTTTATTGTCACGTCCTCACCGTGTTTCTGTCTTGTTTCTGTCTTGTTTTTATCACTTTTTTGTCGCATTTTTTTCCTGCTTTTCCAGCACGTTTTTGTCGCATTTTTGTCACAATTTTGACGTGTTTTCATCCTCATTTTTGTTGCTATTTTTAAGCTTTTAGATTTGGGTAATGCCAAACTTGAGAAAATGTGCTCGGTTCAGGTGGGGGTCAAGAGGTTGATATAGCAAATCAATCCTCTCGGCCTTAAAGAAATAGCCTGTACTGCATGTGATTTGTGTCGGTTTTGATCATTGACTCCTCGAAAGCAGAGAATATCGCACTCACACATTGGAGACGGGATGGGACGGACAGGTGAACAGCGAACACACGGCTCGGGCCTCTCATGTGTCATCAATTCGCCGTCTTGCGCAGACCCCGCGGATTTCATGCAGTTTTACTCCTCGCAGTCGTGATAAATACGACAGCTCCTGCTAAACAATATAATTTGCCTTTTGTCTGCCACAGATTTGGTGCATTATGGCAAAATTGCCGTTGTAAATCAGTCCCCAAGTGTGTTCATTATGGCAACTGATCAACCTCCTGGCCAGTTCAGTCTCACACTCCTTGATACTTTTTCCCATCTATGTCAAATCATAACATAACATACAAAAGCTGAGGAACCCAAAATAATGTTTATAAGCCACAGTTTTGTACTTTGTGTAGTAGTTTCCTGTGTAACATATATTTTATAAATATCTTTTGTTTGTTTAGTAGGCATTATACATGTCAGTGGAAGTTTATAATTGTGCACATAGTCTATTTCATCCATCAATCCCTACAGCAACATTTAAGGAAACTGATTATGTTGTTAAGCTTAAGGTCTGAGGCTGTATCATGGAATAAATGACACTGACATTTTGCCCCTAAAACCTCGTTCTCATAGTGGGGATACCCACAGGGCCTCGAGATGCTCCGGGATGAACAACTTTCATTTCTGCTAATTTCCTTCTAATTGCATTTGGCACCTGTCAAAGACGCTCTCATCAAGTCACTGGAAAAGAAGCTCACAAGTTCATGACAAGTTCCAGTCGGGTCAACAAGTTTGACCTCCTAGACAGAAAGATTAAAAGAGAGATCGAACAATTATGAATTGCTTCGGGGGCTTTTATGCTGCTATGTAGCACCATTTTGATCAGGTTATGAATATGATATAAATCTACCAGTTCCTAAATTTCCCAAACATGCCAAGTTTTATAGACCCTTTAATTGTTTGTAAACATTCCGGGCTTAGCTGGAGGCGGGAAGCTCAATTCCCATCTATTTCCATTGTAGCTGTTGTCATAGTAACGATAAACAAATGTCTAACTGTTTTCGGAAATATCAGATAAATCTTATTTTATCGTCTCAAATGTCATTCCTCTTGTTCTGGCACCTTAAGCCACAACAGGACCACAATTTTTGTTGTAGTTTTACACTTAAAATGCTAGTTTTAGTTTAATCTTATTTCTCTTGATCACTTCCTGCCTCCAGCTGATGTCACTGATGATGTCAGCAGTTAAAGGGTCTATACCATGGTCTTGGTCTATACTCGATTTTGATTGGCTGAGGGGTGTCGTTAAAAAGTGATAATGTACACCTCGTCCGGCAACAGTTAAATCACTCCACTGCAGCTGTTTCCATAGTAATGATAAACAATTGAGCTTGAAAAAGCTTCAGGTAAACAGATTAAAAAGTGAAATAACTCCTCCCCAGGACCTGAAAAAAGGCCCCAATGAACAGTTTCAGTTTGTGAGACCATGGTATAAGTGGGATAATGCACTCCGAGGTGTCCATTATCTGAAATAACTGGCCCCCGCGTCGTCCATTTATTTTTGATAATGGACACCTCGGAGTGCATTTTCCCAAGGCTCGTTTTCACCTACCCTCCTCTACTTTACCTGCATTTGAAATGCGTCCACCGGCCCATTTTACAGTTGGTACTTTTTTTAGTACCTGCTTGGCCCTGGTTCTAGCCAGGCCAAGCGATGGCGGCAGGTGGAGTCACTGCAGTTTCATCGTACAATTGTACAATGACAACAAAAGCACTTCACTGTCCCTGTATCTCAGTTATGTCAATAGAGCAGACTGCTTCAAAGTGAGGAAAATGTTATCGCAAAGAATTTCAGGAATCCACTATGGGAGTCTCATACATTAAACCAATAGTAATTCACACTATCAAAATGAATGTGTATTGTTTTCTTGTTTAATGACATATAAAACAACAAATAACCAGGCTAAAGGCTTTTTTGAAGTTGTCATATCTAGTCTTTGGGAGAGCGGGTCGTCTTGTGATCGAGGGTTCGTTGTGTCCTTGGGGAAAACACTTCACCCACCTTGCCCCCAGTGTCTGCGTACACTGGTGTGTGAATGAGAGAGTGAATGGGTGACTGGTTCCTTGATTTAAAGTGCTTTGAGTGCTTAAAGCAGGTAGAAAGGTGCCATATAAATGTGACTGTTTACCATTTCTGAAACTTACTGGAGTTTCGCGGGCCAATAATCAGTCTAAATAGTCTAAATATCAGTTTGTTCTTCAGAGGTGCAAAATGTGAATGAAATACACAACCGCACAATCATAAAGCGCTAAACTGATAATATGTACCCGTATAAAAGCAATCTGGATCTCAATGAGGCATGTTATGAGTTGGATTTAATGTGTTACAGCCGATATTTATGGTGTTGCCTTTCTTAATATCAATATCAGAAGCAATCAGAGTAGTGGCATAGTAATGGTGGCCGAAGCGCGTCGTAATCACGGGGGAGATTGAGCGTGCAAAAGTCCTCACACCTGATTAAATGCAGAGAGGCAGCGGACTGAGAAGGCTGTGGCCAGAGCACAGGCTGCACTTAGCCACATGAATGGGTTTATAATGTAATCGAGTTATTAAATGGATAAAGCCGTGTTGACTGTGAACCTTAATGATAAGGGAGCAGTGTTAGATCAGGGATTATTTAGTTTCAGACTTTTGATGTTTATCTGTAAAGGTGCATGTGGTCAGAGGGATTTGTATTCGGAGAGATAAGAGTTAAGTTATGTAGGTGTTTGATAAATTCACAGGTTTCTGAAGATTAAAAAGGGAATAAGGGCAAAGATCTGTGTGTGTTCTTTGACTAAGATTTGGGAGGTTTTGCCTTCAGTTTGGACGTGCGCCTCTACGGCCCTGTATAGGGTTGGCCCAGTGCCACATCTTTTTGTTCTGTTTGGCTGGATCACCGGGTTTCTGTTTTTTTCAAGGTTTTTAAAGGAATAGGCCACCGTTTTACATACTGAGATGTGTTCTTACCTGAGCTTAGACGAGTTGATGTGTACCTGTCTGGTCTTTGTGCGTGCGCTCAGTCACGCAAATGTTGTTATAGCATTTAGCCTCTCCCAGCAAAGGTATCACCCCAAACTGCACAGCAAATGCTCCAGTGTTAATTTGACACTGTTTGGTGTTTATATAGTTCACACCTTCTCAGTGTGAATGTGAATGACACTCTTCAGTGTTAACTACAGGTCAGACACCATGAGTGACAGAAACATGACACTAAATACAATGTGCTCTTTGTTTCAAATAAAAGGGCTGAGGCCTCATTGCTCTTCAGTCACAGACTGACAGGTGAAAAAGGAAGTCATGGAGAGTGTGTTTTAGACAGAACTTCAGTCATGGTGGACCATGACCGATGTGGACAGGACTGTGGTAGATCTACTTTTACTTTGGAGAAAACAGTTACTATAGTAACTGTTGAAGAAATGAACCTCATGAGCTTCTTCTGTAACATCTGTCCACATCAGTCCAGCTGCACCACAACTCAGAGGAACTGGGTCAAACATGACTCTACAGCAGATACAATTTACAAGTTTTTGTTTATTTAATTTATTATACATAATATAAAAGTATATAAAGAGTTTCACCTCTTAAACTAGTTAATAACAAACAGTTTTTGTCTTTACTTCTTATATCCATCAGAAGTCTGAACTTCTGTCTAAAGCAGAATCTCCATGACTTCCTTCATCACCTGGCAGCCTGTGACTGAACAGCAATGAGGCCTCAGCCTTTTACTGGAAACAAAGAGCACATTGTATTTAGCGTCATGTTACTGTCACTCATGGTGTCTGACCTGTAGTTAACACTGAAGAGTGTCATTCACATTTACACTGAGAAGGTGTGAACTATATAAACACCAAACAGTGTCAAATTAACACTGGAGTGTTTGCTGTGTGGAGTGAAGTTAGAGGCTAACAAGCTGTTTTCCCTATTTAAATACAGTTACGTGATACGTTACACAGTTACACAAAATTAAACATGACGATTTTCTAAGCGGATAAAAAGGGGGACTATATTGTGAGGCGTAATAACACATGGAGTACTTCGACATCCGCGCAGTAATATGTCGAAGTACTCCAGGTGTTATTACAGTATGTACAGTATGTATGTTTGTCAGGATAAGCAGGAGGTTCATTGTTTTCAATATTTGCCAATCTGTGCAGTAAGTAAATACTGTTCCCAACCTTTTTTTGTTTTGTGGACCCCTCGGACCGTTGAGTGGTTGTTTGTGTACGCCGTCCCTCAAGGGCGTTACAGTTTCCTTTAAAAAAAAACAACAATCACTTTTCACTGTAAAATATAGCTTTTCCTTTCAAAATATTATTCAGTTTAACCTTTTTTAATTTGAAATGGTTCCATGTATCGCCTGCTAAGTCCTCGAGTACCTTCAAGGGTCCCCGTACCCCTGGTTGGGAATCACTGCTGTAGCCTATGACTAAAGATGGATAAGAACATTATTACTGCAAAATATTATTGTTATTACAGTGGTAAACAGTTGCATCTCCGGGCAAATTATCCAAGTAAAAGAGGAAAGTATGTTTTGGGTGAATATACTAACCAAAACTGACTAAAGGCTGTTTTGACTGTTTATGGGTCACACTTTCGATACAAACATGTTGAGAATCATTTTGATTTATCTGCCATGGATTTGTAGATTTGCTCTAATCTCTTCCATCGCTGTAGAATACAGATTAAATCGAACACTGTTTAATCCACATAGTCTGGTTCTAGATTAGATTACACACACGGGCAAAAGTAAAATTCAAGAAGATGACCTGAAACGTGCATCGATTCAGTGTCTTTGGAAGTAAACATGCAGTAGAGATGGTTTGCTTTGTTTATTCAGGTCAGTAGTGTCAGTAGTGTCAGTAGTGTCTTAACACCAGATTTAGCACAATGCTAATTTCCATCTGTAGTCCTTATACAATAAAAAATACAATTAAAATACATAACAGAGTTAATTAAAATACAAAACATAGACAATATACATTTGTGCAGTAGTGTCAGTAGTGTCAGTAGTGTCAGTAGTGTAAGTAGTGTCAGTAGTGTCAGTAGTGTCAGTAGTGTAAGTAGTATAAGTAGTGTCAGTAGTGTCAGTAGTGTAGTATGTAGTAGTGTAGTATGTCAGTAGTGTCAGTAGTGTCAGTAGTGTCAGTAGTGTAAGTAGTGTCAGTAGTGTCAGTAGTGTCAGTAGTGTCAGTAGTGTAAGTAGTGTCAGTAGTGTCAGTAGTGTAGTAGTGTAGTAGTGTCAGTAGTGTCAGTAGTGTAGTAGTGTAAGTAGTGTCAGTAGTGTCATTAGTGTCAGTAGTGTCAGTAGTGTCAGTAGTGTCAGTAGTGTCAGTAGTGTCAGTAGTGCCATTAGTGTCAGTAGTGTCAGTAGTGTAAGTAGTGTCAGTAGTGTCATTAGTGTCAGTAGTGTCAGTAGTGTCAGTAGTGTCAGTAGTGTCAGTAGTGTAAGTAGTGTCAGTAGTGTCAGTAGTGTCATTAGTGTCAGTAGTGTCAGTAGTGTAAGTAGTGTCAGTAGTGTCAGTAGTGTCAGTAGTGTCAGTAGTGTAAGTAGTGTAAGTAGTGTCAGTAGTGTCAGTAGTGTCATTAGTGTCAGTAGTGTCATTAGTGTCATAGTGTCAGTAGTGTCAGTAGTGTCAGTAGTGTCAGTAGTGTCAGTAGTGTCATTAGTGTCATTAGTGTAAGTAGTGTCAGTAGTGTCAGTAGTGTCAGTAGTGTCAGTAGTGTCAGTAGTGTCAGTAGTGTCATTAGTGTCAGTAGTGTATTAGTGTCAGTAGTGTAAGTAGTGTCAGTAGTGTAGTAGTGTCAGTAGTGTCAGTAGTGTCAGTAGTGTCAGTAGTGTAGTAGTGTCAGTAGTGTCAGTAGTGTCAGTAGTGTCAGTAGTGTCATAGTGTCAGTAGGTCATTAGTGTCATAGTAGTGGTCATTAGTGTCAGTAGTGTAAGTAGTGTCAGTAGTGTCAGTAGTGTAAGTAGTGTCAGTAGTGTCAGTAGTGTCAGTAGTGTCAGTAGTGTCAGTAGTAGGTCAGTAGTGTCAGTAGTGTCAGTAGTGTCAGTAGTGTCAGTAGTGTCAGTAGTGTCAGTAGTGTAAGTAGTGTCAGTTAGTGTCAGTAGTGTCAGTAGTGTCAGTAGTAGTCAGTAGTGTCATTAGTGTAAGTAGTGTCAGTAGTGTCAGTAGTGTCAGTAGTGTCAGTAGTGCACATGTGTGTCCTGGGCCTGGAGGCTTTAACACTCACTAAATGTGCTGTGCATCATTATACTAAAGTTCATTAGAATCTGCCATATGTGTGTGGTGGCAGTGGAGCTGACTGACTGACAACTCTTTTAGTAGTAGTTCATTCCTTTCTTTCTTTCTTTCTTTCTTTCTTTCTTTCTTTCTTTCTTTCTTTCTTTCCTCTCTCATTCCTTCTCTCATTCCTTCATTTTTGTCCTTTGCTTCCTTCATTCTTTCGTACCACCATTTCTTCCTTCCTTCATTTCTTTCTTTCTTTCTTCTTCTCTCATTCCTTCATTTTTGTCCTTTCATTCCTTGATTTCTTTCTTTCTTTCCTCCCTTCCTCCATTCTTTCCTACCACCATTTCTTCCTTCCTTTCTTTCTCTCATTCCTTCTTTTGTCCTTTGCTTCCTTAATTTCTTCTTTCTTTCTTTCTTTCTTTCTTTCTTTCTTTCTTTCTTTCCTTGCTTCATTTCTTCCTTCCTTCTTTCATTCTTTCTTTCCTTCTCTCATTCCTTCTTTTGTCCTTTGCTTCCTTAATTCTTCTTCTTTCTTTCTTTCTTTCTTTCTTTCCTTGCTTCATTTCTTCCTTCCTTCTTTCATTCTTTCTTTCCTTCTCTCATTCCTTCATTTTTTGTCCTTTGCTTCCTTCATTCTTTCCTACCACCATTTCTTCCTTCCTTCATTTCTTCCTTTCTTCTCTCATTCCTTCTTTTTTGTCCTTTGCATCCTTAATTTCTTCTTCTTGCTTGCTTTCTTTCCTCTCTCTCTCTCTCTCTCTCTCCTTCCTTGCTTTCTTTCCTTCTTTCTTTGTTCCTTCTCTCCTTCCTTCATTTTTGTCCTTTCCTTCCTTCATTATTTCTTTCTTTCCTTCGTTCGTTCCTTCGTCCCCTCCTTCTTTCCTCCCTCCCTCCCTCCCAGCACGCCCTTGTTTCTGCTGTACTCTTCCATGCCCTATCTTTTAATCCATCTCCCTCCTTCAGTTGGAAAAACTCGACTACAGCTGCTTTAATCCATCTTGACGTGTAATGTTATAGAACCGTGACCAGGCCTTGTTGCAAACGTGCGATGACACTCGTGACTGCGACGGGCCACTGAGGCAAACGCCGACTTTGTCTCTGAGCTTGACGAGCGCTGATTGACTGAGAAAACATCAGGTCTTGTCGCCCGGAGCTGCGGATTTGCTCAGAAAAAAAGGAGCTTTATTAACAGAGTCAGTGAACCGCAGACAGGGCAGACTGTATGAGCCCCAGCGCTGTTGCCGTTCTATTTTGAAGCAGGCTCAGAGCGAAGTGACCCCCAGAGTAAAAAGTTCAGCAAAAAGTTAAAACTGAAAACTCTTCTTTTTTTTTTGGGACTTATGCTGGATGTAATTTATGACTTTGAACGCTGCCCGTTAAAGAGGGGGTATTATGCTTTTTTCAATCACATAGCACCAGTCTATAGCATACTACAATGATGACGTAACCTTCTGTTGCTCTGTATATGCAGTAAATTAAAATAACTGCCTTGAATAAAATTGCTCTCTCAAAATGGCTGTACTGAACGTCTTGAAATAGGCCTCTGTCTCTTTAAGAAGCTTTCCGACACGCCCCCTTCAGCACACTGCTGTGGCATCTAAACAACAACACTGTGCGGGGAGGGGCTCTGCTGAGCTGAGGAGCAGTGGTTGGTGGCTTGGCTGGTGACGAAAGGTCCAGAGGCGTCTCCAGGAGGTGGGGGCGTTCCTAGGAGGACTGAGGCATAGCTACACCTAAAATGGCTGCCGTCTAAGTTTTCACTGATTACTCAAAAATATGTGAATGAGCCAAGGCAACACTCCAGGCATGTGTTTAATGAGGGAATGACATAATAACATGATATAAAGCTTGAAAAAGGTCGATTTTACATAATACCCCCCCTTTAAAATGTGAAGCACAACGCAACTCAAGCTTCAAGTCAACGGGTATTTAAAGCTCTTTTGTGTATGTCTAATGTTGTACTTATTGTGTGTCTTTTGCAGCTATTTGTAACTTCCGCGGCTCCGTGAACCAGGGCCTGGCACTGGAGGTGGGGGAGACAGTTCATATCCTCGAGAAGTGTGAAGGTAAGACTGGAATTGATTTAATTAAACATAATGAATGAACAAAAACAGGAGGCAGAGAGAGAGCTTCCTGGAGTGGGCGGGATTTCACGGGACTCCAGAGATGCAGGCAAACTTAAAGAGCTACAAGTGAAAAGCATTTTATATAGCTACACTTAAGACATGCATTGTTACTTATTTGAACATACCAATTTCTGACACATTGTTGCGAACAGTCGAGAGATAACCAATTGCCAGTTCGAAATGTTGCTGTGTGTTCAGACTTCCCACAATAATGGCCTGTTAAGAACACTGTGAAAGCCCCTCCATTACCGCAACTATCGCTAACACTGTAACTCTGTAAAAAGTGCGAGCCGGCTGAAAGTTTGTGCCGAATGGAGGAAATGAGCCGAGTCCTCGTGATTATGTGCTGCTGGGACTGTCAGAGAGAGACAGAGAGATGCGTTTGTAAAGAATGTAGAGAGTGCCATTAGCCTCAGCTGGCCATGCTCCGAACGTCCATATATTACTGCCACACAAAGAGGGGACGGGTTGGAGAAAAACCTTTGGGTAAGAGCAAACAAAGAGGAGACTTTTTTTGTTGTTGTCATAGTGTCATTTCAAGCCAAACTATAGTGTCAATATATATATAATTTTTTAACTTGTCCGGACCCTGTAGCGACATTTATCTTCTGCTTTTGAATCAGCCTCCGACCTCAGGGAAACTTGTCAGGAGCAGTAGGAGACCGCAGTGTAGTTGCACAGACCAGAGATAGCTACAAGCTCATTTTTATCTGTTGTCCCTGGGCAGAGGCAAAGTGACAGCAGGTTTATACAGTGGCCTTGAGCATTCTCACTTAAAGAGTGAGAGAAATCATCGAAATTATAACAAACAAAGGCTTGACATGTGTCACTTTGACATATGTCACATGTCACGAGTCTATATCATATATTAGTTTCACATTTTAAGTTGTATTACAGAAATAAATGAACTTTTTTGCAATATTCTAATTTTACGAGTTTCACCTGTAAGTGTAGGTGTATTTGCGATATACGCCAGAGAGGAATGAAATGATGAATAATTAATAAGTATGATGTGTTTGCGAATTAAGAATATTATACAATGTGTCAGTAACCAACATTAACCTTATAGCCAACCCAATATCACATTTACTAATGAAATAAAATACAATAAAAGTTATTAAATAAGCTGTAGGCCTGAATATAAAAAGTGTATAAAATGAGTCCACATTATAAAAACAGTGTGTGGTAAAAAGAAGAAAGCGTGGATGTAACACTGCAGTCGGACTGGACCGGGCCAGGACTACGCGTCTCTCAGCCTGAGCAGAGCTTTCCTCCAGGAGGAACAGGTGCGTGGAGAGCTGGCAGCCGATCGGAACCTAACAAACCAGTCCGGACCAAAGACAGCCCTGCTACGGGACGCAGGCCTATACTTCGATTACCTTAACGAGAGGAGAGACTTAGAAACACAATTTTAACGCCTCAGCAGCGAATGTAGTATTGTTTAGTTTGCTGGATTGTTGTTGTGGTATTTTATGTTGCATTACCATGAAAAAAAGAATAAATACAATGAAATGAAATGAAAGAATTAATGTTTATAATTTGTATAGCTTGTAACAGTGAAATACAGGCGCTAGAGCTGGTGAAGACTTTGACTACAGCTTCTACTGCTGGGAGCAACACAAGATACTCTTAAAAGAGCGAGTCAATTCATCTTCCATGCACGCACAACAATTTAAAATAGAAAACGAAAACTATAAATACTGAAGTGTCCAAAAATGTATCCACTTAAAGAGGGGGTATTATGCTTTTATCAATCACATAGCATCAGTCTATAGCATACTACAATGATGACGTAACCTTCTGTTGGTCTGTATATGCAGTAAATTAAAATAACTGCCTTGAATAAAATTGCTCTCTCAAAATGGCTGTACTGAACGTCTTGAAATAGGCCTCTGTCTCTTTAAGAAGCTTTCCGACACGCCCCTTCAGCACACTGCTGTGGCATCTAAACAACACTACTGTGCGGGGAGGGGGCTCTGCTGAGCTGAGGAGCAGTGTTGGTGGCTTGGCTGGTGACGAAAGGTCCAGAAGCGTCTCCAGGAGGTGGGGGCGTTCCTAGGAGGACTGAGGCATAGCTACACCTAAAATGGCTGCCGTCTAAGTTTTTACTGATTACTCAAATATATGTGAATGAGCCAAGGCAACACTCCAGGCATGTGTTTAATGAGGGAATGACATAATAACATGATATAAAGCTTGAAAAAGTCGATTTTACATAATACCCCCTCTTTAAGAGTCCATTCACAATATGAAATACAGATCAAGCACAAAAGGATCACCTCAACAAACATTCAAATGCAATATTTACAGTATTTACAATTGAAATTGCAATTTACCCTCGTACATTTTTAACAATACCCCGATTAACCCGAATGATCACAAATCTGACCGTCTTTCAACCACTTCTTCAGGTTAAGTTTAAACTGTTGTTAGTTGCTACTCTCACAAACAGTTAATGGTAACAAGTTCCACATCCCTGCAGCTCCCCAGTTATTCTACATCCTGCCTCTTCACAACATTTCACGGGCTGTGGGGCCAAATCATGAAGAATTTTATACACTGACTGAACTGACATTCGAAAACAAAAGGAAATTATCCAACGTTAGTAATATATATTTCTTCACAATGTTACAGTAGTGTTATGAAACAGGTTTTTTATCTAACATTTTGAGTGCCTGTTTGTACAAGCATTGGAGCGGCTGTAACGCAGAATTGCTTGTAATAGACTAAGTTGTGATGCAGTATGTAAGATGTAAAAAATATCATAAACATAAACCACCGCTAGTCGCTCCACTAGAGGAGCATCAAGAGGAGATTGTATTGTACCGCTCCGAAAAAAACGCATTTTGTCAGTCAGCTTTTTCAGTCAGGGCTTCAAAAGAATGGAACAGCCTTCCAACTACAATCAGAGAAATACCCTCATTTAGTTTATTCCGCTCACGTCTTAAACATTGGCTGTTACAAAACCAAACCTGTAATCATTAAACTCTCTTGTGATGACCCTTGCATGTATTTGTTCTGTTCTTTTGTTCCTGTCATTTTCCACAGCCTTCTTAGCTCTCTTTTGTAACTAGTTTATTGTATGCTTTAGTCCTTCTGCCGTTGTTTTTATTATTCTTACTTGTTGAGATTTTCTTGCTTTTATTGTTTGCTGCTGTACTGCACTGTCCCTGCCATTTGTATTCATCGCTCCTTCTATTTGCTTATGTATTTCACTGCTGTACTCTCTCTCTACAATATAATGCTTCATTATTGCTTTATTTTTAACCCTGTACTTTTTGTAGGTTGCCCTCTGTACATCTGGCAAAGGACTACAGATGGAAACTAGCCTCCTGGCTAATTCTGGCATATTATAGACCCTTTAACTGCTGACATCATCAGTGACATCAGCTGGAGGCAGGAAGTGATCAAGAGAAATAAGATTCAACTAAAACTAGCGATTTTAAGTGTAAAACTACAACTGAAAAATGTGGTCCTGTTGTGGCTTAAGGTGCCAGAACAAAAGGAATGACATTTGAAACGATAAAATAAGGTTTGTCTGATATTTCCAAAAACAGTTAGACATTTGTTTATCGTCACTATGACAACAGCTACAATGGAAATAGATAGGAATCGAGCTTCCCGCCTCCAGCTAAGCCTGGAATGTTTACTAACAATTAAAGGGTCTATACATTTGCACTGTTGGTTAATATGCACTGTCCTACATAAATAAATAAATAAAAATAAATAAAATAAAGCTTATTTGAGGGCGAATATATCTGAACTGCGATAAATTAAAAGTTTCAGTTTTGAAACATCTCCAGATAATGAGTGAACAACATGGGGGTCATCACACTCAGCATAGGCCTCCCACAGGGCTGTGTGATGACCCCCATGTTGTACATACTACAGAGGTGTTGTTTCTGACCCCCAGATTGAGACCAATTATCAAAATATAAAGTATATAGAGCCTGGTTGGTTCATTTAATATTATTATTTTGCCTGGAATGTACATTTGCACCTCTGTATTTTCTAATTCCCCTCAAAGTGGACACAAGACGGTTCTATAGCGCTGACAGTGATATGGAGCTGGCAGCCTCGACAGTAATGCAACCCTCAGCTATCGTTTATACAGAATACCATAAAACACTTGAGAATGCATTAGGCTTCCATTATGGGGCCAGTCGCAGTTTAGATAGGTGTTACTACTGGTGATAGCTACTCAAGTGCCCATAGACTCAAACTGTGTGCCGCTATATTAAAGAGGTTTTTCCAGATCTCTTCAGTAATTATAGCCACAGGGAACAAGGGAGCGGATATGAGCTGATATGACAAAGCTCTATGGTTGTGAAGGGAGCACCTGGAGATTTGCAGAGTAAGTACCAAACATAAGAAAAGGATTAAGGAAGGATCAACAGGGGAATACAGGGCTTAAGGTATGGAGCAATGCGGTTTCACCCTGTAGCGCATTGTTCCCGAGTCCAGTGCGAATAGAAAAGCAAAGCGAGCGTCGTTTAGCCAAAGCTGGGATGCATGGCAAAAAGTAATCGAGAAATAAGTGCAATTTGCTTGAGAGAAGTGAGTTTGTACTTGAGTAACTAATTTCATGAAACTGTCCATATACAGTAGGTCAGGTTTTTTTTTTTTTTTACAATTAAGACGAGACACTGCAGAAAGCTTTAAATTCAGAGATATGAATTTGAAACTTTAGCTGTAGATTACTGACATTAGTGTGAGTAAAAATGTGTTGCCCGTCATTTTCTGTTTTCATATAAACCAGGGCCGTCAAAGTTAAAGCGTTAACTCACAATAAATCTAAACAATTATTAGTGCATTAATCATGAATTAATCACATTGTATGTTTTGACACTCCTGTTTCTGAGCACGCACCTGAAAGACAAAACACTTCTATTAACTACATATTGTAAGCCAGAGGTCTCCAAACTTTTTACATGAGGAGCTGCTTTTATGTAAAATAAGCGACAGAGAGCTACTAATGCACGTGGAGGCCCGATTTTCATCATTGCCAAAACACCAAAGGCCGAACCTCACCATTGTAGCTTAAAGTAAAGAACTTATTTCTGCAAATGTCAATTTACATTCTGTCGTATGACTTTGGGACCCACCATTACCCTAATTACCCTGGGATGACAAGCCTCGACCCAAATAAAACTGTAATTTGTCTTATATATATAAAACATTGTATTTTCCAGTTTTTATTGAACAAGCAGTAGATATGCTGTTAAGAAATAAAAACAACCAAATAACATGTGTTTGCATACAGGTTCAGATGGAAATATTGAAAAATAAAGTTCCCTAAAGGCTTGCGACCCATTGAAAAAGGTTCCGCGACCCACTTTTGGGTCCCGACCCACCATGAGATTCACTATTTTACATTACATATGACCAAGTGGATGTTCTGCCAAATTTTAAAAATACTGACACTATTTCTCATTTCTCGCATTTGTAGGCTTTAACAGGTATTTGATTATTATAATGATATTGTCAAAATCGTCTTGGGGCCAGAGGTTCAACGCTGGAGAGCTGGATTTGCCTGACGTTGCCTTCCCCGTGCTAATGCATCAAAGAGGCTTGTCTAATTATGCTATTTCAACTAAAATGACTTTCATTTTGTCCTTATACCCTACTTTCTACCTAAAAATCTTCAGCATCCAAAGAAATGTGACTTGTCAAGTGTGTGGAGAAATGTAGAAAGCCTTAAGTGAGCGAGAAAGGGCTCGAGAGATCCCCGTTATCAGCTGTTGGGCTTTTCCAGTAGAATTATGAAACTGTGAACATTTGGTTGATGAAATGTGAGCAAATCCTTTAAATATGAGTGTCTTGTGTCGGCCAAGTATTAATAATCAATATAATTATAGAGAAAAAGGTCAATTAACCGCGATTAGTGTGATTAATCCAATTGGTTGTTTTCAGGTTCTAGAATGTGATGATGTCACAGGTCCCAGTGGGGCAGGAGCCAGTCGTATCTAAAAGAAAATGTATGAATTACAAAAATGATCATTAATATCAGTCACTGGGTCCATGATCTCTGTGTACAAGAACAAAAATGTCCTCAAAAACATAAAATAATAAAATATTATAGGGCCAGTAATAAATCCAAAAATCCCCCAAATAACTTAATAAACTTAAATAAGATGGCTGTCGATGCTTTTTCTTAATTCAAGTGTGAAAAACTTGCCTCATTACGGAAGAGAAAATGTTACCTATTTCCAGATTACTTAAAGCAGTACTAAGTAACTCTTGCCCCTAGAGGCCATAAGCGCAACTGCAGGTGTCTTAGCAAGTTACGATTTTTTAACTTATTAAATGTCTTGGAGAGTAAATACTACGCTGACAGAAAAGGTGAAGGAGAGAGGGGTGTTGTACATCCAGTTACACAATGGGAATATTTTTTTTCACTCAAACTTGGCTGTAAATACTGTTTAAAGTGGCGCTAGCTCGCAGTTAGCTTTGCCCGTTAGCCTGTTAGCTTCTTCTCCGTGATTCTATTAGTGTGTATTGGTTGCTCCGACCCGGTGGTCAAGTTGCAAGCATGGTTTTCTGGCCAGAGACACCAGGGGAGATGAAAGACCCTCCAGTCATCCCATTAACACTTGTATTACCCCCAGAGGGACTACGGAAAAGATTTATTAAGGTAAACACGTACTGCAGTGTGCAATGTACGGTACGCTTTTCAAGAGTTTGCCCCTGTCCTAGTTTCCCAGGTTTGCTTTTACAACATACTTTACAGAGCAGAAATACTTTTATTCAACTACAAGGAAATGGTCACCAGGAGCTTTGAATGTTGCTTCCAGGCTTTGCTCATTTAATATTCGTAATTTACCTACTTGTTTGTTTAAGATTTCTTCCAACCGTGGACAATCTACAGTGAGGAAAATAAGTATTTGAACACCCTGCTATTTTGCAGGTTCTCCCACTTAGAAATCATGGAGGGGTCTGAAATTGTCATCGTAGGTGCATGTCCACTGTGAGAGACATAATCTAAAAAAAAAAATCCAGAAATCACAATGTATGATTTTTTAACTATTTATTTGTATGATACAGCTGCAAATAAGTATTTGAACACCTGAGAAAATCAATGTTAATATTTGGTACAGTAGCCTTTGTTTGCAATTACAGAGGTCAAACGTTTCCTGTAGTTTTTCACCAGGTTTGCACACACTGCAGGAGGGATTTTGGCCCACTCCTCCACACAGATCTTCTCTAGATCAGTAAAGTTTCTGGGCTGTCGCTGAGAAACACGGAGTTTGAGCTCCCTCCAAAGATTCTCTATTGGGTTTAGGTCTGGAGACTGGCTAGGCCACGCCAGAACCTTGATATGCTTCTTACAGAGCCACTTCTTGGTTATCCTGGCTGTGTGCTTCAGGTCATTGTCATGTTGGAAGACCCAGCCTCGACCCATCTTCAATGCTCTAACTGAGGGAAGGAGGTTGTTCCCCAAAATCTCGCAATACATGGCCCCGGTCATCCTCTCCTTAATACAGTGCAGTCGCCCTGTCCCATGTGCAGAAAAACACCCCCAAAGCATGATGCTACCACCCCCATGCTTCACAGTAGGGATGGTGTTCTTGGGATGGTACTCATCATTCTTCTTCCTCCAAACACGTTTAGTGGAATTATGACCAAAACGTTCCATTTTGGTCTCATCTGACCACATGACTTTCTCCCATGACTCCTCTGGATCATCCAAATGGTCATTGGCAAACTTAAGACGGGCCTTGACATGTGCTGGTTTAAGCAAGGGAACCTTCCGTGCCATGCATGATTTCAAACCATGACGTCTTAGTGTATTACCAACAGTAACCTTGGAAACGGTGGTCCCAGCTCTTTTCAGGTCATTGACCAGCTCCCCCCGTGTAGTGCTGGGCTGATTTCTCACCTTTCTTAGGATCATTGAGACCCCACGAGGTGAGATCTTGCATGGAGCCCCAGTCCGAGGGAGATTGACAGTCATGTTTAGCTTCTTCCATTTTCTAATGATTGCTCCAACAGTGGACCTTTTTTCACCAAGCTGCTTGGCAATTTCCCCGTAGCCCTTTCCAACCTTGTGGAGGTGTACAATTTTGTCTCTAGTGTCTTTGGACAGCTCTTTGGTCTTGGCCATGTTAGTAGTTGGATTCTTACTGATTGTATGGGGTGGACAGGTGTCTTTATGCAGCTAAAGACCTCAAACAGGTGCATCTAAATGTAGGATAATAAATGGAGTGGAGGTGGACATTTTAAAGGCAGACTAACAGGTCTTTGAGGGTCAGAATTCTAGCTGATAGACAGGTGTTCAAATACTTATTTGCAGCTGTATCATACAAATAAATAGTTAAAAAATCATACATTGTGATTTCTGGATTTTTTTTTTTAGATTATGTCTCTCACAGTGGACATGCACCTACGATGACAATTTCAGACCCCTCCATGATTTCTAAGTGGGAGAACTTGCAAAATAGCAGGGTGTTCAAATACTTATTTTCCTCACTGTAATTAAAAGAACCACTCATTGTATAAAATGTGTGTCATTGTTGAAAATTTGCACAGCTCCTTCCACCTGTGTCCCTGAATGCACCACGGACCGTCCATCTTCTTTGTTGCCTGTTTTTAATCCCTGTATTGCTTCAGTTCAATGGTTTAATGTACTGTCCCAAATATGCCTCGACAGGGCAGCTCTGATTATCATATAGATGACACAGAGGGGAGTAAACAGCGCTCACATGGGGCGACTAAATGGACTCTGATTGGTTATTAATTAAAGAGCCAATTTGATGCTAATCTTGTCTCATTTGCATATTTGATCAGATTATGCCCAACTGCGGCGGAACGAATTTGGGCACAAAAAACTTCTTCACTCGAGGATTGTCTTTAGATTTTGAACCATAGCTCAGTGTAGTATGTGTGATTACTTTGTGTTCATATGTCAGGCCTAAATCCAGATACAATCCACTCTGCTCTCTCCAATCTTCAGTATCAGAAGTAGTTTTTTTTGTAACAAGCAAACTCACCTCGAGCAGTTTCCTACACATGCATCAGTTGTTGCATCGCTGCCCTAATTTTGAGGAACCTTCTAAAATAAACGAATGCTGATTATGGGCAGTGGAGCGAGCGTGTCCTTTGCTTTAGCCGCGGGCTCTGCTCTGCGCCATTGTTTCTGTCTGACTTTATCACGCACTACTATTATTATAACTATTACTACTCCCACTGTGTACGGCGCAGGGGTCACACATTAAATTTCACCAAGGTCCGAATTGAAAAAAGAATTGTCAAGCAAAGGTCAGGAACATACGGGGTTAATTCACTGTTGTATGAGTATTTTTAAGCCTTTATTAAATCTATTACTGTGATTTGAAAATAATGCATCCATCCATTTTCTTCCACTTGTCCGTTGCCGGGTTGTGGGGGCAGATGTTGGAGTTGCCCAAATCACATTGCACCAGCCCCCATGGCTCCTCCTGCAGGTGGTGGGTCCACAGAAGGACGGCCTCATGGTTCTAACCGGGCCTGTTGGTCTCTCATAAGGGGCTTCTGAACCGCTCTTTGTCTGACCCGTCACCTAGGACCTGTTTGCCATGGGAGACCCTACCAGGGGCACGAAGCCCCCGACAACAGAGCTCCAGGATCATCTGGGTGCTCAAACCCCTCCACCACGTTAAAGGATACTTCGGGATTTTTGACATTGGGCCTCATTTCCTAGTTATCCAGAGTGTTGTTGATTTCTGGAGATATTTTTTTCTTAAATTCATGCAGTTCTTATATTTGAAGAGTCTAGTTGCGCTAGGCTAGAGCAAGGCTAAAGCATTTCTATGGTAACAGCTAGCCTGCATTAAAAACAGTCTGGCCCACTCCACAGTGCACCTGAGGCAAATCACTTATAACGCCAGACTAACCATATAAATGTCTGTGTTAATAGAATAATTTTGAAATATAACTGACCTTGTATCACATGAATTACCGCATTTTGAGGGACTATTTTCTCGCAGATCACTCCGCCGCTGCGTTAGCTTACAGCCACGAAGCTGATGCTGCTCAAATATAAGTTATTTTAAATGCAAAATGGTTAAAATTATTCTATCGACACAGACATTTATATGGTTAGTCTGGTGTTAAAACTGATTTACCTCAGGTGCACTGTGGAGTGGGTCAGACTGTTTTTAATGCAGGCTAGACTTTACCATAGAAATACTTTAGCCTTGCCCTAGCCTAGCGCCACTAGACTCTTCAAATATAAGAACTGCATGAATTTAAGAAACAAATATCTCCAGACATCAACAACACTCTGGATAACTAGGAAATGAGGCCCTATGTCAAAAATCCCGAAGTATCCCTTTAAGGTGGCGGTTCCAGGAGGGGGAAAATAATGCAATTTATTGAATCCTGTTATTTGCTCCAAAATAAGTTTTGGTTCCTGAATAGCAGAATGCATAGCCTCTAGCCTCGTTATGGCGATATAATTTTTTGATATCGTTGTCATTTTTTATATCATTGTGGACACGATATAATTTATGCTCAGCTCCATCAGAGCAGCATAAACACTGACTGTAGGACGCGGGGACATGTGCTTAAAAGTAATATTAAGGATGTAAACTGCTTGAGTAGATCATATTTGCGAGGAAATTAGTACGGTGCTAAAAAAAGAAAGAAATATCTAATTTATATCTAATTTTCCAAATAGACGTAAGGCTGGAATATTGAAGTAATTTGTCCGTTGTCAATTATATCGTCAAATATATTGTTATCGTGATATTTCTTTTTTATATCGTGATTTTAGGCCATATCGCCCTGCCCTAATAGCCTCTATTATACACAATGTGCAGTTGTGCACATATGACAGTGATGTGTTTCTCCTCTTTGCTCAGTTCAACACACTGAGCCCTGCTTAGTCCAGGCTTAGTCCAGGCTTAGTCCAGGCTTAGTCCAGGTTTAGTCCAGGCTTAGTCCAGGTTTAGTCCAGGCTTAGTCCAGGTTTAGTCCAGGCTTAGTCCAGGTTTAGTCCAGGCTTACTCCAGGTTCAGACCTGCTCGCTGCCGATCAGGAAACAGCCGCGCTATTTGTGCATTACGGTCGCGCGTGCATATTTAATTAGGGTGTGCTCTGTATTTTTAGCGAACCGTATTCCAGTCATTCGACAGCCGTTTCTCAAAAGTGTCGAAGAGCACAGAGGTAGGATTTTCTCTTTCTGTTCATCTGGGCTGTAGTTTACCGCTCTGCAGTCAGAAAGGGAGAGAGAGAGCGCCCACGCAGCTGCTCGTCTGAGGGGATTCACGGTCGGGTCCAAGGTTCGGGTCCGGATGAGCTGGCGCGTGGGTCCGGATCCGGACCGAGGGCCGAGGTCCGCCGTTTAGTGACCTCAGGCGTAATGTCTAGGAGGCTTGCTCTCTCACACCACAGCAAGAAGGTTCAAGGTTCGATTCCAGGGACAGATCTGGGCTTTCGAGATGTTTTGCAAAAAGTCTCAAGTCGAATTTGGGATTATTTTTTCATAAATTTGAGCATTTTTGACTTGCTAAATAGAAAAATCTGCCAGGAATGAGAAAAATATCTTGTTTCAGGTAAATGTACAGGTGTTTTTCTAAGTCCAAAAATACTTAAACCGATTATGGACATTTGAACAGCTCCTTGAAATGGATCCCAAAGACTCACCACTTAGATTAGTTCATATCGACTCAAACTCAACATAAAGTTTAGTTTAGTTTAGTTTAGTTTATTAATTTATTTCAACAGGGACAATGTGCAAACACATTAATTAAAGAGGCTTTGCACCAGATTAGCTTGAGCTAGTTTCCATCTGTAGTCCCTGAGCAGGTGCGTTACAAAATGTACAATATAAATATATTTAACCACTCATTCATTCATTCACCCGTTACAGCCATCAGTCCACATAGACTCATGCTAAAATTACTACAATAAAACATCACTAAAGGTCACATTTACATTTACAGTTATCGGTGCTGACATGACTGGTTTTCCAACAGCACTTTTTTTGTATTACGAGAGAAATCTTTCAGGTCTAAGGAAAGTTTCAGATTCAGAATGAAAGTGCCTTCATTCAAGCCATTTGAAGTCATTCATCTCATTTAAGACGAGTGAGTGTATTCATTAACATGCGCCGGTGTAAACAAACAAACAAACAAACAAACAAAAGGATAACTTTGGTGCGGCGCTTTCCATATGAAGAGTATAATGAGTCTATAACAAAGCCAACAGCTGTGGGTAAAGTATTTGTCTGGTGCTTTGACTAGACATTAAATCGCAAATGTGCGGCATCGGCACCTGCTCGCTCTATGTCATTACCATATATTCATCTAAAAACGCCGCTATGTCATTGTCTTCAAATAAAAAACCTGCTTTACCTTCATCTGCGTTTGGTTTTTGATGGACTTGTATTTAAGGTCAGACTGTTGTTTTTTTTCGACGAGCTGATGATTCGCTATGACCTCATTACTTCCCAGAATGCACTTCAGTCTCTAAGTCATTTCCTCTTGTGCTTTATTGCAGGATGGTACAGAGGATTCTCCACCAGGAAGCCGAATGTCAAGGTAAGGATGAGCTACAGGAGGCGTGTGGGGTCACCTCTCTGACTGCCCCGGCCTTTGATAAACCTGGAACAAGTCAAATGGCACGACCAGAGACCTTTATGAGAATGGGACACAGCGGAGAGTGAGAGAGCATAACCATAACCAGACCTCTCCATAATGTGTTCTGACAAATTCCTCCGTGAATTAAACTTTAAAGCTCCGCATAACCCGCTTTCACGGACACATTTGTTCTGGCTCTGACTGGAAAATGGTTTTACATCGTTCTCCCTTCATAAAACAATGTCGAAGCAAAATGAGGGCTGTTCTACGGGTTTAAATGCCTTAAATATATTCCCATTTATGTTTTAGGCTGCTTTGTTTCATTGTAGCCACATATAATTCATTCTATTCTCTTTTCTGGGACGTAAGAAGCTTGTGTCTAGCCCTGCTATATTTAGACACGAGTGGTTTATGCAGAATGGATGGTTATACGGACGAAAAAAGACTACAAACGGAATCAAGGAATTTGATTGTTTTATAACTTTATTTATTGTAATCATGTTGTAGAGTGTAGTTTCCCTTAAGCTCATCTGACAAAGCATTATCTTCATAGCCTTAACAAGATAGAAATACACTTTGACAACATTTAACAATATTGCTTGTTTCTGATGCTGTTGGACTGTTTTAGGAGATTCATAAACTGAATAAATAAATGCATGAAAACTTTGTTGAAATACTGTATGTAATGGGTTGCGTTCACGTGACATCACAACATTATAAAGAGCCTATTGGTTGTTTGCATATCGTTGTTTACTTCCACGGAAAAGTGCTGGGTTAGTCCTGTTGCGTTGTGATTCTGGCGATGCAGCGTGTGCTTCTGTTGTTTCGTTGAGCCTGACGGAGATCCTCGCAGCAGTGAGAGAATGGCTCGCTCTGAGACGAGCCTTCAGACAATGTAAGACCGCCTAAAAGCCCACATAAAATAGTCCCTGTAGTTTGGCATATTTAGCGAGATTTGTAAATGAAAAAACATTTGTTATAAAATGTTACGTTTGTGGGACCATGGTATAAGCGGATTAAACAACAAGGAGCATTAGACGGTTATAATGCTCTCCGCTGCACGTCATGGTGTTCTTCACTCTGCGTCGTGCATTATAACCGTATAATCCACGGCTTCTCGTTGTTTAATCCTTACTTAGTACACTGTGATGTCACCTGAAACACAGCAATAGTTTGAGGTGGAGCAACTGAAAATTCCATGACCGTAACTATGGTAACTGTGGAGCTGCACATATTTTGTCTTAGTTTTTGGTTAATATCTCAGTCATTAGGATCCACATGAACAAAACTGTTTCAAAGTTTATTGTCTTCTCTGTCAGCACATATGAACTAATGTCCAAATGTTTCTCTGAAAGTCGTCCAAAAGTGGTGACAGTATTTGAAAACGTGAGCGTGATGCTGGCCAATAGGAAGAACTTTTGAATCCAGTCACTGTCAAATACTGATGAAGAAATCATTTGTTAATTTTCGTTTTGGAAATTTCTTTACAAAAACTGTATTTCTCCCATAGAGTTGTATTGGCACGACATTATGGCATCATCAAATTCAAAATTGTGATGATATGTGAAGATTTGCAATTGATGGTCAAATTCAGCTCGTAGACTGCCTATTCAGGACCATTTGAAATGTGGACTGCTGTACAAGTAAATGTAAGTAAGTAAGTGCTTTATTGTCATTGTACAATTGTACAATGACAATTTAACAAAATTGAGTTCAGGTGTTAGTCCTGAGCCACTGCGACTGACCCGCGCCGTCACTGTGGGCCAGCCTGACCTGTTTTTGGAGGTAGGGGAAACTGGAGCACCCGGAGGAAACCTGGCTGGCTGCCTTCAGTGTTTCAGAGCGTGGTGTCCTGCACTGGTCAGCTCCTCCACCTCCTTCTTTCTCTTCCTCCTGTGCAGCTCCCTCCGCTCCTCAACAGTCTTTCACCACCTGAGAGCTTAGCAGACAAATATAATCCGTGTCATTCTCCAGTGAATGAACATTAGTCAGAACAATAGGGTAGAAGACTTGTGTGGCTTAGCTACGAGTCTTGCCTGGATACCTTCTTGTTTTGCCCCTTCCTTGTTTCCTGTAGCACCTCTTGTGATGCCTCCCCTGTGCTGCAGGTGTGGGGGGCTCTTGGTTCCTTTGTCTTTCAGAAGAAATGTGTAGGTCTCAAATGCCTTTAGCTCATAAGCTAGCTGTTTGTTTACTTTTAAAAAGCCTGGGTCCTTCATGGCTAATACGGACTCTCTGCAAAATCTGCTGAACCTCATAAAAACACAGCAAAGATGTACAAAGTGTCCAGTTTTACAATGTGGAACACAGAAACTACAAATGCAGTTCACTGAAAAAGGCAAAAACACCACTGTACCAAAAGAGACAGGGAAGTAGAAGTGTAGAAGTCTAAATAACAGGAATAATGTGGTATGTTGTAGAGTTATGATCATGTTATCCTTACAGCCATTGCTATTTGCTATTTCAGCCATAAGCATTTCCATATGTCTCCCTGATCTAAAGAATAATGAACTAAAGTGTGTATAGACTTATAAAGGAACCAGTGACTTTAGTGTCCAGTTTCATTATCTGACATCATCTAAACCGGTTGCATTCGCGTGATGTCTTGACATTGTAAAGAGCCTATTGTTTAAATCGGAGGTGGTGGGCAGCTTAGAATTCTATACGCGCGTGTTTTTGACTTGCTTTATGGCTACTACAAAACTGACTTCATCCACATAAAAACCTGGCACAAAGTTTAAAGTCATCTCTGTCAGCCCAGTTGTTTTCCCATAAAAATGTCCAAAAGTGATGACAAATGAATATTGAAAAAAATACATTCAGCCATTATATTGTGGATCCAATCACTTCCAAATAATGACCAGGTTCAAACATTTGTCGATTTTCCGTTTTTGACATTCAATTCTGGAACGTTAATGCAGCCTCTTAAGATATGTAGACATTCTCGAGGGTTTGCTCATAAATGTCAAACTTAGAGGCAGTCTTACCTTGAGGAAATAAGCTTTGGAGTCATGTCCCACCCAGAGAGCGGAGAATTATTTTGTTGTTGTTGTTGTTGTAGGTCACTGGAAGGACAGTAGAATTCAGCGCAGCACGATCATAAACAAGAGCAGCGATGGCTTCCTCTAAATCGTAAATCACTGCTATGTAAACTGCGCTGCTGATGTAAATGCGTTTGATATTTTTGCTTTATTCTGGCTTTTGTAAAAAATACTCTCTAGTGGCTGCATCCTCCTTGCCCTTTACCAGCCACACTTCCCTCAAGGCAGCTGTGCCCAGATTCTACTTCCTTCGCCTCTTGGCTCAGCTCCACTCCGCTCCTGGCCGCCTCCGAACGGCAGTGACATCAACGGCCACTACCTCCTCTTCACCATCTGAACTGTGGAGCTTTCTTTCCGGTGCTGATGAAGTTGAAATATAGAGTTGGTCCGTATTTTTGTCGGGGAGGGACAGAGCGGAGGATGTGGAATGTTTCTTAAAGGGGGGTATTATGTAAAATCGACTTTTTCAAGCTTTATATCATGTTATTATGTCATTCCCTCATTAAACACATGCCTGGAGTGTTGCCTTGGCTCATTCACATATTTTTGAGTAATCAGTAAAAACTTAAACGGCAGCCATTTTAGGTGTAGCTATGCCTCAGTCCTCCTAGGAACGCCCCACCTCCTGGAAACGCCTCTGGACCTTTCGTCACCAACCAAGCCACCAACCACTGCTCCTCAGCTCAGCAGAGGCCCCTCCCCGCACAGTAGTGTTGTTTAGATGCCACAGCAGTGTGCTGAAGGGGGCGTGTCGGAAAGCTTCTTAAAGAGACAGAGGCCTATTTCAAGACGTTCAGTACAGCCATTTTGAGAGAGCAATTTATTCAAGGCAGTTATTTTAATTTACTGCATATACAGACCAACAGAAGGTTACGTCATCATTGTAGTATGCTATAGACTGGTGCTATGTGATTGAAAAAAGCATAATACCCCTCTTTAAAGGAACAGGCCATCATTTTTCCATACTGAGATATGTTCTTACCTGAGCTTAGACGAGTTGTACCTGCCTGGTCTTTGCGCTCAGTCACGCAAAAAGACCAAAGATGTCGTTAGCATTTAGCTTCTCCTCCTCTCCTCTATGGGGCCATACAGGGGTGAAGTTAGAAGCGACCATTTTCATTTTGAATAGAAGGTGGTATTATCAAAGATTAGTAATTGAAGTTGGTTCAGTAAAGTGCTCTTTCTGATATTTTTTTTATGAGGTACTTCTGCACATCAGACCAAAAATTACACACACATGGATTTTCCACAAGTACATGTACAAAAGGAGCACTTGTTACTAACATCTTGAAAGAATATATAATATAATCTTTTGCTGGGCTGTGTCTTTGTAAAGTTTGTATAAGTATTGTCTTCTAGTGTACAACAATGTGGTGCTCACTGCTCCACAGAGATTGACGGGTAGACGGGCTGTGGAGACCAAACAAAGCTTGCATCTCTGCAGCCTGCTTTATATAAAAATAAACAACAAAAAAGCCTTTGAAATTGTCGCCATAAGGGATTGTTTTTTCCATGCTTCTGTTTCTGTAAGAGAAGAATTTCTTTGCCGTGCTACTGAATTTATAGCGAACAGCTGTCCCCACTTGTACGGAAGACAATGAACCGGTCACACAACACACTTCGGTGATTACGCTATGCTGTGAAGTGTCAGCAGACTGTCCACATTGTGAGAATACAGAGTAAGTCAGGCAGCTAACCAGGCTTTGCAAAGAGGATTGCAGTGGTTCTGAAAATGTTCAAATAGCACCAGGCCAAGATCAAGATCAAATCAGGACTAAAGCAGGTCTAAAATGGGTCAAAAACAGACCTAAGTGGGACTAAGAGACAGGTCTAAATTATGTCTAAACTGGGTGTAATCCAAAGCCAGAAAACACCTTAAAATTATCTCTAATTAAAATGAATAAAGTGCAGATGACCCTGAGTTACACTTGCCTGGCCAGTATACAGTAAGTTGGTTACATATTTACAACACATACAACAATGCGTTACATTAAAGAGGGGGTATTATGCTTTTTTCAATCACATAGCACCAGTCTATAGCATACTACAATGATGACGTAACCTTCTGTCAGTCTGTATATGCAGTAAATTAAAATAACTGCCTTGAATAAAATTGCTCTCTCAAAATGGCTGTACTGAACGTCTTGAAATAGGCCTCTGTCTCTTTAAGAAGCTTTCAGGCACGCCCCCTTCAGCACACTGCTGTGGCATCTAAACAACACTACTGTGCGGGAGGGGGCTCTGCTGAGCTGAGGAGCAGTGGTTGGTGGCTTGGCTGGTGACAAAAGGTCCAGAGGCGTCTCCAGGAGGTGGGGGCGTTCCTAGGAGGACTGAGGCATAGCTACACCTAAAATGGCTGCCGTCTAAGTTTTTACTGATTACTCAAAAATATGTGAATGAGCCAAGGCAACACTCCAGGCATGTGTTTAATGAGGGAATGACATAATAACATGATATAAAGCTTGAAAAAGTCGATTTTACATAATACCCCCCTTTAAGTCAACATTCACAGTATGTTACACTTCATAACAAGTGTATATTTTTTGTTTCCTATACCTAATGTATTACCATGTTAGTATTACTGGTATTCATCATCATCATCACAACCCATAGCATTACTTTGTATCAAAGTGCTTGAAGGATACATAACATAATCCACACAAATTCACGTTGATTTCTCCTACGCTGAAAATCTGAACCGAGTTACTAATGACTCCTTGTATCTTTCAGTTTTTGTGGCAGAAACAACATACTGTAGAAAGATGGTTCACATTATGTCTTCGCTCTTCTGGCCGATGCTTCGTAAAAACCAATTGAGTGCGTTATTCTATCTCCGATTGTCCTCGTATTTATACACATTTGTTTGTTTTCTCCTTTTTACCAAACATATATTTTTTCATGAATATAAATTGCAGATCTTCATCGCTCATTATCCATCCCCTCCAAGTAAAAGAAACATGTTGTGTAATTTGCCTGGATAACAACAGAAGCATTCACAGAGAGCTACAGCAGCAGAAGTAAATCCAAACATGAGGGCGCTGACCCATGTAAGTACAGGCCGATAGGAGTTCATGTTGAGCTATATTAAGAATAGGCTTCCTCTTCCGCGCTATACTGTAGCTGTAAATTACCCTTATGGCACAAAGCAGATTGTTGTCTCCTATCTAATGAAAATCTAAAATGGCCGCCAGCTTTAATCATAAAAACATACTCTCAGGTGACATGCCATTAGGCCGTAGGAGCTTATACCTTCAAAACAATTCCGAGGCATGTGTGCAGCTCTGTAAATCAATGCAACAAGAGCTGACTGTGAATTTGGGGCCAGTTATTAAAAACATCCCTCACATAAACGTTTTGCAATAGCGGATCCGCATCTCTCTTGTGGAATACAGCGCTGCGATGCAAATGTGGACTGGCTTTTTTGTGGGAAGAAAGCCATTAACCTAATTATAAGGCGTTTTTATTGATTGTGAACTGGCAGGTTAGTTGTTGTTCCCTGAAAGTTGTGAAATGTGCTTAGAAACTCATCCCTGGCATTGGGACGTTGGTTAGGAATGAGTCTGCATGACCGCTGTCAAATTGCCTGTGTTCCCGCTTTCATTGTGAGCTTCTGCATGAGTTTATATCCTATACCGCTTTTTCTTTTAATATTGATGGAATGAGATTTGTAGAACTGTGCATAAAGCATTTGTATACATTTCATGAATTTGCAGGATAGTTTTAGTTAAAGTGACCCTGGGAAACTTGAGCTTATAAACTCCCTGTGAAGAATGTGTAAGTTAGAAATCTGTTTGGACAGTTTAATTTCCTCGCTCCATCTTTCATTGTTTGTAATGAAACAATAAATGAGTTAAGGGCCTTTAATTAAAGTGCAAATGACACATTAGACACATTAAGAAAATTTACCCCAGCTTTCTTTAGTTTGACCATTCACTCAAAAAAATAACTCTTTGAATGAACATAAAAAAATCATGGAAAGTATTTCCACATGATTAAATGGCTTTCTTTCAGCATGAAGCAATTGTGTTCGTCCAATGTGATGCACTTGAGTAGGTTCAACGCCATATATTAGGGTTGATTGAACTTATTTACTAGGTTTGGGTCAGACACCGTGAGTGACAGTAACATGAGGCTAAATAGTGAGCCCTTTATTTTCACTAAAAAGGCTAAGGCCTCAATGCTCTTCAGTCACAGACTGAGAAGTGAAGAAGGAAGTCATGGAGCTTCTGCTTTAGTCAGAACTTTCATACTTCTGTGTGACGTAAGAATGAACGATTGAATTTCAAGTATTCCTTTGTGATGTATGTGTGGAAATTCTGTATATATTTTATATGACTTTATTATTCTCATTCTTAAAACAAAGACCTTGTCACTTGTATCTGCTGTAGAGTAAAGTCTGTCCCAGTTCCTGAGTCATGGTGCAGCAGGACTGTTACAGAAGAAGCTCATAAGGTTCTTCTCTTCAACAGTTACTATAGTAACTACTTTCTTCAAAGTCAAAGTAGATCTACCACAGTCCTGTCCACATCTGTCATGGTCCACCATGACCCACCGTGACTCAGAGGAACCGGGACACACATGACTCCACATCAGATACAAATGACAAGTGTTTTTTTTTTTTTTTTTAAAGAATGAGAGTAATTAATTAGTTAATACGTAATATTCTAATCATATAAATTCAGGATATTTTAACCTTTATATGCATGGATCAGTGTGCGCTTTTGTAATTGTAGCAATAATTGTCCATATATTTTGTGATTTTACTACATATTTAAGTATGTAACATGTTTGAGTCAAAATATGACTGAACTTCTATATGCAGCAGAAGTTTGAAGTTCTGTCTAAAGCAGAATCTCCATGACTTCCTTCTTCACCTGTTGGTCTGTGACAGACTGAAATACATGTTCTCTGGCTTTTTGTTGAAAATAAAGGCCACATTGTATTTAGCCTCATATTATTGTCACTCATGGTGTCTGACTTAAAGTCTAACTCTGAAGAAAGTCAAATCACGTTTCCACTGACAAAGTTGGAAGGGCGCCCCTTGTGTCCAATTGCGTCCAACTGCCCGGACCTAACTGGCACCCGATCAATCCTAATATTTTGCGTTGAACCTACTCAAGTGCATCACGTTGGACTAACACAATTGTTTAATGCTGAAAGAAAGCCATTTTATCATGTGGAAATACTTTCCATGATTTTTTTACGTTCATTCAAAGAGTTATTTCTGATTTCATTCCTCCCATCATGATTTAATCATGTTCATCTTGGAAACGTGAAATTATTGCTTCCATAATACATGTTACAATTTAGTTAATGTAACAGCCCCTAGTTTACTTATTTTGAGTGTTGTTGTGATGTTTATAGTTTCACTTCCTTATTGGACACTGACAGGAAGTGACATAGACAGAGGCACACCATTTTAATCTGTTGCCGTGCCGACCATGTTATGTCAATGGGAAAAGAGTGAATCAAACTTCTATGAAACTTTACCTCTATCTCACTTCCTATCACCTTAAAAATTCAAATAAAAAGGACTTTCTAACCAACATTTCTTCATTAAATTATAATTATTACTTACAACAGATGTTATCCATCTAAGTAAGTCATATTAAGCATTAAAACCTATGCACTTTAAGACTAAGGCGTCTGCTAAACCTCAGCATTAAAAGAGATTAGACATGGGGCCACATGCATTTTGGGTCTTGGTTTGTATTGTAATCTTGATTCATTGACTTTATTTCTTATTTTTTACTTGAAGATATTGTGCATGTGTAGGTTGATGGGGATACTGGAGTGCCTATAGAGGAAACCCATTCACAGAACATCCAAACTCCAAAGGGAATTTAACCCAGGATGATTCTGCTATCAAATGTGGAGTGATTTGTGGCACATTTGATGAGTGTCGAGTATTTTGCATCTTCGGGTAACTGGGCCTCTCTCTCTGTGGAGTTTGCATGTTATCCCTGTGGCTGCACATAGGCTTCCTTCACGTGCTCCACTTCCCCTCACCGCTAAAAATCATGCACAATAGGTTCTACTCTATTCCCCTCTGAGGCCAGGACTCCTGATAAATGAGATTCTGAAATCTCACCAGGACTTTCCTGGTTAAACAAAGGTCAAAACAAACGACACTCACATTAACAGTCAGCTGATTTCCATTATTACAGTTATTTAAAGTTCACTCTTAAAACAGATGTGTTGAAAACAACACAAAATGTGTTAAAAAAATGCACATCCTGTGTCTAGTTAAGGACAACACAACATGTGTTGTTTTTAACCTGTTAACCCTTTCTACTCTAAAGAGCCAAATTTGGCTCCAGTTATGGTCCCTGTATTTGGACGTAAAGGGTCACAAGGGGGCGCCCTTCCAACCTTCTCAGTGTACATGTGAATTGAATTTCTTTAGAGTTAGACTTTAGGTCAGACACCATGAGTGAAAGTAACATGACGCTAAATAGTGACCCTTTATTTTCAATAAAAAGGCTGAAGCCTCATTGCTCTTCAGTCACAGACTGAGAAGTGAAGAAGGAAGTCATGGAGATTCTCATTTAGAACATTACACTTCTGCTGGATGTAACAATAAACCTTTGAAATTAATGTATTCTTTAGTAATAGTGCTGAAGATCCTAAATTTGTGTGTTTAAAATGTCAGTTAATTATTAATGACTCTCATTCTACAAAAACAAGCCCTTGTCATTTGTATCTGCTTTAGAGTCATGTTTGTCCCAGTTCCTCTGAGTCGTGGTGCAGCAGGACTGATGTGGACAGATGTTACAGTAGAAGCTCATGAGGCTCATTTCTTCAACACAGTTACTATAGTAACTATTTCCTCCAAAGTAAAAGTAGATCTACCACAGTCCTGTCCACATCTGTCATGGTCCACCATGACCCACCGTGACTCAGAAGAACTGGGACACACATGACACTCCATCAGATATAATTGTCATGTTTTGTTTGTAAAATGAGAGTAATTAATAATTAACTAACATTTTTAATGATATAATTTCAGAATTTTCACATTTGGATTTTTACTTTTTTGATCAGAAATACTATTTTTTGTATATATTTTGTTTTTGCTATATTTTTGAGTTTCAGAATAAGATATGACTCTTATATCCAGCAGAAGTCTGAAGTTCTGTCTAAAGCAGAATCTCCATGACTTTCTTCTTCACTTCTCAGTCTGTGACTGAAGAGCAATGAAGCCTCAGCTTTTTTACAGACAATAAAGAGCTCACTATTTAGCATGATGTTACTGTCACTCATGGTGTCTGACCTAAAGTCTAACTCTGAAGAAATTCAATTCACATGTACACTGAGAAGGTTGGAAGGGCGCTCCCTAGTGTCCAAGTGCGTCCAACTGCCCGGACCAAATTTTTATTTATTTTGAGCCCACAGGCAGGACGGGGGATGTTAAGAGGTTAACGCAGTCAGTGTGTTAAATATCTCAACACACTGACTGTGTTAAAAACAACACATGTTGTGTTGTCCTTAACTAGACACAAGGATGTGCATTTTTTAACACATTTTGTGTTAAAAAGTGTGTTATTTGTATTTCCTTGTATATTACCCCTAAAATGAATATTATACATGCAGGAATTACACTAAAATAATCACAAACCATATAATTAAAAGTAATTCTTATTTATTATGTATTAGCAAATCACAAATGTGAACACATAAAAGAATCTCTACAGTTGGTTTGAAAACATGGAGGATGTTTGAAAAAATATTGAGTTTTTAAAATTGCATTTTCAGGTTTACCTTATGTTTACAGTACACCATACTAAAATCAATAGCATTGTGCCAAATGTTACCAAAAAAAAAAAAAAAGGGATGTTCACAAGCCACAATGTAGTTTGTTTTAAGTTGTTGTTGTTAACTCGTCAATCGGAAATGAAAATCTAAAGATTAGGCTAGTTGGCCAAGTCCCGACTTACAAACTACACAATCATAATTTAACACTAAACTAAATTTAGAACAGTCTTTGGTACTCATCACTCGTTTGGATGACGAGGAGCGGGGGCAGAAGGAGAGCGCAGTCAGCCCGGGGCGGAGGCGTGTGACGCTCCTTTCTGCTCCAGGTCAGGGAAATGTCAGCTCGAGGCTCGAGCTGAAGATTCAAGCAGCGCGTGATTGGACAACAGTTTAACACATGCAGTGTGTTATTGTAAATATGCAACATGATTGGATAATAATTTAACACGAGATGTGTTATTTTGTGTAGTTTCATTTTTACACAGAAATTTCAACACCAACACAATATTAACACAACATGTGTTAATATTAACACAACATGTGTTAAATGAGCCTTAACACATAAATTGTGTTAAAATTTAACACATCTGTTTTAAGAGTGTTCATTCCCTTCATCAGAGCTGACCTTAAACAATTACTGCAGGGTCGAGGTTACCAGCTCGGTTTTCTTTTTCCTCTTGATCCGGTTAGTTCCATATTAATCACCTGCTCCTGCTCGGCGCTCCGTGTTTCCCTCAGGACAGGACATCCCGCACAGGTGTATCACTAATCCCTTCAGATCTACACTCCGGTTCATCTGCATTCATCTGCGCTACCCCCCGAGGAGGGGCAGAGACAGGTCAACACGGTAACGCGGCGGAAAAGAAGTGGGAGATCGCACATTTAAAGCCATAGCGCGGGATGTATTGTTAATATGGTGCACCTTTAAAAACTGGTAAAGTACTGTGGCTTTAATAATTAAACTAAAATTAACATGAAGTATATGATATAGGGCAAAGAATGTTCTCTTTATCAGAAGTGTTGTGGCATCAGGACCCACAATCCCACTGGGATGACAAGCCGTGACTCACGTACGACTTAGACTTGTCAAATATAATGTAATGTCTTTTCCTCAAAAAATGTTGTTGGGTATGCTTAAAAAAGGGCCAAAATATATTAAATTATGATCAAAAACAACCAGATAACAGTCATTTTAACAGATTCAAGTAGTGATTCTATACTTTTCCTGTGCATTAATATGAAAGGAAATGTTTTCTGGGAAAGGCTCGCGACCCACTGAAAATGGTTCCATCCATTCCATCCATCCATTTTCTTCCACTTGTCCGTTGCCGGGTCATGAGGGCAGCTGTTGGACCCAAATCAGCCCCTATGGCTCCTCCTGCAGGTGGTGGGTCCACAGAAGGACGGCCTCATGTTCTAACCAGGCCTGTTGCTTCTGAACCGCTCTCTGTCTGACCCATCACCCAGGACCTGTTTGCCATGGAAGACCCTACCAGGGGCACAGAGCTTCCAGGATCATTCGGGTGCTCAAACCCTCCACCACATTAAGGTGGCGGTTCCAGAGGGGCAGGGGGGAAAACGGTTCTGCAACCCACCGGTTATGTTAGGTTGCTTTATTTGTACCCATAGGTGAATTTGTCTTGCAATTCTGAGAAAAGTAGTCAAACATTAAAACAAGTGATACAAAGATAAACGTCACACACATATTTAAATACAAAACTTGTAAGGGCCCCAGATACACCAACTGGATGTGCCCCTGCTGCCAAAGACACCGCAGAAATTAAGCCACTCAGACGATTTCAAAGACAAAAAGCCAAGTGTCAAGGTGGAATAAGATACCAACTTATTCATCAGGGAAATGGCAGCGGGAACAAAGCTTTTCTTATAGTGGTTTGTATGGCTTATAGGCATTAAAAACCTACCCCAGATGGAAGCAAACAAAACTCCAAATGCAAAGGGTGCTCACTGCTCAGTGTCTTTTAGGATGCCTCTCTAACTGTCTATTGTACAGAAAGTCCAAGTGGTCTGGCCGATGACTTTATTTGAGCTGTTTCAGGGCGTTTTTGTTTCTAACAGAGGAGCTCCCATACCATGAGAAAGTTAGGGTCGCTGCGATGATTGCCCGATAGAAAAGTGTCACAGTTTCCTTAGACAATACAGTCGCTGGTGACCCTTTTTACATACAACAGCACAGTTTTCATCAAAATTCAGTTTACAGTCTATTGAAGTTGAGTTCAGTTGAGAACCACTGCTCTATATTTTAGTCTATCTTCCTCTCTATCTTCAGCTGTTTATGATTAGCCCATTCACAGTAGAGTATTGCATGAAACAGTTGCTCAGAAAATACTGCGCTGTGCTTTTGTTAAAGGGCTGGGTAAATGACAAGCACCTCAGCCAGTGTTGAGTCGTCTGTAGGTTATATCCAGACTGGGTCAGTGCAGCAGAGGTTTGTGTGAAGGGGACAGACAGTCCTCATGGCGTGGTCTTTTATTCGGGTGGATGTGAATGTAGCCTGTAGTAGTTTGCTCTTTTGCTTGCCCTCCCTCTCTGTAGCCAAAAAATATATAGTTTTCACAAAGCCCTGTTATGTACGGTCCCTGACACGCTCTGATATTGTGTTGGACCTCCTTCACCTTTGATTACAGAACTTTTTCACCAAGATCTTATATTGGTGATGGGAGTGTGTGACCATTCTCCTGCACATCCCAGAGATTCTCAATGAGGTTAAGATCTGGAGTCTGTGGCGGCCAATCCATGTGTGGAAATGATGTTTCATGCTCCCTGAACCACTCTTTCACAACGTGAGCCCGAGGAATGATGGAATAACCTGGTCATTCAGGATTATCAGGTCGGGCAGTGTATTATAGATAAAGGCCTACTGATTTTGTGTATGTATGTATGTGTATGTATTTTTAGATCAGTTTTTGTTCTTCATATAAACTCAGGCAGAAGCTCATATAACATTGTTTTAAGGCAACAGCTGCATATAATGTACCAGAATGCTGTTAAGAGCATCTGTTTGTTGTTTCACTACATTGGCATCTAGTACTGTGATGGTTTGTTTGTGTTGGCTCTTAGTCGTCAAGGAATTTTCATTGTACTAGGGGTTTAACTATCGCCAACTGGACTGGATTGATTGATTGAGTTGAGGACGATTGTTATTATTGTGGAGGAAATTCATGAGCAATGAACCTAGAGACAACGATGACTGAAGATGAGCCTTGTTGAAGCTAAAGTACGATGGAAAACAATATCTGATGTAAACGGTAGAAGAGGTTTTCAAAGTCGTCTATTGGACCAGGTTGTTTACGTTTATGAATGTGCTCCTCTCATCCATCTCTTTTTACGCTTCTCTTCTATCTTTAGTGAAGAAGAAGTCTCTGAAGATGGAAGCAAAAGGTCCTCAACTCAATCAACCCAGTCCAGTTGAGAATATTTAAATCTCTGCTGCTTTGATGGTTTGTACAAAAGGGAGAACAAACAAATGAGTGAACCTGGCTTAGGGGTTTATAAGTAAGTTTATAAGTATGGCACATCTAACTCCTTATAAAACCAGCTTGGTTGCTTGAGAAAAGAGCGCCTTGGATGAGAGGAGCGCATTCATAAACAACCTGGTCCAATAGACGACTTTGAAAACCTCTTCCACCGTTTACATCAGATGTTGTTTTCCATCGTATACTTTAGCTTCAACACGGCTCATCTTCAGTCATCGTTGTCTCTAGGTTCATTGCTCACTGATTTTCCTCCACAATAATAACAATAACAGCCTTTTTAAGAGAATGTAATGGTTGTGTTAAACTATAATACTGTCGTTTTTCCTCCTGCTTAAATCCATCTCTCACAGCGGCAGCTTTGACACTTTAATTTCATGGATTGTAAACTTGTGCGCGACTGTGCATTGATCATTAAAATTACACACGTCAAACTCGGTTAATGCTAATAGTGAGGTGCTATTATTCGAACGCTATAAGCTTTGCGACATGAAGCTGTAGATAATAAACACAACATAATTGCATGTGTCAGTTAATTTAATATTTATATTATATTTAAGCATCACAACCAATACCTCTAAGTTAGCTGCGTTGATGGTTGACACGAGGCTTCTAGGACCTGACCTAAAGATCTTAAAGTGGCTGCATCTGCTAAAAACAAACTCTAAAAGCTGATCTCCATGGTAACGGAGGACAGTCAGCGCCATAGAAGTAAAAAGGAGAAGCGGCTTTCGATCCTAATGTATGCAGACAGTTAGCAAGTCGGCTAGTCCGGGAGACTTTTCACAGTCTGTTAGCCTGCTCAATGTATTTTTCCTATAGCCGTTAGCATTAGCCATCAATCATCAACCATCGACCTCATGTAGGTGAGGTCAGAGCCTAGTTTGAAATCGTTAATAAATGTATAGCCCTTTTGAGATTTTACTTTAGATACAAATGTTCATATAAAAGTGGCCTCTGAGCTAAATGCTAACTCATATTCAGTTAAGTTTCTGCTTTTTGTACTTTATAAACGCCATAGGGAAATTCGTTTTGACCCATCCTCAGTGCTGTTGGGGCGACCTGTATGAGTGGTGAGCTGCCAGTGTGGGCCGGCACTCGGGGACCCAGCTCCAGATGTGTGAGGCCAGGCTAATGGGTAGAGACACCTGGCTGGAGCTGCCTATTGTACATGTTTTTTAGTGGTAGGGGAAAGCGGAGTACCCAGAGGAACCCTACGCAGACACGGGAAGAACATGCAAACTTCATACAGAAAGGCCCCGTCCAGGTGGGAATCGAACCCGGGACTTTTAAGATGTTAAAAGTGCATTTTGGAACTTTGAAAACTAAAAGAAAAGATATTTGTGCGTAATTTACCTTTTTCTGACCCAAGGGTTGCCCGGGTGGTGAGTATGGAGCCTTTACTTTCGATCACGTTGGCCTCTACAACGCTCCAGGATCAATTGTTTTGTAGGTTTGCATCTTTGGATCTTTCAGTCGCTAGAAGGGTTTGTATTGCAGTGTGTTAGACCTGTAAGCTAATCACATGTTAGCATTTTAGGCAAAATACTTAGCTATTTTTATGCTTTAAGATGTCGCTGCATTTATTAGCATTAGAAACATTGTCCAATATGGCGGCGGGTGGTGTTTTTGACTCACAAAAACCCCTAGAGGAAAAATATACCTCTGCTATTGCTATTCGTACGCTGATATGGTCTATCACAGAGGTTCATGACTGGTGGATCGTGGCCCAACCATTTTCAGTGGGTAATTGATTTTGCAGAGAAACAAAATGGAGAAAAAATATTAACGTATTCAGTTGAAGTAAATGTAGATTAAATTGTGAAAAATATGCTCGCACTTGTGTAGACATTACATTGATGTTGCTTTTGCTCAAGTACGCTAAGCTGAGAGGAAGGTCCAGGCAGATACAGAATTTGAAGCAGGTTTTTATAATAAATGATTAGGTCTCAAAACAGATTGAATCAATATTTGGTCCTTGAACATCCAGCCAACTGGTGTATCAGCTCACAAGTACGCTGAAATATCTGAGATGGGTTTAGTGAAGAGAATCTGAAGTGGCTTGAATTGCGCTGAAAGGAAGATGGTCAAACTGAGGTATTTAAATGGAGGTTATTCACGAGGGCCTCCACTTAAAAAACAAATATTAGGATCTGTTTATTATGAAATATCCTTCAGTTTGAAGTGCGACGAAAAATTATGCAGAGGTCAAAACAATATTGATATTATGGCAACTACAACATACTGATAAGGAACGTAAAGTGTCTTTAGCGCCCCAGTTTGATCTAATATGTCCTGTCTAGTTCTTTCTTTCTATTCTATTTTTTCTTACGCGCTGCATATACACCCTGTCCATTCTATCAGTGCCTCGGCCTCCCATTCGTTTTATCAAGTAAAGATCCAGTAACACTTTCTCCTTCCTTTGTTCTTCTTCTTCATTTTCCCCTTCATTTTCTTCTTCTTCTTCTTCTTCATTTTCCCCTTCTTCTTCTTCTTCTTCTTCGTCTTCTTCTTCTTCTTTATTTCCCCTTCTTCTTCATTTTCCCCTTCTTCTTCTTCATTTTCCCCTTCTTCTTCTTCTTCTTCTTCTTCTTCGTCTTCTTCTTCATTTTCCCCTTCTTCTTCTTCTTCTTCTTCTTCTTCGTCTTCTTCTTCATTTTCCCCTTCTTCTTCTTCTTCATTTTCCCCTTCTTCTTCTTCTTCTTTTCTTTTCTTTTCTTTTTTTTTCTTCTTCTTTTCTCTTCTTCTTCTTCTTCATTTTCCCCTTCTTCTTCTTCTTCCCCTTCTTCTTCAAAAGTGGTCTCTGAGCTAAATGCTAACTCATATTCAGTTAAGTTTCTGCTTTTGTACTTTATTAAACGCCATAGGGAAATTCGTTTTGACCCATCCTCAGTGCTGTTGGGGCGACCTGTAGGAGTGGTGAGCTGCCAGTGTGGGCCGGCGCTCGGGGACCCCGTTCCAGATGTGTGAGGCAGGCTAATGGGTGGAAACACCTGGCTGGAGCTGCCTACTGTACATGTTTTTTAGTGGTAGGGAAAGCGGAGTACCCAGAGGAACGGGGAGAACATGCAAACTTCATACAGAAAGGCCCCGTCCAGGTGGGAATCGAACCGGGGACTTTAAAGATGTTAAAGGTGCATTTTGGAACTTTTTATTCAAAGAAAATACGAAAAGAAAAGATATTTGTGCGTAATTTACCTTTTTCTGACCCAAGAGTTGGCCGGGTGGTGAGCATGGTGCCTTTACTTTCGATCACGTTGGCCTCTACAACACTCCAGGATCAATCGTTTTGTAGGTTTTCTGGTGAGAGGGTCCGTCAGCAGAGAAAACCTACCAGAAATACTAAAAGCAATTGATCCTGGAGCGTCATAGAGGCCACTATGGAAAGCAAAGGCGTATCTCACCATACTTTAGTATTGCGCCGGCTTCCCTGTTCATTTGTACGGGGATAGAACATAAAATGTAAATAGGTCCGGGAGTCGTTAGCTAACAACATGTGCGCATTTGAAGGAACGGGCTCAAATAAAGGCATTTGTATGATTTCTAGTCAGTGCCAGATAACAGACAGCCTTCCATTGACTTAAAGTGGGCAGAAACCGATCAATATCTATCTCTAAAAGTTTGAAATTACATTGCCTTTATGGCCAGCAGGACTTCCATACACACTGAAAGTTTCAAACATTTACATTTGCATCTTTCAGTCGCTAGAAGTCTTTGTATTGCAGTGTGTTAGACCTGTAAGCTAATCACATTTAGCATTTTAGGCAAATACTGTTTTATGCTTTAAGATGTCGCTGCATTTATTAGCATTAGAAACATTGTCCAATATGGCGGCGGGTGGTGTTTTTGTCACATGACTCACAAAAACCCATAGAGGAAAAATATATCTCTGCTATTGCCATTCCCTATAATGTAAGAATTAAGTTACAGGAAAGAGCTAGGTGCATTTTTTCAAGTGTTCTATACTGCTACATACGTACGCTGATATGGTCTATCACAGAGGTTCATGACTGGTGGATCGTGGCCCAACCATTTTCAGTGGGTAATTGCTTTGCAGAGAAACAAAATGGAGAGCAAAAAAAAAAACGCATTCAGTTGAAGTAAATGTAGATTAAATTGTGAAATATATGCTCGCACTTGTGTAGACATTACATTCGACGTTGGTTTTGCTCAAGTACGCTAAGCTGAGAGGAAGGTCCAGGCAGATACAGAATTGAAGCAGGTTTTATAATAATGATTAGGTCTCAAAACAGATTGAATCAATATTTGGTCCTTGAACATCCAGCCAACTGGTGTATCAGCTCACAAGTACGCTGAAATATCTGAGATGGTTTAGTGAAGAGAATCTGAAGTGGCTTGAATTGCGCTGAAAGGAAGATGGTCAAACTGAGGTATTTAAATGGAGGTTATTCACGAGGGCCTCCACTTAAAAAAACAAATATTAGTATCTGTTTATTATGAAATATCCTTCAGTTTGAAGTGCGACGAAAAAGTATGCAGAGGTCAAAACAATTCTTAATCAGAAAATATTGATATTATGGCAACTACAACATACTGATAAGGAACTAAAGAGTCTTTAGCGCCCAGTGCATTTAATCTAATATGTCCTGTCTAGTTCTTTCTTTCTATTCTATTTTTCTTACGCGCTGCATATACACCTGTCCATTCTATCAGTGCCTCGGCCTCCCATTCGTTTTATCAAGTAAAGATCCAGTAACACTTTCTCCTTCCTTTCTTCTTCTTCTTCTTCATTTTCCCCTTCTTCTGCTTCATTTTCCCCTTCTTCTTCTCTCTTCATTTCCCCTTCTTCTTCATTTCCCTTCTTCTTCTTCTTCTTCTTCTTCATTTTCCCTTCTTCTTCTTCTTCTTCATTTTCCCCTTCTTCTTCTTCTTCTTCTTCATTTTCCCCTTCTTCTTCTACTTCTTCTTCATTTCCCCCTTCTTCTACTTCTTCTTCATTTCCCCTTCTTCTTCTTCTTCTTCTTCTTCATTTTCCCCTTCTTCTTCATTTTCCCCTTCTTCTTCATTTTCCCTTCTTCTTCATTTTCCCATTTCCCTTCTCTTCTTTTTTCATTTTCCCCCTTCATTTCCCCTTCTTCTTCATTTCCCTTCTTCTTCTTCATTTCCCCTTCTTCTTCTTCTTCATTTTCCCCTTCTTCTTCTTCTTCTTCTTCATTTTCCCTTCTTCTTCTTCTTCATTTTCCCTTCTTCTTCTTCATTTTCCCCTTCTTCTTCTTCTTCTTCTTCTTCTTCTTCATTTTCCCCTTCTTCTTCTACTTCTTCTTCATTTTCCCCTTCTTCTTCTTCTTCATTTTCCCCCTTCTTCTTCATTTCCCCTTCTTCTTCATTTCCCTTCTTCTTCATTTCCCCTTCATTTTCCCCTTCTTCTTCATTTCCCTTCTTCTTCATTTCCCCTTCTTCTTCTTCTACTTCTTCTTCATTTCCCCTTCTTCTTCTTCTTCTTCTTCTTCTTCTTCATTTTCCCCTTCTACTTCTTCTTCATTTTCCCCTTCTTCTACTTCTCTTCATTTCCCCTTCTCTTCTTCTTCTTCTTCATTTTCCCCTTCTTCTTCTTCTTCTTCTTCATTTTCCCCTTCTTCTACTTCTTCATTTCCCCTTCTTCTTCTTCTTCTTCTTCTTCTTCTTCATTTTCCCCTTCTTCTACTTCTTCATTTTCCCCTTCTTCTACTTCTTCTTCATTTTCCCCTTCTTCTTCTTCTTCATTTTCCCCTTCTTCTACTTCTTCTTCATTTTCCCCTTCTTCTACTTCTTCATTTTCCCCTTCTTCTTCTTCTTCATTTTCCCCTTCTTCTACTTCTTCTTCATTTCCCCCTTCTTCTTCTTCATTTTCCCCTTCATTTTCCCCTTCTTCTTCTTCATTTTCCCCTTCTTCTTCATTTCCCTTCTTCTTCTTCTTCTTCTTCTTCTATCCCCGTTTTCCTTCTTCTTTTCCTCCTTTCCCCCTTCTTCTCCTTCTCCTCCTGCTTCTTTTTCGTCATATTCATCATCATCACACATGTTCAAGCTTTCTCTAGTATCCCTTTGAATGAGGACAAAACATGTAAATGGTTTGAAAACTGACGGTGTTCATGTCGTACCTCCTCATCTCACCCGCTCTCCTAGTCCCGTCTCATCCAAAATGCACAAGCTCAGAGGCACAAAATCTTATGGTCTTTTGTTTAGTGGCGTTTGACCTAAAAAGTGCTGAGACAAGTTGATACCACTCACCTCATCAGCTATTTCCATCATCATACATTACTCAAAAGGCCACATGTCCCACTCAGTCTGCCGTCATAGACTTTAGTGTCAAGGCAGTGCGTCACTATTGGCCTGAAGAAATTCTAGCCTGTGCTCCCTGTCAATGCCACAAAATAGGCCTCAAGTGTAATAAATGCAACCTATTAAACATACTCAGGATTCATACAGGTTTCTGCAGCTTTGCAAATATTTCATTAAAAAAAAAAAAATTATTAGGGGACATTTTGAAAGGAAATGTGGCTGAAACTGCTGTAGAATTAGTTTTAGACAAGATATACTATTTTCAATGTACTTTTTAAAGAGGGGGTATTATGCTTTTTTCAATCACATAGCACCAGTCTATAGCATACTACAATGATGACGTAACCTTCTGTTGGTCTGTATATGCAGTAAATTAAAATAACTGCCTTGAATAAAATTGCTCTCTCAAAATGGCTGTACTGAACGTCTTGAAATAGGCCTCTGTCTCTTTAAGAAGCTTTCCGACACGCCCCTTCAGCACACTGCTGTGCATCTAAACAACAACACTGTGCGGGGAGGGGGCTCTGCTGAGCTGAGGAGCAGTGGTTGGTGGCTTGGCTGGTGACAAAAGGTCCAGAAGCGTCTCCAGGAGGTGGGGGCGTTCCTAGGAGGACTGAGGCATAGCTACACCTAAAATGGCTGCCGTCTAAGTTTTACTACTACTCAAACTTTTACTACTACTCAAAAATATGTGAATGAACCAAGGCAACACTCCAGGAATGTGTTTAATGAGGGAATGACATAATAACATGATATAAAGCTTGAAAAAGTCAATTTTACATAATACCCCCCCTTTAAGTAAAAAATTGTTTTAGGTACTTTTTCAACAGTGAAATTATCTGATAAAATAAATGCTTGTATTTTATTCTGTCTATCTGAAATGTTACATGGTGTGGCTTTAAGGCTTGAATTTGGGCTCAATTCGTTAAATTACTTTTAATAGATTTTAATGCCACAGGGAAATCCTGATATTATTGGACAGTATTAGGTTAGTAAAGGTTATTTATACACATTTCCTGAGGCCTAAAGGCCTGTTCATACTCCACAAGACGCGAGAACTTTGTTCTTGTTCTTGAGGCAAAAAGAACAAGGAGAAAGTTCGTCTGGGCTCTGACATTTCATGCTCCACAAGACGTGTTGCTGCCGAACTGCCACGCCCCCTTTTTCGGCAGCCAAAATAATCAAAGAATTACAGAAATAACCCCGCCCACTAAACATCCAGCCAATCACAGCAAGAGTTCTCGCAGCCCTGCAGAACAAAGTTCTGCTCAGCTCAGGTGTCAAGAACAACGTGAAAGAACTGCCGAACAGGAGCTCCGAGAACAACATGACGTCATTTTGTTCTCGGAGCTCTGGGTGCGAGAAAAAGTTCTCGCATCTTGTGGAGTATGAACAGGCCTTAAAGCACCACTTTGGATGTGTAGAGAAAGGTTAGGGGCAAACTGTTTGAAGCAGTATGTGCGACCATAATGTTACACTGGGGAACCTGGATCTTTGGTCCATGCTGCCCAGCTGCAGGATTTGCACACAAAAAAAAGGTCACATTTATATTGCGCCTTTCTACCTGCTTTAGGCACTCAAAGCACTTTACATCTAGGAACCAGTCACCCATTTACACTCTCATTCATACACCAGTACACAGACACTGGAGGCAAAGAGGGTGAAGTGTCCTGAATGAATGAATGAATTAACTGTCCCACCAGGGGAAATTTGCTCTGGACACATAGTGCAGACAGAGCTGATAACATACAGGCAACAATTAATAATATAAAATTGGTGATAAGAATAAAATAGAATAAGTGCAGATTTGTACAACATGATAAATAAAAGATATGAAGGGCAAAAAACTGTTTTTATTGTGAAAAATCTGGTCACCCTACACCGAAATAATGGTGTAGGGTGACCAGATTTACATACTATACTGATACTATTTACATGGTTTAGCTTTGTTGATACTTCCGTGCGCGCTGCCGTGGTACTGTGCCTACATTACTTTGCACAGTGACTCAGAGGATGCTAACGTGACGCTAACACACATGCACTTAGCTGACACAGTTCAGTTATAAAGTATCACGGATATCCCTGGTGCATATCTCCAGTCAGGCGGACATGTTGGATCCTAAAATAGACCCTGCTGTCGGCTCTGTGATGTGGAAGATGAATGAAAGGAAAACTCCCGGCCACACACTTTACTAATTTAAATCCTCTCTTCAGTCGTGAGTCGAATAAAAATCAGCGTTGAGGTTTTTAAGGCAAGTTAATTACCAACTCGAGAGGGAAGAGCTAATCTAAACACTGCAGACAAGTGACAATTACCCTCTACGGTTACATTTACAACGATGCGAAAAATAAAAGGCATGCCAGTAAAACTAAATTGGATGGAGACTTGAAGAAGAAGCTGACGACTTCAGCAGTATCCCAAACCCACATGCTATACCTGCCAGGGGCTGAGGCACCCTTTGGTTACGCTCTGTAGACATCTTTATGCTCCTTCCATGTTGCTCAAGTGAGTTTTTAAGAACTTTAAGCCAAGTCCTACAGTACCAAGTCAAGATCTGGTAATTTCCCTCCATTTGGGCGGCCTGCCTCGAAGCTTAACTTGTATTTTTAGTTTGTAGGTACATAATGTAATAGGACATGAGACCCTTAGGGTTATAGGGCATAAAGTTAGGGTTAGGGTTAGAGTTATGTCTTATTATAAGCCTGGCCTTAGCCATCCGTAAACTCCGGTCAATTATCTTTTCCCTACATGTACGTCTGGGCTTGATCTCAGTGGCTGCGTTTCATCGGTTGAATTTCAACTTAGCATTCAGCGAGCGGGGGAGGCGGGTGTTGTAGGTGACATCAAGCATTTGCTGGTTGTAGTTCAGTAATGGCGTCAGATACGAAAGTAAAGGAAGCTCTTCAATCCATTCTGGCTCGGCTCCCAAATATCCAGCAATTTTAAATAAAAGCCTTGGAATCCGCAAGGAATGCCCCCAAGAGTTATGATAGCTGCTTCACTCAACACGGGCGCGTTACATACGTCACGACCAAATGCTAGCGAAAATCAGATCCAATCGTTTCAAAGGAGTTCACCCCTCCCACCTGATAACGGAGCTCAATTGTGAAAATCCAGACCCTCTGTACGAAACGAAATGAGTACGAGGGTATGATAAAACCAGGCTAGTCTTATTATATTATGTACCTACAAACTGCAAATTCCATTGTGTAGCTAACCCATAGGTACAAATTATTACACATTGTTACAGAGCACATTACATTGCACTAAATTTTGTTAGGTACAATGTATCAAGGGTACTGTCAAATAAAGTGTTACCTTTATTTGTTTATTTGGTTGGGACGGTGCATGTTAATGAACATACATTGGACTCTTGCATGTAAACGCACTGCGCCTGGATTGTAGCCTTGGGCTAATTTGCATCCGTTGTCCCACACTCGCACTCTCAAACACACTCCATTCATTCGCCAACCGCTGCGCTACCGTGTCGCCCATGTTCTACAGTATGTTGGAGGGTTGGATTTGGCCCCCAGGCTTGACATTGCATAGCCCTGCCCTATGTAGTGCGGAATACCCCGAGTATACTCCCTAACTAAACAAGTTAGTGATACTTTTAAGAAAGCAAGCGACAACAATGTCTCTTCAATGACCATGTTTATTATTTTTTATATATTTTTTATGTTCACAATCCTTCAAACAAATTCTTAGTTGAACAATTTACTGCTAAAGAAAGCGTAATATGAAAGTAGTATTATAGCCCCTTTTCTTGGCCTGGCGGTGCTTGGAACATCACATTTGAGAACCTCTGGCATATCCCCATTTTAGCTTGAAACAGCTTACACACAACAAATCCTAATGTGCTCTAAAACACAGAACATGTTACCAAGCTTTGTTCACGGATTAAAAAAAAAGCCTTGCATTAAAGGTCCTATATCATGCAAAATTGACTTTTTGGAGCTTTTAGCCATGTTGTTTTGCTATTTCCTTATCAAAAACACCCCCAGAGCGGTTTTTGGCTTCATTCACGCAGTTCTAAGTAATCCTCCTGAATCCTGCTCTCTGAGCAGCTGCTCCGCCCTCTCCTGGTAAACCACTGAGTTGTTCAGTTGTGTCGTCACAAAGGAACGGAGGTGCTCGACGTCTGTAATGTAATGCCTTACGGCCTGGTTTTAATTTATAAAACAGCTTTTTCATTTTTGTTGTTGTAAGAGAGCAATAAAGAAAAAAAAAGAAAAAAGAAAAACACAAAAAAAAGAACTCTCCGACGCGTCTGTGCTGTCCCACGAGGCTAAACAAACGCACCCACGGCCGGAGGAGCCATGGATCCGAGCAGAAGTGTTGTTTTGAAGACTTAGCTCTTTCTAACATACTCTGGACACCGCCTGTTCTTTTTTCTTACCGAACGATAATGTCACGGATGCGCGTTTGGCTACGAGAGGAACAGGACTATTCAACCTTCCTAAAGAAGAGTGCACTCGCCAGAAGTTGGAATTTCTTTCCGGGATTCAGCGACTATATCAACCAACCTGATGGATGCTTGGTGAACCTGGGCCAGAATCAAAGTGGATTAACTTTTATAACCAACGCATGTCCCATAACCCGATGGGGAGGCCAGGCTGAGCGGTAAAGTCAATCAAAACGCGTGTTAGCGTGTGTTAGCGTGTGTGTTAGCGTGTGTGTTAGCCATTTATGAAACGGTTGCACATGTCAACTCCTAACTGTATTATGTGAAGTAACTTCACTTTTTGCAGCGACATTTATATTTATAATACTGCAAATGTGGAATGAGCGGAGAGAGGGGCGGAGTTAACTGAATCGAAGCGTTTTGTCTTCCGGGTAGGGAAAATACCCCCCAAAAATACTTATATTTCTCTCAAAAATGAGTACTCCATAGTGATAGAGGTATATAAATGCCTATACTTTACTTTGGAATGGCTAAAATAGCATGATACAGCTCCTTTAAGATTTCACACAGATAAACTATGCCACATGCCTTTCCCATCAATGTACAACATGCCTTTGACATGAAAAATGCACGGAAGATCAGAGAAACCAGCAGAAAACATAAGTCTTGCTCTGTACTATTAGTGTCACATAAACCAGGGGAGCGCGCAGCGGGGAAATAAAGCTTTTAGAGATGGAGCTAAAAATATGTCCCACGCTACGCTGCAGTGGTTTTGTATCTGCAGGAAACAAGTCTCATTAATGCTAAGTGTTTCATTTTGGTTCTGAAGATAAGGGGCTTTTTACAGCTCAGCAAAACGTGCCTTTACATAAGAACCTCTAACAATGAGAAGAACTGACTGGAGTGACAATAGATTACAGTATACTGTATGGCGCTATACAGTGAAATGAATGATTGAATCCTTGGAGTTCGCAGAGGATTATGTAGTTGAGCAGAACAACAGATTGAAAATACATTTGATGGGTCTGCAAATATTTAAGTACAACATCGTTGGCAAACATTCCTGTTGAGAGGAACAAAGTGGTTCAACAGCCCATAAATACTTGAATTAACAGACAGCCAGACTCTAATATGTACAAATGTATGGCACTGTATCACTACTAAAAAAATATCTTGTGGCATTCCCCAAGGTTCTGTTTTAGGACCAACATTATTTATTTTGTATTTGAGTGATATTTTTAATGTACCCAAAATAATGAACACACTGTAAACCCTAACATGCCGATTGGACTTAAAATTTTTGATGTAATCTGTTTCAACAAAACTTTTAAGTTGATGAACTAAAAACTTTAAAGTTGAACTTGGCTTAAAACTATCAGGAGTTTTTAAGCTAAGTTGAACTTTAAAGTTTTCAGTTTATGTTGGCAAGCGTTTAAGTTTTTATGAACTGAAAAATCTCAAGTTCAACTTAACTTAAAAAATCTTTACCAACATAAACTGAAAACTTTAAAGTTCAACTTAGCTTAAAAACTCCTGATAGTTTTAAGCCAAGTTCAACTTTAAAGTTTTCATTTCATCAACTTTAAAGTTTTGTTGAAACAGATTACATCAAAACTTGTAAGTCCAATCGGCTTCTTTTAACCAATATTTCAAACATTACAAGCAAACCCAAAAAACAATTACAAAATGGCAAATTACAGTTTTTTTTTTTTTATTTCATAAAATAATAGTTACATACCTTATGTTGTAACATGTAGGCTGAGTTATTCACAACAGAATTCAGAATGTAGTAAAGATGCACAATATTTGTGTGTTAGTCCTTATTGATTCAAGCAGATTCACTGGACATTCCTTCCTGGCTCAACTGGCACCAACATCTGAAAAATATGGAGAAAGTCTGTCAGTACAAAGCAAGAAATCAAACCAAGTTCAATGTCATGTGACTGTGTTTAAACTTACTGTTTGTCTTCTAGAGCACACTCTTTCTCCTCTTCACATTCTGCGATATACCACTTGGCTTGTACAAGTCTGTAAGAATAATAATAGAACAAACATCAAATGTCAGAAATTATTAGCTTTACCACGTATAGTCCAATATTGCTCAAACACTTTCTAAGCCATTCTGTAAAATGATATGAGCAAACAGATGAACAATGAACACAAAGCTCTAGACTTTTACATTAACAGAGTAAAAGCGACGTTTTTTAATGGTAGCATTATGTGCACAAATGTTATCAAAACATCCAAATAATTGCTAATAAGTAAGTAAGTTTCAAACAAATAAACTGGAATTGGAGTGTTGCACCTGTAGTCCGTTCTCATCATATTTGATGATTTTTACCATATCATTCGCTCAAATAATATAATTTATGATCTGACCCTGGGCCCCCCCTGCAATCCCAGGCACTCCCACTCGGGAATCACTGCTTTAGGCGACAGTTTGTGCTTCCTACATTTAATTAAGCTTGTCTAGTTGCACACTCAAAAGTTTTCTGAAACAAATTTGTATAAATGTGCATGGAAATGCGACCACATAGAGAGAAAAAAAGACACACAGAAAAAAGGATGCCCCACTATGAGCCCAAAAAAACAATTGTGCATTTATTCTGTAATTCAACTTAAACTGAAACTAATATATGATAGACTCATCATTCAAAGATAGATATGTATAGCCTTTGTTTGTTATAATTTTGATTATGGCTCAGCTTATAAAAACTAATGTAACTAAATTAAAAATCTCAGAAAATTGGAATATTTTGAAAATGGACTGTAAGCCATAATCATCAAAATAATAAGAAAGGCTTGACATATGTCACTTTGCATGATGAGTCTATATCATATATTAGTTTCACAGTTGAATTACAGAAATAAATTAGCTTTGAACGATATTCTAATTTCCCCGAGTTTCTCCTGTAAATGCTTCAGTAAAGATGAAAAATTTACTTTCGCAAGTGTATTATATTTACTCACTTTTAAAGCGAAGAGCTGAGAGTCTTTCAGCGAGTGCTTCTCATCCTAATTCACGCGGAGCTTCTAATGTCAGTGCACGAGATCCCATCGGCCTCAGGTCTACTGAAACAAAAACATTTAAGAACATAAACATTTGTAAATACTTCAGTAATAGATGAGCGGTACAAACTGAAACCTGACTCAAATCTACTTACATTCTGGCTGATTAGCTGAGTCCTTGTGTGTGTTTCGTTTCCCTGCATTCTTCATTTCCACATACTGTACGACATACTGGTGGACACTGGAAAGCCCTCATGTCTTCATCCTCACAGGCCTCTAGGTCACAGCACCTCCTCATTTGTAAAATGGACAAAAAGGACACTGAAGTCAGGACACTTCACCTTAACACAACAATGGCAATAGTTACTGAATTTACCTTCTTCTTTGTGCATATCAAAGAATTCCAAGTTAGTAAGACGGAATTTGTAGAGTTGATTCTCTAGATAAAAAGAAACATTTGTTAGTACTCTATAGGTATCCATGACAGAATTTAAAAGATCATAAACCATGGTAAATGGTCTTGATTGCGCTGTTCAACCTACATGAGGCACTCATTTACACTCTGATTCATACTCCAGTGTGTGCAGACGACACTGGAGACAAGGTTGGGGAAGTGTCTTGCTAAAGGGCACAACAGCAGCATGCACCTGTGGGAGCTGGGATCATCTAGGTGAAAAGGACACAGTAAAGAATTGCCCCAATTCCCAGTTGTGACAGTGACAAATCAAACACCAAAAGAAACTGTTCTGTTTAATTAAACTTTGTGTTCTCATTAAAAAAAAAAGTCCAACATAAATGTCTCACACAAATTAGCAAATGCACACTAAACAGCTACGCCTACTTTCTGCCCAAAGACAGGAGCGTCGGGGACTTTTCTCACAGCCAATCATTCATCACATTTCATATCGTTCCAATCACAGATGCATATTTGTAAATGAAGAAGAGTCTCAAATCACATCTCATTCAGAACAAACTAATCATTTCTGTTACCTGTAATTAAAATAGTCAAGTGATTTGCCTTTTGATTTGACAGAGTGCAATATTTGTTATGTTTAGTGTTTTTGTAGTGGGGTGGATCGGCATTTCTAGGTTTAAGCGTTTCTCTGATCCAGAGAGCTGTACAATACATTTTTGTAAAGAATGGAAAAGTGTGTTGTCTGGCTGGCACAAAATCCAGGATAAAAAAACACAACAAAAAACGCAATAAACCAATTAACAAAAAGTGTAAAGTAGGATCATATAATCAGTAAGTGTACGGTCTCACCTTTATTTTCTGCTACAATTTCCTTTCTTGTCTGGTACTTGTGAACCTGCGTTACAAAAACAAATTAGGGTTGGGCAATTTGGCCAATAAATAAAAACTATATATTTTTTTAACTACTTTGGACAATGACCTAATCGATTTTATTCAACATTCTCTTAAACAAGGACCATTGTAGCTCATACAATCTTTTTAGGCCCATAAGCAGTTGTATAGTTTATTTTGGCTTAGCCCTTTTATTTAAAGATTAATATTACAATGATTGTAATTTCGTCTATTAGCCCAAAGAAATATAACTTGCTCTTAACACACTTGTTACGGAGTTAGTTCTCAAAGCTCTGTGCCTCTGTCTGCCCCGCTGCTGCTGCTGCTGCTGCTGCTGCTGCTGCACAGACGGAGGTGCGGAGACAGCGCTGAAAACAGAGATATTAACGTTACTTGCACTTCACGGTCGATAATAGCCTGCGTGCAAGAGTTTTAAAGACAACGCAACTCGGACTCGGCCCCGGACTCGGGCGGAAGTGCGTCGTTGTTGCAGTTTTGAAAATAGGAGCGGGAAAAATCTCACGCTACGCTTTATCGATTAAACAGAACAATCTGAAGCATAAACAATTCTCCTGGTTTTAACTACCTGCAAACTGAAATCAGACATATAATTTCACTGGATATTAATAAAGTATATTACCTTATTCAGGCCGTAGAAGCTCCTCTTCAGTTAAATGACGGACACTCCCACAGCAGCGCACTGCGGCTGTGCAGAACCAAATACGTCACTCCAGCCAAGGCACGCAGGCGTCATGATGTCATGACGCAAAAGACCCGCCTCAAAACTTATAATTTAAACTTTCTAAACGTGACAGTTTTAATCTGACTGGCAATAAAACTTTACTAAACTTAAAAAAACACCCTTTTGGACTTAAATTTTTTTAGATGAATGAAGATTTTGGCTAGTTTTGAGTTCTTTCACATCTTAAATTATGACCTCAAATAGCATTCGGGTTTACAGTGCATGGTTATTATTGCAGATGACACAAACTTATTTTGCGCAGGACAGGACCTTCATCAGTTAATCCTGAATGTAGAAACTGAGTTAAATCACTTAAAACAGGGGTGTCGAACTCGTTTGGGTCTGAAATTCAGCCCCCATGGTGGGTCGCTGGCCGCAAATATTGTAAAGGACTGTGGCCTAATAAATAACAATGGCTTAGGCTTTATCAGCCTGGTTCACACGTTTCTCAAAGTGCTACATAAAGTCATTATTCATTCACTCCACACTCGATGGCAGTAAGTTACTATTGTAGCCACAGCCGCCCTGGGGCAGACTGACCATTTACCACATGGCTATAATATGCTGTTTATATCCTGATCTCTTATTATGTCAGTGCCCTCTGCTGGACACATGTGTAATTCTTTCTTTTTTTAAATTTAAGCTGCCCCCTAGTGGCTGGAGTGAGCGTTCTGGCTATTTCTTTAAAAATCCTTAACTCCGCACAGGAATGGGCTGGAGACTTACTTTTGTTTTATATACTCAGAAATTCATGTTCTACAAAGGGCCACATTAAATCATCTTGTGGGCCTTGTGTTTGACACATGTGACTTAAAACAAGTCAGACCAGAATATGTTTTATTTTTTATTTTTAATGAAAAGAAAAGAAAATGTTATGATTTTGAATCCCATGGAAAAATTCCAAAATACATTTGTGTTTAAATGGAACTGAAATGGAACAAGTTTATTAAACTAAGTTTCTGGGGATAATAGATCATCAGATTAGAGGTAGATGAAACTTGCCTTGGGTAGTGTAATTGTGGCAAAAGTATCCGAGGCACTCTGATAGGACTGAAGCGTGACATCACACACAATAATAAGATACTTCTGGGTCCAAACTGTTGAGAGCTCCATAGTTAAACACAGCAAGAAACACAACTTTATCTGAATCTCCTGCTGAAATAACATCAGATAAAAGGCCCAAAACAGTTTTAATCCTAATTAGAATAATATAGTTTACCATTTCTCGAGGCAAAATGAAGATATTTTGTATTTTTATAATAAGCCTTCATTGTGTATGGAAAAATACTTTGATAATAAATGTCAGAAAAGCATTACTAAAGAAAATGTAATATTTCTGTGTGATCAGATGTTTAAAAAGAGCCTTGTAGTCAATAATAGTGAATAGGGCGAAAGTTCCGTTGGACCCGGAAGTGGAGCAATGACATCATCACTTAAAGAGTACCTAAACGGGCGTGCCAAAGCCTTTCCCCACCCACAAACAAAAGTCAAAAAGTGCTGTGAAAGAGGCGGTCTCTGAAGTTTGGGGGTGACATGCGGGGGGTGAGTGTGTGGGCCTTTGCATTGGCACAATCACAGCAGACAGATACGTGGGAGGGACTTGGTTATATACCACAGGTACAGGGGCAGGACAATTGGCAGCACCTGATGACGATGTGTGGAGCTGGTGCGGCTTATGACGTTCTGTGGAGGCCGTGGACACTCTCCAGCCAATCAGGAAATTTTAATTTAGTAGCAGAGTTTACCCTGAAGGGGGCGCAACCCATTCGTTTCAGGCCAAAGTTAGGATTTTACACATGTTTGCGCTATAATGTCAGAATAATGTCAGGGACCAGTAGACAACACTATGAGACACCCATTGAGACAGTTTATCAGTAAAAAAAACTTGATTTGGTGTTTAGTTACTCTTTAACAATCACATAGAGTTGAGGACCTTTTTGCTTCTTCAGGCCCAGATTATGTGTGTTGCAGCCCATGTGAAAAATCAGCTGGGACTAATCCTACAACTTATTTACCTTATAAGGTTTGCGTGGACGCCGCTATGAATTGTGCCCGCCCCTTTTCTCTTATCAGTTAACATGGGACTGGAGAAGTCCAATTAAACTCAGTTACTACACGAAAACAAAGCCGATTTTCGGCCGCGCAGAGAAACGGTGCAGTGTTGACTTGTTGGTGCAAATGAACATTGGACATTTACACAAATCAATCCACTAAACATCAGATTTGAGCGGAGAACGTTTTCCCTCGTTCTCAGTTTAAATGAACGGGCTTCGCGCTCGACTGGAAGTGTCAGGACAACGGAAGTGCCGAGACAAAGCAAAAAGAGGCAAAAGTGGCGGGGGCGGAATAAGGTGAATAAAGCTGACTTATAATACTAACGCCCGACGAGTTGAACAAATATGAAAAAAATTCAAGCAAACGAGCTACACTAAATCATAAACTTCCCAGGGTGAAGTGACGTCCCAGCACGCTCCTGCCTTTCTGAGAGGACGGATCATCTATTTCTTATTTACACAACGAACACTTTCACTAATTAAAACAGTCCTTGTTCTGCGACAAACAAACCCTGCTGCTCCTGTAATTTAAGTCCCAATATAGAAGGGAAATAAAAGCCCCACGGTGCAAGTTGTATGTGTGCTTTTTCAAAACTGCTAAAACTGTAGCTTATACCATACACACATGTTCTGAAATGCTGCCGATTCTTCTCCTTTTAGTGTAGCAGCCTTCTGTCGCATCTTTATGCTCCTGAACATGTCTTGAACATGTACCAGGTAACCAAATCCTGATTCTATCAATACATGTTTCATTCTTTTCTCTTTCTCCTTCCAGGGAGTGTTTCCTGCCACTTACATCCACCTGAAGAAAGCCATTGTCACAAACCGAGGGTGAGTCTATTATCTTCAAATCTTTGTGCATTATTCAAGCTTTTTAACATACTTTTGGGCAGCTTCACATTGGTTCTGGTGTGTTTCACATTTAGCAAATAAAGACACTGTTTGCAGAAGGCGCCGGACCACTCCTTCATCTACGCCTGCTGTTACTTATCAAAGTTTGACACCAAAAGTTCATTCATTGTGCTTTGTTTCCCCCGCGCAGCTCAAGCGTCTTGTTTTAGCAAAAGGCAGCTCGATGACATTTGCAGTACAAGCGATCAGTTGTTTGGAGACCTCTCTTTGTAAAGTTCTTCGTTCCTGATTCCTCGCAAAGTTCGAGGTGGCATATTTTAATACATTTGCATAATGATTGGAAACGCTTCTCCCTCTAACGCCGATTAATCAGAGTTACACTGTGCGATTTGCATAGAAGGTTTTTTTTAATTACAGTCGGCAAGAGTAAAGTAATTGGAAATGTTAATCGGTACAGTGTTTCAGATGGACCTCGGGGATACAGAGGTCTCGGCGTAAAGTTTGAGACTGTACAAAAGTATTGACGGGATAAGATACAGTGTTGCAAAAGTACTTGGCGTAGGCGTTGCTTGTAAGTATGTTACTGCAGGAATTTGAAGCAATACTTAAAGGTTGAACCAGGAGCGTCTGAGCTAAAAGCAAGTTGTTCTGAGATAGAAGGGTCAAAAGTGCGTTATTAATGTAAAGTCATTATCAAATCCATCCAGTAGCACATCAGTTTACTCCATAGACATATTATTAATAGACCGTCAATACTCACTCCTCCCCGTTTACCATAATGACCACGTTCGAGGGGGAATTCATGGCGGATTTACAGACTCCTCCTCCCCAGCTCTGACGAAGCATGTTCCTAATAAGGGCATAAGGCGGGATCTTCACTGTAGACTCGGCCCTTGCGTGACGTGTAGCTCGCGCAGCTCCAATGCTAACAGTCCGACCCTCATTAAGTACGAGATTTCTAAAATTTATCCTACGATAACCAGCCCGGTGCCTCTGATTGTGTCTAACCCAGCGTAATCACAGGAGGAATATCTAGCTGTAGACAGTTCCAAAAAATTAGGCACCGGGCATTAAAGTTGTTTTTAACGTGTCTAAAGTGCAATGCATTCCAACGGGAGACTAGCGGCTATATGGCGGTACTACAGCAATGGCGGAGCAATGGCAGCTCCAGTGTTGTTGTCGCAAAGCAGAGCAGCCAGCGGCCCATTGGTTACTCTGAAGTCTATGCCTGCCTGAGTCTGAATACATGTGATGAGGGACACCTGTAAAAAGCATAATTACCTATTTAATCTTTTATTCTCTTAACCTATCAGAGAAAATTATGTTTACCTGACCAATGTATTTCAAAAAGTTTTATGCTTTACCCACATCTAAAAGGTTACCATCTACAGGCCAGAGCAACACCTCATTTGAAAGTTAAGACCTACAAAACTGAGCTACAAGAATGATCTTTTCCCCACATTGTTGCCGCTTTGTCGTCCCTTTTTTTGACATTGTCGTCCATTTGTTATACTTTTTTGTTGTTGCATTTTTGTCACTTTTTCGTCCCATTTTCCATCACATTTGTGTCACTTTTTTGATGCTTTTCAAAAAAAGCGACACAAGCGACTTCTGTCACCTTTTTGTCGGGTTTTTGTGATTTTTTCATCCTTGTTTTTGTTGCTATTTTAACACTTTTTTTCAAGAAGCTTTAGATTTGGGTAAAGCCGTAACTAGAGAAAATATGCTCTGTTCAGGTGGGAGATAAGAGGTTAGGCATCATTGTTAATGTAATTTGTGTAATATTAAGTAGGAAGGTAACTTTATTTATACCCATAGGTAGAATTGGTTTGCAGTTGAGAGTAGGCATTGCAATACAATACATAGGCGGACAAAATGCACATAAAACAAGAAAATATAAAAACATCTAAAATAATCATTATTTCAATTATTATTATGAGAGAGACAGAGTGCCCTAAGGTTAGATCATACCCAGTATAGAACATTTAGTGCCTATTCAGCACTGACACTGCACTAGGAATAAAGCTCTTTTTAAGCCGTTTCGTTTCCCACCTTGGAACTAAGAACCTTTGTCCAGATGGAAGATGTGCAAACTCTTTGTTCAAAGGATGTGTCTCATCATCAGAGATGGCTCTAGCTAAGCGCAGAAGCTGCTGCGTGTAGAGAGACCCCTCTGTGGAGAGGGTGTGGCTGTGTATGTCCAATCAGCTTACTAGATCATCTAACAATTTGAGAAAGCGAGTTCTTGTTTCTTTAATTCAGACTATTATACCATGAGACTAATGCAAAACACACAACTGATTCATTATAGAGCAGTCTACATGAAAAAAGGAAAGTTTTCGTAAACAATGCAGTGTTACATATTATTATAATGTGATATCTAAGACGCGATCGATAAAAGGTACACTTTTTTAAAATGTAAATAATCCAAAATTACAATGGGACTGATAGATTGAAAAAACGTGTTTGTGAATAAAATCTTGTGCCACAACGAATAAAAGGGCTGTAACACTGAAAATGAAAATAAGATCTGTCTCTTTTCACAATTGAGACACGGGTTCCAACCTTTCACCTTAAAGAGCCGTTCAAAAGAGCCGGTCATGAACGTCACATCACTAAGGACATCACTGATACCCTACGAAACTAACAGCAGTCAGCTTCAAATGAATGTGGCCAAAAACAAGAAACTTGTTTAACCATGAGTGTGGAGATAGTGTAGATAATTTACAATGTATAAGAACCCCCCTCTCCTCAGGCTTTACAGCAGCAGGTGCTTTTAAACTGTCTTCAGCTTGTGGTCAGCCCAGTGCTGCACTCAGTCAGCTTCCATTAGCATCACAGTGACCCTTGACCACAGGTGCACATCCGCGTATTCGCACTTTGAAGCTTCTTACATTAGACACCGGGTTTGTTTTTCTGTCACGAACAAGCCACCATACTCTATAAGGAGAGGAGGCGGCCCCTGGCTATTTTAAAACATGGACTTCCTATAGCTCGCTACTATGCCGGGTTATACTACAGAGTCTCACTTAATGCTGCAGAACTGGACGGGAGATGCGTACAATATATTCCCCCAGGTCCTATTTCATCAATTGTACGATATGTTCAGAATCTGGTTTGTTTTGTTCATGTGTTTATTTTGAGCAACATTCGGGGAACATTTTCAGCATGACTCTGATGACCTAAACTCACTGGTACACTAGAATCCAGATGAGGATGTTATTAGAATGCACTGTTTCACATGAATAAAACATAACAAATATGTGTGCGTGGGCTTTTTAAAATTGTAGCAGAGCTTTTAGAAATCATTGACTAGACTGGAACTGGATTGAATGAGTTGAGGACTTTTTGCCGGATGGATGGATGAAAAGATAGATGGACTTCCAGACAGCACATTTGTTCTATCACAGCTACGAAGCCAAACACTGGCCATCTCTGCCCCCCAGAAGGACTTTGGACTTAATTAAACACATAAGCGATCAAATAATTGTTTAATGCAGAGAATAGGTTGCGATCACGTGACATCACAACACTCTAAAGTGCCAATAGTTTAAAACTGAGGTGGAAGGCCACTGAAAATTCCATGCTCGTAACTATGGTAACTGTCAAAATGCAGATTTCTAGTCTTAATTTATTGATAATTTCTCTGTTATTCCTGGCCTATTCACATGAAACAAAAACTGTCACAAAGTTAAAAGTCATCTCTTTCAGCACATTCGAACTATGGCAGGGGTGTCCAAACTTTATTCATGGAGGGCCGCATATTGAAGCGTACACAGGGGCAAAAGCCACAGGTTCAAACCGTGCCCCATACCTTTATTTAGGCTTAAAACCTTAATGCCAGCTCTGTCTCACAATAATTTTAGTTGTTGAAGTTAGAATTGTGTAGAAATATTAAAGTTGAAATAAAAAGGACCATCTCTGTTGATGTGTGCTGATTCAGCGACAAGCTCGAGCGCCACCACAAATTGGTCTGAGGGCCGCACTTTGGACACCCCTGAACTATGGTCTAATTATTTCCTCATAAAGGTGTCCAAAAGTGGTGACATATTCAAAGAAATATGTGTGTAATGCTGGCCAGTACAAAGGACTTTCAGCCTTAAGAATAATATGGCAGATTTGTGACTCTAGTCTAATGATGATCATGGAAAACATTTGGACATTTCTTTCAAAACTGTTTCCATCCCATTCGGTGAGAGAGCATCAGGCGCTGCAAACTTAGTGCGCACCACTCTTTTCTTCGAAGTTACGGTGAGGCTAAGGCATAGCACAATACACACATACACAATACATAGATGGGATAACACAGTACACATGGACACAATTCTAGGCAGAATTGTTCATCATGTTACACGTGGCCCTTGTCCGGCTTATATTCTTTGTGCTGCTGCCTAAAATAAATGAACAAAGGAAATGAAATGAATGCAACCTATACGGTAAATTCCCTGAAAATTTCCTAAACCCCCTGTTGAAGAAGAAAAAAGTTCCTTTACTGGTGGAAGGTTTGCCCCCTGTTCTTTTGAAGCGGTGGAACTTGTCTACCTCTAGTCTAAATATAGTATTGGCACTGAATAATGCTTAAGTCTGGGCTCATCATGCAAATTTGCCAACCGTATAGTGCAGGGCATCTGACTTTGAGACTTTTTTTTTGTCAAGGGAAACTGATAAGCGTAAAATAAAAGTAGATCAAATGATCGTACACTTAATGGACATAGAGGACATAGACTTAAACTACATCATAATGACACACAGTCACCTTACACAGCACATTTGTATTGTCCTCATTCATTGACCAACAGATTAAGTGGATTAACTGTAACTGCTCTAAACAAATGTAATAATTCCAGCGGAGTCAGTCCTGTACTTTCTAATGACAGCATTAAACCAATATGTAGACGCTATGTTCTTAACTACAGAGACCCGGAGTGACTCTGTACATCTGTATATTTGAAGCTGCTTTCTTCTGACAGACGCAAACACAGGAGCCGAGCGTCTAACAAGCTCAGTCTGACTGCACTAACATTTACATACAAAACTCCACAGCTTTTTATACAAACTCTGAGATGAAAGATGGAGCAAAGTCAAATCAGTGGATGTTTGCTTTTGGACATACTGTATCACTGTTTATGGATATGTAGTTTATGTAGGGCAGTTAAGTGGCACTGACTCTTGAGCTCTTATAAAGGAAATTGCAAAATGATTTGTTATGTTTGAAAATATTAAAATAATGTGGTCTGATCAGCAGCCTTTTGAGCTTTATGCGAAAACAGCATGTCTCTTGATAAACATCTTGGTCGTGTTTTGCTTCTTTAATTTTCTGTCTATCTCCTTCTCAAGAGCTCAAAGCGCTCCGTTCCACTTGCTGATGTCACGAGGTGGTGCGCCTTGTTGTGGTGTTAAAGTCCGTTTCCTTCAGCTGATTATATCGGCACTTATTTTGCCACAACTACAAAGGATTTAGCTGTTGCTTTTTCAAACCTAAGGCGAACACAGCCGGTGTAAGCATAGATTTCGTTTATAATGTTTTGTCAACTACAACATCGCCGGCTTTCCACGCGTATTCATTCATAAGTGTTGACATATTTTGTATCCTCGTGTACTGCGAAAGGCGACTGGGATGATGATGTAATCCAAATAGTTACTATATTTTCTGGACTATAAGTCGCTCTGGAGTATAAGACGCACCAGCCAAAAAATGCCTAATGAAGAAAAGAACAACAGGCTGAATAGGCGTACGGTATGCTAACGTAACACATTGATGGTTAGCTACATGAAGCATAAACAACGAACTAAACAGGTGTCTGGTATGTTAACATGTAAACAGATCAGATAACTATAGCATGAAGAACATACCAAACTCTCAATCTCACTCCAAATCACTAAATCCATGGAAATCTTCATCCTCGGTGTCACTTCTGAACAATCGCCTTGGCAACGACCTCCTTAGGCATAACTGCACCGTTGACAAGCCTCTCCCGCAGCACGGTTTTCAAGCTCTCATTTGCGAACTCGTTCCTCTTGCTGTGGCCATCGAGCTTTTAGCCCAAACTTTCTTTCTGCTGCTCGATTAGCCTGCAGTGCCCTGTAGCAACATGTGAAATTATATATTTGAATTTAAAAAAGAGAAGAAAAAAAATCACATATTAGTCGCTCCAGAGTATAAGACTTATAGTCCGGAAAATACGGTAATTCGTTTCTGGGAGAGACAGACGCCGCTAAAGACTGGAGAAATATACTGTACTCTAACTGTAGCTCATGCTAGCAATTTGGCGGGTTTTTGAAGCCCACCTATATTTAGATAAGAAACTGAAAATGAAATTAGCGAAAGGAAAAAATAAGGATAATACGCCTGGGTTCAATAATGACTCAGACAAGAGCAAAAACGTTTCAATGGAAAGTCTATTACTGTTTTGTGACGGTGTCCATCAACAACAGCTCATGAAACTCTTGGCAAACAACAAGACGGTGGTAAATGAGTCTTATCTGGGCTCACAAGTTAGCAGGTGCTGTTTCCGTCTTTTCTTCAGCTTTGGAAGGGGTTTAACACACAGCGCTGCATTATTTTCTATGAATCGAAATCAGAATTAGATGTATTGCCGTTGTCCGTGAACAGACAAGAAACTAGCATTTCTTTTTGGGTGCTAACTTGCAACATGAAACAAAAATGGCAGGATATCCAGAGAATGTCTTTCCCCCACACTCTGCCTGTTAATATAGGCAAATAGAAAAGTCTCGTATACTTCAAGGAACGCGCATGCAAGCTCCCAGTGCTGTTTTACAGGGACGTGTCAGTATTAGCAGAGCATATATTAGCCCTGATGTTGTGCAAAGGGAAGATGGAAGTTTGGAAGAGGGAAGCCGAAGATGCACTTACAGCCGGGGCAGTGAGATTCGAGATGAGAGCAGAAGTCTGGTCTAGTTAGTAAATAGTCAGATGTGGAGAGAGGAGGGGATGGGGGGGGGGTTAGGACGGGAGGAGCGAGAGAGAGGGAGAGGAAGGTCAGGGGAGGTGAGGACAGGAGACAGCAGAAAGATTAAAGCGAAACAGTTGGAGGGGAAAAATCTTATAGAGCAATTTGTCAGGATGCGAATAAAGGAACATACTGCATGGAATGAAATAAAAAAGATGTATTGAGTGAGGCAAAAACACAGACTTATCTTTTCTCCTAACCAGCCGCATCGTGAGCCGTGAGGATGCTTTATTTTTATACTGGATGCCCTGCCTGTCAGACACATAATAGCTATGGAGTGAGCAATGAGGAGGCAGTGTCTTGTGCAGGGACACAACAATTGCACCCTGTCTAACCAAACATAAAGGCGCCTCCTGTATTTAACTAACTGTTACCATCTGGGGTGAGATCAGCCGAACATCCTGAGTGACCTGGTTATTCCATCAATGGTTTCTTCTTCCATGATGGCACGGGCATATTCCAAGATGACAAAGCCCGGATTCATCGGGCTCACATTGTGAAAGAGTGGTTCAGGGAGCATGTTGGGAAGTCTCCGGGAAAAAAACTCACCCACGCATCACTCTAAGGCATACACTGGGTAACACGGTGGCACAGCGCTTCCACCTCACAGCGAGAAGGTCCCAGGTTTGATTCCCCAATCTCTGAGTGCTCCCAGCGACTAAAAGTATGTACTATAGGGTCCACTCCAGGGCGACAGTGACAAAACTGGTGTACGTTGGTATTGGACACAAGTATCCTTTACACAACAACGCACATCGTATCACCTGACACCGGTCTCACTGAAGACTCTGGAGGAGGTAGTTCCATGTCCAGTGGGAGGCCCTCTCTCAGGTGAACAGGAGAATACATTATATTGTGAAGCTTCTCACGTTTAGCCAAATAACTGCCTGTAAATAATTTGTAATGACTTCCTTTTACTTTAGAAATCTCCAGAGTTGCCTTAAAAGTCACAACTACCAAGGAAGAAGAAAAAGATTTAACATTGTGCCCTTAGTAGGATCGCGCTTTCAGATCTCGCCACTCCAGACTTAGCGCTTTACATGGGGTGGAGAAACATGTTATGTACAACAGCCTTTTTCCTCCAACCAGACTCCGCGGAGAGGGAGAGGGGTTGTGGAGGAGTGGGGGTTAGCATGTGCTTTTGTTTGGGTCGTGTTAACGCATACGGCCGAGCGAGTGCCGACCTGCACCACAGCGGGACCGGCTATAGGCGACATCTCTTTGTTGGGACTAGGGATGTCAAGATTAACCGGTTTTACGATTACCACGATTATAAAAGGACGCGGTAGGTTGTCCGTAAGAATTTCAGAAGCCACGGTTTACCGCGGACATTTTTCACGCTGACGCACGAGCCTCTGCACGCCAAACTGACTGGTAGTTGAGCAAGGCGGAAGGACGCTCTCCTCCAGTGTTGTATCCACTCAAAAATGATTGAAGTCAGCAGAGTGGGACCTCTTTAGGATCCAAAAGATGACCAAGGCGTTGTTGTTGTCGATGGAACATCCGTTATGCAAACCCTGTCGTCAGAAAGTTGCAGCTAAAGGCGCTGATATCGGCTACGTCGAATATGAAACAACATCTTGGAGATGATAATCCTTCGCTGTAAATGTCCAGGTCAAGGTAACAACGGCATAATTCCAAAAAAGTTGTCCAAATGTTGGGAAATAGCCACAACTGGCTCAGGATGTAAACAAAAGGCTAACGCGCTCCGCTCTGCTTCAGCGTAACAGAAAGGAAAGTGAAACCGCGCACATGTGGAAATCAGCTGTTCAAAAGAGTCTCCTTAGTCGTTTCATTCTCTGTTCATCAAAACATCTGACAAATAATTAAGCAGCAGCAGAACTTTTGAGAACATGACACCTAGCCTAGACTGTGGCCTAATAATATATAGTAAAATAATTATGATAATTATGGTCATTATAAAGAAGTAAAGTTGACATTGTTTTGTATTATTCAATGTAGGCCTATTTATTTTAATGCAAAACAATCTTAAAGAATTTTTCATTTTTAGAAACAGTGAATGTTTACAAGTATTAAAAGCTTTTTTAAAGACAAAAACTAAAAATGTCAGTTCTTTCCTTTCATTCGGTTGATAATCGTGAATAATCGTAAAATCGCAATATTTTCTCTCACAATAATCGTGGCTCAAAATTGAAAATTGAAATCGTGACACTCCTAGTTGGGACACAAACATTGTTTAGCTCATGGTAGAGTTAATAAAGTTTTTAGTTTGACCTGTGCCGATAATGCTTAAGGAAGAAAACAAGGCGATGTAAACGAGGACATGAATGTGAGGCTGCCATCAGAGCACCGCCCTCAGTGCTGCGTGTAATAAACCACGCCTCAGTCCTCTCTCTTTTTTTATAAGCGACGCCCTCTCGCAAGGCACACAGTGCAACAGCTGCGCCCATGGAAGATAACCATAGTGCTTGAAGCTTGCGCTCTCCTTGCGCCAGGCACAAGATCTGGCCTAAACTGTCTTCCTGTGGGAACTCGTATATAAAAGTGTGTGTTAGGAACACAGCTCTGTTTGCTGGTCAAAGGGATGCACTGCACTCTGTGGTTTTGTTGACACCTCATCGTTTTCATATAAAAGCAGATCGAGACAGGACACGACTGCTGCGTTTTACTGCAGACTATTACCATGTAAACAGCGCCTTAAATGTGTTGCAGTGGCAGGTTTTGTGGTCACTTGTCAGAACTGCGGCAGCTAAAGGTGGATCTCCTGGTCCCCTGAAAAAGAGAATCTGAAATATCAGTGGTACTTACCCTTCTTAAGTAAAGATTTAATGAAAAGTAATGACTGTATTAGAGTCATTACAAAATACTAGTCCATACAAATGTTATAACCATAACAGGAGGTTTAGCTCAAAATATATCTTCAACGTCTCCTATTGAATGAACAGGAATCTTGTATAATTGCCACTCTTTAGCTCAGGCTGTAATTGAAATAGTTGAAATGTTATCCCTCATTAGGAAATAATATCTGTTGATTCACAAAGTAAAGCCCACAATTACTGGCGAACTAGCACTAAGTCTGACAGAGTGCAGGAAGTGGAGCAGAGTAGAGAGTGTGCGCCACAAGTGTAACTAATGTGGGCCTATTTAGCAGCCGCTTCAGGCCTCTGCTCAGTTGGGGCGCCCTCCACTCCGCTCCCCCCGTTTCATTAATGAACCTGGGAGGAGATTGAAACAGGAGGGAGTATCTGGGAGGGAAGAAGTGTTTAAAAAAAAAAAAAAAAAAAGCAGCTTTGGGGCTGAGGGAGTGACTCAGAGTCTAAGTTTAAATAAAATGAACTGTGGAAAAGTTTGGAGCGAGTTCATTTTGAAGGTATGGAGATTACCTCGGGTTTATATTGTAGACTGGTGATATTTTAAGTTCATAAGTCTGACAGATCATATGTCATAATGATACGGGCATGGAAGTTCAGTTCTTGTTGCTGCTCTAGGTTGGGTGGTTGTAAACTTTCATATGTTTGTGTTTGTTTCTGTAATTTTCCCCACCGTCAGGGGAACGTCACACAGGCTCACACAGTAGTAAATAAAGCGTAAACCTTTGACAAACATCCTTTTTATTAGTCACTGCATTTTCTCCTTATTCCACTGTTTATGCTCCTTATTGCCTTAAAACCCAAGTGTTTCTGTCTCTGCTCCACAGGCCACACGAGACGGTGGTGCCTCTGGAAGACCCCATAGTGACCGAGGTGACGTCCACGCTGCAGGAATGGGCCGTCCTGTGGAAGCAGCTCTATGTGGTAAGCTGCTTTTTGAATAAAGATTCGCCGCAGTTGAAGCAAATGTTGGAGCTGGTTCTCGAATTCTTGATGCTGATGTTGGAACAGTATTGGATTTGAGTAGCTTCAGTCAGTTTGATGATCAAGTGCAGAATCAGCTGAGCCATCTATGAGTCAGTCTACTCTAAATCCGGCCAGAGAATTAAATTGGTATAGAGTGAAAAAACTAAAAAATGAGGCTGGTGGAATCTACATCCATGCCTCATTGACGTTGGAGATGTATTTCATATGAATGCTCCTGTTGTTGTATTGGACAGTAGAAATGCGCTTCATGACCAACAGTCGGCCTCTTAATCACCACAGTTATTTTATTTATTTTGTCTTTTAAACATGAAGCAGAGTCAGCGTAGTCTTCGTTCTGTAGTTTGTAGTATGTTGTTCCTAAAGTGCAGACTGAAAGACTGCTTTCAGCTACTCAGAAGGACTTCAAAACAACAGACCTTATTTGTGTGTCTTTTGTGATGTCAGTCCAGATCGTCTGAGTGTGAATCTTTAATGTTATGGAAACTTTGTGTTGCTGCCCATCTTGGCAGGATATCTTACATCACAACACTTCTAACTGGATAAATAAAGGCTACATGAAAAAGACATGGCAGCAGCTCTAACCACTCAGCTATCCTTAAGTCCCTGCTAGTCCCTCAGTCATGGTACCAGCTTTGTGAGCCATGTGTCATGTATGTAGTTATTTTAATGCTGCGGGGGACAGTGTAGGAGGATAAAAGTGTGAACATGAGGGGACAGTGAACAGAAGTGACGACCAACAGTGAGAGGCGGTGAAGCAACACTGTTGCACTTCAACTCCAGAGCTCAGGCTTGAAGAAGGGCAAAGAAAGACCAGTTTGTTCTTGAAGTCATTAGGGCCGACTGTAGCTGTTTCCTCTGCCGCAGGGACAGAGGAGTAACACCTCACCAAACATAGCACTTCGCACCACACGCTACAAACATAAGGTGACATTTCCAAGTGAACCGTAACAAATTGGCAGCCGCACATTTCTTTGATAACCAAGCCAAGTTGTGTTTCTGTTTTCAATATGTTTTAAAATGTTATTTTAAGCATGTTGACAGTTTTATTAAGCATGTAATGAAAATACAAGTTAAATGCACCTTCCTTATCATCACGGCGACGTGCTGAAGTTCATGTTGTTTTAACCGTATCCCTTGTAATTTTTCATGTGTATTTAGAGTTCCTGTAATTTAAGATATCGGCCATGAACCCAACTCGTTTTGAGCTCTCAAAAACTCTATCAATCAGTTGATTGTTTTGCATAGCCCAATATTACAACAGGAGTTGCCTCACAGGACTGCACAAACATTAAAACAATGAAACAAAACAATAAACAAGACAATGTATCCAGGCAAACATAATGTCCAAGATAAACATCGGCAGCAGGTGACGAGCCGTGTGGGCGTCCTCTGTCTTTAGACTCTGCGTCACGGTGAGGACAAACTCAAAAACTCAGTGGAGGGTCTTGGCCGTACCGCCTTTGCTCTGCCCAAGCTAAGCAGGAAGGGCCTGGTCGGTACTTAGATGGGAGACCGTTTGGGAACACCAAGAAACCTGGCGAATGTGAGTCAGTGGTTGGTGGTGGTCGGAGGGAAACTGGTTGCCTCGCTTCCGTCAGTCTATCCCAGGGCAGCTGTGGCTACAATAGTAGCTTACCACCACCAAGTATGGAGTGAATGAATAAATCAATGTAAAGTGACCAGAAAAGTGCTATATAAAACCAACGCATTATTATTAGTATTATTATTATTATTATTAGGGGGTGCTGAGGTCTGTCTTGGGGGTGCTCACAAAACATGCAACGTTTGGGCCTATAAACAACATAACACACATAATGATTAATAAACCCGCGCACACGCAAATGCATAATTTGCTGCTCACAACTGCATCCGAGCAAATGGAACAGAAGCGTCGCTGTATCAAAGTGCACAATAATAACCTCTGATTTCTGTTCAGAAGGATTAGAGTCTAACTTTATAACATCAGCTGAACTTCAGCTCATTGATCCAGCCCAGTGAACGACTGTAATAATGATCCTTGAGTCAGACTCAGCCCGACTCCTGCTGTCTCCGATCGTGCCTCTGACGCACGGCCGCATTAACACAGGCCTCGGACAATGCCCTGTCCTTTAGCTGGAGTTAAACCTGTCCTACTCACTCCTTTCATGTTAAATGTCAGAGGAATGTTTCTAGAGAGAACTAGTGCTCCTTTGATTTAGTGGCTAAAATCTTCGGGGGAGCTTTGGCAATCTGAGGGTGTGCTCAAGCACCCACCCTGGCACTGCCCCTGTTTGTAGGCGCAGATTGGTGCAGTAATATACAGCAAAAAGATGAATAAGATTTCCTTCCTTCCTTCAAAATGGTTCATACTGTACAATATCTACTACAAAAAGGTCTTTATTTAATCCTGTTTGCCATGAAAAAGCAGTGGTCAGTTTTTAAGAAATTACTTCATGCCTGCTTAAAGAAAAAGCTAATACCAAAGCTTTATGATTTAGTTAAACCTCTTAAAGCTTAACCTTCGAGTGCCGTCACAGTGGGCACACAGCGAATCCCACTCTGCCTTCCAGCACTTTAACTGTGATCCGGTCATGAACCCACTCTCTCTCGTATACTCCCGTAGTGCCGGGGGCTCCCGCTGGAGATTGACAGCTCTTAGCCGCAGCGTCGAACAGGCTAACGTCACCCTCAGATGTGACCTTAGACCTTCACGTCTGCATCTGTCACTCTCGCTGTCGTCGCGTCGAGAAGAGTAAAATGTAAAGGCCGTGAGTGAGGCTAGCGTTAGCGCTGACCTAACCGTGCTGTGGATTCGTCTTTCGCAGGAGAAGCGGGTACATCAAAGTGACAGTGACAAACCCCACGCGCCGGGATGAACAACGTGTCACGAATGATGTAGGAGGGTCAGGATTATCTGCTGCGGTTTAAGCGCTATTGCTCTGACACTGAAAGGGATTGTCACATTTTTGTGATATTTTTTTTTTATGCAATATTTTCTGGCTTTAAAGCAGTACAAAGTAACTTGTTTATCTTAATAAATCCTTTTCATAGTCCCTCTGGGGTAATACAAGTGTTGATGGGATGATTGGAGGGTCTCTGGCCAGAAAACCATGCTTGCAACTTGACTCCACAGACCGGAGCAACCAATACACAGTAATCGAACCATGAAGAAGAAGCTAACATGCTAACGGGCAAAGCTAACTGCGGGCTAGCGCACTTTAGCAGTATTTACAGCCAAGTTTGAGTGAAAAAAATTATCTCCACTGTGTAATTGGATGTACAATATCCCCTCTCTCCCTTTGTCTTTTCTGTCAGCGTAGTATTTACTGTCACGAACAATTAATGAGTAAAAAAACCATAGACTGTTAAAAAGAATAGACAGCTCCTCCTCACTCCTCCCCGTTTACCACAATGTGCACGTTCGAGGGGGAAATCATGGCGGATTTACAGACTCCTCCTCCTCAGCTCTGACGAAGCATGTTCCTAATAAGGGCATAAGGGCGGGATCTTCACTGTAGACTCGGCCCTTGCGTGACGTGTAGCTCGCGCAGCTCCAATGCTAACAGTCCGACCCCGTTAAGTAGGAGATTTAAAAAAAATATATTTCGAAAACCAGCCTGGTTTCTATTTTTTGACTAACCAGCGTTATCTCAGGAGGAATATGTAGCCATATTAAGTGTTGAAAAAATTGAAACCAGGCATTAAAGTTGTTTTTAACGTGTCTAAAGTCCAATGCTTTTCAATGGGGCCTAGCGGCCAAATGGAGGTACTACAGCAATGGAGGAGCAATGGCGGCCTCCAGTGTTGCGGTCACAAAGCAGAGCAGCCAGCGGCCATTGAAAAAAACGCAACATGCTACGACACCTGCAGTGGCGCTTACGGCCTCTAGGGGCACGAGTTACTTTGTACTGCTTTAAAATATCACGTTAAGAGGTTTGTTGTGCACATTTCTGTTAACACATTTAAAGTGGACATAACTGAAGCTAAGAAATGCAAAGAAAATCACGGTACATAAGAATGTTGAAATGTCCTGGAGAGCCCCCTTCAGGAAATAGTAGGAATGACACATGATAAAGATTAAAAAAAAGCTCTCACTTTCAGCTGACGGAATGCCAGAAAATCTAAGTCATTGAGGGCACTTTGAGCGCTCACTACGGTTTTGTGACGCAATAAGATCCAGGACAAACACATCGTCGCGCTTCAAGAGCAGAGGAAGAAACGACCAAAGTGAACACGGTTACTCTTGAATGAGGAAAAACACTGCTCCACATTAGGTTTCGTGGGAGGATGCTATAACTTTCTGCCTAATGTAGCCGCAAATGTCCATTGTTTTCAAAGGAGTTATTCAAAGCTGTTATCAACAACAATATGAAAGAGGAAATTAAGAAAATGTTTGAAGGCGACAGAGTTAAAACAGACTGCTCTGGGCAAATGAATCATTCGTTTGCACTAAAGAGAAAATAAACGGATACACTTTAATTGTTCTGCGACATATTCATTTAAACATTTGAGGATTTGGTCATATTTCTACGAATTTTAGTTCCTTACTGAGGTTTTCTCTGAATTTATGGCGGCATGACAGTTTTCCTATAAGGGCATATATTTTGTCAACATTCGGAATAACTGCTTTCATTATTTAAACCCACACATCTTCAGATTTGTAGCTCCCCTCGTAGAGCGTCAGCTTATAACACAGCCGTTGGGTCGGTTCTTTCTCTTTTCACATCGGCCGCTTTTCACATAATCTGAGCCTGACACGTCTCCACAGTAAAACTTTGAATTATGCAAATGAAAAATATATTATTTATGCACTTTTTATACATTGGTCACTTACTGCCTTTCATTCTTTCTTCTTTGCCTCACCTGTCTTTTTTCTGTCCACTTATTACTCACGCAGACACTTCAACGTCCAATGGCATCTCCTGCTTCAGCCCTGAAGCAAAGCAATGCGAACGTTGTGATATCAACACCTCAGTCAATATTTCATTGATTTACATGACAAAAAGCTTTGCGTCACTTTATGTACTGTATGTCTAAAACAGCAGCGCAGGCTCCTGCTGCAGCTGCAGCTAAAGCCTTTGGGCCTGGAATAGTATCACTGTTTTTTTTTTTTTTCTGGCAGCCCAAAAGTACTGTGTCCCAACTCTCCCGATTACCCAGCAGGCCTTTGGTCAAAAGCCATTTGAGCGAAAAAGGAGTCCTAAAACCAAATACTGAATGTCATTCTCTCATGAAAACCCAGAGTTACTTCACTCATGATGCATATTCAGCCAAAACACTCTCCAGCACTTTACATGATTATCTCAGCGCCCAAATTGTCTTCACTCCAAGGCATATCAAAGCTTGCAATTCCATCCCCATGTGTTTCCCACATCGACGTTTACTCTGCACACAAATTAGTTTGACCTGTTTTATGCTTTTTCTGGCTTTTACGACTACCTTCGGACAGTGGCGAGCCGTGGGGTTTCAGTCAAGGCCTTCAATAGTAACCTGGGTTCACGCAGTCAAACGCATACAGTATAAACTGATCGACAATAGGCGTATGGATAAAACTGCCTTTAAGCGTGGCACTCGTTCACTAAAGGATGCATCAACAACGCAAACCAAAGCAGCGGGGCCTCCGCCTCCAAACAAAAGCAAACACCTTCGGGAACACTCGTACTAGAATACGGAAACACGTGACACATGACAGGCGTTATAACGTGGACATTTTAGGAGTTGTTTTGTTGACAGAGCGAAACATTCAGAGATCAACTCAAACGCAAAATCCACCGTAATAAAAGATACTAAACTTACAGTTTGGTGCAATGTGAGATGATTTTTTAGCGCTTGTAGTCCCGTTCCTGTTCCCCGACCGAGTCCCAGCGCAGCTGACGCGGGAAACTCTTCTTCTGTCCAGGGCCAAGCGTCTACGTCCAGCTGTCGGTCCCACTGCTTTGCTCTCGAAGCTCGTCATGAGGAAGGGGCCCCAAAAATCCGTGATCAATAAATCCACTTCATTCAGATATTTCCAAGAGAAATATATGTTTATCCAGTTTACTTTTTCCTGGAATGTCTTACCCATGCGCGATTACATTAGCGGTTTTCCCAGGCAGGGGGCGCTACTGAGCTACTGAAGGCCCTGGGGGACGTACTCTCAATGAACATCGAATTCTGATTGGCTGATAATTCTGTCAGTCACGCTGGCTGTCAATCATGTGTGCAGCCTGATAACACAGGGTCTGCAGAATCTGTGGAAAGGCCCTGAGGAGGAGCAGGTGGTGTTTAAGGCACTTTTTGAGTAGGAAATTACAGTTACACCTCAACAAAATCAAGATAAGCAAGTCAACCTTACATTATATAAATACATTAGAAATTAAATATACTATTAAAACATTTGACACTTTTTTTCCTCATTTGGCCAGGGCCAGCAGAGAAGGCCCTGCTGGCCCTGACGGCACACCACTGCTTTTGGACACTTAGCCATGGCATTTGTGGCGGTATAACTTAAAATAATGTGTCAATCAATGGAAGGGAAAGCAGCGCAAAAACAAAAGTGAAACAACAAACAGAAAGTCAATTTCGCACACTTCAACCCTTTTAGAAAACTCAAAGTGCACGTCTCCATCGGTCACCGCAGCCACCGTTCAGCGCTGAGTAAAGTTGCTCTGATTGATCCGCGCCCCGCTGTATGTTCCCTCTCTTTCATGACAGTCTGAATTGAGAGATTGTGGGTGGTTTAGCGGCGCAACCAGCCAGGCAAAAAACAAGCTGCGTACAAAAAAAAAATGGGAGGAAGTTGTTGTACAAAGATGGAAAGAGAGAGAGAGATAGAGAGTGGGGGAGTGAGCGAGTGTTAGCCGCGCTCATGTCAAGCGCTGTGACAGCCTGTGATTTCAACCTCCTCCGGCTTTCAGCGCCAGAGCTGTTAGCAATGAACCAGGAGGAATAAGCACGCTAACAAGTGGAGCTGCTTCATCTTCGCATGTAAGTTAGCGTCTCTCCTTCTTTCTTTTTGCAGCTTTCAACATGTTCAGTCCGTACAGTGTTTCATATTTATTGCTGACAGTTTGGACATCTTCTGGTCTCCTGGTAGAAAAAGCTTATGTTGTCAAAACAGCTTAGATTTCTGGGATTCCCTGCCTTTCTCCATGTAAAACACCGGTGATGTATTTTGATATTGTTTTTAGCTTTAGTCTGCAGACAATATTTTCTATGGCAACATCATCACACTATAGAGGCTGGTGAATCACAGCAGCTTTTCTCTTCAATGTCGCGTGTTGCAGATTGTTTTCTCTTTTCTTCCATGTGATTTCCTTGTTTGCGGCTCCGGGATCAACAACTGTTTTGAGCGTGCGAGCATGCGCACTTCTGCTTGCGCGCCATGTGATTGGTTCTGACTAATCGGCGCGTCGGGTCTGTTCCTTTGGTCTTGTTTTTGCCATTTTTTGTTGCTTTCTTCATCACTTTTTGTCACTTTAGTCGTGTTTATGTCGCTTTTTTGTTGTATTTTCATCCTTGTCTCTGTTTTGACGCTTTGTTCAAGAAGCTTTAGGTCTTTATGATAAGTCTTTGGGAATAATCCATCCTGAACTCTATATTCATATTTTTTTTATTCCACTTCCCTACACAGATTGAAAGATTTGTGTTGAAAATTAGCTCAACGACTCCATGCAATGAAAACAATAGACTCACGGACTCCTTTCCTTTCCTCTCTCTTTCCTTTTCTTTCATTGTATTTGTATATCGAGCTAATTCAGCTCAGTTTTGTTGGGATGAGAGCCGTGTCACTTATCGCTATGGTGACTCATTGAGGGGTTGCCACGGAGACCGGAGTACAGTTGAGTCTGGTCTTTTCACTGCACCTGAATAGAGTGATGAAAGCGAGTTGACAGAGATCCGCGTTTGATATTAACCTCAGGTACAATCTTCTATAGTCAAAGGTTTCCTCCAAATAACCCAGTCCAGATGACGGCTTTTGTATTACACCTGCAGTAGATTTTTCAAATTAAGGCAAGACACGGCAGGTGATAACATCGATTTTACTTTTTATTTTTTCACGCAGTGCTCAATGTTGAGACTTTTTAGCAACAGTTTACTCCAGTAACGTCTTAGTTTTAATGTCAGAGCAGAAAATAAAGACGGAACTTACCCCTTTAGAATGTTTATTTTATGACGTTTTGTACGCTAGCTAGACACTTACAGTATTCATTCCCTAATATTGAGATATTTTTGTGCCCGTGTCACTGCAAAGTATGTTTTTTTTATTGGTTTATTTGTTTGGGTCAGTGCATGTAAACACGCCACACCGGGTTGTAGCCATGGGCTTAAAGGGATATTTCAGGATTTTTGACATTGGGCCTCATTACCTAGTTATCCAGAGTGTTGTTGATGTCTGGAAATATTTTTTTCTTAAATTCATGCAGTTCTTAGATTTGAAGAGCTTAGTGACGCTAGGCTAATGCTAGGCTAACGCATTTCTATGGTAACAGCTAGCTTGCATTAAAAACAGTCTGACCCACTCCACAGTGCACCTGAGGTAAATCACTTATAACGCCAGACTAACCATATAAATGTCTGTGTTAATAGAATATTTTTTGAAATATAACTGACCTTGTATCACATGAATTACCGCATTTTGAGGGACTATTTCTCGCAGATCACTCCGCCGCTGCCTTAGCTTACAGCCACGAAGCTGATGCTGCTCAAATATAAGTTATTTTAAATGCAAAATGGTTATAATTATTCTATCGACACAGACATTTATATGGGTAGTCTGGTGTTATAAGTGATTTACCTCAGGTGCACTGTGGAGTGAGTCAGACTGTTTTTAATGCAGGGTTGCTAATACCATAGAAATGCGTTAGCCTAGCATTAGCCTAGCGCCACTAAGCTCTTCAAATATAAGAACTGCATGATTTTAAGAAAAAAATATCTCCAGACATCAACAACACTCTGGATAACTAGGAAATGAGGCCCTATGTCAAAAATCCTGAAATATCCCTTTAAACACACTCTCATTCATCATGGCCTATTGCACATATTTTAGTGGTAGGGGAATCCGGAGTACCCAGAGGAAACATACGCAACATACGGGGAGAACACGCAAACTCCACACAGAAAAGCACCGTTCAGGTGGAATTCGAACCCCGGACCTTCTAGCTGTGAACTTTGTATAGTTTGTGTTGCACGTTTGCACTGGATAAAAAATACTAGTTTCTGAACCTGTTCACTGAAAATGGCAAGAAATCTATCGCTTGAGTGAATAAAGTGAATGTGATTCGAGCAGATGTTACACGGCGATAAAACAACAGTGTCTCACCTTGGATCTGTTTATTCAGTTTTATGGAGCGTTGGTTCACTGACTGCTTATAGCTCGCGTATATGAATTATCCATATACGTAATAGGTGAGTCTGACCGGGCGGTGACCCCAGTCCTGCAGCTGTGGTTCACTATCATTCAGGCACAGGCTGGTGTAGTGTGGGCACGGCATCAATTCTGAGTCAGCAAGGTTATGTAGGCCAATTTAGTATGGATGTAGAAGGATAAATAACACAGCCGTTCATAAAGTCCGTAAGTCGCGGACCCCGGATTGTTCCAAAACTCCCACCGACGCCCCTGAGTAATAACAAATCACTGTATTCACAAAAGTTCTCATGTTTTACAGCACAATATTACAGATAACATAACAAATAGCAACACCTATGATTCAGTGTCAGGTGATTGATTGATTTCCTTTTTTTGAGTACTTCTTGGGTTTCAGTCACTTTAAACAGTCAAAGCTGTAGGAATCAAATTATAAACTTCATTCGGCTCCATAGATCTACTTTGCAAACGTGCATTTGTGAAAGAAAAACAAACCATGTGCCGCTGTTTTGTGTCTAAATGTAGAGCATTTTCCTCCAACGCAAACCAGGAAGTAACGCTGCCTTCATGTGCTCTGGTAAAGAGGATCCTTACCAGTTGTGAAGTGGAAAATACGAGTGTGTTGTGTTCAAGTGCATTTTGGTCGTATCAAAGTGAAATATACACATTAAACGAGTAAATTCACGTGAGAAAGTCGTCTATAAACTGTACTATTGCTACTTTGTATTTGCTCTAATCGGTAGAACGTATCAATATGATAATTGAAAAAAGAGACTATATGAAAATTGCATACAGTACCTAAATAGCTAAATGCTTAGGCTTCATAACAATCAGCTAATACAGGGTTCCCAAACTGAGGTACGCATAGAAAAGAAATCTGATTGATATTGACCCGTTAAAACGCGCTTATACAGGCGAAAGAGTCTTATAATTCAAATGTAGATGAGCTTGTTCTGGACCTAATGTGTCCGAGCTGCTTTGGACTCAAGTGCGTAAAACTCCGCGCCCGCAGAGATCGGGAGCGCGGCTGAGGCTGCGTCATCCCTCGCTACAACAGCAGCGCCTTTAACGTGAACAGTTTGATCGAGTAGTGCGCCGTCAGACTAACGGTGAATTCAATTTGCAACAGGAGTTTTCCTCTCATTCTGATCCGAGGAGCGAAGGGAGAAGGAGAAGCGTCTGTGGCCGCGTCATTGCCCTCCGCTGCCACTAAACCCGTGGCTTTGTATCTGCAAGGGGTTAAATTTGGCACGTGCAAAGATGGTTATGTCCTGCGTATACATTATCTCCGCTTCAACAAAAGCTTAATCCAGCGCGGTTGAATCTGTACCGGTGGTTTGACAGTACGACTGAGGGGCGGGACCAGAGCACAGAGTCCAAACCAGAGTCTGATGTTCAGAATGAGTGACAAAAGCAGCAGAGTCCTGGTCCACTGGGACAAAGCAAAACACTCAGCTTTACCCATTCTCACTAATAGCATTGTTTTCAAAATAATGAAAAACTGGTATTTTCATAAAAAAAATTGGTATTTACATATTCTTATTAGACCCAGACAAGCAAAAACATATTGAGTGTGGAAAACCTGCTTGAGTTCACTGTAATGATGGAAGAAATAAACATAATGTGATATTCCCGGTGTTTTCAATCACGTCAAAGTCGGGGTACGCAACTCGTCACCCAAAGCTTCAGGTGGTACACAATAATACATTATCGTAGCTCTGTTGTGTTAAAAGATCAAAGGTTTTCTCATCTCGGGAACTCGGGCATCAAAATTATTTCCCAGTTTCCAGTAAAAGATACGAGATGAGGTGGCGTTCATGTGCAATTTTCTACTCGGCAAGTGGTATTTACCATAATTACGGGCGCACATGAAGGCAGCATTAGAGGCTAAATCGGTGTTAGCATTGGCCGTTCGTCCTGTTCACGGCTCAACTCTGTCTTGCTATGAACTCTGGCTGAGACGCGCCTCTTATTAACTCCAGTGAACAATCAGGATGTGCGGCAGGGGCAGTGAAATCTACAAACACATACTGTATAGGCAAGAGCAGAAAGATGTTTCTCAACTAAATACAACGTTCACGTTTGGAAGGAAGTGCAGCTTTAATATGACAAACAAACTCTCAAACTCTAACCTTTTAAAAATGCGCAGAAAACAAAAGCCAAAGTGTTCAAATATATATATTCATCAATTTATTATTTTGGTAGAAATCCGTAAATCTGTCCATCATCAGGTGTTACGTTCACTTGTTGCTATCCCTACGCGACTTCTCTCTCTCACCATTCAAAGTTAAAACAATCTAAATGTCTGCTAATAAATGAAAGTGAGAATGAAAGTCCAGATTACCACGCTTATGGCACATAGTTGCACGAGTAACTTGCAGCCAAACACATAGAAAATCTGAGTTAAAAGCAGTCCTTGAGTTTGTGAGTCGAAGTTTTTTTTTTCCAGCCTGGCGTTTGTCCTTGACCTCCTCACAGTCTTGACATATGGCAGCTCCCATCCTCCCCGCCGTCACTCTGAGTCCCTGTCTGTGTTTGGGTCCGCCCTGTCAGGGCTCTCACAAGGGCAGAAGAGGATTTGCGACGACACTTAGGCCAATCCAAACATCCCACACCTCCACACAAACACATGGGGAGCAACAGCGGTCCAGAAAAGCACTGTAAAACTAAGTTTTTAGTTATTGAAGGTGAGAGCACAGTCATTTTGTTGATTAGACTCTAATTCAACCTGGATAGACTCACACAGACAAAAGCAGTGATTAGGGAGATTTATTGACATGTGTATTAGTTTTGGCGATCAGACCCCGGCGGTAGACATCGATGTATAGTCAGTGTAGATGAACAGCTTGGAGTTAGGGATGTCTTCCCCCGGAGCCTGGACACTGGTGGTGGTATGAAGGGCCCGTGATGATGCAGCAGGTAGAAGCCGTTGACGAAAGAGGCGGAGATGGGGTGGAGGTGGGTCGCAACGCAGCTGGGAAGCGAACGGACCATGATTGCTGGTGCTTAAAAGCGGGACCGATGGCGATGATTGGCTGCTACGGAGGTGTGGCTCTTACGCTGATGGCTGAGGTGGAGGTGTGGCCCTCTCAGGATTGATCATAGGCTGGAGGTTGATGACGCTGGGGTTTGTCTACCAGGCTGAATTAACGCCTAGGCTTCATAATGTGGTCTAATATGACCCATTGCGGCCTCTGTAGTTTGAGCTTCGACTTTTTAGAATTATACATCAAAGTGGCATTTGATCCTAACGTTTATGCACAACAAGCAATCCAGCAACTCCGGTAAACGTTCATTATTCCGTAGCCTGTGCAATGTATAAAACTGTCAGCTTTAGCCTTCACACGTCGACAATTATGAATGATCCCGATGTTTTCAGCTGTTGTCAACCCATCGACCACAATAACATGTTGTCAAAGCTAAAAATCATAGCACTGCATGTACAGACCTTTTACTTTAGATAGGACTAACTATTAGCATGCACAAATGGCATAGTTTATTCATAGAAGGTTTAGTTTCCTGCTTTTTGTGAGATTGAATAAGCATATAGTGCAGACATGGGTGAACTTTCTGATGTAGGGCCTACATTGGGTTTTCGAACTTTCGAGGGTGGTCGTGGTTTGTTTTGTTTTAGACGACGTTTAAGTAACTAAGCAAGTAAGTGTTTTATTTGTCACTGTACAATTGTACAACCAAATAGCGTTCAGATGTTAGTTCAGGTTAGTCCTGAGCGCGCCACCTTTATACATGGAAACGATGAGGTGTCAACAAAACCAGTGAAACTGCAGTGCACACCTTTGTCCAGCAAGCAACGCTGTGGTCCTAACACAAGCTTTTAGATACAGTGTGAGTATAGACAGAGGAAGAAAGTTTATCTGTTTCTACCTCCTTGGATGTTGTGGCTTTCGAACTACGTAAAAGAAAGTCATTACCAATCATTTACAGACTGTTATTTTTATTTAGTCATTGTTTTTTGATGCTCAGTTGTTTGGGTAATAGCTGTTCGTTTGGCAGATCCTGCAGAAAATCCTGCGCCACCATGATCCAGATCTAGAGGAGCCTTGAGCTGGAGATGGTTTAGACTTGGACTTCTTTGAGAAGACGTTTGAGAAGAATCGTCCGAAGCGACGTTGACGTTTCTCTTCTCTGATCGGCGCTGCAGTCGTAGAAGCAGCTTGAGTAACTGTCGCGGTAATGTTTGCAGTAGTAGCAGCACTTCGTCCCAGAACCATGTTGAAAGAGTGAACAGGAGTGCGATTGTTTGGGGATGACTGGTCTAAAGGTTCAGGACAGACCTCTGAACTCCCTTCGCTTCGATCAGATCCATCAGATGCTTCCTCAGCTTCAGGCTCTACCCTTGGCTGCACCTCATGCTCTGCCCCTACCCGGTGTTCTTCCCCCGGGTTCGGGGACGGCTCGGAGTCGGAGGGACGGGGGGGGGCGGCGCCGCCGTGTGCAGGTCCCATTGGTGAGACCCGTCTCCGCAGCCCATGTCCTGGTCTTCGTAAAAATACTCCAACATGAAGAGGAGGCTGTCCACCAGAGGGTCTGAATGGGCCCAGCCGGGGCAGTTGTCACCGTTGCCTTCAAACACTGGGAGTCTTGGGAGAAACATGTCAAATTGCCGGTGCATATTCAGCCTGTTGATTCCGGCGTTCATGTCTGGGTGAGCGTGATCCATGTCCACACGTGCAGCAAAGCAGTGATGGGAGCGCAGAGACAGAGGGGTGGAGGGAACTTCAACTGTTTAGCCGTGTGCAGATGGAGAAGTGAGGAGCAGAGCAGGTTAGAACCAAACAGTGTGGAAAGGAACCCCTGGTCTCTACAGCAACACAAACCGGCCAATCAGAGGAGATTGTTATTCGACTATATATAGAGTTTGGGAAATTCCACTGTTACCATGGAGATCTGCCATCTTTGCAGCTGTTAGTATACATTTTCCATATACTAACATTAGCAAAAAACAGTATAAAAGTGGAGAAAAAAGCCGTGGAACAACTCCGTTAGCTGTTGAACTACTGCTGATAAATATCTCTAATACACTGTTGTGTCCAATGTGAACAATAACTCCAGTATTTTACCTTTTAAAATCTCCATTAGTTTATTATTGCTGCTAATCCCATAGCGGTATGACATCACATTCCCAAACTCTATATTCCATGGTAGTGAGGACTCTAATGCTGGCTGGCGTGCATTATTTTCGTTTATACCATGGTCCACGCAGAGAAATGGTCCAGTGTTGACTTTTTTGGTGCAGATGAACATTGGACATTTTACACAAATCAATCTACTAAACATCAGATTTTAGCGGCGAACATTTTCCCTCGATCTCCGCCGCCCTAATGAGCTAGCTACTATATCAACCAACCTGATGGATGCTTGGTGAACCTTGGCCAGAATCAAAGTGGATTAACTTTTATAACTTTTATAACCAACGCGATCTCATGGGGAGTCCAGACTGAGCGGTGAGTCAATCAAAACGCATGTTAGCGTGTGTGTTAGCATGTGTGTTAGCCATTTATGAAACTGTGTTGCACATGTCAACTCCTTATAACTGCATTATGTGAAGTAACTTCACTTTTTGCAGCAATATTTATATTTATAATACTGCAAATGTGGAATGGGAGAGAGGGGCGGAGTTAACTGAATTGAAGCGTCTTGTCTTCCGGGTAGGGAAAATACCCCCCAAAAATACTTATATTTCTCTCAAAAATGAGTACTCCATAGTGATAGAGGTACAATATATCATATATATGCCTATACTTTACTTTGGAATGGCTAAAATAGCATGATACAGATCCTTTAATCACGTTCTATATACGTTAAGTGTGACATCACGACATCGGCTTCCGGGTCCTAGCAGACGGGAAAATATAAAAGAAAAAAACATTTAAAAAACTTTAATACCACAATCAATATTTCTGAAACTCAACGGAGAGTTACTGAACATACTTATTTCTCAGGCCCATTAGCCAAAAATGCCGAACCTACTGCTAAAAAGTAATATTTACTAAAGTCGCTACTTCCGGGTTTAGCGGAGCTGCTGCACCGTTAGCATTTTTCCGCTAACCCGGATGTAGTGATTTTGGTAAATATTACTTTTATAGCAGTAAGTACAGCATTTTTGGCTGATGGGCCTGATAAATAAGTATGTTCAGTAACTCTCTGTTGAGTTTCAGAAATATTGATTGTGGTATTAAAGAGTTTTGTTTAGTTTCTCGCACATCTGCCGGACCCGGAAGTAGAGCTGTGACGTCACCACTTAACAAACGTATCGCTTCACTGCAGCTGTTTCCATAGTAACGATAAACAATTGAGCTGGAACTAGCTTCAGGTAAAACAACTTAAAAAGTAAAATAACTTCTGCCAAGGACTTTAAAAAAAGCAAACAGGCCCAAATGAACAGTTTCAGTTTGTGGGACCATGGTATACGTGTAGTAAACAACTCGGAGCCGTATATTAAACAGTTCTAATGCACTTTGCCACTCGGCTGCCCATTGTGGTGTTCTTGATTCCAAGAAACTGCATAATGCTTACTTAAATGTGAGAAGCTTCATAACACGATATAGTAAGATTGTGAGTTTAGCCAAACAGTGTTCAGACAGGGCTGTGACGTGACCGTTTCTTTAAGTCAGTGAAAATACTGGTGTTGTTCACCCTTTTTAGTCTATACATTTGGAGTATGATTATGCGTCAGATAGAAGGGTTATACTTTCACAGGCTTTACTCTTCATTTGCTTGTGGAGATAATTGAATACTGCGGAAACCTGCATTTTGTAGCATTAGGCGGAAGTGGCCGAGACTTTTCCCCTTTTTTATTTCTAATATGCATCATGGCATCTGTTTTTTGTTATTTTTTGGAGACTTGAACTTATATATAAAAAACCTGTACAACCATTTACTCGGCAGCCATTGATCTCCTGCTTATTGATGTGAAGATAAAGACACAAGTGGGGCAGCCCGAGAGGCTGTGACAAGATAATGTGAGAAGCGTTTAAGTTGGCGAGACTAAAAGCTATAGTGAAGGCTGTGAATTGTGTTGACGCCGTTGTTGTCATCCGTTTGACAGGTGTGAAAATGAATTGGAACGTCGCATAATCCGTCAGAGGTGTTGGGGTGTCTCCGCGGATTAGCTGCCAACACGACTCGCATCTCTTTCTGAATGTAATCAGTGCTACAAATGACTTATGGAAGTTATTGTCAAAACTGCAAGACAAGTTGACTCTTCAGGAAAGGTGACATTGTGAGATTTGTTGGTTGGTTGGTTGGTTGTTGATGGGTGTTTGCCTTCGTGGGAAAACAAAGGGCATGGCACAGAGAGCAAGGGAAGGGATTTAATCTTTTATAACATGTCTCTGGTTTTAATGTTTGTTCTTTGTTTACTTACTTTGCAGTAAGACCTTGACCGGAATCTTGCTTATGGCCAATGATTTCCACTGTACGTTTTGAGGTTTAACGGTGGTTTAACGGCTCTCAAATGTGTAAAACAGACCTAAAAAGCCTGTATATATCCTTTTTTCTAAAAGTAAAGTAAACCGTAATCCGTAATCAGATTACCATTGAAATAATGTATTCAGTTCACTTTGAGCAAACAGTTGTTGGATTACTTTTATGAAGCGATCACAAAAACACTGCTTTTGTCGACTCCCGTGTTTGACGACTCATCCACCAATTTACAGTGTTGGATATCAGAATACATGTATTTAGAAAACTCATTTTGAGTTACTGTATTCTGGAACAGTTACTCTTAGGCGCGATACAAATAAAGTTCTTCCTTCCTCTTTCCATTGAGGGCATTTAGAACACAGAATCAAAATTTACAGGAATGCTGTCCTACAATACATTGTACTGTATATTCTTAAGCATCCAATAGTATAGGTTATCGCTGCCATCTGATACTGCCCCATATCGTATCATCATTACCATATTATATATACATATACCAAGGCTGAAACAACTAATCGATTAATCGACAACTAATCGATTTTTTGAATAATTGACTATTTTAGTAATCGATTAATCAAATAGAGCCAAAATTATGTATTTTTGTTGGAAACCTACTTTGTTTTTTATAGTTAGGGTCTGTAGTGTTTTTTACATTGAACATGTCTTCGTCTCATCCAATCAGAAAGCAGAATTAGCACAAACATTCCCTTTAAGTTTATTCCATCAACATGTCCTCAAGCGGTGCCACTTTAGCTTTATGTAGTAGAAACACTTTTCACAGCCAAGCAATTCATTGATTAATCGTAAAAATTATCGGTAGATTAATAGATTACCAAAATAATCGTGCAGCCCTAACACGGACACGGTACATGTATTATAAACACATAGTTTTCTTCTTGTGTGTCTTGTATGTTTTGTCAGTACATTTCAATGTGTCCTGATATATGCAATAAAATGGTAAATGGTAAATGGACTCAACTTATATAGCGCTTTTCTACCTTTATCAGGCCCAAAGGGCTTTACAGTAAGGAACCAGTCACCCATTCACACTCTCATTCATACACTAATGTACGCAGACACTGGAGGCACGTGTCTTGCCCGAGGACACAACGACAGTGTGCCGTCCCGTGAACTTCCGATCATGAGATGACCCGCTCTACCAACTGCGCCACCGTCGCAAGATTATATTCATTTTACCAATTATATTATTCATTAGCTCTATGTCATTCTGGGCTGTGGGCATTTGCAAAGTGATTTTTGTTCCTAATTAATAGTAATTAAGTTCCTAACAGGCGTGTAATAAGTTTAGCTACATGTTATTAACAAAATGCCACATTTATACATGATAATTATGCAAATTAACGTGTAGTAGTATTCCAAGTATTATGAATACAGGACTCTGATTGGACAAAGTAGCGGAATATTATTTTAAGGCAAGTATTCATCCTGTCAATCAGCTTTAATCAGAATTTGAGTACCCAAAACGCGATCCAAGACTTTACAAATACAAACCGCGGCATGTTGGGCTCCGTGACTCAGAAGCCTCTTTACAAGTTAAGAATGAGAGCGAGTAAAGAGCTCTCGAGCTCAAGACACGAGTCCAAACACCCTCGAATCCGAGATGATTACGACTTGGGCAACTTCATAAAAAGGCTCAGAGAAAAGTGGGTTCAGTACATCACAGGCATCTAAGTATATCTTTCGACAAACCTGTTATTAGACTTCGTATTTACACATATTTTCTCCGTGAGTGCTGCCGTCCTGATCAGTGGCCTCCTCCCCGTCATTTGTCAGGTGTGAAGAGGGAGTGAGATGTTGTTAATGGGACCGAGGCGTTTCCGTGGCCCATCAGACATTTGCAGCTGCCAGACTCTATCTAAATCCTATTAGATATTAATGCCTCTCTGTAACTGCCTCCCCCTCTCCAGAGAACACAGCGCTATCACCACCACCACCACTGTCATCTTCTGTTTTTAGCGGTTTGTGGTAAGTTAGTGGCTGCGTACGAGCGTGGGCATTTTCGGTGTGTGAGCCGTCCGGAAGACTAAGGACTTAATATCACGTTCCGCTGAAAAGGGAAAGGTCAATGTAGCAATAAAAAGCGATAACAAGATTTAGTTCAGAACAAACTGGAAAGTGCAGGTTTTCTTTGGGCACCGCTCGGGCGTGCGAGAGGAATTTTCATTAAGTTCTGGAGCTGGTTTGCTGCCGGGAGTATGTTTTCGTGAATTGTTGCAACATTTATTTTAACATGAGAAAAAGTTTATTTGCCTTTGGAAACTGGGAGGCTCATAGTACCATAGACCTGAGGGAGGCTCATAGTACCATAGACCTGAGGGAGGCTCATAGTACTATAGACCTGAGAAAACACTTAATATTACAGCCCGTAAGTGCCATGTAGGTACAGGTAACAAGAAAGTATTTTACACATTACATTGCAAGATTTAATCACTGTGTTGAAGGTGTACAACATGTGGGTGTATGTGTACTGTAACAAAGGGGTCCTAGGTGTTATAAAGGTGTACATAGCGTCTCACTTTAGATTACAGCCCATGTGTAGTTATTACAGGGCATCAAAAGTCATTAAATTGTGCCAAAATGAAGGCCTTAAATGTCATCAAGCATTAAATTGGATTCAAAATGGCGCTGAATCTAAATTTCTCTGAAAATGATGATAACACTCCAGTGGTTCCCAAAGTGGGGCTTGGGATCCTGTGGAGGAGTCGCGGGACACTGTACTGGGAAGAGGATTTTGAGACAATATTTTTCCACATTGAATTGACATTGACATTGTATTTGATGTATTTTGATTGATTTCACAGCATTAATTTCACCGCCTATTTTAGTGAAATTAAGCCACACATCATAATACAGTATCCATACTAACATCATTAAAACCCCTTAACCCCACCTTAACCGAGAACATTTTAGTAGTTTTTATTGTATTTTATTTTTTATCACGTTTTCATTGTTTTTTTGTGTGGCATTTTGTCATGTTTTTGTCAGATTTTCCAAAAATATTTTTGTAGCTTTTTGGCCCCATTTAGTTTTTTTTTGTGTGTGTAAAGTAATGTAGCTGTGATCAAGCAACAACAATGTGATGAAAGCACTAAAACTAAAAATATTCAGCTACAGTTTTGGCTAATATTGGTAAATGGTCTCAACTTATATAGCACATTTCTACCTTCACCAGGCCCAAAGCGCTTTACATTCACTCTCTCATTCATACACCAATGTACACAGACACTGGAGGCAAGGTGGATGAAGTGTCTTGCCCAAGGACGCAACGACAATGTGCATGGGCGGGAGCTGGGATTCGAACCCCCGAACCTTCCGATCACAAGACGACCCGCCTCCCCAACCGTCGCCCCATACAGGTGCTCGTCAATAATTAGAATTTCATGAAACGTGCATTCACTTCTGTTATTCAATTTAAACTGTGAAACTAGGCAAGGCAACTTTATTCATACCGCACATTTCGTACACAAGGCAACTCAATGCACCTTACAAAAGAAGATATGCGAAATTACAATGAGGTTAAGTTAAAGAGGGGGTATTATGCTTTTTTCAATCACATAGCACCAGTCTATAGCATACTACAATGATGACGTAACCTTCTGTTGGTCTGTATATGCAGTAAATTAAAATAACTGCCTTGAATAAAATTGCTCTCTCAAAATGGCTGTACTGAACGTCTTGAAATAGGCCTCTGTCTCTTTAAGAAGCTTTCCGACACGCCCCTTCAGCACACTGCTGTGGCATCTAAACAACACTACTGTGCGGGGAGGGCCTCTGCTGAGCTGAGGAGCAGTGGTTGGTGGCTTGGCTGGTGACGAAAGGTCCAGAGGCGTCTCCAGGAGGTGGGGGCGTTCCTAGGAGGACTGAGGCATAGCTACACCTAAAATGGCTGCCGTCTAAGTTTTTACTGATTACTCAAAAATATGTGAATGAGCCAAGGCAACACTCCAGGCATGTGTTTAATGAGGGAATGACATAATAACATGATATAAAGCTTGAAAAAGTCGATTTTACATAATACCCCCCTTTAAGAAATGAAATATGCGCCGATTTCTTTCTGCATTTGTGGCGTTAAAATTAACTTTTTGGGCAGTATAAAGCCACGTACACCTTTGTTACATGTTGTATACAGCTGTTACACTTTGGACACCTTTATTAAACCCTGCACTTTAATGTGTAATTACCTGTACCAACATGTGCTTCTTGTTACCACTACCTACACATGGAACTTGCGGGCTGTAATCTGAATAACATGCCTGACATATTCTTTTATTCCCATGTTGCCTTGTAAAATCTGAATCTGTAAACGTTCGGGTTTGTGGGTAATTGCTCGGTAAAGTAACCCCCCCCCCCACACACACACACACACACACACACTGTTGCATCTGAAAATATGTGTGTTCATCACGCTAGGCCATTTGCATACGCTCCTGCTTATATTGCGCTGGTTCTGGCCATAGGTCTAATGAAAGAGAACGGCCTCCACAAACAGGTCATTATTGGAGATGTGCTCGGCCGGCTTTTACGAGGCTCGGCGGTAAAGACGCGCTAACTGCCTCCGAGTCCGCGGGGATCTGGAGGTGTGATTACTCGCCGCGTCCTGGGACATAAACAATGGCTTTGGGTGAAATGAAACGAGAGGATTGCGGGCAGTTTGGCGCCCTAGAGACGAAAACGTATGGCCGTGAAAACAAATGAAGACGGGTGACTGTGTGGGATTTCCGGGAATTAAGACTTGGCGGAGTAATGCGTCATCGTCGAACGAAAAGCGAGGCGTCGTTGACTGACAAAGCCCAGGCATGAGATGTAATAACCCTCCTTAAGTTACGCAGAGACAACTTAACTTCTCTGTCCCAGACACTTCCTCCAATGCCTGAAACTCTTGAGCCAAGAAAGGCCCACCCCCAGAAACGTGATGCTCTACTTTTCACGTTGTGGACGTTTACTCGCTCTATTCTTATGAACTTTTTTGTCCTACTTTTGGGAATTTTGTTCTGTGCATTCGAACCATTGTGCCAGGAAGTCTTCTGCAGATATTGAATCAAGGTCCCAGTGAGTTGACTTGCTGGAGACTTATCCAAACCTGTACGGTCTTTTGCGTTTGAGCAGGAACCCAGGAACCCAAGTGCAGATCTCGAGCTACAGGTTGTTTCTGGACTATTCTGCTGGAAGTTTTAGTCAATCGTGCATGTTTTGGTTCAAAGCAGGACTGTCTGGAAGTTTGCGAGCAGCCAATCACATCTCGACAAGTTTTAGATGTTGATGCTTCGTCTTCTGTAAGAGGATTTTCTTCTCGATGCCGTCTATCGAAAATTATTTCGCCCTGTTCTGAATGTACATTAATTGAAACAGCCGTTGTGCATTAGTGTTGATTCCTCCTACATTTAAAATCTGAACCAAGTTACCCCTTGTATCCTTAAAGCCACACCGCGTAGAATATTACCCAGTAAATCAAACTGAAATACAAGCATTGGTTTTATGACATATATTTTCATCATGTGAGTGTCTAACCTCTCCTAAGACATGACTGTAACTTTACCGGGAGTGGGTACGTCTCTAGCTCGTCTCCATGGACATATCGACTAAAGAGTTTGAGATTTAAATAGATTAGATCCTCATCCAAATCCATTCTTTGATTGCCCACTGCAGTAATAGCATTGTCTGTGTTAAGCTGGTCATTGGGATCATGTGTTGTACTTATGGCAACAGTATAGTCCAAAATGTTACGCAGTGTGCCTTTGAGTTTTGGATAGACAAAGACCGTTCACATTTGTCTTTCGCTCTTCTGGCCGATACAAAAAAAACACCTTGTTTACAGAACAAGCCTCATGCCGTTTGTGTCATATCCGACATATCTCTGATTGGTTAATTCGCTTGTCAATCATGTCCATCGGGAATTTTAAGGAATCACCCCTGATCCCAGACTACCCGACTTTGTAAAGAACAGGAAAAGGGTGTATTGTGGCTAGGGATGGCCGATATATTGCACCGCCGATATAATCGGCCGATATTTGTCATTTTTTTCACATATCAGCCGATATTTTATTTATTTTTTTGCTGCACGGGCTGCACTGACCTGACTGGGGCAACAGTTTATTAAAATTATCTGAAATAAACATTGGCTCCTAAAAATAAAGAAACTCCAGCATAAATTCACACGTCTCCAAAAGAAAGAATGTTTTTACTAAGTTTAAACAAAGTGAAGCGGACACTTGGACACCACAGAGATACAAGTTGCTGCTGTTACAAACTGGACTAAAACTGCCTCCAAGGACATTATTTTGAGTCAGGATTAACATGAATCTTTTTCTGATGGATTGTCGCTACATCTGAGTGGTGAGTGTTGCAAAAGTTTCTCCGTCCTGACGACAGATTTATAACTTTCAATTTGTTAGCGTAGCATAGCTACAGGCTAAAGGCTACAACACATAAACATTGGCTTTCTGTTGTCATGTAGGTTTACTACAGTGATGATAATGGCTGTATTCACGTTTACTGTGCCCACTTTTGTCATGTTAATGAGCCGTGAAAACGAGGAGTTATGTCCGCATTTTCTTGCATATTTAATTAGACGCATTTGCGATCATTTTTCATTGAAAACAATGCAGTTCAAAGCTCATGCTAATCTTGTAGATCTACTGTTTGCCTTTTGCCTGCTCTAAACCAACTCTAAATCTTCACATTCTGGCCTCATAAGTTCAGTATACGATGCTGTTAAAGTGACATGATGCAATTTTTGGCAATCCACAGCTTCATACAGAGCTGTCCTCAGATAAGTCCATCAGATTTGTTTAAAAACATGTAACTTAAACAACATCGTAGGCTACATGTTTAAATCAAAAATACAATAAATAGTAGCATTTCCCATTAATAGAGGAGATGGGTGAAAGTATAATAAGTAGGTCTGAGTAAATATTTAGCCAAAAACAAAATTACATTTCACTCCAAAATTGCATTTGATCTTTTTAATATTTTTCTTTTAAAAAGGTTTGTTCTATCATAGTGTGTGAGACAGTGTGTCCCAGACATAAGCATTGTATTGTTTATTTTCCAATAGTGGAACGATAATTTGCGAACTTTACCACATTTGAGTGAGCCTTTCTATTGATTTTCAAAATAAATATCGACAAATATCAGATATCGATATCGGCAGAAAATGTTCATATCAGACCATCCCTAATTGTGGCTTACCAGGCTAGGGAAATGGAGAACATGACAAATTAGCACAGAAATAACCTACGTTTTTGGATCGCAAATTTGTGATGTCTCACTCAAATGTTGAAGGCTCTCTTAAATCCTGTATCTTTCAGACCTAACTTTATGTCTCTCTCATCATTAATAGAGTTTAGTGGTTTGTCTTGATTTGGCGGAATATGACACTGTTTCTCGGGTCTTATGCATAGTTTTCATGCATTTGTTTGGACTAAGCCGGCAGTATTAATTATTAACATGAACAATGCTATTGAACGCAAATGCATTATTAAAATGAATTATGCATAACCAAAGTGTCTTCATTGCGTTGTCTTAAACACTCCCGGGCGACTCTCTAATCGGAGATTTGCTGCACTTAAAGTTCAGAATAATTACCGAGCCTGTTTTTATAAAGGCTATCCGCGCTAAAGCAAACCATGATCCTCTTCCCCAGCTGTGCCCCTCAGCCTGTTATTATAACGCTCCCCAAATTCGAAAGACGCTCTTTTCCTTTTCTGATGGTCTTTGTCACTAATGTTATGCTGTCAAAATGCAAAACAATTATGCACTGACTCATCTGACCAAGAGTTACTGTAGTGAATGTAAGGCTTCCCGAAGGCTTTATCATGATTATGCCAAGTCTAGGTGTCTCCTGCCTGTATATAAATGTGCATGTGGGTGGATGTCTAGCAGCTTGGGTTGAAAACATTGCTATCCGACTGTTGTGCCAGTCTTTGCACCTGCTCTTGGACAGAATACAAATGGCAATGGTTGTTATTATATTGTTTGAAGTAACATAATACTTACATTTTACATGCGAGCCCATTGTTTTAAACTTTGTGCCTAGTATGAGGAAATACGTATTAGGGTGTAACAGCTGGTAGAAGATTGCGTAGTTCGTTCCTCTGTCAGATGGATCCTTTCTGTGAGGACATGACCAACAGCTTGTGAAAATGAACCTCCAAGTTAGTTTTAAGTTAATATAATAAGGGACTCTTTTCTGAACTACTGGGTAACGTTAAACAATACCTGTTTGGTATAAGGAAAAAACAAAAAAGATTTCGGTACTACTGGTATCGAAAAAATCAACAGCAGTTATTGAAAAGAAATATTAAGTTTTGATGCTGCTGGTCATCAACATTTAAAAGAAATAAAAAAGTGAAACACAAGTAAAAAAAAAAAAATGAAAATTGGGTTAAATTGGGGGTGGGGGGACGGGGAATATTTGGGGGGGGGGGGGGAATTAAGATTGGGGAAAATTGGGGGGAAAACACAAAAAATGTGGGGAAATTTAGGGTAAAGATTTGGAAGTAGAAGTGGTAGAAGCGAAAAACCGCTAATGCTAACATTAGCATATGTAGCATGAAGCTAACATGAGGTTCCTGGTTAGAATTGTCTGTTTTTTAAGTATTTATGAGCTGTTGAACCACTTTGCTCCTCTCTGTGCCTCTGTATCTTTATTTAGCAGAAAATATATATTAATAATTCAGCATTTGTTTAAAAGAACTAAGTAACGTGTTTACCTTAATAAATCCTTTTCGTAGTCCCTCTGGGGTAATACAAGTGTTAATGGGATGATCGGGGGGTCTTTCATCTCCCCCGGTGCCTCTGGCCAGAAAACCACACTTGCAACTTTCCCTGCTCCGGTTCGGAAGGCACAATACACACTAATGGAATCACGAAGAAGAAGCTAACAGGCTAACGGGCAAAGCTAACTGTGGGCTAGCGCCACTTAAACAGTATTTACAGCCAAGTTTGAGTGAAAAAAAATTATCTCCATTGTGTAATTGGGTTGTGGCACAATGTACAATATCCCTCTCTCCCTTTGTCTTTTTTTGTCAGCGTAGTATTTACGCTCACGGACAATTAATGAGTAAAAAAAAAAAACGCAACAAAAAAGCGCAACACGACACCTGCAGTGGTGCTTATGGCCTCTAGGGGCATGAGTTACTTAGTTCTGCTTTAAAGTAATGGTGGAGAAATGTTTTCCCCCTCTTCGAACATGGCTATAGGCATTGGGCAACTCCAAAGATGCCGTATAAAATGGCCTGTTGCTATTGCTAACATTCTGGTAACCCTTTTGTGATTTCCAAAAGCATTTTTTTTCTGATTTTGCCACTTGACTATGTGTAATGGATCAAAGCTAACACTCCAGACTTGCTCTAAAGTGTTCTAACTAAACTTAAATCCGTTTGTCTATTAGTTTCCGATTTAGGGTTTAGATTAGCTTGAACAAAACATCAGACTTACCTGAAAAAACTGATGGCAAATATTGTAAAAAGTGCAAATATCTGTTATCAGCCCATCTCTAATGGCTGGTGCTTAGGCGAAAGTGATTTAGCAAATGTTTCTGCCTTGCACAATTCGAGTCCTACACATCCATAGGCCCCGCACTCAGGGCTATTATCTGCAGCATCTGAATGAGAGAAAATGACTTCACTTTGAGCCAGTCAGCACTTGCTCCAACTTTAGTCCAACATTAGCGCGACTCTGCTTATCCACGCTTTTATGTGAGAGATTAGATTCTGAATGAGGGAATACAAGGGGAGGAAAAGTTTGTCTACAGCAACTCGTGAAGTGAAATAAGTGATGTATCATGCACAAAGAAAAAAGTACTCTGTCTTTTATATGCAAAGTGTTGTTTAAAAAAGGGCGTACATTCACAACTAATACTGGCAAGGCAAAAAATACATACATTAAGAGTAGGTTTAAAAATTGCAATACAATAGCAGATGGTGCACATTTAAGCTCATCTGGCAGCTGATTCCAGAGTTTGACTGCATAGTAGCTGAATGCACTTTCTCCATGTTTACTCATGACCCAGTGGGCAGTGCACGATTAATAACTGGCTCCTTCAGACCTCAGGCTTGTGCTGGGAATGTAAGTCAGACAAAATTGTTTGGTCTGGATCCATACAAAGTTTTAAAATGAATAATAAAACTTCAAAACTTTTCGCAACAGTGAGCCAAAGAAGATTTTTTTTGAGTGGAGTGATGTGGTCGTATATTTGGTTTTAGTAAGTACCCCAGCTGCAGCAAATCAACAGGATTTATAGATTTTTTTTTTTTCAGGGAGACCAGTGAAAAAGGCCATTGCAATAACCAGTTCTGCTTGAAATAAAAGTGTGGACAAATTTGTCAAAATCTGGTTTCGTTAAAAGCAAAAGTCGGTTTATGTTTTTATAGTGGGAAATTGCAACTTTGTAATAGATTAAAAGGCGCATTATGCAACTTTTTATGCACAAAAAAGTTGATATTTGTGCGCATTTGAGCTTGTAGTGACCCAGTGGCCGTATGAGTGGTTAGCATGACACTTACTTTTATCATGATGTTCTCTACAACGCTCCAGGATCAATTGTTTTGTAGGTTTTCTGGTGAGAGGTCCGTCCGCAGTGACAACCTACCAAACAATTGGTCCTGGAGCGTCGTAGAGGCCACTGTGATGGAAAGTAAATGTGCCATTGCTCACGGTCACGGTCAAATACGCACAAATATCAACTTTTATCCCATAAAAAGTTGCATAATGCTCCTTTAAAGTCAGAAACCAATCAAACACTAACATATCTTTTACAAGGTCTTTCGGAGCCACAGATTTGTCCTTGAGGCTATCGGTGTCATGCAGCCTTCATTTTTATTTCCAAAGATAATGATTTCTGTTTTATCTTAATTTTAACAATTTTTAGACATCAAAACGGTATAATGCGTGTCGCATTTGTTAATATGTAACCAACTCGGTTGATAGTTGTTTGTAAAATGGTAAGAAATATGCACTGTTGTCAGTCATTGTTATAGTTATTGTTATTGAAGTTTATGAACAGGGGTGGGAGTCAATAAGCTTGTCTTCTTCCCACTCCTTTTCGAGCTGTAATGTAAATTATTTTTTCTTTTTCTTTTATTATGTATATATATATTTCTGTTTTTTCTTTTCTTCTTTAGCTCGAAATAAAATATTCAAATCAAATCAAAACTCTACATTCATCTATACATTGTAAGAGTCTCCCAATGGAGAGTTGTCTTTGTTAGATGAGAGAGCAATGTAGATTTCATCCACATACAGTAGCAATGGTAAGCAAGGCTGTTACTGTTTAATATCAGGCCTAAAGGGAGCATATAGATTAAAAACAAGTGGTCCTAGAATGGATCCTTGCGGGACTCTATATTTGAAAAGGTAGAGGTTTGACCTTATCACAGAAGGCATTTTTGGCTGATGACCAAGCACGTATTATTTGAAAAGATTATACATTAATGGCCCCTTAATGTAATTTTTTTTTAGAAAATGCAGAAAGAGATGTCATGTTTTTAATTTCTTAGTTTTTGCTCCCTAACTATATTTCACAGAGAGACTCTTGTCAAAGTATTGCTCTTGCCGTCGACAGATGTGAACAGATGCTGAGGGGATCCTGGTCCTGATGCGGTAGTTGCTACGCGACCATTCACAGCCTCTTTAAGATGAGGAACACTTGTTTTTGCTGAAGTTGTTTATAACCTTGAGCTCTTCTCAGACTGAGTGCTATGCTAATCACTGCACACTCTGGGAAACTGAACAAATGAAGCACCTGTCTCCATCTGCATACGCGCTCCATAAACAACCGGGACCCCACATACTGTGAGTCAGCTGCAGCTCATATTCGGTGGGCTGTGTCCACTTCCAAATCCTGAGCCGTCAAGTTATAGAAGTGCAATAAACTTCCTATGTGCATCATCTCTGCTGTATGCACGATCACACTCACAGGTTCTGTATTATTTTTCTAAGGTATAACTTTTGAACAGAATGAGATACATTCGCCTGACCATAAAAAAGTCATTTGCTCTAATATTTTGTTCCTTTGCCTTCACCTTTAGCTTTGATTACCATACACATTTGCTGCAGCATTTTTTGGAATAAGCTTCTGCCATGTCAAAAGATCCAGTGTTGCATTCATTTTAACCATGATCTTGTATTGATGATGGGAGAGTGAAACATTTGTATTCCAGCTGTTTCATCAAGTGCAGATCCATTGCTCTGTTTGTTTGTTAATGTTCACATATAAGTACAGGTTTGTGGTAAACTCCATTCACTGCCCATTATACAGAAAGGCACAACCATATTAACCTTTAAGAATAACAAATAAGAGTTTTGTTCAGTATCACACGTAATAACATAGTATTAAGTAGAAGGAATGAATGCTTCCTGAATCCACTGCATCAGGTAGAATGCCAAAAAAGAAGTGTGTATGGGAAAATGATAAAGAACTGTGCTCAATACAGTCTGCCGCGCACTTGCAAAGGTCTTATTTGAGCTCTGCTTGATACTTGCGTGGGCGCAGCTCAAGTATTTTTTCCTCCATACTGTATTGGTAAAAAACATGCTATTTCTCCCTGTTTTATTGACTTGTCTGTCCAGACATCTGTTAGCCCTCAGGTAAAAAAAAGAATTTCAACAACTATTGTGCAGCAAAACACCTTTAGGCTTGTCACAAATCAATACTCGGACTGATGAATATACTTTTTGATTGTAGTTGCTAACTATTATTAATTCTAGACATTTAATGTAGAACTGAACCTTTAACCCACCGCCGCTGCTGCCTGCTGTAGGGAGATGTGTTTGAGCTAAGAATAGTGAAGGCTATTAGGAAATCACGTTCACAGTTAGTCAATATGTTAAAGAAATAAGTTCATTTTAATAGCAATGTGTTGGAATGCATGTTGTCAAAGTGACATAAGACACGGCCTTGATTAAACTAAGCCATCTTTCCTGGCCCCTTTAGTTAAGAGCCTGCTAAAGAGCCAGGGAGCATGACACCACTAGAGTCCTGAACTGTCAGCATGCAACATAATGCTTTCTAATGGATCTGTATTAGATTGTTAAATATAAATGCCTATATGTCAAATAGTATGCTTTATAAAATTGACACCTTCAGTGACCCTTTACGGTCTTGTCCGTGTTCAAAAAGGAATATTTGTCTTGATTTGTGTTCCATTTTGATTCTATATCTGTCAGTGAGCCTTTGCCCAGTGATGCTCAGGATGTATTCAGACGCTGCCCAAGTGGAAAGAGCTGTACTTAGGTACTCATTTTACTAAGGACGATAAAAGACCACTCAGCATGGCAAATTGTGTCAGATGTCACCCTGCCTGAGATTTCTTAGGTCATGCGGATATGTCCCATTGGCTCTGAGCGCAGGGATGTGCCTCTGCAGGTTGTTGTGTATGAATGTTCACTATTGAATGACTAGTGAATGATAGGCACTTTGAGCAAATCCACCTCAACCATATGGGCCCATAGAGTCTTGGGGATGTTTTGGATCGTCGTGTCTACGTCTGTGATCCGGGGTCATGCACGGCAGCTCTGTGTGGCCCTCCAGGATGAAGGGTACAACATCCCATATGCTGCAAAGACAACTTGGACGACTCCAGATGTGACGCTCGGAGAGACGCAGTGGAGACACAAGATATTAAACAGTGAATATCTTCAACCTCTGTGTTTGAAGGAATGCCACTTGATTTCAGATGCCAATATCGAGATGAAATGAACGGTGGTCGTGAGATGATTCAATAGCAAAGTTATTTTTCATAACCCTAATGATAATAAAACTAAAAAGTGAGACATGGGACATTCATTGTACCTTTTGTCTGTCAATCTCAGCTGCAACACGGAGACATTTATCGAGTCATTTTTCTCTGTTTTCTCCCTCAGAAACACAAGGTGGACCTGTTCTACAAGGTGCGCCACGTGATGCTGGAGCTGCTGGACCTGAGGCGGCAGCTGCTGTCGGGACACCTGACCCAGGACCAGAGCCGGGAGGTGAAGAGGCACATCACCGTCAGGCTGGACTGGGGCAACGAGTACGTCAAAATAAAGGCGCACATTCGCACAATTATAATGAATGAACTCTAGCAGGTTTAGATGTTAGCAATGAAATGAAGAGGGGTTGGTTTAAGGGCATGGAGGTGGACGTCTGAACTCACTTTTTGTGGAAGAAATTGTTCGCTGCTAAACTGGAAGATATAGGCAAATCATTTATCATTTTTTGTTGAAGATTGGATATCACATTATTTGTAGAAGAAGCTTTTTTGTTCAGCGGCCACATTCAAGCGTATTTTTCATCTTCAAGCCAGAGCCCCTTCATCCACTGTGGCTTGTTTGTTTGTTATATAGCGACCTAAAATTACTATTGTGCGGTGCAGGGGACTCCTCTTACTCTGGACAAATAACAGTTTGATTGAAGGCAGAAGATGAAGTTCAGACCAGGATCTCAACCGGCTCTTGGGAGAAAGAAAAACAACAAGAAGTAAAAAAGAAATAGCCTTTCGAGCCGAATGGAGTTATTATTAATGATGAAGATATGAGAGGTTTGTGGAGTGGAAGGGATGAGGTTTGCAGAGAGCTTAAGCGAGAGACTTTTAACACAACACTATAATTAGAGATGACTAACAAAGGCTGCTGTAAAATCTTCTGCAAAAACCACACAATGTCCTGTCTTCATGGAGTCTTAAAGCCTCATAACCTTAAAGTTAAACCTCCACAAACCTGTTCTTAAATACATGCGATTCTTGTTGTAGTTTAGACATTCATAATTTAGTCTATTCTAAAGTTTTAATGCCACTGGACGTGTTTAAAATGTGCAAAGTGAACTTGAATCTCTATTTATGTTTTTGAAAGCATGAATTATAAATCATTCAGCCCAAGTTCATTGCTGTACCGATTCCAAATAAACAACTCAAGTAGAGGTTTAAGAGAAGCACTTACACTCTTACTTGACTTTCTTCTCTTGTATATTTCTTGTAGACATCTGGGGTTGGACCTCGTGCCAAGGAAGGAGTTCGAGATGGTGGATGAGGACCACATCAGCGTCTCAGACCTTTATAAAATGGTAAAGTAAATAAGCACTCATGGGAACAAAGTACACAGAGAGAGGAGCCTGTAAAGTGCAATAAGAGATCTAAACCAGGGGTGTCCAAACTTTTTTCATCGAGGGCCGAATATTGAAGTGTATACAGCAATGAGGCCACAGATCATTGGTCAGTGGAGTCAAACATTCAACAAGGTGCAATTAAGAGATGTTGGAACCATAATGCCTCTCACAATAATCTCACAATAACATGCACGTTTTTTTTAGTTGTAATTGGGTGTGATTATTAAACTTGTAGTAAAAGTACTATCTCTGACGATGTATGCCATCTCAACAAGAAGCCTGAGGGCCACCTGAAATTGGTCTGAGGGCCGCATTTGGGCCCCGGGCCGCACTTTGGCCACCCCCGGTCTAAACAGTTTAGTTTGGTGGACCTCAAACAGAAACTTATGGGTAGACGTGTAAAAGAAAAGGTTATCTTTATTGTCTGTCCTTGAAGAGAAAGGGCACTTTTTTGCTTTGGTCTCTCAAAAAATAACTCTTTGAATGAACGTAAAAAATCATGGAAAGTATTTCCACATGATTAAATGGCTTTCTTTCAGCATGAAGCAATTGTGTTCGTCCAATATGATGCACTTGAGTAGGTTCAACGCCATATATTAGGGTTGATTGAACTTATTTACTAGTTTGGGTCAGACACCGTGAGTGACAGTAACATGACGCTAAATAGTGAGCCCTTTATTTTCACTAAAAAGGCTAAGGCCTCAATGCTCTTCAGTCACAGACTGAGAAGTGAAGAAGGAAGTCATGGAGCTTCTGCTTTAGTCAGAACTTTCATACTTCTGTGTGATGCAAGAATGAAAGATTGAATTTCAAGTATTCCTTTGTGATGTATGTGTGGAAATTCTGTATATATTTAAATATGACTTTATTATTCTCATTCTTACAAACACCTTGTCACTTGTATCTGCTGTAGAGTAAAGTCTGTCCCAGTTCCTGAGTCATGGTGCAGCAGGACTGTTACAGAGAAGCTCTTAAGGTTCTTCTCTTCAACAGTTACTATAGTAACTACTTTCTTCAAAGTCAAAGTAGATCTACCACAGTCCTGTCCACATCTGTCATGGTCCACCATGACCCACCGTGACTCAGAGGAACCGGACACACATGACTCCACATCAGATACAAATGACAAGTGTTTTTTTTTTTTTTTTTTTTAAGAATGAGAGTAATTAATAATTAGTTAGTAAGTAATATCTAATCATATAAATTCAGGATATTTTAACCTTTATATGCTTGGATCAGGTGTGCGCTTTTGTAATTGTAGCAATAATTGTCCATATATTTGTGATTTTACTACATATTTAAGTATGTAATATGTTTGAGTCAAAATATGACTGAACTTCTTATGCAGCAGAAGTTTGAAGTTCTGTCTAAAGCAGAATCTCCATGACTTCCTTCTTCACCTGTCGGTCTGTGACAGACTGAAATACATTTCTCTGGCTTTTTGTTGAAAATAAAGGCCACATGTATTTAGCCTCATATTATTGTCACTCATGGTGTCTGACTTAAAGTCTAACTCTGAAGAAGTCAAATCACGTTTCACTGACAAAGTTGGAAGGGCGCCCCTTGTGTCCAATTGCGTCCAACTGCCGGACCTAACTGGACCCGATCAATCCTAATATTTGCGTTGAACCTACTCAAGTGCATCACGTTGGACTAACACATTGTTTATGCTGAAAGAAAGCCATTTATCATGTGGAAATACTTCCATGATTTTTTTACGTTCATTCAAAGAGTTATTTCTGATTTCATTCATCCCATCATGATTTAATCATGTTCATCTTGGAAACGTGAAATTATGCTTCCATAATACATGTTACAATTTAGTTAATGTAACAGCCCCTAGTTACTTATTTTGAGTGTACCAACTTAATGGAAAGTTTTTTTTTCCTTTTAATACTTTTATATCAAACCCCTGACCCAAAAAGAAAAAAGACTCTAAACACCTGCTCTTGGGTTTTACTTTAAGCATCTTTTTTGTCAGCTACCTGACAAACTCATAAGAGCCTTGAGTATATCTAAATTATTCAGTGTCAAAGTCAAAGTCTGCAAACTATGTTTTCATTTCATTTAGTTAAATCGACTAGGCAGGGTTTATAAAGTTGAACTAAATGTGAATATTTTCCGATCTTACGTCAGTTCTTTTGAATTGCACAAGGGCGCCCCTGAAGTGCGGTCGCCGTGGTAATTCCCTTTGTTCTGTTGCCAGGGAAACGATCCAAACACAGTCTGTGCGCTGAATACTGACAGGGAGACAGGTTACTGTGGGCAGATGATGGACACCGGCTTTGAAGAAATGCTTGTTTAAAAAGAAAAACTCAATCATAATGAAAGGCTAAGATGAAAGACTTAAACTGTGATTTACTTTATTGTCTTTGCAGCATTCGACTCATCTTCAATGCCACTGAAGGGGCAACCGGTCAGTAGAAGTGGGTGTTAGAGGATAACATTAAATTGTTATTTATCATACTGGGTCAAGCTGTACAGTCGTATTATCTCTGTCATAGCCTTGACTGTGGTGCTCAGGCGCCCACTCTCAGCCACTGAATGTTTTGCTTGCTATTAGTATGATGCTCTTAGAAGGTATTTATCCCTCTTCTGTGGAAGCATAGACAGACTTGAATGGCAGGACTAGCGCAATGTCTCGAGTTCATGTCTGTCTATGCTTCCACAGAAGAGGGATACATACCGTCTAAGAGCGTCATACTAATACGCAAGCAAAACATTCAGTGGCTGAGAGTGGGCGCCTGAGCACCACAGTCAAGGCTATGACAGAGATAGTACGACTGTACAGCTTGACCCAGTATGATAAATAGCGTTTTGATGTTATCCTCTAACAGTGGGCAAACACAGAGCAGAGGTCAGGGGTTTAGTGTAAACTAATGTAATTTGCACTTTTCTGGTCCAAACCATTTAAAACTGTGTGTGCAGTAATTTTGCTTTTTTGAGGAGTCAAGCTCAAATGACCAAGCCAGCGTCATCAATCAATCAATGATTTTTTGCTGTTTCCTTGTTGTTGTTTTGTTCCTTTGTTTGTTCCACTATGTTCCTTGTGAAATGAGAATTTTCATTGTATTGATTTTGGGGGGTGGGAGCTTATAAGCTCTTGCTTCAGGCCACTCCTTTTGAGCAGAATGTTTACTGCTCAAATAAACTAAAAATCAATCAATCAATCGTTTTTGTTTTTTTTTGTTTTTTGCTGAGATTTGAAAACATTTAAGTCAGTAACAGATTGTTTCCCTCTATGGTCCTCCATGTCTTTTTGAACTCCAAATGTGCAGAGACATTCCAGTTTCCAGAGCTGCTTTCACGTATAAGCATCTCTTACTGACAGAAACAACAAAATGACTGCTTGCTCAAGGTGTCCCAGTATATTCCAAAATGTTTGTGTAGTGCCTTGGAAAGGATCCAAGTTTGTCCAAGTTGTCATGGACCACTCCAGATCTGTTCATTTTATATTAACCTGACGAAGACTGGTTGGTCGAAACATGTTGGCTTGGCCATCTAAATAAAGCCTTTTAAGTACTTCTCGTGCTGTGCATATTTGTTTTAGAGTGCTGGGTTTGCTGCTTCTTTTTTTTTTGGATCTCTTACTGAACTTTACTGAAATGGAGAGCGGTGTATTTTGAAGTCTGAATAAGTTATTGTTACGATGATTGACTTTACCAACTTAACTCGAGTACAGCATATTCTAAATGAGAACATTCTGTCTCTCTAATATTGCTTATTTTTATTTGCACAAGCACAGCAAAAACTGACAGTGCATTTGTGATTTATTTACTTCTATGCGTCATTCAGTTTGTCAGCAGTCGTTCTGTGTGGACATTTTCCATCTGACTGACAGTGCCATTTCTCATTAATAAGACTCTGAAGCGAATTACAGATTTCAATCATCTCAGAGCGAGAAAATGCAGTCATAAATACTGTAATGTTTTTGTTTCTCTCCACAGCACCTGTCGAGTCGACACAGTGTACAGCAGAGCACCACTCAGGTATCTCAAAAATACCTATTATATTATTATACTGTGACAATAGTTTTAGTACATGAGTCATTAGAAGTTGTGGCATTAATTGGCTGTTATTAAAATTGTCGTGATGAAGGACGATTTGTACTGTTTTCAGAACAATAGCTCTCAGCAGAGGCATGGCGAGCCGTGCCGGGTCCCTGTGCCGCACCACCTGCTGGTCAACCTGAAGAGCTTCACCTACAACAGCATCGGAGAGGACACGGACATCTTCTTCTGCCTGTACGACTGCAGGGAGGCCAAGACCATCAGGTGCGTACACATTCGACTACTCTATTTGCGTGGATCCAAACAAGCCAGTCAAAGGTTCAGTGGTTCAGGTCCCGCTGGTGGTTACAAATATTGTCAATTCCTTTCAGATTTCTTGACATAACACCGCATTTGATCATATACAGTATGATGTACAGTTTGGGCATTTGTGGCGAGGGGCCTTTATGTTTTGCTATTTTGTGTGTCATTGCCGGCTTCCGAACGGTTCATGTTTATAGATTTGCAGTGATACTGGGCTGTACAAAAACACATTTATTTGATTCAACTTTTTCACCGAAGAGCAAATGTTTGAAATTGTTTATTGCTATGCCTGTAGTCTTATACAGTATTTATTGTACATCACTTGACGCCCATGGATCGACCAGTCCAAAGTCCAGACCTGAATCTATTCCCCTTGCATGTTTTTTGTTGACTGTTGAGAAACAAACTGAGCTAACACAAATGCTTAGCTCAGTTTGTCCCAGTCTCTTCTGTTTGATCCTAAATGCGGACAGTTAGTAAGTAGGCTAGTCCAGGAGGGTGTGTTAGCCTGCTCAATGCATTTTTCCTATAGCCGTTAGCATTAACATTGCACATTATGAACGATCCAGATGTTTTCAACTGTTGTCATCGCATCAACCACATTTAGTTGAGGTCAAAGCCTACAGAACTTTTGAGATTTTACTTTAGATACAAATTATTTTTGTGGGGTCAGATACACCTCGAATGGCCACTAATGGTCACGTTTATTTAGCGCCTTTCTACCTGCTTTAGGCACTCAAAGCGCTTTACATCGACGAACCACTCACCCATTGAAACTCTCATTCATACACCAGTGTATGCAGACAATGGAGGCAAGGTGGGTGAAGTGTCTTGCCCAAGGACACAACGACAGTCTGTGCCTGTGGGATTAGAACCACTCATCCTCCGATCACTAGACAACCCGCTCTACTCTGTGCCATCGTCGCCCCTAAACATTATCTCATAAGATGTTAATGACATAAGAAACCACAGAAATTGTATAAATGCCATAAAAAGGACAAAATGTATCGTGTCTGTCTTCCCTATTTATTTGTATGGGGATGGAACGTTAAATCTGTGATTTCTAATGTCTCTTCCACTCACTCCTTATATCTACTAAATTACCATCTATGCTAATCTTTCACATAGCGAGAAGTGGCCACATACAAGTGCAGTGAATAAAACATGTCCTCCCACTGTTTCACAGCTTAACGAATACCATCAATTATATACACTTGCGTTCAGGGCAGCTAGCAAAGCAGGAAGCGCTAATGTTGTTGATGGGGCTACGTAGACTGTTAATGAAGATACGCAGTTCACCGAGAGGTCAATGATCGTCTTACATTTTGTTTAAGGTTTTATGGTTTGCGTTTATGCATCATTAAAATGCAGGAAAATAAAGAACTGCAGACACCGACGGAGGCATATGCTGCAGTAATTTAGGGGAAAAAATAGTTTATATAGAAGCTTAATTAATTGAAATATAGCAAGACTAAATGTGTTCTCTAAATACCATATAATGAGGTACTTACGGGGCAGTGGGAACATATTTTGGTTAGGGGGTGCTGAGGGACAAGATTGCCCCCTGAAACGGCTTATTTCCTATTAATTATTACGGCTTGCAATGTGCAGACTATCCACCAGGGGGTACAACCACACCCTCAGCAAACTGGCTTTCCATGCCTTGGTTACTTATACTTTTTTGACAAAATGTAGTGTTTAAAAGGCTTATGTAGCACTAAACCTTTTAGCTTTAGCCGTTATATAATGTACATTTCCTCATCAAAAAAACATTCCTGGATTGTTGTTTTCTTTCATTTGCGCTTCTGAAAATTTAGTCCATCTCACTATTTTGCTCTCAAAACACGTCCACATAACCTGAAACATCCACAGTAAGCTAAAACCTCCAGCTGAGTAATTCTGACCAAGAACCTGCTTTCCGTATGACACTGATTGAAGGTTGGGTCAATACAGAAGGCCAATTTTTCTACGGGGCACAATCTAGCAACAAATACAAAAATGACTCATGTTTGAAGCTCCCAGTGTTTAAAAGTCCAGATATATGACTGGGTTTAAATGATCAGCACTACACATTGTTTCCATTTGCAAGTTAGCTGCCTTTGTTCCCATAATATAGACTTGCAATGGAACAACTTCAGAATCAGACCTGTTTGACATCAATTAGGGAGTACCTCAAGGCTTCATACTTGGGCCTATATTGTTTATATTATACTGTACATGAATGTTTTTTTCCAAAATAATAATAATAATAATAATAATAATGCATCGGTTTTATATAGCGCTTTTTGGACACTCAAAGTTGCTTTACATGGCATTATTCATTCACTCCATACTTGGTGTATGGATCAATCAGTCTGCACCATCGGCCCCTCCAACCACTGACTCACTCTCTACATTCGCTAGGCTTCCTGCTGTTACCAAACGGTCTCCCATCCAAGTACCGACCAGGCCCTTCCCTGCTTAGCTTCCAAGGTCTGACGGGATTGGGCAGAGCAAAGGCATCGGATAAACGGCAGAGTATTTTATTTGCCAATGATACAACCTTATGTTACTCAGGTAATGATATACAGGAGATAACAGAAGTCGTAAACATATAAAACATTGGTTTGCTCTAAAGAAATTAGTACTCAATGTTAAAAACAAAAACAAAAACAAAATTAATCAATGACAAATGAAAAGCTGTTGATGTGTCTATAAAAATAGATGAGATGGACATTCAAAGGGTTAAAGAAACAAAATTACTATATTTGTGTGTGCAAATTCACTCCTTTTCTTGCTGTTGTTTTTTATGCTGCTAAAATAATCTAAATAAGCTGAACTAGCGTCTCAACAAAATACTAATCACCAGAACATGTAAGGTTGGTTCGCTTGGTTCAATATGATTAGATTAATTCAGGTTGTTGAATTTACTTGAGTTTCATCCAATCATTTAGTCTTTAGCAAACGGTCCCAAAAGTGATGCTAGACCCAACCTAAGTGGTAGCCCAGGTTGGAGTAAATCAGCTTAGACACCTCTCGGTGCACCTCTCTGGTGCCTTTAGGATGTGGAAACACCCTGTAAAACCACTTGTAAACTCCGTAACACTCCTGTGACAATTGCGTTATGAAAAACTGACATGCAAATTGTATACAGTCTCAATAAAGCATGCAGTAGTGTGCTAGTGTACACCACAGTGAAGCATCTACTGAATTTCCTCTGTTCTGTTTGACCTTGGTGCTATAGTTTCAGTCTTCTGACTCAGCATCAGGCGAACAGCTTCTCCCTACAGACGCTCCAGTGTCCGACCAAAGGAAAGTGGAGAGACAAAGACAGAACCAACCCCATTCATGCTGCTTAGGCGTAAAATGCCGTAACGTGGAGAGATTTGCACAGTTGGGTTTTGCTTTGTCAGATTTTGAGATTGTCTTCCCCTGGATACTTGTTTTTTTGTCTCTTTTATGCAATTAAAATATCTCCTTTCAACGTACCCCAGGAGTTATATATTCTTTATTTTTCTCAGGAAAGCTAGAGTTTTCATATATACATGCTGTAGTGCATTCATATAAACCTAATAAACCTAAGTGAAATCAGAAATACAGATGAAGTATAAAATTCACGACGATGGTGAATAGTGAAAAGCCTGCACACTTACACCAAAGAAACTGCATTTATTAAGGCAACATTTCGATTGTGTGGATCTTCCTCAGGTCACATCTTGGTGAAATCTAGTCAACATGAATGAAAATTAGGCTATAACTATAATACAGGTGTTATTATTCCATTTATTACTGATATTAGTGGGGCCACTCCACCTCGTTTTCCACTCACCCCTCCCTGTGATAGAGACATGATGGTGTTCAATGCTACAATTGATACATGTTTTTTTTTATTACGCCATCATGCAGCTTGTGGGGGACGTACACAACTAAAAATTTGCTGGACCCTTGTGTTTGTATCTTTTATGGATCAAAAGATATTTGCTGATATGTTTAACTTTTTCTTCAGTGTCACACTCATAATAAGATAGGGTTATAAGACTTTGGATAAGTTAGACTTAACACAATGTGCTGTCCAGTTCAAAAACGCCTTGGGGGCAGAACATCCTTATAATGTTCACAGTGACCTGAATCTTGAATTCAAAACAGAAATAGCAAACTAATCTGCATTGCAATCAGATATTTTATTCCAAAAGTCATGCAGCTCTTGTGCAAATTGCCTTGTTCTTTCACATCTTTGTAACTATAATACAGTCTTTTGTTAACAACACGACTGCATTACCATTTATTTTGCTCTAGTACTTTTGACATCTCTCCTCTTTGCCTTAGGTGAACAGAAATGATTATCTCTTTAACTAAATACCATGTAATAGAAACTGCAAATGACTCCTCAACTTTCTGCATGTTTTAATTAGGGAGAAGCTGTTCATTATTCCAGAACTCCTCGCCAGATTTTCACAACTGGAAAGAAAGTACCAAGGAACTCTGCCTACACAAACGTAATTAAAAAAGAATTTATGCCTCCTCTAATTATCTCCCACTCATAAATCAGCAGACTTTTACGGCACATAAATTCGCAATATGAAAGCTTGATTACATCCAGTTGTTACGTTACGGGACAATTAGTTATGGACTCAAGTAATCAGACTGGAAACCTCTGTGGCATAGACAAAGCATATTATTACGATCACTTGCACTCATGTTACTCATACTGGACTCATATTCTCCAGATGTCTGTTATTTCCACTTAGTGACACAATCAGGAGGACACAAAACTTTCCTTCTCAGTGATGTTTGATGTTTTTTTATATTTGTGACACAAAAGCTTTATGTACAGATGAATGTCGAGTTGAGTCTGACTTTGAGCCGCAGCTGTTGGCTCGGGGTCACTGAAGGGGACTGAAGCTGACAGATGGTTCAGCACAGTTTGAGTTGTCTTCATGGGCTGAAATACATCAAAATAGATGGGAATAAAGTTATGACTATGCAGAGTCTTACAATCATACTGTATAATACAAAACCATTACTAAGACAAAAATAAGTACTACCATCAAAACGTACTAATATTATCGATTCCAAGTATATGATACTGAACCGATACCGATTTAGATGGTGATACCTGTCACCAACTAAATCCAAGTGAATACATGCCATAACCTAGGCAAGGCAAGGCAAGTTTATTTGTAGAGCACAATTCATACACGAGGCAATTCAAAGTGCTTCACAGTTGCAGAAAAAATTACAAAAAACAGATAAAATCAATAAAACATCAACATAAAGTTAATCAGTTACAGTAAAAGGCAAGAGTGCAGATAAAATACTTTCAGTTTTCATATGCACGGGTAAAAAGAGCTGTTTTCAGCCTGGATTTGAACATTGTCAGAGTTGAGGCCTGTCTCACATCCTCATGAAGACTGTTCCAGATTTTAGCTGCATGAAACTGAAACGCAGCCTCACCGTGTTTATTATTGACTCTGGGAACCACCAGGAGACCCCTCCCTGAAGTTCTCAGGCCCGAGATGGTTCATACGGCTCTAACATGTCAGAGATGTACTTTGGTGCTAAACCATGAAAAGACTTGTACACAAGCAGAGCTGTTTTAAATTCTATTCTCTGAGTGACAGGAAGCCAGTGCAGAGACCGGAGCACTGGACTAATGTGGTCGTATTTCCTGTTTTGTCAGGACTCGAGCAGCAGCGTTCTGGATGTTCTGCAGCTCTAACAGCTCGTTTAGAAAGGCCAGTGAGCAGGCCGTTACAGTAGTCTAACCTGCTGGAGACAAATGCATGGATGAGTCTCTCTAAGTCTGGTTTTGACACTATTCCTCTGATCTTAGCAATGTTTTCAGATGGTAAAAAGCTGATGACGTTATTGCTTTGATGTGGCTGTTTAAGTTCAGGTCTGAGTCCATGATTACTCCTAGATTTCTAACCTGATTTTTTGGTTTCAGAGCGAGAGACTCAAGGTGACTGATAACACTTTGTCTTTGTGTCTGTGGGCCAAAGACAATGATCTCAGTTTTGTCTGAATTTAGTTGGAGAAAGTTGTTTTGCATCCACAAACTGATCTGTTCGATGCAGTGACAGAGTGTATCTACAGGCCCATGTTCACCTGCCGTCAGTGACACGTAGATCTGAGTGTCATCTGCGTAGTTGTGGTACGACACATTGTTGCTGTTTATTAGCTGACCCAATGGAAGCATGTACAGGTTGAATAAGAGGGGTCCCAAGATTGACCCCTGGGGGACTCCACAGGTCATGGAATTTTGTCTGAGACACAGTTGCCAATTTCGACAAAACCTACTCAGTTTGTAGCTTTTCACTTGTAGAATTTGTAGTTTAACAGCATGGAAACATACTTTTATTGCAGTGCAAAAAACCGCAGTCAACTGCAGCGTCAACCAATCAAAGCTGGGACATAATAATGCATAGTTTTTTCGGTTTTATATAGCGCTTTTCTGGACACTCAAAGACATTGCACTATTCATTCACTCTATACCTGGTGATAGTAAGCTACTATTGTAGCCACAGCTGCCCTGGGGTATACTGACGGAAGCGAGGCAACCAGTCTGCGCCATCGGCCCCTCCGACCACCACCACTCACTCACTCACTACATTCACTAGGCTTCCTCGTGTTACCAAACGGTCTCCCATCCAAGTACCGGCCAGGCCCTTCCCTGCTTAGCTTCCAAGGTCTGACGGGATTGGGCATCGCAAAGGCGGTATGGCCACAAAATGACTGGGTGACCTAAAGTCGCAATGTATCTATTTGAACCTAGATGAAGCTTCTTGGGTCATCGTCTATACTCTCAATTGAAGCGCAGGAGATCTTTGAATGTTTTTCAATTTCAATATTCACAAAAAAGTCCTTGAGATATAACATCTTATTTCCTAGAGGACCACTCACTGTTTCACTCACTGCAAACCAGTTTCCTTTCAATGAATAATTTGATTTTTTTTTTAAAGGAACACTTTAAAGGAAATCTTGAGGCATTGATAGAACCGGTAAACCTGAAGTAAGGATTGGAACTAACAGCCTACAGTTGTGCTCAAAGGTTTACATACCCTGGCAGAATTTCATCATCGGCCATCATTGGCCTTGTTGACAACACAAAAGTGCACCATACCTACTGTGAATATGGAGCTGTTTGCTCTGATGCCAGTGACTCCAGCAGAATAAAGTCAAGGTCCCGTTAGTCTCCATCTAAGTCTCCTCACCTCAATATCATTGAACCACTGTGGGAAGAGCTTAAACCTGCAGTTCATGCAAAACAGCCCAGGAATTTATAGGAACTGGAAGCTTTTTGCCAAGAAGAATGAACCGCTTTACCATCAGAACAAATAAAGAACCTCATCCCCAACTACCACAAAAGACTCCAAGCTGTCATTGATGTTAAAGGGGGAAATACACATTATTAAGAACTGGGGTATGTAAACTTTTGATCAGGGTAATTCATTATGATTTAAAAATAGCAAACTCAGTTGTTGGACCATAAATGGCTTCACACAACCACTAACTAAGTGAAAAAATGTTTTGTGTTATCGTTCATATTCTTTAAAAAGTTACAAAAATCGAATTTCTGCCAGGGTATGTAAACCTTTGAGCACAGCTGTATATTTTCCCTATGAAACATGAAATGAGCTCATATTTCAGTGTGTGTCCATGTTTGCAGATGCGTTTCTTGTACAGGGAGGCGGAGGAGGCACTGATGTGGAAACTGTGCCATAGATTTAGTTGTGTTTTTGCATCTCGGTCTGGCAATGAGTGCATAATATGATCGAGTGAAGCCATGCGTGCCACATCTACAGTGCAGCATAATGTGTACCCAAGCAAATGGACGACACAATGGGTTTGTGGGTAGGCGTTTCCAACGAGACGATAACTGGTTTGAAGGAGACATATCACGCACAATCAGCTTTTATTTCTACTTTTTGTTCCTTCATCAAAAACATATGTGGAGTTTCACTTCATTCACGGAGTTCAGAGCGATCCTGTCCACAGTAGACTTTTGTTGTAAGAGAATAAGTGAGACATTTTCTGACATTATATCCACCAAATTATTAAAATGAGAAAGTGTCGCAGGGCTTTCGATTGTCCCGGATGGCAAACAGGTGTTGCGGCGGTAATTAAAAGTGAAGATGTTTTGGCCCTGAGCTCTTCTTGAAAACTTCTCTGAATTTATGACAAACAGTATGAAAGATGAACCTGTGCAGTTTCTTGCTTCTTAGAAATGTACAAAACGGCGCTTAAAATGAAAGCATTCCCCAAGGAGTGGACAAGGTGAAGAAAAATAGTGTTTAATTCAGTTACACAATAATAAAGGCAGAGGCAACATAATGATATTTTTTATTGATTATGCCACCAATTTACAGCTTATTTTAAAACGAGATATTGAAAATCCCCTCTGAAAAAGTCTTAGTAACTAATTGCTGGGTTGCAGGTGACATCACACGTTAAAGGCCTATAATATTATATAGAGGTACAATTATTTTGTTTCTGAGGACATTTTTGGTCTTGTACAGAGAGATCCTGGACCCAGTGACTGATATTAATGATCATTTTGTAATTCATACATTTTCTTTTAGATACGACTTGTGAAAGTGTAATGCACTTTCAATCCCCCGCTTGGTCCTGTGACATCATCACATTGTAGAACCTGCAACACAGCAATATGTCAACAAAATAAAACCATACATTTAAACCTGCCTCGATCTTTTACGCGGGTTTGGGCGCCGAAAATGAAAAATAAAATGACAGAAAAAGAAGTCAAGACTTTAACCAGCTGAACAGTGGAAACCCCCGCTGGTGAGAGGCAAAACATCTTCAGTTCAAAACAACCCAGTGCAGATGGCAACTTGAAAATCTTTTTGTAATGGAACTCTGGTTAACCTTAACATTTACCTGAATCCCACTGTACAGTATTAGGGTAAATGTTAGTACACATAGACAGTATTCTTTTGTAAATAATATGGAAACAAATGCACGTTATCTGTACACTGGTACTACCATCCTATTACCATCTTATTAATGCAAAGTAAACTAAAGTGCGACCTCTTAAAGGAACAGGCCACCGTTTTTCCATACGGATATAAGTTCTCGTCTGAACTTAGACGAGTTGATGCGTACCTGTCCGGCCTTTACGCGTGCGCTCAGTCACGCAAAAAGACCGAAGATATTGTTAGCATTTAGCCTCTCCTCCTCCTCTCCTCTATGGGACCTAACGGGGTGAAGTTAGAAGCGACCAAGCTCTTCCACATTTTCCTATTAAATACAGTTAAATGAGTAGTTACACAAATTTAAACATGGCGATTTTCTAAGCAGATAAAAGAGGAACTATATTGTAATGCGTAATAACACCTTAGGAGCACTTCGAGAGTAAAGTAAAGTGAAGATATTACTGCTTGGTCGCTTCTAACTTCACCCCGTTTGGCCCCATAGAGGAGAGGAGGAGGCTAAATGCTAACAACATCTTTGGTGTTTTTGCGTGACTGAGCGCACGCACAAAGACCAGACAGGTACGCATCAACTCGTCTAAGCTCAGGTAAGAACATAATCTCAGTATGGAAAAACGGTGGCCTGTTCCTTTAACATTAACCTTAACAGTATTCTTTTCGTAATAATATGGAAACACATGCACCATCCCTTGTTATCTGTTCTTACACTGCTACTACCATCCATGCACAGTAAAGTAAAGTGTGACTCCTTGAATAAATCCGTAGACATACTGTGGACAATTTTTTGCAGTTGTTGCCAGGTTAAATCTCGTCAATAAACCACTAACTGTCTTTCAAAAGCGGTGTCCCTGTACTCCACTCTCCATCTCAATATGAATAAAGATTACTTCTTCAATATGCTGCTTGATATGCAATATTACCGCTGTGTTTTGGCACACTCTGTGACTCCATGACCCCGTTGCACTCAGAATCCCATAAAACTTTTCTATAAACGCCCAAAAGACATTATGCACAGTTGCTGATGGTGGAATAAATATTTATCTGGCATTGTGGCTTGTTTGCTTACCCCTCAGCATCTCCGGAGTACGACAGTAAATAGTCTGTTTGGATATTTAGACATTGTTTGAGAGGGATTTGCTGCTCTCTCCGCTCCTGTTTGCAGAGATACGCGAGAGATTGATTATTGTCTGGATTAAGCATGTTTGCTGACTGTCTAATCAATGGATCTATATGAGATTTAAGATATTTATAGGATTGTGCCCAGTCCTCAAAGGGCACCTGTTCTATCCTTGAAGTTAGCATTTGTGTGGAATGTATTTTACTCTTCTTTTGTTTTGTGTTTTAGTGAGAAGTTCATGGTGAGACTGAACAAAAATGGTGGACCAAAGAACCCAGAGAAAGTGGATCGGCTGTGTGCACTCTTTACGGTAAAAAAAACAACAACATTCTTCTTTTAATTAAAATTTAGGGTGTGAACCTTCAAATAAGAAACCAGACTTTTAGAGTTGAAAGTAAGAGAGAGGGATAGAGTTTCAAATTATGTGAAATTGTAGGTTGTATTGCCCTCCCGTCGAGGCTTTCATGAATCAGATTACACTAATAGTTTTAATATTAGTTAGTAAAGAAATATACCTGCACGCTGCTGTGAATTCAACTCATTTGTTCCATTAAGGGCCGTCTCACCGGAGAGAGTTGCGGAGACTGCCGTGTATTCACACACTCTGATTGATTGTGTGAATACATAAGGCTTATCTCATTGGCCTAGAGAGAGCTGGAGACTAGATGGAGACTCAAGTCGCTTCTAGTCACAGAGATTTCTCGAGGTAGTCTTGGTGAAAACGAACAGGTCTCCGCATGGTCCCAGAGAGGTCTATGCAGTTTCAAGCAGCTGTAGCAAAGGGCCTATCTCACCGGCCTGGAGACTAGTTGGAGACTTGAGTTGCCGCTGGAGATGTCTCAGAGGAGATAGGGCAAGTCTCCAGGTAGTCTTGGTGAAAACTAACTATGTTCAATAAAAAAAAAAAATTTAAAGTCTCCACATGGTCTCTACATGGTGTCCGAGAGGTCTATGAGGTCTAAAGCAGTCATGTCGCGGACACTATTGTTGTGTTCAACCCGTGAGACGTTTCGGTGACGTCCCTGCAATCTCCGAGTCGCCTTGGTATCCGATCGAGACATTGCAAGGACAACATAGAAACGTCCCACAGGTTGAGGACAACAAATAGTGTCGACTGCTTGAGACATTGTAGACCTCTTGGACACCATGCGGAGACCATGCAGTCTCTGCTGAAATTTAACCTAGTTAGTTTTCACCTAGACTACCTGGAGACTCGTCCTATCTCCACTGAGACATCTCCAGCGGCAACTCGAGTCTCCAACTAGTCTTCAGGCCAGTAAGAAAGGACCTTTAGTCCAGCCAACATCCAGCTGAGCTAAACCTCTGCCTGCCTGTCATCAACCTTCTGAATATGTGAACGTGGGCTGGTCAAGACCTAAAACTCCTGGATGAAATGAGTTCCCAGGCAGCACTGTAAATGAGACACTCGTTTTGACATTATGATTTGTTACGCTGGCCCATAATTGTAAAGTTCAACTGCTTCTGGCCTTCTCCGTGTCCTTTGTAATAGCTGTAAATCCTATTCATTAACCACTATTAACTTCATTGCTCTGGCTTTTTTAGGATCTGAGCAACAAAGACATGAAGAGAGACCTGTACATTGTGGCACAAGTGATACGCACAGGTAAGATGGCGGCGATGGGTCTGGAAATAAAAGTCTTTAAAGGGATAAACTATGCAAAATTATTGGTTTTGAGACCATATTACAATGTTTTTTTCGTTGTCAAAATATAAATGCAGTCAAATTTGGTTCATCCATCAAGAATCCGGAAGTGAAATGTGTTGCTATGGTTTCAGGGCGCATGTTGCTGAACGACAGTAAGAAGGGGCCTCCTCACGTGCAGTACCGCCGGCCGTACGGCTGCGCTGTCCTGGCCATGAGCGACGTGCTACAGACCATCTCCGAGCTCAAAGAGGAGAAGGACTTTGTGCTTAAAGTGTACACGTAAGTACTACTACCCACCTAAAGAGAAGGCTGCCATATAGTGGTGGTTGTACCTTGTTACAGTACCATTTGTCCTTTGAACATTTTACATGGAAAGTCAAAAGGACGTAACATAACATCAGTTTAATTGGTCTGGTGTCGGGACCCACCATAACCCGAGGATGACGAGCCCAAATAAGGAAAGGAAGGAAAGGACTTTATTTGTATCGTGCCCTTACAATGCACTTTACATGGAACAATTTACATTCACTCCTTAAATAATGATTAATTAAAGGAACAGGCCACAGTTTTTCCATACTGAGATATGTTCTTACCTGAGCTTAGACGAGTTGATGCGTACCTGTCGGGTCTTTACGCGTGCGCTCAGTCATGCAAAAAGACCAAAACACCACCCATCTAATTCCATGAACTCTTTTTTTTTCTATCATGAGATGTGCCCAAAACTCGTCCCTGTGAAGAATCGGGATATTACAAATATGTTAGAAAAGTTAAGCATGGGTGGACCACAGCTAACATATTAATCTAGTGGCTTCTTCTTTTATTGTTTGTAATACAAAGATCAAGTATAGGGCCTTTAAGTTAGGTATAATTTGCAATACAGTATTGTGCCTTTGCTCCTTTGAAGCAGAAATGATGAAAATAACTCTTTTGACCTGGGTAGTGTTTTTGTACTTGTTCAGTAAATAAATATTGAAGGGAATGTCCTCTGGGCCTGGCTTACAACCCTTGAAAATGGTTCTGCAACGCTACACTATTTTCAATTTTCTGCAATGTCAGAGTACGCTTTAAAAAGGCAGGGTTTCTCTGTAGAGCACAATTCCTAGTCATTCAAAGTGCTTTAGAGAGATACAGTATAGACAGCATTTTTGTGCATTATGGTCTTTTTGTGCATCTGAAAGTAGTAGTATTCAATAGTACAAATGTTATTTCAGGCAAAGGCAATTACTACACCATTTATATCTTACAGGCTCTGTCACAAAATCTGTCTGACTCTGAGTTCTATTCTAAACAGACAAACCATTATCTTCAATACCAGTTTGCCTCTCCTTAAACCGTCTTCTCCCACACACACAGAGCAACAGTGTGGTTAACAGGGACTCCCTTTTGGCCTGGACTTCTGACGGCTTGCCTGCAGGTGCCTCACAGCGCTCCCCGTGGCGACGCGATGTAACTGTCATCGTGCGCCGCCTCAGATGAACTCGTCGTGTTTTATAGTACGCAGTTGCTCACATATCGTTAGTACATCGCCGCGAGCTCCCAGACAGGAACAGCGGCGGTTTTATGCTGCAGAGGAAGTCAGTGATGTCTGATTCCTTATGGCACAAAGACGGAGACATTTTCAGACATTGAATCACATTATATGGTTTGGACGTAGAGTAGTTTTATGATGTTGTATCTAAAGTACACATAATATATACAACAGGAATACACATATAACAGACCAATGTTAGAGCTTAGTCTTCATCAGGGCATGCGGATTACTCTTTTTAAGTACTAGTCTTTAGATATTTGCGACTACAATGCAATGAAATTTCGTTCTGCATTTGAAGGATAAATAAAAGTCTAATTTTCTGTATCTGTATTTAGCTGTGTGCTTGATGAGCATTTAAAGGAACAGGCCACCGTTTTTCCATACTGAGATATGTTCTTACCTGAGCTTAGACGAGTTGATGCGTACCTGGCGGGTCTTTGTGCGTGCGCTGAGTCACGCAAAAAGCCCAAAGATATTGTTAGCATTTAGCCTCTCCTCCTTTACTCTATGGGGCCAAACGGGGGTGAAGTTAGAAGCGACCAAGCTCTTCCACGTTTTCCCTATTTAAATATGGTTACGTGAGTACACAGCAAATGTTCCAGTGTTAATTTGACACTGTTTGGTGTCTATATAGTTCACACCTTCTCAGTGTAAATGTGAATGACACTCTTCAGTGTTAACTACAGGTCAGACACCATGAGTGACAGAAACATGATGGTAAATACAATGTGCTCTTTGTTTCCAGTAAAAAGGCTGAGGCCTCATTGCTCTTCAGTCACAGACTGACAGGTGAAGAAGGAAGTCATGGAGATTATTTTTTAGACAGAACTTCAGACTCCTGATGGAAATACAAATTAACTACTGAAACTTAATGTGTTTATTTATATCAAGTATTGGAAGGAAATAAAAAATCTTAAAATTACATAAGGTTTATATATTTATAAAACACATTCACTTCTATCCAGTGTAGTAGGTCATGTGTATCCCGAGTCGTGGTATGTCATGGTGGACCATGACCGATGTGGACAGGACCGTGGTAGATCTACTTTTACTTTGGAAACAGTTACTATAGTAACTGTTGAAGAAATGAACCTCATGAGCTTCTTCTGTAACATCAGTCTTGCAGCACCACGACTCAGAGGAACTGGGTCAAACATGACTCTACAGCAGATACGAATGAAAAGGGTTTGTTTATTTAATTATACATAATATAAAAGTATGTAAAGAGTTTCACCTCTTAAATGTGTTAATAGCAAACACTTAGTTTTTTGTCTTTACTTATATCCATCAGAAGTCGGGTCTAAAGGAATCTCCATGACTTCCTTCTTCACCTGTCACTCAGTGACTGAAGAGCAATGAAGCCTCAGCCTTTTTACTGGAAACAAAGAGCACATTGTATTTAGCGTCATGTTACTGCCACTCATGGTGTCTGACCTGTAGTTAACACTGAAGAGTGTCTTTCACATTTACACTGAGAGGGTGTGAACTATATAGACACCAAACAGTGTCAAATTAACACTGGAGCATTTACTGTGTAGTTACACGATCCAAGTCTAGTTACACAAAATTAAACATGTCGATTTTCTAAGCGGATAAAAAGCGGTACTATAATAACACCTTAGGAACACTTTGACGTCCGCACAGTAAAGTGCTCCTAAGGTGTTATTACGCCTTACAATATAGTACGGGTTGTTTATACATTGACCCGCGCATCACTGGTTTACACGAGTGAAGTAAAGTGATAAACGGATTAAACCCCAAATCTTTGGCCATTTTTCATGTTACAATAATGCATTTCTCTCTCTTTTTTTTCTTGCTGGTGTCCCTGTTTGTTTGTTTGTTGTTCCCAGGTGTAACAACGAAAATGAATGGTACCAGATCCATGAGAACATCATCAGAAAGTCCAGCACAAAATACACCACTCCAAGCAACAACTATGGTGAGATCACAACCTTTACTAACCCTCCATCTGAGCTAATTTGTTTATCAATTGTGTAATGACAATAAAAGCACTTTTTACCCGTTATACAATATTGAAATGACTTAAAGGTAGGTTATGTCTTTTAAAAAACTCATAAACATTCATTAAGAAGCATCAATCATTTTCCATTGTTTGTGATACTTACATGGTCCCAGAGGTCACTGAATCAACAAAATGCTGAAGAGTACAAGCTCACAACATGAATGACGCCGACTGACACATATAGGTCACAACTTGACATCTGGCCAAAAAAATCATTTTAATTAGAGCCTCTAAACTCGGCCTCAGGCTCAACTGTGGTCAACAACGGAGCCTTCACAAGATGAATGAACATATGGTTATAAATATGTGGCTGCAGATGTAACTTGTCTATGTCTATGTCTAGAGACCAATGACATTTATGGATTTATTAACATATTATTTCTTGTGGTAAACCATGAATTAGCAATCCACTTTGTCATATAATTGTACACATTTGCTCGTCTTTAATACAGTATTTTAAATTGGTTTCTCCCCTTTAGGCCTGATCATCTCGCTGCAGTTGTTGCGTGGGGACATGGAGCAAGTGAGAAGAGAAAACCCACTCATCTTCAACAGAGGAGTCGCCATGACGAGGAAACTGGGCTTCCCTGACGTCATCATGCCAGGTCAGTTTTGTATCATTTTGAGTTCAGTATTGAGCATATTTTATTTCTTAGCATTTAAAATGGTCTACGGTTTTAACTACAAACTTTATTGCACAGTCAAAACGCTTTGGAGCCATAGTCACTATCTTTCTTTATTTCTGAACTAGCATTGACAAACACTTGCATTGCTATACGAGATAGAACACCATGGGCCGGATCTTGTATTTCTAAACGACTGTAGACTAGACATCTGTGTAATGACGGGGGCGCTGTGTGCAATTTTCAGCTTCATACTTGGTAAGTGGCTGGACAGACTCCCATGGCGATGTTTTGCACAGCAGTGGTCCCTTCCCAAGCGTTACCTCCTACAGACAGAACTAGACTCACAGCTGGGAGAAATACTTTGTAGTTTGTTCTGCGAGCGCTTAAGATGAACGAGGCTGCGTGCGATGTTAAAGAGGGGGTATTATGCTTTTTTCAATCACATAGCACCAGTCTATAGCATACTACAATGATGGCGTAACCTTCTGTTGGTCTGTATATGCAGTAAATTAAAATAACTGCCTTGAATAAAATTGCTCTCTCAAAATGGCTGTACTGAACGTCTTGAAATAGGCCTCTGTCTCTTTAAGAAGCTTTCCGACACGCCCCCTTCAGCACACTGCTGTGGCATTTAAACAACACTACTGTGCGGGGAGGGGGCTCTGCTGAGCTGAGGAGCAGTGGTTGGTGGCTTGGCTGGTGACGAAAGGTCCAGAGGCGTCTCCAGGAGGTGGGGGCGTTCCTAGGAGGACTGAGGCATAGCTACACCTAAAATGGCTGCGGTCTAAGTTTTTACTGATTACTCAAAAATACGTGAATGAGCCAAGGCAACACTCCAGGCATGTGTTTAATGAGGGAATGACATAATAACATGATATAAAGCTTGAAAAAGTCGATTTTACATAATACACCCCCCTTTAATGTAGAGAAGAGGACAGCGAAGAGAAAGCAACTTTAGCACTCATTGTAGTTAGCGTTCTTTGTAGCACTCCACCAAACCCTTTTTTCTCTAAGCAACGCCCTCAGGTTGTTTGTATGTTGTTGTTGCGCCAGGCAGAAGATCGGGCCCCATATATTCCATGAGTGTCCGCTCTAGGAACTGATGACCATTGAACATTGAGATCCTCCAATCAAATGACTCTGGAGGTGCCCAAATCTAAGCGTAAAACCAGAGGAGACCGGGCTTTTGCCGTAGCGGCTCCGAGACTCTGGAACAGCCTTCCACTGAATGTCCAAATGGCCCAGTCCATTCATGTTTTTAAGTCGTTGTTGAAAACTCATCTTTTTGCTTTGGCCTTCAACACAAGCTGAGCAGATCCCATGTATTTTATTATTATTGTTTCATGTTGTATATTGTGTGACTGTTTTTACGCTTCAATTGTACTTTATAATGTTTGTTGTACAGCAGTTTGGGCAGTTGTAGCTGTTTTTAAATGTGCTATATAAATAAAGTTGACATTGACATTGACCAATCACTCAAAGTTACACCCAACTTAGTGCTATAAAGTATTTACATAGAAATCCTGAAACCCTCTCTTTAATTCCTTGTACATTTATTTATTTTAGGCACTATTTATGTCTCAAACATGGAATAATAGTTTTAGAAAGTGACTGACTTTTGTCCAAATGGCAGAGTAATAACGAGTCAGGGCAAGTGCTTCCTCTTTCTGTAGATGTTTGACAATGAGAACAATCCGGTACTTTAAGTTTTAGCTTAAAGTTGAGGAGATTGAAAGCGCAAAAGTTTTGAAGTACCTATTATTCAGTTTTAAAGCAGTACTAAGTAACTTGTTTACCTTAATAAATTCGTAGTCCCTCTGGGGGTAATACAAGTGTTAATGGGACGATTGTGGGGTCTTTCATCTCCCCCTGGTGTCTCTGGCCAGAAAACCACAACTGCAACTTTGCTGCCTCCGGGTCGGAGCCACCAATACACACTAATGGTATCACAAAGAAGAAGCTAACAGGCTAACGGGCAAAGCTAACTGTGGGCTAGCGCCACTTAAACAGTATTTACAGCCAAGTTTGAGTGAAAAAAATTATCTCCATTGTGTAATTGGATGTACAATATCCCTCTCTCCCTTTTGTCTTTTCTGTCACGGACAATTAATGAGTAAAAAACCGTAACATGCTACGACACCTGCAGTGGCGCTTCTGGCCTCTAAGGGCACGACTTACTTACTTCTGCTTTTAGACTATTCACATACGGTTTTCCACATTGAGTCAAGCAGGTCCTATTTCACATTCACACGCCACCCCCCTCCCTCCTCTCCCCGTCCCATGGTTTGGTGATGGAGTGAGTCTTCCCTGGCCGCCCTGACAGCTCCTCTGTGCCGGGACAGGCCCACATGATGAATGCGTGCACACAGGCGTTAACTCGGGTCATTAGTCTTCCGCACCGCTGTCACTGAGCTGTGAGGACGTTTAACTGTGTTCCTCCCACTGGACAAATCTGTCGGAAATACATTGTGGGGTCTAGAGAATTGAAACAGTTTTTTTTTTGGCGAAGGAGACAGATGCTTTGGAATTTCACGTGAATTGATGTCAACAGAGTTACAAGGTGCGGCGTCCTCCTTTGGTGATCGTTTAACTGCGACAGACTGGGAATGAGATGTTTTTTAATATGTTTTGAAATGTTAGCTTTGTGAGAAACTGTAATGAGGAACGTCATTGTGGGTAAGCAAATGTAAAGGTAAAGGTGGCTTCCCTCATTAGCCTGGTGAGACCAGAATGATTCCCCTCTGGAAGTCTCCTAACTGCATGATGTTACTGAAGTTTGAGGCAGTCCAATTGAAAGCAGGATACTGTTTCTTACCCTCTGTGAGGGTGTTGGCAGTTTGAAATTTGACATTGTTTACTTGATGAGGTTAAACAATCACATCTTCTTCAGGCGACGTCAGAAACGACTTGTATCTGACCCTGGAGCGAGGAGACTTTGAGCGAGGAGGGAAGAGCGTCCAGAAGAACATCGAAGTCACTGTCTACGTGCTGTACGCAGACGGAGAGATCCTCAAGGTGAGAAAGTGCTCCTCATTGTCACCTGATACACTACGTATTATTGTTATGGCAGAAATATTAATTAATATGCTGAATTTGTCAAAATATGTAAGAACTAGAACGACTAAACTTGACTTGGAAGCATGTATGTATTTACCACCGTGCCGTGTCTTCCTTCAGGACTGCATCAGCCTGGGGTCCGGAGAGCCAAACGTCCCGGAGCACCGTTCGTTCGTCCTGTACCACAACAACAGTCCGCGCTGGAGCGAGGTCATCAAACTGCCCATCCCCATCGACCGCTTCAGGGGATCGCACCTGCGCTTCGAGTTCAGGCACTGCTCCAGTAAGACATTCCCAAGAAGCTTTACGTTTATCAGTTTTGTGGTAGAGACACTTTTTTTTTAATCTAAAAAATTATGTCTTTTACATTTGTAAGTGGTTGGTTGGCGCACTGCCTGCTGTATCCTCCGGCAAGACACTTCACCCACCTTACTTTTGGTGATGGGCGGAGTTAGATTGGGTCTATCGATATACTGTAGATTGGCAGCCACACTCTTGTCAGCCGACTCCAGGACAGCTCTGGCTTCAGGAATACAGGAATAAATGTTGAATGAAAACGATAAAACTTGAGTGTCGATAAAAGACTGAAAACATAAGAAGCAATCCTCTATAACTAGGGCTGGGTACCGTAAGTATAAAAACAGGTATCGATTTAAAAAAAAAAAAATCTTTATATTCAAGTTTTGATGCTGTTGATTGTCAAAATGTAAAAGAAACAAAAGTGAAAGACAAGTTGGAAAAAAATAAATGAAAAAAATTGGGAAAATTGAGGCAAATTTGCACCAAAAAAAAGGGATTTTGGGAAAAAACTGGAAAATTTGGGGCAAAAATTGGAAAAAAAATTGGAAAAAAATGTAAAAGTTGGGGGAAATTGAAAATCTCAAGAGAATTGGGGAAAATACATGTAGAAAAATTGGGGGAAAAAGTGGGAAAATGTAGGGATTTTTAATTTTTTTTATTTGGGCATAAACATGAACGTGAAAAATAAATAAAAAAGGGGTAGAAATGAATACTAAAGTGTTGTTCTGCTGCTTTGTAGTTAGAGGAAGTTTCTTGGTTGTTTCACCTCAAACCAATGATACAAATACAAAAGAAAGAAATTAAATGCAAGGAAAAGGAATAAATTACTATTATTAATCTGTTTTCTGGTTCTATGACAAATATGTTAGTATAGGTATGGATATTTTAAAGCAAGTATCATTAAAGGGATACTTCGGGATTTTGACATAGGGCCTCATTTCCTAGTTATCCAGAATGTTGTTGATGTCTGGAGATATTTTTTTCTTAAATTCATGCAGTTCTTATATTTGAAGAGTCTAGTGGCGCTAGGCTAGAGCAAGGCTAAAGCATTTCTATGGTAACCGCTAGCCTGCATTAAAAACAGTCTGGCGCACTCCACAGTGCACCTGAGGTAAATCACTTATAACACCAGACTAACCATATAAATGTCTGTGTCGATAGAATAATTTTAACCATTTTGCATTTAAAATAACTTATATTTGAGCAGCATAGCTTCGTGGCTGTAAGCTAACGCAGCGGCGGAGTGATCTGCGAGAAAATAGTCCCTCAAAATGTGGTAATTCATGTGATACAAGGTCAGTTATATTTCAAAAGTTATTCTATTAACACAGACATTTATATGGTTAGTCTGGTGTTATAAGTGATTTACCTCAGGTGCACTGTGGAGTGGGTCAGACTGTTTTTTAATGCGGGCTAGCGGTTACCATAGAAATGCTTTAGCCTTGCTCTAGCCTAGCGCAACTAGACTCTTCAAATATAAGAACTGCATGAATTTAAGAAAAAAATATCTCCAGACATCAACAACACTCTGGATAACTAGGAAATGAGGCCCTATGTCAAAAATCCCGAAGTATCCCTTTAAAGTACCGGTATAGAAAAAAGTTAGCAGTACCCAGCCCTATCTATAACTTTGCTATCTGTCTTTCTGTCTCCATTTCTCAGCTAAAGACAAAGGGGAGAAGAAGCTGTTTGGTTTCGCCTTCACTCCTCTGATGAGAGAAGACGGGACCACGCTCTCAGATGAAAGCCATGAACTCTATGTTTACAAGGTCAGGCACACTTGTTCTTTTTGTGAAGCGCCTGTCTCCATCCTCTGCATGTTCTTCTGTCACACCAACATCAGCACGTCCTCTAGCACTGTCGCTTCACAGCAAGAAGATTTGATTCCCTTCCTGAGTGGGTTCTAGCTGTGCAGACTCCCAGAGCTCCTGTTTCCCCCCCTGAAACTTAAATGTAATCCCATTCCTCCAGCTATAGGTTGGAGCAAACCTAGCTCAAAATTTGGAGATTGGATTCTGGGAAATATGCCATTGAAAACCGGATCAAGTGAAGAGGACAAATTTCCCCGTGACACAGAAAAGCGTATCCTAACCACTTCTCCAAAACCTCTCACAGTATATAGTCCACCGATATGAGTTTTCATCCCATCAGGAAATCAGACTTAATATTACCTGAAAGCGTATTATCTATATATTACACCCGAATATCGGAGCCGATACTGAAAAAAATACGATTTCGGGTATTGGCTACAAATATACTGAACCGATACCAGTTTTGGCTCTCAACGCCTTAAAAACATAACTTTTACAACCTAAATCTAAGTGAATATGGGCATGCTGTATGTCATTGGAAAGAACCAGGAGAATTCAATCACTAAGTTAGTTTCATTATTCATTCATTATCAAAACATGGCCGCGATTAGCATCAGTATGCTAAACACGAATCAAGGCTGGGACAGAAACTGACATAGAAATACCTAAAGTAGCCTAATAAATAAAATCGACCACTGCTGACACATTTGTAATGATCATATCACTTCATGTGAGTTGTTTATATTAATGTAGCCTAAAGCCTGTCATATACCCAGTAAATGCTCCAGTGTTAATTTGACACTGTTTGGTGTCTATATAGTTCACACCTTCTCAGTGTAAATGTGAATGACACTCTTCAGTGTTAACTACAGGTCAGACACCATGAGTGACAGTAACATGACGCTAAATACAATGTGCTCTTTGTTTCCAGTAAACAGGCTGAGGCCTCATTGCTCTTCAGTCACAGAGCGACAGGTGAAGAAGGAAGTCATGGAGCCTTAGACAGTACTTCAGACTCCTAATGGATATAAGAAGTAAAGACAAAAAACTTAGTGTTTGTTATTAACAAGTTGATGAGGTGAAACTCTTTATATACTTTATATTATGTATAATTAAACAAACCCTTGTCATTTGTATCTGCTGTAGAGTCATGTTTGACCCATTTCCTCTGAGTCGTGGTGCAGCAGGACTGATGTGAAAAGATGCTACAGAAGAAGCTCATGAGGTTCATTTCTTCAACAGTTACTATTGTAACGGTTTCCTCCAAAGTAAAAGTAGATCTACCACAGTCCTGTCCACATCGGTCATGGTCCACCACGACTCAGGAGATCTGGGACACACATGACCTACTACACTGGATAGAAGTGAATGTGTTTCATAAATATATAAACCAAAACAGATTATGTAATTTTAAGATTTTTTATTTCCCTCCAATACTTGATATAAATAAACAAATTAAGTTTCAGTAGTTAATTTGTATTTCCATCAGGAGTCTGAAGTTCTGTCTAAATCAGAAGCTTCATGTCTTCCTTCTTCACCTGTCGCTCTGTGACTGAAGAGCAATGAAGCCTCAGTCTTTTTACTGACAACAAAGAGCACATTGTATTTAGCGTCATGTTACTGTCACTCATGGTGTCTGACCTGTAGTTAACACTGAAGAGTGTCATTCACATTTACACTGAGAATGTGTGAACTACAGTATATATATATACACCAAACAGTGTCAAATTAACACTGGAGCATTTGCTGTGTACCCAAGGATAATTAGTGTAGAAAAGTCCAGTGATCCTTGTTAAATGTTTATCCAAGAGTTTATCAATATATATAATTGATAATTCATCCATAATATCATGACAATAAAATATGTCTTTATTGATCTTAAAATGGAGAAAAGAGTCATTTAAATGTTTCACTCAAAACCCAGTATCGGTATCGGTAGCAAAAAAGCTGGATCAGTGCATCTCTAGTATTATCCCTGTGTGTTCCTACAGTGTGATGAGAACACGACGTTCAGTAACCACGCCCTGTACCTGGGCCTGCCCTGCTGCAAAGAGGACTTCAACAGCTGCCCCAACATCCCCTCCAGCCTCGTCTTCCAACGCAACACCAAGGAGAGCTTCTTCATCTGCACCCAGCTGTCCTCCACCAAACTCACCCAAAACGGTAACGCAGCTCTCACTTTGAGCCAAATGGACGATATCGATGGGCGATGTAAACTTTGGACCGTTGCCTTCACGATAAACAACTAAAAACACGGCTGGCTCCACTTTATGATGTTTTGGCGAATGCTTTGGTCTGGATGTTGTTTTCTACTTACAGTAAAAATGGGGGATTTCACCAATTAAAGCTGCACTACCTGAATCAAACAAGTCGGATTCAGCTGTTGCCTAAACGTGTTTCTAGCTCTCACAGACCCTCAGCACATCCCGATTGGTCACTTGAGTTAATTAGAAGCACATCTCAGCCGGAGTCTACGGTGAGACAGAGTTGAGGTGGACCGCTCAAGCTAACACTAATTGGTCTGTTTTTCTGCTTTTTTTGGCGTTTCCAAATGAAGTTTACTCTGCTACGAGAAAATTAATTGATTACCGCAGCTTTAAAAACGTAATTAATCAAACTGGTTTCCAAATTGTAAACATGAATTAATACAAAATACAATTACTCCACTCTACATATAGTTTACCATATTACACATTATACTTAAATATGGATTCAGGAGCCTTTGAAAAACAAAGCATTGTAGTATAAATGAGCTACTGTTCCTCCATGGATTAACAAAGTTTCCTGCTGGTTGCTCTCTTGCAGTGGACCTGTTGGCTCTCCTCAAGTGGAAAGCTCACCCAGACCGAGTCATGGACATCCTGGGGCGCTTGCGGCATGTCAGCGGAGAGGAGATAGTGAAGGTGGGAACATCGCTTCCTTTTACATTCTGTATGCTGTAGTTGCAATAATATGTTTTTCCCTTGACAGTTTCTTCAAGACATCTTAGACACGTTGTTCTCCATCCTGGATGACAACACAGACAAGTACGGACCTCTGGTGTTCCAGTCACTGGTCAGTATTGTTTACACAGCAACAGGTGGCGCTCATGTGACGTCCCAACGTTCTAAAGAGCCTATAGTGTCAAACTGAGGCAGTTCCATGGTGGGAACTATGTCAAAATGCTGATCTTTTTTTTTGGTTTGGTTTTTGGCAAATATCTCTGTCATTACTGGACCAACACTGAAAAAATAGGGATGGCCTTGTGTATGAAACTGTTCTTAAGTTGACTGGACCAGGCAAAACAAATGAAAGGACGAATTTCTGTTTATTTCACACATGGACACTGAGCTTCAGCTTCGATTCAAAAGAACTGTAACTCCATAAGTGTGTGCAGTAAAAGCACCAGCTTCGCACACAAACGCCACCACACCACGGGGGAAAGAAGCGATCTGAATATGCACGCAGCCTTTATCTGTCAGATGAAAGCCTATATCGCCAAATAAAGATCTAGTAGCAGAGAAGCGACACTCGTACAGAGCTGTAGGAGTACACTGCGGCACACGCTGTAAAGACCCAGGAGTGAGAGGAGGCAGAGCAAATGCGAAAGTCCTCACTTCAGTCTGAATTAAACCTGCAGAGGCGCTGGGCATGACTTCCTACACGCAAATATAACAAGTAAAATGGATTTAACTGATCAGAAAATCACTTTAGTTGCGCATAAGTTGTGGAGTTAAGGAATAGTTGCAAAGGAACTCGCGGATTATTGGAATAGTTGCGGGATAGTTGTGGGCTTTTGGAAAAGTTGCAAACCCGTACTGACTTTGCATGATTTTGCGTTAATAGTTGGAGGTCGGGGAAACTGTAGCACTAGGAAGAAACCTGGCTGGCTGCCGTCAGTCTCCTCTGATCCTCTGAAATGGTGCCGTGCCTCCTGGGTTTGTCCCTGTTTCAGAGCGTGATGTCTTGCATTGGTCAGCGCCACCTCCTCCTTCCTCTTCCTCCCTCCGCTCCCTCCGCTTCACAACAATGTGCTTGTTCCACTGGCGATAAGAGGTTTTATTTTATCTAAGACCAAACCTTCTCAAGTAAATTTATGTCATTTTTTTTCCTTTGATGTGTCAATTTCCTTTTTGGAGATTTCTTTCAAAAACAGCTTCTCTAGCATAGAGCTGCATTGGTCCCTGCCCTCCATCTGAGATTATGACATCACCAAATTTCTAGAAAGTGAACGCAGTTATCACTGATTTTGAAACACTTTTCTTTATTTTCCAGGTGTTCATCATAAACCTGCTCAGGGACAGTAAATATTACCACTTCAAGCCGGTGATGGACACGTACATCCAGAAGCACTTCGCCGGAGCCCTGGCCTATAAGTCAGTTCCTATAAGTGATATGTGGCTTTAAGTGTATCATAAATATCTCTTACTGTAAAATCTCATTGTCTCATTACTACTTATTTATAAAGTACATTTGTATCCATTATGCAATATAAGTTTTATTGTGTTTCAGGGAGTTGATCCGCTGCCTAAAGTGGTACATGGACCGATCCGCCGAAGTGGTTCGACAAGACCACATACAGGAAGCAATGAGGGTAAGACACACTCACTTCACTTTAAGGTCAGAGTAGACAGTAATAAATACGCTGCAGAGACATTTCCGACACTCCAGAACTGCTTTCATTTCAAGAACACGGGATAGGGCGCATATATTTGGTACGATTTTAGAGGGAAATGTGCTCAAAGCCACAGGACTACATAAGTTAAAAAGTGCTCAAGTTGTTGAGTGGTCGACTTATAACCTGAATGTTTGAATGGCGTATGAGAGATTGAATGAATTACAGTGCTCAAAGGGGTCGTTAGCACAGATTAGGCATAGTTCAGTAGTTTTCAGTATTTTGTGTTTCAAAACCAATGTATTATTTGTATCGCACTTGCACCGTGATGTACTGGACCATGAGAGAGCTGAACCATTACACTCATATTATAAAATTATATGGAGTGTTTTAGAGTCGTGAGTTTTCACATCTTCAGCCTTTAACCTGTTAACCCCCACCTGAACCGAGCTTACTTTTTGCTTTAACCGAATCTAAAAGTGACGAAAATGAGGATGAAAATGCCCCAAAAAAAAGTGACATAAAAAGAGATGAACACACGCCAAAAACTGGAGAAAATGTGTAAAATTGTTTAAGAGGTTAAACATTTTACACATGACAATAATAATGTTAAAAATCATATGTAACCTACCGTATTTTCCGGACTATAAGTCGCAGTTTTTTTCATAGTTGGGCTGGGTATGCGACTTATATATAAAAATATATGATTTCACGTGTTTGTTATTTCCACACTGACCGCCGCTAGAGGGCGCTCTAGGCTTGTGCACCAGTATCTGCTACTCTTGTAGGTTTAAAAATCGGTAAATCGAGCAGCGAAAAGCGGAGGTTCCTCTTACCCCAATGAAGAAAACAAAATAAGCTAATTGCCAGCTAAAAGCAAAATGGCCACAGCTAGAGGGACGAGTTCACAAATGAGAGCTTGAACAACGTGATGCCGGGAGAGGCTTGTAAAACAGTGCAGTTACGCCTCCGTGCCATAGACTGTTAAAAAGAATAGACAACTCCTCCCCACTCCTCCCCGTTTACCATAATGACCACGTTCGAGGGGGAAATCATGGCGGATTTACAGACTCCTCCTCCCCAGCTCTGACGAAGCATGTTCCTAATAAGGGCATAAGGGCGGGATCTTCACTGTAGACTCGGCCCTTGCGTGACGTGTAGCTCGCGCATCTCCAATGCTAACAGTCCGATCCTCATTAAGTAGGAGATTTCTAAAATTTAGCCTACAGATAACCTCTGATGTGTCTAACCCAGCGTAATCACAGGAGGAATATCTAGCTGTAGACAGTTCCAAAAAATTAGGCACCGGGCATTAAAGTTGTTTTTAACGTGTCTAAAGTGCAATGCATTCCAATGGGGGACTAGCGGCTATATGGCGGTACTACAGCAATGGCGGCCTCCAGTGTCGTCGTCGCAAAGCAGAGCAGCCAGCACCCATTGCTTCGTGCCCAGGTAGTTGCCAAGGCTGGTGCGACTTATACTCCGGAGCGACTTATAGTCCGGAAAATACGGTAAATACTTAAAGAGGCAAAGTCAAGTCTGTCATACATCAATATTTACTCGACTAATCCATAAATGACACCAGACTGGACCTCCCACCATCAGCACGAGTCTTGTTGTTTTCCCAGCGCATCGGTTTTGCAGGAGGAGCCGGCTGAGAGCTGAGCTTTCTGTATACCGTGCTTCTGTGTGTAGCGCGTTTAGCAGACAGCCACAGCTCAGCGCTCTGAAATATTCATCACACTCAAACATCCAGCTCGAATGGGTCACGCGGCGCTCGTGTGAAAGTGCACGACCTGAATTATTGAGGCCAGTTTTGACACACGCCGCATCTGAGCAGGCACGCGTCTATCCAATATTCAATCTATGATCTCACATGATGATTCATAATGTTACAGCTGATGCATTTTTAACACTGAAAGATGGCGTGTTATGTTAAACGGTTGTGTAAATAGCTTGTTGTTTCTTTGATCATGTCATTTTCCATCCCATTAAGATCATCAGCTAATCATTACTAGCTAAATTATTGATTATAAGATACATTAGTGAGTAATGTATGGATTAAAGCAATAATTTAGAATCTTAGATGAAGTGTCCTTGGTCTCAGTGCAGAGTGCTTTATTTATTTGCAACAATCCATGCTTTTGTTTTCTTTCTTTCTTTCTTTCTTTCTTTCTTTCTTTCTTTCTTTCTTTCTTTCTTTCTTTCTTTCTTTCTTTCTTTCTTTCTTTCTATCTATCTACAGTATCTATCTATCTATCTATCTACAGTATCTATCTATCTATCTATCTATCTACAGTATCTATCTATCTATCTATCTACAGTATCTATCTATCTATCTATCTATCTATCTATCTATCTACTGGGACTGCACACATTCAGCTTTTTCTCCAGTCCGGCTTTACCCAAATCTAAAAACTTCTGGACTGGAGCCAGAGCCATTTGAAAGCTATGTTCTTTTTCATCAAATTTTTGCCACTTTTTTATTGCGTTTTTGTCACATTTTTGTTGCACCTTCTTCTTCTTTTGTTCCCTTTTTTTGCAGCGTGTTTGTTGATTTGTTTGTTGCTTGTTATCGGTTCCTCCACCTATTTAAAAACAACCCAACAATGAAACCTCTGACCCCTCTCCCCCGTCAGGCGCTGGAGTACCTGTTTAAGTTCATCGTGCAGTCGCGGATCCTGTACTCGCGGGCCACCTGTGGGATGGAGGAGGAGCAGTTCAGGACCAGCATCCAGGAGCTCTTCCAGTCGATCCGCTTCGTGCTCAGCCTGGACAGCCGCAACTCAGAGACGCTCATATTCACACAGGTAAACCCGAACTGTTCTGGAGATTCATTATTCTTGCTCATCTGGTCGACTGTTTGAACCTTTTATTTAAAGTTTCCATCTCTGAGAACTGAAGATTATTTTAAATATTTATCATTTCTGCCATTGTGTAGGTTGATTTTTATTTTCATTTTAAGGCCCTGTACCTGATATTTTTCTTATAGTACTGTGGAATTAGTTTTGTCCCCTGACAGTAAAAAAAACAACAACAAAGATTTGAGAGAGAAAAAATGTTTGCATCGAAATATAAAGCATTTGTGTTAATACCGTACATTTTACTGTAAAAAAAAAAAAAAACTGGCTGTTCCGTTACCAGTTTTTTGTGCCATATATTTACGGTATAAAACTGGCAACTCAGCTGCCATTATTTACTCCAAATAATATTACTGTTAAAAGTACAGTTTATAAAATACTTTACTAGTAAACCTGTAATAGTTTTTAACAAAATATATGTCAAATTATACAGTAATTAGGGGTAATCTTGATTGCAAAAAATACGATATTACTATATATATTATAAGCGATATTTCTTAAAGTTTAACGGTTCAACATTGTATATTTTCCACTATCTAACTGGAATTCACATTCTTAATTCTTAATACAGAGTTGAAAAAGTGGATAACACTTTATAAAAAACTACACTTTTTTAGCCTTGATAAATGATGAGTTAACACTTCATTCATTAGTTAAAGCCACACCGCGTAGAATTTTACCCAATACATACAATTGAAATACAAAACAAACAAACATCAGACACGACTGTAACTTTACCAGGAGTGGGTACGTCTCCAGCTCGTCGCCATGGAGATGTCGACTAAAGTCGGCAGAATTTGAGATTTGAACAGGTTAGGTTCTCATCCAAATCCATTCTTTGATTACCCACTGCAGTAATAGCATTTTCTGTGTCGAGCTGGTCATTAGGAGCATGTTTTGTGATGGCAACAGTATAGTCCAAAATGTTACGCAGTGTGCCTTTAAGTTTGACGGACACTTAATAACTACTAACTAATCATTATGAGTTAGGTATTAACTGTAGGAGTTAGGTAGTCATTAAGTCACACTTAACAAATGATTTATCATGACGAAACTAAGTGTTAATTATGAAGGCTAAATAAAATGTAGTTATTATACAGTGTTACCAAAAAGTCTAGTTTATTTAATATTAACAAACCTGTAATATGTAAAGCAAATGTATGTAAAAAGTACTGTTTTGTCTCGGATTAAAAAAAAAAAACAGTGTTTCACTGTAAAAATTTGCCGTAGCTATACCTATTTACATACTTTTTCTGTAGCCAACTTAGTTTTTTACTGTATAATTTACAGACTTTTCTTATAGTGTTTATTCATCCTGCATGATTAATGTTGCAAGGATATAAACAATACCAAACGACAGGGAAAAAAATACAGTGCAAATAATTTACTCCCCGTCCTTTAGACTTACCTAGCTCCCTTTGCAACAGATAGAATACTGGACATATTAGGTATTGGGCCTTAAATTTATGTTATTTTTTTTTTTTTTCCATTTCATTTTTGATTTGATCCCAAACAAAATCTCTTATGAAGCACTTTTGGGACCTCAGGCAGTGTTTGAAACCCCACAACCTAACAGCCTGCCAAGCTTTGTTTTCCTGAATGTAGCTAAACCTTTTGCTGATACTTTAGCGTAGCTTTTTTGTTAGCATGCGTTTTCATTTGATAGTTTTTATTTAACCTTCCTCTCTCTCACTTTGTACCTCCTTTTGGACCCATCTTTGTCCTTATATCTTATTTTCCCCACAATCCTTTGCTCTTCTCTGGGTGCTTTGCGACCACGCCAGGCCGCCCAGTCTTGCCCCGCCCTGAGCCATCCCCAGGCCCCCCCTCTTGGCCCACCCTTAGCTCTAGCCACTGCCCTGGGTCATGCGTTCCCGGCCGGCCAGGCCCCTGGCGGTGGGCAGGGGAACTGCAGCCAGGCCTCCAGCTCCAGTGCTGCGCGGGCCTCGCCTCTCTCAGTGAGTACAGACCAGTGTGAAGCCACGTCCCGTCTGAGCCCTGCACCTCCTCCTGATATTTGTCCAGTTTACCGTTAAACCACTCGAACCGTTAACGACACGATGAGCTCGCCTGAGATTGTGACACAAAGTGCACTTAAACGTCTGGTTTTTGAAAGAACAGAAAAACCAAAGTGCTCTCCCTCCTGCTACAAAATTGTCTTCTCACATCTTCTACAACACCTGTATCTTAGACATGATATGCAACACTTTTCTGAGCTTATGTTGTTCCCTCATTTAAACATACCTGGATAGTATTTCTCTTGATTCTCACAGTTTTGAATGATCCTCTTAACTTTGGTCATGTCTTCTTCTACTGGTGAACTGCTCCAATCTGTGATTTCTAAGTTATATTGCCCTATATAAAAAAGAAAAGAAAAACACACACAAAACCTCCACATTTTTAAAGCCCAAAATCCAACATTGGATTGGTTCTGAGCAGTTCCGCGCTCATAGAAAGAACTGGTCTGCACATCATTACTCGAAAGGGAGTAGATCTTTGGAATGACCAAGATGAGGATCTCAAGGTTAGCATCTCATTTGAGCATTTCAAACATAAATGTAAAAAAGCAATATTAGCCCAATATGTGACTGACAATGACACATGTCATGTGTCACGTGTTGATTATATCTTATTATTTGGCAAAAGCCAACGAGATATAACTTCTTGTATAAAGATTATGGAGTTATTGTGTTCAAAATCTACATAGCATACACTCCAGTGTTAATTTGACACTGTCTGGTGTTTATATAGTTCACACCTTCTCAGTGTAAATGTGAATGACACTCTTCAGTGTTAACTACAGGTCAGACACCATGAGTGACAGTAACATGACGCTAAATACAATGTGCTCTTTGTTTCCAGTAAAAAGGCTGAGGCCTCATTGCTCTTCAGTCACAGAACGACAGGTGAAGAAGGAAGTCATGGAGATTCTGCTTTAGACAGAACTTCATACTTCTGATGGAAATAAGAAGTAAAGACAAAAAACTAAGTGTTGTTATTAACAAGTTTAAGAGGTAAAACTCTTTATATACTTTTATATTATGTATAATACATTAAATAAACAAACCCTTGTCATTTGTATCTGCTGTAGAGTCATGTTTGACCCGGTTCCTCTGAGTCGTGGTGCAGCAGGACTGATGTGGACAGATGTTACAGAAGAAGCTCATGAGTTTCATTTCTTCAACAGTTACTATAGTAACTGTCTCCTCCAAAGTAAAAGTAGATCTACCACAGTCCTGTCCACATCGGTTATGGTCCACCATGACTCAGCGGAACTGGGACACACATGACCTACTACACCGGATAGAAGTGAATGTGTTTTATAAATTTTTATTTCCCTCCAATACTTTATATAATTAAACAATTTAAGTTTCAGGACTTAACCTCTTAAGCCCAGGGTTTTATTATTTTTGTCTCAGAGCTTGGATCTTGGCGTTTGGTGCCCATTTGAGCCCAACCCACTCTGAGTCTCTGTGATTTGATTGGCTTCAGAGTTACACTGTAGGTCTGACACCATGAGTGACAGTAACATGACGCTAAATAGTGACCCTTTATTTTCAATAAAAAGGCTGAAGCCTCATTGCTCTTCAGTCACAGACTGAGAAGTGAAGAAGGAAGTCATGGCGATTCTGCTTTAGAACATTACACTTCTGCTGGATGTAACAATAAATGTTTGAAATTCAAGTATTCCTTAGTAATAGGTGTGGAAATCCTGAATTTGTGTGATTAAAATGTCAGTTAATTATTAATGACTCTAATTCTACAAAAACAAACCTTTGTCATTTGTATTTGCTGTAGAGTCATGTTTGTCCCAGTTCCTCTGAGTCGTGGTGCAGCAGGACTGATGTGGACAGATGTTACAGAAGAAGCTCATTAGGTTCATTTCTTCAACACAGTTACTATAGTAACTATTTTCTCCAAAGTAAAACTACATCTACCACAGTCCTGTCCACATCTGTCATGGTCCACCATGACCCACCGTGACTCAGAAGAACTGGGACACACATGACACTCCATCAGATATAATTGTCATGTTTTTGTTTTGTTTTTTGTAAAATGAGAGTAATTAATAATTAACTGATATTTTTAATGATATAATTTCAGGATTTTCACATTTATTTGATTGAAAAATAATGTCTTGTATATTTTTTCAGATTCAGAATAAGATCTGACTCTGATATCCAGCAGAACTCTGAAGTTCTGTCTAAAGCAGAATCTCCATGAGGTCCTTCTTCACTTCCCAGTCTGTGACTGAAGAGCAACGAGGCCTCAGCTTTTTTTACAGACAATAAACAGCTCACTATTTAGCGTCATGTTACTGTCACTCATGGTGTCTGACCTAAAGTCTAACTCTGAAGAAAGTCAATTCACATGTACACTGAGAAGGTTGGAAGGGCGCTCCCTAGTGTCCAAGTGCGTCCAACTGTCTGGAGAAATGTTTTATTTATATTGGTCCCACAGGTGGGACCGTCGGGCTGAAGAGGTTAACTTGTACTCCTATCAGAAGTGTGAAGTTCTGTCTAAAACAGATGACGTCCTCCTTCATCTGTCAGTCTGTGACTGAAGAGCAATGAGGCCTAGAGCAAATTGTATTTAGCGTCATGTTACTGTCACTCATGGTGTCTGACCTGTAGTTAACACTGAAGAGTGTCATTCACATTTACACTGAGAAGGTGTGAACTATATAGACACCAAACAGTGTCAAATTAACACTGGAACATTTGCTGTGTACATAATATGAACTGTATCAATAAAATGAAATGAAATGTTAACAGCTATGGTTTGGACAATGTAAGGGGGTTATTTTCCGCCTACTCCCTTTGGGAATATTGTTATGCTGTTACGAATACAATTCATCTATCTGTGACTTTGAAGCCCAAATAAACCACAAGACAAGATAACAAGAGCTCGGCGCCATGGAGTAGCTACAGTGTACTGAATGTTTGTTTTTCCCACTGTTACCTGCGGGGGGTCCTGGCCCCTATGTCTCAGTGTCTTATTTTTATTATTTCAATTTTTCAAAACATAATATCAATACTGAGGTGTCCAAAAATAATGCTTTTAAGCCTCAATTATGCATTGTATGTCCACTGTAAGGGACTAATCAATCTGAAATCTTTAAAAAAAACAAAGCCTCTGATTTGTAAAAGATGCAAATAGACGATTTTGAATCAGAAAGAGAGCATTGGTTTTCATTTTCTTTCAGGTTTTTGCTCCCTAAACACCACAGAGCACATTCATCACCACAGAGCATTTATTCAACAAAAAACGCCCGAGCACTTATTTGGTTGACTTTCACCCCATAACTAAACTGAAGCACATGACTTAGACAGTGGAAATGAATGGATCCTTTTCCACATCCCTCAACACTGCACACTATTTTATGAAATCGGAACAAGTTCACAGCAATCTATCAATGTAGCATCAACCGTTGCGAGTCCACCCTCTCAAACTCTCTGTAAAAAGCGGTAAAATCAAGTTTTCTTGATATTTCCACTGTGTGATTTCACCTCCCACGTCTCGTCCTCGCCTCCTCACCCACCGCTGCCCACAGTCGTCCATCTATCAGATGTCCACGTGTTCTGAGTCAGTGAACGTCTCACGGCGCCAAGGCTGTTCGGGCTCCATTAAGTCGGACCTTGATGTCAGCGTTCATTAACAAAAACTGCCATTTACAGCAAATTCAGTGGCAGTGAACGCATCATTCAGCTCAGTAATGTGACACCATTGCTAATAAGTGTTGATACATAAAGGCGTGTAGGAAATTGCCAATGAGCCCAAAACAGTGTTAGTGTCTAAATGAGTTCATTAAAAGGCAGTAATGTGGCCTGCTCGAAAACACAAACTAAACTATGTGAAAGAATTAAATAGGCTCAAACTTTTCACACAAAGCATCACCTCATGAAATATCTGATCTTCCAACAGGGTTTGCGGGGCATTAAAAGTGATTAAAATCTTTGTACCGAAATTGAGGCCTTGAATGTCATCAAAATGTCATCACATCAAATTGGATTCAAACTGGCATTAAACCTACATTTCTGTATAAGTTCACCAAAAATACCAAAATTACGATGTGATTTTCGAACTCTTTCTCAAAAGTTGCCTGTTTTGTCCACTAATCATTCCTCCTTTTGATGAAACATTTGCAAATCTTAAGAAATTAAATATGCACCAATTCGGCGTTTATGGCTTTAAGATATAGTATTTGGGTATTAAAAATGGCATGCAAAAGTGTTAAATTTGACTCGCTTCTGCTTGTATAAACCAAACAAGATGAAATCAGGACTAAACCGGGTCAGAAAATTGGACTGAATGATGTCTAAACTGGGCATAAACCATGTCTAAACCAGAAAAGCACCTACCGTATTTTCCGGACTATAAGTCGCACCGGAGTATAAGTCGCACCAGCCAAAAAATGCATAATAATGAAGAAAAAAACATATATAAGTCGCTCTGGAGTATAAGTTGCACCCACTGTGGCTACTACCTGGGCATGGAGGCGTAACTAGCAGTACAAGCAGTAAGAGTAACCTCCACTTTTCGCCAGTCCCTCACAAGTTTCTCGCTCACTCCAAACTGTCTTTCTGCTGATTACCATTTTTAAAATCTTCAGTGGTACAGGAGTAGCAGATACTGGTACACAGTCCTAGAGCGCCCTCTAGTGGCTGTCAGTGTTAAAATAACAAACATGTGAAATTATAAATTTTGATATACAAGTCGCACCTGAGTATAAGTCGCACCCCCAGCCAAACTATGAAAAAAAGTGCGACTTATAGTCCGGAAAATACGGTAACTTAAAGACATTCCTAAATCATATATAACATTATCGCTAATTAAAGATGCACTACGCAACTTTTTAAGTAAAAAAAAAGTGTCAGTGACCGGCTCTATGGGAGGTCAGCATGGCGCTTTCGCTTTCCATCCCAGTGGCTCCTATGATGCTTCAGGATTGATTTTAATTCAGGATTTTGAGGATTTCTGGTAGGTTTTCGGATGGAATGTATATGTAACCATGGATACAGTTCAATCAGCAGTGAAAACCTAAAAAAACACAATTAATCCTGGTGCGTCCTACAGGCCATTGGGATGTTGAGTAAAGGCGCTATGCTAACCACCTAAGCGTCCACTGGGTCACTGAAATGCATATTAATATCAACTTTTTTATGACATCAAAAGTTGCATAGTGCACCTATACACTATAAAATTGCCGATGACCCTGAGTACTGCATGAAGAAGACCACAGTTTAAGAAACACTGGACTCAGCATATAAGTTTCAAACATGGAGAAATGACATAAGGACAGCTTTAAAGCAGTACTAAGTAACGTCTTTACCTTAATAAATCCTTTCCGTAGTCCCTGTGGGGTAATACAAGTGTTAATGGGATGATTGGGGGGTCTTTCATCTCCCCCTGGTGTCTCTGGCCAGAAAACCATGCTTGCAACTTGACTGCCACCGGGGCGGAGCCACCAATACACACTAATAGAATCACGGAGAAGAAGCTAACAGGCTAACGGGCAAAGCTAACTGCGGGCTAGCGGCACTTAAACAGTATTTACAGCCAAGTTTGAGTGAAAAACAATATTCCCATTGTATAACTGGATGTACAACACTCCTCTCTCTGAAAGTTGTGAAATGTGCTTAAATTAAGAATCTGGATGGTAAGAAAACATTAGAAAGTTATTAACAAGCTGATTGGGTTAACTGTTCAAACATAACCAGCTAACTGAGCCACAACTGGAAGAATGGACAAAAAGATTGCTCTTATCTGCCTACCCTCTCCTCTCCACTCAGCTTTCACTTCTGCCCCTGTATTCTTCCAGGCCGCTCTGCTCAACTCGTTCCCGGCCATTTTCGACGAGCTGCTGCAGATGTTCTCGGTGCAGGAGGTGGCGGAGTTTGTGCGCGGACGCTGGGAAGCATGCCCTCCACTGTGCACATAGGACAGTCCATGGACGTGGTCAAACTGCAGTCCATAGCCCGCACTGTGGACAGCAAGCTCTTCTCCTTCCCAGGTAAATCACCCGAGTGCTATGAAAGTCCGGGAAGATTGTTGCTGTAATTTTAGTAAATAAAGCTATGTGTTTAATTCGGGAATGCAGGAAGTAACTACAGTGCATTAACTGGCTAGTAAACTGCCACTTCGGAGTTTCAAAGAAAATACTAAGTTAAGAGTACAGGATTTTTACGGAAAGCTTTGCTAAAGATTTCTAGATTGTTTTGTCTCCATGATTTTGCCTCAGATGTCTAGAAATGTTCTATACGTTAAAAGTTTTATTTCTGAATTTTCACATTGATGTAGCCTAATTAACAGTTGGACTACCTATAAAAGGTTATGAAAAGGATATACATTTGAAACCTTTCCTTATGATTGCTGACATAAATAAAGAGAAATGTAAATATTTTACTAATGAATGATTTTAATTCCCTGTGTAACTATTTGTTTGTTTTGTATCCCCTTCCCTGTCTTTATAAATGCACCTTAAACACTTTCAGGTAGAGGTCGACCGATGGGTTTTTCTAAGGCCGATATTTTCGAAATGTTTGGTCTGTAAAAACTAATACTTGGCCACTCCAGCAGTGGCCAATTTTACATTAGGTGATTCAGTCATAGTTTCTGTACCAGCTTTAATTAGTCGTTAACGTTAGCATACTGTTGCTAGCCGAGGCAATCCAAAATGCAATTGCAGAGGTTAAAACTAACTCAGCGATTGAATTCTCTGTGCTTCAATATGACATGCAGCATGTCCATATTGACTGAGGTGTAGTGAAACTTGTGTTTAATAAAGTTGTAGCAAACCAATTTTCATTGCGATGTTCCTATGAGGCCTAGGGAGTTGTGGGAGGACTCGTTTTAAAGAGCAAAGTCGGGGCTTTAAAACTCGCTTTAAAACCTCGACTTCGCTCTTTTCGATGCAAAAAGCGGAAAGTCTCTATCACTGTCACTGCAAAAGTAGAAGTCTTGTTACTTGTTACTTTCATGTTACTTGCCCTGTTGTCTCTGAGCTGTCGAGATGAAATGTCTAACCCATGTGCCCCAAAACATGATGACAGATTGTGTCTCACTGTCCTGGCTGCGCACCTGCAGTCAGAGACCACACATTGGTTTATCTATTCTTTGTCTCTACACTCTGAAGAAGGCACAAGCCAACACATGCTGGTGTGCATTTTAATGTTTCCACCCCTTAAATAAAGGAAGCATTAAAATGGCCAAAATTGCACATGGGGGAATCAACATTATGGACAGAGGTACTGTATTTCAATTATGAATTTCAATGAGTTTATTTTATAGAGCACATGTTATGAACACACATTCATGAGACTCATAAAGACTCTGGCCATGGGTAAAATAATCATAAAACAAATGCCAGTAGAGCCTCCCTTTAAATTAAACCTAGACTTGGCGTCTGTATCACTAACTCCTTTTTCTTTCTTAACACAAGAACAAAGTTCTTCTATAATTTACTTAACACAGTGGTATAAAAATATAATCAGCCTCACAGTCTTCCTCTGCCGTGACATTTAAACAAGAGAAATACTAATAATAGATGAAACTTTGCTAGAGATTTTTCCGACAGTGATTCATTTCATTTCTTTGGTGAACCCCAGCCCGTGTTTAACTAGTGCGTCACATTTTGTGGTTTTCCTTACACAGAGTCTCGGCGGATCCTGCTGCCTGTGGTTCTGCACCACATCCACCTCCACCTCAGACAACAGAAAGAGCTGCTCATCTGCTCGGGCATCCTCAGCTCCATCTTCTCCATCATCAACAACAGCGCAAGGGTAACACAGACACCAAATATAAGCTCAAAATGGATGTATAAAGATTGGGCATGTTATGACAAAAGACAGGTGAAGCACAGCAGAAAAACTACATCTAGATTAGTTTAAATGTTCCCAACTCTGCAAAATGAACAACATTTTAACAAGCTACGGCTTAGTTGGGCATTTGAACTTGATTGTTTAACTTGTACTGAGATGTTTCTTAAATTGCATCAATGGGGAAAGGAAATTGATCTTGTCCTATGGCATTTTACCTCCTTATCGAGCTAGATTTTCTTAGAACAGGGATCTCCAACCAAAAGCTCAGGAGCCCTTTGTTTGTCGCTTGCCGAAATCGTAACGTCTACGCGCTTGATAGCACAAGAAAAAAAAGTACAAGAACAGAATTCAATACATTTTCTTCAATCATGTTTAAATATCATCTTGGCTACAACCTCTCCAGGGTGAACCTGTGCTCAATTGCATTGTTACACAGTATCTTTGAATCGTTCTCAAACTGTGGCACACATATCACTAGCACTTTAGCTTCTTTAGGTGGTACTCTAGGCATCTGCAAATTTAGATTTTATTCATTTTAATTTTAGATACTTAATTTACGCTTTATTAACACATTTAATTCGGGTGTTTTTTTTTCTGGTTTAGACAAAGTTTACACCAAAATGATAAGTAAGTAAGTGCTTTATTTGTCATCGTACAAGCGTACAACGAAATCATGTTCAGGTGTTAGTCCTGAGCCACTGCCACTAAGTCGCGCTGCCACTGTGGGTCACTGACGAGCATGTTATTGGAAGTAGAGGAAACCGTGGCACCCGGAGGAAACCTGGCTGGCTGCCTTCAGTCTCCTCTGATCCTCTTTTACTAAATTATGTAATTTAGTCAAACTTAGGTCTATTTTCAGCACAGTTTAGTCCTGATTTGATCTTGATCTAGGCCAGGTGGAACTTGGGGGTCAAATATTTTATGAGGCGTTACTTGATGTGAAAAGTTTGAGAACAGTACAAAGGTCTCCAACTAGTCCCTCGGGAGCTACAAGAAACCGTCAAACCCAAGTGGCTCCAGAACGACTGTTGTTTAACACCTGTTGGTGTTAAAATATTCCAAAACTGCCACTACGATGGGGTTTGTGTCCTGTCATGGTGAAAATCATCGTTGTTGAGTTCTCCCCGTTGCTGTGACCCCAGGAGAGCTCAGTGCAGGAGGAGGTGGAGATGATGGTGGAGTCCTTGTTGGACGTCCTCCTGCAGACACTGCTGTCGATCATGAGCAAGAGCCAATCGCAGGAGGCGGTAAGGGGTCAACGCTGTCCGCAGTGCACCGCGGAGATCACTGTTAGTAACTAACATTCGACTACTACTTTTAATACCTCACCTCCCGCCTATACCGAGACTGGGCAGGAGCTGTGCTGTGTCAATTAGAGGTTTAAAACATTCCATGAACAGATTGAAAAGTTAATGATGAATAAACACTGGAAATGAACAGCACTGCCCAGTCTTTCCTCCACCCTCACTTCTTCTGTTCATTCTCATTTTTCTATGTGGTAAATAATATCCATTAAAGCTTTGACGTTATATGTTTTCTGTCAATTATTTTTCTAGTCATCTGCTAAATCTGATTTGTTTTCCCCAATCCTAAACTGATTTACACATGGTTTAGATGCAATAGCTTTAGCATCATTTTAAACTAGTCTGTGAAATATAGCAACCCAACCTTAATGTTATGTTTGATTTCTCCTTTCATCCCCCCCTCCCCCCTGTTCACTTGTTAAAATGATTATGCCTGATATAATCTTCTCTCACCTGATTTCCTGATGATTCATATTGTCAGGGAGAGTACGTGTCCTGCCTCCTGTCCCTCCTTCGCCAAATGACAGACATCCATTTTCAGCGCATGATGGAGAACTTCCAGAGCAAGGACGAGCTCAAGGTACACACACTGTAAAACACAAACAGTTCAGGAAAAGAAATATCACCATTATTTACCAGTTAACATTGAGTCAGATATGGTTTGTTAAAATCCTATTTACGCACATCAGACCCGTAACAGCGAACGGCTACATATGATGACTTAACCTCTGCCTGCCTTAACCGAGTGCATTTTCTCCAGTTCAGCTTTACCCAAATCCATAAGGTCTCAACCTATAGGCCAGTGTAATGCCTCATTTGAAAGCTAAGACCTACAGAACTCATTGTTACTTTTTGACATGTTTTCCCCATGGCTTTTTTGTTGGGTTTTCATCACATTTGTGGAGTTAAGAGGTTAATTAAGCTTTATTCCAATATACAGTGGGGGAAAAAAGTATTTAGTCAGCCAACAATTGTGCAAGTTCTCCCACTTAAAAAGATGAGAGAGGCCTGTAATTTTCATCATAGGTAAACCTCAACTATGAGAGACAAAATGAGGGAAAAAAATCCAGAAAATCACATTGTCTGATTTTTAATGAATTTATTTGCATATGATGGTAGAAAATAAGTATTAGGTCAATAACAAAAGTTCATCTCAATACTTTGTTATATACTCTTTGTTGGCAATGACAGAGGTCAAACGTTTTCTGTAAGTCTTCACAAGGTTTTCACACACTGTTGCTGGTATTTTGTCCCATTCCTCCATGCAGATCTCCTCTAGAGCAGTGATGTTTTGGGGCAGGCGCTGGGCAACACGGACTTTCAACTCCCTCCAAAGATTTTGAAATGCTTCTTACGAAGCCACTCCTTCGTTGCCCGGGTGATGTGTTTGGGATCATTGTCATGCTGAAAGACCCAGCCACGTTTAATTTTCAATGCCCTTGCTGATGGAAGGAGGTTTTCACTCACGATACATGGCCCCATTCATTCTTTCCTTTACACGGATCAGTCGTCCTGGTCCCTTTGCAGAAAAACAGCCCCAAAGCCTGATGTTTCCACCCCCACACTTCACAGTAGGTATGGTGTTCTTTGGATTGCAACTCAGCATTCTTTCTCCTCCAAACACGACGAGTTGAGTTTTTACCAAAAAGTTCCATTTTGGTTTGATCTGACCATAAGACATTCTTCCAGTCCTCTTCTGGATCATCCAGATGCTCTCTAGCAAACTTCAGACGGGCCCGGACATGTACTGGCTTAAGCAGGGGACACGTCTGGCACTGCAGGAATTGAGTCCCTGGTGGCGTAGTGTGTTACTGACGGTAGCCTTTGTTACTTTGGTCCCAGTTCTCTGCAGGTCATTCACTAGGTCCCCCCGCGTGGTTCTGGGATTTTTGCTCAGCGTTCTTGTGATCATTTTGACCCCACGGGGTGAGATCTTGCGTGGAGCCCCAGATCGAGGGAGATTATCAGTGATCTTGCATGTCTTCCATTTTCTAATAATTGCTTCCACAGTTGATTTCTTCACACCAAGCTGCTTACCAACTGCAGATTCAGTCCTCCCAGCCTGGTGCAGGTCTACAATTTTGTTTCTGGTGTCTTTCGACCGCTCTTTGGTCTTGACCATAGTGGAGTTTGGAGTGTGACTGTTTGAGGTTGTGGACAGGTGTCTTTTATACTGATCCATTTTCTTCCGCTTTATCCGGGGCCGGGTCGCGGAGGCAGCAGTCTCAGCAGAGATGCCCAGACTTCCCGATCCACGCACACCTCCTCCAGCTGTTCTGGGGGGACCCCGAGGCGACACCAGGCCAGCTCGGAGACATAGTCCCACCAGCGTGTCCTGGGCCTTCCACGAGGCCTCCTCCCAATAGGACATGCCTGGAGCACCTCCCGAGGGAGGCGACCAGGAGGCATCCGGAACAGATGCCCTAGCCACCTCAGCGGGCTCCTTTCGACGTGAAGGAGCAGCGACTCTACCCCGAGCTCCTCCCGGGTAACTGAGCTCCTCACCCGATCTCGGAGGGTGCGCCCAGCCACCCTGCGAAGGAAACTCATTTCGGCCGCTTGTATCCGCGATCTTGTCCTTTCGGTCATTACCCAGATCTCATGACCATAGGTGAGGGTGGGAACGTAGATCGATCGGTAAATCGAGAGCTTTGCCCCCTGACTCAGCTCCCTCTTCACCACAACAGTCCGATACAGCGACTGCATCACTGCTGACGCTGCACCGATCTGTCTATCGATCTCACGCTCCATCCGTCCCTCACTCGTGAACAAGACCCCGAGATACTTGAACTCCTCCACTTGAGGTAAGGACTCCCCACCGACCTGATATATATTGATATATACTGATAACAAGTTCAAACGGGGCCATTAATTCAGGTAACGAGTGGAGGACAGAGGAGCCTCTTAAAGAAGAAGTTACAGGTCTGTGAGAGCCAGAAATCTTGCTTGTTTGTAGGTGACCAAATACTTATTTTCCACCATAATTTGCAAATGAATTCATTAAAAATCAGATAATGTGATTTTCTGGATTTTTTTTTTTTTTTCTCATTTTGTCTCTCATAGTTGAGGTTTACCTATGATGAAAATTACAGGCCTCTCTCATCTTTTTAAGCAGGAGAACTTGCACAATTGTTGGCTGACTAAATACTTTTTTTCCCCACTGTATGACTCCACGATGACTTTGCTGTCCATTGTTTTGTGTGAGAATATACAGTTGGACAGTCGTGACCCTCTCCTCTCTCTGCAGGAGTTTCTGTTGAAGATTTTGTGCGTGTTCAGAAATCTGATGAAGCTCAGCATTTTCCCGAGAGACTGGAACATCATGAGGCTCCTCACCAGCAAGTAAGTCAATCGCAATCATCTTTAAATCGACCAAATGTGACACTTTTCTTTGAGCACTCACTCGTTTTGTTTTTTTCATCTTGTCTCCACAGCATTATTCTGACAACAACGCAGTATCTCTCTCCAGCGCTGCACAAGAACTTCACAGAGGCAGAGTTTGATTTCAAGGTACACAAGCAATTATGCGACACTGTGCATTCAAGTCTATTCTTCTGTTTTATTATTATACGAAATGTAGCTTCTTTAATTTACCAAAACGTATGTACAGACGGCAACGCATCATACAAGGGGGCGTGGCCTAGTCCAGGGGGAGAAAACCTCTCAAAGGAATCACAATTTTAGCCGTTTTCTCACGGACTATTAACATATTTATCACACATAAATGAAGTCAAGCCAAAATTACACCCATATGAATGTTTTTTCACACCAAATTGTTCAGTAGAAGCGAAAACACGGCACTTGTGGCTAATGTTAGCATATGTAGCGTGAAGCTAACGTTAGATTCTTGGTTAGCATTGTCTGTTTCTTAAAGGGATATTTCAGGATTTTTGACATTGACATTGTGCCTCATTTCCTAGTTATCCAGAGTGTTGTTGATGTCTGGAGATATTTTTTTCAATTTTTTTTAAATCTTAAATTCATGCAGTTCTTATATTTGAAGAGCTTAGTGGCGCTAGGCTATGGCAAGGCTAAAGCATTTCTATGGTATCAGTTAGCCTGCATTTAAAAACAGTCTGGCGCACTCCACAGTGCACCTGAGGTAAATCACGTATAACGCCAAACGATATAAATGTTTGTGTTGATAGAATAATTTTAACCATTTTGCATTTAAAATAACTTATATTTCAGCAGCATCAGCTTCGTGGCTGTAAGCTAACGCAGCGGCGGAGTGATCTGCGAGAAAATAGTCCCTCAAAATGCGGTAATTCATGTGATACAAGGTCAGTTATATTTCAAAAATTATTCTATTAACACAGACATTTATATGGTTAGTCTGGTGTTATAAGTGATTTATCTCAGGTGCACTGTGGAGTGAGTCAGACTGTTTTTAATGCAGGCTAACTGATACAATAGAAATGCGTTAGCCTAGCATTAGCCTAGCGCCACTAGACTCTTCAAATATAAGAACTGCATGAATTTAAGAAAAAAATATCTCCAAACATCAACAACACTCTGGATAACCAGGAAATGAGGCCCAATGTCAAAAATCCTGAAATATTCCTTTAAGTATTTATGAGCTGTTGAATCACTTTGCTCCTCTACATGTCTCTGTATCTCTATTTAATAGGAAAAAAATATCCATAATTCAGCATTTGTTAAAGTAATGATGGAGAAATGCAAGAAAGTTCAAACAGCTTCAAACATGACCATAATGGGCGACTCCAGAGATGCCATCTGTATACAGTATATCTATATATTCAGTATATATTGAGTATCTCTTAAACGTGTTGCATCTGTTTAGAAAACAATTTAGTGTGGGCATGAATTTGATTTTCTGGAATACATTTTTTTGTCGCCAACCATTGGAAACATATCCAAAACTGCACTTTGAATAGAGGTTATGCACAATTGAAATAGAACATACGACATTGGCAAATCAAGTACCAGTACCAACATCGCAGACTTGTTACACAATTTGCTGCTGGTGCCGTGATGGATTGCTATCTGCCATACTGTTGCTATGCTACGACATCGTACACATAACCTCTGCAGATATTCAGGTAATATTACAAACTAAAAATAGCAGATCTTACAAAACACAGTAATGTTCTAAACCAGTGATTCTCAACTGGTGGGTCACGGAACCGTTTTCCATGGGTTGCGAGCCTTTCGAACAAAACATTTATTTTAATATCTATGCATAGAAATGTATTGAATCACTATACTTAAAGGAAAAGGCCACTGTTTTCCCATACTGAGATATGTTTTTACCTGAGCTTAGACAAGTTGATGCGTACCTGTCTGGTCTTTACGCGTGCGCACAGTCATGCAAAAACACCAAACATGTTGTTAGCATTTAGCCTCTCCTCCGCTCGTCTACGGGGCCAAATGGGGTGAACTTAGAAGCGACCAAGCTCTTCCACGTTTTCCCTATTTGAATACGTGAGTAGTTACACGATCCAAGTAGTCACACAAAATTAAATATGTTGATTTTCTAAGCGGATAAAAAGGGGAACTATATTGTAAGGCGTATTAACACCTTAGGGGCACTTCGACGTTCGCACAAGATTACTGCGCAAACGTTTTTAAATGGGGAAAACGTGGAACAGCTTGGTCCCTTCTAACTTCACCCCCCCCATTTGGCCCCATAGAGGGAGGAGGAGAGGCTAAATGCTAACAACATGTTTGGTCTTTTTGCGTGACTGAGCGCACGCGTAAAGACCAGACAGGTACGCATCAACTCGTCTAAGCTCAGGTAAGAACATATCTCAGTATGGAAAAACGGTGGCCTGTTCTTTTAAGTCTGTTGAAATTGGGTTGTTTTTGTCATAACATCAGCTTTTTTCTTACTTTATACTTATTCAACAACAATTATATTTTACAAGTCTAGTCGTATTTGCGTCGTGGCTTGTCATCTCAGGGTGATTGTGGGTCCTGACGCCATACCAGAGAACCACTGTTCTAACCTAAGGCCATGGGAGTGTTGTTAGAGATTTTGGTCTACTTTCTTCCATCTGCCAGACAACATCTTGAATTTAATTGAGGCAGAAGGAATCACCCGCCCCACTTCCAAAGAGCACCTGACTGGTTATCTCTTTAACTTTTAGGATTTACGCTGAAAATCTCCGATACGTTTGCCATGTCTTTCTTTAATAGCAAACAAGTACATTTGAATTGTTTTTATTGGGCAGGTGTGGAACTCCTACTTCAGTCTGGCCGTTCTCTACATCAACCAGCCCAGCCTGCAACTGGAAAACCTCACCGCCACCAAGAGGAAGAAAATACTGGACAAGTAAGTGTTTTATATACACATCCTCTTATCTTTTTACATACTTCTTCAGAATGCGTAGCTCTGTAACTCAATTGCTGAGGAGTTGAAAGTGCGTTTGAAGTGCAGTAGTGACAGTAACTTCGTGCCCTACTTTTCTGAATCCTCCTGGAAGACTCGTAACTCTGGGAAAGCTCATTCACTTTGTTATTAATGCATCCCCAGTATTAAGCTGAGACCTGGGATATGAAAGTCAAGACTGTGATTGTTCACATAATGTTATATATTTTTGATTGGGAAAGGAGGACTGGAGATTACAAGAGAAATGTTCCTGAGTTTCTAACACATTGTGTCTAGTTGTCTTCAGAGTTCATATTTGTTATTTTCAAATCTTTTCAAAACTTGGGATTCCAACTTGGAAACTCGGGTAGGCTTTTTCAAGTTAGAAAATCTTACAAGACTACAACACTAGGACATATTTTTTGCGTACTCAAACATTTACTTTTTTCATTCTAACATTTATTTAACTAGGAAAAAACTCATTGATATTAAAATGCTCTATTACATGAGTGCCCTGGCAGCAATTGAGCCACTGCGTTTATCAAAGCTTCCGTCTGCTCCACGATGCTAATGTTTCCAACTTTGACTGTTGCTAATGGCAACAAGAACAAAATCCACTTTCTTACTTACCATAATCTAAATCATATATATATATATATATAACCACTCAATCTCGGTTGGTACAATAAGTGAATAAGACAGACATCATACTTTCATACTTGTAGCCTCTCCATGGCTCGTATAGGTATTCATCTCACTGTCAAACTTTCCCACTTGACAGCTGGAACACAGTAACTTGGATAAAACGTCTCTCCCAGTTGTTCCGACCTCTGAGAACAACTGGATCACGGCTTTATAAATGCCAGAACTGAAGACTATTAAGACATTATAAACAAACATTTAAAAAAAATTAGGTTTGATTCCCGCGTAAGGTAGACCTTTCTGTGTGGACTTTCTTGTGCATCACTGTGTCTGCAAAAGTGTCCTCTGGGTGATTCAGTTTCTCCTAAAAACATTGCCTCTTCTGACAGGACTCCTCTGATTTTTGCTTGAAAATGCATTAAAAAAAAGTGCTTGGTCTCAATTTCCTTTCAAATACTATAGTTGTTCTTCATTCCTTCATCCCTTCATTATCTGGTAATAATAACCAATCTTTTATTGAACTCTTAACACTCCAAAATGTTTAGACATTTTTAATATTTCATTCTGTTGTTTCCAGGTACGGAGACATGAGAGTGATGATGACTTACGACCTCTTCAACATGTGGCAGAATCTCGGTGAGGCCCAAACGCCTGATTTCTAAGACTCTTTCATGGATTCTGATTTATAACTGATTGTGAATTGCAGGTGAAAATAAAATCCACTTCATCCCTGGAATGATCGGGCCGTTCCTGGGCGTGACGCTGGTGCCGCAGGTGGAGGTGCGCAACATCATGATCCCCATCTTCCATGACATGATGGACTGGGAGCAGCGCAAGAACGGAAACTTTAAACAGGCGAGTAGTGATAAACAGTGTTTAAACATAGTTGTTACAGGTCTCTATGTACGTTATAAAGTGACGTGTCATAGGCAGCTTCCATGGATTTGCCAGTCAGTAGGGAGAGCGTGAGCCTCCTACCTCTTATCCCAGGTCCCCACAGAAAACTGGTACTTCCAACCTTTATAGGAAACAGCCCTAGGACAAGAACATTACATAGCATTGTTACCACATTAAAACTACTGTATTTTCCGGACTATATTTTTAATCCAAATATATAATTTCACAAGCCACTAGAGGGCACTGCAGGCTAATTGAGCAGCAGAAAGAAAGTTTGGAGTGAGTGAGAAGTGGAGGTTACTACAATGAAGTAAACAAACAAAAAAAGCTAATCACAGGCTAAAAGCTAGATGACCACAGCTAGAGGAACGAGTTTACAAATGGGTGCTTAAACAACGTGCTGTTGGGAGAGGCTCGTCAACGGTGCAGTTACGCCTCCGTGCCCAGGTGTCCTCTGTGTCAAGGCGATTGTTCAGAAGTGACACAGAGGATGAAGATTTTAATGGCTTTAGTGATTTGGAGTGAGATGGAGAGCTTGGTATGTTCTTTATGCTATGGTTATCTGATCTGTTTATGTCTCATTGAGAGACACCCATTTAGTTTGTTGTTTATGCTTCATGTAACTAACCATCAATGTGTTACGTTAGCATACTGTACGCCTATTCAGCCTGTTGTTTTTGTTCATTACGCAATGTTTGACTAGTGCGTCTTATACTCCGGAGCGACGTATAGTCCGGAAAATACGATAATTCGATTCACTCTGATTCTTTCTTCTTCTACTGCCAAAACGCTCCAATCTGTACTTCCTTGATTTTATTGTTAGGGCTGGGTAATTTTGGGAAAAAAAGAATCACGATTATTTTACCCATATTGATCGATCTCGATTTTCAATTCAATGTTTTTGTTTTAAAGAACAAAATCAATAAATGTGGTCTTTCCTGGACTAGCAAGTAAACACATGCTGCGGCCAAACTGAAAACTGCAGCTAACTCAACAGCAAAAACAAGCTCTACACTCCTAGGCTCACAGTAAAACATTCCCTCACCTGCCCACGCAACACACAAACATCTGCAAACACACAAACATTTGCAAAGGAGACGCAAAAAGGTGGAATGTTTGAAGAATGTCAGAAGCAAACAGCGAGAGTAACTGTAACATGGTTTTATGTTCAGTGAAGAGCATAACAAAGACACGACTTACGGAATGAAGCGCTAACAACTTACTATGTACATAAAGAAATACTCGTGAACAGCGCATTTGTAAGTGTAAAAGACGATCAAACTTACAATTCACTGTTAAAAGTCCAGCTAATCCACAGCTGCAGCCTCAAAAATAATCAACCACATGGTCCAAAAACAGCGATCGATAGTTTTCCTCTTCGAAGGTAAACTTTTCATCCCGGTGCGTGTGTCCTGATCCTCTGACGGCTCCTCGCGTGTTTCTGTTTTGCCCATTAAACGAGTTAGTACAACTTTGTAGCTGATTACATTTAAAATCACCAGGTCCCCTCCTCTTGCTGCCGCGTGTGCCACCCTGTGCTTCCTGTTTGTTTGGGCTGAGGGATCCCAGGGATTGACCTGGCAGGCGCTGCGTCATTGTGCTGTGCATATTTTTTGCGACAGGACTGGTCAGTTCTCCTGTCAATTAAAATGCACCACGCAATTATCGATATTGACCTTTATTAAAATCTTTCAAAACCTGAAGTATAAATGCAAAGTGATGTAAATCGTCATGTGTCGTTGTGCTACAGGTGGAGGCCGAGCTGATCGACAAACTGGACAGTCTGGTGTCAGAGGGAAAAGGAGACGAGAACTACAGGGAGCTCTTCAGTTTGCTGTAAATAAATACATACAAAAAACACTCACTTTATTTAGCATTTGGCTAATTCTGTTTAAAAGTCCACTTCTTCGTGTTGTGCTCGTCATGACCATACTGAATAGACAGGCTTTGGTTTTCTGATTTCAAAACAGTAAAAGGGTTTGTGTTTTAATGATATAAACCCAGTACCAAGGCCATGTCTGTTTGGTGTGCTCTTGCCTACAGCACCACAACACTGTTATTTCTACTTTTCTCTCTCTTTGTAACAAATTCTTCTCCTGCTCTAACGCTGCTGCTTTTTGCTTTGTGCTGCGCGACTAGAACTCAGCTGTTTGGGCCGTATCCCAGGTACGCTTAAACTTACACACTACGTACTAATGCTACTGTGATCTGTGCATGCTTCAATGGCCTCTCACTTTAGGAACGTTTAAAGTGGACATATCATGCAAAATCGGCTTTCTTGAGATTTAAACCATGTTTTAACGTTGTTCCCTCATCAAAGACATACCCAGAGTAGTATTTCACAACATCCAGTTAATACTCGGACAAAGCTGTTAAATTTAGCTGTTTCTTCTTCTATGGTGTCGGCGCCTCGTTATGTACTTCCTGATTACAATTGCGTCATTGTTCAAACCATTTTTGATGCCCATAATCAAAAATTATTGTCACACACTGCTGGAGCTGCTCACACGCCATATCATACTAAAGCTGGAAGTTATTTTTTAAGAAAATAATTCCTATAGCTGCCAGCAGGGGGAGCCCCAGTCATGATTTTCAGCAGCTCTTTTGCCTGCGTTTCATTGTTACTATTTAATTCTTACAGCGACATAATTATCAAATTATAAAACGTAAAATATCAAAGCTGAGGCACCAAAATAGGGTTTTTAAGTCTATTTTTAAGTTCCATATGCATGACATGTCCACTTTAAGGTGCAACACTGCAGGCTTTTCGTTCCCCAATGTTCAGCTTTTGTACCAGAGTGGTTTCTAAACATGTGCAGCCCAGGGAACTCTTGTAAAAGAGATCTTTTATCTCAAGGAGATTTTTCCTGGGTAAATAAAAGTGTGAATGAATGAATCCACTGAAAAAAACAAGAAAAAACATCCAATCAACACAATAGTAACAATAACGTTCCTCCATTATGGAAATTGTAACTTTGAAAAACAATGTAAATCATTAAACTCAGGATGTGGTGATGTTCAATTGACTGTATTGCCTGACTTTTTTGCCGTACTTTTAACTAACTTGAATTAAAAATAAATAAGAGTTTCAAAAACAATATCAATTTTTGTTTTGTTTTGTATAAGATATGGGGAAAAGGCTCTTGTCCCTGATACAGACAATTTGACAATTTTTATGTATTAACATTGAATTAATTAAAAACTCCTATTTCAGTTTTTGCTTATACTGATCTCTGTTTTGTCATGTTTGTCTTTTCACCTGCAGTATGCCTCCTTAAAGCATATCATTTGCGTAGTGTGCGTATCCTCACTGTGTTCTTGTCTTTCTATTTTAAAGTTTGTTGGAGAAGATCGAGCAGGAGACGTGGAGAGAGACAGGGATTTCATTTGTGACCTCTGTGACGAGATTAATGGAGAGGCTGCTAGATTACAGGTAATACGGGAATCACTGGCTGGTTCCGGAAGTCGTCTGTAAAATAACCCATTTATCTGCACTATTTCCTCAGGGACTGTATGAAGGGAGATGAGACTGAGAACAAGAAGATCGGCTGCACCGTGAACCTGCTGGTAAGAACGGTTCCACACTGACACCTCCTGGACATGATGAGGAAATGCCATTTAAAGAAGCTTGTAAATGGGATGGAAGTGGTATTGGGTAGATCAAACTTAAAGGGCACACTACAAGCAGTCTGCAAAAGCAAAGAAACATGTACTTTCACAAACCTATTCAACATCGTAACATCAAAGTGAAGATAAGAAAACCTGTATTTGTCCCACACTGGAGAAATTTCAACATAGCAAAGTACAGAAGCAGCTTTAATTGAGAAGGCAAGTGGCAAAATACTTTAGTGACATGTTAAAACTACTAAACATGTACTGAACAACTACACAATCTGAACTTATCAAGATAAATCCAATAAATTAAGTGTATTTCAGTGTACAAGATGAGAAAAGAAGATACGCAGCAATTATCTGTAACTAACTGAGCTGTGATTAGCACAAAATGTAAAAAAAAATTAATAAACTAGATCCATTTTGGAAATACTCTGCCTGACCAAACAAACAAAAAGTTGCCACAAAAAAAGATCACATGCTCTAATATTTCGCGCCTTTAGCTTTGTTTACAGCGCACATTCGCTGTGGGTTTGCTTCAATAAGCCTCTGCAATGTCAAAAGATCCAGTGTCGCATTAATATTTCAAGATCTTGTATCAAAGATGGGAGAGTGTGACCAATAAGCCGAATGCCCATCTCGGGTCGCCCGTTGCATTATGGTAATGGAATTTCTTCTGGCTACCAAACAATATTGATAGCGTAAAGCAACAAAGAAAGCTCTGATTTGGACAGTTTTAACCGCTGGAAAGTTGATGATTTAACACGTTTTTGTCGTCGCCATGGAGCCTGTTACAATATTAGCTTAAAGTCTATTTTTACAACCAGAGTACAGAGATAAACAGAAACAAAACTGCCATTCATACGAAGAGATGCTGTCAAACGTGACGACCAGTCCTTGTTCATATAGTTGGAATAACTATGTGAGAAAAACATTTCTGACCCTTGAAGCGACTGTTGGACAAAGTCCAGGGTCTGAAACTGTGGCCTCATGTCGCCGATATTCACAACATTTAAACTGGAATGAGAAATAAAAACATAGAATCCCTCTTTTTTTGTCAATAAGGAGGTGGACAGTAAACAAAATCATTTTCTTAATTATGACCAGAGAGATCCACATACACATATAGGCTCTGCCATCTAAATGTACTTACGAGTGATCTGATGGTACAACATAGCTAATCGGTCGCTAATTTGACAGACGGAAATTTACCCACTGTATTTAACATCAACACCGTTTTGAAACTTTTCCCTGTGATTCCAAGACAAATGTAATTAATTAAAAAGTGAGGGTGTCTGTGTCGGGCTGATCCCAGGTCCTGTCGTTCCCCTGTCCGTAATGGTCCGCTCCTGCCTACGGAGCCGCCGCCCTGACTTTTCCCTCGCTTTCAAGATATTGACAACTTAAATATTTGCAAGAAATGTCACTTGAGACTTAAAGTCTTTAAACCAATGTCCGTAAGCCTTATAGTTCATGGTTATGGCTCAATATACTTCAGTGTTCACGCTCTGCTACCTGAACTCGCTCACACATTTCAATGGCGATGTGGTTTGTTTGGGCCGAAATTAGGAGCCTGATTGACTCCCGCATGCGCAGTCGAGATGGGCTTATTCTGACAAGAGTATGCAATCTCTTTATTATCTCTGAAGTCTGACAAACTTGGTGTCTCTTTGGTGTTGCTGCTGTTAATTTTCCAAGCATATTCTGCTATAACTTCTTCAAATTCCTTGATCTCACATAATTCATTGTGTCTTTTATATTAGAATTTCTACAAATCCGAGATCAACAAAGAGGAGATGTACATCCGCTACATCCACAAACTGTGTGACATGCACCTGCAGGCCGAGAACTACACAGGTACACAGGCCTCTCATCTGGAACTCTTCAGTGTTATGTGACTTGCCTTAAACCAGTGTGCGTGTGTGTGTGTGTGTGTGCAGAGGCGGCCTTCACCCTGCTCCTGTACTGGGAGCTGCTGCACTGGGACGAGCGGCCCCTCAGAGAGTTCCTGCATTACCCCGCTCAGAGCGAGTGGCACCGCAAGAGGGGCTCTGCCGAAAGATCATACACTACTTCAACAAGGGCAAGGTAACATACGAATGAGATGAACGAGTGAAAATGTGCCTTTAGTTACATGAATATGAATTTTAGATTTGTTGTTGACTTTTATGTCCCTGTCAGGACCAGTCAACTATATACTAAAGCCGGGGTGCCCAAACTTTTTTTCTTCTGGGGCCGCATATTGAAGGGTTGAACCAGGGCAACGGTTTATTTAGCCTTGGAACGTTAAAGCCAGCTCTGTCTCACAGTGAAATGTTTTTGAGGTTTTAATCATGTCGACATATTAAACGTGCAGTCAAAATTACAATCTCTGGGGATGTTAACAAGTTAACAAGAAGCCCGAGGGCCACTAACAATTGGTCTGAGGGCTGCACTGACATAAAGTGATTTGCACACAATAGAGAGAGAGAGAGAGAAGAGCAGAACTGTATTGTCATTATACAACCCATGTCTTTTAAACAACTAAAAATATGAACAGAGTAATCCTCCAGCGATGTACTCCTAATTAAGTTCCTTGCTCTAGATCTGTATAAGGGTCTTCATTCCTGACTTTGCTTGACTTCTTGATATGCTCCAGTGTGTTGTTTAAACATCTAAGCTTTCCAAATCAGAGCATCAAGGAAAGATTGTGACATTGGACTTATATGTTTAATGTTTCAGATGTAATTGTTACTTCACTTTCTCCATTGCAGTGCTGGGAGTTTGGCATCCCTCTGTGCAGAGAGTTGGCCTTCCAGTATGAAACGCTCTACGACTACCAAAGCCTCAGCTGGATACGGGTGAGGAGCACAGTGATGGATTTTTAATGTATAAAGTGTATAAGTATAAATGTTTTTTTCATGTTGATAGATCATTTCTGCCTCCGTGCATACTGAAAGCTCTTTACATTATTATCATTGAGCAATACAATTAAATGTAGATTTTTGTTGCTTTTTACAACTTCATAACTAATAGTGCACTATAGTGATTATTAAAGACTAAAACTTGACTTTAACTCCAGATGCGTAAAATAAGGAAGATAAACAAGAAGAGGCTTAAATGAATCTATTCCTTTTAGTGCCTTCAAAATGTTGTACTTGTGTAACGACTTGTAAGGCTTTATATTACATTATTCATGCCCTCTGCGCACTCTGTGATGTTGGAGCCTTACCCAGGGAATTTCTATGGTTTGGCGCGATCCCCAAACCAGACAAATGCACCACCCCAGGCACAAGTCTGATCCTTTGTACATCCTGGAACCATGCAATATGAATAACACTATTTGTAACAGTTTTTGATTGACTACTGGACTAAATAAACCAGATATCCTTGAATGAAATGTCATATGGATTTTTTTAAATCAATAACCAACTGTTTACGTCTTCTCTGTAGAAAATGGAGGCTGCCTATTACGACAACATCATGGAGCAGCAGCGTCTGGAGCCGGAGTTTTTCAGAGTTGGCTTTTACGGCAGAAAGTTCCCCTTCTTCCTACGGGTTAGTCAAAACCAACCACTGTCACTATACAAAGTCATCGACAGACATATTTACTGCTGTATCAAATCAAGTCATGACCGCTTTTGGTTGTAATTTCCTCCAGAACAAGGAGTTCGTCTGCCGTGGCCACGACTACGAGAGACTGGAGGCGTTCCAACAGAGGATGCTCGGGGAGTTTCCACAGGCCATCGCGATGCAGCACCCGAACCAGCCGGACGACGGCATCCTGCAGTGTGACGCACAGTGTATCCTTCTCAGAACATCTCCAGTCTAAATGACCATTGTGAATAGGCTTTAAATAGGTAAGGTAGGTAGATATCCCTATTGGTGTCTAGTAGTGTTCATAGACAGGCACTCAACCACTCTATAAATCTTGGTAAGGATTAGCATAAGATGCATGTTCAGGTGGCATGGTGGTGTTCACAACAAGACGTTCCAGGGTTCAATCCCCGGGGCTTGTGGGACCTTTTTCTGTGAGGAGTTTGAATGCTCCTCATTTCTGGTAGGTTTGTCAAGGTGCTCCGATTTCCCTACCACCAAAAACGGATATAATAGAACTCCTGTGGAAACGAGATTCTGAAGCCAGTGGTTCTTCCTTTAAGAAACATGACGGGCCCGGTGTCTTGCCTGCAATCAAGCTGTGCTCCAGTACCAGGGCGCGTGGCTTAGAAAGAAGAGGTCGACTCAGGCGCGATGTGTCTGCAACAGGCACTTGTTACTTCTTCCCCTTTACTCCATCTTCACATTAAAGGGATATTTCAGGATTTTTGACATAGGGCCTAATTTCCTAGTTATCCAGAGTGTTGTTGATGTCTGGAGATATTTTTTTCTTAAATTCATCCAGTTCTTATTTGAAGAGCTTAGTGGCGCTAGCTAGGGCAAGGCTAAAGCATTTCTATGGTAACAGCTAGCCTGCATTAGCCGCACGGCCTGAAGTACTTCCTTCGGCATTTAGGCTGCATCATTTTCAAGCTTTATTCCACTGTGAGTTAAACAGTCACATGATCAAAACACCAGCACGTGCGCCCCCCATACGCACCGCCACCCCAGCTCCGTGGAAAACATTGGTCTGTAGGAATAAAAAAACTTGGGGAGGGACCACAGTTGTAACTTCGCCATTGGCCATGGGTGTCTGTCCAGCCCATGTACAGCCCTCGTTCAACCCACTTACAGGTTGCAGGTTCCAGGTATGAAAAGTCTTGTCTACAATCTGCGCTTCGAAACGGAAGCGCGGCCCAATAGGTTTTGCCACTTCTATTCGTACAAGTTCTATATATTTTGCTTTTTTGTTTTATTTTTTATCTTTTAACCATGGTTCAAAAATGTACCGGTATACAATTCTGGTGACAGATCAAAACCACTAAGCGAACTGCACATTTTTGACAGCCTTTTGTTTTACACATACAACAGAGACATTCTCCAGCCACATTTAGTCACATGAATGTACAGCTCTTATGTACATATATGTATAATTTGATGTTATTGCGTCTGTGGTATTGCATGTGTTCTTTGACGTGCGCGGCTCAGACCTGCAGATCTACGCGGTAACCCCTGTCCCAGAGAATGTGACCGTGCTGCAGATGGAGCGAGTTCCTGATCGCATCAAGAGTTTTTACCGAGTTAACAACGTGCGCCGCTTCCGCTACGACCGGCCGTTTCACAAAGGCCTCAAAGACAAGGACAACGAGTTCAAGGTACCAGTTTTATCGGTGTTTTTATTCACCGTATCGGGAAACAAGAATTTAGAAGTCTTTTTTTGTGTGTGTGTGTTTTGCAGAGTCTTTGGATTGAGCGCACAACCTTGATTCTCACTCACCCTCTGCCCGGGATCTCGCGCTGGTTTGAAGTGGAGAAAAGAGAATTGGTGAATTACATGTTTATACATACTGTTCACCCAACAACTACACAGGAAATGCTCCAGTGTTAATTTGACACTGTTTGGTGTTTATATAGTTCACACCTTTTCAGTGTAAATGTGAGCGACACTCTTCAGTGTTAACTACAGGTCAGACACCATGAGTGACAGTAACATGACGATACATACAATGTGCTCTTTGTTTTCAGTAAAAAGGCTGAGGCCTCATTGCTCTTCAGTCACAGAGCGACAGGTGAAGAAGGAAGTCATGGAGCTTCTGCTTTAGACAGAACTTCAGACTCCTGATGGAAATATAAATTATGTACTGAAACTTAATTTGTTTATTTATATCAAGGGAAGTCAATGAAGGGAAATAAAAAATCTTAAAATTACATAATGTGTTTTGGTTTATATATTATAACACATTCACTTCTATCCAGTGTAGTAGGTCATGTGTGTCCCAGTTCCTCTGAGACATGGTGACCATGACCGATGTGGACAGGACTGTGGTAGATATACTTTTACTTTGGAGAAACTGTTGACGAAATTAACCTCATGAGCTTCTAATGTAACATCTGTCCACGTCAGTCCTGCTGCACCACGACTCAGAGGAACTGGGTCAAACATGACTCTACAGCAGATACGAATGACAAGGGTTTGTTTATTTAATTATACATAATATAGAAGTATATAAAGAGTTTCACCTCTTAACAAACACTTAGTTTTTTGTCTTTACTTCTTATATCCATCAGGAGTCTGAAGTTCTGTCTAAAGCAGAATCTCCATGACTTCCTTCTTCACCTGTCGCTCTGTGACTGAAGAGCAATGAGACCTCAGCCTTTTTACTGGAAAGAGCACACTGTATTTAGTGTCATGTTAGTGTCACTCATGGTGTCTGACCTGTACAATTCCAACAGAACAATGCCTGATCACAGAGCATATTTATTACCGACCTGCTTTTGGCTCAATGGCAAATATGAATAAATCATTTCCATGTTGTGTGCAGGTGGAGGTGAGCCCGCTGGAGAATGCCGTCAGCGTGGTGGAGAATAAGAACCAGGAGCTGAGGACTCTGATCAGTCAGTACCAGCACAAGCAGCTGCAGGGAAACATCAACCTGCTCAGCATGACGCTCAACGGGGTCATTGACGCGGCCGTTAACGGAGGCATCGCACGCTACCAGGAGGTGAAGCTTTGTTTACTTGTTTTTCTAACCAAAGTTTCTGGTTCTTTTTCTTGTGTTTCTAGAAGGAATTTATTTCTTAAGACGTATGTTATTACTGAGGAAAGGTACGTGCGGTGCTACAACTGAATCTGGGCTGCCTGAAGCCGCGTTGACGACACAAGTTTGTGGATCTGTGTTGGGGACCAAGTAGTGAGGACACTGAGACACAGGCATTAAATCTTTATAGGCATTAAAGTGTAGAGTTTTATTAGCCACAAATATAGGCCGATAAAAGAAGTTAAATTAATGTAACTTTACAAAACCAGAATGTCGAAAGGAAACTAACACAAACGGACTCCATTCATCTATCCACTTGTCCGTTGCTGGGTTGTGGGGGCAGCCATTGGAGCTGCCCAAATCACATAGCATAAGCCCCTATGGCTCCTCCTGCAGGTGGTGGGTCCACAGAAGGACGGCCTCATGGTTTTAACCGGGCCTGTTGGTCTCTCATAAGGGGCTTATGAGCACAAACAAACTGACCAGCTGAAATGAGTCATATGGGAACTTATATACAACTTGGACTATACCAAAATATAAAAAAGCAGGAACGTGTGGAGAAACTAAGGGACAAACAAAGCCCACTTACTCTAGTTCCCCCCTGCCATGGTCTGGTCCAGACAAGGCCTGGCCATCACAATGTGCTACACCTCATTTGAGTACTTTTGTTTGTTTCTTGAAGGCTTTCTTCGACAAAGACTACATCACGAGTCACTCTGAGGATACGGAAAAAATCACGCAGCTCAAAGACCTCATGCAGGAGCAGGTGAGTCCAAATACATCTAACTGTGTAATGGTAATGGTTCTTGGTAGGTTTTGTTTGTTTCTTCCCTTAATAATATGTACTGTATGTTATTGCTTAGGTGCACATCCTTGGAGTCGGTTTAGCTGTTCACGAGAAGCTGGTGCATCCAGAAATGCGTCCCCTGCACAAGAAGCTGATCGATCAGTTCCAGATGATGAGGAACAGTCTCTGCCATGTGAGTCTTTATTAATCACAACTGCAATACTCACTTTTGCTGTATCCAACTCTGACTATGCCTTTGAGCCTACTTCCTGAAGTTTTGTAGTCCCCGGACAATGGGCAAGTTCTGAAAAACACACGTGAGATTGGATACTGGGGCTTACATTTATCCCTTGGAGGATTCGTACAACAGCCAAAGGACTAATTAAATCTAACAATAGGAGAATAGGATTCAGCCTGTTGTAAACACGCTTAATCTTGTTGGTAGTTTCTTCAAAGAGGGATAAGCTCTCAGTTAAAATAATTGGATCGTCCCCTATTGTTTTGTTTGTTTGTTGTTGGTGGTGTTTTTTCTTTTCTTTATAAAGAAGCGGGGACGTGCCTCATGTCTCAGGCCTGGTGTCGTTAAATAAAAAGCAGCGCCGCACCGGCCCTCGATAGGCTTCAATATAATGGCCATGTCACATCTGTCCACAGCTGTGTTGATTGTTGCTGTTTCCAGACGCCATAACGCCATTACTTGTGTCAAATTTGTCGGCATTAAGAGTTTAAGTGCAACAAAGTCATTGAGGTTCAAAGTACTTAGTCATTCCAACATGTAAAAACTCTACATCTCTAAATTTGTTCCAGTTTGGTTCAGTGATGCTTAAAGATAACAAACATAACAGACAGAAAAACAGAAAAACAAAAAAGAACCAAACAAACCCCAAAACATAGAAGTAATAAGAAGAAAACCCTTGAATTATTGACTCAATATCCACTGAATTCACACATTGCGCTTCCTGGTTTGGTTTAGGGCGTTTCCACCAAGGTGCTGGTTCGGAGCTGGTTCTGGTGAGAGTTGGCATTGTGCCTATTGCCATAGCAACGCTTTGGGAGGTCAACGCTCACATAAAACATGGATAGTAATGGTGCGTTCCACTTGATCTCGGAAGCCGGAATGTTCGAGTGACATGTAATGCATGTAAAGCTTCATTTAACGGCGATATTTGGCAGATGTTTCCCAAATAAACTTGTTAGACGTCAATGCGAAACGGATAAGCTTTACTGCTCTGTTGCTAGCGTCTTACTAACGGTAAAATAAAATATTACAATGAAGTTTCTCTGTAAACTGATTATGATGCTCGAACATGAGCTCAAAGTTGTAACTCTTACGGACGTGTCTGCCTCCGATTTTTCCGACCTGGACAACTGGAACGCTACAACTCGGAAAAAACGTTTTATCCTGGTCCGATTTTCCAACTTCCGACATAAGTGGAGCGCACCATTACATCTTACTACAGCCACTTCTGGTTATAAAATACACAAAAATAAGTTTATGCTCCTGTCACAGCAGCCGTTAACATTTTGATTTCTTCTTCCTAACTGCTCCCTCTTGTTTAGCTGTAGCTAAAGAGCATAAAGCAAAACAACAGAGTTTCCTCCACAGAGACTGTTTTGGCTTCTCCAGGAAGTTATAAGCATTAACTAATATTGGTTGTTTGTTGGAAAAGAAAACCACACCCTCAGCCGCTGACAACACTGGTGCTCGTTCTTTGGTCCAGCTTTTAACTGGTTCCCAAACGGCACCAGTTTTTGGAACCAAGAGCCAGCATTTTTTCAGTGGAAAACGAAAGAACCGGTTCTGAAACTGGGATCGGCCCGGAACCAGCACCAGCACCAGCTTGGTACAAAAGCGCTAAGGCCAGATGTCTTTTGTACAGATGTTTGGGGGAATAAGAATATACTGTATCTTTAGGTCGTTTTCACACATGTTGTAGCACTTCGTGGGCCGACCCGAGACCGCCCTATCATAATTTACTTTAAAGTTAGTTACATTCTCATGGGATCGCTGTGTTTATTTTAAACTTTAGATGACTTTCTTTCAAATATATTTCAAATATGAAGAGAAAAAAGTAACAACGATCAGCTGTTAGCCAAACTTACTCCCATGACAACGGGCATCAACATGGCCTCCTCTCTCTCTCGTGGTTAAATACAGTGAGGCTGATGGTTTATGGAGAGGAAAGCTTTACTGTGTAGCAGGAAGGGAACGAGGGCCAGAAGCGAGATGTACTTTGACGACATAAAGTCGCCTAGTCAGAGCAGTAATCCACACGTCCTGTCCAAGACCACCTGTTTCAACCTGTCTTGGCCTTAAGTCTTTGTGAAAACGACCTTAAATGTATCTGTGTAAGTGTTGGTAACTAAATGCACACACACCCAGGGCAGATTGTAAAAGGCCTGATTACTGCGTGTATTTCCTGTTGCGTGCGACTGCTGTGTGAATGATGAGAGCAGTGCTTTGTGTCTCTAAAGGGCCTCCCTGGGCTGGATAAGATGAGCACCGCTCACAGAGGGATCCTGGCCGCGCACAGCCCCATGAGCCCCGAGAGCTTCAGACTGATGCACCGCCACAGGTCAGACACGAGCCGCACATCGCTGTCCATTACATTTACATTGTCCTCATGGAGAAACCATTAATCACACGATCACCCATGTAATATACAGTAAAGATGTTTGGTTTAAACTTCAGTAAGAGCCTTCAAAGCACAATAATAACTTTGCAATAAGATAGAAACTAATTTATTCCATGGTCATTTCCACTGCCCTTGCCTTAGCCTAGTGTCAGGACTATAATTTACCTTTGACAGAGTATTTATAATATGCAAACAGGGCTGCATTATCCCTTGTTTTCCCTTGTTACTATGCTGTTTCTTTCCTATTACTATGCTGTAAATTAAAGTGCGACCAAAATTGTTATAATAGAAAACTGCCACACTCAGGGCAAGATTAACCAAAATGATAATAATAAAGTTGTTCCTAGAGAATAAACAGAACTAACCTTTTGGTCTACTTTACTCATTAGCCTTACATCATATCCAATGAACGCTATTTATTCATTTTTCAAGATCATTGTAGATTCTCACTGAAGGCGTTTATGAATGAAGACATATGGAATTATGTTTTAAACTAAAGAAAAGTTGGACATTTTCTCATTGAGCTTCACGACGTCGTCACCAGAAATGGTGTTCACTAAACAGACTGTTATGCTGCCTTCATGAGCTCTGGTAAAGATGAACCTTCCCAGTTGTGAAGTGGAAATTACGAGTGCGTTGTGTTCGAGTGCTTTTGTGTCATAGCAAAGTGAAACATTTAAAAACCAATACACTACAAACAAATAAATTCACTCGAGAAAGTCGTCTACAAACCACAGACCTACTGCTACTTTGTATGATCGAAAAAATATATAAAGATTGGCTTTTTTTACGATGTTTTTTTTTTTTACGACAATAAATGGAAAAAGAGACACTATTAAAATTGAGAAGCTAAATCGCTAAATGCATAATATCGGCTTCATAACAATCCGCAAAAAGACATAAAAACGTATTATCGCTGCTCTCTGTCGTAGTGAAAGGTAAAAGGTTTTCTCATCTCAGGGACATCAAAATGATCTCCCAGTTTACCATTTGAATTATTTACCATAATTACGAGAGCACATGAAGGCAGCATTAAATCATTTCAGACGACGACCTTATGAGCGCTATATAAAACCGATGCATTACTATTATTACTATTATTATTATTATTATTATTATTATTATTATTATTATTATTATGAAGCTCATAGAGAAAATGCCAAAAATTAGAATTTAACGTATAAAACATACTTTGGATTATGTAGGAAACAAAAAAGGGTGAAATAACTCAAACAGTGTAATGTCTTCAATGAGAATCACACAATGTAAATACTACTGAACATAAAGAAAGCTGATTCATAAGAAGTGTTTCCCAACGTTTGGCGGGTACTGTATGTTAATTTAAGGTGCTAATCGTAATGCCAAATAAAAGTGCTAAAAGCTGCTAACAAGATCTAGATTGCCTTCATGACATAAATGTGTGATGTTTAGTAACTAACTCCTCCATTGAGAACACATTTGGGCCTGTGTTCACTCGAGTGCCACTATCAGCCTTTAGAAAGCTCTATTTTACAAACACTGGAAGGGTTTTTTATATTGAGGCAAATGTAACTTTTCTAGCACACACTGTCCATACTGTTTTCCACTTTTCATTGGCGCTGTTTACTGCTCAAGTCTCATATCCATGTCCTTTTTCTCTTTCTATCTGTCTATCCTCTTTTAACATGATCCTCAAACACTACTTTTGCACGCGCCTTCTTCGTTCTCATCCCCCATACTTCACTTCTTGCATGTTCGGGATATTTTGCTTTGGAATTTGCTTTTTCTTTGCCCTCTGTGCCCCTTTTATACCCTTAATGTCCACCCCGCCTCCTTTAAAAAAAAAACCTCACCCTTGATGGTCCATCCCGCTCGACTTTTTAAACCCCCGAAGTCCCATAGCGATTCTGACGCCGGTGCGCTCCTCGTCCTCTCTCTCCTCTCAAACCTCCAGTGAGACGCCCAACATGGGGAACCTCCTGATCCTGGCTGACGGGATGGTGGTGGAGCATCCCGAAGACTTCTACAGGATGCAGGTGGGTGCCAGGTCAACGGAAACGAAATCGAGTCTAATCAAATTCCTTATAGCTTCCAATAAGGAAGGTTATTTACGGCAAAATGATTTATTTGGTTCACTATAGGCTTGAAGACCTAATTATTCAAGCATGAGTAAAAATTCTTAAAGCAGTACTAAGTAACTCATGCCCCTAGAGGCCATAAACGCCACTGCAGGTGTCAAAATAATAATAATGCATCCGTTTTATATAGCCCTTTTCTGGACACTCAAAGACGCTTTACATTGCATTATTGATTCAGTCCATACTTGGTGGTGGTAAGCTACTATTGTAGCCACAGCTGCCCTGGGGTAGACTGACGGAGGCAAGACAACCAGTCTGCGCCATCGGTCCCTCCGACCACCACCAGCCACTCACTCACTCACTACATTCGCTAGGCTTCCTGGTGTTCCCATACGGTGACCCATCCAAGTACCAACCAGGCCCTTCCCAGCTTAGCTTCCAAGATCTGACGGCATCGGGCAAAGGCGGTATGGCCACCATCGTAGCATGTTGCATTTTTTACTTATTAATTGTCAGTGAGAGTAAATACTACGCTGAAAGAAAAGACAAAGGGAGAAAGGGATATTGTACATCCAATTACACAATGGAAATAATTTTTCACTCAAACTTGGCTGTAAATACTGTTTAAGTGGCGCTAGCCCGATAGCTTTGCTCGTTAGCCTGTTAGCTTCTTCTTCGTGGTTCCATTAGTGTGTATTGGTGACTCCGACCCGATGGCAGGCAAGTTGCAATTGTGGTTTTCTGGCCAGAGACACCAGGGAGAGATGAAAGACCCCCCAATCATCTCATTAACACTTGTATTACCCCAGAAAAGGATTTATTAAGATAAACAAGTTACATAGTACTGCTTTAAGTTTCTTAGTAAAAAATGCTTGAGTTTTTTTTTTACTTGGTGGACCTAGGCTATTGTTGTTTCCAACTTGTGCCCGAGTCTAATATAGATCGCTCCAGTTTGGGTAAAAGCTAAGAAGAAGCTTCTGTGGCTAGAAGCGAAAAGTCCTCAACTTTACCAAAACCCAGTCCAGTCGATGATTTAGCTTCTTTACGATGGATACTCCCTGGACAAATGAGAGCCTTCACAAACATATTGTGTCAAAATAATAGGTTTCAATGGCTGACGCTAAAAGACTGATTTTATCTCTAAGTGAAAGCTTGTCAAACATGATAATAAAAGACAAAGACAAGATCTCGATAAATGCCTCATAAAACCGTGATAGAATTGTAGGACTGACTGAAAAAAAAGTTAATGTCAGGCTGTATTTACATCTGAAGATTGTCAAAACAATGTAAAGGTCTCTGATTTGTTCTAGTGGTGAAGTCAAATTCATTATGTCCTTCAGACGATCGTAAAGCAGACATTTGTGGGAAAAAAGAGGCTGTGTGCTACTGTACAATTCTTAAAGCTTTTTATAGTGAAAGAAACAGGATACAAGTTGTTGTTAGCATTACAGTGACCGTATTGCCCCCTGACAAGTGCTCATAATGTCCTCCCGGTGAAGAACTGGGATGTTAGATATTACTTTGGACTAACAACTAACAATTTAAAACTATTTCTCCCTGGGTAGAGAAGAAAGTAAATGCTTGTCCTTTCACTAAGTGTCATCAAATGTTTGTTTTCAGGCAAGCCCCTCCTCCTCCAGCCTGAGCTCCACCCACTCGGCTCCTCCGCAGATGATACACTCCGCCCCCTCCACCATCAGAAGTAAGTGCCACTAAGATGATATTAGAACGAGGTGATTTCATAATCCTAAACTGTAAACTTGTTTTTCTGGTGCTTGCAGTTGGCTCCCCGTCCCTCCCGGAGAAATACAGACACAACAGGGAGATGCTGATGCTGCTGCCGCCGACCCGAGACCGACCGAGCAGCGCCATGTATCCCAACATCACCGAGAACGGACAGGTGTGACAGACGGGGCAACTGCAGATCATTTCTATAGTCTGATGAGGCCAATAAGTGAATAAGTGTTAGATTTCCATACCTTCAGACTAAAAACTAAATAAATACATTGCAAAATTCTATGATTGCAACAATTACATTTAAAAAACTTGTTTCAGTCCATTTATTTATTTATTTTTGTCTATAGAGAATTAAACTAAAGTTAAACAGAAAAGGTTCTTGAGTCATTATCTGTTCGCAGATGAAGTGTACGATGTTTCGTTTCTTATCCAAGAGGCTTTGTTGGCAACACTAAAGAATTCTGTCTACAGACTGAGTATAGACCACTGGGAGGGGTTCGCTTGTCCCAGTCCCACCCTTCTTTGTTCAAAGGCTTCTCTCAACTTGACAAAGGCTTGTTGGAGCCGATACGCGTGGAAGAAACCAGCAATATGTTTAAAAGATTTTAGATTCTTCAGCCCAGCACAGTAAAGGCTTTTTAAATGTAAATAGAGAATTATGATTAGAGATTTTTCTTTTGCTTCTCTCAACTTGTTGATCAACATCTCTTGAGTTTCAGTCTCAGCGACCCTAGTCTCAGCCTCATTAGCATGACAGTGTCCTCCTTGGGGCAGAGGAGGCTGCTGCACTGGGGAGAAAGATCGAATCTGAGGCCTCCATGTCTGTTCTTTGAAGAATTTTGTCTCTTTACAAAAAAATGCTTTTTTGACGCCTATCTCAAAACATATTCATTCTTAAGCTAAAATTTTACCTTCATCATCGTCATCATAGTTGCTTGAAGATGGAGATGGACTGCAGACCTCTGGCTGCTAGAGCTTTCTCTGCGGTGTTGGTAGAGTTTCCTCTGCAGTTGTTGTTTAGTTTCTCAAATGTAATGCTCCTTACACTCCTAGAAAAGCTTTTTTTTATTATACAACCTAATCATTGTCTTCTACCGAGAAATAACTAAAGATAACATTCATTGCTAATAAAAGAGCATGTGTTTAATTTACTTTCTGAAATTTTGGCCCGAACTTCTGACTCATTTCAGCCGACAAATCTTCAGAGAGCCTTATTCCACCAAGTGATCGGCCCGTGTAAGCCCTGCAGCGACCCCAACCTCTCTGTGGCCGACAAAGGTATTGCACACACGCACGTAAGCGCACACACATTAGTATTGCGTATATAGTGACACACTGTCTCCCCGCGCAGTGCTTACCGCCCCCAGCAGCTGGAGTCTGGACAGCGGCAGCAGAGACCCCCTGCCCTTCCTGTCCGCTCACGTCGGGACAGTCCTGGCTCCCCCGTCCCACCACGCAACATGCCTCATGGTAACAGCCCATGCTTTCATACACATTTATATATTAGGTTATCTTTAGGCTGGATAGCTTAGATGTCCATGATGCATACAGTTTAGTTTCTCTCTTTTATCATTTTAAAGGACAGAATACTGTAATAAAGTGTTGCTCAGTTTACGTTAAACACTGGTGATACTTGGGCTTCTTCAGGTGGTTCATAGAGTTATAAAATGTTCGACTTACTGTAATTCATTGTACATAACATAATTTCTTGCTTCATGGGTATCATTCTGGTTTAAACATGGTTTACTCCAGTTTATAAATAATATAGTCCAATTCAGATCTTTTTTAGAACCGGTTTAGTCCTGATTTGAGCTTGATCTAGGCCTACTGGCACTTTGAAGGTCAAACCGTATATAAGGAGATATTTTGTGTGAAAGGTTTGAAAAGCACTGCTTTAGCTTTTTAGCCGTATTACAATATTGTTGTTTCATTTATTCAGTTATATACAGTATATTCAGTTAAATTTATCATTGTTAGGTTTTCCAAACTTTCTTAATTTGAGAGTCATTTGAGAGTAATCTGTGCCACAGTTTGGAGCCCACTGGTCTAGAGCAGTGGTTCTCAACTGATGGGTCGAGACCCTTTTCAGTCACAAGCTTTTCCCAGAAAACTATTTATTTTAATATTTATTTAGAGAAAAAGTATAGAATTACTACTTGAATCTGTTATATGACTGTTATCGTGTTGTTTTTATCATTTTATCATCAGCTTTTGTGGCTTGTTTAATGCGTATTCAACAACAATATTTAAAGCCACACTGCGTAACATTTCACCCAATAAAATGAAAAAACATACAAGCATTTCATTTACTGCAGTTATTTTCATCTGTGAAAAATGCCTAAAAATTGACCAAACAAACCTTTGTTTTTGCTATTCACGGCTCATCTCTCCTAAGACCAGACTGTATCTCTACAGGGAGTGGGTACGCCTCCAGCTCGTCTCCATGGAGATGTTCACTAAAGAGAAACCCATTTAAATAGGTTTGGTCCTCATTCAAATCAATTCTTTAATTACCCACTGCAAAAATAGCATTATCTGTGTCTAGCTGGTCATTATTTAGGAGCATGTTTTGTGTGTAATCGAAAATGTTACGCAGTGTGCCTTTAAGGAAAACACAATATTTTACATTATATTTTACAAGTGTAAGGCGTATTTGGGTCATGGCTTGTTGTCCCAGGGTGACTGTGGGTGATTAAGAGAGAGAGAGTAGTGCTAGATATGAGACTTTTGAAAATAGTGGTGCTTAGATTTTAATTAGCTTTCAGCGGTATTGGAAATGAAAACTATCCATCCTTCCAAAGTTGCACCCACGACAGCCTCAAGGACAGCCTGGAAAAGCGTCTCTTCGCTTGCGTCAAACTAAACCCCACATTTCGGTGGTTGTTTTTTTGCTCCACGTTTGAAAGGCCCCCGTGGCACCTCTACTTCTGCCCCCCTCACCCCTCGCACTCCCCGACCTCCGCCTTCCTCCTCACGCTTCTTCTGCTCTTCTCCGAGGCGCGTGTGCATCTCTCTCAGTCAGCCCTGCTGTGTCTCCCCCTGTAGGCCAACTCCTGTCGATGCACTTTGACGCTTTCCACCACCACCACCAGAGCAGCGACCTCCCTCCAGCTCTCCCGCGCGCTCCCTACGAAAGGTACCCTCCTCTTCCTCGCCTCCTCTTCCTCTGCGGCGTCTGTCTGAGTGAATGTACGCACTTAACACTGTCGCCGATGTAGTGCATAGGGCAGGGGGCAAAATGAGTGGAAAGTCGTTTTGTATTAGCAGTGCAGGTGTTTTATAAATTCCCTATAACTTGTGCCACTGTCTGTGTCATTCTTTGTCATTTGAGTGTTTCCTCATTTGTGATATTACTAAATAATACAAAATATTTAAATACATGTGCTGTGACTTGGCATTAACTCCCATAGCCTCTACAAATTACCAATCAATATCAAACCTATAGTGTTGAAAAGCTACATAATATATGACCAATGCTCCAATTTTCTGTAAAGCGGTGCTCGCATTTCTGCAATTATTATTTCAACGGCCTTAAAAATATAACCCAATAAAATATCCCATTTGTTGGTCGAAACACATTGAGTGCATGGGCCCTTACGGCGCCCGTGTTCCTGACTGTATTCTTAAAGGGATATTTCAGGATTTTTGACATTGGGCCTCATTTCCTAGTTATCCAGGGAGTTGTTGATGTCTGGAGATATTTTTTTCTTAAATTCATGCAATTCTTATATTTGAAGAGCATAGTGGCGCTAGGCTAATGCTAGGCTAACGCATTTCTACGGTATCAGTTAGCCTGCATTAAAAACAGTCTGACCCACTCCACAGTGCACCTAAGGTAAATCACGTATAACGCCAGCCTAACGATATAAATGTCTGTCGATAGAATGATTATAACAATTTTGCATTTTAAATAACTTATATTTGAGCAGCATCAGCTTCGTGGTTGTAAGCTAACGCAGCGGCGGAGTGATCTGCGAGAAAATAGTCCCTCAAAATACGGTAATTCATGTGATACAAGGTAAGGTATATTTAAAAAAATATTCTATTAACACAGACATTTATATGGTTAGTCTGGTGTTATAAGTGATTTACCTCAGGTGCACTGTGGAGTGGTTCAGACTGTTTTTAATGCAGGCTAGCTGTTACCGTAGAAATGTGTTAGCCTAGCACTAGCCTAGCGCCACTAAGCTCTTCAAATATAAGAACTGCATGAATTTAAGAAAAAAAAATATCTCCAGACATCAACAACACTCTGGATAACTAGGAAATGAGGCCCTATGTCAAAAATCCTGAAATATCCCTTTAAAGGTCCTGTTCCTGATTGTTTTCCATTTTCAAGCAGTGGCACTGGAACCTTGTCAAGTTTTCTCTGTGAAGGCGAGAAAACAACGCAGGTTTTGCTGTAGATTACTGGCATAAATACAAGGGAAAACATGTACTACAAGTTTTCTGTCATTTTATATTTTCATATAGAAATAAAAATAATAATAAATGCCTAAAATTGCCTATATTTTCGGCAATAAATCTGATGGATGGTTTAAGCGTATGGTTTTATTTTGTTGACATACTGTATTAGTTACAAAGATTATTTTATATCTTAAAAAAAGAAAGTAAAATCTGTAAAAAACTGAAATTTAGCCTTGTTTTTAAATTAAACTAAACTAAAAAAAAAAAAAACAGGCTAGGAATTAGATACAGTATTGAAAAACCTTTCTGAAAAAATATGTCAAAAATATTGTTAAATCCAAGGTGGTGTAGGTGCTACTTTTTTAGAGATGCCACAATGTGAGAAAAATGCATTTAGAAAACATTGGATCTTCAATCATTCAAAGTTTAATTATATTGCACTTAACAACAACATCAGGACGACCAAAGTGCTTCACAGTAAGATGAAACAATTTAAAATAAAAAAAAATTACATACTAGATATACAGTCATTCAGTGAGTTCTAAGTATTAAAAGCCAGACCTTGAAATTACAATTCCCCAAACAAATCTATGGAGAAACATTGAATCAGTGCAATAATTAAATGTTTCCAGGTGAAAGTTTATATACTGAAGGCATAACTTGACATGCAGTGTGATAGTAATATATACACAGATGCTTGCATAGATACATCTGCCATGTTATTTCCGCTTAAATACACACAGGTGGGCCCAGCAGTCTCAAAGTAAAGATAGATTAATTAAAAACACGCATTAAGTGTCTCAGATGGGATTTGCTCCAACAGCTAAATGCAATTAGGCCAAGACTGTCGCAGGGAGTCCGCAATAGGATGACAAGAGACAAGGTTAGACTTAGCGTGGAGTCTTGAACCTCTTAACCCCCGCCTGAACTGAGCACAATTTCTCCAGTTGGGCTTTACCTAAATCTAAAAGCCTCTTGAAAAAAAAGCGTTAAAACGAGAAGAAACGAGGATAAAAAACGACAACAAAAATGAGCTGATGAAAGTGCGACCAAAAAAGTGACGAAAAAGCCACAAAAGAGCAACAAAAATAGGACAAAAACGCAGCAAAAATTTGACAAAAAGTGGCAAGGCACTTTATTTATACCGCGCATTTCGTACACAAGGCAACTCAATGCGCCTTACAAAAGAAGATATGCGAAATTACAATCAGGTTAAGTTAAGGCAAAGCACATATATATAGAAACATCAAGACATGGGAAATGACTGGCCATTGACCAGGGGGCAGGGCTGAAGAAACATGTTGAGGCAGACGCAGAACGACGGGGGCGTGGTTAGGGAGGGGGTATGAAAATATGACCCAGAGAGCTCAGTCCTTATCAGGTTTAGCTCCGTGGCTTGGCCTTGAAGGGAAGTGTTGACAGTGTAGGAGAGATAAGCGGTCCAAGCTGCTTCAAAACCTCCTCTCTCAGGAGGAAGAGAATTATTCCAGCAATAGTTCATACATTTATAATGACTTAGCTTTTTTTCTTGGTCTCAGCTTTAGTTCAGTTCTCCAGAGCAGGTACTGTAGTTCTCTTCACAGTTCAACCCTTTTCCTCCCAAAATATAGTCCAACTATTGTCCATCTCCACGGCGATCTGCCAGGTCGTATAACAGTTCATCGTTGTTGTCCAAGTGACAACAAAAGCCACAATAACTCAACAAAAAAGCAACGTAATGAGCCGATTAAAGTGCGACGAAAAACAGCCAAAATGGGCCAAAAATGGGGCAAAAACTCAACAAAAAAGCAGCAAAAATGTGGCAAAAAAGTGATGAAAAAAGAAAGTGAAAAAGTGACGACAACACAGCAGCCCTTTTTCCATTTTGTCATCCCATCGACATTTAGCAGGATTATCAACATTTTCTAAATATTCAAAAACCCCTCCTTCCTCCACAGTCGCCCCTGCACCCTATACCTGCCTCGCCCACCAGTCCGCAGTCCGTCCTGGATGGCAGTAACTCCACCCTGTCGGGCAGCGCCAGCTCCGGGGTCTCCTCCCTGAGCGAGAGCAACTTCGGGGCGCCTCCTCCGACCCCTCCACCGGCCGAACCGACACCCTGGACTCCGCGCCCAGCAGCCAGGCTTGGACCACCGACCAGGAGGACTTGGACTCGCTCTACCAGCCCGTCAGGTACAGCGCCTCGGAGCCGGAGATCGTGGACGGACTCAAGCAGCAGCAGCAGCCCTGTAGGAGCCTCTCCGCCCCGGGCACGGTGGTGACCCCTCTCCACCCGGGCATCCACGTCATCCAGCCCGGCGTGGTGGTGGGGCAAGAGCTCCTCCACGCGCCGCAGCATGTTTACTATCAGCAGCATTTCCCACACTACATCCCCCATAACCCCCCGCTCTACAGCCTCCACCACGAGCCGCCCGCCCTGCCGCCCAAGCCCTACATCAGGGAGGGCTGCATCCCGGAGGAGGACGCCCTGAATACGCAGTCGCCGGCCCCGCCCGCGCCCCGTCCCATGCCGCGGAAGATCTCTCAGCCAATTATTGCCGCGACGAAGGAGGAGCAGGCGAAAGTGGCTTGGGAGCACGGCGTGGGGCAGGAGTAGAGCAGATAATGTGCATGTGTTTTCATTAACATAAGGGTGTAATATGCAGAGTGGCCATAAGGGGGCAGACGAATTACAGCTGGATCATCAAGGGACAGTTTGCTCATTTTAAACGTCTTATGTCGTTCCAAATCGTCTTATTAGGGGGGTTTAACCATGTTATAATGATAAACCCCAATCTAAAACAAACCTGAAGGAGATTTCTACGATGTTCCCCTGTGTGTTAAGGTCCAGACACACAAACTTGTTCTTATCCAAACTCTTTTTGGGTCAGGGTACGCTGGTGCATATCTTTTTTGTTCATTTAGTAGTTGTTTTTTACTGCAGCCCTTGATGATAAAGAGTAAGTGCGCCATCTGTTGGCCTTTAGCAGACCAGCAGGATGATACTATCTAGACCAGGGGTGCCCAAACTTTTTTCATCTAGGGCATATTGAAGTGTATACAGAGTGGATAGGTGCATTTAGCAGAGGTTCACCCCAAGCCCACACCTTTTTTTTTTGCAGGGTATCCGCGGGCGGGGTCTTAAAAAGTATTAAAAGTTGATATAAGAAAACTTGCCACATTAAGACCCTTAATGACTATTTAAAAGTATTAAAGGGATTTTCTGAGGTATTCATTTTTGTTTTTGCATTGACTTTGTACTTTTAATCATAAAATTGACAGTGAAATCATTTGAATGTTAGCCTGCTTAAAGTTCCGTGCTTCTCTATATCTGCTGTGCTGACCACCATTCTTTGAAACTACCCCTAAACAAGTCAAAATAGGGAAAGTGTGAGTTTGCCGGTTCCTGGCTAGATGTTGAAGAATTTGAACCTTTGTTGAAGCCGGGGTTCCTGCAGATACCCTGTTTTGGCTTGGAACAATATTGCCAGCTATCTTTCACTGTAAAATGTTATATAATAGATAATAGATATAATAGTGTGTGGAATTATGAAACTTTCAGTAAAAAGTACCAACTCTGGCAATGTGCACTAATTCAACAAAGAGCCAGAGGGCCACACTTTGGGCACCCCTGATCTAGAAACATATAATGTTTTAGTACAATAAATATCCAGGCTAAGGGGAATAAAGTAGTTATAAAAGCCAGGACAAAGCATGATATAGGACCTTAAAGTCTCTTATTCTGGATAAATAAGACTCTACATTGCCTTACAATATTATTGATGTGTCTTGCCCAAGGAGACAAGTGTCTAACATTTAGAGACTCCTCAGTAGATCCCCTTAGTTTCCACTCGATGCACCCGAAACAGACATAAATGTGGACATTTTAAATCTCTCGAGCAAAGAGTGGTTGAGTATAATGTTTCAGTTTGTGAAATCTGATCCATCTTGTGTTAGTGGACTCTGCCCTCTTGTGGCCACCAAGGGAAAGCCACCAAGCCATCAAAAAGGACTTTTATGAACCACTGAAGTATAATCTATTTCCATTCTAATTGTGTATATTAATTTTACATTTACTGCGATTACACATAGAATTATTATGTTTAACTAGTGATTACATCCAGACTGCACTTTATACACAACATAGCACCAAATCATTATCAAATGTTTATTAAAAAAAATGAGAAAACCTTATATCAACAGATATTTATTAATGGAGAAGCAGAAATGGACCTAAAACTTCATGTAAAGACACTAATTTCATGCACAAAGTTCTTCCACAAAAAATATATAAATAGAAACCCGAAGCCATCTCCAGCACTTTCCAGATTTGTCGACAAACTGGACTGAGCTGAACAAAATATGTACATTTTCTAACAACACAAATATGTAGATAAGCAGTACATAGCGTTGTATGATGATGATACAGTTTATAACATATTTAACCCACATATTTTGATTGAAAAGTGTAGAAATATGCAAGAAGAGGGCTTTATGGGGCCTGAAGTAGCTGCTTGAAGATCATGACGTGCACTTGATGGACTTTCAATGGACAATTGCTTGGACCTGACATTTATAGATAATGCTATTCACTTTTTATAGTAGTAATAATAATAATAATAATAATAATGTATTGACCACGTTTTATAACCTGGCTATGTTTTGTATGCATGTGTGTTCAGCGCAGAGGTGCACAAAAAAAGCTGGAAACGGGACGCTGTGTGACGTCTATGAGGAAAACATGTTTGGACTTTTTTTATTTGTGAATTTTTTTTTTTTCTATGTTGATTTTAGCCACCAGGCAAACCGATGCTGCACCTTGAGCCGTTGATAGAAACACTGTTGATTTTAGCCGAGATTAACACAAATTGTTTATTAAAAGATTTATGTGAACAATTGCTCACGTTTGCTGGTGGCTATGGTACTTTTTTTTATATTTGACGTGTTATTTTGTGTTTTAAAATGCTATGTTATGGGAGTTTTTTATTTTTTATTTTGTTTGTTTTGGCAACACACCTGGCAACACACTAAATGTTGCTTTTCTTTAAATAGTCCAGAAGACCACCTGTGTGAGATCTGCTTATTGGATAATTACTGTATGTTTTAACATGTGCCTAAAGAAAGATGTCAGCTTCCTTAAAGGCGTATTATGCAACTTTTTATGCAAAAAAAATAAAAAATAATAAGTTGACATTTGTGCGTGTTTGACCTTGTAGTGACCCAGCGGCTGTATGTGTGGTCAGCATGGCCCTTTCACTTTCCATCACAGTGGTCTATAGGACACTCCAGGATCAATTGTTTGGTAGGTTTTCTGGTGGGAGGGTCCATATCCAGTGAAAACCTTCCAAACGATTGATCCTGGAGCGTTGTAGAGACCACTGTGATCGAAAGTAAAAGGGCCATGCTGACCACTCATACAGCCGCTGGGTCACTACAAGGTCAAACACGCACAAATATCAACTATTTTTTTCATTAAAAAGTTGCATATTGCACCTTTAATATGTTGAATCACCAGGTTAATCCATCAGCAGATTTCTCTCTTCCCTGATTACAAGATGACAATGCCTGGATTCATCTCAGTAGTAAACTTATCTCAATGGGATCTCTCTGGACGCAGAGATTGTGAATGACGCATAAAGTTGTTGAAAATACAGTAATTATTCATTGAGAGATTATTTGCTTTGCTAAATTCTATTATACTTAAATCCTTTTTTTGGGGAGTATAAAACACATCTTTATCTGATTCAAACTGGGTTATTTAGAAGAGCTTTTTTCCTGTATTTTTGTGACCTCATTTTTTTTTATTGTTATACTATTTTGTTTAATATAAGTCTAACAACATTTAAAAGCACTTGACTGATCCGCTCAGAACACTGTTACGTATTTTTTGGAAATGTTCCAAACCATTTCTTCTCAGTGACCGTATTTTAATAGTGGACAGTGATCGGTGACGACTACAACCTTCTCCAAATCACTACTGTACAGTTCTGCTTATACAAAGCTGATTCGCCTAATGTATCTTCTAATAGTGTTTCAAAAAGTCGTATTCATAGAGCTCCATGTTGCCTCAAAAGAAGAAGAATTTTTAGTGTCATGTAACTGTAAAGAAGCCACAAAAATGTGATCAAACTTGTCAAAAAAAAGTAACAAAAACGTGACATCGAAAAAGAAGAAAGATGAGTTTTGTTGGTCTTAGCTTTTAAATGTGGCATTATATGGCCTATATGCTGTAAACTCCAGTCAAGAAGCTTTGAGATTTGGGTAATGCCGAACTGGAGAAAATGCTGGGTTAAGGTGGGGATTAAGAGGTAAACTTAACAATAACCTATTGACCAAATCTTATGTATTGTCTCAGAATCTGAACACATTTTACAAACTTTCAGCTCAACCTACACTTTCGAGACCTTACCCTCCAGATGAGATACAATGACTGTGCATAGAAACGCTATTTCTACATTTCAAACTTATCCACTTTGTATTTTTTGACCTTTTCTGTAGCATTTAGCATAGCATTTTTGCTTGTATAAACATGGCATATGAAAAGGACCTTAACTTGCTGTTTGTCACAAGATGCTGTCGGGTCAGGCTGATTTTGAGCATTTCTTTTGTGAAAACTGAGTTTGATGAAAAGCTATTATGGAAACAGAGACATGAGTGCACAGAATTACAACGTAATATTTCCAGTATGTATAAATTCAATGATGTAATGCCTGTAATTTCTAATGTCGAACTGTTTTTAACCTAAACATGACTGGACTCCTTCAGGGCAGCTGCAGGACGTTTGTAACTCCTTTGTGTATTTTGCTTTGAGCCCACTGGGATAATGCTTCTGTGCTGATATAATGTACATAATATATATGTGGTGTTGGCATGGGTCGGACTGTGGCGTGTGCAACAGTAGATGTAAATACGTTTCCTACTCACTAAAATGATGTGCTGTGGATTCAACATTAATGAAAAACATTAAACTATCGACATTTATGGTTGTGTTGTGGTGATTTGACCGTCGCTGCTGCGTCAAGTGAATAGAGAGGGAATATAATCTAACTCAGTCATGACCATTTGGTATTTTACTTCACTCTCTATTGCCATTATGTATTGTAGTAAATGTATTTTAATTTTACATTTACTGCGATTACACAGAATAATATTATGTTCAACCAGTGATTACATCCAGACTGCACTTTATACACAACATAGCACCAAATCATAATCAAATGTTTATAAATAATATTTAAAAATACCTTATATGAACAAATATTTATTAATGGAGAAGCAAAAAATTGACCTAAAACTTATTGTAAAGATCCTAATTTCATGCACAAAGTTGCAGCCAAGCATTGTTACTTGATGTCACCAAGTGGTTCAGATTCTGGTCTCAGAGTTAGATCTGCAGAGAAAAGTAAAATAAGATAAAATTAAAGGTTTCTAGAAACGGAAACTGCTAAATGCATGTATTAAAATATCCCTTATTTCTTTTGAGCGGAAACAACTGATGAGATCCATTATTGGAAAATCAACAGTTACTGATTGCTACTGATTTGTCTTTTTTATATTCTAAGCATGTACCATGTGCTGAGAGAAGAGGCATTAATACCTAGAGAACATTAATTGAAGAATAGTGTGTGTATTATCAAATACATCTTTTTAAATATCTTTAATCATAAGTCATACAAACCTCTTGTAGTTCCAATGTTGTAAAAGATTCAATGCACTCACTAAAAATCAATACATTGATAATTGCCAGATTTCATCAATTCACAAATGTAACATGATTATAGTGCTACAAATATGTAACCCTATATTCATTCAACTACCAAATGCATGTACTGTATGACATCAGAAATAAAAATTAACATGATAGATGTTGATATTTTGGAAATGTAATATTTTTGACAAATAGACTCACTTTTCAGAGAGCGAATCCTGGCACTGAGCACTGCCACAATGATCCCAAACACCAACAGCAATATTGCAGACGTGATAACAACAGCAACTGTAACTATCAATCCAGTAGAGTGTCCTGTTGGAAGATAAAAATAAATAAATGAAAATTGGTGTAACAAGAAACAAGGGAAGACCTTTTTGTTTTTGTTACCCTTTTGTTATTTTGGTGTATGTATTTGTGTATTGTACTTGTGGTGTTTTGATGTGTTGCGGGACCCTGTCCGAACCAAATTTCTCCCAAAGGAGAAAAAAAAAGTAAAAGTAAAGTAGTAAAGTAAACATTTTAATACACTGCAAATTCTACTTATTCATCCAAAAGCAATTAAAGAGTAACTATACGGGCGTGCCAAAGCCTTTCCCCACCCACAAACAAAAGTCAAAAATTGCCGTGAAAGAGGCGGTCTCTGAAGTTTGGGGGTGACATGCGGGGGGGTGAGTGTGTGGGCCTTTGCATTGGCACAATCACAGCAGACAGATTACGTGGGAGGGACTTGGTTATAAACCACAGGTACAGGGGCAGGACAATTGGCAGCACCTGATGACGATGTGTGGAGCTGGTGCGGCTTATGACGTTCTGTGGAGGCCGTGGACACGTCTCCAGTCAATCAGGAAATTCTAATTTAGTAGCAGAGTTAACCCTGAAGGGGGCGCAACCCATTCGTTTTCAGGCCAAAGTTAGGATTTTACACATGTTTGCGCTATAATGTCAGAATAATGTCAGGGACCAGTGGACAACACTATGAGACACCCATTGAGACAGTTTATCAGTAAAAAAAACTTGATTTGGTGTTTAGTTACTCTTTAACTTTGAGACACTGGCAGAATAGGGTGCATAGACTTCTTTGCACCGCTGTCCAGAAATCTTGCTTAGGTTTTAAATACAAAACCTTCAAAAGACACAAATGCTTCTTGGGTTAAAATTGAGGTGTTGTGTCTCATTTTTTTTTCTAGATTCATCTCTTATTTTTCCTCACTTTTTAAAAACCTTTTTAAAATCGAATGCTGTTATAGTCAATTAGACTCATAATTCAAACTCAAATCAGCTGATCTTGAACAATATCAATGTATATCATAATATATGAAATAGATGGCATACCTACTACCTGAAGAATAACATGACTTTTATGCATATTTGGAGAGTGACAGGTATAGCGTCCACTGTCAGCTATCTGTGTGTTGTGGATTTTGATCGAGGCGTTTCCAAACTTGAGTTCAGATTGAAAAAGGGTCAGTCGTCCTGTGAACTCTTGCTCCACTCGGCTTCTGTTGTAGAAAAATATCTCCTTATCTCCTTTATTCCAAGTAAAGGCCATGCTTTCAAAGGCCTCTTTGGAATGGAAAACACAAGGTAGAACTGCATCTTCACCTTCAGATACAGCCACAACATCTACAACAAACATCAAATAAATAAATTACGGATCTGTAGCAAGGCCAGATGTAATAATAATCATCATCATAATAATAATACATATCATATAAACAAAATAAACATGTTCTTATAGGATATTGTACGATCTACATATCTTAACTTAGTTTGTCAATGAAAAGGCACTTGATTGTTTATTATGCTCACCTGGAATGCTCACTTCCATAGTATTATTGATCTGATGAAAAATACCCCATTGTGTAGCCACACAGGTGTAATTGTCACTCTTAGTCACATTCACTTCAAGTTTAACATGGGAGAGTCCATTTTTACTATCTGCTTTGTGTTTTGTAAGTACTTGTCCAGCACTGTTTCTCCACTCCACTTCAGGGTTAGGAATGCCTTTAACTTTGCACTCTAGTAAACTCCAAGTAATCTCATGTTGAATTGGTTTAATATATGGCACAGGAGCTGCCCCTGAGGAGAGAAGAAAGTTAAACACACATCTGAACCATTATATTCCTGGATGAACAGGGAATTTTCTATTCATTTTATTTATTCTAATTGAATTAATTAGATTAATAATTGTATTAAAGTTAAATTGCAGGCTCGTGTAGTTTTCACATTTACACATGACATATTGAAGTTACTCACCAGTGACATTTCTGACCTTTCTAACCCTTTGGGTATAGCAGAATGCATGTGACATTAAGTAAATAAACAAAAAATAAGAAACAAAAAATAAGAATCGATAAAAATAAAAAAAATGCTTTGAACTGCCAAGCCATTGTGACACAGATAATACACAGAGTCGTTAACTATCTAAATTATGTTTATGTTAGGTCGCATTTTGTCAAACATTGTAACAACTCTATGTAATTACAGCCAAGTAAAAATAAGTAGCTTTAAACAATATTGTTCCTGTTATATTCTCCTTTCAAATTTACAGACACACTGATGGCCTACATGAATAAACATTTTAAACAATGGTTTGCCAATAGCTAGTACAAGTACAGTTAGTTAGTTAGTTAGGGCTGATGAATTGTAGATTCCATTAATTAACTTTTTTCAAAAAGCCCCATCCTTTTTTGATGTTTATCCTAATAAGATTATTATAAGGCTGCTTGAACTAATGGCTGCAAGAATCATTGGACATTCATCTCTTCCAAAGTCAAACACACACCATGAAGCATGGTTTTAGAACAAGGACAAACAAGTGGGGCAAGCGTAGAGGTGCATAAGCCAATCACAGACACTGCTTTGGAAAGAGGTTCCATAAGTGTTTGATTGACAGCCGTGTCCAGCCAATGGGGAGGCACTCCATCAAAATTGTACAAGTTTGTTATCGACCACATCATCTTTCTGACCATACAGGGCAGTCCAGGATTCTACTAGTGCTCAGAAATAAAATTTGTAAGGTTAAACATCAACACAAGATTAAATCATTCTAATGAAAATTACTGATGAATATAGGCCTAAATTAAACGTGGATGCATTTTATGAGAAGCAAAGTATGAGCAATTGAAAAAATGTATATAAATGAAAAAATTAATCAATATGAAGACAAGATGCTACTGTCTCATCATATTGACATTTTTGGCATTTGTAAAGATGTAACAACCCTGTATTAGATATGTTTACTATTACCTTAAATATAAAACTAACAAGGAAGTGTTATTTTAAAGGTTTTACCAGTTATATTGCAAAGCTTGTAATATTTTTTACAAGAGTAAATGATTGCATAACATTAATTGATTATTTGATTTAAACTCATTCTATTATATTTATTTATATAGATTTTTTTAAATCACATTAACCACAGTCTAAACCTTAATTACTGCATCACTATTTAATACAAACTCAAATCCCAACTCTTGAATAACAACAAGTAGGTTTTTTCCACAATCTATTCACAAATAGCGTGTCAAGTATCAATATTTTATCACATACTAACTGTAAAGAAATATTTCAAGAGCATGCGCAAATCTATCAGTTATTGCATAAGTGTTAATAGATTAAATCACCAACTGTAAGACAAAATCGGACAGACATATTAAACAAACATCATAATGTCTTTTTAAAAGAAAGCGTTGTTTGATACAAATTCTTTATATCTAGTGTACTGTAGTATTCTGCACCAAGATCAGAATTAAACGGGTTCAAAAGAGGACCATCTGAATTGGAATCTAAATACTATACTGCAGAAAATAAATATGAGATGGCTATTCGGAAAGCAAAACAACAAAGATAAAACATAAACAAACAGAACAGAAAACTGAAGCCCAATTAACCTCTTCAGCCCTACGGTCCCACCTGTGGGACCAAAATAAGTAAAAATTCGGTCCGGGCAGTTGGACGCACTTGGACACAGGGGGGCGCTCTTCCAACCTTCTCAGTGTAAATGTGAATTGAATTTCTTCAGAGTTAGACTTTAGGTCAGACACCATGAGTGACAGTAACATCATGCTAAATAGTGAGCTCTTTATTGTCAGTAAAAAAGCTGAGGCCTTGTTGCTCTTCAGTCACAGACTGAGAAGTGAAGAAGAAAGTCATGGAGATTCTGCTTTAGACAGAACTTCAGAGTTCTGCTGGATATAAGAGTCATATCTTATTCTGAAACTCAAAATATAGTAAAAACAAAAATATACAAAAATATTTTTCCAATCAAAATGTAAAAATACAAATGTGAAAATCCTGAAATTATATCATTAAAATATTAGTTAATTATTAATTACTCTCATTTTACAAAAAAAAACAAAAGCATGACAATTATATCTGATGGAGTGTCATGTGTCATGGTGGGTCATGGTGGACCATGACAGATGTGGACAGGACTGTGGTAGATGTAGTTTTACTTTGGTGAAAATAGTTACTATAGTAACTGTGTTGAAGAAATGAACCTCATGAGCTTCTTCTGTAACATCTGTCCACATCAGTCCTGCTGCACCACAACTCAAACATGACTCTACAGCAGATACAAATGACAAGGGTTTGTTTTGTAGAATGAGAGTAATTCTCAACTATTACTAAGGGATACTTGAATTTCTATCTTTTGTTTGTTACATCCAGCAGAAGTGTAATGTACTAAATGAGAATCTCCATGACTTCCTTCTTCACTTCTCAGTCTGTGACTGAAGAGCAATGAGGCTTCAGCCTTTCTATTGAAAATAAAGGGTCACTATTTAGCGTCATGTTTCTGTCACTCATGGTGTCTGATCTACAGTGTAACTCTGAAGCCAATCAAATCACAGTGACTCAGAGTGGGTTGGGCTCAAATGGGCACCAAACGCCAAGATCTAAGCTCTGAGACTAAAATAATAAAACCTGGGCTTAAGAGGTTAAGGATGTAAATTCAACAAAACTATTAAAAAACTGTCTCAAATAGCTACTCACCCACATTGAGTTGAATATTAAACTCCTGTCTGTGCGGCTCAAACACCACACAGGTGTAAGTTCCATTGTCCTCCAAACGTGTTTTTTGGATTATTATTGAAGCATTCCCTGATTTAAGTTCATGTTGAAAAAACTCAACACGCTCCGTGAACTGTTCACTTTGGCCTTTAAGACCATTCCTGTAGTGAGAGCCTCTTTCATACATAAACACCTCTGTTTTCTCCTCTTTCCCATTGTCCTTCCACCAGTCAAACTTGTCAATGCTCTGTCCAGAGCCCAAAGCACAAGGGAGGAGAGCATCTTCACCTTCTGACACATTGACTTCTCCAGGCCCAGGCCCTATAACAAAACATACCACAGAATTTCAGACTTTTTATTTTTCATAAGGGATAATGCATACCTATATAATACGTACGTATACAAAGTGATGTTTAGGAATCCATTACTGGCTAAGACTGTCTATAAAGAGAATAGGCTAGTCCAGGTCATTCGAGTGACAAGCATGATTAAATGATTGCTCAATTGAATCAAATAAGCAGCTGCTCTGATTTTTTACAATATTGTCGGCTGAACAGGCAGGCTACAGGCAATAGCCTATCTTAGTAAATTATAATACAGCCACAATGCTACTAAACTACACTTTTACAATACTAGGATCAAAACAAACCATACCGTTTTACAATGTAAACTTTCACCACTAGAGGTCTCTACGTACTTACAATTATGAGCATGTAGTTCCATGGTTATGAATTAGGCCTACACACAATAATGTCTTTCTTAACCTCTTAAGCCCAGGGTTTTATTATTTTTCTCTCAGAGCTTAGATCTTGGCGTTGGTGCCCATTTGAGCCCAACCCACTCTGAGTCTCTGTGATTTGATTGGCTTCAGAGTTACACTGTAGGTCAGACACCATGAGTGACAGTAACATGACGCTGAATAGTGACCCTTTATTTTCAATAAAAAGGCTGAGGCCTCATTGCTCTTCAGTCACAGAGTGAGAAGTGAAGAAGGAAGTCATGGAGATTCTCATTTAGAACATTACACTTCTGCTGGATGTAACAAACAAAAGATAGAAATTCAAGTATTCCTTAGTAATAGTTGAGAAATTACTCTCATTCTACAAAACAAACCCTTGTCATTTGTATCTGCTGTAGAGTCATGTTTGAGTCGTGGTGCAGCAGGACTGATGTGGACAGATGTTACAGAAGAACCTCATGAGTTTCATTTTTCAACACAGTTACTATAGTAACTATTTTCACCAAAGTAAAAGTAGATCTACCACAGTCCTGTCCACATCTGTCATGGTCCACCATGACCCACCGTGACTCAGAAGAACTGGGACACACATGACACTCCATCAGATATAATTGTCATGCTTTTGTTTGTTTTTGTAAAATGAGAGTAATTAATAATTAACTAATATTTTAATGATATAATTTCAGGATTTTCACATTTGTATTTTTACATTTTTATTGGAAAATATGTTTTTGTATATTTTTTGTTTTTACTACATTTTTGAGTTTCAGAATAAGATATGACTCTTATATCCAGCAGAACTCTGAAGTTCTGTCTAAAGCAGAATCTCCATGACTTCCTTCTTCACTTCTCAGTCTGTGACTGCAGAGCAACGAGGCCTCAGCTGTATTACAGACAATAAAGAGCTCACTATTTAGCATGATGTTACTGTCACTCATGGTGTCTGACCTAAAGTCTAACTCTGAAAAAGTCAATTCACATTTACACTGAGAAGGTTGGAAGAGCGCCCCTTGTGTCCAAGTGCGACCAACTGCCCGGACCAAATTTTACTTATTTTGGTCCCACAGGTGGGACCGTAGGGCTGAAGAGGTTAAGTAGGCCTGTTGTAGCCTTGTGCAGACAAAAGCAGGAGGACGCGATCATATGAATCGAGTTTTCTTACTGATTTCCTGCGTAGAGAAAAGTCCAATCCACGGAGAGAGAAGACAGAGCAGCGAGTGCAGCTTCATCATCGCGTTTTCTTGGACTGCTTGAACTACACACAGAGCTACCACTTCCGAATGGTGCAGTAGCAGGCAAATCGGTCCTCTTATCTCATTTGATCTACCGCCTTTCTGCTCTTATCTGCTCATAAACGAATAGAATAACGAATAGAATAACTTCCTTAAGTTTTGCACCGCGCACCGATGGGCAAATCATTTTCTCTGACGAGGGACGCCGTTGCAAGTCATGCATGCAGTGGAGAGGAGGGGCGGAGAGCATTGATTTGAATAAAAATAAATATAATTCAATGGCTGAGAGACGCTGTCACTATCGCGGAATTGGCAACGTTTAAGTAGGCTAAATTGGCCGTGCAAATAGTGATCTGAATAACTTTATTTTTATGAGGCAGTCCCAGGGGGCGGAGGTTCAGAGGTTGCTGCATGCACAGAAGTTACCTTTTAAAATGAAGGAGGGTTGCCTCAATTTTCTTTTGATGAAGATACTATCTACACTGTAATAAGTGTTTCCATGAATAAAAGCAATAAAATTGAGTTAAGTGGTTGCATTTGCCTTTTTGCTTTCACACAACTTATTTTTCAACGTCTTCAGGGTGCCAGTTTTGGTCCGGGCATTTGGACGCAGTTGGACACAAGGGGGCGCCCTTCCAACCTTCTCAGTGTAAATGTGAAATGTTTTCCTTCAGAGTTAGACTTTAGGTCAGACACCATGACTGACAGTAACATGACACTAAATACAGTGAGGAAAATAAGTATTTGAACACCCTGCTATTTTGCAAGTTCTCCCACTTAGAAATCATGGAGGGGTCTGAAATTGTCATTGTAGGTGCATGTCCACTGTGAGAGACATAATCTAAAAAAAAAAATCCAGAAATCACAATGTATGATTTTGTAACTATTTATTTGTATGATACAGCTACAAATACGTATTTGAACACCTGTCTATCAGCTAGAATTCTGACCCTCAAAGACCTGTTAGTCTGCCTTTAAAATGTCCACCTCCACTCCATTTATTATCCTACATTTAGATGCACCTGTTTGAGGTCTTTAGCTGCATAAAGACACCTGTCCACCCCATACAATCAGTAAGAATCCAACTACTAACATGGCCAAGACCAAAGAGCTGTCCAAAGACACTAGAGACAAAATTGTACACCTCCACAAGGTTGGAAAGGGCTACGGGGAAATTGCCAAGCAGCTTGGTGAAAAAAGGTCCACTGTTGGAGCAATCATTAGAAAATGGAAGAAGCTAAACTGTCAATCTCCCTCGGACTGGGGCTCCATGCAAGATCTCACCTCGTGGGGTCTCAATGATCCTAAGAAAGGTGAGAAATCAGCCCAGAACTACACGGGGGAGCTGGTCAATGACCTGAAAAGAGCTGGTACCACCGTTTCCAAGGTTACTGTTGGTAATACACTAAGACGTCATGGTTTGAAATCATGCATGGCACGGAAGGTTCCCCTGCTTAAACCAGCACATGTCAAGGCCCGTCTTAAGTTTGCCAATGACCATTTGGATGATCCAGAGGAGTCATGGGAGAAAGTCATGTGGTCAGATGAGACCAAAATGGAACGTTTTGGTCATAATTCCACTAAACGTGTTTGGAGGAAGAAGAATTATGAGTACCATCCCAAGAACACCATCCCTACTGTGAAGCATGGGGGTGGTAGCATCATGCTTTGGGGGTGTTTTTCTGCACATGGGACAGGGCGACTGCACTGTATTAAGGAGAGGATGACCGGGGCCATGTATTGCGAGATTTTGGGGAACAACCTCCTTCCCTCAGTTAGAGCATTGAAGATGGGTCGAGGCTGGGTCTTCCAACATGACAATGACCTGAAGCACACAGCCAGGATAACCAAGGAGTGGCTCTGTAAGAAGCATATCAAGGTTCTGGCGTGGCCTAGCCAGTCTCCAGACCTAAACCCAATAGAGAATCTTTGGAGGGAGCTCAAACTCCGCGTTTCTCAGCGACAGCCCAGAAACCTGACTGATCTAGAGAAGATCTGTGTGGAGGAGTGGGCCAAAATCCCTCCTGCAGTGTGTGCAAACCTGGTGAAAAACTACAGGAAACGTTTGACCTCTGTAATTGCAAACAAAGGCTACTGTACCAAATATTAACATTGATTTGTGTGTTTGAAGGTGTTCAAATACTTATTTGCAGCTGTATCATACAAATAAATAGTAAAAAATCATACATTGTGATTTCTGGATTTTTTTTTTTAGATTATGTCTCTCACAGTGGACATGCACCTACGATGACAATTTCAGACCCCTCCATGATTTCTAAGTGGGAGAACTTGCAAAATAGCAGGGTGTTCAAATACTTATTTTCCTCACTGTACATTGTGCTCTTTGTTTACAGTAAAAAGGCTGAGGCCTCGTTGCTCATCAGTCACAGACTGAGAAGTGAAAAAGGAAGTCATGGAGCTTCTGCCTTAGTCAGAACTTCGGACTGAGTCGTGGTGCAGCAGGACAGATGTTACAGAAGAAGCTCATGAGGTTCATTTATTCAACAGTTACTATAGTAACTATTTTCTCCAAAGTAAAAGTAGATCTATCACAGTCCTGCCCACATCGGTCATGGTCCACCATGACTCTACAGCATCTACAAATGACATCAGTTTGTTTTAGAATTAGAGTAATTAATAAGGAACTAATATTTTAATCCTATACAGGATTTGCACATGTTTAATTTTCCATATATCATATGTTTTAACTACATATTTGAGTTTCAGAATAAGACATAACTCTTATATCCAGCAGAAGTCTGAAGTTCTGTCTAAGGCAGAAGCTCCATGACTTCCTTCTTCACTTCTCAGTCTGTGACTGAAGAGCAATGACGCCTCAGCCTTTGTACTGGAAACAAAGAGCACACTGTATTTAGCGTCATGTTACTGTCAGACATGGTGTCTGACCTAACGTGTAACTCTGAAGGAAAACAATTCACATTTACACTAGTGTTTATAGTACACTTACACAGTGTACTATATCACTGTAATACGTGTTTCCTTGACTGTAAGCAATAAAATTGAGGTAAGTGGTTGCATTTGCCTTTTTGCTTTCACACAACTTATTTTTCAACCTCTTCCGAGTGCCTGCATTTGGATGCAGTTGGATACAAGGGGCGCCCTTCCAACCTTCTCCGTGTACATGTGAATTGACTTTCTTCAGAGTTAGACTTTAGGTCAGACACCATGAGTGACAGTAACATCATGCTAAATACAGTGAGTTCTTTGTTTCCAGTAAAAAGGCTGATTGCTCTTCAGTCACAGACTGAGAAGTGAAGAAGGAAGTCATGGAGAGTCTGCTCTAGATGTATAAAGGACACATATTACATCAGAATCAAACCCATCAATCCATTGGGATAAAATAATAATGTTACTTCAAATAGTATGAGGTTAACATGTGTCTTTGCCCCCTTTGTTTTTTTTTTTTATTAGAGTGAGAGCTACATGAGATGAACCGATGGCTGGTCACTCGAAATGGCCTCTTCAATGCCATTACTCCAGGTATGTCACTGTTTTTTTTTTCACTTTTAACTTTAGAATTGGATATCTAGCTAATGACACCATGTTTTAATTATCTGCTCATGCTTTTACAGTATGTTACAGAACAGCCACACCAGATGATTTGAGTGTGAGAGTGCCATGTTGTTTATGTGACTGAATGGGAGGCGCTAGCAGCCAGGACAGTGAAACACTACTCCACTTCTTACTAGCGAGCAACACAGGTTATCATTAGGCCTAATTATGACAGAGACATAACATTTACATTTATTAGAATTATGTAATTAATATATATTTGTCTTCTAGGTATTTTGTTAAAAGTAGGTTCATTGGACATCATTAAATTGCATCCAAGACACACACAGTTCCACATACAGTATCATGTAGACAAGGCGACAATACAAGCTCAGTGTGGATAGTTTTAAGCAACAACACAAATCATCTGGTGTAGCTGTTCTGTAACACAAAAGCATGAGCAGATAATTAAAACATGGTGTCATTAGCTAGATATCCAATTCTAAAGTTAAAAGTGAAAAAGAAAGTGACATACCTGGAGTAATGGCATTGAAGAGGCCATTTCGAGTGACCGGCCCTCGGTTCATCTCATGTAGCGCTCACTCACCCCTCTAATAAAAAAAGGGGGCAAAGACACATGTTAACCTCATATTATTTCATCCCAATGGATTGATGGGTTTGATTCTGATGTAATATGTGTCCTTTATACATAAATGTGCCATGTCCTTTCAGGGCTAAAACTTGAGTAAACATCCATGCATTGATTGTAGCTACGTGTGTGTCATTGTAGCTACGTGTGTGTCATGTCTGCCACCATCTTTAAACCAGTGATGATGCCTTCATGATTCTTTGGCGACAGGGCAACATACGCCAGTCGTCATTTATATATATTTAAATATATTAAAACAACTTACTTCTGTGCTGTCCTGCACTGGATTGTGACATCGTTGTCCGTCATTCATCCAAGCAGTAACTCACTACGGGACCCTCCATCAACTGCAAGATGCAATCCTATCAATATGGGCCAACATTTCTAAAGAATGCTTTCAGCACCTTGTTGAATCAATGCCACGTAGAATTAAGGCAGTTCTGAAGGCGAAAGTGGGTCAAACACAGTATTAGTATCGTGTTCCTAATAATCCTTTAGGTTAGTGTATATGTACATATACAGTATTTCCCCAATCTAACATTATAGCTTATTATGTCAGTGTAATGGTGTCAATATAGACAGGTTAAAATTCTGGTAATGGGTTTTGAGCGCCACGGTGTGGCATGGTGTGGCATGGTGTGGGAGTGCCCCCGAGTAAGTGTTACTTGGGGCTGTGTACATATTGTCCCACCTTTTCGTTGTATATGTTTTATGTACCTGGTTGAGTGTGCGTTAGTTTGTCTTGTGTATTTTACTTTGTCGGTCCAACGCTTGGGACATCCGGTCTAATATAGGGATGGCTCCTCCTTTTCCTCCCTCTCTTGTTTCTGTGTCTTGAGGGAAGGTGAGCGTGTAATTTTATATCGTTTGACATCGTCCTTTTAAATATACTTTTATGAGTTTTTTATCTGTCCCTTATGTTAATATATTGTTTTATCGTCATCTATGTCATTATTTGTTACTTATGTGTTTTTCTGTTCATTTTATGTCCGTAGCCACGTTGGTCGGCAAGAGGCGCTTTTGGCTAACGCCCCTTTATTTTATTTTCCCCCAGGTACGTTGTACATATGTTTACCTCTCTTGTTTCTGTGTCTTGAGGGAAGCCACGTTGGTCGGTAAGAGGCGCTTTTGGCTAACGCCACTTTATTTTATTGTCCCCCAGAATAAACGGGCTTGAGCGTTGCTCCCCCAACTTCAGCCTGCTTCCACATTAATGAGAGCACCATACACAACGCAGAGCATAACGAAGTCGGTCACATCAGCAGCACCCGCAAAATACAAAAGTTACAGAGACAAAGCACAGCAGGTCCACAGCTGCTTCTAATCGCGAAGCTATAGCAAATGCTAAGCTAAGCGACTGTAAACAAACCACAGCTTCCGTAGAAACCTACGGCAGTTCCGAATGAGAACGTGGAAGTCTACGCCAATCCGATATTTAAAAATATATAAGATTTCATTTGGCGGTGAAATCATCAGAACTACAGAAAGACTATTATTATCATTAATAAAGTCTTGGTCAAAACTACCTTTGATTAGCGTTGTCTCTGTTTGTGTTTCCGGGTCAAACCGGAGAGGGGAACGGTCTAAAATTAGTTTTTTCTTGGAGTTTTTTGTTCTTTTCAATTAGTGATTGAAGATTTTGGTCTGTGAAATGAAAACGAAAATTAAAGTGATTTTCTATTTTTATTTTTGAAATGGAAATGGAGGTTTCCCATTTTTTCATTTCCGATTTTAAGTGGAAAATAGAATGGCCAAGAGGTACACGGACCCAAAAGAGCCGGCTCTTTGGTGAGCCGATCCAAATGATCCGGTTCACCAAAAAGAGCCGAAAATCCCATCACTAGCGGAGACACCTCACATGTTTTTTACCGGGTTTGGGGAGGGGCTTGCCGACCTGTGCACCGTGAATTAAAACAGGAGCCTCTTCAGACTGTTGGCTGCAGATCGCATGTACCAGAGCTTATGAGATGAAGTGGAGGAATCAACGCCAGTCTGGTTCATAATAGTTTATTATCAATGCATGGTAAGTGCACACATTTTGTTCCGTTAGCATCATAATATTCAACTTGCTTGAAAGTAAAGTAACATTGTCGACGTTAGCGATAATATTTCACCGCAAAGTCAACCTCGCAATTTAGCCCTAACCTGCGCTGAGAGTCCTTTGTGGTTATTCTTTTGGGACTGAAAAGTGCTTGTAACGAACGTAAGCCTTACTACCACCAGCAGACAACGGCTAATGCTAGCAATCGGTAATGTTAGCTTTCTGTTGTGTAGAATAATTTATCACATGCTTTAAATTTTCGTAACTTTGACAGGGAACAGTGCAAACCCAGGGCTGTTGGTTCTGTAGCATTACAGTGATTCCTTCCTTGCGCCGTGAATTTTGCTTTAGCTGTTCAATTCTATGTCTTTTTTTTTCTTTTCTTTGTAAAACCTCCACATTTCAGGCTGCAACCCCCATGATAATCAACTAACAAGTCGGGACCCTCTCTGTAAAACATAATTAGTATTTATAATAATTTATGGTGCATGACATTTTATACGAAGGAGCATTGTAGTCAGTAAAAAAAAAAATCCGTTTCCGAATTATTTTTTCCCTCAGTGGATTATCTCGTAATTACGAGATACTATCTCGTAATTACGAGATACTATCTCGTTATTACGAGATATATTTTCCGTTTTTGAATTAATTTTTTTTTATCCGTTTTCCGAATTTTTCGTATTACGCTCTTTTCACGCAACGTCACGAATCCGCCTTCCGCCTTCCGTGCAGTGTAAACTGACTTCCTGTCCGCGCTACTGTAATGGAATGAGATCATGCTTTTCAATCTGAAGTGTCATATCTTAAAGAAATTCACCGTGGACATCAAGTGGAAGGTATGTTATCATTGAGAACATGTTGTACATTGTGTAGGAGTAGAAATATCTCCCAAGAATAACCGTGTGATTATAGAGAAGTGACTTTTCCTAGAAGCTTGTAGCAAGTTGTAATGCTAACACATGCTAACACATGCTGATTTGGGAAGGTTTCTTCTGGTGTAGTTGCTCACATTATAATTAATCTGTGTAAACTATTGTTTGGGTTCTGAGTTATAGATCTGTAGATAGTGCTGCAATCTGTTAACTTCAAAATATTGGCTGTCGTAGCTCCAAATGTTAATGCAACATTAGCAATATGCTAGAAACTTGACTATAGGTGTCATGTCTGAGGCTTTAGTGGGCAACACAAATGTATTTTATAGATAATAATAGTTCTACGGTGGGTCAAAACAATTTTCACAAACAGAGCATTGCTTCCCTTGCACTGTAAAAGATCTGTGATTTAAATAAACAGCTCTTCATGACTGGAAAAATCAGCTGTTTGCCCACCATTCACCAAACATTGCAAAAATCAAGGACATAAACAACGATCCTGCCTACAACAGTTATACATTTTCTTGTTATTAATTATACATTGTATAACTGTTCTGTACATATGTTATATAGGCTACGCTTAAAATTGACATCTTAAAGAGTAAATACTACGCACTGTTTTATTTAAAATTATTGTGATATTGCTCCTTATATCCCTCCTAAAGGTTGCGGAAATTTCAAGTAAAAATTTTCACTTTGGGCTTTCTTTTTGTAGGATGGCCCAGTCCTCACAAGACTTCTAACATTTATCCCATTAGTTTGGCACATCATCTTCAGGTAATATTTCAGCAATTTTGTAACATTATGGATAGAGATCTAAGTCTCATTCATCTTTGTTGAAGTCGCTCTGTAGCAGACACGGATTGCATTGAATGACTGTGTATAATAAACGCTTGTTTGACGCTACTAAAATAAAGTTGACGTTCTGTACAAATATACTTAACTTTTATTGTTTTCAACAGATAACCTTCAACTTAAATGATGTCCCGGTTACTGTGCAGGAAAAGTCCTGCGGGGAAGGCCCTTAGTACTTTACCAATCAGCACACTACAGGTAATGATTGCAATATGAAGCCTCATGAACGAATGGGGCTTCACAGCCATTGTGTCAACAAATTATTAAAAACTAAAGCCTCATTTGAATGATTGAAGATTTGAATGTATTACAATTAACAAAGTAACTTATTTATGTTATATTCGAATGCCTCAGTTGAAATATTGTATGTGAAAGCATTTCCATTCACCGAGGCATCGGTCACATAATCTCATGGTTCATGAAACATGAAGGTTCATTTTGGAAACACTGTTTGAAGCCTTTTTCCTTTGCCTTTTTCATTGTCAATAGGACCATGGGCTTTAAAAGTGTGCCTGTTCCTTTATCCTGTACCAGTACATGGCCAAGGACGCAGGTAAAGTTTTTGCCTATAGTTCTTATTAGTGGCTCTACTGTCAAGTAATAAGTATCTGTCATTTTAGGGAACTGCACAAGAGGCTACTGCAGAAATGGTGGTAAAAAAAAATCCACAAATACGACAAAAACAACAGCTGGAGGAGGTGTGCATGGATCAGGAAGTCTGGGCATCTCTGCTGAGACTGCTGCCTCCGCGACCCGGCCCCGGATAAAGCGGAAGAAAATGGATGGATGGACGACAAAAATAAAACTTTCTACAGAAAATCAACATCATTTAGTGGAGCTTCAAACATACATAATATGCAGAGAGTCATTCACAATAAAGGCCTGCAACTAACAATTTATGTCTGTCTGCTACACAGCAACTCCAGGAATGATTGAGACTTGGATCTATCCATGTTACGATTGCTGAAATAGAACCTGAACATGTGCTTTAATTTTTTTCATGGGTCTATGGCATCTTCCCGACAGTTGCCTCACTCTGAGTCTGCACTATATTTGAAACTGATGGGAAAAATGTTAGACAATACACTACTCATGATCAACTGGAATGAACAGTGTAATGCTAATCCCACTTGCTCTTGCATAAGTAAGTATAATGAATTTACAAAACATGAAATTTGTTATAGTTAAAGCAATGAATGAATCATTTCTTTTCATTTAGAATTTAAAACCCTTTCCATTTTTGATCTTTTAGTAAATTAATCTAAGTCAAATACTATGTATGTCCTCAAATCACTCAACACTCTGTCATTTAAAAAACGAAATTTCGTTTGGGCATTAGAACATTACATGGTATGTGGTAAAAGTGCATAATACTGTAAGTGTGCAGATCCCATTAATAAATACCCACTGTGTAAACCGGCCACATCAAAAGTTTATTGTCGTTCCAGGCATAAATACAGTAACAGACAAACAGATCAAAAAGTCCATCAAACACAGGATATGGTCAGAGTTGGATATAGATGTAATTAATACAGCCATGCAAAGTCCAGCTCACTTTAGTTTAGCAGAGTTGGGTATGGTTTACTGTCCCAGGAAGGAGGGGAGTGAGGTGAAGGGGACATCATTATGCAGCCTTCTTCTCCGAGAGTAGTGGGTGGAACAGGTGATGAGCCGGGTGATGCTGGTCCCGCAGGATGTTGTGCACTACCTTCAGACAGTGGATGTTGTAGATGGTACAGCTCTATGGAAAAGTAGTCCCAATAATTTTCCCCGCAGTTTTTGCCACCTGCTGGAGTGCCTGCTGATGGGCCTTTGCAAGAATAATCTTGTTAAGGGGTCCCGACCTCCACTTTGGAATATGGTCCAATAAGCACTGCCTGAATTTAAACAGATATACTGTAAGAGATTAATGTCGACTCTAAGCTTTGCACCAACATCATGGTATCACAAGGACCTACAATATGGTGTAGAAGTGTAGAGTAGAGGAACAAAAAAATGTAAATGACCCTTTTCCCCTTTCGTTACACTCAGATATGGAGACAGTTAAATCGTAACACTCCGGCGTTACATTGTCTTGGAAACGTACAAGTGAAACACAAGAGTTCTCCTTACATCCATAATACAAAATCTGATGTGACTTCTTTCCTCTAGATCATGGGTTCCCAAACTTTTTTGGCTGGGACCCCAAAAATTGACACGTAAACAACTCGGGACCCCCTTGTATAAAGTTATTGCCTCTTACGCTACTTTAGGGAAGAAAAACATTTTAAAATCAAGTTCACATGTATTTAAACTGTTCATTTTGATTATATAAATGGATTTCAGGAATGATATGCTGTTTTACACTCAAAAATATATCAAAACAGTTGCCTTTTTCTCTTTTATTTCATCCTACAATCATCTGGGGACCCCACCCGAGGCCTCGCGACCCCCGAGGGGTCCCGACCCCACTTTGGGAACCAGTGCTCTAGATGACGGCACCTGAGAAAAGGACCATGAGGGCCATCTTTACTGAAGCTGATGCACAAAAATGACACTGGAAACCAGACCCACAGAATCTTCCTCAATAGAGAGTGGTGCTGCGAGTGGGGACATGGCCTGCACTCTTTACTGATGAGCAGGTATACATAACTATTCTGTATGGTCATTTGGCCTCTATTTGTACAGCAAACTAATTTCTTTCTTCTTCTTTTTTTCCAGATGTATCTGGAATTCCAAAGTATTGTGGGAAATTGTCAACATTTGGCACAGCTTTTGCAGCAAATGCAGATAACACTTTATAATCGGAACAAAACAACAAAGCACAAATTGTCTTGTCTGTGTGTGTCCCTGTCTGAGTGTATGCAATACTTTTTTTCTTTTAATGTATCATTCATTTTCTGTCTTACAGTCCCTGGATCCTCTGGGGAAAAAGAACAGTTGCACTGAGAGGGCTTCATGACCTACTCTGAGACAATCACTGAGTTCTTCTTCAAATCTAGCTTTGTAAGTGTACATTTAGTTTGTAATCTGCAACTTTAATAATTTGACATTCATTATCTAATTTGAATGATTAGATAATGAATGTCGGTAGCACAGTGGTTAGTGCTCGTGCTTCACAGCTAGAAGGTCCCGGGTTCGATTCCCACCAAGGACGGGTCCTTTCTGTGTGGAGTTTGCATGTTCTCCCCGTGTCTGCGTAGGTTTCCTCCGGGTACTCCGGTTTCCCCTACCACTAAAAACATGTACAATAGGCCAGGATGAATGAGAGTGTGTTTGAGAGTGCGCATGAGGGACGACGGATGGAAATTAGCCCAAGGCTACAATCCGGTGTGGCTTGTTCATTAACTTGCACTGTCCCTACCAAATAAACATAAACAAACAACAAACCAAAATTAGCCTACGTTAGGAGCTCCAGCCAGTCCATAAATATTCTTAATCTAACACAAACAAAAAGGTAGATTACCTTTTGACATAACCAAAATGAATTATGATTGCAAACAATTTTAAGTACATGTCCTAAATCTGCCACTTGCTTGTAATATGAAACCGCACCCTCAGACACCTTACAGGTAATCTTCAAGTAGTTCCTGTTCTGTCATTCTTTATTCTGTCATGTTGTAGTTCAGTAATTATAAATATTTTTTGTTTATCTTTAGGATGGTGATGAGTCCTTTGGCCAAATGGACGTTGGGATCTTGTTGGTGAATCCTGAAGGTGCCTCTCCCTCAACATCCTGCGAGCCTCATTGAGCCATCATTGAGGGCGAAGTTGTGGAAAAGCTGACGACTCTGCCAGAAGCAGTGTGCCTCCTTTTTGAACTCACATATGGACTCCACTTAAACTACTCCAAGAAAATCTGAAATACCTTCCAGTTCATTCAACAGGTATTGTTTTGAAAGCAGAGACTTCAAACACTAAAAATCAGCTACTTATGTAAAATGGTGCAGGTTCTATATTTTTGGTTAGACGGAAAAGGTGTTTCTTGGTGTTTTGAAAATGTATTTAACAGCTAGAAGTTCATTGTGAAGAGTTGCAATGTATATTTACCTGTCTAAGCCATTCCAGGGTTCCATAGTCTTTTGACCACATTAATGATGTAAGATATTTATATTAAAGGTCCTATATCATGCAAAATCGACTTTTCGAGCTTTTAGCCATGTTGTTATGCTATTTCCTTATCAAAAACACCCCCAGAGTGTTTTTTGGCTTCATTCACGCAGTTCTAAGTAATCCTCCTGAATCCTGCTCTCTGAGCAGCTGTTCCGCCCTCTCCTGGTAAATGACTGAGCTGTTCAGTTGTGTCGTCAGAGCGGAACGGAAGTGCTCTACGTCTGTAATGTAATGCCTTACGGCCTGATTTTAATTTGTAAAACAGCTTTTTCATTATTTCTGTTGTAAGAAAGAAAAAAGAAAAGAAAAGAAGGAAATGCCTGACGTGTCCGTGCTGCCCCTACAGAAAACAAACACACCCCCTGAGCGTCTGAACAGATGTCATGTTTGCACCGTAAGTTATGAAGAAGGAGCTCTTTCTAACCTACTCTGGACACCTGTTTTTTCTTACCTAACGATAATGTCACGGAGAAAAGAAGCGCGTTTGGCTACGAGAGGAACAGGACTTTATTCAACCTTGGTTGGAATTTCTCTCTGGGATTCAGCAACTATCAGCCAAAAGAGTGTTTGTGACTGTCTCTGATGCTTGGTGAACCTTGGCCAGAATCAAAGTGGATTAACTTTTATAACCAACGCGAGTCCCATAACAAAAATACCCGATGGACCAGAGTGGTGAGTCAGTCATAACGCGTGTTAGCCATTTATGAAGCTGTGTTGCACATGTCAACGCCTTATAACGTATTTATATTTCTACTACAGCTAAAGTTGTATGAGCGGATAGAGGGGGCGGAGTTAACTGAATCCAAGCGTTTTTTCTTCCGGGTTGGAAAATACCTCCAGAAAATACTTATATTTATCACAAAAATTAGTGCTCCATAGTGGTAGAGGTACAATATATCATATAAATGCCTATACTTTACTTTGGAATGGCTAAATAGCATGATACAGAACCTTTAATGTTTAAAATGTTTAACGCTGTGCTTATTGGTAACAAGACTGGAATACTTACATTTATGTTTAAAATGTTACTATTGCACTATTTTTAAATTTGTGAAAATAAAATGTAATTGTCATTTTATGTAAAACAACGGTCTACAGTCTATTATGTAATGTTAAAAAAAAAGATTGAAAAATGATGATTTTACATTTAATAATTCTAAAACAAGGGTAATAAATTCTTAAAAATATGAAACAAATACTCATAAACATGAGAAATAAATAATGATAAACATGAATAATGATTACTGATATACAGAGTAATGGTTAAGTTGATTACTCGTAAACATTTGTTTTAAACCTTGAGTTCTTTATTAATGGATTATCTTGGACACAAGACTTTACGAAACAGAGCTTGATTTGTTAGGTTTGGATTTTGTAAAAACTAGACATCCCAGTGTAATCACCATGCGCGGCTTTAGTAATGATTACTAATTTGGGTTTACAGTGAGGGGGTAGCCTGGCCTTTGCCATCCGTAAACTCCGGTCAATTATCTTTTCCCTACATGTATGTCTGGGCTTGATCTCAGTGGCTGCATTTCATCGGTTGAATTTCAACCCACCATTCAGCGAGCGGGGAGGCGGGTGTTGTCGGTGACGTCAAGCATTTGCGCCGCATTTGCTGGTTGTAGTTCGGCAATGGCGGCGGATACGAACGTAAAGGAAGCTCTTCAATCCGTTCTGGCTCGGCTCACAAATATCCAGAAATTATAACTGAAGCCTTCAAATGTGCAAGGAATGCTCACAAGAGTTATGATAGAGTTATGATAGCTTGCTTCACTCACTCGGGCGCATTACATACGTCACGACAAACGCTAGCGAAAATTGGATCCAATCGTTTCAAAGGAGTTCACCCTCCCACCTGTTAACGGAGCTCAATTGTGAAAATCCAGACCCTTGTAGGAAACTAAATGAGTACGAGGGTATGGTAAAACCAGGCTAGTGAGGGGGTACACGGCTCCAAAAAGTTTGGAAACCACTGGTTTAAACTATACAATTGAGTGCACGGAGAAAAGATTATTCATAAAACCCAAACAAACATTCGTACACTCCCTCCCCTTATGATGCCAGATTTTTCATTTCATCTGAGATAAAGTCTTAGCCTACTGTTCTATGTTTCTAGCCATTATTTTAACCATGTCCACCTCACCTTGAATACACACTTGCAACGTGTCCTTTTTCTGTCCGTCTGAGTGACCACAGGTGTAGGTGTCACGCCTGGTTACAGTCACTAGACGTTTCACTTGGAATAATCCTGATGCATCTTCATGTCCTGCTGTAAGCAAAAGCTCAATTTCTCCACAGTAAACTCGCGCTCCCCTGTTTGAGTGACAGCCAATATAATATAGCCTATATGCGGAATCGGGTTGGGTTGGGTCATCAAATTGGAGACCCCTTTGGGTCTGGTGGGTCGGGCGGGATTTTCATTGGGTCAGGTTTGGTAAAAAAGGTGACCCGCGCATCGTATGGCAGTACCCTGTAAGAATGTAACAATGTGAAATTAAAAAGGGAAAAATGTACACAGCATATAGGCTATAGTACAAGAATTCTAAACGCGACAAGACTGTCTGCAAAATCCAGCTGTAAGCCATTTTATTTCTTCATCCCCTGCTCCCCACACACACATACACATGCCAAGTCAAATTGACAACAAATAAATCTGTGGTTAAGTTAGTACTTTTGATTCAACTACAATAACCTTTGGCTTGTCCGTTTGTTACTCCTTTCACAGTGGATCTCTGCGTATCACTGTGGAACAATTCCTCACTTCCAAATACAATGACATGGTGGTTTGAAAGAGTCAATTTTAGACTTAATTTTATTAATGAGATCATTTCAATTACTGCTGTATAGTAATGCGTTTGGTGTTTTTCTTGTTTAGACATGGTTTAGTCCACTTTAAATCAGTGTGGTCATTCAAAAGGTCATTTGCGACGGTGGCGCAGATGGTAGAGCGGGTCGTCTCATGATCGGAAGGTCGGGGATTTGAATCCCGCCTCCTGAAGGTGCACACTGTCGTTGTGTCCTTGGGCAAGACACTTCACCCAGCTTGCCTCTAGTGTCTGCGTACATGGTGTATGAATGAGAGTGTGAATGGGTGAGTGGATCCTTGCTGTAAAGCGCTTTGAGGGCCTAACGTAGGTGGAAAAGCGCTATATAAGTTGAGACCATTTACCATTTATTTTTTAGGTGATACTTGGTATAAAACGTTTTAAGAACCACTCTTTAATCATGTCTGGATTTAAGGACTAAAACAGTGCATAATGCTGCATTATGTTAAAAATAATAATTTGTCAATAGTATTCAGAGCTTTAGGAACTGTCAAGAAAGGGCTCCAAGACCACCCGGATAAAATCCCTTGCAGAATCAGTGCCAAGAATACAAAAGACTTCTGTAATGTAATGCCTTGCGGCCTGATTTTAATTTGTAAAACAGCTTTTTCATTATTTCTGTTGTAAGAAAGGGGGGGAAGTGCCTGACATGTCCATGCTGCCCCTCCAGGGAACGCACCCCTGAGTGTCTGAACAGATGTCATGTTTGCACGGAAAGTTGTGAAGAAGGAGCTCTTTCTAACCTACTCTGGACACCTGAAGAGTCTTTGGCTGAAGACCTGAGCCAAACCTGAGGGACCTGGTTGGCTCCTGGTGAACGAACCAGCTCAAATGCTGAGATGATAACAATAGCAAACAAGATGTACATTTTGCTTGAAAATGGAACAAGTTTACTGTAGATGAAATATTTTGGTGCAAATCATTCAAACGCTATCCGGTGCAGGGCTGTAATTTGCCATTGTTTGACCTGCAACAGAAGATATCTAGTTGTAAAATGTAAGAAATAAATGTTACATTTAATTTTTGGTGAAGTCATTCAAGTTTTAACTTACCGTTACTTGACTTGTCTTACGCTTGACATAATGAATGATAGCTATGATAGCTATGATAGCTATGATAGCTACAGCGATAGTAACAAGGACTGCCATGATTATGTGAAATTTGGTAAAACTTTCTGAAATATAAAACAGATGTAGTCAAACATTAGAAGAAAATATATAAACAATATTTTGTATTTGTGTGTGTAATTATTGCATATTTGGTCAATGAAAGGTTATGGAATATTTTCCCTACTTACCTGTTTCAGATTTTTTCCTGAAACATACACACAAACATAAGCACATGTAAAGTTCCAGATGCCTTGTGCAAACGTTAAGACATCTTTCTTCGCATCCTTTCAGTAACATTGAAAGATTCAGTATTAGAACTATTTGTGTGAGCTTCAGTAAAAAACATGTTTTTAAAGGTTTTATAGATTAAGCTCCAAATCCATCTAAAATATATGGTTCATCATTTGACAATCTTACTATATCAGATTCAGAACGTACTTTCTGGCAAAGTGTTTCAAGAAGTATATTTTAGTATAGAAAACATGAGTGCCTCCAGAATTTTTCTAGGGTTACTGGATCACTAACTTGACGAGGTGATTAACTTGTCTGTTCGTTTTTTTAATTTGCTTATTGTGTTTTGGTTTGATGCTCACCTTCAATGCGCACTTGCTGTGTATTGTTAATCTGGTGGTAAATGTCCCTCTGAGTGACCACGCAGTGTAGTTGTCACTCCTTGTGACATTTACTGTAAGTTGAACATGAAATCGTCCCGAAGCATCTTGATGTTGAACAACATTTTTATCATTAATTGCTTTTCCAGCACTGTCTTTCCACTCCATTTCAGGTTTAGGGACACCTTTAACTTTACACTGCAATAACCACCGGGTATCTTCTATAGGAAATGACTTGACATATGGCTCCGGAGCTGCACCTTATGGAGGAGAACATTCAATTAGGAAAGGAAATGACTTTATTTGTATAGCGCCTTTCACAGACATAGTCACAAAGCACTTTACACAGGACAATGTACATTCACTCCATACTTGGTGGTGGTAAGCTACCTTTAGTAGCCTCAGCTGCCCTGAGGTAGACTGGCAGAAGTGCGGCCGCCAATCTGCACCATCAGTCCTTGTACCACCACCAGCCCCTCACTCTCACTTCAATTCAAGTCAAAGAACTTTATTTTCCCGTAAAGGAACTTCATTTGTGGTCTGGTACACATCAATACCAACCTTTGTATACCATAGATCAGAGGTGTTTTCATATAACTGCACACGGTTATACAAGTGACATGTGAATGAGAGTGAACGTCGTAGCAGTGTACCCGCATTATTTTCGTCTTAGAAGATTTTTAGATATGACAACGCGTGTGTGGGGATTGTAAAATCGCGAGCCTGCACCATTGTCTCCACTGTGCAATGGTTCAAAGAGAGAATCTAAACTACGGCCAAAGTTTTACGTAGCAGACAGCATGGGCCCATTCTGCTGCCTGGTGCAACAAAAGGCACCAACTTCAAGAGGAAGTTGGTATCTTGCGTACAAACAGTGCGCTAGTGCTTTCGCCGGTCACCTGAGGGCGTCCTCATCTCTCACCTCTTCTTTACATTAACATTGCTCGCAGCCTTGCATATCGCAGGACAAAGTACAAACTATTCCCCCACTGTGAGTTAAACACTGTCCATGTCCCGAACATGTCGATGGGTCCTGCTCTAGCACCAGTATTAAAGAGTGCTGCAAACTCCACGCCGCAGAAGCATGATCAAGACACCAGTATCTGCGCCCCCTCACCCCTCGCCAGGCACCCATAGTAGAGGAAAAGGTACTGTAACACTACTACCCTTGATACATTGTACCTGTGCTAAATTTAGTTAGGTACAATGTAGACTGGGTAGCTGTTTGGGTTTAGAAACACAAGATCGGACCCCGTGTGTTTATCTGTGGCGAAAGTAGCTCGTTAGTAGCGCTGTTCATTTCCACGGAGAAGTGCAGAGAAAGTCAAAACGTGTAATTTCTGGGCTCTGTTGTATGTGATTCTGGCGGTGCTGCGTGTGTTGATATAGCCTATTTTATTGTTTTGTAGCTACTTGACTGATCCTAAATGCAGCAAGACGATGGCTGACTTTGCAATTAGCGTTCCAAAATAGTTCCTTCCTATACAGTACTTAGCTTAACATATTTAGCAAGTTTAGAAAATTAACGTAAATAAAAATCCCAGATAGCAGATGTTTGGTGCTATGTTGGATTTGTTATAAAATAGGCTATGTGGGAGTGGACCATGATAGGCTATAAGCAGATTAATATTCCATTCTTTACTCACCAGTGACGTTTCTGATTTTTAATCTTTAGTGTACACCAGAATGCATGTGTCCTGACTAATAGGCTAAAATATGATTTATATATTTTGTTATCAGAATTATTTGAAATGTAATTTTTTGTTGGTTGAAACAATGTAAATCATGGATACTGCTTGTGGTCAAGATAACTATTTCAATGCCAAGAAAATGTACTTCCCGAAATTATTGCTGTGTATTTACCTTGCTGGCACCTCCATTATACGATGGCGAGGTACGAGGTAAGAAGGAATAACACTGAACTATGAAGGTTTTTGGAATAGCCTACAGACATGTAAATTCTACAGTTTTACCCTTAGTAAGCTGATAATTTATGAACAAGCCAAAACTCATGACAAAATGTAGCTTTAAGACTGAAAAAAAAATAAAAATGAAGAGATGAGCAACATAAAGTTGTGGGCAGACTCTTTGGCCATTAGTGTTGAGAATCGCTCCATAAGCCTACGGTATGCTCCCTAAAAGAGAATAAACCAATCAGCATGGTTCTAGGACGTACACGTCTGGCACTATCAAACTTTAGTGGCCTATCAGAGAGGCTGCTCTGCAAAGATGCGCTACAAGTATTTGATTGACAGCTCAGACCAGCCAATGATGAGTCTCTCAGTCAAAACTGTTACTGACAAGATCACCTAGTGACCACAGGCTATTTAGCCTAAAAGTCCAGCATCCGACTCTCCCCTCAACGAGAAATTTCTATAGTAAACCAGAAATACAGAATGAAATGATGCAAATATTATAGACTTTTGAGCATATATCCACATTGTGAAAAAAAATTATGTTGTTCTTAATAATTTTCCATGTCTGTTTAAATGTTGCCATAAACAATTCTAACAATGGTTTTAACAATTCTTGTAATTAGTTTGCTTATTGCTTCATGACAATTGTGTTTTATCTAAAAAAATAAATTTAAAAAAATCTACGTAATTAAACGTTATTTACTTTGTTACATATACTATTTTTATATAAATCAATAGTTTACTTCCATATGCAACTTTAACCAGAGGTGCCCCAAATTCAGTATATGTTACTTCTGATTACAAGAGTCTACAGTGAAGCTTTTAAAATACATTTAATCGTGATACCCATGTTCTGATTGCTTAATTTTATAATTTTTTTCATGCGTCTTAATCACAATAACTGTGTCAGTGTTTATAGCAAACAAACAAAAACACTGCTCAATAAGAGAGCAAATTTGTTTTGTTCCAAATAGTGTTTTTAAATATTGTCAAGAACCAATAGTTTCCAATGTGTTGATCTTTAAAATAATTGTGATGATAAAATGCAAGTCCGTCAGTAAAACTAAATGTGCTAAAAGATTAAAACAGCATCTGTAACAGAGGATAAAAAAACACTGAGAAAAGTATTGATATTTGTCCAATTAAACAGATTGAACATGAGGGTGCACATATTAGGGCTAAGTGCCAACAACACAGTCAACTGCTTCATTATTTTGAGCTGATCAAGCATCAAATGAACAAGTTGAAAATACATGTATAAATTAAAAAGTAACTTAAAACGCCATAACTTAGCAGATGAATACTGTAGATATGAATAAGCAAAACAAAGCACACAAACCATTTAACAAACAGCAAAAGGGGACAAAATGAAGCCAAACAAAGTGTAAATTCAACTGAATTTATTGAAATACCAACAGATACTCACCAACATTGAGTCTAATTCGTACCTCCGGTTTTTGTATATGTCAAGGCCTAAACCACAGGTGTAAGTACCGTTGTCCTCCAGGCGTGTGTCTTTTAATATTATTGAAGCATTTCCTGATTCAAGTTTATGTTGAAAAAACTCAACACGGCCTTTGAATTGATCGTCTTGGCCCTGAAGGCCATTACCGTAGTAAGAGCCACTGTTATACATAAACACCTCCTTCTTCTTGTCTCCATTGTCTTTCCTCCAGTCAAACTTATTAATGCTCTGTCCAGAGGCCTGAGCACAATCGAGGAGGACATTGTCACCTTCTGGCACATTCACTACTCCAGGCCCTACAACACAACACAACACATCACACAAGATTATCAGTGATTACAAATATTACAAAATATTCTTAAGTCTGATTAAACTGGGGAGACAATGAGGTAAAAGTTGACCATAATAACCATTTGTGTACTTGTACTAATCAGAAAAATGACTTAATGTAAAGATGTGGAGTCAAACGTCTGTGAGGGCTCATTCATCACTCAGTAAAAAACAACAACAAATGGTTTAAGAAGTCACCAGGAAGAGGTTTTTAAGTTGAGTGTGTTTCATTGCTTCTCAACTCTGCTGAACTCTGAATGATTAATAAAACGTGTAGTTTTTAAGTCTATTGACTGTGGCTACTTCTGCATCTGCGCCGTATCAACTCTCACCACTAGAGGTCTCCAAAATCCACCGCATAGACAGCAGCCAGGCCTGATGCTCTCTTCTTTCTCCTCCCTCCTGTGTTGCCAATATAAAAGTTATGAGCCACCCCTAATGACGTCGCTTAGTAGTAGCCTGGGCACGCGGTCATCAAACTATCCATATTATTAGCAGCCTATGAACTAACCGCTTAACTAACAGGATATGCATAATCTGACACTTGGGTGGACATTCAATAGCCTAATAAGACAAGCTGCAGCTGTCGATGCAGCTTCCGTGCAAACAAACAGATCCATCCACACAGTGACAGGCCTAGTTCTGAGCCAACACGAGCCTACTTAAGATTCGGTGATAGTTTTTCTTACTGATTTCCTGTGCAGAGGTGCATCCAGCCCACAGAAACAGGAGGCAGAGCAACGGGATCAGCTCCATGTTTGACATCGCGGTACAGGGAGTCCCTGACGACCACGAGGAAGAAAGTCACATCTGAAACACTTTCGATTCTCCGCTGCAGCTTCTTATGTCCTTCCGCCCGCCCTACAACTGCTGCGTCACACACTCACACGCGCGGGCACGCACAGGAGCGCAGCTGTAGAGCGCACTCTCTCTCACGCTGCACTTATCTCTTTGGCTCTGGAACAAGAGCTTGAAGAATAAACCGTCCATTGTAACTATCCACGACCATTCACAATGTTCACTTCACGCTCATCAGCTAAAATAAACTGGGTTACAAAAAAAATCAATAAATGTTTTGTGAGGTGTTTCAAAATTCTTAACTGATGTAGAACATTGTTGTTTAACAGAATCTGAAAATGACATATCAGGTCAGGTTTTTATGCTATGTGAAATAGTATTTTAACCTCTTAACCTGTTAAAGCGCTGAAATAATTGTTTTAGTCTCAGAGCTTGGATCTTGGCGTTTGGTCACATTTGAGCCCAACCCACTCTGAGTCTCTGTGATTTGATTGGCTTCAGAGTTACACTGTAGGTCAGACACCGTGAGTGACAGTAACATGACGCTAAATAGTGACCCTTTATTTTCAGTAAAAAGGCTGAAGCCTCATTGCTCTTCAGTCACAGACTGAGAAGTGAAGGAGGAAGTCATGGAGATTCTGCTTTAGAACATTACACTTCTGCTGGATGTAACAATAAATGTTTGAAATTCAAGTATTCCTAAGTAATAGGTGTGAAAATCCTGAATTTGTGTGATTAAAACGTCATTGAAACGTTTATTAATTACTCTCGCTCTACAAAAACAAACCTTGGTCATTTGTATCTGCTGTAGAGTCATGTTTGTCCCAGTTCCTCTGAGTCGTGGTGCAGCAGGACTGATGTGGACAGATGTTACAGAAGAAGCTCATGAGGTTCATTTCTTCAACACAGTTACTGTAGTAACTGTTTTCTCCAAAGTAAAAGTAGATCTACCACAGTCCTGTCCACATCTGTCATGGTCCACCATGACCCACCGTGACTCAGAGGAACTGGGACACACATGACACTCCATCAGATATAATTGTCATGTTTTTTTGTTTTTTGTTTTGTAAAATGAGAGTAATTAATAATTAAGTAATATTTTTAATGATATAATTTCAGGATTTTCACATTTGGATTTTTACTTTTTTGATCAGAAATACTATTTTTTGTATATATTTTGTGGCCCGTGGGCTCAAAATAAATACAAATTTGGTTCGGGCAGTTGGACGCACTTGAACACTAGGGAGCGCCCTTCCAACCTTCTCAGTGTACATGTGAATTGAATTTCTTCAGAGTTAGACTTTAGGTCAGACACCATGAGTGACAGTAACATGATGCTAAATAGTGAGCTCTTTATTGTCTGTAAAAAAAAGCTGTGGCTTAATTGCTCTTCAGTCACAGACTGAGAAGTGAAGAAGAAAGTCATGGAGATTCTGTTTTAGACAGAACTTCAGACTTCTGCTGGATATAAGAGTCATATCTTATTCTGAAACTCAAAAATATAGTATAAACAAAATATATACAAAAAATAGTATTTCTGATCAAAAAAGTAAAAATCCAAATGTGAAAATCCTGAAATTATATCATTAAAAATATTAGGTAATTATTAATTACTCTCATTTTACAAAAAAACAAAAAACAAAACATGACAATTATATCTGATGGAGTGTCATGTGTGTCCCAGTTCTTCTGAGTCACGGTGGGTCATGGTGGACCATGACAGATGTGGACAGGACTGTGGTAGATCTACTTTTACTTTGGAGAAAACAGTTACTATAGTAACTGTGTTGAAAAAATGAACCTCATGAGCTTCTTCTGTAACATCTGTGCACATCAGTCCTGCTGCACCATGACTCAGAGTAGGGATGGGCAACATGAAGCTTCATGAAACACCAAAGCATTTGAAGCGATTGTGCCGAAGCTTCGAAACAGTTCGAAACCGACTCCACAGTGACATCAAGAGGCAATGTTTCAGTACTACAAGATTCACAAAGGTTCAGCCGAGAGATGAAACACTACATCAGTGGGTGCTACGGGGTTCAAGCATACACCCACATCTTTGGCTGTTTTTGTTTTGTTATTGTATCTTTTGCTTTCTTTGTTGTCGATGTCGTTTTTGTTTTTCAGTAGGCTTATGTGTGAGTTAATGTTGTTGCCCTGTGCCTTTGGCTATTTCAGTTATCCTTCATTCAGTGTAAGCTTTAAATCAACGTAAACAAACATTCAAAAAAAAAGACACCCACATCTTTGGGCGAAGTTACCTTGTCAACAATATGATTCAATAGATATAACCCGTAATTCACGAGTGTCCTTTGATTCTCTTCTCACATGCGAGCATGGTCGGCCAGTGGCGTGCTGGGACCATTTCGGCCCGACAATTTAGAGAAGACCAGCCCACTTTTCTGTGGGTTTATAGCTCAGTGATAGAGCGCTAGTCTCTGGTGCATGAGGTCCCGGTTCAAGTATGACTTTGTCTTTTTTCTAACGCTCTTTTTACATGGGCCGCTTTCAAGATTTTTTTTCAGAAATATAATGTTCTATGCTGTGGAAGGACTTAGTCTATTTCTTTTCTTACTAATAACTTCTCCTGCTTTAGAAAACACTCTCACACAAGGTACACTTGTCGCTGGCATACACAAGTATTTTTTGAGAGAATGAACAAATGTGGGAATCTCTCGTCTCTCACAAAACCCACAAGGGACAGATGTGCTGACGTCTTTTAAACTTTATGGGAGATAAGTTGAGACAGGTGCGCTTTTCTGTGGTTCATTGAAACTCCTGTGTGTTCGGCACGGGTGCCCCCTAGTGAAACACTTGCCAAACAGCGGCGTTTCATGAAACGTTTCTCAGATCCAGTCACGTGACATGCGCGGTTTGAACCTTGTTTTGAAGCAGTGTTTCGACACGCATGCGCCATGAGACTTCGACACAGTGTCGAATCCCGTGGTTCAAGACGGCCATCCCTAACTCAGAGGAACTGGGACAAACATGACTCTACAGCAGATACAAATGACCAAGGTTTGTTTTTGTAGAGTGAGAGTAATTAATAAACTGACATTTCAATCACACAAATTCAGGATTTTCACACCTATTACTGAATGAATGATTGAATTTCAAGTATTCCTTTGTGATGTATGTGTGTATATATTTTATATGACTTTATTATTCTCATTCTTCAAACAAACACCTTGTCACTTGTATCTGCTGTAGAGTAAAGTCTGTCCCAGTTCCTGAGTCGTGGTGCCGCAGGACTGTTACAGAAGAAGCTCATAAGGTTCTTCTCTTCAACAGTTACTATAGTAACTACTTTCTTCAAAGTCAAAGTAGATCTACCACAGTCCTGTCCACATCTGTCATGGTCCACCACGACCCACCATGACTCAGAGGAACCGGGACACACATGACTCCACATCAGATACAAATGACAATTTTTTTTTTTTTAAGAATGAGAGTAATCAATAATTAGTTAATAAGTAATATTCTAATCATATAAATTCAGGATATTTTAACCTTTATATGCATGTATCAGGTGTGCGCTTTTTGTAATTGTAGCAATAATTGTCCATATATTTTGTGATTTTACTACATATTTAAGTATGTAATATGTTTGAGTCAAAATATGACTGAACTTCTATACGCAGCAGAAGTTTGAAGTTCTGTCTAAAGCAGAATCTCCATGACTTCCTTCTTCACCTGTCGGTCTGTGACAGACTGAAGTACATGTTCTCTGGCTTTTGTTGAAAATAAAGGCCACATTGTATTTAGCCTCATATTATTGTCACTCATGGTGTCTGACTTAAAGTCTAACTCTGAAGAAAGTCAAATCACGTTTCCACTGACAAAGTTGGAAGGGCGCCCCCTTGTGTCCAATTGCGTCCAACTGCCCGGACCTAACTGGCACCCGATCAATCCTAATATTTTGCGTTGAACCTACTCAAGTGCATCACGTTGGACTAACACAATTGCTTAATGCTGAAAGAAAGCCATTTTATCATGTGGAAATACTTTCCATGATTTTTTTACGTTCATTCAAAGAGTTATTTCTGATTTCATTCCTCCCATCATGATTTAACCTCTTCAGCCCTACGGTCCCACCTGTGGGACCAAAATAAGTAAAAATTCGGTCCGGGCAGTTGGACGCACTTGGACACAGGGGGGCGCTCTTCCAACCTTCTCAGTGTAAATGTGAATTGAATTTCTTCAGAGTTAGACTTTAGGTCAGACACCATGAGTGACAGTAACATCATGCTAAATAGTGAGCTCTTTATTGTCAGTAAAAAAGCTGAGGCCTTGTTGCTCTTCAGTCACAGACTGAGAAGTGAAGAAGAAAGTCATGGAGATTCTGCTTTAGACAGAACTTCAGAGTTCTGCTGGATATAAGAGTCATATCTTATTCTGAAACTCAAAAATATAGTAAAACAAAAAATATACAAAAAATATTTTCCAATCAAAAATGTAAAAATACAAATGTGAAATCCTGAAATTATATCATTAAAATATTAGTTAATTATTAATTACTCTCATTTTACAAAAAAAAACAAAAGCATGACAATTATATCTGATGGAGTGTCATGTGTCATGGTGGGTCATGGTGGACCATGACAGATGTGGACAGGACTGTGGTAGATGTAGTTTTACTTTGGTGAAAATAGTTACTATAGTAACTGTGTTGAAGAAATGAACCTCATGAGCTTCTTCTGTAACATCTGTCCACATCAGTCCTGCTGCACCACAACTCAAACATGACTCTACAGCAGATACAAATGACAAGGGTTTGTTTTTGTAGAATGAGAGTAATTTCTCAACTATTACTAAGGGATACTTGAATTTCTATCTTTTGTTTGTTACATCCAGCAGAAGTGTAATGTTCTAAATGAGAATCTCCATGACTTCCTTCTTCACTTCTCAGTCTGTGACTGAAGAGCAATGAGGCTTCAGCCTTTCTATTGAAAATAAAGGGTCACTATTTAGCGTCATGTTTCTGTCACTCATGGTGTCTGATCTACAGTGTAACTCTGAAGCCAATCAAATCACAGTGACTCAGAGTGGGTTGGGCTCAAATGGGCACCAAACGCCAAGATCTAAGCTCTGAGACTAAAATAATAAAACCCTGGGCTTAAGAGGTTAATCATGTTCATCTTGGAAACGTGAAATTATTGCTTCCATAATACATGTTACAATTTAGTTAATGTAACAGCCCACTAGTTTACTTATTTGAGTGAACGTAATATCTCTGTTGATCAAATACAGTGAGGCCTTGTTGATGGACGGGTTTTTCTTCGTTCTTTGTTGTGTAGCGTTCACATAAACTGACAAATGATCAGGGTGGGGCAATAGAACAGAGTAGTAGTAGTAGTAGTAGTAGTAGTAGTAGTAGTAGTAGTAGTAGTAGTAGTAGTAGTAGTAGTAGTAGTAGTAGGTCTTTGGAAGTTCTGTGTTTAAAGCAGGCTTCAGAAGAAAACCACTCATTCAAAATGTCAGTATTTTTCTCAATAATCTAGTGTAGGTTAGGACAAGCTCGTGTCTATCGTGTCACTGAGAGAGCCAGCCAGGAGTAAACAGTGGTGATGCAACAGGCTCCATCAGAGGAAGTCAGTGCCCGCGAGCAAATGTTCAGGACGTGACTCATACTTTCACCTCGCATTTACTGTCTTTGTGTGATTTTTATTTAATCATTACACAAGGGTTCCTCAAAGTCAAATGTAATGCTTTTTAACGCCATTTTAATGCCTAAATACTACATTTTTAATGCCACAAATGCAAAAAGTTGTGTGAGATTTGTAAACATTCAATCAAACATAGGAAATGTTGATATTCAAAACCAAATTGGACACAGGAGGAAACCTCTGAGCAAAAGATTCTGTACAATTTCAGTCAGAACTGGAGCTGAATTTGTTTTGGACCACAGTATTAGTGTTTTTGACAAATGTATGTAGTATAAATAGTTAAGCAATGTCATCATTGAGAGGGTTCTGTCTTTAAGGAAGATACAGTTGTGCTCAAAAGTTTACATATCCTGGCAGAATTCTTGACAATTTTTCAAAGAATATGAAAGATAACACAAACAGATTTTTTTTCACTCATAGTTAGTTGTTGTGTGCCATTTGTGGTGAAAAAACTGAGTTTGCTCTTTTTAAATCATAATGAAAAAAGAAAGTACCAAAATGACCCTGATCCAAAGTTTACACCGTTCTGTGTTTTGCACCCTTTAACATCAATGACAGTTTAGAGTCTTTTGTGGTAGTTGTGGCGAAGGTTCTGTATATAATTCTGTATATAAACTAATGGTAAAGCTTCATATTCCTCTTGATCATAAACTTTTGATCAGGGTCATTTTGGTACTTTCTTTTTTCATTGATTTAAAAAGAGCAAACTCGTTTTTTTCACCACAAATGGCACACAACAACTAACTATGAGTGAAAAAAAAAACATTTTGAGTTATCTTTCATATACTACTTTGAAAAATATAGAATCTGATTTAATGAAGCTTCAGCGCCAATTCAACCTGGAGACGTACCTGCAGCCTTCACTCATCGCCTCAATGGCAGCCTTCACCAATCACCCAATCAGGGCCCCAGCACAAGCCGCACCTTCGCGTCAGCAATCCTTGCAGCCGCCTATTCCGCTCAGCCATTCATCGTCCAGGATCCCCTTCTTAAGCTACTCGGTCAATCACCCTGCCGTTTCCCAGCTGTGCAGTGACTCTGCCTGTGTTGTCGCATGTTACCGGGACTTCGACTTGTTGGGAGCTGTTCGCATGCTGTCTCCTCGGTGGGAATTCTCCGGACGCGTCGTCATCCCAGCCCGGGCCGCTAAGCTCTTCCCCGTCTGCACGTCATCCCGTTTGCTCGCTCCGGTGCCCCTGTGCGCTGCTGTTGCCATGGTCATGCCCATCGCTACTGGTGCCTGTGTAACAGGGTTAATATGGACCAATGGTAAAGCCCTGCTGTTGGGTGTGTGTGATGCTACCACTGCGCCGCCAGGGGTCACTGTGGCCTCGCCGGCGACGCATATGTGCGTCTGTACCAGTTTCCTGGCGGGAGTCAGACGGGCTCGGGATGTCGGAGGAGGCAGCCGCAGCCGCGTCGGAGAGAGGGCAGCTACCACCACGAGGAGCAAAGTGACTGAGCCTCTTAAAACTGTTTGCCAATAAATGGAGTTGGTCATCTCCAAAGAGAATTTGAGAGAGTGCATTTAATTTAATAATTTGAGTTAGACACAACGCAGAGTAAGGGTGAAAACCACATCCGTCACACCTGGACCTTGTGTTTCCCTCTCCTGGCTCCGGACCCGTCCTCTTCCTCGATGACGAGTCGCCCGGCGCTCGCTGCTCCAGATCATCGCACGCCGCCCCCGTTGCTGCTCGGCGCGGGCAGGCCACGAGCGCACCCCCGCTGTGCTGTCGTCCGGTCCTCGCGTGGTTCCCTCCTCTGGCTCCCCTCGGATCTGTGTTCTCTTCGTTGTCACGTCTGTCAGCGCACGTGTCGAGTTTTAAAATGTATCTTTAGCTACCTCTTATGAATTGTATGCTAACTGTCTGTAAAGGCTTAAAGTCACCCTTTAGACTAGTGGCGCCGGAGAGGTCAGAAGGCCACTGAGCTCGAGGGGAAGTAAGGGGGGCAGCCTGGTTACTGGGTAAAGGAGTGCTTATCTGTTGCAGCACAAGGTCTCCAGATGCTATCTAAGCTAAAAGAATGTGCTTTGAGGTAGAGGATGAGCAGTTAAGGATATCAGGTTTCTCTTTGTGTGCATTGAGTGGGCGGAGCTAACAAGCAAAGAAATACTTGGGAAGAAGCAGTTCTCATCAGACTTTTTCCAAGCAACTGAACAAGTAACTTGTAACATCTATCTCCAATAAAGAGCCTTCTGAGAACACGTGACCTTCTGATCATTCTGATGCCTGCTGATTTCTTCTGAACACCTTTTGATGTTCATCTGTTTTGTTACAACAACTCCTGGAGTCGGATAGCGATATATTTTGTCTGCCTTAAGCTCTTTTTTAAATTCATACACGCTCCTCCGTACCTTCGCTGCGCCTGTCCCGGCCCCCGTGGGCTGTCGGGGCGGGCTTCCTAGGTGAGACGTATACACCCACATTTGCACTCACGAGTGCACGCTCTGTGTCTGCGAGCCTTCGTGTCGTGCGCTGCTTCGGGCGCGGATCCATAGGCCATCACGTTCTTCGTGGGTTCCCATCCCAGATGTCCCGCGCTCCTCCTGAGTTTGTTTTCACACCAAGTTGTACCCAGCTCGGTGTTCCTGTTGTTCGTTCACATGGTTTTATTGAGTGTAACACAGCCGTGCCACTAGAGGGCAGTAATGCACTTACAACATACATTGTAAAATTACTATTACAACACTCCCACTTAATTTTACCATGGTATTTACATTTTCTTTACAACAACCAATGTCAACTGTTCTTTTTGAAAACATAGAATATATCTGTAACTTTAAAGCGTTGTTACATAACACACCTTTCTTTTCCTTTTGTTTTCTTAATTTCCTTTTTAACGCGTAAACATGTGTAATAGTTTTAAGCCTGTCTTAACAAAGAACACAGTTTAGGCATTTTAAACATTTTTAAATCCTTTTAAACTGGACACAGTCCAATCTCCTGTCTGAAATATTCAAACTTTTGTTTAGGCAGTGGCCCAGCCAGCAAAACAATATGGGCTCTGCTTGGGTTTGCCCACCTGGGTTATAAGTGGGTTTGTCCGCAGTTTCCATGTGGGCCCCATGTGTGTTGGCCCATGTGGGCTGGACCTTTAAAAGTCAAACTTAACCCTTTCTACTCTAAAGAGCCAGATCTGGCTCCAGTTACGGTCCCCGTATTTGGACGCAAAGGGACACAAGGGGGCGCCCTTCCAACCTTCTCAGTGTAAATGTGAATTGACTTTCTTCAGAGTTAGACTTTAGGTCAGACACCATGACTGACAGTAACATGACGCTAAATACAGTAAAAAGGCTGAGGCCTCATTGCTCTTCAGTCAGACTGAGAAGTGATGAGGGAAGTCAAGGAGAGTTTGCTTTAGACAGAATTTCAGACTTCTGCTGTAGAAGCAAAATTCTGAAGCCAAAGTATGTAAGAAATAAATTAAAAAATTAATAAAATTTAGATATTTTTAAATCACACAATTGATGCTTATAATGGTTGAACAAATATCCATACACATTATCTGACGTATGAATCATGTGTGTCCCAGTTCCTCTGAGTCGTGGTGGGTCATGGTAGACCATGACAGATGTGGACAGGACTCTGGTAGATATACTTTTACTTTGGAGAAAATAGTTACTATAGTAACTGTGTTGAAGAAATGAACCTCATGAGCTTCTTCTGTAACATCTGTCCACATCAGTCCTGCTGCACCACGACTCAGAGGAACTGGGACAATCATGACTCTACAGCAGATACAAATGACAAAGGTTTGTTTTTGTAGAATGAGAGTAATTAATAATTAACTGATACTTTAATTACACAAATTCCGGATATCCACACCTATTTCTAAGGAATACTTTGAATTTCAAACTTTTATTGTTACATCCAGCAGAAGTGTAATGTTCTAAAGCAGAAGCTCCATGACTTCCTTCTTCACTTCTCAGTCTGTGACTGAAGAGCAATGAGGCTTCAGCCTTTTTACTGAAAATAAAGGGTCACTATTTAGCGTCATGTTACTGTCACTCACGGTGTCTGACCTACAGTGTAACTCTGAAGCCAATCAAATCACAGTGACTCAGAGTGGGTTGGGCTCAAATGTGACCAAACGCCAAGATTCAAGCTCTGAGACTGAAAATAATAAAACCAGAGTGAAAGGGTTAAGTTTGACTTGTAAAGGTCCAGCCCACATGGGCCAACACACATGGGGCCCACATGGAAACTACGGACAAACCCACTTATAACACAGGTGGGCAAACCCATGCCGAGCCCATATTGTTTTGCTGGCTGGGGGCTTAGTTAAGATATCAGCCTTCATTTTATCTGTTGAACAATACATCAGTTGTATTTGTCCATTTTGCACACACTCACAAATGTAGTGGTAGCGAATGTCTATGTGCTTGGTTCTTGCATGGTCAACAGGGTTCTTTGCGATTGCAATTGCTCCTTGATTATCCTCCTGTATCACTGTTGGTGTGAGCTCCATTCCAAGTTCAGTTAGTAGTCGTCTCAACCAAGTTCCTTCTTGTGTGGCCTTGCTTAAAGCGACATACTCTGCTTCTGCAGTTGAAAGTGCAACTGTTGCCTGTTTCTTGCTTAGCCAACTGACGGCTCCTCCAGCAAGAAGAAAGATGTTTCCAGTAGTAGAGCGTCGATCATCCTGATCACCTGCCCAATCAGCATCTGAGAATCCAACCAAGGTTCCTGTGTCTGATCTCTGGTATTTGAGTCCTAGGTTCAACGTGCCTTTCAAGTATCTTAGGATTCTTTTCACAGCTGTCAGATGTGCAGTGCTTGGGTTTGCATTGAACTTTGAAACAACACTCACTGCTTGTGCTATGTCTGGTCGTGTGGCAGCATACAGTAAACTTCCAACTATTGACTGATAGGTACTTGAGTTTACAGGTTTACTGACATCATCATTTTTTCTCAACTTCACGTTTGTGTCAGCGGGAGTCGCGACTGGATTAGCACTGTCCATTCCATACTTTTGTAGGATGTTCTCAAGGTATTGTCTCTGATGAAGGATAACATAGTTGTTTGTCTTGTCTTGGACCACTGAGATGCCCAGAATGTAGGATAGTTCACCCATGTCCTTCATTTTATAGTGTTTCTTCAGTGTGTCCTTCAACTTGTCCATGCTCTCTGTTGACTCTGTAATCAAAATCAAATCATCAACATACACAGCCAATATTTCCAACTCCTGACCTGTTCTAACAAACACACACTGGTCTGAAGTACTCTGTGTAAAACCAATGTTTTTCATGAACTCTGTAAAGGCTTTGCTCCAGCAGCGTGGAGACTGCTTCAGTCCATATATTGACTTGTTTAGTTTGCACACCAGATGTTCTTGTCCTGGTTTGATATAACCCTCTGGTTGTTCCATGTAGATTTCCTCTTCCAAGTGTCCGTTAAGGAATGCAGTTAAGACATCCATTTGATGCACATTCAGGTCATTTTGCACAGCAAAGGATAAAAGTGTATGAATTGAGCTGAATCGTACCACAGCTGAAAACGTTTCATCATAGTCAGCACCGTAAATCTGTGAGTAGCCTTTACCAACAAGTCTGCACTTGTGAACACCCATTTTGATCCGATTGCTTTGCGATCCTTCGGTAAATCCACCAAGTCCCATGTATCATTTTCCAGCAGTGACTCGTATTCCAGATCAGCTGCTTCCTGCCATTCCTTTGCGTTTGGACTTGACATTGCCTCCTTTAGCGTATTTGGCTCTGTGACACAACACATGTTGGCATAGTGCTCAACTGTTACTATGTCAGTAAACTTGTCATATCCGTATCTCTTTGGAGGTTTTCTGATCCTGCGATCTTTTGCAGCCTCACTGACAGTAGTTGTCCCAGTAGTCGTTTGTCTTTCCTCTGTGTTCAGTGTCACCTCATTTTCTGAACTGTTTTTCTCATCCTGTTTGCATCCAAAGTCTGTTTCATTGAATACAACATCTCTGCGAATGAGCATTCTCCTCTTTACTTCATCCCACAGACGGTAACCTTTGGCGTTGGTTGCATATCCCATGAAGCGAAGCTTAACTGCCTTTTTGTCCAGCTTCTTTCTCTCCGTGTCTGGGATGTGAGCATAAGCAACACAACCAAATGTTCTCATGTGACTAATGTCCGGCTTTTTGCCATACCACCTTTGACAGAGGCGTAGCTTGCCATAAGGCAAGGCAGGCAGCTGCCTGGGCCCCCAACGGTGAAGGGCCCCCACGTTTTTCAGATACCTGCAGTAAACGTTTGATATACTGTATACAGCCTTCCTAGTGATTTTGGTGATGCAGTTACATCATCTCTCCACCAACGCTCTGTGGCGCTGTTTATCCCCATCCTGCTGCATGCTTTAGTGAGTCATGGTTCCCTAATGTTAACTTTTAATGAGCAGTGGACAGACTTTTTTACACATGGCTCCACCAGATTATATTTCTAATAGTGAAACCAGTTTATTGTAACTCTCTTCATGACCCAAAGAACCTCAGCCTTCTGTTCTGAGGAAAATTTCTGCAGAGAACTGCATTATGGGAGTTTTCAGGTGACCCGCTCCTGCCCAAATGACATCCTCTCTCCCAGTGCGCAGTACACCGATCGGCCACCAGAGGGCCCCCAACTGACATTCTTGCTTGGGGCCCCTTGGTACCCTTGCTACGCCACTGACCTTTGATAGGGCGTCTCTTCTTTTATAGCAGATGTGGGTAACCTGTGCTGTATGTAAGCTGCGGTTGCAACAGCTTCTGCCCAGTACATGTTTGGTAGCTTTGCGTGAGACAGCATACTTCTAGCTGCTTCCACAAGAGTCCTGTTCTTTCTTTCTGCAACACCATTTTGCTGAGGTGTATGTGGTATAGTCATTTCATGGTGGATTCCCTGAGCTTTCAAATATTCTTGAAACTCCCTTGATGTGTATTCTCCACCATTGTCTGTTCTGAGTTTTGTCATTTTCTGTCCACACTCATTTGAGAATGTCTTATCAAACTCTTTGAACTTGCTCAGAACCTCACTTTTCTCTTTCATAAAATACACTTTACAGCACCTGGAGTAGTCATCAATGAAAGTTCTTCCACTTCTTTCCACCAAGTGATTCAGTTTGCATAGGACCACAGACATCACTATGTACCAATTGTAACTTGCGTTTTGATCTGATTTCTCCCACTAGTTTGCAAGGCTTCCTTGACATTTTGCCCACAACACAAGCTTCACAGAACGTTTCCTCCTCTTCTGCAGCAAGGTTCACTCCTTTAACCAGGTTTTTAGTCCTTTTAACTTTGTAGTGTGGCCTAAGCGTTGATGCCACAGACTTACTGCAACTGATGCACTTGATGCTCCATGACAAGTTGTGCAGCTTCCCTCGGTGTCCAGCTGATACAACCCGTCAGTTCTCTGTGTTCCCATTCCATGAAGAGTTCCATCCTTTCCTCGTATGTAGCAGCGAGACTTTTTGAACTGCACTGTGTTCCCTTTCCTGGCAGCAGCTCCCACTGAGAACAGATTCATAGATAATTTGGGAACATACAGTACATCATACATTGTGACATTTTTAACACCACTAACTCTGAATGACATTTTCAGTTTTATGTTGCCCAGTCCTAGAGCCTCAACCACTCTACCATCACCAAGTTTCACAGATTGTGGTTCTAAGAACATCTGGTAGTGTTGAAGTCCTTCTTTGTTCCACGTCATGTGTTTTGATGCTCCGGAATCAATCAACCAGTCTCCTTGTTGTAAATCATTTTGTGGACTTGACTCGCTTACAACGAAGGCACCCTCACATGAGTCCTCTGTATCCTCATACATCATGCTTTTAGCCTTGTGGGTTTTGTATTTCTTTTTGTTGCTTGGACAATCACGTTTGATATGTCCCTCCTTTCCACATTTGTAACATCTCCATGAGCTGCGACTGTCTGCTCCCTCTGCTTTTGACTTGTCCTGCATATTTCCACGCATTTGAGTTGACATGGCCGATGCACCACCGGACGCTGTGCTGTTGTCAGCATGCACACGTTTTTGTTCTTCATTTATCAATGCTTGTTGGACAAACTGTAGTGTCAAATTGTCCATCTTTGTCTCCAATGCAGTAACAACTGTTGCATAGCTGTGTGGTAGACTTCCTAGAAGAGTCACAATTTGATCTTCTTCCTCAATTACAGAGCCTATGGCACCTAGCTTATCAGTGAGCTCCTTCATTCTTTTCAAATGATCATTTAGATTTTCTCCTTCCTTCATTTCACAGCGGAAGTACTTTTTCTTCAGAAATAGCTTGTTAGCAACCGTGTCTCTTTCAAATTGTCCTTTTAATGTCTCCCATGCTTCTTTGGGGGTCCGGCAGCTTGTTATCAAGTATAGCTGGGGTGTACTTACATTTAACACCAACACCGAAAAAGCTTTCTCTTTCTTTCTTTCAAATTCGGCTCGGGTGTTAGCATTAGCATCTGCGGCTAACTGATCCGTCTCTTGTACCATGCCCCACAGTCCTTTTGCTTTCAGAAGATGCTCCAACTGAAATTTCCATGTTGCCCAGTTCTCAGGTCCGCTCAGCTTGTCAATAAACAGTTTATCTTCCATTGTGAATCCCACAATACTGTTTATGACCCACAAAATCCGTGTTTAGCAGCCTTTTTCAGCGATCTCTGGGCCCATAACCTGTTGTTCGTTCACATGGTTTTATTGAGTGTAACACAGCCGTGCCACTAGAGGGCAGTAATGCACTTACATACATTGTAAAATTACTATTACAACAGTTCCGGCATTAGTTTATTTATTTTCTTCAATGTGTCCATGCGTAACTCGGAATTATTCAGTGTTTAGTCGAGCGTCGTGTCCAAACGGAGGCCGTACGCTCTCAATTTCGTACCGCCTGCTAACATCATTGATCATCAACTTTCCTGCGAGAATGGTTGAATTTCACCCTCTTCGTTAATTGCGGCATTCCAAGTACCTCTGCACATGCTCACATACCCCAGGGGTTCCCGTACCCTGCCCGCATTTCGTTCCCATCACCGTATCACACGTGGCAAGCGCTCCTCAATTACCTCATGTTTGATTATTCTCGCTACAAATAACTGGTGGTGGCTTTTGCAATGCGTCGCATTACCATGGTCTTGTCTGCGTGTCCTCTCAGATATCTCCAGCTGTGCCCTGGTCTAACTGTCGTAAAAATTCATGACAAACTGATTATATCTAACAATCAAGACCTGACAACATTCTTCTTTTGGGTTTCTATTACTCACCTCTCCATTTCAATTGAACCATGTTAATGATTATCTATGACCTTTATGTCCTGACCTAGATGACAATTTAACAACCTCATATGACTTTATTGTGCGATTATACATCCACTGTAATCGGGAAAGTCTTGTTACTAAACAGGGCTTTATTAAATTTTAACCACCACTTTGTTTCTTAATGATGCATTTATTGTTCAAAGTGTTAACACATTTCCAGTAACTGATCCATAGAGCTAATTAACTAATTAATTAAAATAATAAATAAAATAATAAATAAAAAAATAAAATAAAAAAATTATTAACATGTGATCTGATTAATGTGAACGAGTCTCTACTGCCTCCTGGTGGTTAGTCAATTTATTATCGTTCATCCCAAAGTCAAAATTACTTACAATGTCTAAGTAGGTACATATTTACCGTAGACTGTAAATTGTGAGGGGAGGACATACTATATACAATAAAATAATTTCTAAGTCTTCGCAGCAGCTTTTTTGGAATAAACCTGTAGAGCTGGCTCTGTGTAACTTTAATAAGAGGAAGTTACTCTTATAGATTTGTATCATCTGGGACATTGGGCTCTGTGAAAACTTGAACAATATGACTTGAAGTTACTTTAATATATAATATATTTCTAGTGTTGACCATAACTTGTTAAAATGTGTCAATGTTTTTTTAAATTGAGTTTGAGCCCATTATCCCCCATTATAAGACCAGAATAATAAACTATTGCAAAAAGAGGGATGGAGTGACCGGGTGAGAGCACACTGTTTACCAAGGAGGACAAAAAGTGGTGACAGGTTATTAAAATTTAATGCAGGAGAAAACACTATGCTAAAAGTCATTAAAAACAAGGTGGGCTAAAAAAGGTTAAAACTACTAAAAGGGCACGGTCCACAGTAAGGTGCAAGCAGGTCCTACTCCCTCCTGGTCCAGGCAGCACTCCAATCTGGGTCACACGCACCGGGTCACCTAGAATGCAAAGCATACGCCAGCACGGGGGTCCGAGACTACAAGCCTTAGGCTACGACGGTGGAGTGTCGCTACAATACTTACACACAAGGCAGAGTTATCCTCTGCCCCTGCGTGTGTTCAGCGTCACAACACTCCTTCACTCAGTCTCGATTCCTCCCGTCTGGCTCTCGTCCTCCGCACGCTGAGACACCTACGCGGAAACCACTAGCGGCAGTCAAACGTTCTAAACAGTGATGTTCTCAATCCAACTTTATCCGACAAGTGTTACTACGTCCCAAAAGGTACTCACACGGAAGGCAGAGACCTCCTCTGCGTGTATATCGCCTCGCAACACTTGCGGTCTCAGCGCGTTGTAGTCCCCGATGCGTGTGCCGTCCAACTCGTGGTGGTGTGTGCCGCGGCTTTCCTGCTCCTCTCTCTGTCTCTCTGTGTTGTGGCTCCTGCGCTCCCTTTTGTTTGATCCAGTTCCCGCCAGACACAGGTGCTTAGATTGTCCCGCAGAAGGGATTGGGGTAAAAGTCATGTGATAAAAGCATGTGACTTTGGCAAGTCCTTAAAACTATAAATAAAGTTAAAATGCACTGCAAAGATAAAAATATAAAAACACACTAAAACCACAGCACACAATAAAAACAAACTAAAATGCCAAGTCACTTGAGCTGGATCACTTATGTACAGTACAACCGAAAGGGTTTAGGCTGAAGTTTGCAAACTTCCACAAGGAAATAACACAACATTTCCAATAGGTCAAGGTCAAGGTAACTTGGTTGGCAAAGAGTGAGACAGCGCCACACACACAGATAGAGACCAATACAGAAGACATCTGTGCACAGCTAAAAGGGCTGGAAAGCCAGTTATAAAAGTAAGAGCATTTTAAGCCCATCCACAAAAGACAATATTTAAAATACAGCAATAGAACAACAATCATCATGTGATACATCGGATACAGAAGGTAGAAAAGGTCACTTGTTCAGAGCACGTATAGCTGTGGAACAAAACTATTTCTGTAACGGTTAGTTCTGCCAACTGGGACTTTGAATCCTTTACCAGATGGGAGCAACTGAAACTCACCATTCAGGGGATGGAGGACATCTTTGGATATGGAAGATGCCATTCTCAGAAGCTGTTTATCGTACAAGGCAGCAGGATAGAGCAGAGTCCGTCCATCCATCCATCCATCCGTCCGTCAATCCATCCATTTTCTTACACTTGTCTGTTGCCGGGTCGTGGGGGCAGCCGTTGGAGCTGCCCAAATCACATTGCACCAGCCCCTATGGCTCCTCCTGCAGGTGGTGGGTCCACAGAAGGACGGCCTCAGGATTCTAACCGGGCCTGTTGGTCTCTCATAAGGGGTTTCTGAACTTTGTCCGACCCGTCACCTAGGACCAGTTTGCCATGGGAGACCCTATTAGCTTTCGCTGGAGGGAATGCTATCAGGGCATCATCAAGGCCCAAACACATTCCCAGCGCAGATCCCGCCATGGAAATAAGTTTTCTTGTCACCGGGTTTAATCCTGGGTGTTGAGGTAAAAGAAACACTGATGTGTGTCTTTGTAAAAGTCTCAGAGCTGCTGTAGCTCTGGTTTACAACACATGAAGCTAATCCTCCATGATTACTCTGACTGTTTACATCTGCGCTTGGCATGCTGGGAGGGGGCTATGTTGAGGAGCAGGGAATGACATAATAAAATGGGTTACACCCCGCCATTCCGACACCCCTCCACTTCGACATTGAGGTCTAATTGTCGACCTTTTGTTTCCACTTTTGTTGTAGTGGTGACACTTTTATCTTTTGTATAACTTCCCGCCATTCCGACACAAAAGATAATTATAAAAAATACGTGGGCCTCAGTGGCGTAGGGTACGCAGGTGCGCCGCACCGGGGCCCACGACACTTCAAGGGACATTCGCGGGCAGGGATTGGGCGCATTGTGCAGACTCAGTATGACATTACTGTCAACGTAATTGACACGTAGGCCTACACAACCACAATTGAAGTAGAGTAATTTGCTGACGGTCCCTAAATCTGACCGGCTAGTTACGAGCGTTAGCCGCTTCTCTGTGTGTGTCTCACGGCCTCAGAGGCGCTGCAGCTCCCACTCTGAATTTCTGCCGAACATCCAGGGTTTAAAGTAATAACAACATTAATCAAGTTATTTGATGTATCAACACAATGTGGCTACTTTTTCATGTCTTCTTTTGGGTTTGTGCAATATGCTAACAAGGAAGACATATTTTTTTCTCTTTAAAATCATTTAATTATAACATTATGCAAGGATTGTAAAAAACAAAAAATGGCTATATAGAACTCGCACATTTATGTCAACGTTATTGAGTGGTTAGGCTGAACAATAAACACACCTCCAGTGAGCAATAATATAAACTTGTCGTCACCCTCCGCGGGTGGTGTCCTTCAAGCTCAGGTCCTCTACCGTCGGCCTTGGAGCTTGCAGGTTCTGCGTAGTATTTTGCTGTTGCTAGAACTGCACTTTTCTGGACTATTTTTGGGTCGTAGCTTGTCATCCGATGGTTAGGTCTCAATGACATATCAGACAAACACTGATTTATACTAACGCCTTGAGTAAATTTACATTTTGTAAGTTGGGTTGAGATGGTCACGAATTAGCCAACTTCGAAAGCTACTTTCTTTCTTTTTTTGGTATGGCTACTGCAGGTGCTGAATGCTTTTGATGTTATTAATATGTAGCCTATGCCAATGTTCAACTGTTCCATGCAGTTTAACATTGTTCAACAGAGCCAACAATTTACATAACAAAGTTCTGTGCGTGTATATATACAGTGGTGAGAAATGTGGAATTTCTCACATTTCTCCCTAAATTGGTCACTAAATGTGGTCTGATCTTCATCAAAATCACAAGAATGAGTAAACAGTGTCTACCTGAACTAATACCACCAAACATTTACATTTGAGCGTCTAATCTGCAACTACAGGAAAGCAGTTATTGCTACAAAAGAAGGGTCAGCCAGATATTTAATACAGGGGTGTACTTACTTATTCCATGCGTGTTGTGAATGTCTCAGGTTTTTCTGCAAAATATCTTGATAAACTTGTGAATTAATTTTTCTATTGATGATAGCACGTTGTCCAGGCCCTGAGGCAACAAAACACCCCCACACCATGATGCTCCTGCTCCATACTTGACAGTGAGGATAGGGTTTTGATGTTGGTGCTGTTCCATTTGTCCTCCTCACATGACATTGAGTGTTCCTCCCCAAACTGTTCAGCTTTGTTTTGCGAAAGAGCTCTTGGATGCTCCACAGCATTACTGGAAAAATATTCAGTGGACTGATTAAACCAAAGTTGAATAGTTTGAGTGGAACACACAGCATCATGTGTGGAAAAAAAATGGAACAGCACATCAACATCAAAACCCTATCCTCACTGTGAAGTATGGTGCAGGAGAATCATGGTGTGGGGCTGTTTTGTTGCCTCAGGGCCTGGACAACGTGATATCATCAATAGTAAAAAATAATTCACAAGTTTATCAAGATATTTTGCAGAATGACATGAGACATTCACAACATGCATGGAATAAGTGAGTACACCCTTGTATTAAATTGATTTTCTGTAGTTGCAGATTAGACGCTCACAACGATCAAGATGAATCTTGGATCATTCCTCTTTAAAAACTGCTGCAGTTCAGTGAGATTCAGGCGGTGTACTTACTTATTCCTCCCTGTCCTGTGAATGTTTACATATTATGGCCAATAAAAATATGATCAAATGTAAATGTTTGGGTGGTATTAGTTTAAGCAGACACTGTTTACTCATTCATGTGATTTTGATGAAGATGATCAGACCACATTTAGTGACCAATTTAGGCAGAAATGTGAGAAATTTCAAACGGTGTACTCACTTTTTCTCGCCATTGTATAGGGTAGGTTCCAGACGAACAGATCCCAGTGTGTCGGTACGCTGTGAGGTGGCAGCCCCACCAACCGACTATCCTGCGGAGGGCTAACAACCCACCCAGGAGAAACCCCTTTTCTTACGAAACCTATCAGAAAGAGAAGCCGGACTCCAGCCTGCCCCCGACCAACGAGTATGGATCAACCTTCGTCGTAGGACCCGTGACGCTACATCGAAGGTCCAGACACTCCTTCGCCCCGGAGCTGCCACCCTGCTGTACTGAATGCGTTCGCCCAAACGGGGATCAAATTAAGCACTGACGACCCGGTAACTGCTAGGTAGTTACCTAGTAATTACAGTAGTAACTACTACATTGTAAGTTGTGATTAGTAAAGGTTGCTCAAAAAAATTGCAGACACAAATTACCACAACTTAATTGAGTAACAGTTCCGTCATTAGAACAATTAAAGCGTGCTCTAAATGATTAATGAAACCTTACTCTTTAGAAAGTAAGGTTTGCTTTGAAAAGAGTAAGGTTTCATTAATGACTTAGAGTAAAGTTTACTCTAAATCAGTAGCCCCTAAAATACCTGAGCCCTTATAGGACCTGCTGTTATGGGCCGGGCTTTTTTCAGAGTTATGGTGTGTACAGACCAAACGCTGACACGCCACCAACTTCCATGTGAACCCTATGTAGACGCTTCGACGCGCTTCGAAATGTAAGCAAAGATGTCCGCGCGTATGAAGCGTTCCAAATGCGAGCAGATGAGGATTAACGTGCGTCAAAACCAGTGAGAACAGCGCGGTACACGAGCAGGGATGCCGCGCCCACTGCTTCATGCACTCAAGTAATCACAATCTACACGTGCGTTCATTTACGCCTTGTTAACCAATCAGGGACTGGGCTCAAATAGTGAGCACAAGCGTCACCTGTTACCTGCAGCATGGAGGAAAAAGGGCATACGCAATATATGCCTTTCATAGGGGCGCCGAAAGGACGGGGCGCCAATTAGTGATGTGTCGGTCGCGAACGATCCGGCTCTTTTGAACGAGTCTTTACAGTGAACGATATGAACGGGTTCACGGAGGTGAAGTTTTTTTTTTTTTATTCCTCTTTGGGGTACGGGCGTCACTTTAGTTGTGCTTATTTTGCGAAACAAAAGTCACTGCTGGAGTGGGGCAGAGAGAGGAGTGCAGAGGGACTGTCATCTCCACCGCTGTTGCTGCTGCAGCCCCACGAGGAGCTCAAAGTGAGCATAAGGCAACAAGTTTGAGAAATAAAAGTCCTAATGAAATAATAAACACGGTTACAGAGGAGATCGCAAAACACCTTTCACTTGCATTGTTTTCTCCCCTCTTCCGCGAGGGAGAGAGAGGGAGAGAAGGAAAAGTTACGTGAATGAAGCAACAGAAGCTTTTAATCGGGCCGTGTGATTGTTTTTTGTAATAACAAACTCCATAGAGGGAAATATCGATGTTATATTGTGTGAAATAGTGACATTTTCGTTAAGTAAAGTCAATTCAGAGGGCATTTATTTTCTTTAAAAAAAAAGAAACAACCATCAAAGAGCCATGTGTGTGTTTGTGTGTGGGGGGGGGGTAGTTGCGCCCCTGACCTGCAGCATGGAGGACAAGTTGATCATCGCGGTTTGCGTTCGGCCTGAGTTGTATGACACGCCTCCTAATTATGACGCTTGCAAAACTTCACGCGCCAGCAGACAGGCGTTTCTCGCGAGTGTGAAGCGGAAATGTTTGGCGTCCAACTAGAGGCTGACGGAGCGTGGACGCACGTTCGGTCTGAACGCACCTTTAGACTTCTGAAAGCTCGATGGTCACAACTAATAATCATTTAGTAATACATGAAACCAGTTAACATGTCTGCATTACACATGCCAGTCACACAATCAAAGAGACATAAACAGATTTTATTTTGACATGACAAAAATTAGATAAATGGCTTTACGATTGCCACAATGAACTATAAGAATAAAGCTGTCATCCATAAGGTTAGTAGATTGTGCAATGGTGGGTTGTGATGTCGTAAATTTAAATAATATACAGATAATAAGGTTGTAATTACAAGAACACAAAACAGTGCTTTGAAAATTTGTCATTCTGGTACTCAGACTGTGAGTCTTCTGATATGCCTGAGATCCTCTTTCTGTGTATGGATCAGGTATACAAAATCTGCACATTTAAGAATAAATCAAAATAAAAAGAATAAGAAGTCATTTGTCGCTGTGGACACTAAGGTGTTCATCTTCACATCCTTTTCCTGTTTCACCTGGACAGAATTGCATAAAAGGAGAAAGTTACATAAAACTGCATTGTTATTAGGGGAAGACACATACACTAGTCTTATCGATAATAATAATAATAATACATCAAACTTGTAGACGCTTTACATGGGGAATAAAACAAAACAAAAAGGGGTTTATGGAAAAGCCAGTTTGAACAGGTGAGTTTTGAGTACTGATTTGAAGTTTTGTAGTGAATCTGAGTATCTAATGGGCTGCGGGAGTGAGTTCCAAAGGGTGGGGGCGGTGATGGCGAAGGCTCAATCCCCCAAGGTCAGGCGGTGGGAAGGGTTGGTGGTGTTGCAGGACCTCTGTGAGGTAGGGTGGGGCCAGGTTGTGGAGGGACTTGTAGGTGAGGAGGAGGAGCTTATTCACCTTATTCCGCCCCGCCCACTTTTGCCTCTTTTTGCCTTGTCTCGGCACTTCCGTGGTATTGACGCTTCCTGTAGAGCGCGAAGCCTGTTCATTTAAACTGAGAACGAGGGAAAATGTCCGCTGCTCAAATCTGATGTTTAGTCGATTGATTTGTGTAAAATGTCCGATGTTCATTTGCACCACCAAGTCAACACTACATCGTTTCTCTGCACCGCCTAAAACCGGCTTTGTTTTCATGTAGTAACTGATTTTATCTTGACTTCTCCAGTCCTATGTTAACTGATAGGAGAAAAGGGACAGGCACAATTCATGGCGGTGCCCACGCCAACTTCCGGAATAAGGTGAATAGTGAATGCGATATTGAACAGGGAGCCAGTGGATAAACTGAGTGAAAGATGTGGATTGCTAAATTATATACACAGTAAATATTCTAGAGTAAATTTTACTCTGTTCAGATTGTATATGGTCCTACTCTTCACAGAGTAACTGTGAGTTGACCCTCTTCAGAGTAAAACTTCAGGTTAGACAATCAGACACCATGAGTGACAGTAACATGACATTAAACAGAATGTGTTCTTTTTTCCAATAAAGACACTGAGGCCTCATTGCACTTCAGTCTGTCACAGACTGGAAGGTGGATAAGCATGAAAATGTGTCATTTGACAATCCAACTTCTTAGGTTTACAGGAAGTACAAATTAAACACTGACATTCAAGTAAATATTAATAACTTTTAGATTAAAAGAAAAACTGTTAAAGGAAAATTAAAACAGAAAGCCAAAGAATTATATCTGATGTAGGGTCAGGTGTGTCCCTGTTCCTCTGAGTCATTGTGGACAGGACTGTGGTATCCACAGTTGTAATTTGGAGACAGTGAAGTGAACCTCGAGTGCAGTCTGCTGTAACATAGACCTGTGCACATCAGTCATGGTCCACCCTGACTCAGAGGAACAGGGACACACATGACCCTGTAACAACTAAGCACCCTTTTTTTTTTTTTTTTTTTTTTTTTTTTTTAAATCTAATACAAGAGTTGGTTTTGTTCACCTCGCTGTTACAAATTGTTAGCAGACCTTTGGACATCACTATTTATTCTCTTTATTTGTTGATAAAGTCCCTGAAGTTCTGTCTAATGCAAAACTTGCATGACTTCCTTCTCCACCTGCCGGTCTGTGACAGACTGAAGTCCAGTGAGGCCTCAGTGTCATTATTGCAAAATAACGCAATAGTTTTGCAAAATAACGCAATAGTTTTGCAAAATAAAGCAATAGTTTTGCGATAAAACGCAATAATTTTGCGACGCAATAATGTGATAGTTTAGCGAAATAAAGCAATAGTTTTGCGAAATTACGGAGCCCGCGAGGGGACATGACGAGAATTTTTTTATTGCGTTATTTCGCAATACTTCGCAAAATAACGCTTAAACGCAATAGTTTTGCGATAAAACGCAATCGTTTTGCGATAAAACGCAATAATTATTGCAAAATAATGCAATCATATTTGGGTAGAGAACAAGCCGCTTACAGCGTCTTCGGCGTATCTCTACACACACACAATGGAGCAAGAATGGGGGAAATTAATTGACCGTTATTTCGAATTGGGTTTAAAATACAAAGGATTAAGATTAGTGCTGCCAACAGACATGGTATTAATGTAGACATCTTATTAGCCTACGTATTACGTGGAAGCTGTACGAGGTCTTGGAGGGTGTCCCATGTCATGAGAGGCGATCTTGGGAGAGAATTGTTATAGGATTTCAGATTAGCAGCCAGGCCCCGAGATCAGGGGAGAGGGTCACTCCTCTACCGATGTCTAGCTTATTGTGCAGGTGTCAGCCCACGTCCCATGGACCTCATAGCCACACAATACGTACAGATTCAGCACCTGCAACTTTCAGTCAGTCTCTGCACAAAACTGGCCTGAATTTACGATCAACTCTACACCAACCCGGGGGGGAATGTTGTCGCTTGTCCCCAAATAGCTGCGTAAAGGTGGTGCGTCTTTACGCATAAAGTGTAATTTAATCTATCCATCCAGTTTTAATACATTTTAAAGATATCAGTATGTGCTTCCATCACAAGAAAAAATATTTTTTAACTTACCTTTGTGTCTCTGGACCAGTCGAAACTTACAAAGCACCACAGCAATGACAATTAACACCAACAGTAATACTGCAGAGGGAATAATGGCTGCAGTAACAATTACTCCGGTGAAGTATCCTGTAAAATAGAATTTCATATATCGGCATGTATTGGTATTTCTTTATCTTAAACACAATTTATTACATTGTGTGATTCTTATTGAAGACATTAAACTAAGAATGAACACATGGAATTATGTAGGGGAAAAAGGGTGTAATAACTAGAGATATATCTTATATTTTAAATTCTTCAAAATGCCACCCTTTATTCTTGACATTTCTAAATGAGTCTCATAAGGTCATCACCCGAAATGGTTTCCAACAGTCAGTGAAGTGAAAACCATTCTGGTGACGACATAGTTAAGCTCAATGAGAAAATTAAAGCAAATTTTAAAGAATGTATCAACTTTTTGGTTTAAAACATGATTCTGGTCATTAAATGAATGCCTTCAGCAAGAATCTAAAATGTAAGCAATCTTGAAATTAAAGAAAAATCAGTACATTTGTTTGTTTCCAAACTTTTGACAGGTACTAGGGTTGGGCAAAAAATCTATATGAATTGAACATTGAGTAAGTAAATCAAGTTTAAAAAAAAAGAAGAAAATCATTTTTTGGGGAGGAAAAATCGCCCAGCTAGTAGTACAGCTTGTAAAATAGTGGTATTTTAATGTCTCATTAAATAATGTTAACACAAAGCCATTAAAGCAACAATGTGTAACGTTTGACCAAGATATCAGCATTGAGTTATATCCGATGATTTTGAGGACTGTTCTCATCAAAAATCCTCCTTGCAACCTTTCAGGAGGGACTGGCCCTCTGAATTGGTCACGTGACGGGAAAGTGTTGCTTTACGGTAGTCTGATCTAGGGATAGTCTGATATGAATATTTTCTGCCGATATCGATATCCGATATTTGCCTCGCTGCTGTGGCCGATATCCGATATTTGCCGATATTTATTTCGACGTTAAAGATCAATAGAAAGGCTCACTCAAATGTTGTAAAGTTTGCAAATTATTGTTCCATTATTGGAATGTCTTATGCTTATGCTAGGGACTCACTGTCTCACACACTATGATGGAAAAAACAATCCTTTATTTTCTAGTAATGTAATGAAATGTTGGAGTGAAATGTCAATTTTGGCTAAATATTTACTCAGACCTACTCATTATTATACTTTCCACCCATCTCCTCTATTAATGGGAAACAGTGACACTGGGAATATGCTATTATTTGTTGTATCTTTTATTTAAACATGTAGCGTACCATGTTGTTTAAGTTACATGATTTAACTTTAACAAATCTGATAATCTTCTCTGAGGACAGCTCTGTATGAAGCTTTGGAATTGCAAAACATAGCATCATGTCACTTTAACAGCATCATATACTGAACTTATCAGTAGGGATGTCCCAATCAGGTTTCTTTGCCCCCGAGTCCGAGTCATTTGATTTTGAGAATTGCCCGATACCCAGTCCCGATCCGATACCTAATATATATATATTTTTAAATTAAGAAAAAACGATATTATATTCAACTTGTTTTCATTCATGGTTTTGGATATACTGTAGAGAGTAACTCTACTTAGTCTCTTTTTTTCTCAAGTAAGCATGACTATTATTCTTTACCGTGTAATATAATTTTACACAGAGAGGGTGATCTAAAATCCCATTCGTTACTGAAGGTGTTTGTTGATTGGCAATGAAAACAAAACTTGGGCAATACCTTTTTTGTACACTGCAATACAAAACTGTCTTGCACTACAGAAAAAAAACACAGCAGTAATGTGGCCAAACAGTTAAATTACACAATATATCTGGCCAAAAGCTAAATTCCATTTTAACTTGATTACAATCTCTTTAAATTAAGATAGGGTGACCCGTCCCAGTTTTCAGCTTGAAAACTGGGACGGGGTCGAGGTCCGCGCGCGCAGTGCACCATCCACCGAGCTATGCACGTGCACTGTTCACCGTGGCGTGAACGCGCGTCATCTACTGTGGGCGTGTATAGTGTGCGTGTGTTTTACTAAAGGCTTAACACAACCAGAGGAGTGAAAACAAGCACTTCTTCCTCACTGCACCTACTGAACGTAGCGCGGGGATGTGTGAGCGAAGGGAGGTGGCAGTGGTTTAGGTTATTAATAGAGACGGAAGTTTCCCCTCATCTTTCAGCGTATTTGCGCACATATGAGCGCAGCGGGCCGGGCTCTCGTCTCTGTCCATCACGGACAGAAACATCTCTTCAGAACTGCAAGGAGGGTTTCTCCGCTCAGTGCGGGTCTACGTAGCCACGGTTCAATCACATGTGGCGGTGTAAAAGCGATATAAACTTATTAATAAACGGAGCGGCGACGTTGGCCCTCGGAGCGGAGTGGACGATGTGGAATGTTTCTGAACGTTCAAAATAGCAACGTATTTGCTGCGGCGGTCGGGGCGGAGTGGAACGGAGTGGAACGGAGCGAGCACGGGGAATGTGGAATCTGGGGGTAACTTTGGCCACTTTTCAAACCTTCTGTGGCTATTTTGGAAACAGGGCAAGCAACAAATGTTGTGTGACCCTCCAGGGTTTTAATAAAGTCACCATCGCGTCCTCAAAGCACATCCAGCGGCTCTCTGTGTGCAGGTAAGTCCCACGCCTCAAAATAACTCCTCCGATCTGCGCGAACTCGGGTCTGTCTCATGAATCTGATCGATCACAAACACAAACGCTCCGTCTAAAGTTTAGACTCTAAACTCGCCTTTACACGAGATAACAACCAATAATCCCAAATCCGAGGTAAAAACGAAATAGAGAAATCTGCACTGACATTGATGTCAATGTTCCGCTAACAGCAGCGAAACGCTTCCTGTTGTTCCTACAAATAAAAAGCGTCAATGTTCCAGCCGCTGGGAGAGTGTTTGAAATGTTAATTTATAAATGAACCTAATATTTTAGGTTAAAATGGACAAAAATCTCGTTTTTCTTCATTTTCCTGATAGTCCGTTTTCCTCAAATAAAAATAAAGGCCTGTCTCTAATTTTGGCCTGGTTCCAATAAAGGCCTGGTCCTCCATGCGCTTGAGTAAATAAAGGCCCCGGCCTATATTAGAGGATTTACGGTATTATTTACAGTTAAGAATGTAAACTTCACAGATATAGATTATATTTCTAATAGTGAAACCAGTTTATTGTAACACTCATGACTTAAAAACCTCATCCTTCTGTTCTGAGGGAAACGTATGCAGAGAACTGCATTATGGGAGTTGTCAGGTGACCATTGGGGATGTTGGCACATGGGAATTTGGCAATTTCTCATACGAAGGGGGGGGCACGGACTGAGCGGATGGTGCGAGCGATTTGACGCAGCCAGGTGGAGTGAGTGACAGAGGTGCTGGGCTAATCGCAAATGCATCTAATTAAATATGTGCAGAAATGCGGACATAACGCCTCGTTTTCACGGATCATTAACATGACAAAAGTGGGAACAGTAAACGCGAATACAGCCATTATCATCACTGTTGTAAACCTACATGATGACAGAAAGGTAATGTTTACGTGTTGTAGCTTTAAGCCTGCTAGAAGCAAGGCTATCGCTAACAAATTGAAAGTTATAAATCTGGCGTCAGGACGGAGAAACTTTTGCAACACTCACCACTCAGATGTAGTGACAATCAATCAGAAAAAGATTCCTTGGATTGGATTCCATGTGAACCAGGCTTTAGATGATGCGTACTATACATCAAAGAGTTGCATTTGACTTTAAAATGCTGCATAGCTCTTAACATAGTGATTGCCAAACCCCTGCCCTAGAGGCCTAGTAGTTGAAGGATGGCTCAAATGTAAATGTAGAGGATAACTTTTCCTACAGAGGACAGTTAAGTCTACCTTACCTTTACTATTAATTTATCAGGACTCAGTAGTACTGTATGTTGACAGTTAAGCTGAGTAATTTAAAACAAAACATTTTATCCATTAAAACAATGTCTGGACATACCTACTATCTGGAGAATAACATCAGATTTCTGCATATTTGGAAAATGACAACTGTAGCGTCCACCATCAGTCTTCCGGGTGGTGTGGATTTTGATAGAAGCATTTCCATACTTGAACTCATGTTGAAAAAGTGTCAGTCGTCCTGTAAACTCTCTATCTTCCTCAAGTCTGCCTCTGTCGTAGAAAAACACCTCCTTATCATCTTTACTCCAGGAGAACACCATACTCTGAATGTTCTCTGTAGAGAGCAGGGAACACGGTAGAACGGCGTCATCTCCTTCTACCACGGCCACGACATCTACGGTATATGGACACATAAGGGCAAATAAATATTGACTTGTTTCACAAAATAAACATAAATTTGACATTATACATACGTATATGACATCACGCATAGTTCCGGACGCTATTTTGAATACCGAAGTAGAATTATGCAGTGCTACAATATGTAACAATATCTCTACTCAGGATGAAAATGAAAGACAACTGATTGACACTGGCATTTTTATGTACTCGTAATCATTGCTCAAGAAGATACCAGTTAAAACACGGCCCCAGAGACGCACGTTTATGTGATATAACCAGCAAATGTGGCACAGACGTACAGACTGTCGAGCTACAGCAGGATTTACTAAAGATCTGCTTCACTAAATTAACACACAGAGGAAACAGAAACGTTTTGAATCTTTAACAACACCGCGTGTCTTTCCCACGCCCACCTGTACCGCCACGGCCACGCACATGGCTGCATGGGAGGCACAGCGTGGGGATGATCCGACCGACACCGTGCGCTCTCATCGCGGGGATGAACAGATCCGATGCAGCGAATTTATCTGAGCAGAGAGAGCCTTTTTTAGCGCTTATTTGAGCACACGTGGTTAATGCGTCATCGCTGGGTGGACCGGCACACGTAGACCCCGGAGCGTTAGGATATGCGGGGTTCAGTACCCATCCCTACTGTAGTTGCACGGACAAACTATTGAGATATTACATATGTCCATCATTGTAAAAGATTAGAATAGACGATGAACGCCTGAATTAACCTCTTCAGCCCTACGGTCCCACCTGTGGGACCAAAATAAGTAAAAATTTGGTCCGGGCAGTTGGACGCACTTGGACAGTAGGGGGCGCTCTTCCAACCTTCTCAGTGTAAATGTGAATTGACTTTTTTCAGAGTTAGACTTTAGGTCAGACACCATGAGTGACAGTAACATCATGCTAAATAGTGAGCTCTTTATTGTCTGTAAAAAAGCTGAGGCCTCATTGCTCTTCAGTCACAGACTGGGAAGTGAAGAAGGAAGTCATGGAGATTCTGCTTTAGACAGAACTTCAGAGTCCTGCTGGATATAAGAGTCATATCTTATTCTGAAACTCAAAAATATAGTAAAACAAAAAATATACAAAACATATTTTCCAATCAAAAATGTAAAATACAAATGTGAAAATCTAGAAATTATATCATTAAAAGTTAGTTAATTATTAATTACTCTCATTTTACAAAAAAAAACAAAAACATGACAATTATATCTGATGGAGTGTCATGTGTGTCCCAGTTCCTCTGAGTCATGGTGGGTCATGGTGGACCATGACAGATGTGGACAGGACTGTGGTAGATCTACTTTTACTTTGGTGAAAATAGTTACTATAGTAACTGTGTTGAAGAAATGAACCTCATGAGCTTCTTCTGTAACATCTGTCCACATCAGTCCTGCTGCACCACGACTCAAACCTGACTCTACAGCAGATACAAATGACAAGGGTTTGCTTTTGTAGAATGAGAGTAATTTCCCAACTATTACTAAGGAATACTTGAATTTCTATTTTTGTTTGTTACATCCAGCAGAAGTGTAACTTTCTAAATGAGAATCTCCATGACTTCCTTCTTCACTTCTCAGTCTGTGACTGAAGAGCAATGAGGCCTCAGCCTTTTATTGAAATAAAGGGTCACTATTCAGCGTCATGTTACTGTCACTCACGGTGTCTGACCTACAGTGTGACTCTGAAGCCAATCAAATCACAGAGACTCAGAGTGGGTTGGGCTCAAATGGGCACCAAACGCCAAGATCCAAGCTCTGAGAGAAAAATAATAAAACCCTGGGCTTAAGAGGTTAAATGCCAACGTGATGCTGCGGACGCCAGGGCAGCCCTTGATCAAGCTCTCGGGAACACGAGGCAGATGGACGCAGACAAGAAGTCAGGCGGCGAGGAGAGAAGATCCAGTGAATTTCACAATAAAATAAAACAACTTTGTAGAAACTCGCTGTAACTTGGCTAATATTGAATAAAGTAAACAAATACACACGCGGTTATGGCGCAATCACAGAGAAGCTTCAACGGCAGACATTTGTGCACAAGGACTACATTTCATTCTAGAAGAGGGAATATATCGCTGTATTTGGATTTTCTGTGCATATGGTGAGTATTACTTGGAACACGGTAGAATTCTCAAGCTCATAAAATTAATTTGGGTCACACATAAATTGACAGGGTCGGTCGGCAACCGGAACCAAACTTGATTTTTTTTTATACCCTGGTTTCATCACATAAACGTGCGCTCTCTGGGGCTGTGTTTCTCCACTTATCTTTTTGATTATGAGTACATAAAATGCCAATTCAATCAGTTTTCATAGTAGAGTAGAGATATTAGAGATATTGTTACATGTTGTAGTACTGCATAATTCTACTTTGGTATTCAAAATGGCCGCCATAAAACAAAGGTCACATGACTGAAAGGCATGTATAGTTACATAATAGTTGCATTATATCCATAAAAGAACCAGTGATATATTATTTACAATAACGGAACAATTCTCCCCCAGTTTATACGCAAATGTTAACATTTTCATAACTGTTCTTGGTTAATCACTCACTGTCAGCCACACGTTTTATAATGTTAGCCTCACCGGGAATGTTCACATCTGTGGTGTACTTGTTTTGATGGTAAATGGACATCTGAGTAGCCACACAGGTGTAGTTGTCACTCTTGGTCACATTTAATCTAAGTTCAGGATGGGCATGTCCATCTTCACTTGTTGGATTGTGTTTAGCAAGTACTTTTCCAGCACTGTTTCTCCACTCCACTTCTGGTTCAGGGACACCTTGAGCTTTACACTCCAGCAACCTCCAGGTAATTTTATCACGAATTGTCTTTATGTAAGGCACAGGAGCTGCCCCTGTGGAGAAGAGAAACATTTAAGAAAAGGTTTATTCACTGATTGGAGAATAAGATGGATTATATTCTTCTGCTACGCTCTTCCCAGAAGATGTTTTTATATTCACTGAGTCCTTGCTCAACTGTAAGGCGATGTTTCACAGGTGACCCTCAGGTGAAGAATGGCATCAGAGCCAAGAGAGGAGGCGCAGGAGGAGGACAAAGAGGAAGATGAGAAGGAGTGAGAGGAGGAAGTGTGGAGGAAGTGGAGGGTGCTACATAGGAGGAAGAGGAAGGAGGAGGTGGATGAGCTGAGAAGGCGCGGAACACCACGCTCTGAAACAGGGGCTGATTCCGAACACTAGCAACTAATCCTTAACCTTTCATAGGGTCAATTGTTAGATCTCTATGCAGTTAGTGAACTAGAGCTTCAGCAGCATTTGCCCAATTCGACCGTCCTTACCCGGGGGAAGTGACATCACCAACAGCTGTTCTTCTTCTTTAAGGATATTGGCAGGCAAACAAAAGTGCATGCCGCCACCTACTGTAGTGCATATGCACCAACATAGTGTCCAAATAAAGACATTTAAGGAGAAAAAAGAAAAGAAAAATCGAATGATCCATCACATTTCCCTTTAGCCTCATTTTATCTCAACAGCTGTTTCATAAAGCTACAGTATGCAATTAGCCATGTGGCTTAAGTTTCTACTAAATGAAAGCAGAAGCACAAACTGCTGTCATTTAAGCCAATTACTAAGGCAGCTCTTTAAAACAGTGACATGTGACTGTGCTGTGATGACTCTAACATGTATTTCATCACTTTTATAACGTTTGGCTTGTGCAGAATCTTTTATATATTTTTTAAATTAATTGTGCACCTGTCAGTTAGCAGTGGTTGCGCATGAAGAATTACTCGAGGGTGGGGGCGGGAGGGGGGGGGGCTTATGGGATGGCACCAATGGCCGCTGGCTGCTCTGCTTTGTGACCGCAACACTGGAGGCCGCCATTGCTCCTCCATTGCTGTAGTACCTCCATTTGGCCGCTAGGCCCCCATTGAAAAGCACTGGACTTTAGACACGTTAAAACAACTTTAATGCCTGGTTTCAATTTTTTCAACACTTAATATGGCTACATATTCCTCCTGAGATAACGCTGGGTTAGTCAAAAAAATAGAAACCAGGCTGGTTTTCGAAATAATTTTTTTTTTTAATCTCCTACTTAACGGAGGTCGGACTGTTAGCATTGGAGCTGCACGAGCTACACATCACGCAAGGGCCGAGTCTACAGTGAGATCCCGCCCTTTTGCCCTTATTAGGAACATGCTTCGTCAGAGCTGGGGAGGAGGAGCCTGTATATCCGCCATGATTTCCCCCTCGAACGTGGTCATTGTGGTAACGGGGAGGAGTGAGGAGGAGGTGTCTATTCTTTTTAACAGTCTATGGATGGCACATGGCTCCTAATCGCCAGTGAGGTCCCTACGCTAAAGTGGCTATGATAGTTAGCATTGAGGCTCCTTTTCCTAACTCCTTCCTAACTGACAGCCCAATTCGGAGGCTTCTTGTCATGGCGGACGCTGACGCACATCCGGTTTGGCGTAAGACCTCTTACCAATTTAACGGTTTCGGAATCAGCCAGGGACAACCAAGGAGGCGCTGCACCATTTCAGAGGATCACTCAAGGGTGCTCCGCTTTCCCCCTCCTCAAACCGTGCTGTTCGAGTTGGCCCACAGCGGCGGCGCTCAGAGATGCAGCGGCTCAGGACTAACTAACCCAAACCTGATCTGCGCAATTTTGTTGTACAATTGTATAATGACAATTAAAACACTTACTTAAAACTGTTCTGTTTCAAACGCTATGGCTTAAAGGAAGACACAGGGCCTGTAGCAACTTAAAGGCAGGCAGGGTGATGACCACACACTAGAACTGTGTTGTTATGTATGAAACCTGCTTGTTATGTGGCTCTTATAAAGATTTAAGCATGTAATTTAAGCAAGTTAATTTAATAAGTGACTTTGACATTTAAATATTTATTTATTTATGTTTAGCCTATTAAATAGTCTAAAAATAAAGAAGTAAATTCATTGATCGTGATTAATTTCTGTCAGATTTGCAATTCATTAATTTCATTCGATTCCCGGCCTATATATACATAATTATAGTGTAATTTGTGGTCCAGTGAGTGATGTTGAATCTTTTAAATCAGAAAAACCTTTCTAGAATAATGACTTGACTGAACTTATGATCGTGCCTCTGACCCAGAGGCTGGTTGTGATGTGAATACGTAGTTTTTTGTTTTTTTTTCAAATTAGAACCTTCATGCCTAGGTGAGGTGTAAGTGCTGACTATTGTGCTCCTGACACCAATCAATCATGCAACTATTTATTGGTAGGGTGCATGTCAAACTCACACAGAAAGGCTCCATGCAGGTGGGAATTGAACCTGGGACCTTCTGATGTGAAGCACGAGCGCTAACCGCTGCACCCCCATGCCTCCCTATACCTCCTCCATGACTTCCAATGACTTCCAATGTTTATAAGCAATGAAAGGCATTTGAATAATGTTCAAATAGACCCATTTGTGTTGACATAAAAAAAAACAAAAATCAAGATAACAAGACTTCGTATATCATATTTTGACATTCTGTTATTTACTCACAGTGATGTTTCTGATCTTTAAACACCATCTGTAACAGACCAAATAAAAACGGAGAAAAATATTAATATTTGTCCAATGAAAAAGATTGAACAGGAGGGTGCACATTTAGGGCTCATCAGTGCTAACACACAGTCAACTGCTCCATTATATTGCACTGATCAAGCATCACATGAAAAAGTTGAAGATACATTTATAATTCACAACAACTTAAAAACAATAATGCGGCAGATGAATAAGACAGATAAGCAAAAACAAAGCCGTAAACAAACAGCAAACAGAGGAGACAAAATAAGGCCAAACAGAAATGTAAATTAAACTGAATTTATTGAAAAACTGTCAAAAATACTCACCAACATTAAGTCTAATTCGAACCTCCGTCTGTTGTTTATATCTAGGCCTAAACCACAGATATAAGTGCCAGTGTCTTCCAGACGTGTGTTTTTGATTAATATGGAGGCATTTCCTGATTCAAGTTTATGTTGAAAAAACTCAACACGGCCTTTGAATTGATCATCTTGGCCCTGAAGGCCATTACCGTAGTAAGAGCCACTTTTATACATAAACACCTCCTTCTTCTCCTCGTCTCCATTGTCTTTCCTCCAGTCAAACTCATCAATGCTCTGTCCGGAGGCCTGAGCACAATCGAGGAGGGCATTGTCACCTTCTGGCACATTCACTACTCCAGGCCCAGGCCCTACAATACAACACAACACAATACACAAGAAGTAGCAGTGATTACAAATATGACATAATATTCTTTAGTCTGATTAAACTGCGGGAGACAATGATGTCAAAGCTGACCATAATAACCATGTGTTAATTGTACTAAATTAGAAAAATAGCAAAAATGTGGAGTCAGATGTCTGAGGGCTCATTCATCACACAGAAAAAGACCAACAAATGGTTTAAGAAGTCACCAGGAAGAGGTTTCAGGTTGAGAGTCTTCAGTGCTTCTCAAGTAGAACTATCAAGTCAGAGGCTAAACTCGGAAATTATGAATACAAATTTAGTTTTTAAGTCTACTGACTGGCTATATCTGCACATTTTCAACTCTCACCACTAGAGGTCTCCAAAGTCCACCGCATAGACAGCAGGTAGCCAGACCTGATGCTCGAGTCTATTCCCTCTGCTTCCCTCCCATGTTGCCAATATAAGTTACGTGAGCCACACCTAATGACGTCGCTTAGTAGTAGCCATGGCCACGCGGGCATCAAACCATCCATATTATTAGCAGCCTATGAACTAACAGGCAAAGTAACAGGACATGCATACTCATTAGAGTGGACAATAGCCAAACAGTAGCCTAAGACATTAAGCTGCAGGTGTCGAAGCAGCTTCCGTGCAAACAAACAGATCTATCCACACAGGCCTAGTTCTGAGCCAACAGACGCTAACTATAAGGATTGTGTGATAGCTGTTCTTACTGATTTCCTGTGCAGAGGTGCATCCAGCCCACAGACACAGGAGGCAGAGCAGCGGGATCAGCTGCATGTCTGACATCGCGGTGCACAGTGTCCCTGGCGACCACGAGGAACAAAGTCACATCTGAAACACTTTCGATTCCCCGCAGCAGTTTCTTATGATGTCCTTCCGCCCCCACTACAACTGCTGCGTCACACACTCACGTACTCACGCACAGGAGCGCAGCTGTAGAGCGCACTCTCTCTCACACTGCACTTGTCTCTTTGGCTCTGGACCAAGAGCTTGAAGAATAAACCGTCCTTTGTAACTATCCACGACCATTCATAATGTTCACTTCATGCTCACAAACCATCAGCTAAATTAACTGGGTTACTAAAAAAAAAAGAAGCAGAATCTGAAAATGATTCAGGTCAGGGTTTTGTGCCATTTTAAATAGTATTTTACCATACATATACCTATATTTTCTTGGCAAGTCTAAGAAGTGAACTTAGTATCAAATAATAAAAGTGCCTGTATATAGCTTTCATAAATTGTCACGAGTTTGTTAGCAACTACTTTGTACGAAAAAATATGCACAAATACAAATTATGATACAACCACCAACAACCCAGTCTCCTCGATTGTGGACACCATGCAGAAGACATTATAACATTTGGCAAAATCTGGCTGATTTTTTTTTTTTTAAGTATTAAATCGAATGTGTCCAAAATCAGCTCATAAAACGTAGACACTAAATTTGTTGTAAACCAGTGTAATTAGTGGTTTATATGGTAAAAACAATAAACCAGTGATTTCCGTAGAGCCTTTATTTTGTAGCCTATCTTGAAAAGGTCGAACATGTGTCTACTTAACCTCCCCACCTGAACCAAGTACATTTTCTTTTCATTACTCAAGTCCTAAAAGCTTCTTGAAAAAAACGTCAAAATAGTGACAAAAAATGAGACAAAAACGAGGATGAAAGTGCAACAAAAACAACAAAAGAGCAACAAAAATCCAAAAAAGGCGATGGACAATGTGGCAAAAATGCAAGGGAAAAAAAGTCAAAACAGTGACGACAACACAGCACCACAAGGAAAAAGAACTGTTTAGATCAGTTTGCTGGTCTTAGCTTTCAAATGAGACGTTACTCTGGTCTATAGCTCGCCAGTCAAGAAACTTTTAGATAACATAACGTGGAGTCAGAGGTCTTACACCTGCATATCATTTAACTTCAGACATCAAAACATGCCAGTTATTCAAAGAAAGTTTGACCTGAATGTGTCTTTCATCTTTGGCTGGTGTTAAGCCGTTTACAAAGTGGTTTTGTAGAATGACCTCAATTGAATAATCAATAGATTTTTTAAAAGCAGTATCAAAAGCAAGGTAGACCAAAGCACTGCACAACAAAGACAAAGGCGATTATGATTCAGTTTAAACTGAATATTTATTTAAAATGTTATAACTGAAATAAATGTCACCTTATTTTCAAGTATTTAGTGGGATTCTTTGTATAAATATCCATGCCATGGTTGGCAGTTTGCACAGAGCTGATTACCATGTGTCATGCTTTTTAACTCTTTAAAAAAAAAATTTTTTATCAATAGATGAAATCAATGGGGGTTTTACTTGCAACACACGTCTAAGACTGGAAGTGGGCGGGACTTTGTCCTATAGGGCTTGGTGTCATTAAAGCTAAATTTAGACACAAAGGTTAATTTCTAGTATGATAATTCTTCACATGCATTTTTATGTTACATTTGCTTGTGTTTTTTGTTGTTGTTGTTGTCTGGTAGTCAAGTAAGTCGTTTTGTATAGTCATGTTTTTGTATTACAGTATAATAAATTGTGTAATAAAGAAGCTGCAATAAGATTGATAGTCTGTTGATTTTAGAACATTGTTTCAATGTCAAATCAATGAAATATTAATGCTTAATACTGTTAAATCCATGTTGATTCAATGTTGATGTGTTGAAAATTCAGCGTTGTTTCAATGTTGATAATTCTAGTTGATCTGATGTTGTTTCAATGTCATAATCAATGAAAGATCAACGTTGGATCAACATTCACATAACGAGCAACGTTGACGCCATTTCAACGCCAGAAATCAACGTTTATTCAACGAAAAAGCCTGACGCTAGATCAACGTTGATTCAACGACATTTTGCTATCTGGGTCATGAGGTTCATTTCTTCAACACAGTTACTATAGTAACTATTTTCACCAAAGTAAAAGTAGATCTACCACAATCCTGTCCACATCTGTCATGGTCCACCATGACCCACCGTGATTCAGAAGAACCGGGACACACATGACACTACATCAGATATAATTGTCATGTTTTTTTTAAATAAAATGAGAGTAATTAATAATTAACTTATATTTTTAATGATATAATTTCAGGATTTTCACATTTGTATATTTACTTTTTTTGAATGGAAATATAATTTTTTGTATATTATTTTTTTTTACTATATTTTTGAGTTTCAGAAAAAGATATGACTCTTATATCACTATTTAGCATCATGTTACTGTCACTCATGGTGTCTGACCTAAAGTCTAACTCTGAAGAAATTCAATTCACATGTACACTGAGAAGGTTGGAAGGGCGCTCCCTAGTGTCCAAGTGCGTCCAACTGCCCGGACCAAATTTTTATTTATTTTGAGCCCACGGGTGGGCAGTTGGGGGTTAAGAGGTTAAACTTGTTAATAACACTTAGTTTTTTTGTCTTTGCTTCTTACTTCCATCAGGAGTCTGAAGTTCTGTCTAAAGCAGAAACTCCATGATTTCCTTCTTCACCTGTCGCTCTGAGACTGAAGAGCAATGAGGCCTTTTTACTGGAAACAAAGAGCACATTGTATTTAGCGTCATGTTACTGTCACTCATGGTGTCTGACCTGTAGTTAACACTGAAGAGTGTCATTCACATTTACACTGAGAAGGTGTGAACTATATAGACACCAAACAGTGTCAAATTAACACTGGAACATTTACTGTGTATGTTTGATTGAATGTCTACAAATCTCACACGACTTTTTGCATTCGTGGCATTACAATGTAGTATTTAGGCATTAAAGTGGCATTAAAAAGCATTACATTTGACTTTGTAGAAACTCTGTGTAATGATTAAATAAATATCACACAAGACAGTAAATGCGAGGTGAAAGTATGAGTCACGTCCTGAACATTTACTCTCGGGCACTGACTTCCTCAGAAGGAGCCTGTTTCATCACCACTGTCTACTCACGGCTCTCTCAGTGAGACAATAGACACAAGCTTGACTTAACCTGCACTAGATTATTGAGAAAAATACTGACATTTCAAACGAGTGGTTTTCTTCTGAAGCCTGCTTTAAACACAGAACTTCTACTACTACTACTACTACTACTACTACTACTACTACTACTACTACTACTACCACAACTACTACTATGTTCTATTACCCCACCCTGATCATTTGTCAGTTAATGTGAACGCTACACAACAAAGAACGAAGAAAACCCGTCCATCAACAAGGCTTCACTGTATTTGATCAACAGAGATATTACGTTTGACCAACTAGTTCAAAAATCATTGGCACTGCTTGAAGAAAATCAGGTTTAGACCAGAAATGTTCAAAGGTTGAAGTCACAGGAAATTGTGCACTGTAAGTTGTGATTAGTAAAGGTTGCTCAAAAAAATTGCAGACACAAATTGCCACAATTTAATTGAGTAACAGTTCCATCATTAGAACAATTAAAGCGTACTCTAAATGATCAATGAAACCTTACTCTTTACAAAGTAAAGTTTGCTTTGAAAAGAGTAAGGTTTCATTAATGACTTAGAGTAAAGTTTACTCTTAATCAATAGCCCCTTAAATATCTGAGCCCTTATAGGACCTGCTGTTATGGGCCGGGATTTTTTCAGAGTTAGACTTCTGTCAGAAACCATGAGTGACAGTAACATGATGCTAAATACACTGTGACCATTATATTCAGTAAAAAGGCCGAGGCCTCACTGTTCTTCAGTCTGTCACAGACCGACAGGAGAAGAAGGAAGTCATGGAGCTTCTGCTTTAGACGGAACATTACACATGTGCTGTAAATTCTGATACTGAAGTAAGTAGTGAATAAATCAAAAGTAAAATGTGAATTATTATGGTGCAGCAGAACAGATGTGGACAGACTCATGTTACAGAAGCTTATGAAGTTCATTTCTTTGACACCAGTTACTTTAGTAACTGTCACCTGGCACAGTTAAAGTAGATCTACCACAGTCCTGTCCACATCTGTCATGGTCCACCATGACCCACCGTGACTCAGAGGAACTGGGACACACATGACCCTACATCAGATAATACATATGGATATTTCTTCAACCTTTATCTGCATCAATTGTGTTTTTATTTTTAAATAATTTCCATTTCATGTTTAATTTATTGACTATTTACTTTTGTTTCTGAATTAACAGCATATGTGTGAAGTTCTGTCTAAAGCAGAAGCTCCATGACTTCCTTCTTCACCTGTCGCTCTGTGACAGACTGAAGAACAGTGAGGCCTCGGCCTTTTATTGAATATAATGGCCACAATGTATTTAGCATCATGTTACTGTCACTCATGGTTTCTGACTGAAGTCTAACTCTGAAAAAAGCCCGGCCCATAACAGCAGGTCCTATAAGGGCTCAGGTATTTTAGGAGTTACTGATTTAGAGTAAACTTTACTCAAAGTCATTAATGAAACCTTACTCTTTTTAAAGCAAACTTTACTTTGTAAAGAGTAAGGTTTCATTGATCATTTAGAGCACGCTTTAATTGTTCTAATGATGGAACTTTTACTCAATTAAATTGTGGCAATTTGTGTCTGCAATTTTTTTGAGCAACCTTTACTAATCACAACTTACAGTGTGTCTGTGCGTGTGTTGCTTACTACTGCTAATAGATCTGAATCTGTTATTGTGTCACTTAGAATAATTAGTTCAAGTTTACACATGCCCCACTGAGAGATAATGGCGGCTTTAGAGCGTAGCTGTTACAAGAAAGCAGAGCATGAATAAGCAGAGGTCATTGTGAACATTTATGCTCACATGACCCGCTAGACGACTTCTTAGGAAAGAACTAAAACAAACATGGAAATCATATAAAACTGCCACCACACCTGCAGTATATACAGAGTAGCCTTTATCGTATCTAAAGCACTTGATATATGATATAAAATACAAGATATAAAGCCAACAGAGCATTCATTACCACTGGTGCAGCGCTGAGCGGGGATGAAGATGAAGTTTCATTACATTATTTGAATTATAATCATTTGTAATTGTTGCTATTGCTTTTTGTGAGGGGCCTTAGCAGGTTGAAGTTTGGGGAAATCTGGTTCAGCAAACTGAAACGAAGAAGAGTCTAACAACCAATGATCTACAATAATTAAACTGTAAAGGTTTAATTAAGCATTTTTATTATTTATATAATGTTTAGAAAAAATCAAGGCATTGATTACTTTGTGTACGTTTTAAAGCCCCGATAGTCTCTCTTCAGGAAAACTATGAAAACTCTGGTCAAAAAGCCTTTACAGTATAATAATAATAATAATAATAATAATAATAATAATGCATCGGTTTTATATAGCGCTTTTCTGGACACTTTAAATTGCATTATTCATTCACTCCATACTTGGTGGTAAGCTACTAACTGTAACATACCACGGCACAGGACTAAATTTGGCCAAATGGCGGTCTCTATCAGAGGAACAAAGACATGGGATTCACCTCCAGGTCATGTCAGGAACTGTGGCACCATATACTCAAACTTTAAAATGCTCTGAAACAGGTATTTCGTTTTCTTTGACTCTCATGCTTCGAAAACCTATAAGCGTCTGGTCAGTGCGTCAATAATCAACATGTGACATGACAGTTCACATAAGGCAACCTCCTGCAGCATTTGCTATACATGTATCTGCATATCTACATACTTTTGCATTGATCCTCACTGCTGACATGTTGAGTCATATGCATTGTCCAAATACAAATAAACCTCATGCCTCGCTAATACTGCTCCTGCTTCTTAATGTGAAAATAGCAAATAGCAAAAAACATACAAAAACAATTTTGCATCTATACCGCAATGACTCAATATAAAAGTTCATTGTGAATAAACAGGGCAGTATTTGGGTGAAATGTGCGGCTGCAAACTCGAAGCTTGTGGTTGCGGCGTCTTCCTCGAAACATGATGTGCAACCAAGAACCGACAGAGGTGATACTTCCTGCTGTTTGAACAAAGTCAAGGTTCACTGAGCACAAAACAAATCTGCCTCTATAGGTTCCCGCTCTGTATCTCAAACTGTCGTAAAAACTCATGACAAACTGATTATATCTAACAATCAAGACCTGACAACATTCTTCTTTTGGGTTTCTATTACTTACCTCTCCATTTCAATTGAACCATGTTAATGATTATCTTTATGACCTTTATGTCCTGACCTAGATGACGATTTAACAACCTCATATGACTTTATTGTGCAATTATAAATCCATTGTTATCTGGAAAGTCTTGTCACTAAACGGGGCTTTATTAAATTTTAACCACCACTTTGTTTCTTAATGATGCATTTATTGTTCAAAGTGTTAACACATTTCCAGTAACTGTGATCCATAGAGCTAATTATTAACATGTGACCTGATTAATATGAACGTGTCTCTACTGACTCCTGGTGGTTAGTCAATTTATTATCATTCTTCCAAAGTCAAAATTATTTAGAATGTCTAAGTAGGTATTTACCATAGACTGTGTAAATTGTGAGGGGAGTATATACAATACTATATACTATATACAATAAATAATTTGGAATAAACCTGTAGAGCTGGCTCTGTGTAACTTTACGTAAGAGGAAGTTGCCTTATAGATTTGTATCATCTGGGACATTGTGCTCTGTGAAAATCTGCACAACAATATCTAAATATGACTTGAAATGACTTTAATATATAATATATTACTGGTGTTGACCATAACTTGAGTTGAGTTGGAGCCCATTAGTAGTACTAGTTCAGTCAGAAGTTTGCAAAGTTCCACAAGAAAAAACACAACATTTGCAATAGGTCAAGGCCATGGTAACTTAGTTGGCAAAGAGTGAGACAGCGCCACAGATACAGACCAACACAGAAGAACAGATATAAGACATCTGTGCACAGCTAAAAGGGCTGGAAGCCAGTTATAAAAGTAAGAGCGCTAGCCCATCCACAATGACAATATGTAAAATACAGCTGTGGAACAAAACTATTTCTGCAACGGTTAGTTCTGCCAATTGGGACTTTGAACCCTTTACCAGATGGGAGCAACTGAACTCACCATTCAGGGGATGGAGGACATGTTTGGATATGAAAGACGCCATTTTCAGAAGCTGTTTATCGTACAAGGCAGCAGGATAGAGCAGAGGCCATCCATCCATCCATCCATCCATTTTCTTCCACTTTTCCGTTGCCTGGTCGTGGGGGCAGCCGTTGGAGCTGCCCAAATCACATTGCACCAGCCCCTATGGCTCCTCCTGCAGGTGGTGGGTCCACAGAAGGATGACCTCATGGTTCTAACTGGGCCTGTTGGTCTCTCATAAGGGGCTTCTGAACCGCTCTTTGTCTGACCTGTCACAGGCTATCATTACTGTAACATCTTCAGTAAGTGCAACATTTTGGATGTTGAGAGTTGCCAGATGTTGAGGCGCTTGCCTTATTTTCAGTTATACTGACTTGCTTCTCCTTCCCTAATGGATTTTATTGGTAAAAACTAGTAAACGAGTGACCCGGGGAGACAGTAACATATAACGGCACAGGACTAAATTTGGCCAAATGGCGGTCTCTATCAGAGAAACAAAGACATGGGATTCAGGGGAGATGGTGGCGCAGATGGTAGAGCGGGTCGTCTCATGAGCGGAAGGTCGGGGGTTCAAATCCTGGAGTGTGAATGGGTGAGTGGATCCTTGCTGTAAAGCGCTTTGAGTGCCTAATGTAGGTGGAAAAGCGCTATATAAGTTGAGACCATTTACCATTTTACCACCTCCAGGTCATGTCAGGAACTGTGGCACCATATACTCAAACTTTAAAATGCTCATGCTTTGAAAACCTATAAGCGTCTGGTCATTGCGTCAATAATCAACATGTGACATGACAGTTCACCGATAAGGCAACCTCCTGCAGCATCCGCTATACATGTATCTGCATAAGACCCATTGTGACATACTTTTGCATTGATCCATACTGCTGACATGTTGACAAATACAAATAAACCTCATGCCTCGCTAATCTGCTGCTGCTTCTTAATGTGAAAATAGCAAATAGCAAAAAACATACAAAAACAATTTTGCATCTATACCGCAATGACTCAATATGAAAGTTCATTGTGAATAAACAGGGAGTATTTGGGTGAAATGTGCGGCTGCAAACTCGAAGCTTGTGGTTGCGGCGTCTTGCTCGAAACATGATGTGCAACCAAGAACCGACAGAGGTGATACTTCCTGCTGTTTGAACAAAGTCAAGGTTCACTGAGCACAAAACAAATCTGCCTCTATAGGTTCCCGCTCTGTATCTCAAACTGTCGTAAACTCATGACAAACTGATTATATCTAACAATCAAGACCTGACAACATTCTTCTTTTGGGTTCTATTACTCACCTCTCCATTTCAATTGAACCATATTAATGATTATCTTTATGACCTTTATGTCCTAGATGACGATTTAACAACCTCATATGACTTTATTGTGAAATATAAATCCATTGTTATCGGGAAAGTCTTGTCACTAAACAGGGCTTTATTAAATTTTAACCACCACTTTGTTTCTTAATGATGCATTTATTGTTCAAAGTGTTAACACATTTCCAGTAACTGTGATAAATAGATCTAATTATTAACATGTGACCTGATTAATGTGAACGGGTCTCTACTGCCTCCTGGTGGTTAGTCAATTTATTATCATTCATCCATAGATATACTTACAATGTCTAAGTAGGTCAGCTCAATTGTAGATTTTTTTTGTTAACATTTTTTACCGTAGATTGTAAAATTGTGAGGGGAGGACATACTAAATACAACAACAAAACAATTTCAAAGTCTTCGCAGCAGCTTTTTTGGAATAAACCTGTAGAGCTGGCTCTGTGTAACTTTAGGTAAGAGGAAGTTGCTCTTATAGATTTGTATCATCTGGGACATTGTGCTCTGTGAAAACCTGCACAACAATATCTAAATATGACTTGAAATGACTTTAATATATAATATATTACTGGTGTTGACCATAACTTGAGTTGAGTTGGAGCCCATTAGTAGTACTAGTTCAGTCTTTACATTGTTTTGAACAACAAACAAAAAACAAAACATTTCCATTATTGTATGGAAACCGAAAGGGTTTAGGCTGAAGTTTGCAAAGTTCCACAAGAAAAAAACACAACATTTGCAATAGATCAAGGCCATGGTAACTTAGTTGGCAAAGAGTGAGACAGCGCCACAGATACAAACCAATACAGAAGAACAGATATAAGACATCTGTGCAAAGGGCTGGAAGCCAGTTATAAAAGTAAGAGCATTTTAAGCCCATCCACAAATGAAGCTTCAGCACACCTGGAGACGTACCTGCAGCCTTGAGTTGAGGCAGTTGAGGCAATCACATTGCACCAGCCCTATGGCTCCTCCTGCAGGTGGTGGGTCCACAGAAGGACGGCCTCATGGTTCTAACCGGGCCTGTTGGTCTCTCATAAGGGGCTTCTGAACCACTCTTTGTCTGACCCGTCACCTAGGACCTGTTTGCCATGGGAGACCCTACCAGGGGCACAAAGCCCCGACAACAGAGCTCCCAGGATCATTCAGGTGCTCAAACCCCTCCACCACGTTAAGGTGGTGGTTCCAGGAGAGGAGAGCAGAGGCTCCCCAGTCAATTGCTCGCCCATTTTAGAATCTGATTAAAGCTATTTTTGTTCTTCAGCGTCAGGGTCCCAAACCAAGAGACCAGACTGAAGGATATAACAGACTCAATGAAACAATGATAGAACATGGTCAACAGAGATTTGTCAATGTGAAAAGAGGCCAACTTTCTTAGACAGTATAAGCACTGGTGAACCCTTGTGACAGTGCCAAGATATTTGTAGGTGGGCACAGTCTCTACCACTTGGCTGTTCAGAGTAGTTACATCATGACTTCAATGAAGGTACTTGAGTCATCTTCTGTACTAGGTAGTTGAGGTCTCCAAACGTTTTGCCTCTCATCCAAAAGGCTTCGTCAGTGAACAAGGTTACGCTCAGCACGCAGCGTAGATAAAGACCATAGGGAGGAGTTGGGGACCCGGTCCCTCCCTCTAATCACAGCTACTCTCAACTGTGGGTAAACAACCTTTGAGTAGGGCGTCTCTAACGACCTGCTAAGTCCCAGTATCGGTCAGTCCCGTCCTATTCATGGCTGATCACTGCTAATTACCTGCCTATTGTTCGTTGTTGGCCGAGGTTTCCCCCGAAGGAGATTTGAGTATAGTGATGAGAGATTAAATCTGAGCCCGCCATTCCGGTTCATGGAGGGATTTTCTTTCCTGACAAAATAGCTTCTTTTACTCCTCTTTCAAACCAATGTTCTTCTTTAGCTAAAATGTTGACCTCCCCGTCCTCAAAGGAGTGGTTGGAGGCTTTGAGGTGAAGGTGCACCGCTGACTGAGGGCCCGAAGAGACTTTATCAACACCGAAGAGAAAGCACAAGCGGCCTAGAACAGAAAGATCACTTTAAGGAAGAAATTACATAAAATTATTTGAATTAACCTCTTAACCTCTTAAGCCCAGGGTTTTATTATTTTAGTCTCAGAGCTTAGATCTTGGCGCTTGGTGCCCATTTGAGCCCAACCCACTCTGAGTCACTGTGATTTGATTGGCTTCAGAGTTACACTGTAGATCAGACACCATGAGTGACAGAAACATGACGCTAAATAGTGACCCTTTATTTTCAATAGAAAGGCTGAAGCCTCATTGCTCTTCAGTCACAGACTGAGAAGTGAAGAAGGAAGTCATGGAGATTCTCATTTAGTACATTATATTTCTGCTGGATGTAACAAACAAAAGATAGAAATTCAAGTATTCCTTAGTAATAGTTGAGAAATTACTCTCATTCTACAAAAACAAACCCTTGTCATTTGTCTCTGCTGTAGAGTCATGTTTGAGTCGTGGTGCAGCAGGACTGATGTGGACAGATGTTACAGAAGAAGCTCATGAGGTTCATTTCTTCAACACAGTTACTATAGTAACTATTTTCACCAAAGTAAAACTACATCTACCACAGTCCTGTCCACATCTGTCATGGTCCACCATGACCACCATGACTCAGAGGAACTGGGACACACATGACACTCCATCAGATATAATTGTCATGCTTTTGTTTTTTTTTTGTAAAATGAGAGTAATAACTAATATTTTAATATAATTTCAGGATTTTCACATTTGTATTTTTACATTTTTGATTGTAAAAATATTTTTTGTATATTTTGAGTTTCAGAATAAGATATGACTCTTATATCCAGCAGAACTCTGAAGTTCTGTCTAAAACAGAATCTCCATGACTTTCTTCTTCACTTCTCAGTCTGTGACTGAAGAGCAACGAGGCCTCAGCTTTTTTACAGACAATAAAGAGCTCACTATTTAGCATGATGTTACTGTCACTCATGGTGTCTGACCTAAGTCTAACTCTGAAGAAATTCAATTCACATTTACACTGAGAAGGTTGGAAGAGCGCCCCCTTGTGTCCAAGTGCGTCCAACTGCCCGGACCGAATTTTTACTTATTTGGTCCCACAGGTGGGACCGTAGGGCTGAAGAGGTTAAGCCCAGGGTTTTATTATTTTAGTCTCAGAGCTTAGATCTTGGCGTTTGGTGCCCATTTGAGCCCAACCCACTCTGAGTCACTGTGATTTGATTGGCTTCAGAGTTACACTGTAGATCAGACACCATGAGTGACAGAAACATGACGCTAAATAGTGACCCTTTATTTTCAATAGAAAGGCTGAAGCCTCATTGCTCTTCAGTCACAGACTGAGAAGTGAAGAAGGAAGTCATGGAGATTCTCATTTAGAACATTACACTTCTGCTGGATGTAACAAACAAAAGATAGAAATTCAAGTATTCCTTAGTAATAGTTGAGAAATTACTCTCATTCTACAAAAACAAACCCTTGTCATTTGTATCTGCTGTAGAGTCATGTTTGAGTTGTGGTGCAGCAGGACTGATGTGGACAGATGTTACAGAAGAAGCTCATGAGGTTCATTTCTTCAACACAGTTACTATAGTAACTATTTTCACCAAAGTAAAACTACATCTACCACAGTCCTGTCCACATCTGTCATGGTCCACCATGACCCACCATGACTCAGAGGAACTGGGACACACATGACACTCCATCAGATATAATTGTCATGCTTTTGTTTTTTTTTGTAAAATGAGAGTAATTAATAATTAACTAATATTTTAATGATATAATTTCAGGATTTCACATTTGTATTTTTACATTTTTGATTGGAAAAATATTTTTTGTATATTTTTTTTTTTACTATATTTTTGAGTTTCAGAATAAGATATGACTCTTATATCCAGCAGAACTCTGAAGTTCTGTCTAAAGCAGAATCTCCATGACTTTCTTCTTCACTTCTCAGTCTGTGACTGAAGAGCAACAAGGCCTCAGCTTTTTTACTGACAATAAAGAGCTCACTATTTAGCGTCATGTTACTGTCACTCATGGTGTCTGACCTAAAGTCTAACTCTGAAGAAATTCAATTCACATTTACACTGAGAAGGTTGGAAGAGCGCCCCCCTGTGTCCAAGTGCGTCCAACTGCCCGGACCGAATTTTTACTTATTTTGGTCCCACAGGTGGGACCGTAGGGCTGAAGAGGTTAAGAGATTAAATCTAAAGTAGATGAGATAAAACCTCTTATTGCCATTATGGAACGAGCACATGTTTTCTTGAAATGAGATTATTTTGTAGCCTGGCTAACGCCAGACTGCTGTGTGCGCTCGAATCCTTTCGAACTTCACAACAGTCTGGGGACCATGGCCGACATTTTTCCATGGATTTGGGCACCAATCACAGAACATGGAGGGACGGTAAGACGATGACGCACTATTTGACATACGGAAGCTTGTAGTTTGTTTAGGGATAAAAAAAATAAAAAAATATTTACGGATCCAACATGACAGCAGCAGACGCGATACCATCTTTCGATCAAGCTTTAGAACGTGTTCTAAATAGTTTAGTAAAGTTTACAGCAGGTACGTCATACGTCATCTGATACCATGATACGATTGGCTATGGCTACATGCAGACGCATGAGAGACATTCGTAGCGCCCAATAAACGGCTATAGACAATCGTAAACCACACCTCTCCTATGAGAAAATGAATTGGTGGTCCCCAGACTAAATATCACTTGTGATTTTAGTCTGGCGTTAGCCAGGCTAATTATTTTGTATAATTTCAAGTGAAAAAGGCAAGGCAAGGCAAATTTATTTATAAAGTTAAAAATATATATTAAAAGTGGTTAAAATACCATCAATTGCCATAGGCAACAGTAAATAGGCATGTTTTCAGCCTGGACTTAAACATAGTGAGAGTTGTGGCCTGTCTTACGTCCACATTGAGGCTGTTCCAGACTTTTGCTGCTTGAAACTGAAACGCAGCTTCACCGTGTTTAGTGGCGACTCTACGAACCACCAGGAGACCCATCCCTGAGGATCTCAAGGCCTGAGATGGTTCATACTGCTGTACCATGTCAGCTATATTTTGGTGCCCGACCATGAAGAGACTTATAAACTAGCAGAGTTATTTTAAAGTCTATTCTCTGAGTGACAGGAAGCCAGTGCAGAGACCGGAGCACTGGACTAATGTGGTCGTATTTCCTGGTTCTAGTCAGGACGCGAGCAGCAGCATTTTAAATATACTGCAGCTGTCGAACAGCTCGTTTAGAGAGGCCAGTGAACAGGCCGTTACAATAGTCTAATCGACTGGAGACAAATGCATGGATTAATCTCTCCAAATCTGGTTTGACACAATGTTTTTTATTTTAGCAATGTTTTTAGGTGGTAATAAGCCGCTGATGTAATGGACTTAATATGACTTTTAAAATTCAAGTCTGAGTCCATGATTACCCCTAGATAAAAATATTTTAAAAATAAAACTTTTTAAAAGTAAAAGTGATTCATGCTTGTTCCATCGGCATTAGCGTTTTTATATGATCTTAGACAGACAGACAGACAGACAGACAGACAGACAGACAGACAGACAGATAGATCAGCTCAAACCAATAGGTTATATGCACATGAGCGTCACGTGTGACTTCTGAGTGGCTCCTCAGTCGGTGCTTGCTCTTCCTGTCTGTTACTTCCCTATGAGTTAGTAGCAGTGTCTTGTCTAAAAAATGATTAGCTCAAGATTACATGGCACTAGCATCATGTTAAAAACATCACGTCAGGAGCAAAGAATTCGCTAGAGGAAACTTCTGCGCTCATCACGGCGTTTTTGTCTTGAAGCTAACAGCTAACACTAATTCAAAATTAAAATAGCAACAAGATTTTGAAAGAGCCTGCTCAAAAAATAATGGTCCTGTCTTTAGAATAAATATTTTTAGGCGTTTAATTATTATGCCGTTGTTTTTTAGCCGTTAGCTAAAAGTCCTACCTCAAAAAACACAGACGTTTCCTGCAGTCAAGAATTTTCATCCAACGTAATGAGTGACATCGGATCAGTAGCTCACTGTTATTGATGTTTTCTTGAACTATTCGTTGATTTGTGCAAGACATCGCTAATCCTAAATGGAAAATAGCGAGAGGAAGTGTCCAGAGATCGCACTCAGAAGTCACGTGTCATGTGCGTGCATAGAACCTACTGAAATTCAACATAATACCTTCATTCAAGCAATTTTAAGTCATTTATCTCATAATAAAGATGGTAATTTTTCAAGAAATACAGTGGTTCCCCGGGCCAAAACGGGACACTTGGGAGCTGTGCTCTACTTATGTAAGCCCATCGAAGAGCCCCTGTTTGCTAAGCTTTATAGAGATGACCCTCTGAAGTACTCGCCATTATAGTTTCCTGAGCTCCCCCTCATTGTTCTCATAGATCAGTAATAAATAGTAATGCATGTTTCCTTCCTTTATTTAAATGTATTTTCCTATAAAATTGTAGAACAAGTTAACTCAACTCAACACAGTCTGCAGTTGCACTCTCCCTCGCCCAAACCTTCAGGATAAATCCAGTAGCTCTTAATGAATCCTGTTTACTTCTGCCAACATCAAACAGCCCGGGTACCACAGGACCACCTCAGACGGGACAGGGCAGAAGGAGCTCTTTCAGACGTCCCGCTGTACAGAGCCACACTCTTCTTTATATTTACCCACTTCATCAGGTCCAGGCGTTTACTGACGCCCACTCACTGTACGGTAAGCCTATACTGTATGTGACCGGCTAAAATCAAGAGTTTGCCATAGTTTACACTAAAAAAAGACAAAACTATTTGAAAGTCTTACACAGTTTATTAGCGGAAAAAGTTGGTTCAGTGTTTAGTTGAAGTATTCTTTGAGTCTGTGGGGAAGCTGGCCACGAGTGGTCGAAATGGGCAGGCAACTTGACAAAGGTATAATTCTTACCAGGCAAAATGTATTTTTCCAAAAGGAACTTCTTAATGACAAAGTCACAAGCATCATTTCCAAAATGACATCTCCCTCAGTGACTACAGCAGTTAGCTTTTATACTTATCCTAATGGGGAAGGAGAGTACCATTAGCTTGATGGGTACATTTAAAATAAGGTTTAGCTGGGACGAGGCAGAATGTCGGCGAGCAGCAAATCTGGGCACGAAATTGAAATAGATGTCAGTCAGCAAATGAAAAAAACAAAAGAAAAGGGCGTGCTTACCATCACTCGAATGGATAGAGGTGGGTGAGGATCGATTCATCAGAGTGACCCGAGGGGGAATAGTATATCCTTCAAATGGAGAAAGCCTTGAAAATGGACCTTTTCAGACAGTTCCTGTGTGTTAAATGTTTTTGGCTTGATGGAGCAAAGCAACCAAATATAAATGTGAAGAAAAAGTTACAAAAAATGTGAGAAAAAAGTGACAAAACTCAACAAAAAAGCAACCTAATAATAAAAGTGACAAAAATAACAAAAAGTGATGAAAAAGTGACTAAAAAGTAAAATGAAATTGACACAAATGTGACAAAAAGTGACAAAAATTTGATTAAAAAGTGACAAAAACTGGCGAAATATTTACATGTGACAAAAAATTGACAAAAATTGACAAAAAATTGACAAAAAAGTGACGAAAAGTGACAAAAGCCACAAGAGAGCAACATGTCAAAAAAGTGAAAGCAGTGGAAAAAAGAAGAAGATCCGTTCACATCAGTTTTGTAGGTCTTAGCTTTCAAATGAGGCTTATAGGCTGTAAGCTTTTAGATTTGAGTTAAGCCGAACTGGAGAAAATGCACTAGGTAGGACTGGTATTTGTCACACTAGTGTCTTTGTGAAGAAGATTTTCCCCTGGAGAACAATAAAGTGTAAAGTCTACATCCAGAGTCAGGCTTTTAGCATCCTCCATTCAGCATCTTATTAACCTCTTACATTAGTAATCATTTGAATCAGACATGGGTTCAGATTTCTGTTTTATAAAATCATGAAAGAGAGTTGACCCGGTGTGAACTGGAGCCCTCATGTCCTCAGCTCCCCTCTGCTGATACCGTCTCTTCTGGAGGACAGCACACATTATACTGTAATAACATTCCTTCAGGCTTTTAGCTCCATATCTACTGAAACCCACTATTGTTTCACAGACAAATCCCCCCAAAACTCATATGGCAAGAGCTTCTAAGATCTAAAGTCCAGACAAAATAAATGGGCGAGGCCTTTTATATTCCAACCCTCTGGTACATATTTTGTATTTTGATATAAAGTCCCAATGATAATATTAATGAACCTTCTTTTAGCCGTCATTGCTTCAATTCTTGACATGCTCAGGCCATTCATTCACCTTAAACACCTAGAGCATGAATAAATGATCTCGGAATGAGGCACAGACAAGAGTGCAGATATTTGAAGGAATCTTAATAAATTAAATGTCCCACATCATCCTGCACCGTTTTAACTATACAGTGAGGAAAATAAGTATTTGAACACCCTGCTATTTTGCAAGTTCTCCCACTTAGAAATCATGGAGGGGTCTGAAATTGTCATCGTAGGTGCATGTCCACTGTGAGAGACATAATCTAAAAAAAAAATCCAGAAATCACAATGTATGATTTTTTAACTATTTATTTGTATAATACAGCTGCAAATAAGTATTTGAACACCTGAGAAAATCAATGTTAATATTTGGTACAGTAGCCTTTGTTTGCAATTACAGAGGTCAAACGTTTCCTGTAGTTTTTCACCAGGTTTGCACACACTGCAGGAGGGATTTTGGCCCACTCCTCCCAGAGCCGGTTTTTCCTATACGCAAACTACGCAAGGTGCGTAGGGCCCCCGCAGCCGCAAGGGCCCCGCATCTCAGTTAAACTACGGTGTTGTTTCACTGATTAAGCAACGCGTTGTTATGGGGACAGGCTCTCTGACAGCGCTCACTCACTCTCCGCCGGCTTTGCGTCATATAACACTAAAACGCAGCAGTCTGCTGAAGTGGATGAGCAGGAGAGACCTACCGCCTTCCCCCCGTCACTCCCAGGCGCGAGTGCTTCTCCCCTTCGCGTCCCCGCTCGGCTGTGTGTCTCCCGGTGCTCGCCTCCCTTCCTGCATGTCACCCGTGTCCCGGGCGCTGCTCTCATGTTTTCTCTGCTCGGACTCGGGGCTGCATCGCCACACACTCATTTAAACTCTCTTCTTATTGTCTCTAGCGGAGGATCAGGACAGTAGTTTGGCAAATAGACGAGAGTAAAAAGCCGTTGTCCGTGGCCTTTTTGTCTCAAAGAGGAGTTGAATCCACACGGTTCATACAGTATGAGCACAGTTAAGTAATTCATGAATTGGGCTGCTCACAGGCTAATTCTCAGCGGTGAGACAGAAATAACCGTCAGGTGCAGGTTTCAGTTAGTTTTAAATCATCGGTTCCCAAACTGTGGGTCAGGAACCAGAGGTGAGAGAATATGACCATTTGCTATATACCATTTTAAAAAGTGGGGGAAATAGACTAGTAATAGTCCTGAATCCCAGTCTGACAGTGGCTAAGTGGTTAGTGGTTCTCACACAGAGGGGCAGGGTCTGAAATTAGGTCATTATGTTCCACTTCTGCCCTGCTCTACTCCACAGTGGAACTGTTTTTGACCGTAAATGGTTGCCTGGCCTGCCAGACACTCCTCCTTTCTGTTCAAAAGAAGAACCGTCTGGGCAGCTGCTCGCAGCCAATCATTTCACGATTTGACCCACATCGGTCCAATCACGCACCAAGAGACGGAAGCCGTCACCTGTCACCACCATGGTCACCACCACGCACTCTTCCAAAACATTAAAGATGGCGGCCGATACACTGTTTTCTTCGGCTCTTTCGTCTGTTTTAAATCATTTGGAAAATATGAAATCCCTAAAACCGGAGCAAGAAACAGCGTTCGAAGCGTTCCTCGTAAAAAAGGACGTTTTTTGGAAAGGCTTTCTGCCGCTTGTTACTGCAACGTATCTAGCGTTGCTCTAATTGGTTGATGCCGTCTGTCAATCACGCCCACCGGGAAATTGTTGAGATCACGCTCGCTCCCAGACTATATGTCTTTGAAAAATCTATGAAAAGGCATGTCGTTTGGCAGGCCAGGCAACGTAAATGGGTTCGCTCTTCGTCAAATAGCCATAGTAGGTACTGAAGGGCCCCGGGTGGATTTATGCTTAGGGCCCCAGAAGGGCCAGCACCGGCTCTGCACACAGATCTTCTCTAGATCAGTCAGGTTTCTGGGCTGTCGCTGAGAAACACGGAGTTTGAGCTCCCTCCAAAGATTCTCTATTGGGTTTAGGTCTGGAGACTGGCTAGGCCACGCCAGAACCTTGATATGCTTCTTACAGAGCCACTCCTTGGTTATCCTGGCTGTGTGCTTCGGGTCATTGTCATGTTGGAAGACCCTGCCTCGACCCATCTTCAATGCTCTAACTGAGGGAAGGAGGTTGTTCCCCAAAATCTCGCAATACATGGCCCCGGTCATCCTCTCCTTAATACAGTGCAGTCGCCCTGTCCCATGTGCAGAAAAACACCCCCAAAGCATGATGCTACCACCCCCATGCTTCACAGTAGGGATGGTGTTCTTGGGATGGTACTCATCATTCTTCTTCCTCCAAACACGTTTAGTGGAATTATGACCAAAACGTACCATTTTGGTCTCATCTGACCACATGACTTTCTCCCATGACTCCTCTGGATCATCCAAATGGTCACTGGCAAACTTAAGACGGCCTTGACATGTGCTGGTTTAAGCAGGGGAACCTTCCATGCCATGCATGATTTCAAACCATGACGTCTTAGTGTATTACCAACAGTAACCTTGGAAACGGTGGTCCCAGCTCTTTTCAGGTCATTGACCAGCTCCCCCCGTGTAGTTCTGGGCTGATTTCTCACCTTTCTTAGGATCATTGAGACCCCACGAGGTGAGATCTTGCATGGAGCCCCAGTCCGAGGGAGATTGACAGTTTAGCTTCTTCCATTTTCTAATGATTGCTCCAACAGTGGACCTTTTTTCACCAAGCTGCTTGGCAATTTCCCCGTAGCCCTTTCCAACCTTGTGGAGGTGTACAATTTTGTCTCTAGTGTCTTTGGACAGCTCTTTGGTCTTGGCCATGTTAGTAGTTGGATTCTTACTGATTGTATGGGGTGGACAGGTGTCTTTATGCAGCTAAAGACCTCAAACAGGTGCATCTAAATGTAGGATAATAAATGGAGTGGAGGTGGACATTTTAAAGGCAGACTAACAGGTCTTTGAGGGTCAGAATTCTAGCTGATAGACAGGTGTTCAAATGCTTATTTGCAGCTGTATCATACAAATAAATAGTTAAAAAATCATACATTGCGATTTCTGGATTTTTTTTTTAGATTATGTCTCTCACAGTGGACATGCACCTACGATGACAATTTCAGACCCCTCCATGATTTCTAAGTGGGAGAACTTGCAAAATAGCAGGGTGTTCAAATACTTATTTTCCTCACTGTATGTTGTAATACACCCTATCAACTTGAAGTGGCATTTCATTGTCTCCATAATCTTAAAGCAGTACTAAGTAACTTGATCCGGAAGGTGAACAAGCAGCATGCCATCCTGGACGTGGACGAGCCGGTCTCTCAGCTTCATAAATGTGCTTTCCAGTTCAGAGACAGCCCACACTGCTAACTGTGCTTAATCAACGACAACATCATAACATCATCAAACATGTTGGAAATCCAGCATCATCAGAAAGTCAGAATGTTTTCAGACTTAATTGAATTAAGGCAAGGCAAGGCAACTTTATTTATACCGCGCATTTCATACACAAGGCAACTCAATGCGCCTTACAAAAGAAGATATGCGAAATTACAATCAGGTTAAGTTAAGGCAAAGCACATATATAGAAACATCAAGACATGGAGATACACAGGAATTTTTTCTTGGGGAGGGAAGGACGACCGGCCATTGACCGGGGGGTGGGGCAGAGCAAACGTGTTGAGGCAGACGCAGAAGGACGGGGGCGTGGTTAGGGAGGGGTTATGTGTGTGTGGTTATTTACAGTCTGAAAGTCAGTGTTTTGCAAAATATGACCCAGAGAGCTCAGTCCTTATCAGGTTTAGCTCCGTGGTTTGGCCTTGAAGACAAGTGATGACGGCGTAGGAGAGATAAGCGGTCCAGCTGCTTCAAACCTCCTCTCTCAGGAGGAAGAGAATTATTCCAGAATAGTTCATAAATTTATAGTCAATTAGCTTTTACTTGTCTCAGCATTAGTTCAGTTCTCCAGAGCAGGTAGTTCCCTTCACAGTTCAACCCTTTCCTCCCAAAATATAGTCCAACTATTGTCCATCTCCACAGCGAGCTGCCAGGTCGTACATAACAGTTCATCTCTGTGCGTTACTTTCCGGTGTAATTCCATCACTCGGTCACTCTCTGCTCCAAAGTGCTCGATAATTTTAAAGGACAGCAGTGTGGTCCGATTGCAAACTGCTGTTATTCCAAATTTCCGATAATCCAGGGCAGTCCATCCAATAAGCAGGTGCCCTGTTACCAAGAGTCCAAAGTAAATATCTTTGATGTCTCCGACCGACAGGACCGCTAGGCAAACGACATCCATCGCAAACCGAGCTGTGAAAATCCGGTCAGGGAAGACGACCTCCTCCGTGGCCTCACTTTGTGAAAAAAACTGATCAATTGCGCTGAGATCATAGACTGTTAAAAAGAATAGACAGCTCCTCCTCACTCCTCCCCGTTTACCACAATGACCACGTTCGAGGGGGAAATCATGGCGGATTTACAGGCTCCGCCTCCCCAGCTCTGACGAAGCATGTTCCTAATAAGGGCATAAGGGCGGGATCTTCACTGTAGACTCGGCCCTTGCGTGACGTGTAGCTCGCGCAGCTCCAATGCTAACAGTCCGACCTCCGTTAAGTAGGAGATTAAAAAAAAAATTATTTCGAAAACCAGCCTGGTTTCTTTTTTTTGACTAACCCAGCGTTATCTCAGGAGGAATATGTAGCCATATTAAGTGTTGAAAAAATTGAAACCAGGCATTAAAGTTGTTTTTAACGTGTCTAAAGTCCAATGCTTTTCAATGGGGGCCTAGCGGCCAAATGGAGGTACTACAGCAATGGAGGAGCAATGGCGGCCTCCAGTGTTGCGGTCACAAAGCAGAGCAGCCAGCGCCCATTGGCTGAGATTCCAGTTAATCAATTCCATAGTTTAGCGGTTCGGGAGGACAGCGAGCAGGTGGTCCAAAAGGAAAAATAAAATTCAGACAAGACACTCGCAGAGGCAGGAAAAAAGCACGAAAGCCACGAGAAGTGAGAAAACACGTCCACATTACTTATTTACCTTAATAAATCCTTTTCGCAGTCCCTCTAGGGGTATTACCTTTCATCCCCCTGGTGTCTCTGGCCAGAAAACCACATTTGCAACTTGACTGCCACCGGACCGGAGTCCCCAATACACACTAATGGAATCCCGAAGAAGAAGCTAACAGGCTAACGGGCAAAGCTAACTGCGGGCTAGCGCCACTTAAACAGTATTTACAGCCAAGTTTGAGTAAAAAAAAATAATCTCCATTGTGTAATTGGATGTACAATATCCCTCTCTCCTTTTGTCTTTTCTGTAAGCGTATTTACTCTCACGGGCAATTAATAAGTAAAAAAATCGCAACTTGTTACAACACCTGCAGTTGCGCTTATGGCCTCTAGGGGCACGAGTTACTTAGTACTGCTTTAACTCTGAGGGTTCCAGTTTAATTACCTGCCCCTGGGCGTTCTGTTGATCTGCGTCCATAACCAACACCGACCACTTTATACGTCGCATTCAAGCAAACACAACAGGTACAGGACACATATTTGCACTGGCCAATGCCGGGGTCAAACTTCCGTCCTTTGAGACACTTTGGGTCCTTAACCTTTTACCCCCTGCCCTAACCGAGCGCATTTCCTCCGACAGCTTCTTTTTATTTCAAAAACTTGTTTTATTATTTTAAAAATAAGTACAAAAAACACACATCAGTGCACACTCTATTGACATGGGACAAAGAGTCAAGGACAACATTCTTACATGAACTCATGTCTTTGTCTGATGAAGGGCTAAGACGCCCGAAACGTCACCTAGGTGTAAGCAAAAAATACATTTTCCACTTGGGAGCTAAGTAAGCTGTGCGGCTCTTTCTTGTTTATTTGTATTTTCTCTCGGTCTGGCACGCTTTTGAAGTTTTTTTGGGATGTGCGTGTCTTCCTTCTTTACATGAACTCATGTTTACCATAGCCACCACAAGGTGATAAAAAATCCAAATAAAATCAAATGTACTGTACATATAAATATCTCAAATAAGAAAAACAATCCCTGAAAAACAAACAGCAACAACAACAAACAAATAAATAAATAAAATTCAGAGGAGAATATGATCTTTTACAGTCTTTCATTGTCGTTTACTCTAAGATTTGTCTTTCGTGGCATGTCTGATTATCATATATTGTAAATCTTCTAATGGTTGGCTGGGGATGTGGTTATAAAAGGCAAATACACTTCCTTTGAACAGATATTCTGAAGAACTGACTTTTGTCTACTGCTGAATAACACTTCTGCCACTCACATCTGTCACTTGCGTTTCCTCTCACCACTTCCTTTAGAGGCTTCTGTGTTGGCTGCCTTCTTGCTTCACTTCTTTATCTCTGCAAAGATTCAGTCAATAACTCCATCTTTACGTCCAAATATGTATTGATTTAATTGAAGGCACTTGATGGCTTTACTTTTTTATTCAATCAAAGCTGCACCAGAGGTTTATAGAGCAAAACCACAGGCAGCTCTTTACCATAGGCATCTACACTGGGTCTGTGCATTTTATAACCTGTCTTACTTATTTTGCATGAGATAAAGGAAAGCACATGCAAACATTCACTGCAGTGCATGATTTCCAAAGTTCAAGAGTATAAAGAAAGTGAATGAAAGTGAAACTGAACTGAATGAAACATGCAATGACACTTAAAGCATGAATGAAGATAAAGGTTACACATTTTTCCAACTCTACGCATCAGGTTGTGGAATGAGCCAACAGGAAATAGACAGAGTGAACAAGAACCTGAGCTGAACTTACGGGAACAAGTCACCCACACTGCGAGTGAAAATACGGCTCAAGGACCTCACCTACTGGCGCAGAAGGGGAAAAGGCCATTAAAACTTGCTAAAAAAGAAAGGTTTTTGCGTATTGGTTGGCCTGAAGGCAATTTTAACATTCAAGTTGTTGAAACAAGTCTGGGGAAGAGTGGGAACAACAAGGAGCATTCAAGCGTTTTGAGCTCTTGAGAAGACGTCGGCCTACATTTTCTCCAATATAAACGAAACACAATCTTAATTTTTAAGGAAATACAGATATTATGTCTACATCTACATTTTCAGCTCACAGGAGTCTCCAACGTGTAGCTCTCCAATCCTTTCACAATCTGCAAATATATATGTAGGAGACCTTAAACTCCATCACCTGAACTGACCACATGTCTCCAGTTTGGCATTACCCAAGTCTAAAAGCTTCTTGAAAAGAGCGTCAAAAACGGCAACAAAAACGAGACAAAAATGTGACAAAGCAAGGAAAAAGGTCCATTTAGATCAATTTTGTAGCTTTCAACTAAAGCGTTACACTGGCTGTGTTTCAGGTGACATCACCGCGTTCTAAAGCCTATAATATCTAATGAGGTGGGGGCCAAGTCAAATTATTAAGTGTTTGAGGAGATTTTGGTCTTGTACAGAGAGATCATGGACCCAGTCAATGACATTAATGATCGTTTTTGTAATTCATACATTTTGTTTTTAGCTACTACTCATCAAAGTGTATTGCAGTTAATAGGAAACACTGGCTCCTGCCCCCCACATGGTGCTGGGACATCATAACATTCTAGAACCTGAAAACAACCAATGCACTTGGTTAAACCTCTTAAGCCCCGCCTTAACCAAGTGCATTTTCTCCAGTTCAGCTTTAGCCAAATCTAAAATGTTACAGCCTATAGGCCAGTGTAACGCTTTAGTTAAAAGCTAAGACCTACAAACCTGATCTAAACTGATATTTTTCCTTGCGTTGTTGTCGTCACTTTGTTAAAAAAAAAAAAAATCATCCCTTTTTTTGGCGTTTTCATCACCCATTTTTGTCATTTTCCTGTTCCTCTTTTGGACTTTTTTTTTTTGCGATTCAGAAGCTGAGCAGCAATGTATGAAGAATGTATTGCTATGGAAACAGTTCTAGCTGTGAAATCCATTCTGTTGTGGCATTTGAAATCTAAGCAGGTTATTTCAAAGCAGATATTTGGAGTCTCTGTTCACTATACCCTCCTGAACGGGTGATAACAAGGAGGAAGTGTCTTTAAGCTGCAGTTGCACAGACCTCTCACTGTGGCCTAGAGGGCAGTCATTACACATGCAACAAGTGCAGGGTCCCGTACAGCCTGCTGAGCAAACCTATGAGCTTTGTTGGATTGCTTTAAGAGATCTTTGTTTTACTCCATCGTATATTCTCAATTGCCATTGTTTACCATTAGCTGACAAAATGTACCACATACTACGATGGAATATGGTTATTCTCAGCTGAAACGTGAGACAATAATGTACATGCGTCTTTAAAGGTGCATTATGGAACCTATTATGGGGGAGAAAAACTTAATATTTGTGCGTAATTGATCTTTTTGTGACCCAATGGCTGAAAGTGTGGTTAGCATGGCGCCTTTACTTTCAAGGCCTTTATAACTCTCCAGGATAGATTGTTTTCTAGGTTTTCTGGTGAGAGGTGAAAACCTACCAGACACTCGAAACTAATTGATCCTGGAGCCACCGTGATGGAAAGTGAAGGTGCCTTGCTCACCACTCATACAGACACTGGGTCAAATAGGCAATAATATACACTTTTCATTTCCACATAAAAAGTTCCATAATGCACCTTTAAAGCCCTATATTACAATGGGCTCCCAGGGCTTTTCATGTGTTATGCTTTGATCAAACAGTTGAACAGTTTGGGAATCAAGGAAATATACACAAGAACTCAAATACGCTGCCTGACCAAACAAAAGTTGCCACCTGGATTTAACCTTTTTGATCTGGGGTTGCTGCAGTTGTCTAGGTCTAGGGTCAGCACAAAGAATGAGATCAGCTGACGACCTGAACATCCTGAATGACCAGGTTATTCCATCAATGGATTTCTTCATCCCCGATGGCACGGACATTATTCCAAGATGACAATGCAAGGGTTCATCAGGCTCACATTGTGAAAGAGTGGATCAGGGAGCATGAGATGGATTGGACGCCACAGAGTGCAGATCTTCAGAACTTCATGAGAATCTTTGGGATGTGCTGGAGAAGGCTTTGCGCAGTGGTCACACTCTCCCATCATCAATACAAGATCTTGGTGAAGATCTTTTGACGTTAGCTTATTGAAACAACGCCACAGCGAATGGGTGCTGTAATCAAAGCCAAGGGGATTCAAGAAACATTAGCGTGTGTATTTTCTGACCAGGATGATTTGATTACATCTGTGACATGCGGCTGGAAACACTACCCGCTGTAGCAGACATGGATTGTAATGAAATTGAGTCCTAAAAATGATCAGACTACTCCAAAGGTGGACACGAGCATTTCCTGGAGAAGCTGATGAAGCAGATCTCTTGAGGTCTTGAGAAGCACACGCCGTATTTAGTCATAAAATGCACAAAAGAAACAAAACACGACACCAGGTAATTTTCAACATTATGACATGCTTTTAGAGTATTGGCTTTTTTTTTAAATGTAATTTGCCTCGATCTCAAGTCACAAATAGCTAAGTTTATTATTAAACATAAATCAGTAAGCATCCAGCTGAGAGGAATATTTTCAGCTAATAAAACATTAAACCTATACACAACATCTGTTCCGCACATGACTTCTCCATCTTCTCCATCAAACCTTCATGCATTTGATTGTGTAATAGATTTGAGATGTCTCCACTCATTTTCCAAATCTCTTCAAGTGACTTTTCAATAATGCTGATATCAATATGTAACCGGGTGGGGCCAGGGGTCCCCTAGGTAGTACTTAGGTGCCCAATTTTAACCTTAATTTCCGTTACAAATACAAAGAACACAGGTAAGTGTGGGTTGTTGTGTGGTCAAAACAGAGACAGAGGCCCAACTTAAGTTTAAGGTTATTTATTATTTCCAGAATTCATTAGTTTATTTTACTTAATCAAATTTTAAAATGGTACAATAGAGCCAAATAAAAACAGTAGCAAACCATGCAGTCCTGCTAGCTGGCACACTGGTATATTTTACATTTCAGTAGGCTGACACAACTCCCTTCACGAGCGCACCGGGTGGATTGACTCCGTAGCCACACTAACAGGCACAGGCAGCTACCATGCAGGCTCCGCTGCAACAGAAGGACAGGACAGCAGATTGTGCAGCAGCGAGCAGTCACCTGTGTTACCTGGTGGTGCTTTTTAAACACAAATGCCAGGTGGAAGCTTGACGCTAACCCCGCCACCACAGCTACGGCAACACTACAGGGACACAAAACCCTGTCCTACTACATTCTGCCCCCGAGTTCTTAATTGGCGTCCCGACAATTATAGATTTAATCCCATGGTCTAAACCATCTACCAGGATCTGGTGGTCCATCTTCCTGGACCCCTTGGACACTACTAAACCGGTTCCTGTAGCCCCTCCTCGCAAGGGGGCATTGATTACACAACCTCCCTGTGGTAGGGGAACATGTGGACGAGCAAATACAGTTAGAACATTGGAACTGGCACGCTCACGTTCCCTGTGGTCCGTGGTTACAGCTGAATGCCAGAATTGACCCTGCACATCATTCTCCCAGCTCAGAGTACCTTTAATTTCCCTACGCTCAGGCTCACACAAAGACACAGTATTTTCACTGGATGTACAGATGGAGTCATTGTCCATTGGGCCAGGAAGTGGTGGCTTCCCCTGCCGACCGCACCTACAGTTCATACACCAGGATCTAACAGTCTTTGCCATACCTGGCCAATAGTACTTCTGTCGAATGAGCTCTGTTAAATCCTCCACTCCTTGAGTGCGGTGGATGTGTAGCTCCTGGAAAACAGTTCTCCACAGCTGCTCTGGGAGTACAAGCTGATAGACCCGTCCACGTCTACCAGGCTGACAGTAGGTCCGGTGCAGGAGTCCATTTTGAATCACCAGGCGATTCCACTGGTGAAGTAGTCTCAAGCTGTAGGAGGGAGGGATTCCTCTCCAAACGTACTGGCCTGCGTCGCTGTAGCACAAGGGAGGATAGCAGATATGGCTGGATCCTTTGCTGCAGCTTTGCCAAGTCTCCTTGCCTTTCTGGCTCATGGTTGGGTTGGTGCCCCCTCCCCAAGGGATCAGCTCCCTGCTTGAGTCTCCGACAGTGACGGCAAGAGGCTTTGTCCATCTCTTCGGACCAGGAAGCGCTCTGAAACATCAACATTTGAGTTATATTGTCCAACTGTTGTTGTTGCTTTTGCAACAGCAGTCTTAACTCTGCCAGTTCACTGTGTGACGGACTGACTGCTGCCCTGCTTGTCCTACCCCTCCTATGCCTGAATGTCTGTGCATTACTGCTCGAGGGGGAGGTATAAAATCCCTCCTGATCTCCCCTTATCCTCTCCTTTTGCTCCACTCCAAACGGCCTTTTCTCGAAGTTGGTCCCCTTTTCCAGAGTCAATTTGCTTCCCCTCACCATGTCACCCAACACCGGGCGCTTTGCCTCCTTATGATGGTAGAGCAAAGATTCAGGGTGAGAACACGAAGAAGCCCCATTCACACATAACTCAGGGCCCTTGATGGGTAGTTTAGCTGCAGCCATTTTACGCAACTGTTCGTTTCCCACTGCAGCTGGTTAACCAAGCCTTTCAACAGGTGCAATTCATCAGCCATTATGGAGATGGGATAATGACACCAGGAGCAGTCTCTTTTCAGGAGGTCCTTTAACGAAGTGCGGAGATCCCTCGGCGGGCAAGCTACTGTTATATTTGGGTCTATTAAACTAAAAATGCATAAATTATTAACTCAAATCTCTGACCACACCCACATCCTGCCGACAACGCCAATTGTAACCGGGTGGGGCCAGGGGTCCCCTAGGTAGTACTTAGGTGCCCAATTTTAACCTTAATTTCCGTTACAAATACAAAGAACACAGGTAAGTGTGGGTTGTTGTGTGGTCAAAACAGAGACAGAGGCCCAACTTAAGTTTAAGGTTATTTATTATTTCCAGAATTCATTAGTTTATTTTACTTAATCAAATTTTAAAATGGTACAATAGACCCAAATAAAAACAGTAGCAAACCATGCAGTCCTGCTAGCTGGCACACTGGTATATTTTACATTTCAGTAGGCTGACACAACTCCCTTCACGAGCGCACCGGGTGGATTGACTCCGTAGCCACACTAACAGGCACAGGCAGCTACCATGCAGGCTCCGCTGCAACAGAAGGACAGGACAGCAGATTGTGCAGCAGCGAGCAGTCACCTGTGTTACCTGGTGGTGCTTTTTAAACACAAATGCCAGGTGGAAGCTTGACGCTAACCCGCCACCACAGCTACGGCAACACTACAGGGACACAAAACCTGTCCTACTACAAATAGTTGCAATAGCTTTGGCAAGAAATCCTTTGACGTGATAAGTTTCATTGCTGAGAAAGTGTACATTTATCTGGGAAAAAAAGCTCCAAAAGGTACATTTTGCATGTTCCTTTAATATTACGCAACCGGGCAGGCAGCATGTCTGTGTTTTCCGCCGGGCCTGGCACCTACTCCACATACTGATGATTTCTTTATGTAGCTGTTCTCAACTTGTCGGGACAATTTTCTGATGATAGATGATATTCGTTTTGAACTCGTAAAGCTAATTTTACACCAGCACACTACAAGGCGAGGGTTGTAAATTCTTCCGCTCCACTCATGGCCAGGGGAGACTGTCTGAGCATTTATACTGTAAGTAACTTTGGATGTTATGCCTCGTAAACCTTTGAAGCTACGTACTGTACACTCATATAAAGGTTCAATGTACTGAGGCTTGTTTGTGGTCGAAGTGGAAAAATTCACGTAGAGGTTCTGTATTATGCTTTATTCAACCATTTTTAACATTATAGACTTTGTTATCATCGCTATGTCCAGAAAAAAAGTGAAAATAGCCCAATTTCATCTCTGTGAATTGTAACATTAATTGAGCATACAGTACATTAAATACACACTAATCTTCAAATTAATTGTAGAGCCCTTTTCCAAGTTAAACCGCTCCAACCATAGAAATAAAAAGGAGAATCGGCATTCGGCTAGCAAGTCGGCTAGCCTGCTGCATGTATTTTCCTATAGCCGTTAGCATTAGCCATCAAACATTGCAAATTATGTTTTTGACCGCATTTAGGTGAGGTCAAAACCTAGTTAGAAATTATTCATGAATGTACAGACCTTTTGAGGTTTTACTCTGGATATAAATTAGCGTAGCCTATGACCTCTGAGCTAAACGCTAACTCAAATTGAGTAAGGTTTTTGCTTTTTATGGGTTCGGAATCACATCCAACGGCCACTAAACATCATCCTATAATATGTTAATTATAAAGAACCCACATAAATCATATAAATACCATGAAAAGGACAAACATATAATACTTTACCATTGTACTGATCCTGGCTTCCCCATTCATTTGTATGGGGATAGAGCATTCAGTGTGCGCATTTGCAGGAACAGGCTCAGATAAGCTAAAGGCATTCCTATGATTTCTGTGGCTCCAAATACTGGGTCAAAACAATCCTCAACCTCTTACACCGCCTCTGAAAATGCCTAAAATCACAGCTGAAACATTGTGTAGAGAAGACAATTTGTGCACGGAAATGTTCGAAAGAAGTATTTGGATCAGAGAGAGACATTTTTATGGGTCCAGAACAAAAGGTAGGGGAGACCGGGGCTATTTGTCACGGGGGGTAAAATGTATATTTTTGTCGAGTAGAATTTCTTTTGCAATAAAGTCTACCAACATACGTTTTCTCTCAATCTCTGACAATAGACAGTCATGATCAAAGTAACATCACCTCATGGAGCAGCATTAACGATTGTTCGTCTTCCCTCTCTTCTCCTCTTCGTAATAACAGGACACATGATGAGCCCTGTAATTCCCGCTGATCTGATAACCTTCTTTCACTTTCCCCCCTCTCCTGCAGGACTCTCCACACCTGGCCTTGTCTCCATTGACCGTCATTATCATTCCTGCCGTGTTCCCATGCTCCGTTAGCTTCTGTCGGCGTTCTGCCCGTGTTTGTCCGAATGTTTTGACAGAGAGAGTTCGCGGACAGCTGTAGACAGACGACCTCAGAACTTCTCTCATCTGTAACGGACAGAGTTCAGTGCATTGCCTGTAGATCAAGATGATGCCGTTTTTCTGTCCTCTGTGTGGGTTTTTATTAGTTCTTTTTGACGTCTTCGTCTTGGGGTAAGTTGTTTGTTTTGGTGCAGACAGACCATGCGTTTCTTGGACTTGTTAAAGGGGGGGTATTATGTAAAATCGACTTGTTTCAAGCTTTATATCATGTTATTATGTCATTCCCTCATTAAACACATGCCTGGAGTGTTGCCTTGGCTCATTCACATATTTTTGAGTAATCAGTAAAAACTTAGACGGCAGCCATTTTAGGTGTAGCTATGCCTCAGTCCTCCTAGGAACGCCCCCACCTCCTGGAGACGCCTCTGGACCTTTCGTCACCAGCCAAGCCACCAACCACTGCTCCTCAGCTCAGCAGAGCCCCCTCCCCGCACAGTAGTGTTGTTTAGATGCCACAGCAGTGTGCTGAAGGGGGCGTGTCGGAAAGCTTCTTAAAGAGACAGAGGCCTATTTCAAGACGTTCAGTACAGCCATTTTGAGAGAGCAATTTTATTCAAGGTTATTTTAATTTACTGCATATACAGACCAACAGAAGGTTACGTCATCATTGTAGTATGCTATAGACTGGTGCTATGTGATTGAAAAAAGCATAATACCCCCTCTTTAATCCATCTGTCAATCACGCAGATTGGAACTAGTGGGGATAATCCCTGTTCCCAGACTGGCCAGGTTATCTTTTAGCACTTTAAACATCAGAAACAACCATTTCTTTCATAATATGAACACACTCAATCAGTCATTGGAATATTACATTTTGTGCTCCTGTATATTCACATCTTTGGCTCTAGCCTTGAATTATTTTCCTTGCCCCCTCCTCGGGTTGTGGCCCCCGTGTGTAGGCTCCAGTGTTGGCCCCTGCTGGCTGCGGATCACTGTTATGTGGAGGTGATGATGTTGGGCTAGCAGGCTGTGGTGGGACAGGCGCATACGGGACAGTGGCTCTTTCATATCTCTATACAAGTCAGTGGAGCAGGAGAGGCAGCGGGCCCCTGAGCACAGGCAGCGAGCCCGGGACCCCCTGGATCCGAATACTCTACCGCACGGACACGAGTACACACGAGATGGCACATGAGAGTTAAACATGTTTCTATATTTCTATAACAAGGAATGCTGAACTGATAGAACAAATATATGAATTTAAATGTATTTTGCAGAAAGGAACCTGAAAAATATTACCGGGAAACAACTTTTCCACACTCAAAAAATAACTCTTTGAATGAACGTAAAAAAATCATGGAAAGTATTTCCACATGATTAAATGGCTTTCTTTCAGCATGAAGCAATTGTGTTCGTCCAATATGATGCACTTGAGTAGGTTCAACGCCATATATTAGGGTTGATTGAACTTATTTACTAGGTTTGGGTCAGACACCGTGAGTGACAGTAACATGACGCTAAATAGTGAGCCCTTTATTTTCACTAAAAAGGTTAAGGCCTCAATGCTCTTCAGTCACAGACTGAGAAGTGAAGAAGGAAGTCATGGAGCTTCTGCTTTAGTCAGAACTTTCATACTTCTGTGTGACGTAAGAATGAACGATTGAATTTCAAGTATTCCTTTGTGATGTATGTGTGGAAAATTCTGTATATATTTAAGTATGACTTTATTATTCTCATTCTTAAAACAAACACCTTGTCACTTGTATCTGCTGTAGAGTAAAGTCTGTCCCAGTTCATAAGTCGTGTGCACAGGACTGTTACAGAAGAAGCTCATAAGGTTCTTCTCTTCAACAGTTACTATAGTAACTACTTTCTTCAAAGTCAAAGTAGATCTACCACAGTCCTGTCCACATCTGTCATGGTCCACCATGACCCACCGTGACTCAGAGGAACCGGGACACACATGACTCCACATCAGATACAAATGACAAGTGTTTTTTTTTTTTTTTAATAAAGAATCAGAGTAATTAATAATTAGTTAATAAGTAATATTCTAATCATATAAATTCAGGATATTTTAACCTTTATATGCATGGATCAGGTGTGAGCTTTTTGTAATTGTAGCAATAATTGTCCATATATTTTGTGATTTTACTACATATTTAAGTTTGTAATATGTTTGAGTCAAAATATGACTGAACTTCTATATGCAGCAGAAGTTTGAAGTTCTGTCTAAAGCAGAATCTCCATGACTTCCTTCTTCACCTGTCGGTCTGTGACAGACTGAAGTACATGTTCTCTGGCTTTTGTTGAAAATAAAGGCCACATTGTATTTAGCCTCATATTATTGTCACTCATGGTGTCTGACTTAAAGTCTAACTCTGCAGAAAGTCAAATCACGTTTCCACTGACAAAGTTGGAAGGGCGCCCCCTTGTGTCCAATTGCGTCCAACTGCCCGGACCTAACTGGCACCCGATCAATCCTAATATTTTGCGTTGAACCTACTCAAGTGCATCACGTTGGACTAACACAATTGTTTAATGCTGAAAGAAAGCCATTTTATCATGTGGAAATACTTTCCATGATTTTTTTACGTTCATTTAAAGAGTTATGTCTGATTTCATTCATCCCATCATGATTTAATCATGTTCATCTTGGAAACGTGAAATTATTGCTTCCATAATACATGTTACAATTTAGTTAATGTAACAGCCCCCTAGTTTACTTATTGTGAGTGTACGGTATATGTCGAGAAGCTACTTGCAGAGGGCTGGGGAGCTACTGGTATTTCTTAAACTATTGGTTGGAGATCCCTGATGTGCTGGGATGATGTGCTAAGATTGAAGACAAAACACTGGTTATATTGGGTTCCTCATTATTCATAAGTTGCTGAAGTTGCTTAAGATTTTAGAATACAGTTTTTAAGTCTCAGAAAGACAATCAATTTCCAAGCAAAATCTGTCCAATTCTATGAAAATACATTGCATAGAGATAATGATGTGTCCTTTAAATACTTTCAAGTGAAGGTATATTGAAGGGTCTACCTTCTTGATGACAGACTTAGCTTCCAGATTATAACAGACACAAAGAGAGCATTGATGTCTTAAAACACACAGAATGTGCCGTACACCAGGATTAGTGCCATTATGTAACAGAGAAGGAAGGTCAGGGGTCCCACCAGAGAATGGAAGTGTGTTCCTGGGTATAATAGACCCTTTCATTTGACCCATCATTCATCAGGACAGAGGGGAGCGAGGACGCGGAGGTACACTGGGATTCGGACGTATACTTGAGGCCAGTGCACATGAGGGATTAGGAGCAGCGACGGGCTGGTGTTCGGGTACGCTCCTTGAATGTTTGTCTTGGTAATGGCAAGGAGGAGGCGAAGAGGAACTGCGTAAGAAGAAAGGCTCCCAAATATTTTGGACAGTGTCACATCAAAAAAGAAAAGGAATTTCAAGGTACTTGAACACCTTTCAGGTGTGCTTGTTAAGTATTAATAAGGCATCAATAAGGATTAGTAATTAATAGGCCATTAATAATATTCTTGTAAAGTATTAATAAGCTGCTTACTATACTTTTATCTGTCAACATAGGCCATCAATAATATGCTTATAAAGATATTAATTGGCCAATTATATAGTTATCAACTACCATGCTAATAGGACTTGAATAATATTCTTATTCATAGCCTACCCTAACCCTCAACCTAACCCTAACCTTAACCCTAACCCTAACCCTAAATAGATTACTAATGCTTATTAATACTTTATGAGCACACCTTAGTATAACGCGATACCAATAATTTTGAGTGTGTGATGCAGTTTTTTAACTATGTAACCATCAGTACAGAGAATTCCAAAATTGTATTCCACAAATAAGGCACCAGACTCACTCACTCATCACTATACCAACTTAAAGTATCCACTTAGTCTGCAAAAAACACAACCAAACAAACAAGAACAACACTGCAGTTTTTCATAATGGTTTTGGTTGAAAATAGGAGCACAGGTGTTATGAAAGAAAGGCAGTTGAAACAGGAATAAACCTTCAGTTATGCCGACGGGGATGTAAAGTCTTCTCTGAAAAACAAATCCTTTCACTTTCTACTGTGGTTTCGGTAAGTTGACAGAAAGGACAACTGAGGTTTTCCCTTAAATGAACCTGCGCTGATCTGAAATACAGGCCTACAGATAAGACCTGGCGATGAGAGAGGGTTATGGTAGGAATGAGAAAAATGCCAAAATGAAAAGAAAATGAAAATGTTGGCCGTAGTTGAAAGTGATGGGTCCACTCGGGAGGTCCGTCATGCCTGTGTGATTAGCTCCTGCTTCACCTGCTCCAGACAACAGAGCTGTGTTTCTGATTTAATCATTTAGTGTGAGATTAGCGCCGAGGGAGGCAAATGTGAAAGTAACCGGGCTTATAAACTCCATTTGGACTTTTTATGGGGAGAATCTAACTGGACGTTTAAGCCCAGGCTGCAGGTTTGGGATAATTGGGGGTCGACTGGAGCACCACAAATACTAGTACCTATAGAACCATTGTCCCAGAACAGCAGTTCCCAAAGTGAGGGACAGAACACTGAAGTGGGGGGTCGCAAGATGATTTGAGACTAAATGTATTACATTTCTGACATTTAATGTGGTGTATTTTTGATAGAAAACAGCATATTGTAGTGAAATTAAGCCACATATCAGAATACAGTATCCAAACTAACATCATTAAACTAGATTATAAATGTCTTGCACCTTAAATTAATATAAATGCATAAGAGGTCTCGAGTTGTTGGTTGAGTGATTTGGTGGTCGCGGCCTGAAAAGTTTGGGAACATCCAAGCTCCATGGAAAATGGCCCCAAAATGGTCTGAGGATTGAAACTGCAACCGCTTTGTCGCTATCCAGTCAAAGAGGAAATCTTAAATGTGGAAATGTCAATAGTTAATATAGTATAGATAAGTAAAAGTGTGAATTGCAGTTCTGGCGGTGGTAATAAAAGATTAAGAAAAGATTAAAGCCAAATATGATCCTTTAACTAACATGTTCTAAAAGTCACAATCTCCGAAGAAGACCAGTTGTGGTGAAGTGCGTTGGCGTCACGCTGTCACTAAAGGATTTTTAACTGCTCCATCAGAGAGCCTCGGATTATTTGCCACATCATATTTTTTAAAGGCAACCTTTTCAACACTATTCTATCCTTAAAGAGCACCTGGTAGGACAATATTTTGATATGTTTTTTACATGTTGTATTGACCCAGTGCAGTACTTTCTTACACCTGTTACTCGCTTTCTGACAAACGTCTTGGAGTTAATTTTATCGTGTATATATAATAAGTAGAAATAAGTTACAGTTTTTTAGGAATAAGTCCTTTGTCCTTAATATCAGTAACTCATTTCAAGAAATCTGTCCATGAGGCAAGTTTGTTTTACACTTGCATCAATAATTATTTTTTTTTTTCAAAATGTCTTGTTATTTGAGTTCGATGATTTCTCTTAATTTAGTGTAAACAAAGATTTCTTGAAATGAGTTACTCTTCTTGATGCGCAGTGCCCAGTTTGTTCCACAGTTTAACCACTGGGCAATCCACACTTAACTTTATGTAACTTATAAAGGACAAAAGTAAGAATTTTAATGTACTTTTTATAGAAAATATCTCGACTACAATCTCAAACCAATTTATACCAACAACACATAAATACCTTTGCATTGATACAACTGGTTTCGCTTCATCTCATGAAATATGTCCTAAATTGTCTTCACGTTTCCTCGCATACTTGGAAGAAAGCCCTTCTTTTGCCCGGCACGTGCCGTCTGGTAAAGCCATTGGAGCGTTGACAGACCCAGTGGGAGAGGCCCGTTCCCTCTCACCTCTCATCCGGCCCGATAACACTCAAATTACACCTCCTTCCACCGGCGCACGCCATATACTCCGATGAAAGTGGTTCAAAGGATCAGGTAGGAAGCTACGGATCCATTTCACCTCTGCTTTCACTCACAACACGGCTCCAGAGAGACAAAAAAAAACGTCCTAAAGCTATACCATTCAGTCCGCCAGTCACGCCATAGGACTGTTGTTGCAATGAGGCGTTCGCTCCTCGTTTAACCTCTCACGGCTGTGTTTTATGAACTCTCAAAGTGACAGTGAATACATCATTAATAGCAGATCGGGGAGGTTTGATGTCAGTGGTTTAAAGGTTAGCTTCTGTGTAAGTAGCGTTATTCACTCATGGGGGAATTTATAGCCTGGTTGAAACTCTTATGAAACTACAGGGATCGATTTCATATGCGAAAAAATGTGCTGTAAAACTGCTTGTGAGCCGAGAAAACCATTAGTCTTCTATGTTATACCAAAAACAGATTTAACTAACTGTTCTGATCAGGGGCTGCTGCAGTTGGTCTATGGCTGGGTACGTTACATTTTTTTTCTATACTCTAATGATACTTGATTTACAATACCTGGACACTACTTTTTATGATACCTATACACTTGGCTTGTAAAGATGTATTTCGGTACCTGCCTTTGATACTTTTGTTTCGATACGAGCACCTAAACTTTTCGTTCGATACTATACTATACTGGTATCGCTTAACGGTACCCAGCCTTAGTCAGAGTCAGGTCTAGGTTCAGTGACCAGGTTATTCTAGCAATATATTTCTTCGTCCTGATGGCACGGGCATATTTTAAGATGACAACGCCAGGACTGATTGGGCTCACATTGTGAAAGAGGTTCAGGGAGCATGAGATGGACCGGACACCACAGAGTCCAGATCTTAACCCCATTGAGAATCTTTGATCTTTTGACTTTTGAGTTTATTGAAACAATGCCATAGCGAATGTTGCTGCAAACAAATTTTAGAACTTTTTTGTGGTGACTAGCATATAGGCATTTAGGGCAGTGTTTCTCAATTGATATGGTGTGGGGACCCACAATCACCCTGGCATGAGTAAGTAAGTAAGTGTTTTATTTGTCATTGTAAAAGCGTACAGCAAAATAGTGTTCAGGTGCTAGTCCTGAGCCGCTGCCACTGAGCCGCACTGCCACTGTGGGTTAACCTGACCAGGATTTTTTTGGAGGTAGGGGAAACTGTAGCACCCGGAGGAAACATGGCTGGCTGCCCCCAGTGAAACGGCGCAGCACCTCCCTGGGTTTGTCCCTGTTTCAGAGCGTGGTGTCCTGCACTGGTCACTCCACCTCTCCTTCCTCTTCCTCTGTGCAGCTCCCTCCGCTCCACAACAGTCTTTCACCATCTTCTGGGAAGAGCTTAGCAGTTAATCTGTTTTATTCTCCAGTGAACGTCCATTGGCCAGAACAATAGAAGGCATGTGTGGCTTAGCTTTGAGACTTGCCCGGATACCTCCTCGTTTGTCCCTTTTCTGTTTCCTGTAGCTCCTCTTGTGACCTTCACTGTGCTGCAGGTGTAGAGGTTTCGGTGCCGTTTCAGAAGAAGAAATGTGTAGGTCTCAAATGGGTTTAGCTGATAAGCTAGCTGTTTGTTTACTTTAAAAAGTATGGACTCTCTGCAGTAAGAAAAATCCACCGAACCAAAACATGGCATAACATATTGTATTTTCCTCATAAACTGTTGTTGAATAAGCATTAAATAAGCCAAAAAGTTGTCATTTTGATAAAACAATCTGACAGCAGTCATTTAAACAGACTCAATCTATACCAGACACAATGTTTCTGGAAAAGGCTCACGACCCACTGAAAACGGTTCCCACTTTGGACCGACCCGCCAGTTAGAACCACCGATTTAGAGGACGCTCAACTAACAGCAAGAAGATCCTGGGTCAATTCCTCAGCTGAGTTTGCATGTTCTCCTTATGTCGGGGTGAGTGCTGTCCAGACAACTTTGTGCGCCCTCCTCCCAAGGTTGTCCTGAGGGACGCAATGAAGGATGAATGAAATGCAGATGGGACAAAAAGTGAGAACAATTGGCTATTCTCAGGCAGAGGCATGTTTGTTGCTTTTATAGTACATGCTCAGGGCCCCACAAACCTCTCATCTAAATGTTTTATGAAAAATGTCTGCTATTACATAACCACTCCATTGTAGTCACACAAATGTAGCCCAAAGCATCAATCCCCCACTCAGCCCTGTTGGTCCTCATTACAGTTTATTAGCTCCAGCGTCTCCTCTCTGCAGCTCCTAATTCTGCATAAAGAGGTGGAAGTTGGCCCGTGTGAACTCGTGGTGGATGATCTCTAGCAGGTCGTCCCCGCCCTGCCCCCCCTGGCCTGCCTCCTGTCCCTGCCCTGCTCGGGACCCCGGAGGGCGGGGGCCAGCTGGAGCTCGGGCGTGTAGGTGAAGCTGTACGGGGTGCGGTAGATGAGCCCGTCCAGCCTGATGATGGACAGGGGACGGTGATGGCCTGACGGACACAGCGCCATCCCTCGGAGAAGGCAGAGACGTCCGGGACAACGCACACCAGGGCCTTGGGAGACCTGTGGTGCAGATAAAAGTTTGATTAGTTACATTTAAACTGTTACAATCAGTCTGAACTTTTTTTGACTGTACGCAAGATAAATATCCCAAAAGGTCGTATCGCAGCTGATCTCCATGGTAACGCAGGACAGTCAGCACCATATGGGCGGATAACTGACAGCTTTCCATGGACTCAACGTATGCAGAAACTCATCAATATCTATCTCTAACAGTTTGAAATAAGATAACTAAACTAAATTTCCTCTTTGGCCAAAAGCACTTCCATACACACGGAAGTTACATTTAACGGCATCTTTCAGTCGCTAGAAGACTTTTCATATTGCATTATGTTATAGAGTTCAGGACTGGGACGTCATATCGCTAAGCATCATGGGATTAACAGCAATAATAAACAAATGGAGATTTTAAAAGGTAAAATACTGGAGTTATTGTTCACATCAAAACCCTCGGACATCACAGTGTGTGCGATGATGTACAGTAGTGACTCAGCAGCTAACAGAGTTGTTGCACGGCTTTTTTCTCCACTTTTTACACTGTTTTTTATTCAATGTTAGTCTATGGAAAATGTCGGCTAAGGGCCACGAACATGGCAGATCTCCATGGTAACAGTGGATTTTCCCGAACTCTATACCTGTAGGCTAATCGCAGCTGCTAATCATTCGTTAGCATTTTAGGGAAATGCTTTGTATTATAGACATTTTTATGCTTTAAGATGTAGCTGCTTCTTGGGCAGTATTGGCTACTTCCTTTTGCCTCTCGGTGACAGAAAAAAAGCGCGAAAGGCAGACTAGACGAGCAGCTTTGTGAAACATTATCCAATATGGCGGCGGGTTGCGTTTTTTTGTCACATGACTCACAAAAAGATTCTTCATAAGGTAGTTTATGAGACCATTTCACAACTTTCATTCGGAGTGGAGCTTGTTCGGATGCAAACAAAGCTCAGTGGTCTCTTTAATTTTCCCTATGTCTGCTCATACACTGCGAGGGAACATCCACATTTCATTCTTCTGTTTTCAGGAGTAGCCCCTCTAACCATGTTCCAATGCTCCCTTTAGTTCCCTCCAAAAAATAAAAATAAAAAAGAGTTGTCTTCTAGCTGCGTTCTCCACTGGAGGTGCTTCTCTGGGTTTTAACAAAGTCCTTAGACATTCATCTGATCATTCTAATATTCATGTTTATATGTCCAGTAGAAATTTCAGTACAACTTGTATTACAAAACACAAAACAGTCCTAAAGTTCCTCAGATTTGGACATAGACCCAAATCCCTTTCTCTACTGAAGGCACTTCCAAGAAACCGGCACGGTATAGAAAAGCTTACAGTGACGATTATAAAACCAACTGCTGACTCTCTCTTTCTGATGTTTTTCATTCCTTATTAAGACCTTATTCAACCTGGCTCTGGGAGAGTCACGTTTCTAATTGGCTCCAGTCCTTTTCACACAGACGGCTCATTGTGGATGCTGTACAAACACGCGCCCGGCCGCTGCCCCTGCTGATGGGTATATCCGCAGATGGGACGTCCCGACTTAACTATGCCTCAGCACTTTGCTTTAGGTGTGGGGTCCGAGGCGCGCCCTGACGTCAAACGGGGGTTTCGAGGTTTTCTTTTAAAGACTTTTACGCTCATGGAAATGGTTCACAAAGTGGGATGAAGACTAGAATAGTAGTAAGTGTCTGTAGTGTAGAGGTGCCACCATTCTTTACAAAGAGTCTGGCACTTTGGCGTTAATTCTGTGAGTTCTGAAGATCGTGATTGTCGGAAACACATGGTCCTTCCAATATGGCGGCTCACTGTGTGCAAAAACATCACCTTCTTCTTCTGCCTAAGCTATTTTAAGACAGATCTCCTGAACGTTTGCTCTGATCGATAGGCGATTTCAGAGTCTGTCCGTTTGAGTGCCGTGTTACAAATTTGCATTTGTGATTGAGCGATACAAAGCACATTGGTTTTGGAATTGGCTGCAGACAAACCACCAGACTCGTCTCCTTTTCGACAGAAAGCAGGAGAAATCAGGCTGACCAGGCTAAGTATGCAGTCCCAGTAAAGGCTCATGTGACTTCTGAAGAACTAAGGCAGAAAAAAGAGAAAAGCGAAGTGTTGGAAAAGCATTGGTCGGATGGATGATTCATATACCAAAAGGAAAGAAACTGGAAGGTGTGAATGTAGCAAAAGATGCCAACATATGTCTTTGACGTTTGCCACAATATGAAAAGAGAGATTGGTCACATGTCTTGAAGGCGGGCTAAAGAATTATCTTCTTAGCAGGTAGCGCAAAACATCTTTACGCCAAGATCCTGCGAGATATTGCAAGCTTAATTGAGTTTACATCATCCTCCAGGAATCAACCACGAACATATTTTTTTTTCACTCTGGGATACTCTGGGGCAAGGAGTTTAAAAAAAAACTTTTAAAAAAATTGAGTAGTGGTAGCGTTGTTGCTATTTAAAATTTCAAACTTGATTACAATTTTAAAGATTCTCAATTAGTTGATACTGATTTTGATCTTCAAGCCCCCCAAACAAAACCATAAAATCCAATGTCTGAAATGTAAATATAGTGTGGTCAAATCATTATGCGATCACCACAGGAGAGTAGAGCGGTCGTCTGTGTCCTGGGCAAGACACTTCTGCCACTGCTCTAGTGTCTGCGGGGTACCTGGGAGTGTGAATGGGTGAATAGTTTCCTTTGATGTAAAGCGGCTTTGAGTGTCTAAAGTAGGTAGAAAGGCGCTATATAAATGTGACCATTACCACCAGTGTCCAATGGCCCCCACTTTGGGAACTATAGGGTTAGACCACTGTTCTCCAACCAGGGGTGCGGGGCCCCTGGCAATAATTGAGGAATTATCAGGAGGCATTTGGAATGATTTCTGATCAAAAAGGAAGGCGAAACTGAATACTGTGAGAACATTATTTTGAAAGGAAAGGCGATTTAAATGACACTTTACTGTAATATGTTTGACTTTGGCTTAATTTTGAACACACAATGTTGTTGTTTTACTGATAAAAGAGTACTTTTAATTCATTCTTTCTAAATAATCTGCAACACCCTTATGAATATGGGGTACACGGAGTATCACTGAAGGTCAAACACTAAACTGCTGTGCATGTATTGAGGTAAAGTAGGAAAAACATCAAACCTGAGGGTGTGTTTTTGTACCAGGAAGGAAAAATATCCAGAAAAAGTGACTTCAATCAAGTAAATACACAAATCTATACCGACATACTGCTGCAGATGGGCTACATCCACAGATGGGACGTCCTGAGCACTTCAGCAGCAGCAGCAGTTTAGGTGTGGGGTCTGAGGTGTGCCCTGACGTCACATGAAGGGTCTCGATTCCGGACAGTCACATGACCAGGGTTAGACCAAGTTATACTGCGGTGTTTGGTTTTAACATAAGGCTCTTTATTCTGACCGGAGGAAGCTTGGCGCGGGCTCGCAGAAAGGATATGGACACATGGGGAGGAAGGCGCTATGAAGAGGGCGTCCCACAGAGTTTAAATCAAGCACAAAGGAGGAATGTCCAAGAGAAGGGCCTTAGTTTTTTAGAAAGTAGTAGTAGTAATTGACAAGAAATAGTAGTCGAATAGCACTCTGTAAACTAATGGGGATTCATAAAAAGATGAAGGTGACAGGGGCAACGAGTAGCAGTATTTGCATTAGCTAAAATGCCCACAAGAGACATTAGCATCGTATCAGTTTCACAATGTGTATCACTAGAATGTCAAAGAAAGTTAGAAATCAACTTGGACCACAGGTAAGAGTTTAAACTTTGTCTCCAAAAGTAAAACGTATAAGTAGAACTGTGGGAAATGCAGAAATTCCATAACCAAACAGTCGTATACATAAGTGAATCTAATGAATGAGCATGATGTAATATCATGATGCAAGAGCACATCTGTCTTCAAACAGCTACGTCACTGCGACTTTGATTTACCACAGCGTGTAAGAGCGACAGTCACCACTAAACCACTACATGTCTAGTAAGTATCTGTTAAATGTGTTTGTAAAATGTGCAGATCTAGGTTCATTTCACTCATGTTGCGGTGTGGTTTGCCATTTGAGGTTTACCACCATCCAGTGACAGAGGAGTGAGTGAATATTGGTCTGTAAAACATTTTTGGAAAACTTGATGAGCTTGTAAATTGGACATCCTAGAAACAATACAGTAATTACGTTTATATGATCATTGCTGGAACTGCAAAAGCCAAATAATTTGACATTTGGTTAGTATGAACTTTATCAAGATTTTTTTCGACAAAAAAGATAAACATTTTCCATGTGATGCAGCAACTTTGACGCGTCAAAACACGAGGGCACTGACACGTAAAACTAAATAACATGTATTTTAGCCTCAGGTATGATTCTACAGTAAAACATTTTGGTTCTTCCTGTCAGTTTTGTTTTCCAGGTAAAAGAAACAAACACATTTTCTTACTTTTTTTGAGGCCACCTCTTACATACATAAAATCCAATAAGTCATGACTACAAGATGCTGTTCATGTTGAATCAAAAGTATGTTTTTACGGCTAAACTATAATTGTAAAATAAATAAATAAATAATCTAAATTGCAATTTGAATGGCCGCAATTAGTGAACCACAAAGATTGCAATTAATATTTAGCAAACAATATCTGTCTCTGTGGTGAGTTCAGCAAACCCTGTATTTTTTACCTCCACAAACCTATATTAAAAATGCATAGGATTCTTGTTTTCATTTAACAAGTGATATTTTGGTCCTAAATCATTTGTTGCTCCGGCACATGACCAACTAAACTGCAGTAGAACTAAAACCATAAACAAACCTGCTCCAAATGCTCTGATGGACGACAACACTGCTGTTTTTTAAGGTCTGCTGTTTTTTGCAGTTGATCTCAAGAGGACGTAATGTTTTTTTAAACATTAATGGTGGCAACCTGTGGTCAACGCAAAGCTGTCGAAGTCCCGCTCCCAGCAAAGTCAGGCCTGAGCAGAGGCGAGCCCACTCAGTAAAAATGTATGCTCGTATTTGATTGTAATTATTGAGTGAAATGTTTAGAAAATTGGCTGTAAGTGTCCACAGTAAACTGAATCTTGATTTTAACACAATTTCATTCCCAATAGTGACGAGAAAGAGGGTTCGGTGGGGCACGAAAAAACATTAAAATTCATCAATGAACTGTACTAAAATGAAGGCCTTAAAGGTGCATTATGGAACATTTTATGCAAAAAACAACTTGATATTTGTGCGCAATTGACCTTTTTGTGACCCCATGGCTTTCTGGGTGATTAACAGCGCCTTTACTTTCCATCAGTGGCCTCTACAACGCTCCAGGATCAATCGTTTTGTAGGTTTTCTGGTGAGAGGGTCCGTCAGCAGTTAAAAAAACTACAGTACCAGAAACTCTAAAAACAATTGATCCTGGAGCATCATAGAGGCCACTGTGATGGAAAGTAAAGGTGCCATGCTAACCACTGGGTCACTAAAAGATCAAACACGCCCGGATAAAAGGTTTTGTTTTTCACATAATGCGCCTTTAAATGTCATAAAAAAGCATTCAATTTGATTCCAGCTGGCATGGATTCATTTTGAAGTCATTGTTCAACGTTTTTCACCAGAAGTTTATCGAAAATATAAAGAATATCGTCCAAAACGTTTGGCTGAAATATTTTGTAATGATTTGTGCCTAGTTTGCTCTTAAATATCCATATTTTTCATCATTCATGTTCACTGGAATATACAAATCTTTAGAAATTCTAAATGCATACAGTAGATTCATGTGAGATTGTAGCAGAAAAAATATTTAGTTTGGATGTAGAAAAAGCATTTGTTCTGACTTGCTGCTACCTGTATAAACCCTGAAAATCTCTGCTTGATATAGTTCCACTGTACGTACTTGAACATAGTCTCCGCTTCATGATTCCCAAACCACACTTTGACGTGCGGGCTGAAGTTCTCCCCGTGGATCTCCAGCATCGCAACATGTCCGCCACCGTTCACCTGCAAACACTCACACGTATTTACCCGACCTCCCGCACATGAAGCCATACTCTGGCGCCTGTGTGTGACCCCACCTCCAGCGCGGAGACGGCCGGGAACGGACTGACCGCGCTCTGGACCGACGCCAGGCCCTGGTTAAAGCTGAACTCCACGGACTCGACCCCGATGATGGTCCAACAGGAGCCGTCGTTCAGCACCGCGCGGCTGGGGTCCCGCGCCGCGCACTGGGCCTGGGGTTGTTGTGGACGGGAAGGAGGAGATTCAGAATTGGAGGTGACAGTTGTAAGTAAAGAGCAAACAAGTCGTGGTATATAATTTGAAAAGGCAGGTACAAGGTAAAAGTATGTTACATAATATTTCGGCAAACAGTGCTTAAGTTGTTTTTTTGGTGAATGGACATTTAGACTTGGCAATATTACAAGCACAAGCCAAATGCTCTTAAGTTACATAATGTAGTCCTGCTAAACCCAACAAAACTATATATTTTTCCTTTAACCTCTTAACGCCTACCTTAACCTATGCATTTCTCCAGTTCAGCTTTACCCAAATCTAAAAGCTTACAGCCTATAGGCCAGTGTAATGTCTCATTTGAAAGACCTACAAAACTGATCTTTTTCCTTGTGTTATTGCCGTCACTTTTTTTTAAACATTCATTTTCATTGTTTTTATGTTATTCCTTTGTAGCGTTTTTGCTGCTTTTTCGTCACACATTTTTGTCACTTCTTTGTCACTCTTATGTTGCATTTTCATCTTGGTCTCATTTCGCCTCTATTTTGAGGCTTTTTTCCAAGAAGATTTTAGTTTTGGGTAAAGGCAAAAATTGTAGAAAATGCACTCGGTTAAAGCCGTACTAAGTAACTCATGCCCCCAGAGGCCATAAGCGCCACTGCAGGTGTCGTAGCATGTTGCGTTTTTTTTACTTATTAATTGTCCGTGAGAGTAAATACTACGCTGACAGAAAAGACAAAGGGAGAGAGGGATATTGTACATCCAATTACACAATGGAGATCATTTATTTCACTCAAACTTGGCTGTAAATACTGTTTAAAGTGGCGCTAGCCCGCAGTTAGCTTTGCCCGTTAGCCTGTTAGCTTCTTCTTCGTGATTCCATTAGTGTGTATTGGTTGCTCCGGTCCGGTGGCAGGCAAGTTGCAAATGGGGTTTTCTGGCCAGAGACACTAGGAGGAGATGAACACTAAATCGTCCCATTAACACTCGTATTACCCCCAGAGGGACTTTGAAAACAATTTATTAAAGTAAACGAGTTACTTAGTACTGCTTTAATTGTCCGTTAGAGTAAATACTATGCTGACAGGAAAGACATAGGGAGAGAGGGATATTGTACATCCAATTACGCAATGGAGATTATTTTTTTCACTCAAACTTGGCTGTAAAGACTGTTTAAGTGGCGCTAGCCCGCAGTTAGCTTTGCCCGTTAGCCTTTTAGCTTCTTCTTCGTGATTCCATCCATCCATCCATCCATCCATCCATCCATTTTCTTCCACTTTTCCGGGTCGTGGAGGCAGCTTTTGGAGCTGCCCAAATCACATAGCACCAGCCCCTATGGCTCCTTCTGCAGGTGGTGGGTCCAACGAAGGATGGCCTCACGATTCAAAACGGGCCTGTTGGTCTCTCATAAGGGGCTTCTGATTCCAGTAGTGTGTATTGCTGCTCCTACCGTACGGCAGTCAAGTTGCAATTGTGGTTTTCTGGCCAGAGACACCGGGGGAGATGAAAGACCCCCCCAATCATCCCATTAACACTTGTATTACTCCCTAGGGACTATGAAAGGGATTTATTAAGGTAAATAAGTACTGCTTACTGCTTAAGACCCGTGACAATTATTGAGATTGACCAAAGAAAAAATTGCAATCCATTTGTCTATTTGACCCTTATTTAATCTCTTTTTCAGAGAAGTCATGGCTCCAGGGGGGAACCTATTGAACATGTTTTTGTAATAGGCCAGGGATACAGCACCTATACGGGCCTAGAGGGAACATGCCAAATCCACAGAGCTCAACAGAGACCGGTATTTAAAAAAAATGACCTTCTTGGTGTAAGGTGAATGGGTCTGCAGTTGTCTGTCAATATAGTTTTCTTTTCCTTTTTCATATATCTTTTTTAATTTAAAGGTCGCTCAACAGCTACATATAAAGCGGGATTAACTCTTAATTAAGTCTGAAAACGTTCTGACTTTCTGCTGACGCTGGATTGCCAACATGTTTGATTGTTGAACAGGTAGGATTTGGCCTGAACCCTCGCTCACCTGGTATTGTATGATGTTGTCATTGATTAAGCACAGGTAGCAGTGTGGGCTGTCTCTGAACTGGAAAGCACATTTATGAAGCTGAGAGACCGGCTCGTCCACGTCCAGGATGGCATGCTGCTTGTTCACCTTCCGGATCACCTACAAACACAAGTGAAATACAAAAAACTAGTCGCCTAGACCAGGGGTTTCCAACCTTTTTTGCCTTGCGTACCCCTTAGGCCTGTCATTTATTCTACGAGTACCCCCTGCCTCAGGGTTGCCAGGTCTGGGCAGCCAAACCCGCCCAAAAATATCTGAAAAACCGCGGAAAACCCGCGGACATACGGCGCGGCTGGAATTTTCAATATTGTTTACCAGTAAACAGAGCCCATGTGCTCCCGCGATGATGAGAAACCGCCCCGTTCTCCCTCTCTTATTGAAAAAGCAGCTCAAAGAGCCTTGGATTTGAGATTTTGTTATTCGAAATAGTGATTTTGATCAAAAAATAAGATAGAAATAGCCAATTTTACATTGAACACAGCAAGGCAAAAAACCGCGGACAGTTTTTTTCACCCGCGGAATGGCTTAAAAAACCGCCCAATTCCGCGGTTTAACCGCGGACCTGGCAACCCTGCCCTGCCTCGATGGATTTGTTGATTCGTTAGAAAGTGAATGACTAAAACTCATAATTACTAAACTAAATACACTGAAACTCTCACTCTTTACAGTTACATGTTTGTTTGTTTGAAGCTTTTCTTTGAAGCTTTTCTTCTTCTTCTTCTTCTAATGATCAACAATACAATTTGTATTATCTGTTTTTTGTTTTTTTAATCTGAAATAAATCCAAATACCCCTTGCTAACCTCTCCCCGTACCCCTGGTTGGGAAACACTGACTATTGTAATGCATTGTACATTGGGCTCAACCCAACTTCGCCAGCCGACCTTAACTTGTCCAAAATGCTGATGCACTAAAAAGCGTGAGCACATAACTCCTGTTTTAAAGTCCTTACATTGGCTGCCTGTCTGTCACCGTATTTACTTTAAAATTATTATTTTTTTGTTTTAAATGTCTTCACAGCCTTGCACCTTTGTATCTGTCCGACCTTCTTCAGCCTTATACTGTACTCCTGCTAACAGCCTCAGGTCAGCAGACCACTCTTTGTTGGTACTAGTCCCAAGGACTCAAAGAAAATTGAGAGGCGATCGTTCTTTTTCAGTGGCAGGTCCAACATTGTGGAATGCACTGCCTTTGTGCCTTAGACACTTTCTGTTTTAAGTCGGCTCTTAAAACCAGGGGTGCCGCCAGAAATTCTGGGCCCTATGGAAACAAAAATTTCTGGGCCCCCTACATTTTTACAGATAAAATGTAACCCAATAAACATGCCCTGTATACTTTAAAAAAGATACTTAGCACATTGCATAGTTAAAATGTCTGATGAGTAAAAGCCTACAAAAACAAGAAAAAACTATGGAAATATGTACTTGTTTACATAAAAGGAGAATATTTATAATCTCAATTGCAATTGCAAACACAACAGATCATAATGTACACATATTGACATATACTTTACGTGAACACACTTTAACTGGGTCCAACTGCTCAATCAGGAAACATCAGCTAGAACTAACCCATAACTAAATCAGTCCAAGACTAAAACTAGGCCAAAAGGGCTCAAAATCAAGACACACCATGAGTAATGCCAGGCCTAAACCAGTCCAGGACTAAACAAGTACTGAACCAGACATAAACTGTTTGTTATCCAGGTCAGGGTTTCCGTGAGCCGGTGTGAAAAGCAAATGGCCGGTAAAAATGATTTCCATCGGCCGACGGTAAAAAAAAAAAAAAAAAAAAAATATGGAGAGAATATAGAAAAATATATTAACATTTGACCTAAGCCAGTGACTAACATGGCAAAGTGTTTTCGAGACAGGCCTAAATATTAAAAAAGGTTCAATATTTCTATGCAAAAAAGTTTCGACTTACGCCCTTAGCCCATTTTACGAAGCGCAGTTGAAGCGCCTTCATCGCTCTCTGGATATGTTACGCTTTTTTTTCGTGGTTCTTCACATTTTCCAAGAAAACGGCGAACTACAGGTACATTTACTTTTATAAAAGTGTGTTAAGAACTCAACAGCTAATACTTTTGATTAGGATATACTTTAAACTCGTGTGTGTTTAGTCAGACTGACGCGCAGTCCCACAGGGCTCTTCCTGAGAGAGTGGCCGGGTTTAGAGGCGCTTCCCTCGGTCAGTCTGCGCAGACGCCTCGGTTAGTCACCGGTGTTGGAGCCGCTCTTGAGTGTGTCAGAGCTGGGTCCGGGGCGCATCGCTTGAAGTGACTTTTGGTGACTTTAGCTTTGTCGATTTGTCCCGCCAGAATATTTCAGCGGTTAGAGACGTTGCTAATTTTACACCTGAAGCCACATTAAAGCGCGGAATGGCATCTACAGCCCAGCCCTCGTGTGTGCAGCTGATGCGCGGTCAGATCTGGACAGCGTTCGGGTCATAGATTCCTTCTGTCAAGCGGGTACATCCGCGTGGCACCTGCTGCCTCTATCGTCTCCACGTGCACAACTTTATGTTTGGATTTGAGTTGTTGTTACATTTTCTCCCGTCATTCTTTCATTAGAAATAGCCGTGTTTTGGACTCACTAAAGCACTCGTGTAGAGCTCGGTCTAAATAAGCCACATTCATTATAGGCTACTGTATATATTTTAATGGCCGGTAATTCTTGTGAATGGCCGACATTTTACAACCCAGCCAGCCAAAGTGGCCGACAAAAAAAAAGTCTAACGGAACCTCTGATCCAGGTATAACAACGTTATGTTCAACATCACTTTATAATGGCCCAGCGGCGTGCCTTTCTGCTGGCAAAATCATGTATCAAATCATCAAAGTTCAGCTTTCTTGCCAGTTTGCTTTCAATGGATAGTATGGCAAGGTGACAAAGTCTGTCCTGCAACATAGCAGACCTAAGATAATTTTTAATCAGTTTCAGCTTACTGAATGCTCTCTCGCCACCAGCAACGGTCACAGGCAATGTGCAAATATTCGCAAAACTATGCAGACCTGCCCAAAATACTCTGCAGCTGCATCTTGTAATTTTTGAAGCGTGTAGATTACTTTTTGTTTAGTAAAGTTATCATCATGTGGAGAACACAGTAGATAAGACGTGCTTAGAGCCTTCAATCTTCGTGAAGTTTTGCGCTCAGGCTCACCTTGTTTGGCTGAGACGGGGACGGGGGCCGCGGGGGAAGGAGGACGTGGGTGTGCAGCGGCCGCTGAATCTGTGTCTACGAGACATGATAACCCGGAGACAGCAGAGATGTTATTATTGTTGGATGTAAATCATAATTCAGTAATAATTTTACTAAGCTAGCTAGATAAAAGCAGGTCATGTAGCAACAAAAATATGTAAGTCTGAAAGTTTTGGAATACAGGAATAGGGCAAGCTACCTTTCTTTTGAAAAACTGTGTGACATACTGTCGACTTCGGCGTTCTCGGTCTTCTCTTTCCGTCTTTTCTTTCCGTTTTTGATGCCCTGACTTTTGATGTGACATGCCTGCGTGTGTCACTATCTGCACTGCATCATAACAAATGCAATAAGCAAGAGACGCTACGCTAGCGAGCGTAGCTCGGACAGCTCAGGTGGAATGAACCATTGTGAGGGGGAGGGTGTGACTTAAACAGTAAATACATTATTTGTTTGTTAAATATTAAATCTATGGTCAAAACGGACAAAATACACATTAAGTGTATGAGGGGCCCTAGCACATTTAACGTATGTATAAGAAATAAGAAAAGAAAAAGAGGGTCTGCTCTTCTGGGCCCTTCATCAGCCTGGGCCCTTAGAATCGTCCTAACCTTCCACCCCTTTACGGCGCCCTTGCTTAAAACTCATCTGTTTACTTTAGCTTTTAATTAAGTCAGGAATCTTTTATAGCTTTATCTTGTTTGCCTGTTTGTATTCCTTGTATTTTTCTTACCTGTGTACTCCTATGTTTTACTGGGACATTTTGCTTTTGAGTTCTGCACTTTGGTCAACTATGTTGTTTTGAAAGTGCATTATAAATGAAGACGGATTGGATTGGAAAATACTATGATAACATCATTAATGTCTCCTGTTCCTGTCCTTGTTTATTTCAATGGAGTTAGCCATGTCTCACTAGGTAACAGTATGTAGCTGAAAACAAACAGCTGTCGTATGATTTTTTTATATGTTAAACTTTGCTCAGGATGTAAATTCCGTGTTTATAACCAGAGAAATCACAGCAAGGCCTTGACCTATCTGAGCCTGTTCCTAGAAAAATGTTGCTAGCCAATGATGCCCGGACACGTTTTAATTGAACATTCTATCACCATACAAATGAATAGGGAACTCAGGCGCAATACTAAAATGTTGTGGTTATGCATTGATATCATATTTATTTGAATTGAAAACATTTCAGTCTATCTTTCTCTCGGTCTCATATTAGAGCCCTCATCGAAAATAATGACAACATTTAGTAACAGCTCAACATTCCTGCTATTGTGATCTATTTCTCATCACTTCCCAGTGATTTAAGAGACAGACACTGAATATCATCCTCTCCTGTCTTATTTGGGCCAATGGCATGTTTTGATATCATGACAAAAAAAACCACTAAATTGGCCACTATGAATAAGCAGTAATGCATTGGAATTTTTCCCATGAATAATTAAAGAAAAACACATTACGTTTGTGCCCACGTGCGTCAAGGAAATTAAAGATTTTTATCAGTGGTCAAAAATAACCGTTTTACCCTAATGAAGCCTGAGAGGGATTTATAAAAATAAAGGGCAAATCAAAATGGGGAAGTTTCTTTGGGAAATGTACACAGAAACATGCCCTTATAGACTAAATACAAATAACCCACAGGGAAATGTAGCTTCAGGTCAAAGGCTGGGAGTGGGATGAAAAAGCCTGGACGCAGTGATGGGATACACACTTCAAGGCTTGGGAAGAAAACTGAAGATATTTGACAGTATATTAATTATATAAAAAAGTCCATCCATCCATTTTCCAATCCACTCAGCTCAACTGTTCCTGGTCTTCAGTCTCTCGTCCCCCACACTGTCATCAAAAACCTAGGTGTTAATCTGGATGCAAACCTGGACTTTCACAAGCAAATTAACTCTGTAGTAAAGGCAAGTTTTTTCCAGCTTCGCCTTCTGGCTAAAGTGAAGCCTTTCCTCAGCCGCTCCGACCTGGAAAAAACTATTCACGCATTCATCAGCTCACGATTGGATTACTGCAATGCACTGTATATTGGACTCAGTCAAACCCTCATTCACAGATTACATCTTGTGCAGAATGCTGCTGCCCGGCTCCTCACCAACTCTCGCAAACATGACCATATCACACCTGTCCTTTACTCCCTGCATTGGCTCCCGGTCCTTTTCAGAATCCAGTACAAACTTTTGCTTTTTGTTTTCAGTTCCATCCATGGCCTTGCACCTGTGTATTTATGTGAGACTCTGACCCTCACCAGCCCAGCAGAGCTCTACGTTCTGCCCAACACCACCTGCTGGAGGTGCCCAGGTCACATTACAAAAAGTGGGGTGATCGGGCTTTTGCTGTGGCAGGTCCGAAACTCTGGAACTCGTTGCCGCTTGAGTTGCGTGCCGTTTCAGACCTGCCCCTGTTCAAAACAAAACTAAAGACTCATCTGTTTAAAAAGGCATTTGACACATAGTTCTGTGGCAACTGTTGTGAATGTGATAATGGTCTGTTTTTAATGAAATTGTACTCCTTTTTAAATTGCATTTTTTTATTGTGTGCAACGCTTTGGTCAACTTTGGTTGTTGTAAGGCGCTTTAGAAATAAAACTTGATTGATTGATTGATTTTCTTCCGCTTTATCCGGGACCGGGTCGCGGAGGCAGCAGTCTCAGCAGAGATGTCCAGACTTCCCGATCCACGCACACCTCCTCCAGCTGTTGTGGGACCCGAGCGACACCAGGCCAGCTCTGAGACATAGTCCCACCAGCGTGTCCTGGGCCTTCCACGAGGCCTCCTCCCAATAGGACATGCCTGGAGCACCTCCCGAGGGAGGCGACCAGGAGGCATCCGAAACAGATGCCCTAGCCACCTCAGCTGGCTCCTTTCGACATGAAGGAGCAGCGACTCTACTCCGAGCTCCTCCCGGGTAACTGAGCTCCTCACCCGATCTCGAAGGGTGTGCCACCCTGCGAAGGAAGCTCATTTCGGCCGCTTGTATCTGTGATCTTGTCCTTTCGGTCATTACCCAGATCTCATGACCATAGGTGAGGGTAGGAACGTAGATCGATCGGTAAATATAAAAAAGTAAATTGTCTAAAATGGAAGCTTAATAAGCCGGACATATAAATTTTAATGAACGAGCAGAATCATGCGGTGTCAACTGTGTGTCACACTGATTTTGTGTTTCTGTTCATTTTGTGAAAGGTCGATTTACTTGTGGGAAGCGTAGTGTAGATCGGTCAAAGCATTGGTCCAGAGGTCGGCATTTTGAATCCGGGTCTAACTAGTGCGTACTGTCAGTGTGTAATTGTGCAAGACACCTCAAATGCCTTGTGTCTAGATTCGGTGCATAGATGAGTGATTTTGTGACTCTATAAAAGGATGCAGAAACGTGTTTAGATGTGTCACGTATGTGTTCATGTACTGTCCCCTCCTATAAAAAAAATTCAAAAGGTTGTAAGCTAAACTGCCTGACCAAAAACAAAATGGACCGCATTTAGCTTTGATTAAAGCACACATTCGCTGTGGCATTGTTTCAATGAGCTTCTGCAATGTCATAAGATCCAGTATTGCATAAGATTTTCAGCAAGATCTTCACAGTAAATGCTCCAGTGTTAATTTGACACTGTTTGGTGTCATATAGTTCACACCTTCTCAGTGTAATGTGAATGACACTCTTCAGTGTTAACTACAGGTCAGACACCATGAGTGACAGAAACATGACGCTAAATACAATGTGCTCTTTGTTTCCAGTAAAGAAGGTTGAGGCCTCATTGCTCTTCAGTCACAGAGCGACAGGTGAAGAAGGAAGTCATGGAGGTTTTGCCTTAGACAAAACTTCAGACTTCTGATGGAAATAAGAAGTAAAGACAAAAACTAAGTGTTTGTATTAACAAGTTTAAGACGTGAAACTCTTTATACTTTTATATTATGTATAATAAATTAAACAAACCCTTGTCATTTCTATCTGCTGTAGAGTCATGTTTGACCCAGTTCCTCTGAGTCGTGGTGCAGCAGGACTGATGTGGAGAGATGTTATAGAAGAAGCTCATGAGGTTCATTTTTCAACAGTTACTATAGTAACTGTTTTCTCCAAAGTAAAAGTAGATCTACCACAGTCCTGTCCACATTGGTCATGGTCCACCAAGACTCAGTGGAAGTGGGACACACATGACCTACTACACTGGACAGAAGTTAATGTGTTTTGGTTTATATATTTATAAAACACATTAACTTCTATGCAATTTTAAGATTTTTTATTTTCCTTCAATACTTATATTAATAAACAAATTAAGTTTCAGTACATAATTTGTATTTCCATCAGGAGTCTGAAGTTCTGTCTAAAACAGACTCTCCATGACTTTCTCCTTCACATGAGAGTCTGTGACTGAAGAGCAATGAGGCCTCAGCCCTTTTGCTGGAAACAAAGAGCACATTGTATTTAGCGTCATGTTACTGTCACTCATGGTGTCTGACCTGTAGTTAACACTGAAGAGTGTCATTCACATTTACACTGAGAAGGTGTGAACTATATAGACACAAAACAGTATCAATTTAACACTGGAGCATTTGCTGTGTTGCATTGATGATGGGAGAGTGTAACCACTGCGCAAAGCCTTCTCCAGTACATCCCAAAGACTGTTAATTCACAACATGAGCCCGATGAATCCTGGCTTTGTCATGTTGGAATATGCCCGTGCCATCAGGGAAGAGGAAATCCATTGATGGATTAGCCAGGTCATTCAGGATGTTCAGCTGATCTCATTCTTTGGGCACATAGTCTACCCTGACCAACTGCAGCAACCAGTTAAATCCAGGTGCCGACTTTTTTTCTGATCAGGCAGTATACTATGTTATGCTTTTGTTATGACTGGACATTTACATAAATCTCTACAGCATAATTTGTACCAAACTCAAGAAAACACTGAGCTACGAGATTTAAAATCCAACCTAAACACGCGTGCTGCACCATAGTCCTGTGCGGTGCTGAATGGGTAACTTTTCTAGCCCATAGGTCTACCTTTACCTCCCCAGAACCAGACCACGAGAAAACAGCAAGGCCAGCAGCCAGTCAGCAGGAACCATCTCCCAAAACTTCAACAAACCGCCATCAAAGGTCCACAACTGTACAAAAATACCGGATTGTATAGGTGGAGCAGAGGGCCCACCATAGCGCTTATTATGACAGCAATTGAGGAGGTGCCCGGAAGGACCTGCACTCAGCAAATTACATGGGATTCTGCGAAGTGGTTTGTCCCGACGGAGTTCAAATTGCCCCCGCGTTGAAAGCCAAACAGCATTTTTCGGATTAGCAGGTTACGCAACACCTGTAACATCTGCTGGACATCGCCGTCTAGCTGCTGATAGACGGGATTCGGGGCTGAAAATTGGATATCTTTCAGCGCAGAAATATAGAAATTGCATGGTAGCACCTTGTATTGCGGATTATGGTGTTTATCTATGTAAAGAGTTGGAAAGGGAGAAGCCAACCAGAAAGAACGCCTTCAAGTTACAATATTTATCTTTAGGAAATTCCAGGGGTTATGTCTGAACCTTTTCCAAAATCTAATCAAGTGCCCCTCGGTCTGAACTCCACTGTCATCAAAATATGCCCATAACTTTTTGAGTGGTCTCCGACGAAACACAGGGGAGCTAATAAAGAATGTGCAGTGCTAGAAGTCAAAGGGTCGAGCAAGAGAGAAGCAAGCAAGGTCTTTGAGAAGTCTGAAGAACTTGATTCGGGTTTTAGATGTAAGGTCTATGTCTGTGTTTGGGTCAAAAACTCAGCCAGAAGAGACTCTGATGGTTGGTTTAATCACTGCCTCTGCTTATTGTCTTGGTATCATTGAGCAGGACGCTTCAAGAATATCTTTGCTTGTGTAAGATCCACACCTTGTAGATCTATCAAAAAAGCCAATCCCTGGGTTTCAAATTATGTTATTATAATGAACAGTATAACAATTAGCTTTTCTCACTTTTTAATAGTCAAAATCAAGTGAAAGTCATCCATACTAAAGTATAATATACATTGCTTTCTGTCTCATGCTTGTTAAAGGAATAGGCCACAGTTTTTCCATACTGAGATATGTTCTTACCTGATCTTAGACAAGTTGATGCGTACCTGTCTGGTCTTTACGCGTGCGCTCAGTCACGCAAAAAGACCAAAGATGTTGTTAGCATTTAGACTCTCCTCCTCTCCTCTATGGGGCCAAACGGGTGAAGTTAGAAGCGACCAAGCTCTTCCACGTTTCCCCTATTTACATACAGTTACGTGAGTAGTTACACGACCCAAGTTTAGTAAAGTGAAGCTATTACTACGCGGACGTCGAAGTGCTCCTAAGGTGTTATTACGCCTTACAATATGTAGTACCCCTTTTTATCCGCTTAGAAAATAGACATGTTTAATTTTGTGTAACTATTCTTGGATCGTGTACACTGTAAACCCTGACAAGTTAGTTCTACTCAAATAGATTGATGAAACTGATTACATCAAAAAATTTGAGTACAAAAATGTTTGATTTTGACTTAATAAGCGGTATTACTTTAAGTAGTATTCACCAAGAAAATGTATGTTTTCTATCATTAATATTTTCAATTTATTTTGACTAAAAACCTTCAGGTACACAAAACCTGAAAGGTTTTATTGCATTCAAATCAACATCTTTAACCATTTCGAAAATAAAATTGTATTACTATTGACTTTAAAAGTTTAATAGTTTTATTTGTTTTTACTAAACAACGCAAATATTTAAAGTCAAACTACACTTAAAACCAAAACATTTATTGTGTAATAAATACAATTTCTTTACAACTCAAACTTTCTTGAACATTACACAAGTTCATTCACCTTATTCCGGAAGTTTGAGTGGACGCTGCCAGAGAAACTCAGTTCGACACAAAGCCGTTCTCAGGCATCGCAGAGAAATAGATGTTGACTTGCTGTTGCAAATGAACATTGAACCTTTTGCACAAATCAATCTTCGGTTATCAAGGCCCAAATTCTTTGATAAGGTTGGACCGTTGGGGTTTACAGTGTAACTACTCACATACCAGTATTTAAATAGGGAAAACATGGAAGAGTTTGGTCACTTCTAACTTCACCCCCGTTAGGCCCCACAGAGGAGAGGAGGAGAGGCTAAATGCCAACAACATCTTTGGTCTTTTTGCGTGACTGAGCGCACGCGCATAGACCAGACAGGTAGGCGGCAATTCGTCTAAGCTCAGGTAAGAAGAGGAAATCTCAGTATGGGAAAAGCAGTGGCCTGTTCCTTTAAAGGGGGGGTATTATGCTTTGTGCAGGTATTTGATCTCAAACATATTTTTATCACCGTCTTGCACTTTGTTGGTTAGAAAATGCCACATTGATTAAAAACAGCTAAAACATAATATCCATAATGTCACGGATACTTCCCGCGTCTCCAAATAAGCCCCTCCCACTCCTCTCCTCTTGCTCCCCATTCGCTGTTTCAATGAAGAGTTAACTAGATAGAAAAAAAAAGTCCTTGCGGCTCTGTGGCTGTAGTGAAGCAATAGCGAGTGTTTCCACTTTGCGATGAGAGCTTAGCAGGAGGTCAAGAGGTGAGGAAAGCACTTCCTGGATATAGTGAGGCAAAAAGTATTTGGCCGAAATCCAATAGGAAGTCTATTATATGGGGAACTGACCACATTTTTTTTTTTTTTTTTTTTTTATATTTTATTTTCAATCAATATGGCATTACAAATCGTTATTATAACCTTTTACACAGACTGAGCAAGTACATTACAAAAGTGTACAATGGACGTACAACATGAGGTAGAACAAAAACAAAAAAACAAAAAAAAGAAACAATCACAAGAGGTCTGTTATCATACTTGAGATTGTATGAAATTAATGAAAATAGTAGCTGCTTTAGTTTTTACATGACATAAGGCTTTCCTAAATTGCAAAAATTCATTCAAATAAATTTGGAAGAGTGGTTTAACCTTAAAAAATTTACATTTGTGAATATATTGTTTAAGTAAGAGTATACAAGTATTGTAAAAAAGTTATTTCTTGCTATCTTGCAAAAATACTCCAAATTTGACATCTTTGTACAGTATATTGGGTGCATCACTAACATATTCTGATATCCAATGTTGAAATGAATTACATAAAGTTCTGGTATAATGACAATCAAAAAATAAATGCTCCACTGGGAACTGACCAAATACTTTTTTGTCTTTTGCCCCACTGTACATAGGGCCAAGGAGGAGCTAAGAATAGACACTAGTGAAGATCCAAAGATTACTGAAAGATAAGCTAGAAGGTTGAAACACAACTCCAGGTCTGTTTTGATGAGAGAACAACTTTGTAACATGGTGAAAAGCTCTTAAAAGCCAATTTTGCTTTTAAGAGTCCATAACTGGCCAACATGATGCCCTGAGAGGAATTTTGTCATGTTCTAAAATCAATAAAGCCAAAATGCTCTCTGAGAAATTGTTTACCTCTATCCTATATCGTTATCAACCTCAATATGTGCCAGGTCCAACTGTTTGAAGGACAAACTCATCTACCAGGCTGTCAGGAAGATGAACTCTCCCCATTGTTGATGCCTTTACATTATTCACAATAAAGCTAACTGAACTAAAATGAGTTATTAAAAGATTAGGATGTTTAGTGTGAATTTTTCAAATAAGTCAGAGAGTCGCAATACATTTTAACGAACTCAAACATGACGTGGCATCTCTTCGTTTTTGTGGGATAGAGCAGGTGCCGGTCCCACCCAGGGGGGCGACCACAATCTCATTCTGAAGAGACGCGAGGCCTTCTGGATCTCTACATTACAAACTCTGAGCCCTAAGGGACTTAATGACGAACTATTGTTGAGTGTAATGTTGTAATTGTGCCGCGGTATGTTTGACCGCACCGTAAAACCTTTTTAATTATCTCTGACATTTAGAATTGTCAGATTTTGAAGTTCTTGGTTTTAAAATAATCTGCATAATTGTGTAATTATTATGGAAGTGAATTGCCTAATTATATGTGCTGTGAAGGCATGATTTTTTGTGATATTGGTGATTATTGGATGCTATGATCAGGTACTATGTCATTGGTCCTGATTGGATATTGCCTGTTGGGGGCAGTCCCTGAGCTATAAATGATCAAGCGGAAGGGGCTGTCTTCAAGTTTGATGAAGGTCAGAGTGACCGAAACGTTGCTGCAATAAAAGCCAAGTAAAAGAGTGAGACAGTGTGCGGGAGCCTTTTTTTCCAAAATAAGTCAGAGAGAAAAAATGTCTTTCCCTATGATGCTGTATATGCAAACAGCCAACCCTCCATGTTTTATTCTATTTAATATTTTTTTGCCTTGAGAGTATCTGTCATAATCTCTCTCTAATCATAATGATATAGCCATTACAAACCTACTACTTCAGTTACAATATTTTGAAAAGAATTGTTTTTTTCCCCTCCGTTTACATCGCTGCATTTAGGACAGTGGTGCTCATTGTCTCTGATTGACATTATTTTTATCAACAATCCTCCGCAGCAGCCTCTCCTCACTTCTATCATCAGTAATACAATAAACACAGTGTCATGTATTTGTATGTGTAGGTCCTCTGTGCGTCTTACCATCGGAGGCAGAGCTACCCCGGTCTCAGTGCACACCAGCTGGACCACACAGCCGTAACAGACGAAGCTCTCAGTCAGGGTAAAGTCCGCCTGGGCGCCTCTCTGCTCCTCCACTGGGGCACAGTACAAGACTTTAGGACGGCTAGATTCATCGCAATTGAAAACTAAATTGCAATTTGAAACAGTTGTAATTATTTAAATGATATATTGTCTTCTGCAAACAGCGTCAAATATTCTCTTTGTGGGTTCTTTTATGTATAAAACCTGCTAATCCTGTAGTTTTGACAAGGGGTTCCCAAATTGCCGCCCCAAGGACACAACCCATAAAGTCATTGTGTCCTTGGGCAAGAACCAAGTATACACTGTCCCGACTCCCGACCAAATACTTTCTTCATTGCTTTAGGATCCAAAGAGTGTCCATGGTGAGAAAGAAAGGTTTTGATTGCAGACTGTTGTGTATCACGCCTGATCCCTGTGTCATTTTGCCATTTTGATGAGATTTAATGCTGTTCTACGCTCAAATACAGACAGATACTCGTACTCACAGTGAAGACCAAGAGTGAACTTTCAGAGGCAGCTGATGACTTTAGTTACTTCTTAAAACCAAAATGAAGCAACTATTGCACATGAATTGGGATAAAATGTAAATTATGATTCAGGCTCAAAGTAAACGAATACAATGTTTGACAGTATATCACCGACCTCTGCTGTGCTAGATGGTGGACGCACACAAAAACCTCACTGGGGCTCTATGGAGGGGCACAGGAATATTCCTCTATGGGGTAGTGCCCCCAGCCAGTGTTACTTTCGTCGACTGAAATATTTAGTCTTAATTTTAGTCAAAGTGATATTTTTGACGACTAAAATTGGACTAAAATTAAGTTAAAGAGGGGGTATTATGCTTTTTCTATCACATAGCACCAGTCTATAGCATACTACAATAATGACGTAACCTTCTGTTGGTCTGTATATGCAGTAAATTAAAATAACTGCCATGAATAAAATTGCTCTCTCAAAATGGCTGTACTGAACGTCTTGAAATAGGCCTCTGTCTCTTTAAGAAGCTTTCCGACACGCCCCCTTCAGCACACTGCTGTGGCATCTAAACAACACTACTGTGCGGGGAGGGGGCTCTGCTGAGCTGAGGAGCAGTGGTTGGTGGCTTGGCTGGTGACAAAAGGTCCAGAGGCGTCTCCAGGAGGTGGGGGCGTTCCTAGGAGGACTGAGGCATAGCTACACCTAAAATGGCTGCCATCAGAGTTTTTACTGATTACTCAAAAATATGTGAATGAGCCAAGGCAACACTCCAGGCATGTGTTTAATGAGGGAATGACATAATAACATGATATAAAGCTTCAAAAAGTCGATTTTACATAATACCCCCCTTTTAAAAGTTTTTCGCGAGACTAAAACTATGACTAAAATGTCTAGATATTTTAGTCGACTAAAATAAGACTAAATAAAAATGAAAAGGAGAGACTAAAATCATCCAAACTTCTATTGACAGTCTGAAAGAGCCTCATATCATGTAAATTCACTGCCAAAGGAACAGCTCTGAGCTTTGTTCATTTGGGAGCAGCTCCATGAAGCAGAGGACCTTGATTTAATGTGATTATAATGAATATTATAAATGCAAAAGTTGACTAAATTTGTCTTAAATTTAGTCGACTAAAACTAGACTAAAATTGAAGATATTTTTTTGACTAAATCTCGACTAAATTGAAGATATTTTTTTGACTAAATCTCGACTAAAATTGGATTACATTTTCGTCAAAAGACTAAGACTAAAACTAAATTAAAATATGTTGTCATAATTAACACTGCCCCCAGCGCTGGTATTAGCAAGAAGACATGCCGGTGTACGCCAGCTTCAACAGCCAGAGCCCCATAAGTCACCATCAGCCAACACTCTGCATGGTTCAACGAACGAGTGTCCACAGTGCACCACGTGGGAGTGGGGTTGGTTTATTACTATGATTTTTTTCTCCTGTTTGAGGGAACGCATTCTTCCATGGTTCAATATTCTGGGTTAAATGTCTTCAGAGGATCTAGCAATGTTTTAGATGTTATAGAAGTGTTTAAAGGGAGTGGCATGTTCCTCCAATCCATCACACCACTGTTACTCCTGCTCTTACCACTACTGTTGCTGCTATGTGCTGCATTACTAAACTGCGATTATGCTATTACATGTACAACTTCATGCTACTACATCGACATCTGGAAGGTTTTTCTTTTGGCACAAAGTACAATCAGAACGTTATTATTCACAAATCCAAATATACAAACACAATGTCATTTACGTTCAGTATGTTGCATTCCTTGTGGTTCAGACTCAGCCCCCCCCTCTTATGGACATTCAAGGCTCTATAAAATGAAGAAATAAATTGCAAAATCCACTCTTTCACAAGCAGATGAGTTGGATAAGCGAGTTCGGGACGGGTTCGTGGGAGGTCTGAGCGAGCCCACGGCCACAGTGTTAAATAAATAAGTGGGAATTTAAACAGTCTTTCCAGATGAGACAGAGGTGAATGGGCCATACACACTGACAGTATTCAGACTGAGAGAGACAAGATCGAGGACTGTTACTGAAGTTCACCCACTTTGCAGCTTTTTACTGTAAATAAATTTGTATCTTTCAACTTTATAACTTTTATGGGTCTTTGGAAGCGTGTGGTGGGGCTGCAACTAACAATTATTTTGGAAATGGAGTCGCCTGCAGATTATGTTTTACGATTCATCGCCTGGCTGTGAAAGGAGCTTGAAAATGTTATTTTTTCAAACTCTTTCCCATAAAGCTAAAGTGGCGCCGCTTGAGGGACAAGTTGATGAAGTAAACTTAAAGTTAACGTTTGTAAGAGGCTCTAATTGTGCTGATATTTATGAAATTTACATTGCACAAAACACACCCTCACTAGTTATTCATCAAACATACAACATTTTCATGTCATTTATGGTGCATGGTTGAATCCCCACTTGTGCCAACAACGGATACAGACCCGTCCTCAAATGTTCAAAGGGGTAGTCGTTCAAATGTACATCAAATATTGGTGAAAACGTATTAAGTCTTACCTTATCACTGTGAGATATAGAGATACTCCGGACAATCTGTGTTTTTAGACTTCATTAATCTAAATTAATATCTCTACAGGGAATTTCAAATGTGCCTTTAGAAAAATAGGTGTGGTTCAAAGCCTATATAGACATAATTTAAACCTCTTACCCCCGCCTTCACCGAGCGCATTATCTCCAGTAGAGCTTTACCCAATTCTAAAAGGTTTCAGCCTATAGGCCAGTGTAAGACTGATGTCTAAACTGATTTTTGTTTGTTTTAATTTTTGTCACTTTTTCATCACTTTTTTATCACTTTTTTGTTGCCCTTTTGTTGCACTTTCCTCATTGTTTTGTTATTTTGACGCTTTTTTCAAGAACCTTTTAGATTGGTGTAAAGGAGGACAAAATGTGCTCGGTTCAGACGGGGGTTAAGAGGTTAAGTCTACATTAGTCCCTACTTAGACCTGGTTTAGTCCTGATTTGATTTTGATGTGGGCCTTGCGGGCCACTTGGAAAGTCAAATATTTCATGAGATGCTGCTTGTTTAGAAGTTTGAGAATCCCTGCTCTAAACCAGGGTGTGTTCACACTTGTTTAATTGAGAGCCACTTCTTGAAGTGTATACAGTATGTGGTGGAGGGCCGCAGACGGTGGTCAATGCAGAGAAACATTCTGCATCAAGCAGAGGTTCTAACCGTGCAACCACACCGTTATTTCGACTTGGAACTTTAATTTAACTTAAATTTCAGCTCGGCCTTCTACTACAATGTGAGTTATTGAGGTTCAAATCATGTAGAATTATTACATTTGCAGTAAAAAAGTGGTCTGTGGGCCACATATAGCACATAAGTTGAGTATAATGAGATGTAAATGGACACACCCAAAGTGATGGTGAAGGCAGTCCAGTGCCGGGCGCTGGCCACAAAGGCCCCTCCCTCCACAGACAGGTAGCGTGTGGAGACGGTCTGAGAGCGCAGCCGGTTGAACAAGGCCACTCTGGAGCACGAGGAGATACACACTGACAAATATAAGAACAAGAAAGCACAGGCTTTAACAGCAACAGCAAATGTGTTTATTGTATTGTCCTCACAAAACTGAAATGAACGTGTAAAATCTGATTTGAATTGAGTGTGTGAGCTCTTACAGTCGGCGTTCTTCATGGACTGCCTCTTCTGTGAGGGCTTGGAGATGACTTTGATGTGGTGGCTGTGGAAGGAGCCCACCTCCTGTCGTCCTCCCAGGAACAGGCGCAGCAGCAGGCGGAAGTGCTTCCTCTTGTCCTGGTCTGAGATGTACAGGGACTTGGCGCACGCAAACAGCTGCTGCTGCAGAGAAACAACACAGCACTTCTAGACACGACAATTTAAAGACACTATTAGTTTTCAATCACTGGAAACATAAAGTGTAAAACAAGAGAGAACTCGCAAATTCGTATGTTTCCCATTTTAACAATTTACATGTTCATAATCTGCCCATTCTCTGTAGAAGTATTTAGAAAACAAATGAAAGTGGGACAAAAAGAGAGACCACATCACAAAAAGGGACTATATTTTATAAAGAAACTGTTGTTCTTTCAGGTGGATAAAACGATGTTGAAATGTTTTACAATGCTTTTGTGGAGAGTGCTCTGACTTGGTGCAGGGCCATAACTGAGGCGCAAAAGAACTCTCTAAGAAAAATAAGTACAGCCTCAAGCAACATCCAAGGCGTTCCTCTGAAGGGTCTGCAGGACATTTATTTGGCTCGAGCGCTGAATAAAGCAGATATAATATTATCAGACGATTAGAGAGTTTGAGCTGCTCCTCTCAGGTCGAAGGTACAGTCAAAGATGATAAAGTATATTATTTTTCATTTTCTTAATTGAGATTATTTCAATTCTGTTCAGCTAGACGCGGTATAGGTGGTATTCACCTTATTCCGCCCCGACCACTTGTTTTTGTTTTCGTGTAGTAACTGATTAGGAGAAAAGGGGCGGGCACAATTCATGGAAGAGCCCACGCGAACTTCCGGAATAAGGTGAATATGTAAAGATTTCACATAATTTAAATGGGTGCGTGGTTTGAGCTCAGGCCTTTTCTTTACATGTTGTCAATGTTTGGATTTGTTGTGGAGAATGTTGGGTTTTTTCTCACAGGGACCATACATTTTCTATTATGACTAAACCTTTAGGTACCTTGTTGTAGATAGATGGCAACACAATCACAAAACCACACCAACACATTGAGGCATAATGGGAAATGAGTTAAGTGTCTTGCCAAGGGTCACAGTGACACAGTGGACTGATTGGAGCTGGGTTTGAACTCATAACATTCTGGTTTGCCTAAGTAAAGCAGTACATTCTTGCAAACCATTCAGATTACTTTGGTTGAAATGGTTTGTTTAAAACTACATTTTTCTTTCTTTTGTGACATATTGAGTTGTTATCTTCTTTGTACACAGACCTGCGAGTGTCAACACCATTGTTAAGACATTTTTCTTTGTGAACGCTTGAATCTTAAAAGCAAATACAGGCACATTTCTGACATTACTTCAAACTCCTGCGACCCCGTTGTCCTGGGATGTCTCTTGTCCTCCTCACAGATTTGTACGTGGATGTTAAATGCCTTTGTGATTCCTCGGAGGGTAAAAAGAGGATGGACATAGTGCACGGGTCCTGTTTGGACTGAAACGTTTCACTGTTTGTCCGTTGCACCAGAGCGGACTCTAATAAAAGCCTTTGTAAACACACAGTATCCTCAGACACAACAGGCCCCACTCACACAGCCAGCGTTTCAGCCCAAGTCCAAAGGCAATGCAAACAACTACAATGAGAAACGCATTAACATTCCTCCACTCAGTAACTAACTGGACTGACTATGTAGGAAATGTGGATGATGTGTTTATGTTTCTATTGTCAAGGCTCAGCAAAACAAAACAATTATCTGTGGATTAGATGTGTGAATGGGAAACATTATCCACATATTTATACCTTTATTTTTGATTAAATATCCTCCTACAGGTTATGTAGGAAGATCTGGAGATGGGTAACTTTACGCTACAAACTAAAGCTTGTCATGGTACAGTATATGTCTCACTTAAAACCATCTTGAAAGGCTAAAGCTAGCTTAAATTTAATGGTGATTCAGACACTTCCCATGATCAGCCTATCAGTGCGGAGCCGCACCTTCGTAGCAGCCAACCATCCCCCTCGGTTCTGCTTCTAAGAATCTGGCATTCATGGTTCATTCGCTTCCCAGCTGTGCTGCACCCCACCTCCACCCCGTCTTCAATCTACGGCTCTCCCTGCTGCATCCTTCTCCACCACCATTGTCCAGGCTCCAGGGAAGACATCTCCAACTCTAACCTGCCCATCCATTCTAAATTCAATTCATACATCTTGAGTCTATCCAGGTTGAATTAGCATTTTTGCAGTTAAAAACATCTTTCCTTTTAATTGTGCACTGTCCCTGTTTAAAGAGGGGGTATTATGCTTTTTTCAATCACATAGCACCAGTCTATAGCATACTACAATGATGACGTAACCTTCTGTAACCTACTGTGCGGGGAGGGGGCTCTGCTGAGCTGAGGAGCAGTGGTTGGTGGCTTGGCTGGTGACAAAAGGTCCAGAGGCGTCTCCAGGAGGTGGGGGCGTTCCTAGGAGGACTGAGGCATAGCTACACCTAAAATGGCTGCCGTCTAAGTTTTACTGATTACTCAAAAATATGTGAATGAGCCAAGGCAACACTCCAGGCATGTGTTTAATGAGGGAATGACATAATAACATGATATAAAGCTTGAAAAAGTCGATTTTACATAATACCCCCCTTTAAATAAAAGCCATACCATACCAATCCAGAGCCAGGATCTCGGACACTATTGCCAAGCTGAAAGATAATTATACTGTGTGTGTTTTAGCTTGGTGAGGCACTCTTCAGATCAGAAGGTTCTATTCAAGAGAAAGTGAGATTTGAGATGAAGATTTCTCAGGTGATCTTATAACTCTTGTATATGGCCGTCATGGTTGGAAAATAGTCTATTGGTAAAACAAACAGTAGATATGTATAATGGTCGGCGCTCTCTCACCCTGGAGTTGGGCTGCTCGTCGAACATCAGTTTAAAGGCGTCGGCCTGTGATTGGCTGGTGCTGTCCAGGCACATGTAACCTCTCACCTGGTACACAGAGTCTCCAAAACCAGAGGCTAAAGGATCACAAGGCAGCAGAATATTCATTACATGGAATTACAATCACAGTGGGTTTTACATCACATTCAAATATTTGCAATCTTACCTTTGAGATTGTCTTGCATCAGTCTCCATCCCTGACCGCTGATGTACACGCACGGAGGAGGGCAGAAAAACCTGGGAGACATTATATATTACTTAAACACTTAGATCTGAGGTGTTTAATGCCCTCTGATGGAAACAGAATGCCATCAGACTGATACATAAGGCTTTGAAGAGCACTTTTATGCATGAATGAGGAAACAACGACAAAATTATGATTATTTTTTTCCAGTGGTAATTTAACCTTAGATATTTATTATATAAAAGCTCACTTTTTAATAACATCAACCCACCATACAATCAAAGACTGTTAACTGTATAACTTAAATTAAACTTTGTACCTCTTCTCGTTGCCGTAGGACTTCTGGGCGACCTTGGCGTGCAGGATGGTGATGGTCTGGTCCATGTGGGTGTCTCTCAAAGCTTCTCTGGTGGTTTCCACAAAGTGACAGGCCTGGAACTCCACCTCCAGGCTCCTGACCAGGATATCAACAGTCAGCTCAAAGCACTATGAGAGTCGCACACTTTGAGAGCTGAGTGTATCACGGTAATCAGTGATACAGTCACTCACACAATAAAAATGTAAATCGATGTTGACTACAGTTTTCAGTCACACTGCGGAACATTCCATCTTACATCCTGCTACGTCACAACAAAAACTAAACTGTTGTGATATTCAAAGCATAAACAACATGCCTGCATTAATAAGTGTTTGATGTTTGATGACGTGTAGACTAAACAAAAAGCAGCAACATCTCCGTGGTGACGAGCTGGTTAGGTCTCACAGTAGTATGTTTTGAGGCATTTTTTTTTACCAATGAAAACTTTAATAATTAAAGGAACTATACGGAGTTTAAACATGTTAAAATTAGACCTGTTCACCACAACTGCCGCTAAAATCCTGCACTGTCACTCAAAAGCTGTTAATTCGGGTCCGAATTGCCGTCATGCACGAGCTTAATATAAAGCTACAGTTACGCGTAAGACCTGAGGTGGCGGTAGTGAGTATAAAATGACCAACTTGCATCTAGTCCCTTTAAATTAAATGTATTTTGTTCCATTTACAAGATGAAACAATGCACATTGTGACTGCATTTGACATTTTTTTCTTGACTTAACAAATCAACATGATCCCCATAGAGCTGGGTAATTAAATGAAATTTAAGTGAAATGGCAATCTCTTTTTTGGTCAGTCTCAATAATTGTCATGGGACTTTATACTCAGGGTTACAACCAAGAAACAGAACCTGGTTTTTGGACGAGACAATGGGAGATTTTTGCGCATTAAATGAAACTGGAGGAAAACATTTGTTTTTGTTTGTTGTTGAGCTGAGGTTTGTATAAAAGGTCTTTCTAAGTTCATCATTTAGCTACATGTATTTATTTATTTATTTATTTATTTATTTTTAAATAAAATCAAAATCAAGGTTTTACCATAATGTCCAGCCCTACCATGAACATTCTCAAAATGTGTTGCATAAACAATGTATTTATTTATTTTTTTTAACATGAGAGTATGCTTCAACTTGTAAAGCAATGTTTATCCCCACTTTAACCAAACACATTTTCTTCAGTTTGGCTTTACCCAAATCTAAAAGCTCTAATAGTGAATAAAAATAGTGGTAATTTGGGAGATATTTCCTGCCTTTGCAAAATACAGTTGACCTACTGTGATGGTTCAAGTATCAAGTGTAAATGCACTCTATGAAAGTCACCTTATGGCTTTACAATGGTAAATAACTGGCTTAGCTGATATTGCTTTAGTCAAAAGCAGTTAATGTCACAGCTGTAAGTGTTTGCAGAGCCACTTCCTGTTCGCTGTATCCTCTGCTGCCGAGGCTCTGATGGACTCTAAAATCCAGAGCCCAGCGAGGAACACCATGCTGTCTTTAGAATAAACAATAGAGGCCAATAAAATAAATGATTTTGTTTTTAAACAGTTGAAAATGAATCATGGATTGAGTTACTATTACATGTGATTGTCAAGTAAACACGCGTAGCTTCTCTAACTTTGTTCTGTTAAATGTCAAGGTTTTACGACACAACTCTTTTAATCTGCGGCTATAAAACTGGTCTTAAAGCAGTGAGGTACTGTCTGCAAGTTTATGCACAATTACTTCTACTGCAGCAAAATAGACAAAAGGCAGTTGTGGAAAAAGTACTGTGACATTTATTTGAAAGTTTAAACGGTTGCTTGGATAGACGTGGTAACTGTGGCTTAGTTGGTAAACCCAATGTTGGGATATCAAATGTTTTTTGCTAGATCTTTGTGTAACACTAAAATAAGCCAACCTACCACAGCCGAGCAACACTAAACGATTATGTCGATATAAAAGGTGTTCCAGTATTTCAACAACGGCTTGCTAGATAATCTATCGCTATCAACTTCATGCAAGGGTGAATATTGCATCGAGAGTCCTCCCCGGTGCCGTCCAAATAATGTGATTAGTGCAGTTGGTTTTACATCATGGTGTGAGAATGGGACTGTGACTAATACAATTTGTGCTTGACAGGGAGTTAATGAGTGAGAAGTCTCTAAAGCAGCGGGAGACGACTTTAACAAGGCCTGCCTCCCTGCGCTGAGAAACCCTGAGCTGACACCTGGGCACAGGACGAGGAAACGGAGGAGGGATTCTGTTACTGCGGAGGAAATTTGTATCAAAATGATACAAATTTTGATACTGACACACTTACACAAATTCTCATTTAAATTTGTGTAAGTGTGTCAGTCATCAAGGCGTGTTTCATCAAAGTAAACATTCACAAGAATCTGAAGGCTGTTTTGAGTTGAAGACGGTTGAGAGGCAAAACAACAGTGCCATTTAGTTGACTACCTTTTGAAACCCTTTCTAATTTATAATAGGCTAAAAGTGCCTCTACAAAATTCCCCATTTCTCATGTTGATCAATCTCGATTTCCGATGCAATTTTTTCCCCTCAAAATAAAAATGAATACCTGTTGTTGATTTATGAACTTAGACAGACCTTTTATACAGACCTCAGCTCAAACGGTAACAAATGTTTTCCTCCAGCATCATTCAACACACAAACATTTTCCATTGTCTCATCCAAACTCCAAATATAGGAGATGTTTCTGCCAAAGAAATGACTGTAAACCTGACGATCATAAAGTCCCATGAAGACTATTGAGATTGCAATTACGATTACATTTCGATTAATTGCCCAGCCCTATGATGGGCCCAACTTGTTTTTCGCTCTCACAAACTTATGCACATCCTGATGGGAGTCCATGAAGTTATTGACCAAAACAGTTCAATCCTGGTGTAGTTTCTCAGCTGCTCTGAAAGTGATCTTATATCGAGTCATAGCGAATATTTTACCTGCACTGATGGTCCGCCTTTCATGGCCAGATCTAATAATTCTCAAATCACAGAGCAGCCAATAGATATAAACTCTACTGATATTTGGGGACGATTTGCCGAATCATTTGACATGAAATCACTAATTGTCAATAGAGTGCACAGCTATGCATTAGAACAATATCATAAGTAGGGCTGGGTATCGATAAACGATACCAGTATAGTATCAAGAAAAGGTTTACGTAAGTACAAGTATCGACAGCAGGTACCGATTCTCTCTCTCTCTCTCTCTCTGTATATATATATATAGACCAATTTTTGATGCCTGTTGGGTCCAGGTAGGGCTGGGCGATATGGACCAAAAGTCATATCCCGATATATTTAAGTTAAATATCGATATACGATATATATCCCGATATTTTTTCCGCAAAGTGAGAGCTGTGAAATTAAATGTTAAGTCAAAGTCAAAGCCAAATGTGAGTAGTTTTATTGAAAACTCACTATAAAATGTAACCATAAACACTGTATAACAAAGCTCCATAAGGTGCACATTTAAATAAATAAAAATTCTTGGATAAAAATAGCCTATAAAATAAAATAGGTCAATCTTTTTCTGAGGGCAGCATTTATATATAAAGAGATGATAAAAAGTGCCCAGTTTAAGATTATTTTTTTTTAATGAGCTTGAGATTACCCGTTTCTTTTTGTTAATTTAATAGCTTATCTGAATTTCAAATATCCCGATATGCGCGATATGGTCCAATTCCATATCTCATTTAAAAATATATCGATATATCTTAAATATCGATATATCGCCCAGCCCTAGGTCCAGGGACAGCATTAAAGGAAGGTACTCGGTTGTTTCTCCTCAAATAAATTATACAAATTTTGTCTTTTTACGGAGTAAATGAACATGATTGTTTTCTGGTTCTAGATGACAAATATTTTGTATTGGAAAAAGCATTGTTCAGGTATCGGTATCGTAAACCAAGTATCGTTAAAGTACTGGTATCGAAGAAAGTGTAACGGTATACCAGCCCTAATCATAAGGGAAATACTGCCCTGTGCTGGAGCCTCAAGGCTAAGAGTAATACTAACCTCAAAGCTCCAAATATTGGCCTAATTTATCATTGAACCGATCCACCAGCTTATCTCTAACATGCACTGACACTTGCTGGAATGTTTTAAGAGGATGACCTGCCTGGGATTCCTTACGGCACAACAATTCAAGTCAATTTGGCTTAAAGGTGCATTATGCAACTTTTTATGTGAAAAAAAAGTTGATATTTGTGCGGATTTGACCTTGTATAGACCCAGCGGCTGTATGAGTGCCTTTACTTTCGATCACAGTGGTCTCTACAACGCCCCAGGATCAATTGTTTTGTCGGTTTTCAGGGTAGAGGGTCCATCAACAGTGAAAACCTTCCAAACAATTGATCCTGGAGCGTCCGTGAGACCACTGTGATCGAAAGTAAAGGCGCCATGCTGACCACTCATACAGCCACTAGGCCACTACAGGGTCAAATACAGACAAATATCAACTTTTCTTTTCACATAAAAAGTTGCATAATGCACCTTTAATATAGAACCTTTATCTGCAAACCCGTCTTCGCCATGACATAAGCCACAGCTCTCTCTTTACTAACTGTCTCACACAATGGTGCACATATTCCGCTGGATACTGCGTGTTTTGTTTCCACTGACCCATCTCGAGCTCAGGGTTCAGGGTTCACCCGCAGCCTTAGCCGGTCGGTGTGTGCGGTCAGTCACCAGGGTGCCAGCGCGGCGCTAAATTAGACCATCCCGTCTCCAAAGGGCAAAGGCCAGTGTGTCAGGAGCTCAGAGCATTTCACACCGTCAACACAGAAAGAAAGAAAGAAAAGGAAAAGTGAGCGATGGGGGGAGGGACGCAAAGACGCATGTTTACCCCCAGAAACATGCGGCGCCTCTTCCGCAAAACATATGTGTAGCTGTCAATGGTTCAAATAGGCAGTTTCATTTTAAATCTATAATCTACATGTGGATCAAAAACAATAAGGATTGATCATCTGGACTTGGTTTAAAGTCAAAGACATTTAACCTTCTGTACGTGCTTCAATTTCCCAGGAGGTCATGAGGTTCATGAGAGTCATTTTCACCTCTGACGGGTATTTCCTTGTCAAGAAGGACAGTCTAAGGATGAGGGACGTATGGGGCAATTATCCACCTGCTGCTTCACTGTCGACTGTTTGTACATTACATTTTTGCTTGTGTCTGTGTAAAATCTCTCTCAGTGGTGATTTTAAAACTATTCCTCTTCCTCTGTTTGCTCAAATTAGCGTTTTTGTGAAGAGCAACTGCTGTTCGGGCTCTGGGGTTCACAAACTTTTTTGACAGCAACCCCTAACATGGTCACATAGACAATACCCTGGACCCCCACTGTAATGTCATCACCTCTTATACTTATGGGGTGTCGTGGACCGAAATTCAGCTCCCACGGCGGGTTGCGGGCCACATATAATGTAAACAGGAAATACTATTGAGAAACATGCAGTGGGATTTTATAATAGTGCTGGTTAATAACGGCTTACACTTGTAATGCGCTTTACAAGCCTGTGTCACAAGCTCCTACATTGTTGTGATTATTGATTCACTCCACATTTGATGGTGGTAATCAGGCTGACCAAAGTGGTAAATACCACGTGGCTATAATGTGTTGCTTATATCCTGATCTCTCATTATGTCAGTGCCCTCTACTGGATACATGTGGAATTTCCTTTTTTTGTTTTGTTTATTAAGCTGCCCCTAGTGGCTGGAGTGAGCATTCTGGTTATTTCTTTAAAGGGGGGGTATTATGCTTTTTTCAATCACATAGCACCAGTCTATACCATACTACAATGATGACGTAACCTTCTGTTGGTCTGTATATGCAGTAAATTATAATAACTGCCTCGAATAAATTGCTCTCTCAAAATGGCTGTACTGAACGTCTTGAAATAGGCCTCTGTCTCTTTAAGAAGCTTTCCGACACGCCCCCTTCAGCACACTGCTGTGGCATCTAAACAACAACACTGTGCGGGGAGGGGGCTCTGCTGAGCTGAGGAGCAGTGGTTGGTGGCTTGGCTGGTGACGAAAGGTCCAGAGGCGTCTCCAGGAGGTGGGGGCGTTCCTAGGAGGACTGAGGCATAGCTACACCTAAAATGGCTGCCGTCTAAGTTTTTACTGATTACTCAAAAATATGTGAATGAGCCAAGGCAACACTCCAGGCATGTGTTTAATGAGGGAATGACATAATAACATGATATAAAGCTTGAAAAAGTCGATTTTACATAATACCCCCCTTTAAAAATAATAACTCCTCACAGGAATGGACTATAAAACTCAGAAATCTATGCTCTACAAGTCAGGGGCCGGATTAAATCATCTCGTGGGCAGGATCTAGCCTGCGGGCCTTGTGTTTGACACGTGTACTTTAGGGCACCAAAACTTTTAAAATCAAGTTTATAACATGTATTTAAAACGTCTCTTTTGATGTTTCACAGGAGTTTAAGAATACATGTTGTTTTACACTAAATAATACAAAAACAGTTCAATATTTATTTTTGTTTCATCTGGAATTATTCTTGGGAGTTGCCACATTGCTCTAAATAAACTAATGGAATCAACTTGACGTTATGCGGGCTTCTGATAGTAGCAAGTTTCAACTTCATTTGGTGTAGTCCTTTCTAATTCACACTTTAGGGCTAAGGCCCTTTACACCTTTTATAAATCCCATTTAATGCAGTACCTGAAAGCCAAGTATATCCTGAGGTGTCACTTACTGCAAAAGTCATTATACTGTAGTTAAACAGCAGTAAAAATGCTGAAAGATTTTACAGACATGAGAGTTAACCTCTTCAGCCCTACGGTCCCACCTGTGGGACCAAAATAAGTAAAAATTCGGTCCGGGCAGTTGGACGCACTTGGACACAAGGGGGCGCTCTTCCAACCTTCTCAGTGTAAATGTGAATTGAATTTCTTCAGAGTTAGACTTTAGGTCAGACACCATGAGTGACAGTAACATCATGCTAAATAGTGAGCTCTTTATTGTCTGTAAAAAAGCTGAGGCCTCGTTGCTCTTCAGTCACAGACTGAGAAGTGAAGAAGAAAGTCATGGAGATTCTGTTTTAGACAGAACTTCAGAGTTCTGCTGGATATCAGAGTCAGATCTTATTCTGAAACTCAAAATATACAAAAAATATTTTTCCAATCAAAAATGTAAAATACAAATGTGAAAATCCTGAAATTATATTAAAATATTAGTTATTAATTACTCTCATTTTACAAAAAACAAACAAAAGCATGACAATTATATCTGATGGAGTGTCATGTGTGTCCCAGTTCCTCTGAGTCATGGTGGGTCATGGTGGACCATGACAGATGTGGACAGGACTGTGGTAGATGTAGTTTTACTTTGGTGAAAATAGTTACTATAGTAACTGTGTTGAAGAAATGAACCTCATGAGCTTCTTCTGTAACATCTGTCCACATCAGTCCTGCTGCACCACGACTCAAACATGACTCTACAGCAGAGACAAATGACAAGGGTTTGTTTTTGTAGAATGAGAGTAATTTCTCAACTATTACTAAGGAATACTTGAATTTCTATCTTTTGTTTGTTACATCCAGCAGAAGTGTAATGTACTAAATGAGAATCTCCATGACTTCCTTCTTCACTTCTCAGTCTGTGACTGAAGAGCAATGAGGCTACAGCCTTTCTATTGAAAATAAAGGGTCACTATTTAGCGTCATGTTTCTGTCACTCATGGTGTCTGATCTACAGTGTAACTCTGAAGCCAATCAAATCACAGTGACTCAGAGTGGGTTGGGCTCAAATGGGCACCAAACGCCAAGATCTAAGCTCTGAGACTAAATAATAAAACCCTGGGCTTAAGAGGTTAAGAGAGTAGCTGAACTTGAGTTGTGTACTTCACAGCTGTAGGAGAATCTGCTCCTCGACCACGTCAGGAGTGCAGCTGAGGTCACCCAGCCATGTGATTTACATGTCTCCTGGGGTACCAGGCCTGTCCCACCTGGAGGAGGCCCCACACTGGACGTGCTCGAGGAAATACAGTCAGGCTTTCTTCAAAAGAAAGAGTACCTCAAGAGGATGCAATTTCAGTTTAAAGGTCCTAAACCCAATTTTTCCTCTGGTCAAAATTAAACTGTTAGTCTTGGTTCAAACTCATTTCTAACTTTCCTGACACACTGTAACAATTCTTCCCAGGGATGAGTTAACATATGTTTTATATCTTTCAGAAAGCACAGTAATGTAACCAGGCTAATTGTTTATGCATCAATGCCACTTCTGGGTTTACAATCCCGTGTGCAATACACACTGTCCTTTTTTCCCATACATATCTTGAACTATATGAGGGGGCAAAATACACTACAAGTAAAAATTTGCTTAAAAAAAGCAAAACATTAGGTACAATGCTTTTAAAGTTGAGGCCTAATTTTTTGTCCCAGTGCACAGAATAATGTCCATTTGCAATGATCACTAGTTAAAGAAATGCATCGGCTTTGGATTAGAGACAATGGCATTACATTTCTGCTTTGATTTCAGCCAAGAAGCTGAGGTGGCAGGTGGTTCTGCTGCTGCGATTCGTTTTGTGGGTGCTCCAGCCCCGCAGCAGCCACGGGATCGGCGCCTATGAGTTAGTGGACAACATTTCTGCAGTAGAGTGACTTTAGCTGTAACCTGTATATTTCTGTATAGAATAGGCAGAGGTGGTCAGTGACAAAGTATATTTAAGTAACATTTTTGAGGATCTGTATCTGTACTGGAGTACTGTTTTTGTTGAGAACTTATTTTACTCCACTACATTTGAAATAAAATACTTTTTACTCCACTAAATTTTTTTAAAGGCACCAAAGGAAAATGGTCCATGTTCATAGACTGTACAAATAATAGACAACTCCTCCTAACTCCTCCCCGTTTACCATAATGACCACGTTCGAGGGGGAAATCATGGCGGATTTACAGACTCCTCCTCCCCAGCTCTGACGAAGCATGTTCCTAATAAGGGCATAAGGGCGGGATCTTCACTGTAGACTCGGCCCTTGCGTGACGTGTAGTTCGCGCAGCTCCAATGCTAACAGTCCGACCCTCATTAAGTACGAGATTTCTAAAATGTATCCTACGATAACCAGCCCGGTGCCTCTGATTGTGTCTAACCCAGTGTAATCACAGGAGGAATATCTAGCTGTAGACAGTTCCAAAAAATTAGGCACAGAGCATTAAAGTTGTTTTTAACGTGTCTAAAGTGCAATGCATTCCAATGGGGACTAGCGGCTATATAGCGGTACTACAGCAATGGCGGCCTCCAGTGTCGTCGTCGCAAAGCAGAGCAGCCAGCGGCCATGTGATTTGTTTGTTTTAAAAGCCTTATGATGCACACTCCAGAGCAGTAGGTGGCGCTGTGTACATCTGACTCACAACAAGGAAGAAAATGTGTCCCGTTCGTTTTGCCATATGAATGAATTCAGATGCAATTTTTGTGTTTTTGAAGCTGCAAAGTTTATTTTCATTACACTTATTTAAAAAGATGTGTGTTTTACTTTGAATACTTAAGAAAAGTACGTTCACGTAAGTAATAATTTGACAGAGCAACATTTACCTTCATTGGAGTACTTTCACTTTCACTGAAGACATTCTTTCATCACCACTGAGAATAGGCTTTGGTTAGTTTTAGGCATGACATTTCCCATTATAACCGCAAATGATAAAGCAGCTCGAATCCCATAGGAGTAAATAATCAGATCCTCTCCAAAGTGATAGAAATTAATTCAAAACTAAACTGGTGAGAGTGAGTACACCCACCTACCTCTCCACTTTACTGCCACAACTAGCTGTCATCTCCCATCGCAACAAGCCAGGATGCTTCACATAACACAGTCACAGCCTCCTCAGAAGCAGAGCCAGGATACTCCCGGTCGTTCGCATTTCAAAGGCAGCGGGGGCGGGGTCAGCAGCTCCCCAAATACCCCTCTCCCTCTGCCCCTCTAGTACCTACACACCTCCCGCTAACGCCCGCTCAGTCCACTGCGAGACATTCCCGTGTCCAGGCATCCGCTGCTCCATCCTCTCTGGAACTTTTTCTCTCTTTTTGTGTGTGTGTGGAAAGACGACAACTCTCTTTACGCGCCAAATACGCACACGTAGCGGTTGTTGTTATCGGCGTCACGTGGTGCAGTGCGTGTCCCCTACCTGTGTTGCCAGTCGCCGGTGCTCTGAGCGTCGTGTCCCGTGAGCAGCGTGCCCAGGTGAGTGAGGGGAGACGGGGCAGGCGGGGGAAGAAATCCGCCGGGTCTGAGCGAGTGGCTGCCAGGGAGACAATGGGACACTGGTCAGCTTTTTGTTTTCACCATTGCACAAACTTTGCCATCGAGTTTGCTTGCCATCATTTTGTCTGGAGAAGTTGATTCGTGTAGCTGGTTGTGAATTCCTAATTTTGCCACCAAACTTTGTACTACCTTTTGACTACTAAATTCAGTGATGATGTTATTACTTTTGTGAACTATTTGAGCTGTTTAAAGCTGATTATTATTTCATATTGTTGATCTATTCCTGTCTTATCACTGTGCTTAGCTTTGAGTGGCCATTGGGAGTGGAAATCTTATTCCAGTTCAATTATGTTTGTGAAGGCTCTCATTCATCCAGGGAGTATCCATCGTAGAAAAGCTAAATCATCGACTGGACTGGGTTTTTGGTAAAGTTGAGGACGTTTTGCTTCTAGTCTTAGAAGTGTCTTTTCTGACCTAAAAAGCTAAGAAGAAGCTTCTTCTGCTCAACTTAACCAAAACCCAGTCCAATTGATGATATAGCTTCTCTATGACAGTTCAGTTCAAGTTAATTGTTGATCATGATTTTTGCCCACTTGTCTGGCTATATTTGAGTGGCCTATATATCTAAAGATAACTCTTAATTGTTGATATGTTCCTGTTCTACCAGTAAAAAAGCTTGATGGGAATCAGTGCTTCTCCAAATCACCATGAATTTCACTTAATAATAGCACATATTAGTACTGAGGTATTTAGAGTCGTATTCCTTTCATCTGGTCATGCTTTCGAGAACTTGTTATAACAACCAAGAAAAAAAGACATATAATGTGTCATGATTTGAGTTTCATTGACTTTGAAGCATTTGCCTTTGTGCCTAAAAAGTGAAGAAGTGTCTATTTCACCCATTGTGTTCGGGCCTTTGAATTTGTGAATTTCTTGGGAAGACATTATTGTGAATGTACTTGGCTGGGAGTCTTAAGCCGTGACTGTGTCTGGTATTTGTGGGTGCACACTGGTTGGCTGGAGGTGCGCTGAAAAGCTCCATTGATCCACAAACACACAGCGCTGAAGCAAAAGCAGACGATTCTACAGCTCCAGGCATGTAAAAGAGTGGTTATCAAACTGTAGTGTGTGTGATGTTATGTTGTAGTCCTTCCTGTAAAGTCACGGCTGCTTGTTAGTATAGTTTGGGGACAATTCAGTCCAATTGTCCACTTTTAGTCCTGACCTAGTCCTAATATGCCATTACAGCTTACAATCAAGAAAACATCTAAAATGAAAAAAAGGGGCTGTACTTTGTCTGTAGCATTTTGATTCTACTTTGTTTTGCAATGTTTCCTACGCTCCTGATGAATTGCTGTAAAGGAAAGCATTTTGCACGTGACAATCCCAAGTTCTTTTTGGCAACCAACACTTTTTCAACTTGCTGCTTTGATTTTTGCTAATTCTGAGCCAGCCTCTTCCAATTTGGTTGGGGGTGGAAACTTTATATTGTAGAGGATAATAAAATATAAAGAAACGTTATTCTGAATTCTCATTTGTTATCTTTTATCACTTTATTATCAAGTCGATGCATGGTTGTAGTATGTTATGTATGTATGTTGCACATGTAAGTTGAAGTAATGGCTCAGTGTAGGATATTCAGCACCAATATCAAACCCAATATTTTTTTCTTGGGTCAGACTCAATACCTGGCCCCTCCCTCAAACAGAGGAAACAACACCAAAACATGCCAACATCTACTTTAAGTTGTTGCAAGTTATGTCACAATGAATGATTTTAGTGTGGGCTCTCAGTTGTCAAATTTCCTATTTTAGTCGAGATTTTCAAACATTGTCGACTGGACTGGGGTTAATGGACTAGAGAATGTAACATTTCTTTCATTTCTTGTCGCTCTGGTTGCCAAATTTGTACTCCAGTTGAATTATGCCTTGTTACCTCATCCAGACACTTTTGTGGTGGAAGAGTTTCCAGTTAGTTACGTTTATGCAGTAGCTTCAGAGTGGGAAGATGGCATGAAAGAATGTTACATCAATATCATTTGTTTTTGTTTGTTTGTTTCTTTATTTTTTCACAACAAAATTTGTCCTCTGCATTTAACCCATCCCTCGACACCACTGGAGCAATGGGCAGTGCTGCACCCAGGGGATCCATCTCCATGATGTGGAGCCAGGCTGGTGGTTAGAAACACCTGGCTGGAGGAGTCCCCTATTGCACATGTTTTTAGTGGTAGAGGCAAGGCAACTTTATTTATACTGCGCATTTCGCACACAAGGCAACTCAATGCACCTCTAGAGGAAACCTACGCAGACACGGGGGAGAACATGCAAGCTCCACACAGAAAGGCCCCGTCTAGGTGGGAATTGAACCCGGGACCTTCTAGCTGTGAAGCACGAGCCAATGTCAGCTTAAGTTAGACCTGCAGTTTGGACATGAACACAAGTGAGTTCCTGAACGGGTTGCGTTCACGTTCTTGAATTTGATTATGTCACAATCACAGATGTAGACAGGAATCTAACTTTAGCTTCATGCTACATATGCTAATGTTAGCAACACGTGCCATTTTTCATTTCTACTAACAATTTGCTTTGGAAAAGCTTTAAAATGGACCCGATTTTGGTTTGACTTTATTGGTGTGTGATAACTATGTTCTGCCAGAAAAAGGCTAAAAAGAGGGGAAATTTGTGATTCCCTTGAGAGGTTTTCTTGCCCCTCGGCTAGGCCACGCCCCCTTGTGTGACGCTTTTCCGTCTGTATCTATACAACTCAATGGGAGAGAGAAACAGAATTTGAAAGAAATCTCCAAAACCAATTTTACCAACGTTCTCCCTGATCATTATTAGTAATGATTGAATTCATTACGAACCCGCTACATTATTTTATGGCTGAAAGTGGCCAACACCAAGCACATATTTTCGAATAGTGTGTCATTTTTTGGACACCATTCAGAGAAAACAATTGGATCTTAGTTTGTTTGTGCCGACAGAGAAGAACATTGATACTCCTTTTGCTTCATGTGGATTGTCCCAGTAATGACAGAAATATGTCTTACCTGCCCACCACCTCACTTTTAAACTATAGGCACGTTAGAATATTGTGATGTCACGTGAAGGCAACCTATAAAGTGAATGGCTTGGGTGTTACAGCTCATATATTTGACAACAAGAGCGAGAAGAAGCTTCTGAAGATAGAAACAAAACATCCTCTTGTCACCTCGAGCAACCTGGTCCGGGTCCAGTCGATGATATTCGAAAATCTCTACCGCCTTTAATGATCTTTAGCAGCCAACCATTCTGCTGCCGTAGGAGGCCGCAAGGAGCAGGTCTGTGTTGAGCGCGCCAACAGTAGCAAAGTTCACATCTGGATCTAATCTCCTCTTACTAACAAGAAGCGCTTGTCTTCATCTCACCGTGGGCCGCAGCTGTCAGTCACAACAGCCACCTACAGGGCGGAAATATAACTCGCCGTCCCACCGAAAACTGCTATTTGAATGAGGCGCGAAAGGCTGTAATGACGCTGCTCAGCGGCTCTAAAATTGTGGTATGTGAACCATGTTTCTTGGGATTCTTCAGGTGGCACTCAGGGTCAACAGCAATTTTAATCTTAATTCATTTGAATAGGTTGCTTTCACGTGCAATCACACCACTAAAACTACTATGGCGGTAACTATGGTAACTAAGGTCCGCAAGTATAGACTAAGGTCCAATTCTTTTCTCATAAAGGTGTCCAAAAGTGCTGATAGTATTCCAAACATGTGGCCAGTAGAAAGGACTTTCAACCATACTGAAAAAAATGCCATATTCTCTTGGATAAATGGCTTGAAATGTTCTTGAAATAAGACAATTGTGATTGTGATTGTGAGAAGGTTTGGACTGTCTTGAAATCAGATTGCCAATGGAACAAGCGTTAATTCACTTTAAACAAGAGAAATGTACTTGTACTCTTAAAATCAGGCAAAATCCCTTGAAAGTCAAAGGCAAGAAAGATCACTCTTGTTCCATTGGCAATAAAATAGTCCAAACTTAGACAAAATGAGCACACATTCCGAAATAATTGCATTTTTTCCAGGTTTGTGGATCCAATCACGACAAAATTATGATCAGGTTCAACTTTTGAATTGAATTGAATTGAAGTTAGGAGATTGCTTTCATAAAAACGTTTCTCTCCCATTGAGTTGTATTTGGCTCCTGCCGTCCATCTGAGATTTTGATATAATGAAATTCAAGAATATGCACACGACCTATTAGAGATCATTTATCCTTTAGTAATTCATTTGAGGGTTTTTTCTGGTTTTCAATTTAGGTCTCTTTTTGGACCCGATTTAGTTTTTTTTAACATCTAGATCTAGGCCTGGTGGTACTTGGAAGGTCAGCTATTTCACGAGGTACTTGGTGTGAACAGTGTGAGAACCACTGTTTTACATTATAAAGTAAATCAATGAATAAAGTCAACTGCAAATATATAGCCTGGACAAAACCTGCAATCTCTGTGGTTTATTCCTCTACAAAATTAATTCTTCTAACTTATTGCAGTACAGGTTGCAGGATTATGGCCATTAAATATATTTTCCCTACATTTTCTAATCCTGCCAAACCACCGCCTTTCTCAGGGTGTATGAATCAGCAAGACAAATCTATCGGAACATAATTGTGTTGAAACATTCTATATTTGTTTTACAATAAGTTAAATGAACCGCTTTGCCAGCTCAAATCTCTCAGTTGGTAATTCATCTCTTCCCTTTAGATAAGCAAACAGTTCAAAGGTCTCCTCCTTTGCACTTAATCAAAAACATTACATTTTGAGGATTTGTAGCGCCCGACTTCAGTGTACGCGCATAAATCTGGCAGGAATGGCCACTAAGTTTTCCCATTTAGTTTTGTGTCCATTTAAATTATATTACAACGATATTACACATTATTATTCAGACTGTTGCAGATAAACCTGATAGACAACCCTGTGTTATCAAGAAGATTGTGACATAGCTATGTTTTTTACTTTTAATTAACGTTTTATTTACAAAATTATGTATTATTATGTATATTTGTACATGTTTTAGTGGTAGGGGAAACCGGAGTGCCCGGAGGAAACCTACGCAGACCCAGGGAGAACATGCAAACTCCACACAGAAACACCCCATCCAGGTGGGAATTGAATCCGGGACCTTCTAGCTGTGAAGCACAAGCGCTAACCGCTGTGCTACCGTGTCACTATCTTCTGTACTTTGTGGCTGAAGTGTAGGACGTAAACAGGTTGTTTACCCACAAGTTGAGAGTAGCCATTTAATAGCGGAGAGGGACTTAGCCAAGCTAAGCCCTCGCTGTAGTCTTTATCTAGTCTGCGTGTAAGCTGGAAACCTTAGTGTCGCTGACGAAGACTTTTGGATGAGAGGCGAAACGTCCTAGACCAACTACAGAGTACAGAAGATGACTCAAGAACCTTCATCTAAGAAAAAATCGTTTGTAAGCAATAATTTCTTTGTCTTCAGTCTAAAGTCTAAATCAGGACCTAAACAAGGTTAAAGGGACTAAATGGAAGTTGGTCGTTTTATGCTCACTACTGCCACCTCAGGTCTTATGCGTAACTGCAGTATCTATATTAAGTTTGTGCATGACGGCACTTCGGACCCAAATGAACAGCTTTTTGAGTGACAGTGGAGCTTTTTGGAGGCAGTTGTAGTGAACAGGTCTGGGCTCATTCTACCCATTAGGACATTGCTGGAACATGCACGGGGAGGAAAAGACATAATATTAAAATTTTTAAACTCTGTATAGTCCCTTTAATATACAAGTCAATTTGACAAAAATCATATGGATATTGCGATAACAATATTTTGTTGATATAGCCTTACATGAAATGACGTGAAAATTCAACACATTCCAATGACAACCGTGTAAACATTTTAGAATTATAATTACAAGACTTTTTTCCAGGTTAAACTAACTCCACGTACCTTCTCTCGTGTCTTGCTCTGTCTGTAACTTTGTGGACGCATCTGGACTTGGTTAGCCTTTCTCTCTTATCTTGACCCTGACTGTATGTTTAATCAGAGGTGATCAGCTGCCAATCAAACCTCTCGTGTACAACAGCCGCTCGTGTAATCAACACTGCCCACAAACGTCCTAATCTTTGTGTTTCCCTCGTAAACAGGATAACCAACCAACCAAGTTATTTAGATATGGCATGACAAGTGGAAAAAACAGTTCAACATGTCAGGCTTTAACCAAGTGACAAGGCGGCGCCATATTAGACTAGACGAAAGAGCTCCTTTCACAGCAATGCAAAAACACTCTTATCTGAGGCTTGGTAGTTTTTACATTTAACACATTATACAACTAAAAATAAAAAGGACAAATGGCGTACATCCTTCGGACACAGTTAGCAAGCTGGGTACTCCGGGAAACTTGTGAGAATACTGGTCTGGTTATGGTCAATGTATTTTTTCCCATAGCCGTTAGCATTTATCCATCAAACATTGCAAATTATGAACAATCAAGATGTTTAAGCTGTTGCTAACCCTCATTTAGGTGACGTCAAAGCCTGGTTAGGAATAGGGCCCGACCGATATGGATTTTACCAATACCGATATGAAGGGGCTGGCCGATAGCCGATATACAGTATAGGCCGATATTCTAAGTAATTTAAGTAATGCATAAGTAATATATATATATATATATATATATATATATTATATATATATATATATATATATAGTCAGTGCCACACGCTACGCTACCAATCTGAACTGTGGTGACAATGGTACAGTTGTCTGCTCTAAACTGTTGTGTGTTATTGTTTTGTTTGTTGTGTGTTTGTTTTTTGTTTTTTAACTGGACCTCGTGTCTGCAATAAAGATTTGATGATGATGATGATATACTGTATATATATATATATATATATATATATATATATATATATATATATAAAATGTGTATATATATATACTATATATATATATAATGTATCGAAAGTTTTCCTATAATCCTATAATCCTAGTGCAGTGGTTCCCAAAGTGGGGGTCGGGACCCCTCGGGGGGTTGCGAGGCCTTGAGTGGGGGTCCCCAGATGATTTCAAGATGAAACAAAAAGAAAAATGTTACTGTTCTTAGTACATGTTTTACTGTAAATTCAGTCAGTTGATCAAATAAACTGTTTAGATACATATTAACTTGATTATAAAATGTTCTTCTTAAAGTAGTGTAAGAGGCAATAACTTTATACAATGGGGGTCCCGAGATGTTTACGTGTCAATTTTGGGGTCCCGGCCCAAAAAGTTTGGGAACCCCTGATCTAGTGTATGATACCTCTAAACGTGTTAATGTTGAACTGTAACAGCAGGGGGCACTGTATGAGGGGCATAGGGCTCATTTATTCAGGACATTCATGTTAACTGTAGTAGATTCTTCAAAGGGAGCTTGTAGATTCAGTAGATTCCACACAAAGAAAAGGTAAGTCTCTATATCTTATGGTTCCGAAATTACACGCAAAAGTCGACAACATAAATAGGTGAACAAACTTGTGACCAATTTTCACCGCACTGTTGCTCCGTTCAGTCAGGGGCAGGGCTCATTTAAAGCCCTGACTGAGCTCTTTCAAGTGCAATAAAGTCTCTGTCACTTTCGGTTCTGGAGATATCGGCCTTTTTTATCGCCCAATATCGACCGATAACCGATATGGTAAAATACCAAATATTGCCTCGATATATCGGCGTCGATATTTCAATCGGTCCTAGTTAGAAGTCATTAATGAAATAGTTCATTATAAAGATTTACGATAAAGTGGCCTCTGATCCACATGTTATAACATATTCAGCTTATTGTCGGAACAGGCTCAGGTAACTAACACAGTTTATGTGATTTTTTTATTTAATTTTTAGGCGCATTGAGTTGCCTTGTGTATGAAATGCGCGGTTATAAATAAAATTGCCTTGCTTGCCTTGCCTTGATGGTGCAACCTGCCACACAACACCCCGGCATGTTTACTGCAGAAGAACCCGCTCGGACAGCTTGCCCGTAATTAAGATGGCGGGCTTCGTTGCTAAGGGCTACATCGCAAATACCCTTCAAACTCAATATGTCTAGGATTAACTCACTATTTGAGAATGAAGTCGTCTCATTGGAGCATGGAGTAAGTTTCAGAGCCCTGTCTGTGGTTTCATGATGACACCTGTCAGTGGAGTTCGTGTTCAGGCCACGCTCCCACTCAGGACAGAGCTCAAAGGTGAAGGACATACGTAAGATATCATTATATGCTGAAGAAGTCCGTTGTGTTCCTTGTATTACTTTAATCCGTCCTTTCGTAAATTTTACTCAAATTGACAAAATGCGAACATTGTGATTTTTCTTTTTTGGCAGATCAGTACCAACATAGTCCATCGCTGGTGATTCAATTTGAAGTATCATTTTTCCTCTTTGAAAATAGCACTTGAGCTCTAAGGCATTGGCTAAGTGGTTACTTGCAGCACAATTGTTTCTGTGCAGAAATTGAAAGACTGAATTAAAAGCTTTGTCATAAATATTGGCCTTCCAAAGAGAAATAAAAGGGTTAAAGTATTTTCAAAATAAGTTTCACTGACCTGCCCTGTTATCGTTCAACATGTCTTCATCCATGACCACAGTGTTTGATCTTGAAATTATTGTTTGCTATTCCTTATGTTCATTTTGCCATCAACCTAAAAAAAAAGACCAATGTTGCTGTTAATATATACCACTATGCCATACAACTTTATTTGTAAAGCACTTTAATAACAAAACAGTCGACCAAAGTGCTGTACACACATAGTAATAACATGAGCAGGAAATGAGGCTAAAGTACAGCAAAGGTCAGCCATCAAACTGAATTAAAGCCAAGGAGAAACTGTTTTTTAACCTCTTAACCCTCACCTGACCGAGCACATTTTCTCCACTTTGGCATTACCCAAATCTAAAAGCTTTTGAATAAAGTGTTAAATAGCAAGATGAGATGGATGAAACGCATAAAAAAGCGATGAAAGTGCAACGAAAACTCAACAAAAATTTGGCAAAAATGTGATGAAGGCACATTTTAAAAAAAGCAACAAAAGAGCAACCAGTGGCAAAATTGAGATGAAAAAGAATGTGAAAATGTGGCAACAAGACAGCGGCAACGCAAGGGAAAAGAAGGAAAAGGAAAGATTAGATCAGTTTTCTGGGTCTTAGCTTTCAAATGGACCTGGAGAAATGCACTCGGTTGGTATGAGGGTAAGAGATTTGAAAGCATGGAGTGAATCAGTCTGATATTTAGTGGGAGTTTGTTCCAGAGTTTATGCGCAGCCACAGAAAGGCACAATCACCTCTCAGCGAGACGGGGAGTAAGGCACAACTAATCACACAGATAGTGAGGGGCCAAACCATGTAGACATTTAATTAAGTGCATTATAGTCACGCTTTTGTCACAATACAATGCATATCACGATAAACAGTGGGCGATCTGTGTTGTACAAATCAGTATCCAAACGTTATACACCAAATATGAATGTGAGATTGGTGAAATATTTAGCATAATTTGAGACCACTGTTGGACCACTGTCAAGAGTGCAGTACATCGCTCATAAATGGGTACTGTTACTTTTTTTTTTAATACTGGTACTTTAACGATACTTGGTTTCAATACGATACCTAAACCAGTGGTTCCCAACCGTTTATTGTTTGTAGCCCCCGTGCGCATGCTGTAGTCGGGCCACGCCCCCCAGCTGAAACTGTGGCCGCCACAAATGTATCAAACATGAAAATAATTGCTAATACGTATTTATTTCAAAGAAATACACTGAAATTGGAGCGTTTAATACACCTGTAGTCCTTATTCAGTCATGTTTGATGATTTTAGACCATTTATTTGTCTCAAATACTATCATTTATGACCTGACCCTCTGACCAGGCAAAGCTCTGGGCCTCCCATGCAATCCCAGGCACCCCTCAGGGTGGGAACCACTGACCTAAACTGACCTATACTAAAATATTTGACATCTAGAACCAGAAAAAAGAACAATAATGTGTGGACGATCTGGAAATTTACAATATTGAGTTGATCTCCATGTCAAGAAATGTGGGAAAAATGGGGAGAAATTGTGGCAAAAATAAGGCAAATTTGGAAGATAATTTGGACAAAAATGGGGGGAAAGTCATTTATTTGAACTGAAACACCAAGTAACTTCGTTTAATGCTGTCCCTGTGGGAAAACTTGGATCTAAAGATAGAAGTTTTTTTGTCGGTACCTGCTTTTCCTGTAGTACCTAACTTTTTCTCCCTGATATACCACACTGGTATCATTTTACGGTACCCAGCCCTACTCATAAATACGCCCTAAGAACCCATTGCAATACTTCGCAAGACAATATATTTCCCTTCCCCTTTAGCAAACTATTTCCCCTTTGGCTTTAGCTAAAGAGGAGCCAGATTCGGAATGATGCACGGTTGCACTTTGTGTCTGTAAAAATACAAAGTCGTCATCATTTGGAAAGATTGGGTTTCATAAGAGCCGTCCAGTCCCTCTTAAAGGTTGATGGTCTGTTGAAATGTTCCCCACTGTCAGTGTATCATTTGGCACATTCAAATTGCATTACTCACACCAGATTAAAATATGTATGACCGTAAAGCGGGTCATTAGAATCAGAATTACTTTACTGATGCCTGACATCTGTATAAGGCGTCTCAGTGCCTTTAAGGTTAGTTTTGCAATAGTAATCCTGCTTCCTCTTCACAACTTAACATTGGACTACATTACAACATAAAATGGCATGTTTGTCAATACTGACTAGGGTTGCAAAAGGGTGGAAAAATTCTCAATACATTTCTGGAAAATGTCCGGAAACCTACAGTGGTAACTTTGGAATTTTGGGACATTTTATTTTACATTTTTAGTTGAATAAACAATTGGTGAACTATTAGTTACCCATTAAGCTGTTGACCCATAAAACATGCCAGTTGAAGAAGTGTCAAAACACAACTTCTGCTTCATTCTCTTTCTATAAGCAAGTTTTCCTCAATTAATTTGTTTTTATCACACATTGGTTAATTCGCCGGTCTCTAACCCAGATCATGACGAACAGTGACCAGTACTGTACGAGGAGTGGGCGGGGCCTGTGTCTTATAAAGAACAGACCTTAATAATAGACCTTTAAATTTTAAAGCAATATAATGTTGTAATACTGCACACACTGGATATGCCAGATGGACACAACCATGATGAGTCTATTCCATTTCCAAATCAAATTTTAATGCTTCAGTTTATATCTGTCTGTAAAGAAGAAACCTTCAGTTGTGTTAATTCCCTGTCCCGTAAATTCCCATTAATTCCCTTGGAAAATTGCCAATGTTGAAAATTCCCGGAATTTTGCTACCTTACTACTACTACTACTACTAGTACTACTGCTGCTGTTAATTCTCTGTCAGGTACATGCAATCTAAGTAGTTTTAAATAATACATTAATAGAATAATGGTATAAAACTTGATTCCACATCAGACCTGTTAAATATGTTACAAAACAATATATCATCAGCTAAGTCTACAAAACTGATCTAAATGGATCTTTTTCCTTGTGTTGTTGCTGTGTTGTCGTCACTTTTTTGTAATTTTTTTTGAAGCTCTTTTGTGGCTTTTGTGTTGCGTTATTGTCACTTTTTTGTTGCATTTTTCATCTTCCTTTTCGTCTCGTTTTTGTCGCTATTTTGAACATTTTTCAAGAAGCTTTTGGATTTGGTTAAAGCCAAACTGGAGAAAATGCACTCTGTTAAGGTGGGTATTAAGAGGCTAATTAATTATCTAAACAGAAAAATATACAGAGAAAGCAAGAAACCTTTCACTTTCCCACTTGATTCTAACTCTATAACATTTGGAAGATAATTGCTGGATTAAAAAAATAATTGTCTTAAAATTTGCACTCACCTGGTGTCACTGATCCTACTGTTTTATATAAATCCATTTTGCTTCCTCTTCAGGTATTCACAACTTAACATCGGTCTGCATTGCAAATCTATTACAATACTAAACTCCCATGTTGGTTACTATTGACTTCTACAAGTACTACGGCTGCTGCTGCTAATAGTCTGTGAGGTACATGAAGAAATGATATTTGAGAGTGCCCACGTGTACTTGTTTTTACTGCGTCCTGGAGCACGTATCTACTTCAAGTGTTTGTGCATTACACACTATCAGCGTGTTGGTGTGTGTTCAGAGATAGCCACCTGTTTGAATCGTGCCGTATTCTCACGCACACGCCTTCCCGGACCCAGCTCTCGGACCGCGGAGGAGGAGTCGGTTTATTTAAGGCTTTTCAATCCACTAAATGTACTTGTGCTTATCAGCCAAAGCAAATACGTAAAAATATACACATGGCACTGCGTAATATACAGTCCTTGAAGTTTGCGCTGCATCTTTACGGGGACTGAAGAGCAGAATAATCACTCATGGATGTGTTTTATAATTTACTTGATATCCCGAAAATTAAAACATTTTAGCCCTAGTTAGAAAAAAAAGAGGGTTTTGCACAGTGATATAGAAATCTGTAATTTTATTTCTGATTATTATGTGTATAAATGTAAATGTTTTGCAATGTGTGTATTTCAGAAGTAGCTAAATGCATCAATCTGTAGAGACTCAGACAGAAACAAAAGCAGCCCTTAGAGATCTTTATTGGCAGGCATAAATATACGTACGTTGAAGAGACATAATATGCATGAGCAGGTTAGGGTGGTGGAATGGGAAGTTGGAGAGCTGATAATGGGGCGGAGGTGGGATGCAGCACAGCCGGCAAGCGGACGTGGCTTTGAAGAAGAAGGGTTAAATGCCAGGATTTGGGTGATGATGACTGCAGAAAAACTGTGGCTGCAATCCTGATCAGCTGAAGCGGAGGAGCGGCTGACGATGAGTTGATTGGATGAAGGCAGGAGACGCTGGAATGAGTCTTTCATGTTTAATTATGCCTATAGGCTTCATTATAGCTGATAATGTTACGACTGCAACTCTACCATATGGGATATTCATAAACAGCTTGCATTTATTTATTTATTTATTTGAATGGGACAGCATGTATTAATGAATAGCAGGAGCTTGGCTTTAGCTCAAGGCTAGTTTCCATCCATAGTCCAACGGGATAGGGGCAGCAGGTACACAGAGAAACATACAGTACATGTCACATGAAATACATAACATAGATGAGACATACATGTCACAAAGGACAAAACAAAACATACAAGTCGTAAAAACAATAAAAACAGTTACAGGAGAATTACAATGGAGTGCACACACAAGACAACATAACACACGGTGTACGGGGGAGAGTAGCAGTGTGATAATGGTTCAGAATATCAAACCTAATGGGCACAAATGGTAACAAATTGAAATTTATTTTGTTTTATTTAATTGCTGGGTTGCAGGTTCTAGAATTTGATGATGTCACATTTTCCTATTAACAGCATTACACTTTCACAAGTCATAGCTCAAAAGAAAATGTATGAATTACAAAAATGATTATTAATATCAGTCACTGGGTCCATGATCTCTCTGTACAAGACCAAAAATGTCCTCAAAAACAAAATAATGTTTCCTCCATATAATAGTATTGGCCTTTGGAACGCTGTGATGTCACCTGCAACCCAGCAATAACATTTCTGTTTCCCCCCCCCCCAATTTTTAATATCAGCATGTCAGTGCCGTGTTTGACATGACCACAACTTTTTGGTTTGATGTAGATGTTAGATTACATCATTTGAGTTACTTTCCCATATCTGAGGTAACTGATTACTGTGTTATTACTGAAGCCCCTGTGTCAGAGCACTTGCATAACCAACCGTCGCAGTGTATCTTGTGAATCTTTATATTCAATCTGTTTACCCTCTGATTCTCCCGGAAGCCCCGTGCTGTGTCAAGCTGCAAAACGCATTAGTCAACAAAACACTACAACAGTAGCCTGTGTTTCCAATCAGATGACAGGTTCACTTCAAACCCTAAAAACAAGATTATTGATAGTTATTTTGGATTGATGGCCTGGAGAGAGATGTTGTTAAGCGTTTTGTTTGTCTTCTTAGCCAACAGTATGAAGTCAGATTTTCAAAGTAAATTGTGCATCACTTGGAAAGGTTCTTGGAAATGACTCGTGATTCAGAATAATAAATATTCTTTGTTTGGGTTGACATTTGATATTGGTCTAGGTCTACATCATCCTAAATTGACTTGCCAGTTTTATATTTAAAAAAAGTTTGTATTTTTAGTAGATTTTTGTTGAGGATTTGAAGAAATGTTGCGGTTCTAATTATTTTTCAAAGCTTGAACAAACAAGGAATAGGAGCAGAAGAGAATATTTATTAGCAAAAGCTGTTTGTTGTCGACCAAACCAAGCAAGTGTTATCGGCAGACAACCAGGACAGGGCTTATAGGGAGATTTATCCAATCCTGCGGTATTCCATGTGACTCAATATTGGCATTAGCACATATTTAAGGTTAGCACTATTTGAACCCACGCACAGTGTAATGTGTTTTGCAGAAGCCACAGAGTGTTACGTGAACGAAAGCCAGGGGCAGCGGAGGAGGAATTTCTGGAAAAGCATTAGCGACTCCGGATCCCTAGAGGGCAGCACTGACAGGAACTCCACCACTTAAATTACTACACAGTCATGTGGGCATTAAATTGACCAGGGTACGTGAGTGGACTAGTTGACCACACATAGAGGCAGTTCTTTTGGGAATATTAATTATTTTTATGAGGCAATTCCCATGTGGGCAAAAATGAGGAGAGGATTGAAATGTGCAATTGCTGCCTGTTTAGCAGAGCCCCTCGGGGACAAATTGGGGGCCCGATCTTGTGCAGACTATGGGGATGGCTAGTGGCAAGGGGCAAGAGGTTAACACAATTACCACAGAGCGAGTCCCCGACCGGGCCACAGCGGTACTGGCTGTAGGCGACATATCTTTCTCTTGGGACATGAACATTTTTTAGCCACGATGGGATAAATAAAGTGTTTAGTTTGACCTGTGAGAGCCTATAATGCTTAAGGAAGAGCAGAAGGCAGCGCGATATGAACACAGTGCTGCTTGCAATAAACCATTCCTCAGTCGACCTCTTCTCTTTATGTAAGCAACGCCCTCTCGCAAGTGGCGCAGGCATGTAGCGCAACAGCTGCGCCCATGGAAGATAACCATTGCGTTTGGAACTAGTCCTGTCCTTGCGCCATGCAGAAGATTTTATTGTATTTATTTATTTATTTAAGATGGGCAGTGCATATGAATTAACATGAGTCCCTGAAGTCCACATGTAAATATGCCACAATGGCTAATTTTCATCTGTAGTACCAGGTCAGCCAAGTTCTGGCCCAAAATATTTTGATTGATTGATCTCCAGATCTTGAGCCAGGATCTTGATCAGTATTACCAAGCTGGAGGTTATTTTAATCTATTATGCATCTATTTATAGTTGGAAATATCTTGAGGGTCTGAGGAAACCAGCATGACATGGGGGAACATGCAAACCGCCAGAAGTTACGCTTCTGAATGGCCCATGACTATGAGCAAACGAGCAGAACCAGCATGAAGAGCATTTCGAAGCAGACATAAATTGAATACCCTCACCCAATTCTATTCATCAGTCTTTTCTTGTCGCCCAATTGTCACTTGCAATTTTCGTACTATTGGCTAAATATCGGCGCCAGACCACAACCACCAAACATATGGCTGGTCTCCTGTAGAGAGTTTTGTCCAAATGAACAACAATAATTTGCAGTTGTCCTTGGAACAGCAACCTTTCTTATATATGCAGTTCAACACTTAAGTAAGTAAAGGCCCTTACTGTGTCATTGTAACAAGCACACAACAAATGTTAGCGTCTTAGTCCTGATGAAAAAAAAATCTTGTCACAATAATTACTATATCGACTTATTGTCCAATAAATGACAGAATACAATATTTTTTAGATAGTACATTTATTTATATTTTGACTTTTTATATTTTTGCAATACCTGAACTATTTACCGACAAAACGTGTTATTTTGCATATTATGTTAATTGCAACTCTTGTGTTACAAAGCACATCCCAAAGATTCTCACTAGGTTCAGATCTGGACTCTGTGTTGGCCAATGCATGTGCGATAATGATATAAGATACTCCCTGAACCACTCTTTCACAATGTGCCGCCTGATGATGTTGGCAGTTTGTTCAGGGAGTGTACTGTACGTTCTTCATATAGTAAAATGGATGATTGCCGAGGGTATCCTTCGAGTGTGACCTTTTCAACGTCGTCTGCTGCTCTGCTGTGAGGAAATAAGGCAATAGGAAATCCAAGCGTTTATTTTCACCGCCACTTTCAAAGAGCGCGCTGAATAAATGGCCTCTGTTTCGTTTGTCGCCATAATATCCGGCTCAGGCCAAATCAACAATCCCCGCTGCCCTTCGAGCTGCTTTAAGGCCAACGATCTATGGACTGTTTGTCTGGTGTACTGCATTCACTATCCCTCCACTCCTCGTGTACTTTGGGATTTTGGAGTTGCGGATGTAACGTAGGTAGAGGTTTTAGGGTCAAAGAGTAATCATCATTCTAATTTTAACCCAGGATACGCTGGAGGGACTCTGAGCTGGCCTGGTGTCGCCTCAGATCCCGCCAAAACAGCTGGAGGAGGTGTGTGTGGATCAGGAAGTCTGGGCCCTTCTGCTGTCTGGGCAAACAAACTGCTTCCTCCCCTACCTGGCCTCGGTAAAGCGGAAGAAAATTGATGGACAATATAAATCAACATCTCAGCTTACACACAACAACTTTATCCTTTTCCCTGTGGTATCATTTAACATAAAAACATTTTCATTTGTTCCTCCAAAGTTCAAACCAGACGCTGTTACTGCCACAAACCTGTTAATTAACTGCACAATGCCAATATATTTTGAGATTTAACCTTGCCTTGGTAAATGGCCTCACTTATACACGTGGTGAGGGCGGTTGTCTCTACCTTCACCCGCCCCTGGGTGCCACTGTCGTTGTCCTGGCAACACTCCCGCTTGCCTCCATGTCTGCGACAGGGTATATAATGTAAGGTCTTCTTCCTTTGAGTGCCAAGGGAAAAGCGCTATATAAGTAGACCATTTACCAACATAGGCTTTCTACCTCACGAGTTGGGTGAATGTACAATTGTCTCATGTAAGCGCTTTTGACCATGTCGTGAAAGGCGCTATATAAATAGATCTTCTTTCTTCATCAGGCCCAAGCACTTTACGGCAAGGTCACAAAGGTTATTTTCTTCCAGAGTTGCCATCATTTTTCACCATGTACTTGTATGATGAAGGGAGAGATGGTGCAAAGCCTTCTCTAGGACAATCCCCGAGATTCTCAATTGACCATGATCCTTGGTCTATTGGGATGTGGAAGCATCCCAATATACCATATATAGGTTATACCATACCTTTTAGCTTCTCATTAATGAAGTTTTAGCTGAACAGGATTTATGATGTTGTTACGTACCCTCAGCAATTAGTCCGCCGCTGTATTACCCTTTTTTATTATTATTTCCTGACTAGCACTTAAACTATTTGTTAGCATACGTTGGTCATTGTAACTTAGAGTCCAGACACTCATTTGTTGAAGCTGAAATTGCAGGAAATCAGACCCGTGTTTGCTGCTGCTGTTTTAGAGTAACCTTTGGTAAACTGAGTCAATGAAGTGTTAACCAGAAAATACTCGGGCTCTTGGTGCTCAATGATGCTCTTTGTGGATAAATTTAGAAAGCGTTTGGAAGTGTGACCCCCCAGACGCGGACAGGAGACAGGAAAGACTGCCTACTGCTGCTGCTGCTGCTGCCAGGCCAACTGAGAGCTCTTTGTACGCAAGACAGGTTTAATATGAAGGCCTTTATATGAGAATCTAAAGTTGCATAGGCTATGACTATCTAGAGTTTATTTCATCAAGTAAGAAGTACTTAAGTGCTTTCTGTGTGGACGCTTTATGCTCCTACTGGTAGAGGGTGCTTTAGCGCAATACTGCTTACCAAGATTCTGTCTCTTCTAAGGAAAAAGTAATGTTGCTCCTGGACAATAGGTTTTTCTTAAGATACAAAGTTTTGATGCCTAGCAGGTCCTGGAACTGCACTTGAATTCACTTGATTAGCCCAGCTCAAATACATAATAAAACAACAGGTTTGCTAAATAATGAACCTTGCACTCTGTTCTGCTGTGCTTGAGCAGGAGTCTCCAACAGGCGGCCCACGGGCCAAATTTGGCCTGTGAGATGATTCAAACCGGCCTATGACTTGTAGAGCACAAATTCCTGAGTACAGTATAAAACACTATTTACATTGTTTGACAATCATTGAGAAATGTCAAAAGTGTGCAAAGCAGTAATCAATGTATGTGGAAGAATCTGTTTAAAGGTGCATTATCCAACTTTTTAATATGTGGGGAAAAAAGTTGCTATTGTGCGTGTTTTACCTTGTAGTGACACAACGGCTCTGAGTGGTCAGCATGACGCCTTTACTTTCCATCACAGTGGTCTCTAGGACACTTCAGGATCAATTTGAGTGTTGTAAAAACCACCGTGATGGAAAGTAAAGGCGCCATGCTGACCACTCCTACAGCTGCTGTGTCAAATACGGCAAATATCAACTTTTTTTTTACATAAAAAGTTGCGTAATGCCCCTTTAAACTTTTTGTTTAAAACATAATTCCATACGTGTTCATTCATAGATGAATTCCTTCAGTGAGAATCTACAATGTAAATAGTATTGAAATAACAGAAAAACCAAAACATAGAAAAGTGTTTCCAAACTTTTGGCCGGTACTGTTAGCCCGGTGTATGATAGAAAACTGCTTGGAGTTAATTTGGAGGTGGAAAAGCACTGTATAGATTGAGACTATTTACTATTTTCGAAAGGCATGGCCCAGGAGTCGAACCTGGACCTTCTTTCTGTTAGTGTTTGTTTTAAGTCTTAACCTGCCATTTACACCGCTAAAGCCTCAGACATGTGTCTTTGAACTTCTGGCCTTGTTCCCTCTGTCCTCCCACATCTTCCTGCTGCCTCTTTGGACACTAAACAGGCTGCTGAATACATTTGCACTTTGTAAGGCTCTACATTTGCATTTGTGTATTCCCTCTTTTAGAATTTTTTTCTTTTTTTTTAATGGGTTGTAATTAGATCTGGATTATTTTTTTATAAATCAAGTGGACATTAAAGAGCTCATTGATTATGTAAACTGCTTCTGATGTAATTGTACTGTAAATAGCCAGGTTTCAGACTCGTGATAATGATTTTTATATATGTATAATGTATATATATATATATATATATTATATATATATATATATATACCCAAAAATATACCCCCAAACTGGAGGAGTGGCTCCAGCAGATCCCAGGCAATACATCAGACATCTCGGTCCACAAAAGTGCAGTTCTAGGAACTGCAAAGATACTGCGCAGAACCCTCAAGCTCCCAGGCCTCTGGTAGAGGACCCGAGCTTGGAGGAAAAAGAGACCGCCCGCAGAGGGTGAGGAAGAGTTTTATATATATATATATATATATATATATATATATATATATATATATAGGTTGCATTCACGAGGTGACTGAAGGAAAGGTTTAGAGGTTTTAAACCACCTGTCACTCAAAAGAGACCAATAGGAGGAGTGAGTGAGGAAAAGCAGAAGGTATGGTTAGAAACAAAGCTGCAGGAAACTGTGAGCCACGACGTTCTGATTTCTACCAATTGGCAGGTCATTGCAAGGTTTGATCATGTCATATTTTTTATTTTAAGTTTCCGTTCACTTTACCATTGAAGTCTTAGCTGTTCAAGTTTAGGTTAGGACACTTCCCACTGGCTGTGTGTTCCCCTGAAGTGTGCTCTGAACTAAATACCTCTTGCTTGTTCACGTAATGACAGAGGTCTGGATTAGCAGCAGGCTTCCATTACCGAGGATTATCCAGGTGTGAGGAGGCCGCGCTTTTACGACCGGGATGAACTGGAATGTCCCGTGGGCTCGACAATACCGCTACTGCTATCATTACCATTAGATGCAGACAAACACAAGCAGCGCAGTACTGGGGTCTAAATCATAAGGAGACGAGAGCTGTGGGTTGTAATGGCGCAAAGTGGCTTGAGTTGCATAACACTTGACATTTTTACTGAAACTTGGTCTTTTGGATGTAAAATGAAAGCAAATCTTACAAGAATCGTACTTTTAATAGTCGCAAATGAAGCAATTATTTGGGTTTTCTAATCCCCCTCCAAACAACAAAAAGGCCTATGTATTCGTTCAGTGTTCTCTGTAATGTTCCTGGGCACTGTGTTTTCTATCTTCGTCACAATTGCGAAACCTGTTAGAAAATCCCACTTTGATGTCTTTTGTAACTCAACATCAAGATGTGACTTAACCTCATTTGTTTGCTCATGTTTAGCTTCAGTGGCACAGCAGTTGTTTGGATGGTGTAGCATCTGTCGACTGATGGGAAGGCTGCTTGCTCAATCACCACTGCTTAGTGCCCTATCAGGGTTTAAATACTACCATATTTTTCGTACTATAAGTCACACTTTTTTCATAGTTTGGCTGGGGGTGTGACATATACTCAGGTGCGATTTACATATCAAAATATATACTTTTACAAGTTCATTATTTTCACACTAACAGCCGCTAGAGGGCGCTCTATGCTCGTGAGAAACGAGTTCGCAAATGGGTGCTTGAACAACGTGCTGCCGGAGAGGCTTGTCAACGGTGCACCAGGGTGGCCGGTGCACCGTTGATATATATGTCTTTTTTTTTCTTCATTAATCATTTTTGGCTGGTGCGACTTATACTCTGGAGCGACTTATAGTCCGGAAAATACGTAATTTGTTTGTTTTGTTTTTGTTTGTTTTTAGATATATATATAGCTTAGCGCCAATGTATGTTTTACATTATTTACAGGTTTTAACTATTGAATCAAATTCGGGAAAATTCGCCTGGGTGGGTCTTTAGTATGGAGTGAATGTAAAATGCTCTCATGTAAAGCGCTTTGTGACCATGTCTGTGAAAGGCGAAAGATCTTCTTTTTATTTATCATATTTTACTTTATTATTTATTATTTTTCTATTTTAATCTTCTTTACGAATGCCCTTATAGCCCTATAGTTTAAAAGTTTTTACAGCTTATTTTTTATCTAAATTAAAAAAAATCCTAGTTTTTGAACCTGTGAACAATGGCAATAAATACATTTCTGATTCTGATTCTGAAAGATTTGGGTGGGTGCTCGAGCCCTGCAGCACACAGGGATCAGCACCTCATAAGCAATATAATTTAGTATTGTCTACTTTTAACTGTTACAATTTAATCTCTCCTCGGGACTGGTAATCATAAACCTCGGCTGTAACACGGTAGCAGCATCAGATTCTGTTGTAGATAATTTTACTACTAGGCATGTACTTGTTTGCGCATTATCCTGTTCCTTAATTGCACATTTCCTGACTATTTGCGCCCCTGAATGTTCTTGAGAGCTGATGTAACACGTTCATTTCTCCATTGTGAAATCAATAAAGGCTTATCTGGTCTTATGTCAAATAAACAGCACCTGTGCAGTCATTTGTTTTGTTTGATCCGTTTTGCACCCGGGATCAGCGTCATTTGAGTTTTCACAGATGTTCAAGACAGATGTACTTACATGCGCAATCCCTTTTCCAGAGGCTTACTTTGATTTCCAAAAGCCAAACTACTGCCAAACTACTGTAGAAAAAAAAGGTTTTATTTCAAGTGTGTGCAAACCGGCATGTTATATAATTAGGATTTGAAAGGTATGCATTTAACAAATCAATGCAGAGTAGTATTTATGTTGAAAGACTGACAATATTCATTCTTTTGTGCTCCACAGTTTACACGCGAAGAACAAAAAGCCACTTATTGTAACCACAGCGTTGGGTGACGATGGGGCAGCTGACTGGACTGTGTGGTCTCATCCTCCTGACTCTGGCCGTGCTCACCTCTGCAAGACCCAAAACACGTGAGACAACCAAATGAAGACATTGAAAAGCTGTCAGTCTTTTGAATCCATATATTTCCAACGGTGGCCATGCTAAATACATGCAAATAAGTGACAAAACCTATTAATTTTGGGCAAACCATGACTAAATCAGATCTAAATCAGGTCTGCTTTCTTCTATCCTCCCTACATCTGCTGACATTGACTTGATTTATTAGGCTAGACTAAAAACTGAACATTCTTATAAGATGTTGGGAACCACATACTCATGTTTGACATTTAAATATGAATTCCACATTTCACTGGCTCCTGATATCATGTTTATGAACGGCATTGAACATTAATCACACTTTACATTTCCAACTCATAAATTCGCACCACAGAACGCTCCGACTGGCCTCGCGCTCCTGCATGACTTCTGTTTTTTCACCCGAGATGATGTTACAAGATGGAGGACGTGAGGCAGAAATGTTGAGGACTAAACCAGGTGTTTTAAGGTCACAAATGGTGGGAAATTAAGTGTAAGGTAAAGTTAAACTGCCCGGTATTGTTATGACCGAGCCAGGTGCGCACTATGAGCCTGCTGAAAAATGGACAGTTATATTGCCCAAAGGACGATGACCATAAAATGATTAAACAGTTTAGCATTAGCTCAGTCAAAAGTATGTCACAAAGTTTTCACTGCGTAACTGGGCTCCATGATTTGCTAAAATACCTCAATGTCATTTTCAACATTCAGTTGTTCATGTATTAGCGTTTAGGATTGAATGTTATAAATTCACTACCATGGAAATCCGGGATGTTCGAAGCAGCCAGCGGAAAAGAAGGGATAAAACCCTGAACTTTCTCCCGTTTCGCCTCCATTTTCTACCTAATGAAGCGATAGAGACAGGACGATTAGCAAAGTGCTTCAACAGCTCATAAATACTTGAAAAAACAGACAATGCTAACTAGGAATCTATGTTAGCTTCATGCTACAGATGCTAACGTTCGCAACAAGCGCCATTTTTTGCTTCTACTGGACAATTTGCTGTAAAAAAACATCCATAATAACCCGATTTTGGCTTGACTGTCCAATTAGGTTCATTAGGTCTTCTAAGAATGATGCTACTTTTGTTCTTATAGCTAGACCTTAGTGTTAGTTTTCATACCTGACGTAGACCTGTATAAATCAGCTGACCAGACACGTCACAGCAACACCACGTGACAACCTCTGAGGAAAACTAACAAAAAGGTCTGGCTATAAGAACAAAAGCAGCATTTGGCTTGACTGTATTGGTGTGTATTTATAGTCTGCCAGAAAACGGCTAAAAAGTGCGAAAATGTTGCAGTTTGATAAGAAAAACAGGAATTAACATTCAGATACAAAGCGTTGTTTTTTTCCTTTATAAACAATGTTTTGTATTTTTTACAAATTATTTTTTAGCATGATTTTGTTTTTACAGTATTTTTGTTTAAACATTATTTAGTTCACATAATTCAGATGCAAAAAATTCAGTTACATAAATTCAGTGTATAAAAAAACGCTTTGATAATAATACACAATAACACAAATTAATCTTCATAGTAAAACAGGCCCGGATCTACGGGGTGCAAGAGGGTGCATTGCAACCTCATTTTGAAATGTTTGCCCCCTCAGTTTTAATGGCATCACAATGTATTTTAATGGCGAGAAACTCTATTTGCACCCTTTTGAAACTCGAATGCACCCTCAGTCAGTTTGTTGTGGAGCCAGCGCTGTACTAAAATAAGCCTTCGAAGATGTCAGCCTTTCTCTTACTTCCAATCTTTTCTCAGTAATCAATTTGAGGTTCTTTGCGTTCAATTTAAAATATATATTAATAATATATTAATATATATATTAATAATATATGGTCGCCTGGAGAGAGCGTATGATGTTGAAAGACCCGAAACGTTCGATGAATCCAGGAACATCACTGAAGATGTGACCAGAAGCATCACGTAGATGTATTAGCTCACAAAATATCTTTTTGCGCTATTACTTTTCTCTGCAACAGTAAGGGATAATGTATAGAACGCTGGTCATTATTGGGAAAATAAGTACCGTCATGGCGAACTGGACGCCGACGCGATGCGGAGGGCTCTTGTTTCGCCCCGAAGGTATTATACGCATATTATATTATATATATGCTTCAGTTTTGCATAGAACCTTATTAGACTTATAAACGTTTCTCTTTGTCTTTCTTGATAAATAGCCTACATCTTTGTTCTCTGTTGCAGGTTCCGAGCCCAAGTGTAAGTCCGGCCCCATGGACTTGGTCTTTCTGATTGACAGCTCCCGTAGCGTTCGCCCACATGAGTTTGAGACCATGAGGAAGTTCATGATCGACATCCTCAAGGAGCTGGACATCGGACACAGGGTACCAGAGTGGGCGTGGTGCAGTACTCCAGCCAGGTAAGACACATTTTATTCATTTAATACAAATACAAAAAGCCTCCAAACATCTAACTCAAAGGTTTCTGTTTATACTTTACTGATACTTTACAATTATGTATTTTGTATTTGTGGACAAATACGAGAACCGCTAAAACATTATCACCCTTACAGCAGTGTTTTATTTTACGATGATCCTTTGCTTTTACATGTTGGCATGTTGGAGTGCCTGTAAATTGCTTGCCGCAAACAGGATATTTGTGTCTTTAGGCGAGATGAGTCACATCCTAATTATGTAGTTTACTGTTATGGCGTTTTACAGTCATTTCTAAAAAAGATTGCATCCTGCTTTTGCTGTAAAATGTTTCCCATAATTAAAGTCACGATGATTGCGTTTTTTACAGACAACTCAAAGCTGTGTAAACACGCAAGGGAAAATATTAATGTAGCAGTTTTGTCATTGGATAGGTGCGCAGTGAGTTCTCCCTGAAGAGCCACACCAAGATGGACGCCATTGTGAAGAACATCAACGAGATCATCCCTCTGGCACAGGGCACCATGACCGGACTGGCCATCAAATACGTCATGAACATGGCTTTCACTGAGGCGGAAGGAGACAGGCCCAAGGTCCTTAATAAATCATGAATGTATTTTATAGATGTAACTGTGTATTACTACTTTGTCCTGTCCCTCTGTCCCGCTCAGGTGCCTAACGTGGCAGTGATTGTTACGGACGGGCGTCCCCAGGACCGCGTGGCAGAGGTGGCAGCTGAGGCCAGAAACAAGGGCATCGAGATCTTCGCTGTGGGCGTGGCCCGGGCGGACACCACCTCACTGCGGGCCATGGCGTCTCCTCCCTTTGAGGACCACGTTTTCCTGGTCGAGTCCTTCGATCTCATCCACCAGTTTGGGCTGCAATTCCAGGACAAACTCTGCGGTAAGAGTAACAGTGAGCTTAGGACAATATATCAAATACAGGAAAGTGATAAATTAACAGGGGCATTAAAAAACATTAAGTCAAATCAAGGCCTTAAATGTCATTAAAAACATTCATTTGGATTCAAACTGGCAAATTTTGTCCAATTCTCTTTCCTCTGTTCTTTGAAATTGTTGCAAATCTTAAGAAATGAAAAATGCGCTAATTTCTGTCTGCGTTGTGAAATTAAAATATAGTATTTGGGCATTCAAAATTACATTTGACTTGCTTCTGCCTTTATAAACCCTGATAAATGACAAGTAAGCTGTGGGATGCAACAGAGATTGAATTTTGTGTTAGGTCTATTATAAAATGTGTATCTTATAATATTCTAGCGCTTCATCCTCATCATAATCATACCTTGGTGCTTTGTTTGATTCAGTCATCCTTCATATTTAGTCCCTTTTCACTTTCACCAAACTGCTGTGGCCCAACTCTCTTCCCCTGCACTGATAAGTATGTTTTTCTATTATGTGTCTATTAGAATACACTTTTTACTGACAAAATATGGCCTATGGACACAACTTAAGGAGCACAACAGAGGTGATCTGTTTATTCAAATTTAAAACGTTACAGTATCTTACAATAAACCTCTTTAAACATGGATTGTAATGCATATCCCTTGGAGTGAGAGCTTGGTGAGAGTTTGTGAAAGGAGTCATTCATTCCCGCTGTCCTTACATTAAAGTTTGCTCTTATAGTTTTCATTTATCCCAGACACAGCTCTAGCCACAGCCAGCTCTCCATCCATATGTGATGTTATTGGCTTAATTTGAAATCAGCCTGAATTCTTTGCGTAATTAAAAACAGTTTGAACGTTACACCAAGTTATAATAAAGGATCGGATTACGCTTCTGGTTCTGATATCGCCTCCTTCGGGAAAGATTTCTAAACCGGCCTCCCGGCTAGATCTGCAAACGTTTCATGCCTATGTGCAGTTTAAATGAGACACACCTGAAGATTAGGCCAAGATCCAACAGCCTAGTGCGTAAAGTAAAGCATATTTTATGTCTCCAGTAGAAGTTGGAAATAATATGGTAATGGTATTTACAATGGTATTTCCTATTCTTTATCAGGGAGTTAGAGAATATACCGTTAAGATGGGATTTGTGACTCTCATTCTGACATTCCTAAATATTGGAAGGTTTTTTGATGAGCATTTCTACCTGGTTGAGTAGAACAAAATTGCTTTTTTTTTTAAATATGTATTATTAATAGTAGTTTTTCTATCATTTTTTTAAACTAAAATGTTACTGACATAGCAGCAATGATGGATGTTGTGTTTTGTGAAAAGTAGCATTAAATATTCATTGTTTCTTTAGTTTCCCATTCTTGTACCTGAACAATAAATAAATAAGGACCTGAATTGGGGCCAGGTGCTGGACTTGTTGAAGTAAGAGAGACTCCCTTCATGCTTTCACGACTGGATTTAGCCATTAAGATCTGTCAAGCCAAAGTGTGGGTTCATGCAGCTTTCTGACTGGATAATAATTTAGAGAACCAAAACCACACATACAAAAACTTTTACATCATGGAAAATGTTTTTGTAATTTTTAAATATTGATTTGAACAAGTTTATCTGGGAATTTAGATAGGACATGTTTATGAATGACAAAACATCTTAATACCTGTGAAAGTATTGATCGTGTTTTATTGAAATGAACAATTCATGTGCATTGAGCGCTGCTAGACTTCCCACTACACTGTTGATATCGATTTTAAATAACGTCATTGTTGTTGTGGTCTGCAGGAGTGGACTTGTGCCTGGAGTCGGAGCATGGCTGTGAGCACATCTGTGAGAGCTCTCCTGGTCATACCAGTGTCTGTGTCTGCCTGGATACACGCTCAACCCCGACGGCAAAACATGCAAAGGTCAGCACGGGTCAACTGTACTGCCCACATATCCTACAGATATTTTCCCCTGGGTTATTGTTCTGCAAAAGAAAACAATTATTATGGATTAAAGCCGTTCTGTGGGACTTTCCAGGTTATTTTGGTACGCTGCAAGAGAAACTGAATTGCTGTACAACTCAAACAGTAAAATATATTCTAGTTATACCAAACATGTCAGAAGGCTTAGATATGCTGACAATGGTATTTTTGTTATGGGTAATCAAAATGAAAATAATAAGCATTTGGAAAAGTACATAATCTCTTTAAACCTAATGTTTGCTACTTGTTGTCAAAACAAAGCAGCATCATGTACGCTCTGAGCAAAGTTATGACTCTGTCTGGAGGCGAGGCGGGCCCTTTTGCTGTAGACGCATGTTTTTGAGCAACAAAGAACATTAATGCTTACAGTTTATTCTATTTACTGGGTGACAAGTTTCGCAGTAGGGCTTTAATCTAATAAATAGAAGCCAACTAATGTAATGTATTTGTTTTGTTGTATGGAACTGTGTCTGTTTGTGTCGGCATCAAAACATATTTTTTTATCATCAAGTTCACCTGGACATATTTGTCACATAGCCTTTTGTTGTTGGTCATATTTTTGTTAGGTTTTTGGTACTTTTCAAAATGCTGTAATATAAAACATTTGTGTATTAATTAATGTAATAGCTCTACTTTTACATGTGAATGAAAACATAATTGAGAATAATAGGATGGCTGGATACTAGATGGATGAGTGGATGGATGGAAAGATGGATGAATGGGTGGCTGGATGGATGGATTGATACTAGATGGATGGATGGAAAAATTGATGAATGAGTGGGTGGATGGATGGACTGATGGATGGATTGATGGAAAATGATGAATGAGTGGGTGGATGGATAGATGGATGGATGGATTGATACTAGATGGATGGGTGGGTGGGTAGATGGATGGATGGATGATGGATAGATGGATGGATGGATGGATGGATGGATGGATGGATAGATGGATGATGATAGGTGAATGGATGGATGGATGGATGGATGGATCGGTTGATTGATACTAGATGGATGGATGGGTGGATGGATGGATTGATACTAGATAGATGGGTGGATGGATGGATTGATTGATGGATGGATGGATACTAGATGGATGGATGGATTGATACTAGATGGATGGTTTGGATGGATGGATGTATGGATGGGTGATACTAGATGATGGATTGATTGATACTAGATGGATGGATGGATGGATGGGTAATGATGGATTGATAAGATGGATATAGTGGATGGATGAGATGGATGGGTGGTGGGTGGATGGATGGATGGATGGATGGATTGATACTAGATAGATGGATGGATGGATTGATTGATACTAGATGGATGGGTGGATGGATGGATGGATTGATTGATGGATGGATGGATACTAGATGGATGGATGGATTGATACTAGATGGATGGGTGGATGGATGTATGTATGGATGGGTTGATTGATACTGGATGGATGGATGGATGGATGGATTGATACTAGATGGATGGATTGATTGATACTAGATGGATGGATGGATGGATGGGTAGATGGATGGATTGATAGATTGATTGATAATAGATGGATTTGATTGATACTAGATGGATGGGTAGATGGAAAGATGGATGAATGGGTGGGTGGGGTGGATGGATGGATGGATGGATGGATGGATGGATGGAGGATGGATGGATGGATGGATGGATGGATTGATTGATACTAGATGGATGGGTAGATGGATTGATTGATACTAGATGGATGGATGATGGATATAGTGGATGGGTAGATGGAAGATGGATGAATGGGTGGGTGGGTGGGTGGATGGATGGATGGATACTAGATGGATGGATGGAGGATGGATGGATTGATTGATACTAGATGGATGGGTAATGGATGATGTACTAGATGGATGGATTGATTGATACTAGATGGTGGGTAGATGGAAAGATAAAGGGGCGGGTGGGTGGGTGGATAGATGGATGTATGAATTGATGATACTACATGGATGGATGGAGGGCTGAACGATATGGACAAAATTTCATATCTCGATATTCATGCCAGATATCTCGATATCGATACGATACGATATACTTATGGGTTAGGTGAAAACTAAGCATTTTTCAGAAAAATAAAATCATAATACAAAAGAGTGCAGTTTTATTGATGAAAATGTATATCGTTTATATATTGCTTTTTGATTTTAATATTTGAATGTTCATATGTCGATATAAATACGATACGATATATTTTCTTTTGCGATATTGATATCTTGAACGTTCATATCTCGATATCGATACAATAACGATATATCTTTCAGCCCTAATGGATAGGTGAATGGATGGATGGATGGATGGATAGGTGAATGGATGGATGGATGGATGGATAGATGGGTGGATGGATAGATAGATGGGTGGATAGATGGATGGATGGATGGATGGATGGGTACTCCGCTTTATTTCTCTCATTTAAAATCCTTACAGATGTTGAAGGAAACTTTCATACTTGTGTGTTTGTCTTTCAGCCATTGACCTGTGTGCTGAAGGAAAGCACGACTGTGAACAGATCTGCCTCCCAACTCCCGGAGCCTTCACTTGCAACTGCAACAAGGGTTACCAGCTGAACGCCAACAAGAAGACCTGCTCAAGTCAGTATGCCAGTATTTATAACTAGCTAACATCATAACATCAGCTGCAATGTATGCTTGGGGTTGACCCTTCAGCATGTGTAAACGACTAAATGCATTTTAACGCAGTGCATAAAATGGATTATGATTAATTTGCTTCACTTGAGCACTCGTCCACTACCATAACACGCAAACTATGACTTTTTGTCTATACATCCAGGAAAATGAAACATATAGCTAAGTTCTGGTTTGAAATGACAACTATATCTAGTAAGAGAAATTAAAAGGTTATAAGAGTACCGACTTAAGGAGAGACACTGCAGGTGAATGGGATAAAAAACAAAAACATTTCAATTGGTGAATTAGGTGTAACATGCCCATATATCCTATTTTACAGCGTTCACTCACAATTTAGCATCTGTTCTGTTGCCAAATGCCTAAGTTAGCTACATCTAAATAATATATAGAATCAGTTTAGATTTAAGTTTTTCTCTGTTACAAACAGCTGTACGATTCAAACGTGGCCCAATTTCTCTCTAAATATGGAAGAAACATTGAATGAACACAATAATAACACAATAATTAACACCTTATTGGAAGATCAAAGAGCAAACTACCTTAAAGCATACTAAGTAACTCTTGCCCTAGAGCATAAGCGCAACTGCAGGTGTCTTAGCAAGTTACGATTTTTTACTTATTAAATGTCTTGGAGAGTAAATACTACGCTGACAGAAAAGTGAAGGAGAGAGGGTGTTGTACATCCAGTTACAATGGAATAATTTTTTTACTCAAACTGGCTGTAAATACTGTTAAAGTGGTGCTAGCCCCAGTTAGCTTTGCCGTTAGCCAGTTAGCTTCTTCTCTGTGATTGTGATACGGTGGCAGGCAAGTGCAAGCATAGTTTTCTGCCAGAGACAGCAGGGGAGATGAAAGATCCCCAATCATCCATTAAATTGGATACCCAAGAGGACTACGGAAAGGATTATAAGTAAACACGTTACTTATACTGCTTAAACCTGAAACAAAAATAAAAAAGTGTATTGTGCCTTCGGTGTCTCTCCCCTTATTGCTTTGGATAAAAAGCAGTCTATACAAGATTAGATATTGAGAAATGCAATGAAAGTGTACACATACAGTTCTGTGCCGAGCTGTAGCTCATGGCTTGCTGCTTCCCTCTTCAGTGATCGACTATTGTTCGTTGGGAACCACAGTTGTGATCACGAGTGTTTGAGTGTGCTGGGGGCTTTAACTGTCGCTGTAACGAGGGGTACAGGCTGCTCGCCAACGGGAAGTCCTGCCAGGGTGAGTATAATTCAATCAGGTAAAGGTAAAAAGTTACAGTAGTTGTCGAATAGTGATGTCATTGTTGTTGCTGTAGCTTTTCCTTAAAGTGTTTTTGACATAAAGTTGCATTTGTAGTGCATTAGCTTCAGTAAAAGCGGTTGCAAATGAACAGCTGTTTGAAAGTGGACTATAATTGTGGCTTAAAAACATTATTCTGGAGACCTCACTATTTATATTTCTAAGTCTATCTACAGAAAAGATAGTAAGGAGCGAGAGTTGGAGAAGATTTTGAATTTACATGGAGCGCCCCTTCTGCAGGTAGTAGTGGGAATGACTTGTAGTTAAATAGTTAAAACAAGCTTTCTCTTTCAGATAACGGCAATCACTAACTCCGTAACCATACAATTTGGCGCGGCATGCGTCCGGTGATGAATTAAGGGCATTAAAATGTGGAGGACAGTTTTGTGTTTAAAAGTTCAGAAAAAGTTAATTATACTTAAAGTAAATTTTGCATGTGATATGTCCATGGAGATTTACTCATTATTGGCCTGTAGCATTCTTAAAGCCACACTGCGTAACATTTCACCCAATAAATAGAATACAATTCTAATAACAGTAAATAACATTTATCATCATCATCATCATCATCCAAATCCATTCTTTGATTACCCACTGCAAAAATATTATTTTCTGTTTCTTGCCTGTTAGGAGCATGTTTTTGTCACAGTCATAATCCAAAATGTTACGCAGTGTGCCTTTAACTGACAGAAAGTAGAGGCTTAATGTACGTTTAGGTGGCAGAGCACTTGGTTCAGATGTTGCATAGTTTGGTCATTGGGTTTCTGAGTGAAGCTTGCGTACTTTGGCCGTTTTATAGTCCTCTTAGAAAACCATAGCAACCACTTTCATTACTTTGGCTAATGCACTACTTGATACAACCTTATTTCAAAAAAACCGCCAACTTCCACTTTAAGGAGTGTCTTAACATAGTTTATCTGTAGAAATAGACAGTAGCTGCGCCCCTCTGCCACACATCTCATTAACCAGACAAAACCATTTAAAACGCTCTCAAAAACAAGTGATACATATTTTTAAACGAGCATGTCTGAGCTACGCTGCATGTTTGCACACGGCCGTATTTATCAGAGACGCATTCAACACCTGCAGGAACAAAGCACGGGATGTCGCTGAGATACAGACCATTTACAGCTTTTGAAAATCCAAGGCTCTGCGCGCACACACATCTTTTTACGGCGTAGGAAGCGCACCATGTAATTGTACAGTCTGCCTAACTGGAATACCAGAGGCTCTTTACGGCGTACATGTGAAAAGACAACGTTGTTTAAATTGACCTTGAGATGAGGACATGAGCGGAGTCGGGTTGTGTAAGTTCAGCCGTATGTGTCATCTGGAGAAAGCTTCACTTCTGCTTGTGTCTCGTCCAGCCATAGACCTCTGCGCCGAGGGGAAGCACGACTGTGAGCACGTTTGTTTACCTGCTCCTGGAGTCTTCACCTGCGACTGCAACTGGGGATACACTCTGAACGAGGACCAGAGGACCTGCACACGTTAGTCAGGAGACACTTTAGGGCTGCAGGATTTTGACACAAAATTTCCTTGCGATTTGTATATCAGACCCAGTTTACAGAGCACATTTTAAACCCATCTAAACTACAGGGTTTGCAGGTTCTAATAAGACGGAAAAGCACTGCCGCAATAACTGCAGTTTTCGCTATTTACTAATTGTGAGCATTGTCAGTCTGATTGCCATTAATCTTGCAGCCCTAAACCACATCAAGATTTCACTGTTTCATACATGCCCATTATAGAAAATATGTTCAGGAAACTTGGTATCCATAAGAGTGTAGTCAAACATTTAGTATTGACTATACTGTCTCACAAAAAGAAGACACATTTCACATGCAGCATGAGAAAAAGCTTCAAATTCTGCTGCTTTTAGAAATGCTTGTGCTCGTCCTAACACATAACTGCTCTGCACTTTTGTGACTAATCAAGCATTACTTTGATAGGAGATATTCATATATATATATATATTTGTTTTAAAAGACAAAAGCAATATTGGTAACTGGATGTAACTCTAGTTGAATGATAAAGCCCATATGAACAAAGCTTTAGGATTACCACCAGTTGCCGTGACTGCACCTGAAAGATTAAGTAACTCACTACTATGCCAATGGAATACAGGTCAGAGCAGCTATAGTTGGGCCAATGCTTCATTTCGCAACAAAGTATTCATCCACTCTTCCAAAAAATGGCCACACATGGTACTCCAAATGTTGCAGTGAAGACTGGTAAAAATAATTTTCAGGGCTGGGAAAGGTCTTTGCACCTGTAGTAGTTTTTTCAACTCAGGCTGCCACAGAAGGCCAAAGTGCAGCTTAAATGTAGGAGGTTATAAACAAATGCGTTTAAAAGAAACTAAATTCTGTGTTGTGTGTTCAGCCATTGATCTGTGCGCTGAAGGAAAGCACGACTGTGAACACGTTTGTTTACCTGCTCCTGGAGTCTTCACCTGCGACTGCAACTGGGGATACACTCTGAACGAGGACGAGAAGACCTGCACACGTTAGTCAGACTAAACCACATTTATGCACAGACTTATTTAAAACAAACTACTTTTAGGAAAATGCACTGTTCTTATCGTTACAAGACCATTCTTCGTCACAATTGAGTGTATACACTCAAAACTCTTTTTTTTAAATCTTGGCCTTTTGTAGACTCTTGACCTGACTTTAGGCCAGTGTCTCGCCAACTCGTCAACTATGTCGATATGGACATGGACAGTTTGGACTGGACATGCTTTAGTGCTTTTGGACCCAAGAATCAGGAGTTTAAGAACTTCCAACACTTGCAAAAAAATTGTAAAATAATAATTGTGTGTATTGTTTAGCCATAGACCTGTGCGCCGAGGGGAAGCACGACTGTGAACATGTTTGTTTACCTGCTCCTGGAGTCTTCACCTGCGACTGCAACCAAGGATACACTCTGAACGAAGACGAGAAGACCTGCACACGTTAGTCAGACTAACACAATATGTACACTCTGACTTATTGACAGTCTGGCTGGCCACAGAGCATTTGTGCACCCCAAAGCCCTCCCTGAACTCATGATGATTCAGTCATTTTTCCACAGACTCGTTTTCGACTTGGTTAAAAAGTCTCTGGCCTCTCTTGAGATAGCAGCCGTGTAAACGGCACCAGTCAAAATCTGAAATCGTAACATGAATACGACCATATAAATTATTAATCTGTAGCTGCTTTAGTTAAAACCAGAATAAGAAAAACATGTTTACCACATTTTTTTCCAAAGTAGTAGTAATCCTTTTGTTGTATACTGTTTAGCTATTGATCTTTGCGCCGAGGGGAAGCACGACTGTGAGCACGTATGTTTACCTGCTCCTGGAGTCTTCACCTGCGACTGCAACTGGGGATACACTCTGAACGAGGACGAGAAGACCTGCACACGTTAGTCAGACTAACAAATAGACAGACTTGTCGCAACATTGTGCAAACAACTACAGTAGTGTTCAAAATAATAACAGTCCAACATGACTAACCAGATTATTCACAGTTTTTGGTATAAATCATGGAACTACATGGACAACAATTTACCAGTAGGTGCAGTAGATTCTTAGAAACACAGACAGACCCAGCATTCATGGTATGCAGGCTCTTACTTCTGTGTAGCTGAATACTCAATTGAAAGGGGTGTGTTCAAAATAATAGCAGTGGGGAGTTCAATTGGTGAGGTCAATCATTCTGTGGAAAAACAGGTTTGAATCAGGTGGCCCTTATTTTTGGAAGTCAGCACATGTTACACATGCATTTCACTTTGAAATCCTGAAGAAAAATAAGTCGTTCAAGACATTGTTAGAAGTACTGTGTTCTTTTGTTAAAAGGATGATTGGACGGGTTAAAACTGCTAAAATGATCTCAAACGCCTTAAAAAGGAAAGCAAAAACACAGAGACGCAGAAGAAAAATGGAAGACTACCATTCGAATGGATCGAACAATAGCCAGAACTCCAAAGGCTCAGCCAATGATCAGCTCCAGGATGATCAAAGACAGTCTGAAGTTACCTGTGAGTACTGTGACAGAAGACGCCTGTGTGAAGCTAATCTACTTGTAAGAAGCCCCCGCAAAGTCCCACTGTTACAAAAAAGACATGTGCTGAAGAGGATACAATTTTCAAAAGAACACATCATCTGGCCGAAAGAGAAATGGAGAAACGATTCCCAAACTCTGAATTCAAGCCATAGTCCACTCTGAAGACAGTGGAGCATAGTGGGGCAAGCATCATGATATGGACATGTTTCTCTAACTATGGTGTGGGGCCTATTTATCGAATACCAGGGATCATGGGTTAGTTTGGATATATCGGATATATTTGGGTGTTTCAACAAGACAATGACCCCAAACACACCAGTAAGCTAAATCTTTGTTCCAGACCAAGAAAATTAATTTTATGGAGTGGCCTGCCCAATTCCCGGAGCTTAATCCCATAGAAAACTTGTGGGGTGACATCAAAAATGCAGTTTCTGATACAAAACCAAGGAATTGTGGAATGTTGTCAAAGCATCTTGGGCTGGAATACCTGTTGACAGGTGCCAGAAGTTGGTTGTCTCTATGCAACAGTGATGTGAAGCAGTTCTAATAAACTGTGGTCATACAACTAAATATTAGTTTATTGATTCACAGGAAAGCTAAATCCTATGGAGAATTTCTTTTTTTATGTTGTACATATTGAGCTTGTAAAGACAAATGCAGACACTGCTATTATTTTGAACAGCCCCATTTTTTTAAATGCTCTACAAAGTACTTGAAGAAATTATACATTTCTCTTCATGTTTGATTTAGAAAACCATGGGCAATGCTTCCAATGCATCGAAATAAATCAATTATGAGATGTTGTGCTTAACTAACGTTTTTAAACACACTGCTATTATTTTGACCACAACTGTATATTCTCCATCTTTTATATTGAGACTCAAATGAGTGTATACTCTTTTTCTTTAGGGTTTATAAAGAAACTGTATAGACTTAGCATCACTTTTGTAGACTCATGACTTGACCCAGGGTCAATGTCTCGCCCAAGATGTCGACATGGACACACATAGTTTAGACTGGGCATTTCCAGCGTTTAGAACATTCCACAATTAATGAACATCCCACATTTCATAACCGTAAACTAATGCTATTATATATTGTTCAGCCATTGATCTTTGCGCCGAGGGGAAGCACGACTGTGAGCACGTTTGTTTACCTGCTCCTGGAGTCTTCACCTGCGACTGTAAACAAGGATACAGTCTGAACGAGGACGAGAAGACCTGCACACGTTAGTCAGACTAACACTACTTACATACAGTATTTGTCTATTATGTACGGACTTGAACCGCTTACTTAATACCAGTGACTCTTACGGTTCTGAGACCAACTGAATTATTTTTTCTTCTTTCTCATGTTCTTGATACAAGTGCATACACTTGTGACTCTTATCCTGGACTACATTTTTTAGGACTAAACATTTTTTTTTACTAATGTTTATTTTTATTTTTTACGGTGGTAAATAAGTGCACCAGTAAATTGGTAGTCAACACATTGACCCTGGACCAATAAGGGATTATATGAGACATTTCATGCTGTATTAGTGAACTAATGCTGTTGTATATTGTTCAGCCATAGACCTGTGTGCTATGGGGAAGCACGACTGTGAGCACGTTTGTTTACCTGCTCCTGGAGTCTTCACCTGCGACTGCAACGAAGGATACAATCTGAATGAGGACGAGAAGACCTGCACACGTTAGTCAGGAGATACTGTATAAACAAGACTCTAACGAAGTTCAAATTATGAATAATCTCTTATTATTGAAACAGCCAGTATTATTATTGAGTGTTTTAAGTAATCTGCATCCCTAAACCCTTTCTAAAACAAGCAATGGTGTTTTCTCCTTATACCAAAGATGCATTTCATTAGCATTGCTTCGCTTGCATGTGCCACGTGTAGAATATAGACGTTACTGCACTTCTGTGACTAATAGTCGATGTGAACAGTTGAGGTGATAGTGATGTATACTAATGTTATATTGTTCATGATTCAGCCATTGACCTGTGCGCTGAAGGCAAACATGACTGTGAGCAGATCTGCATTCCTTCTCCTGGAGCCTTCACCTGTGACTGCAACAAGGGGTTTAAACTCAACAAGGACAAGAAGACATGCAAAAGTAAGTTCAGAAAAAATACTGAGGGGAGGCTTTTTGTGTGGAGCCATGTTTGGGTTGGTAATCTTCCAAAAGTTGCTCAATAGGTTGCGTTCACATGACATTACAACATTACAGAGCCTATATAGACGCATCATACAAGGGGGCATGGCCTGTCTGAGGGGGAAGAAAACCTCCCGTGGGAATCACAATTTTTCACTCTTTTTTTTTATTTTGCAAGAAGTGCATATTTACAAAAAGGTAAGACATTAAGAAAAAAAAAAGAAAGACATAACAATACAACACACATGAGTGTAACATAGGACCAAAAAAAGTATATTAAACAGTTAAAATAAATAAAAATAAATACTTGAATACAAGAAAGAGGGGAAAACAAAATCAAAACAAACTACTACTCATACCATTAGTACTGCCGCACTATAACACCACTACAACCACACACCACCACCATCCGCACCACTACCACCACTAAAAACAAAAATTCGATAAGAGATTTAGAATAGAGTTAATCCACAGAGCAGAAAAGATAACAAATAAAGAAAATAATGGGTTTCATTAATTAATAATAATTTGGTCTAATTCAGTGTGTGTTGTTCTTCTCATCCATGGCCAGTTAGTCATGTCAAAGAGGGCAATGTCCGCACACTGCTCCCGCGCCTGCGACACATCTTTACACATTTTTAGCCATTTTCTGATGGACTGTAAACATATTTATCACACGCCAATCAAGTCAAGCCAAAATCGAGTTCATGTGGGTGTTTTTTTCACAGTAAATTGAAGAGAAAAATGGCACTCATGCTCATGTTAGCATATGTAGCATGAAGCTAACATAGCTCCCTGGTTATCATTGTCTTTTTTTAAGTTTTTATAGGCTATTGAACCACTTTGCTCATCTCCACGTGTCTGTATCTTTATTTGGTAGAAAATATATTCAAAATTCAACATTTGTTAAAGTAATGGTGGAGAACTGGGAGAACTGGTTATTTTTCTCTTCTTTGTTTTCCCCCTAGACTGGCAGCTTTAAACATGACCATATGGCAATTCTAAAGATGCCATCTCTATTCTAGAAATAAAATAGAGAAGCGGGTTCAATCCTAACGTTTGTGGACAATTAGCAAGGAGACTAGTCCAGGAGACCAGGAGTCTGTAGCCTCCTCAATGTATTTTTCCCATAGTCGTTAGCATTAGCCACCAAACATCGCAGATTATGAATGATCCAGATTTTTCCGCTGTTGTCACCCCATCGACCACATATAGGTGAGGTCAAAGCCTAAGTTAGAAATCATTAATGAATGTACAGATCTTTTGAGATTTTACTTTAGATACAAATTAGCATATGCAAGTGTCCTCTGAGCTAAATGCTAACTCAACTTTAAGTTAAGTTTCTGCTTTTTGTGGGGTCGGACACACATCCAATGGCCACTAAACATCCGCTTGCAATATGTTAATGATAAGGAGTGGTTACAAAATTCAAAAAATATGAGAAGTAGAAGGACTTTTTGATATAAATATAATATGGCAGGTTTGTGAATCCAATCACAACCAAATACTGATGAGGTCTGACGTTTTGGAGATTTCTTACAAAAACTGTCTTTCTACCATGAATAGAACTTAACCTTTAGGCTACTCATCCATCCACATGCTCCTGTCCTGACCAACATCCTTTCTCCAGATCTTGAGAGAGGTCTTAGGGCCGTTTACTGCAGCTGCCTACTTTTCCTGACAGGTTGCACTGGCCTCAATTGGAGGAACTGATCCCAACTAAGATGACACATTTCCCTACAGGGATTTATTCGTCCAGTTGTCTAATATTATGTTTTCTTTCAGACATGGACATGTGTAAGACGGTGGAGCACGGCTGTGAGCACCAGTGTGTGAGCACCCCTGGGTCCTACCACTGCATCTGTCCAGAGGGTCAGCCGCTGCAGGACGACAGGAAGAGCTGCGGTAGTAAGTCCCCCAAACAGCATGTCATTAAAGAAATGGGAGAAAATACTATATTCCAATACAAATGATGTTTAAAAATGATGATTTATGATGAAAATGCAGTTAGACGTGACAGACAGGTGGCACTCTTGACTCTTGCTAATGCCCACACAATCAAACGTATTTAACCTATCCAATCCATTTTAATTCTAAAGCACATTTTATGAATATGCAAAGTGCAGCCCATGATTGGCATTTCTAATCATCCAGACAAAAACCTGTGAAAACTATTCAGAACAAATTATGCTAAAAATGTGTTATTGCAGAAGGTATTTGCAAATCTACATTTTCTGTTGGCTAGTGGCTCACAGCCAGAGCCGGTGCTAGCCTTTCTGGGGCCCTGAGCAATATTACACTAAGGGGCCTTATAGTACGCATCCCAAGGCTAATCGCGAAGAACAAACCCATTAACAGTCAAAAGCAGTGACACACAGTAGTACATTACGGGCCCTGCCTCACTGTGCGAGAGCCATTATTCATTTGCCTGTCAGACTGGTGTTTAGGACTGCACTATTTTCCCCCACTTTTTAAAATGGTAAATGGTCACATTCCCTGACCCACACTTTGGGAACCACTGATTTAAAACCAACTGAAACCTGCACCTAGCTGGTTATTTCTATCTTACCTCTGAGAATGATCCTGACTGTAATTCGTTTAGACCATGCACATTGAGAGAACTGCTGAATGAAAGCCATGTGGATTCAGCTCTGGCTTTGCTCACTTCTGTTTGCCAAACTGCTGTCCTGATATGAGTGTCCTCTGCTGAAAAAGAGAGTTCAGCGGAGAAACACTTGCGCCTTGGGGGTAACAGCTGGAAGGTCTGTCCTGCGTATTCCACTTCAGCAGACTTCTCTCCGCTTTGGTGTTATATGTGGTAAAGTAGGTGAAACAATACCGTAATTTGACTGGGATACAGGGCCATTGCTGCTGCGGGAGCTCTGCGCAACTTGCGTAGTCTGTATATAGGAAAAAAACTGCTCTGCTCACAGCAAGAAGGCCCCAGATTTGATTCCCACAACATTTATTTTCTGTGTAGCGTTTGCATGTGAAACTGTGAAAGTTCCTTCTGTTTTTTTTACATTCATTAATAGCCTATTTGTTTGCCTTATCCATCATTCTTTAGCTATTCTCAAGCAAAATAGTCTCATGAACTGGACATTGGTCTAAAAACTACTATGTCAATAATGTTTAAAACATTTTTGCTGCATCTGTATGGACCTGCCCTTTTCAATACATCTATATTGCAACAGAGTTTAATGTGTGAGAAAACCCGGTTCAGACTGATGACTAAAGCAGATTAACTTTGTCTGGAGCTCAACTGGACCGAACAAAGATTAACAGTTTTTTTTATGAAATGTCCCTTTCTTTGGTTGGGTCGTGGGAAATCCTATACGTCTGCCAACAGTTTCAGCACCATGAACACAGAATTATTTATTATTTTCAAAGTCTAAGCCCTTTTCCAACTGGCTACATCTGAGTGAAATACAACCCTTTGCACGGATAAACATTCAACCGATTTGGAAGAAAGACTGAAACGAACCATTGAAGAATCTCTCCTCAACAAAAGGAAACATTTAGCATATTACCTGAATGTTATTATTGTTTTAAGTTATATTCATTTTTCACTGCAGCAGCAAGGGCAGGTGTGTGTCCTCATGTGTGTCATGTGTGATGTTCAAAATTAGCATTGAAATCATGATCTTGGACCGTTTGCTTTCCCCTCTCTTTCCCGCAGCGTGTAAATCTGCCATCATTGACCTGGTGCTCGTGATTGACGGTTCCAAGAGCGTGCGTCCGCAGAACTTCGAGCTGGTGAAGAAGTTCGTGAACCAGGTGGTGGACTCTCTCGACGTCTCGCCTCACGGCACACGGGTGGGGCTGGTGCAGTACTCCAGCCGCGTGCGCACGGAGTTCCCCCTCAACTTGTACCACACGGCCGACGAGATCAAGGCGGCGGTCATGAAGGTGGGGTATTACAGGTCGTAGATATGGGATGAAATGAGAAAAGAATAGTGAGGTTTTGGACAATTGACCCCAAGTATGAAAATAGGACCAACAATACTCGGGTTGAAGTACACACATTATTTAACACCATTCTTTAATTTTTCTAAAACACACTCTTGGGATGCTGAAGTCCCCTCAGTAACAATCTACGGGTGGTGCAAAGAGCCGAGAGCTTTTTTCTAATTGGTAAATGACCAAAAACACAGACAGTAGGTGAGTTTTGTGATTCATAATCCCGTTTGAATATTAACGCAGAACCGCTAACAACTGATTGCCCTTCACTGATTGGTTCACTCCGCTTCCTGTTAGCTTGTGGAAATGTAGTTGATGCCGAATTAAGTCTGGATTTTCCATGAGGACCAAAGAGAAGTCCTTTCCTTGCCCATTGGTGGTTGCTGCCGGTGGTCGGAGGGTCAATATTAGATTTTTATTTAAATTTTTCTTTACATTAACCAATAGGCTACAACATTTTCTGCATAAAACTAAATTATAAACTGAGACATGAGCTCATGAAATATTTACACTTGCACTTAAAATAATGAATTAGACTACTAACAATCACCTTTTAGTCCCATTTTAAATATAATCCAAAATAGCCCACATAATATATATATTTATTATTTATTTTATTTTATTTATTTATTTGAGCAGTTTATCTGCTCAAAAGGAGTGGGCCAAAGCTAAAGGCTTATAAGCGCCCACCCCAAAATATAAGGTGCTGACTTATATTTTGTAAGTATCCCAAATACTTATTTGTTATTTGCTTTTAATAGTGTTATATTGTTGTGAGATAATTAAGTTATATCTTGACATCCAAAACATTCTCAAACTTAAAGCCGTACTAAGTAGCTCGTGCCCCTAGAGGCCATAAGTGGCACTGCAGGTGTTGTAGCATGTTGTGTTTTTTTTACTTATGAATTGTCCGTGAGAGTAAATACTACGCTGACAGAAAAGACAAAGGGAGAGAGGGATATTGTACATCCAATTACGCAATGGAGATAATTTTTTCACTCAAACTTGGCTGTAAATACTGCTAAAGTGGCGCTAGCCCGCAGTTAGCTTTGCCCGTTAGCCTGTTAGCTTCTTCTTCGTTCTTCCATTAGTGTGTATTGGTGACACCTGTGGTTTTCTGGCCAGAGACACCAGGGGAGATGAAAGACCCCCAATCATCCCATTAACACTTGTATTACCCCCAGAGGGACTACGAAAAGGATTTATTATGGTAAACAAGTTACTTAGTACTGCTTTAAGTCTTCTTCTAGGACCCAGGGGTGACTGTTTTAACTCCTCCATCTCTGTGCCAAATGAGCGTTGTAAAGGGCTCTTTACAAGCGGCACACATGGCTCATTTTCATCCCTGTGTGTAGTCAGAGTCGGAGGTTGGTCAGTGGTTTATTGACATGACAAACATTATCTCAGCGCTTTGGTGGAGTCGTACAGTATAACTCATTCAGGAATATCTGCTCCTGCCCCCACGTGAGAGTATGACGTTTTCACATTTTATCATCTGAAAACAGGCCAAAGGTTCATACTAAAGGTCCATGTGATTGTCAAATCCGTATGTAATAAAATAACACACAATGGAGACTGAAAAACAAGATCCTGCTTGAATGTGATGAGTCATGTTGCATTATTACCATCCAAGGGCTCCCTCTAGTGACACAATTACAGCACAACAAGCATTTGGAGTGATCTTTGACAATAAACTACACTTATGTAAAGAAAAACTAGCAATAAATTATTATTAACGAGATAATTCCAGGACAAAATGTGTACTATTGCTACTATAATCATTATCCAAAACGCCACATACTACATTTGGAGAGGGATTATAACAATATCTTTAGTTTTGATGCACAACTCCTACTGAATTATTATTCCTCATCATTTCCACTACTTGAGCTCCTAATTTTAACCAATTTTACTGTGGAAATTCTGAGGAAATATAAGTTTAATTTGCTGTCAATGGCGACTGTAATCGGGGAGTGCATTAATGTGTGTGTGTGTGTGTGTTTCAGGTGGAGTACATGGAGAAGGGCACGATGACGGGCCTGGCTCTGAAGCACATGCTGGAGAACAGTTTCTCAGAGAACGAGGGGGCCCGTCCCGTCGGCCGCAACATCCCCGCATAGGCTTGGTGTTCACTGACGGGCGTTCGCAGGACGACATCACGGAGTACGCCAAGAAGGCCAAGGAGGCTGGTGAGGCAAAACATAAAAGAAATACAAGAATCACATGAATGTCAGAATGTGTTTGTAGTAGTGGGTTAAATTACTGGGTTACATGGTTTTGTACATTATAGCATCCCACAGAGAGATTATTTGTTGTATGAACATAAGTAACTGCTTCTTTGATTTCGGTTTAATTTTGCTTAATGGTGCAGCCCCATTTTCCTTAAAGTCGAATAACATCAGGTGTAAGTAATAATTATATTTTTTAACACTACTGACGGGAAGTGACATAGATAGAGATAAAGTTCCAGAGCAGTTTGACTCATGTTCCACTGACACAACATGGTCGACACGGCAACAGTAAAAAATTGTGCCTCTGTCTATGTCACTTCCTGTCAATGTCCAATAAGGAAGTGAAACTATAAACATCACAAACAATGGTTAAACTAACGAAAGCTGGGTAATTTTTTGTGCAAAATCTTAATATAATTGTGTTAACTATGTCTTAGCAAAAATTGTGTCTAATGTGTCATATGCACTTTAGAGCCCTCACCATTGCTTCAGGAATGCTAACTGCTATGTAGCTTATATACACTCAGACGGACAGTGCGTAAGCGTCACCCCCTCATGTGCAACTTGTGCTGCCGGGCAAGACTCTTCACTGTCCTTACTCATGTTTGAATGTGCTTTGTACTCGTGAAATGGCAAGTTTGATTCCACAGTGGATCCTTTTTGTTTGGAGTTTGCACTTTCTCCCCGAGTCTGGGCGGGATTCTTCCAGGTGCGCTAGTTTCTAAACCAAAAAGATGCACAATAGGCTAAAAACTAGAGGTCAACGGATATATAGGCCGATATATGTGTATATTACTGTAGTATATGCAGTATATGCCGATAAAAGGCCAATAGCTACGGAACCATAAGTGATAGAGACTTTTTTGCATTGGAAAAAGCTCAGTCACAGCCATAGAGTGATCCCTCATAGAACTTCCTAGGCCTCAGTGGAGCTGAGAAACATTGTGGTTACAAGTTTGTGAACTTTGGATAATATTTTATGTTGCAGATTTTTGCTTAGAATTTCATAACCATAAGAGATAAAGACTTTTTGTTTGTTTTGTTTTTTGTTTGTCTTTAAAACGAGCTCCCTCTGAAGCACCTACTAAACCTGAATGTCCTGAATAAATCAGCCCTATGCCCCTAAAGCACTCCGTGCTACACAGGATTAAAGATACATTTTAAAAACATCGAAGGACCCCAAAAACCTGCATCTGCCTTTAAAAAAAACATATCGGTCAACCTCTTCTTAAAACCATCTGCTAAGTAGTATGGCAACCACACTTCCATCACCAAGTTTCAGAGGGAAGTAATGCACCAATTAAGAGGCGTATCTGATGATACACAGAGGTCCATGGAGCACTAGGGGCTCAAAGTGCGTTGCCTTATTTGATAAATGTTTAATTCCTATACAAGAGATGACGTTAACTGTAAAAAGTTTATTATGACATTCAGAATCACTGTATTGTCTGAATATTCAAAATAACCATAAAAAGCCTCCCAACAACATTAAAAAAGCCACCTGTTCTGAAAAGTAAACCGCTATATAAAATGGATATACTGTATTATTATTGTTATTTTCGTGCAGGTATCACCATGTACGCGGTGGGAGTGGGTAAAGCGGTGGAGAATGAGCTGAGGGAGATCGCCTCTGATCCTGTGGAGAAACACTTCTACTACACCACTGACTTCTCTGCCATCAGCACCATCGCAGAGAACCTCAAACTCAACGTGTGTCCAGGTAACGCCTGAGGCCACGTAAAACCAGACAACAAGTCAGATGTTTAATATTTTTAACCATCAGGCTGTCAGGAAGCTGAACTCTCTCCTTTCCCTGTCCTCTCTGTGGTCCACTCCAGCCCCCTCAAGGACTCTGCAAGAGATTTCATCCACACACACATTCATTTTACAGTTAAAATCATGTTAAAGGCCCTCTATAAATCTGCAGAGTGCTGTGCATCTAATTGAATTATATAGCATTAGTATCAATTTCATGAAGTTGCAGGCTAGCTTGTTAGCATTTCTGTGACAGTGATGGCGAAAAGTGACTCTGCACATTTTGAAAAGTGCTTAGAAACTTATCCCTATGGAGAGTTTGGAGGTTAGGAATGAGTTTGGAAAGAACTAACAATGTAATTTACTCCCTTTTTCATTGTAATGGGAAAAATCTCAATCTCCAGACTTTCAGTACCGTTTTTATTAGAGAGGAGTAGATTTGACTTTGCTGCATGTTTTTGATGGGTTTCAGCAGAAATAAAATGCTAAAAAGCTACAGTAAATCTTCTGCCATTTTTGGGTCCCGACCTACCATTTGAGAATCACTGATCTATGCATACCTGCCTGTAGATACCTCTTTTCCCCCTTATTTTTACTCAATTGTCACTAACAAAATAATCCAGCTTGTTTGCAAAAACAGTATAAAGATAAGAGTGGGCATGTAATTTTCCCTTTGCATGGTATCGTTTTCTAGTATAACTTTCAGAGATGTTGAAATCTTTACCTTTACATGTTTCAGCCGCCATCTGCAGGCTGTCAACAGAAGTATGTAATCCTAGTGTCTGACCAAATGAAAGTTATACTAGTAACACAAGTAGACACAATGCACAATACTAAACTTAACTGGTATCCTTTTCAACGGTCAGATCTTTTCAAGTGCAAAGACCATATGAATGAATTCCTTTGAAAAACATATACTGTACCTGCAAGGAAGAGTAACAAAAAGAAATAACTGTTTTTAATTTGAGTTATATGTTAATATATTTAAACAAACTCTATCAATAATCTATTTTCTCTGCCTGTCCTTCTCTGTTCTTATCCCCTGCAGCGGAGAGTCAGGGGGAGATCGAGGTCAAGGACCCCTGCGCCTGTGAGAGTTTGGTGGAGTTCCAGCAGGCCACCATGAGCAGCCTGGAGCAGCTCACTCAAAAGCATATCCTTTGTCCGGGACGCCCTGATACCGAGAGAGAGACAGAGTGAGAGAGGGATTTACGGGAATGAGACTCACGTCCCATCCCACACGCTGCCAGGAAAGCTATTAGCAGTTCTTATCATGGGCAGAGGATGGGAGGCAGAGGGAGGCTGAACAAAAGCATTTCTCTAGAATACGTCCTAGAGATGCTTATAGAAGGAAAGTATTAAAATGTTTATGCCCCTTGATCAAACTGATGTATGAGCACAGTTGGTACATACAGTATATTGATTCAAAGTGCTTTAATAGAACAAGTTAGATGTGTAACATATGTGAAACTACACCAAAAATCAGTTAAACGTCAATAATAATAAATACCAATGCCAAACCTAGTTATATTTAAATTTTGAAACATGCGTATTATGGACTCTTATATAAATATATATAATACGGGAAAATATCTCCCATTACACTTAAAATAATGATTCTATATGATGAGTCATGTAGCTTCTAAAGGGCTGCAATGGCTCCCTCTAGTGTGGAAACTCAGTCATGACAGGATGAGCAAACTTGAGAAAGGTGGCTGGCTTTAACTTAAGTGTTCATCTGCAGGACTGTATCTTAAAGCTATTCATGGAAAGAAAACTATCTTTTAAATGCAAACAATTTATCCTCAAAACTATGTGTACATTTAAAACAGGGATGTTACCAGCTGTTAAATGGAGCATAGTTGTGTTGCTCATTATGGGAACAAATTGCAAAGGTGTATAATATCGTGAATTAGAACAATAATTAAGGGCAACTGTCTTGTTTAAAACGTAGAAAATAATTAAATAATTATCTTATGAGATGAGTCATGTCGCTTCTAAAATGTTACAATGGCTCCCTCTAGTGCAGAAAGCCCGTCACAACAATATGAACAGGAGAGTGAATTTGAGAATTTAAAGAGTCTCTGTCTCAGGAGAAAAATCTGATCAATTTGAGTTTTTGTTTTTTTGTAAACAAACTCCATCAATAACCTATTATCTCTGCATATCCTTCCATGCAGCGGAGAGTCAGGGGGAATCTTAACATTATTAGTTGAACTTGCATTATTTTTGGTCACAAACAAATTACAAATATTGGCAAATGTTTTGGGGCATTTTAAAAAGAAATGTCCCATCTACTCACTGACTAAAGGTTTATCCTATTCTGCAACAATAACTGCTGAAACCAGAAGCATCTGATTTACGGGAATGAGACTCACGCCACATCCCACACGCTGCCAGGAAAGCTATTAGCAGTTCTTAACATGGGCAGAGGATGGGAGGCAGAGGGAGGCTGAACAAAAGCATTTCTCTAGAATACGTCCTAGAGATGCTTATAGAAGGAAAGTATTAAAAATGTTTATGCCCTTGATCAAACTGATGTATGAGCACAGTTGGTACATACAGTATGTTGATTCAAAGTGCTTTAATAGAACAAGTTTGATGTGTAACATATGTGAAACTACACCAAAAAATCAGTTAAACATGAATAATAATAAATACCAATGCCAAACCTAGTTATATTTAAATTTTGAAACATGCGTATTATGGACTGTTATATGATTATATATATACAGTATATTACGGGAAAATATCTCCGATTACACTTAAAATAATATTCTATATGATGAGTCATGTAGCTTCTAAAGGGCTGCAATGGCTCCCTCTAGTGTGGAAACTCGGTCACGACAGGATGAGCAAACTTGAGAAAGGTGGCTGGCTTTAACTTAAGTGTTCATCTGCAGGACTGTATCTTCAAGCTATTCACGGAAAGAAAACTATCTTTTAAATGCAAACAATTTATCCTCAAAACTATGTGTACATTTAAAACAGGGATGTTACCAGCTGTTAAATGGAGCATAGTTGTGTTGCTCATTATGGGAACAAATTGTAAAGGTGTATATATTATTGTTCTAATTCACGATAATTAGAACAATAATTAAGGGCAACTGTCTTGTTTAAAACCTAGAAAATAATTAAATTAATTATCTTATGAGATGAGTCATGTCGCTTCTAAAATGTTACAATGGCTCCCTCTAGTGCAGAAAGCCCGTCACAACAATATGAACAGGAGAGTGAATTTGAGAATTTAAAAAGTCTCTGTCTCAGGAGAAAAATCTGATCAATTTGAGTTTTATGTTTTTTGTAAACAAACTCCATCAATAACCTATTATCTCTGCATATCCTTCCTTGCAGCGGAGTGTCAGGGGAATCTTAACTTTATTAGATAAACTTGCATTATTTTTGGTCACAAACAAATTACACATATTGGCAAATGTTTTGGGGGCATTATTACTCACTGACTAAAGGTTTATCCTATTCTGCAACAATAACTGCTGAAACCAGAAGCATCTGTTGTGCTGCAAGAGCTCCCTCTAGTGAGATTTGTGTGCAGTGTGACAGATCAGGGACATGTTTAGAATGGGTTATTGTTGGCAGTATAATTTACCCATGCTCAAATGGTGAAAAGAACAGAATATACAAATAAATGCCATGAAAACTGACATTCTCTTGTGGATCTAAATACGTAAAAATATCTATTGATAGTTTTCACAAGAGAGATTTATCAATGGCGGCGTTTTCTATAGAAATGTCTCCAAATAAAAAGATAATTCGGCATATTAACTTTTCTGCGCGAAAGAAGGTGGGTCTGGACACACACGGTAAACAAGTTGCTGATTGGCGGCTAAGGCCTAGCCGAACCAATCACGACCGTCACAGAGAATTGACAAGGTTACGTCACTCGCTGCGCTGCTATGTTGTTAGTTCAATTAACATCATTAACATTAGCCAAAACTAATCATGGGTGAAGTAGTCGAGGATTTTGCCTCTGTGTGCTCGTTAGTTTATATTCAGTTCATATTTTGTGAGTTGGACTACAGCTGTCGTCACGTCCGCTAATTGCTAATTGGTTTATTTCACTGACTATCTGTGCACGTTAGGCCCGCCTGTTCAAACGGCTCCAATTGCTCCGTTACCAGACTAACTTCCCCGCGTGTAATGGACAGGGAATAGTATGGCAGAGCCAGGCAATCATTTATAAACACTAGAAATGTTCTACGCACCTGCCTGTAGTGGTCTTTCTTTTTAGAAACATCCTTTTCATTTGATTTATTGACTTATCGTCGTATTCATATGTAGGTTTATTTATTGATAAGGCCTAAAATACTAAAAAACAATCATTTCAACCTCAGGAATAATAATGGGGTTAAAAAAAACAACTTATTTTTACTTGTAATAAATCACCAAAAAGTAGCAAATGCTGGAGAAATGGCTGTAAATAAAAGAAAATGTATGTAATGTATCTAAATCCAAGCATTTTATTGCAAATATTTTTATTGTTGAAAAATACAATACAAATGTCTTATATCTAATATTACAGCATGACCTAATATGATAAATTGAGATGCTTTTAGATTTCCCGTGTCACAACTTCTGGCTGTTCACACTTTTTTGAGGCGCAAAGTGACCTAACACGTACTGTATTTCGGAAATGAGGATTTGGGATGCTACAAATAAGTTAGGAAAGTTAGGAATGAGTCTGGACACAACTAACATTTGTAGCTACTCTTGAGTGTGTTTACATGCACTCGAGTATCCAGGTTATTAATGAGGATTTTAGCTGTACTAAGTAACTCATGTCCCTAGAGGCCATAAGGGCCACTGCAGGTGTCGTAGCATGTTGCGCTTTTTTTACTCATTAATTGTCCGTGAGAGTAAATACTACGCTGAGAGAAAAGACAAAGGGAGAGAGGGATATTGTTCATCCAATTACACAATGGAGATAATTTGATTCACTCAAACTTGGCTGTAAATACTGTTTAAGTGGCGCTAGCCCGCAGTTAGCTTTGCCCGTTAGCTTCTTGTTCGTGATTCCATTACTGTGTATTGGTGGCTCCAACCCGGAGGCAGGAAAATTGTAATTGTAGTTTATTGGCCAGAGACACCAGGGGGAGATGAAAGACCCCCAATCATCCTATTAACACTTGTATTACCCCCAGAGGGTAGTAATACAAGTAATTAGGGTAGTAATTCCAGACTATGGAAAGGATTTATTAAGGTAAACAAGTTGCTTAGTACTGCTTTAAGTTTCCCGGTTTTGTCTGGTTCATGTAAACACAGAATCCTGGTTTCTGTTTCCTGGATAAGCCAATATCCAGGGGATAAACCAGGATATTCTCACTGGTTTATTCTCACAGTTTCCACCATTGCTGACGTACAGCATGGGCTGAGCATGCGCAAACTTTTGAAACAGATACGGCAGGAGCAAAATTTCCTACAGCCATTTTTTAAAACGTTGTATCTTCTAAAAATTTACAAAACATTGAAGTAACTAACAACTACTTTTTTACTCTGTCGAAGTCTGCGCCTCTCTTGGATCAAAACAATGTCTGAAGCTGGGAAAGAACTCTACTGTTTTAAGTGCTTCCTTGGATAGTTCTTGTCCCCGTGCTATAGAAATGTCAGAAAAAGCTTTGCGTTAGCAACATTGCTAAAGTATTTAGCCCTTGCCATATTTGTCATTAGCTCCGCCCCTTTCTGGAGCCTAAATATCCAGGATACTGTAGTTGCTCATGTAAAGAAGGATTTGAGTGTCCTGGTTTCTCGGACGGATGTAAACATCATATCCAGAATATTGTCATAACCAGGATATGCGTAATAACCAGGTTACTCGAGTGCATGTAAACACACTCATTGTCTGTTGTAAAAATATTAGGTATAGGGCCTTTAAGCTCAAATAAAGGATGCACTTTTTTTTAAATGTATTTTATGGAATAAATTAATGTTACGGTTCTGTTTTCTGGTTCTAGATGACAAGTATTTTAGTGTAGGTAGCAGAAAAAGTATTGTTCAGGTATCTGTATCGTAAACCAAGACTAAAGTTAAAGTACCATATCGAAAAAAGAGGGTTAGGGTTAGGATACTAAAAATTTGACAGTATCCAGCCCTACTCACCACTACCCTCACTGATCATCAATATAATACTAGATCTATGTGAAATCATTCTGCTGTATTGTCATGATTTTGCCTTAACATCCATGCACTGGGCGCGATGACCGCTCGTCTGGAGCAGCTGGAGAACCAGTTACTGTCCAGGAAGTAATGCACCGCTGTGTGAGTGCGCGAGACGCCCCGAACCAGGAAGAGGAACAAGGCACATCACGGACGAACAGGGGGAATCGAACCATCAACCGGCAAATGCACAAACTGTGGGCTTTTTGTTCCCAAAGACTGTGGCCTCGAGCAGGTCTCTCGCTGACCTGAAACTTATTTTGTTCCAAATGTAAATGACAACTTCTTCACTTTCTACAGTTCTGGGAAACACTCCATGGTTTTACTCGTGTTTTGTATTAAAATAGTATGTACAAATGTATCCATATCACATACTAGACAAATAAGCAGCATGTAGATAGTGAACGGTAGACATAAGGGTCATAATCCGACACAACAGGAATGCTTGTTATAAAATATGATGTATTTATAGCATTTTTAATAGTTGTAGATTAGAATATTAATGTTCTCCTATTATGGACTATTCAAACGTTTCAAAAAAATACGTTTGGTCACCATTACATAAATTAGATTTCATGTTTGTTTCGTGGAAATCAGCAGGAAAACGTCACTTAGCCTTTATTTATGTTTATTCTAAATGCCATTGTTGCCAGCAGAGGGTGCATGAACTGGAGCGATAAGTTCAAATGGACATGTCATGCATATGGAGCTTAAAGACTTACTTCAAAACGTTATTTTGGGGGCCTCTGCTTTGATATTTTACGTTTTATAATTTGAAATGTATATGTCTCTGTAAGAATTAAATGGTAACAATTAAAAGCAGGCGAAAGAGCTGGTGAAGGTCTTGACTGGGGCTCCACCTGCTGGCAGATATAGGAATAATGTTCTTAAAAAATAACTTCCAGCAGTGCAATAAACACACTTTGAGCAGAGAATGGCTAAAAATAATATTGGATTATGGGCTTTAAAAATGCGGAGGACGGTTTTCGGGTTTGAACAATGACACAACTGTAATCAGGAAGCACAGAGCGAGGCGCTGACGCCATAGAAGAAGAAACAGCTAAATTTAACAGCTTTGTCCGAGGATTAACTCAAAACTGTGTGAATGTGGTGAAATACTACTCTAGGTCTGTCTTTGACGAGGGAACAATGTTAAAACATGGTTTAAACCTCAAAAAGTCGATTTTGCATGATATGTCCACACAAACCACACTATTAGGAAAGAATACTTAAGTGACAGCAATTGGAGTGCTGAAACAAGGAGAGCACCACATCAGCAGGAGGTCAGAGACTCAATGTGTAGCATTACTCAAACGCGAATGAAACAAAACACAACTCCAGATTATGTTTTTCATGAAGGAACAAGACTGAAACAAAACCTCAATCATCTGTAAAGTGTAATATGAGGGAGGAGGACAGGAAAGGATGTTTATTGCCACTTCAGAGAAAATTGTGAGATTATACAAACTGTAACGAAAGCTTGACGTTGCCTTTGCGTTGCATCCACTTGTTGTCAGCCATTTTGAGTTTTGCGGCTGATCAGATGAGAGGGAAGAGGTTTTAGTGGCATTGTACTGTGTATGAAATGATAACCACCAATCTATACCCTCTACATTTGGACTATGTATTTTTTTATATTGTAATAAACCTTTTTGTATTTGTCTTTATTACAACACAGAAGACAATAAAAGAGACAACTTTGTAGTCGAGCTCTGTAATGCATTTCAAACACACAATCATTTACGGAAAACGACTTCTGAGGAGACACTTTCCCGATGGTTTGGATCCGTGGTTGTCAACTAGAGCAGTGTTTCCCAACCAGGAGTACAGGGACCACAGGGGCTACGCGAGGACTTAGCAGGAGGCTTAAAGATCATTTATTTTAATAAATGATCTTTTGCAGTAAAAGATATAAGATTTCACCGCTTTTGCTTATTTTTTAACACAATACACAAATAAATGTTAATAATAAATTACAGTAGCTGCACCTTAGAGTTAAGGGGTACTTTAAGTAGAAATGAAAGACACAATAATTATGCGAGACAAAAAAGGTTGGGAACTAGAGTATCAGTCCTATGATGATTGTCAGACGGACCTTTGAAGTTACGGTTGAGTAAAATACTTTTTGCCGCTTAGAGCAGAGGTTCCAAAACCTTTCAGGCCATGACCCCCAAAATCACTCAACAAACAACTCAGGATCATCTTCTGTACAATGTAACTATAGCATTTAATTTGCTAAACATAAAAATTCTGGTTTCATGATGGTGATACTGTATTTTTTTTTATATTTGGCTTAATTTCACTGAAATGTGCTGTTTTCAATCAAAAATGCATCAAATTTAATGTCAGAAATGAAACAAATATTGTCTCAAAATCTTCTTGTGACCCCTACTTCAGTGTCCCGGGGCCCCCAAGGGGTCCCAACCCTCACTTTGGGAACCACTGGCTTAGAGTATACATTTTATTAGCTGTAATAGGTTGTGTTTATGATCTAGATTTCTTTTCCAGTTGGAGAGCAGGTGCCAGTTCAACTCCTTCAAAACCTGATTATCTCCTAATCAGGTTTTGAAAAAGTTTCCAAAAACAAAATGTCCAAATGTTTGCCTTGACCATTATTTGGCAGTGATTGGATTCACAAACCCGCCATATTATTATTACAATAATAATAATAATGCATTGGTTTTAAATAGCGCTTTTCTGGACATTTAAAGACACTTTACATTGCATTATTCATTCACTCCACTTGGTGGTGGTAAGCAACTATTGTGGCCACGGCTGCCCTGGGTTAGACTGACGGAAGCGAGGTAACCAGTCTGCGCCATCGGCCCCTCCGACCACCACCAACCACTCGCTCACTCAGTAGATTCACCCAGGCTTCCTGGTGTGTCCAAACAGTCTCCCATCCAAGTACTGACCAAACCCTGCTTAGCTTCCGTGATCAGAAGGGATGGGGCAGAGCAAAGGCCTGAAAGCCTCTACTGACCAATATCACTCACATGTTTTTGAATATAATCACCACTTTTGAATGCCTTTATGATAAAATAATTAGACCATGGTTCATATGCGCAAGAAGAGAGGACCTTGAACTTTGTGACAGTTTTTGTGTCATGTGAATTGGTCCAAGAATTACAGAGAAATTAGCAATAAACTAAGGCTAGAAATCTGTTACCATAGTTACTGCCATGGAAATCTCCGGGTTAGGGTTATTAGAGTAATGTTGTGACGTCACATGAATGAACCCTATTGTGGGAAATTGTAACAGCTTCATGCGAACTGCTTTGTATTTTAATCAGTGGGGGTCAAAGTACTTGATTTTGCTACTTGAGTAAAAGTACAGATGCTACTGGTCAAATTATTACTTAAGTGAAAGTACCGAAGTATTTAAAGTACAAATGATTTAACATCTTTGCAGCTTCAAAAACACAAAAAACTGCCCAAATTAACCACCTGCACGGGAAGACGGCGGGGACACATTTTCTTTTCAATGCAAATCATTGGCATTGACAGTACAATTGCACAGTGCCATCTGCTGTTCTGTGCATAAGGCTTAAAATGAGACAAAGTATGCGGCCAACTTTTACTTTTTCCTTCTGAGCTTTTGTTGAAACGCAGTGGAGTAGAAAGTATTATATACTGTAGTGGAGTAAATGAAAAAAGTTCTCAAACTAAATATGACTCAGGTAAAGTGATCCACAAAAAGACTACATAAGTACAGTCCTTAAGTCAGTTTACTTTGTTACTGACGACATCTGACTTTCATTAAGAACCAAAAGTGGTGGTGTCAGTAAATCAAACAAACATTGACCTTGAGGTTTAAAAATAAGTTTTTAGCTTTTTTTTTTGTCACAATCTGAAATCTGAAAAGCTAAAAATAATGTGTATAGGGCGACAGCGCTTCTGTCAGTCTCCCCCAGGGGAAACTGAAGCTACTAAGGTATCTTACCACCACCAAGTATGGAGTGAATGTAAAATGCGCTCATGTAAAGCGCTTTGTGACCATGTCTGTGAAAGGCGCTATATAAATAAAGATCTTCTTCTTCTTTTAATGCTTTTGAAAATATGACTTATTTAGAAGAATAACATCAGTTGCATAATGATCATTTTATTTCAGTGAAGCAGCGATTCTAATGAAGAAATGTTGGGAAGAAAAGTTATTTTTATTTCCTGCTGACAGGAAGTTACATAGAAGAAGGTAACGTTCCATCGCAGTTTGACTCATTTCCCACTGACTTAACACGGTCGGCATGGCAATGGTTTTAAATTGTTTACCTTCTTCTACGTCACTTCCTGTCAGTGTCCAATAAGGAAGTGACACTATAAACATCACAAAAATGGCCAAACTAAAGAAAGCTGGGTACAATCTTTAGCAAAATTGTAAATATAAATCGTGTTAACTGTGTTTTAGCAAAAATTGTGTCTAATGTGTCATATGCACTTTAACCTCTTAACTCCCACCAGACCCAAGCACATTCTCCAGTTTGGCATTACCCAAATCTAAAAACTAGAGAGTAGAGACAAAAACATGCCGGCAAAGCAACAAAAAAGCGATCAAAACATGACTTAAAAGTGATCAAAAAGCCACAAAGAAGCAACGTGAAAAGTAATGAAAACGCAACAAAAAAGTTACAAAAAGCAACAAAAACACCACAAAAAGCAATGAAAATGTGACAAAACAGCAATGAAAAAGCAACAAAATCACGACAAAACGGAGACGAAAACACATTGAAAAAAGCTTCAAAAATGTGACGACAAAATAGTTATGATCAGTTTTGCAGGTCTTAGCTTTCAAATGAGGCGTCACACTGGCCTGCAGGCTGTAAACTCCAGTCAAGAAGCTTTTAGATTTGGGTAAAGCCAAACTAGGGAAAATGCGCTCGGATAAGGTTAAGGTCAATTCAGCACACTGTAAGTTGTGATTAGTAAGTAGTTAGTATAGGTTGCTTAAAAAAATTGCAGACACAAATTGTAAGTAAAAAGGCTGAAGAAGGAAGTCACGGAGATTCTGCTTTAGACAGAACTTTACACATGGAAATGATTAAACACATAAAAAAAAAATCACAAAGTTGATGGATAAAAAGGATATAGAGGATAAAAAAAAAAAAAAAAAAAAAACATATTCATATGTATTATCTGATGTAAGATCATGTGTGTCCCAGTCCCTCTGAGTCATGGTGGGTCATGGTGGACCATGACAGATGTGGACAGGACTGTGATAGATCTACTTTAACTGTGGAGTCAACAGTTACTAAAGTAACTGGTGTGAAAGAAATGAACCTCATAAGCTTCTGTAACATGAGCCTGTCCACATCTGTTCTGCTGCACCATGATAATAATAATTCCCATTTTACATTTGTTTTATTCACTACTTTTGTTTCAGAATGTACAGCAAATGTGTAAAGTTCAGTCTAAGGCAGAAGCTCCATGACTTTCTTCTTCACCTGTCGGTCTGTGACAGACTGAAGAACAGCGAGGCCTCGGCCTTTTTACTGAATATAATGGCCACAATGTGTTTAGCATCATGTTACTGTCACTCATGGTTTCTGACAGAAGTCTAACTCTGAAAAAAGCCCGGCCCATAACAGCAGGTCCTATAAGGGCTCAGGTATTTTAGGGGCTACTTATTTAGAGTAAACTTGACTCTAAGTCATCAATGAAACCTTACTCTTTTCAAAGCAAACTTTACTTTGTAAAGAGGTTTCATTGATCATTTAGAGCACGCTTTAATTGTTCTAATGACGGAACTCTTACTCAATTAAATTGTGGCAATTTGTGTCTGCAATTTTTTTGAGCAACCTTTATTAATCACAACTTACAGTGTAGATTGTAAGAAAGTTGCTGTTTTTACTACATTTCTCTATGGACCTTTATATAGTTTGGACCCGGAAGTTGCTCGGTTATCATGCGTGATGTCACACTTAAAAAAATAATTGTGCATGTTTTGGGTTGATGAACCGGAGCACCTCAACCTTTACTTGGGGAGAATATACAAACGGCTCACTGGGAATCAAACCACTAACTTGATTATTGCCATTATCTCTGTAAGTACTGGGCCTGTCCATCTGAAACATAGAATACAGGAAACTCCAGTGTAATTGAACTATGAATCTCCTCTAGAGCAGTAAAGGCCCCTAACATCTCTCTGAAATAATGACATCAACTTCTAGAACTTTTCATACATGTTAAACCCAACTTGTCACTTTGCTCTTGAAGTTTTGATCACGTTTCAAAGTTCATCTGAGTTCAGCCGACCGTGACACTAGTATGTTATTCTCAACATGTTAAAATGGCGCATTTGTTTTGGAAAGCCATTGCAAATCCCCGTTGAGCAGGAGCACAGCAGATTGAAAGAGCACCTCCCCCGGGACGAGCCTAATTACCAGCGCTGACCTTTGAGCGGCTTCTCAATAGACTTTTGAATCCGGCAAACATGAGGTGATGCAGAGTTTCCAAAGTTTAGTCTTGAGAGTTTGACGATAATAAGCAAAAGAAAAAAACAAATCAATGATGCAACGAAAGTTCGGGCTCTCTAAACTTATCGTGTGAAAAGTTTGACAGCGTCATTTCAGGTCAACATGAGGGGAATACTTGAAATCTTGATAATACAGTTGTTGATGAATGAAAATTGACGTAAACTAATGTAAACTAATATTTCAAGTCCATGTGGTGTGTGAGCTGAGGCCCAACAGCATCAATCATTCTTAACCTAAAGGCCTAAAATACTAAATACTCATGTAACATATTGGTACCAAGAAATGATTGATTTGTAAAACAATGAACTCTGATATAGTTTCAAGTTGTGGAGCGTGGAGTTTGCATGTTCTCCCTGTGTAGGTTTCATCCGGGTGCTCAGGAGGGCAGGGAAGGGAGGGAGTTCAGCTTCCTGATAGCCTTGTGGACAAAACTGTTCTTCAGTTGACTGGACCTGGCCCGTGGATTTTGCAGTGTTTATTATTTGTTTTGTACTTCACATAAATAGTCTGTTTACTGCATATTTTATTTTCTAAAATACCAAAATATACATAGTAGGTACAAACAAGTGCATCACCTGTATAAATACAGGTATGCCAACTTTAGTGTTTCGTGCTTCTCAGTGATCGCCTGCCTGACATCCTTTTCTGATGAGATGAATTTCTTCTGAAACGCTATATTCATCATGAGTCTGTCATATTAACAATTGTAATGTTCATCTGGTGATTTTAACAAACTTGTAGAACCGCAGGAGCCATCTTGATTGTTGGAGAAAAGGCCCTGCTTCAGTGTTCACAAAGTGACGGAGATCCTCTTTACTGATTATATCAAGCATATTTGGCCATTTCATTAATGCCATTCAAACTTCACTCAAAACACCCCAATCTCTATCAGTGCATTTCAGGCCGCAAAGGCTGACTTCCTGTACACTGGGAGATATAAATTATAGTTACATGATATAATAATAATAATAATGCATCGGTTTTATATAGCGCTTTTCTGGACACTCAAAGACGCTTTACATTGCACTATTCATTCATTCCATACTTGATGGTGGTAAGCTACTATTGTAGCCACAGCTGCCCTGGGGTAGACTGACAGAAGCGAGGCTACCAGTTTGCGCCATCGGCCCCTCCGACCACCACCAACCACTCACTCACTCACTACATTCGCTAGGCTTCCTGGTGTTACCAACGGTCTCCCATCCAAGTACTAACCAGGCCCTTCCCTGCTTAGCTTCCAAGATCTGACGGAATTGGGCATAGCAAAGGCGGTATGACCATATGTTTATAATATGGGCCAACAATGGTTGTTTTCACATCTAACACATCTTGACTTTGGTTTTCACATATATTAATGTATTGAATTTGTTTTAGAACTATGGAAATGGAATGGAAAAGGTATAAGTATTTCGCTTTATAATCTCAGTTATGCTGCTGTATGTTTCCAAACAGATTTGATCCTGTCCTCTTTCTCACTATTATTGCTCAGCAGAATATGTTTGTCATTTGAGTCCCAGCAATAGGGCTGAAGATTGTCTATAAATAAATAAATAAATAGTTGGGTAAAGAAAAGTTGACCATAACCTGATTAAAATAGGCCAAACAAGTGCTGTTGCAGTTTAGAAGTTTTTCAGTTTAGAAGTTAGACAAACATTACATAACAGTTAAAGACCAGCTGAAACTCTATTCCCAATGGTCTCATTTAAATGCTTCTCAGCCGGGAATTCTCCCTCAGCTGTTGTGCAACATCATTTTCTATACACAGCCGTTTGTTTTCAATTAAAAATGCCTTGCTGAGGTAACCGAGGCCCTGTAGTCTCCAAGGATACGTGTTTTGATCCCGATAACAGGCGACCTTTACTGTTTGCACTAATGAGCAGAGCTCATGGAAAACACCGTGTCCCAAATACACCCGGGACACGAGCAAATGTCAACGCATCTCAAAGTTTCACTGTGAGCAAAACTCTCAACTAAGAGATTTGGAAAGTGTTGAAAAGTGAATTTGAAAACTTTTATTAACACATCAGGGACAGGGATCTGCAAGCTTTCAAATCCAAAGAGCTGTTTCTCTCCAAAAAATACCCAACTTTTATGACATTAATGAGATTACTGTGAAAGTGAAGACTAAGTCAAGGCTAACTTGGGTCTAAACAAGTGATGACTCGGGATTAGTCCTGGACTAAAGCATGTTCAAACCTGTAGTCATCAAAGTGGACAGTCAAATAACTTTGAGTCAGGCCAAAGAGCCGCATGTGGCTCTGACACCAAGGTGGCCTGTGCCTGGTCTGGGTTCACCTTCTCACAGCCCTCAGTAAATAACATTTCTGTGACTGGGCTGGGCTATGTGTGTAGATGTAAAAGAACCGGCGACCCTTTGGTCAACAGGGCAACAGAGGTTCAGTGGACGATGGGTTACATTTGAAATCTTCTAAATATGCGCGGCCTTTGTGTGTGGAGTTTGCATGTTCTGCCTGGGTCTGAGTGAGTTTCCATTAGAAACCAAAACATGCACAATTACCAAACTCCTCCAGACCAGGATCCTGGCTGTGTAGGTTGATTCCTGGGTCACCACATGCCCCTGACAGGTTGCACTGAGGCACTTATTGAATGATGGGTCAAATGCAGAGGGCTAATTTCTCTAGAGGGCTGATATACAACTACCGTAAATTTCGGCCAATAAAGCGCACTTTACTAAAAGCCGCTCCAGCTAAATGTGCGGCCTTGTACACATACAGGCCGCACTCGAATATGAGCCGCAGGTTTTCATAGTGCCGTGCATCCACTCAGAGCGGCCCATGGCGCAGCTGAGGAGAAAGAGACACCTCATCCCGGAGAAAGGTGCAGTTGCGGGCAGGGGGAGGTCGGCAGGGATGGCAGTGATAAACCCGTAAAAAAGGAAAATGGCAGAAATGGCCAGTGTAGCCGACCTCAATGTGGAAGTGTAGAGGCCAAGCACACCAGAACACAGCGCGCCGCGTCACGGAACATCAGAGGCTTTTCTCAAACCGTGCGTGGCTTTACACACGTGATTTATACAATTATCATAAATAAAAGAAGAGAGAGAGCAAACCTGGCTATTTTTTGTAGGTTAATAGCGAGTTGGTGACATGCACGAGTTTAACATGCTTCCCCGATGCATGAGCCCTGACGATGGTTTCTCTGTCTCCGCGGCTTCTCTCATCCCTCCAAACAAAGTTCATGGCGGTTTCCCTGTCTATCATGGCCAGACCCGCCTCTGTACCTCTGCAGGAGGTTAAGCCCAAAACGGGTACATATCAGTATCTTGTGGCTCAAATTTAAGGGTACATAACTAGAAATTGTACCTTAAAGAACATAAATGTACCCTTAGCGTACCCCTTTTTCTAACATTGTACAGCCCAACTGTTTGGTTGTGAAGTGTAATTTTGGTTACCATTTTCATTGGTTGTTTGGCTAACCAATAACCAAGATTGTTTTTTTTTTTTGTTTTTTTTTTTGAAAAAACAACCAATTGGTCAGTTTTTGAACAATATATTGGTTAACCTCTTCAGCCCTCACGGCACCCGATCGGGTGCCAGTAATGCTCCGGGCAGCCCTTCCAACCTTCTCAGTGTACATGTGAATTGACTTTCTTCAGAGTTAGACTTTAGATCAGACACCATGAGTGACAGTAACATGACGCTAAATAGTGTGCTCTTTATTGTCTATAAAAAGGCTGAGGCCTCGGTGCTCTTCAGTCACTGATGGAGAAATGAAGAAGGAAGTTATGAAGATTCTGTTTTAGACAGAACTTCAGAGTAGGATTTGAGAGTTGTATCATATTCTGAAACTCAAAAATATGTTAAAAATGACCAATATAGGAGAACTTAGTATTACGAGAACAAAAAAACACATTGATGTTTATAAAGGTTGAAGAAATATCCAAATATATTATCTGCTGTAGAGTCATGTTTGTCCCAGTTCCTCTGAGTCATGGTGCAGCATTCTGTCATAGCAGATATTAATATTAATATATTAATAGTACAACCCTGCAGGTTTGTTATATTAATATCTGCTATAACAGATTAGCATGAGAGAGGGTGCAGAAAGGGTGACACGTGTAAAGCTGACACAGACTTAAAAAAGTTTATTAAAATTAAAGCTTTTACATGAATTCAGATACCCCACTGGTGTATTCTTGCCTGATTAGTTGCAGAAGTCATGTGACCGTTGTGCTTATTGTGGATAAATGTACTGAACCTGTCGCCTCCCTTTACATCGAGCACAATCCTGTCGCCAGCAGCCGTCACTGTCAGGGGAGGAGAAGAAGGTGAAATAACTCAATGACCTTTTGCTTGTATTTGAAACAAGCTTTAACATTTATTTTAAACAATTATAATATTTTAGCGATTGAGGCACAAATATACAAAATGTTATATTTATTTACTATTTGTCAACTTACAACTAGCTACCACACCGGTATCATTACATTATATTGAGGCCAGAATGAAAACAGAGAAACTTGTGCTTCAAGTTCACTGATGTTGATAGAGTTGACCTTAAACATTATGACAGATAGTTGTTTCATGTTGATAAAGAGATAATACAGGGAAATACTGTTAATATATGTAATCTTTTGCAACAGATTCTGATACACACGTCTTTGTCCTGTATTTGTAGCTTTAGCTTTATAAATAAGTTTCATCATTGCCATTATTGAAATTGTACTTTCTTAAGGGCACAGTGTCGCATTTTAATGATCAGAAACAGATTGGCTTTATTCAGTTTACTCCCTGTCTAAATATCTATAATTGTTGATATGCAAACCTGAAAACAGACTCAGACAGAAACAGAAAGAGCTATTTGGGAATCTTTATTGAACATTAGAATAGAAGATGGGGCCAGAGCGCACGGCTAAAACCTGAGGAGCTGATTTAAGTCGCTTTGAATCAGAATCTTGTTTCTTGAAGATCAAACTGTCTGCAAAGTTAGGTACGAGGTGTAGGTAGTAGGAATCACATGTAGCAGTAGAATTTAATGATCTAAAAGCAACAACTTTATTCAATTCAATCTCCAAAAAATTACTTTTAATCACTTTCTACATCAAGGAACCCTTTCATTCTGTAACTCGAAAAAAGAAATCAATGAATTATATTTGGTAGACGGACTATAGATGTGATAACACGGTAAACAAAGATCGAAATATCTCTTCTTTTTTTTTTTCCTTTGTAGTAAGACAATTGTAACTAACGAACTAATCTCGGCTGGACTTTCCCTCAGCTTTGCGCTGGTTCGGAGATGAACGCGTCGGGAAACGTTACCGTGGTGATCATGTACCGGGACCCTCTGGTGAAAGCCGTGACTAAAAACATCATTGTGGTGGTGCTGAGTATCTTCATCAACTACATCAACGTCAGCCTCATCCAGACCTTCAGGAAACACCAGGTACGGCCAAGCAGTGTTTTTTTCTTTTCTTTTCTTTTTTTCTATGAAAAACTCACAAGACACTATAGATTCCTTTTATTTGCACATCATTTGAATCAGTGGTGGTAAAAGTACTGTTCACTCAAGTAAAAGTACAGATACAGGAGCAAATAGTCAAGTAGAAAAAGTGAAAGCATTGGTCACAGATTTTGAAAACTGTTGAAATAGTTAAATGTGCATCAGAAAAATGACAGCAGAGATCGCTGCATCAATAGGCTGACTTTCCCGATTTACAAGAAACCACGAGTGACTATGGATTTGAAATGTATCCAATTAGTGTTTTCAGTGCTCTCCATTTACATGTCCCCAAAAGCTTTCTACATGTTTACATACTGCACAGCAAATTTTCCAGTGTTAATGTGACACTGTTTGGTGTCTATATGAGTCCAACCTTCTCAGTGTTAATGTGAGTTGACTCTCTTCAGAGTTAGACTGAAGGATAGAGAATCTGACACCATGAGTGACAGTAACATGACGTTAAATAGAATGTGTTCTTTATTTCCAATAAAATGCTGAGGCCTTATTGGACTTCAGTCTGTCCTTGACTGACAGCTAAAGAAGCAGGAAGTACAAATTAAAAACTGAAAATCAAGCAATGATTAATAACAGTTAGATTACAGGAAAGAATAAAACTGTGTGCGTATATATATATATATATTTTTTTTTTTAACGGTCTAGAACTGTATCTGATGTAGGGTCATGTGTGTCCCTGTTCCTCTGAGTCAGGGTGGACACTGACTGATGTGCACAGGTCTATGTTACAGCAGACTGCACTCAAGCGTTATTATACAGTATTTTCTCCAAATTAAAACTGTGGATACCACAGTCCTGTCCACATCTGCTGTGCTCCACCCTGACTCAGCGGAACTGGGACACACATGACCTACTATACTGGATAGAAGTGAATGTGTTTTATAAGTATATAAATCAAAACACATTATGTATGTTTAAAGATTGTTTTATTTTCCTTCAATTCTTTACATAAATTAACAAATTGAGTTTCAGTACTTAATTTATATTTCCATCAGGAGTCCGAAGTTTTGTCTAAAACAGACTATCCATTACTTCCGCTTTCACCTGTCAATCTGTGACTGAAGAGCAACGAAGCCTCAGCCTTTTTACGGAAAACAAAGAGCACATTGTATTTAGTGTCATGTCACTGTCACTCATGGTGTCTGACCTAAAGTCTAACTCTGAAGAAAGTCAGTGATAGACATTAGTCAATTGAGCAGACTGTACAACCTCCTCAGTGTATGACCTTCTCATGTACACTGAGAAAGTGTGAACTATATAAACACCAAACAGTGTCAAATTAACACTGGAAATTGCTGTGCGGACAGTCACATTCCCACCTGTGAGGCGCCATTGAGACATTTAAAGGTGCACTATGCAATGTTTTATGTGAAAAACATTTTTTGATATTAATGCGTGTTTGACCTTTCAGTGACCCAGCGGATGCTTGGGTGTTAAGCATACACAGTAAATGTTCCAGTGTTAATTTGACACTGTTTATATAGTTCACAGCTCACAGCTTGTCAGTGTGAAAGTGAATGACACTCTTCAGTGTTAACTTCAGTGTCAGACACCGTGAGTAACAGAAACATGACTCTAAATAGAATGTGCTCTTTGTTTTCAGCAGAAAGGCTGAGGTCTCATTGCTCTTCTGTCACAGAGCGACAGGTGAAGAAGGAAGTCATGGAGATTCTGTTTTAGACAAAACTTCAGACTCCTGATGGAAATACAAATGACGTACTGAAACTTAATTTGTGTATTTATATCAAGTATTAGATGGAAATAAAAAATCTAAACATTACATGATGTGTTTTGGTTTATATATTTATAAAACACATTCACTTCTATCCAGTGTAGTAGGTCATGTGTGTCCCAGTTCTGCTGAGACATGGTGGACCATGACCGATGTGGACAGGACTGTGGTAGATCTACTTTTACTTTGGAGAAAACAGTTACTATAGTAATTGTTGAAGAAATTAACCTCATGAGCTTCTTCTGTAACATCTGTCCACATCAGTCCTGCTGCACCACAACTAAGAGGAACCGGGACAAACATGACTCTACTGCAGATTCAAGTAACAAAGGTTTATTTATTTGATTTATTATACATAATAAATGAAGTTTCACCTCTTAAACTTGTTAATGACAAACACCTAGTTTTTTGTCTTTACTTCTTATATCCATCAGGAGTCTGAAGTTCTGTCTAAAGCAGAAGCTCCATGACTTCCTTTTTCACCTGTCGCTCTGTGACTGAAGAGCAATGAGGCCTCACTCTTTTTACTGAAAACAAAAAGCACATTGTATTTAGCGTTGTGTTACTGTCACTCACGGTGTCTGACACAGTAGTTAACACTGAAGAGTGTCATTCACATTTATACTGAGAAGGTGTGAACTATATAAACACCAAACAGTGTCAAATTAACACTGGAATATTTGCTGTGTAGGACTCTCTAGGATCAATAGTTTTTTCAGTTTCTGCTGCTGATTGAACTGTATCCATGATTATATGTACATTCCATTCCGAATCAGAAATCCGAAACAACCTGAATTAAAATTAATCCTTTGGATTGAAAATGAAGTGAAGACGCCAAACTAACCACCCACACAGCCACTGGATCACTGAGAGGTCGAATGCGCACTAATATCACCTTTTTTTTTTTACATAAAAAGTTGCGCAGTGCACCTGTTTAAATTTATGCAGCAACTGGAGGAGTCTGAGAACTCCATTATACAGATTCTGACTAACCCTCGGCTGAGCTTTGGATCATCTCTATGGCTTAGATGTCTTTTTATCTTGTGTCGTTTTCCTTTGAATCTTTATGGACCTTATATGTGTCTGTACTAAATAAAGAATGGATGAGCATGAATGAAACAGATATTATAGAAAATATAAAAAGAAACAACTAATTTGATTTCACCCCTGAGCACATTTTTGTTCCATATTGCAGCAAATCTTTTTTTTTTTCAATGTCACATCCTGTAGTCCATGATGAAAATACACAACAAACCCCTGATATATAGTACTCTTCAAGTGATATGGTTATTATACAATAACGTGCATTGTCTTTCCTAGATTTTCTACACGAACCCTCGCTACATCCTCTTCTGTCACCTGGTGGTCAATGACATGATCCAGGTCACGCTCACCGTCAGCCTCTTCGTCATCAGCTACATCCTCTACAGGATCAATGTGTCTGTCTGCTGCGCCATCATTCTCGTGGCCCTGTTCACCACCGAGAACACGCCTCTCAACTTGGCCTGCATGGCCGTCGAATGCTACATCGCCATATGTCTGCCCCTGCGGCACACTCAGATTTGCACGGTCAAACGGACGCTCGTCTTGATTGGACTCATTTGGTTCACGAGTGTAATTTCGGTGCTTCCGGATCTGTTCATCACGCTGGCGACTGTGCCGATCACGTTTTTCCGATCCGAGGTGTTTTGCCTCCGAGAGACGGCGTTCCAAAATCCGGTGTTGCTGCAAAAAAGAGACATCACCTACATGCTATACATGGTGTTAGTTTGGTTGATCATTATTTTCACATATTTCAAAATCTTATTCACGGCCAAGGCAGCGAGCATTGACGCCAAGAAAGCCAGAGCCACCATTATTCTGCACGGCTTTCAAGTGCTGCTGTGCATGGCCACGTACGCCGAACATACCTTGAAGCAAGTGTTGCAACAGTGGTTCCCTAAGAATTATCTGGATTCTTTGTTTGCGTGTTACATCCTTTTTCAAATGCTGCCTCGATCCATAAGTCCCATGATTTATGGAGTCAGAGACAAGACATTTAGGAAGTATCTACGGAGGCATCTGTTGTGTAGAGACAAATCTACGCAGTGGTGAAACTGTTTGCACAGTAAAGGCTGTGTTTTTATATTAAATGCAGAGGTGCAAAGCGCAAATTTGAATGAGAGTCTTACGAGAACTCTTCTGCAGTTATTTCATTTACCTTTTTTGGTCTTTCTCTTCTCATGGAAATGTAACAACACAATCCATCAAACACAACAATAACAATAATACATTCCAAGACAAGAAGAACAGGAGTAGAGGAAGAAAAAATTATATATATATATATATATATTATATATTATGGGGGCGCCCTCTTGTGTCCAACTGCGTCCAAATGCCCGGACCAAAACTGGCACCCTGAAGACGTTGAAAAATAAGTTGTGTGAAAACAAAAAGGCAAATGCAACCAGTTAACTAAATTGTATTGCTTTTATTCATGGCAACACTTATTACAGTGTACATTCTGTTCTCGAACGGTGATGAGTCCGCCTACAGGAGAGAGGTGGACCGGCTGGCGTCCTGGTGCAGCCACAACAACCTGGTGCTGAACGCCCAGAAGACAGTGGAGATGATCGTGGACTTCAGGAAAGACACAGCCCCACCATCCCCCCTCGCTCTGACAGACTCTCCCACCCCCATTTCCATCGTGGACTCTTGGCCAAGGAGGTTATGGATGGTTTTATGATTGGCCCCTTCGACCGCCCTCCTTTCGATACCTTTCATGTTAACCCCATTGGCGTCGCTACTCATAAGTATTCCGGGAAGAAGAGACTCATCATTGATCACTCTTCCCCTCACGGCGCTGCCGTCCCCAGCGTTAATAGCCTCATTCCCGCCCCAGACTTCTCCATGTGCTACAAATCTTGATTCGTTTGGCCGGTCTGGGATCTTGGCTCTCCAAGGCCGACATCGTTAGTGCGTTCAAGGTTTTGCCCATTCGCCCGGATTTCTGGCGGTTCCTCTGAGTCTTTTGGAAGGGTTCCTTCTACTTGCCTCACCTTCGGTTGCCGGCGTAGTCCCAAACTTTTTGATTCTCTTTCCGAAGCGTTGTGTTGGGTGCTCATCAACAATTTCAGGCTCCCTTACGTTTTGCATCTCCTCGACGATTTGCTGGTCGTGACCCCGCGGTCCATGCCTTCTCTGATATGAGCGTCCCTCTGTCGGCCGAGAAAACTCTGGGTCCCTGCACTTCCCTGGAGTTTCTGGGCATTACGCTCGACTCAGTTTCTTTTCAAGCATCTCTCCCTCGGGAGAAGGTCCAGCGTATTTCGTTGTTGCTTTCCAACTTCATTCTGGCAGTTCGATGCTCCAAGCGCCAGCTCCTCGCGCTCCTTGGCCACCTCAATTACGCCACGCGCATCATCCCGCAAGGCAAACCTTTCTTGTCGCGTCTGCTGGCCAAGGCGGCTTCGGTCTCGTCTCTTCACGACTCTGTGAAGCTGGACGCCGCCTGTCGCTCTGAGATGCACCTGTGGAAGTATTTCTTGGAACTGCGTTTCGTTCTTCTATGACGATTTCTTGTCCCTTCCAACTATTCACCGACGCTGCCCCATCCGTCGGGTACAGGGGGTTCTACCAAGGGCGATGGTTTGCCGCCACTTGGCTTTCTGAGATTTGTCTTCCACCATGTTTGAGTTCTACCCCATTGTCATCTCTGCTCTTCTTTGGGGACATGAGTGGAAAGGCAAATGTATCCTTATCCATTCCGACAAGGCTGCCCCATTATCTCGCGATTCCTGCAAAGGCTTACCCTCGTTTCCGCGTTTTAATCATTTCATTATTCACGCTGCTCATATTCCTGGTCACCTCAACTCCATCGCTGACGCTCTCTCTCGTTTTGATTATCAGAAGTTCAGATGCTTGGCGCCGAACTCCGATGTTCATCCCACGCCGGTTCCTCCATATTCAGCCACTGTTTACCCCAGATCCATCCTTGTCTCGTCTGACCATCACCTCACAACAAGCCATTCTCAACGGTCTAGCTCCTGCCACATTGTCGTCATACCTCACGGGATGGAGCAGTTTTAAGTCATTCCTCAACATTCACCACATTCCTCCCGGCACTCTGGACATCTTCACTATGTGTAATTTCATTACCTTCGCTCATTCTATCAGACACAATCGCGCGTCTACCATCCGATCCTATCTCTCTGGTATCAATTTCTTCTTCAAACTTACGACAGGTGCCGACTGCTCTGCCTTGTCACACTCTCACATCTCAATGCTGCTTAAAGGATTGACAAAGAGCGAACCTCGCATTCTACTCAAGCGCTCACCACTCACCTCTGATCTTCTAACCCGCTGCATAAGCACTTTACGCTCCGGTTACTTTACTCCTGCAGTCGACCTCGTCTTGGAGTGCATGTTCCTCCTGGCTTTTTTTCGGGTTTCTGCGATGCTCCGAGTTCGCTCCTACATCCAGCGCGTTTGACCAGTCCATCCACCCGAGGTTATCTGACCTTTCCATCCATACCGCTGACACGCTCATTTTCTCTCTTCGCAGGAGTAAAACCGATCAGTTAGGTGTTTCCTTTCCCATCTATCTATTCCGCCTCAATTCTTCCATTAGCCCATACGAACCTCTGCTAAAGTACATTACACTTTGCTTCGCTTCCAACGCATCCTCTAGATTCTGGTTCTGTAATAATTTCCGCAAGATTCTTCACCTGTCCGGTTTATACTCTTCGCGTTACTCCATCCATTCATTCCGCATCGGGGCTGCTTCCTCTGCGGCCAGGGCAGGCCTTCCCGACCATCAAATCCTCCAGGGCCTATCACTCTTATGGTGCGTACAGACCAAACGCTGACACGCCACCAACTTCCATGTTAACCCTATGTAGACGTGCTTCAACGCGCGTCGAAATGTAAGCAAAGCCGTCCGCGCGTATGAAGCGTTCCAAATGCAGCAGATGAGGATTAACGCGCGTCAAAACCAGTTAGAACAGCGCAGTACAGAGCAGCGATGCCGCGCCCACTGCTTCATGCACTCAAGTAATCACAATCTACACGTGCGTTCATTTACGCCTTGTTAACCAATCCGGGACTGGGCTCAAATAGTGAGCACCAGCGTCACCTGTTACCTGCAGCAGTGGCGCAAAAAGGGCATACGCAATATATGCCTTTCATAGGGGCGCCAATAGTGATGTGTTCTTTTTAACAGTCTGTGTGTCGGTCGTGAACGATCCGGCTCTTTTGAACGAGTCTTTACAGTGAACGATATGAACAGGTTCGCGGTGGTGAAGTGTTTTATTTTATTCCTCTTTGGGGGAGGGGCGTCACTTTAGTTGTGCTTATTTTAAGAAACAAAAGTCACTGCTGGAGTGGGGCAGAGAGAGGAGTGCAGAGGGACAGTCATCTCCACCGCTGCTGCTGCAGCCCCACGAGGAGCTCAAAGTGAGCATAAGGCAACAAGTTTGAGAAATAAAAGTCCTAATGAAATAATAAACACAGTTACAGAGGAGATCGCGTTGAAGCTTGCGTTGTTTTCTCCCCTCTTGCGCGAGGGAGAGACAGGGAGAGGAGGAAAAGTTACGTGAATGAAGCAACAGAAGCTTTTAATCGGGCCGTGTGATTGTTTTTTGTGATAACAAACTCCATAGAGGGAAATATCGATGTTATATTGTGTGAAATAGTGACATTTTCGTTAAAATAAAGTCAATTCAGAGGGTATTTATTTTCTTTTAAAAAAAAAGAAACAACCATCAAAGAGCCATGTGTGTGTGTGTGTGTGTGTGTGTGTGGGAGGGGGGATAGTTGCAGTAGTTGCGCCCCTGACCTGCAGCATGGAGGAGAAGTTGATCGCGGTTTGCGCTCAGCCTGAGTTGTATGACACGCCTCCTAATTATGACGCTTGCAAAACTTCACGCGCCAGCAAACGGGCGTTTCTCGCGAGTGTGAAGCGGCAATGTTTGGCGTCCAACTAGAGGCTGACGGAGCGTGGACGCACGTTTGGTCTGAACGCACCTTTACATTTGCCACAACCTCGACGATCTACATAAACTCATTCAATTTTGTGCTCTTAATTTCTTCTTTTGGGGGTCCTGAAGAGCTGGGTTCTATCGAGACGGAGCCCCCACCCACAGTCTCGCCCAGATCACTCTACAATCCTAAACTCAATTAAATTCTTCAATCGCACTTTGTTGTGGCGTGGTCCTTGCTAGTGAAATGGAGTTAATGTTTGTTGACTAAGTTCAGGAGCAGGACCACGCCTCAATCAATCAACCTTTGCATACCAACCAATCCTGCATTCACCTTACCACACCTCTAATTAAGCACAAGCCTATACTCACCAGGCCAAGCCTTCATTCCTGTCTGTTGAAACTGTGGACCCCACCCTCCCTCTACATCTATTTTATTTTTCAGCACTGATTCTCCTGCTGCAAGGGGGGTCCTGAAGAGCTGGGTTCTATCGAGACGGAGCCCCCACCCACAGTCTCGCACAGTTCACTCTACAATCTTAAACTCAATTAAATTCTTTAATCATACTTTGTTGTGGCGTGGTTCTTGCTAGTGAAAAACTATTCTGATTCTGATTCTGCTGAATCCAGACGCGGTGCCGCGGAGGAAAACACAGGCTTTTAACCATCCTGTCCTGCAGAGGCGGGTCTGGTCAGTGACAGACCAACAGACCACTGTAAACTTTATTTGAAGGGATGAGAGAAGCCGCGGACACAGAGAAACCATCGCCAGGGATCATGCATCAGGGGAAGCATGTTAAAGTTGAGCAGTAGTTTAAGTTGAGTAAGTCTACTGAAAGGAGGGGTAGGGCCTTATAAGTTATTATTAACTTCTTCCTACTCCATTAGCAACACTAATGCTTCTTATGTTGTGAATAAATTCTGTAAAATATATGTTTACTTTACCTGTATGTACAGTGCCTCTCGAAAGTACTAATACATCTTGAACTTTTGCACATTTTGTCATGTTTACAACCATAAACATAAAGATTTCATTTTGAATTTTTTTTACTGAAAGTTCACACACAAGTAACAGACAACTGTGAAGTGAAAGCAAAATGATACAAAATTGTTATTTTTCAAAAAATAGAAAACCGAAAAGTGGGGCGTGCACAAGTATACATACAGCATGAATTAATACTTTGTGGAACCCCCTTTTGCTGCAATAACAGCAGCAAGTCTTCTGGGGTATGACTCTACAAGGTTTACACAGAGACTGACATTTTAGCCCATTCCTCTTTACAAAACAACTCAAGCTCTGTCAAATTAGAAGGAGAGCGTTTGTGAACAGCAGTTTTCAGGTCTTTCCACAGATTTTCAATAGGATTTAGTTCAGGACTTTGACTGGGCCATTCTAACACATTAATATGTTTGTTTTTAAACCATTCCATTGTAGATTTAGCTTTGTGTTTAGGGTCATTGTCCTGCTGGAAGGTGAACCTCCACCCCAGCCTCAATTCTCTTGCTGGCTCCAGCAGGTTTTCCTCCAAAATGTCCCTGTATTTGGCTCCATCCATCTTCCCAACTATTCTTACAATCTTCCCAGTCCCCGCTGAGGAAAAGCAGCCCCATAGCATGATGCTCCCCCACCATATTTGACACTGGGGATGGTGCACTCAGGACGATGAGCAGTGTTAGGTTTGTGCCATACATAACGTTTTGCATTTGGGCCAAAAAGTTCGATTTTTTTCTCATCTGACCAAAGCACCTTCTTCCACATGGTAGCTGTGTCCTCCATATGACTTCTAGCAAACTTCAAACAGGATTTCTTATGGCCTCCTTTCAGTAATGGCTTTCTTCTTGCCACTCGTCCATGAAGGCCAGATTTGTGTAGAGTACGACTTACGAGTTTAGATGGACGACCGTGTCTTGGTAAGTTCGCAGTGGTGCTTTCCATTTCCGAATGATGGATTGAACAGTGCTCCGTGAGATGTTCAAATCTTGGGAAATCTTTGTATAACTTAACGCTGCTTTAAACTTCTCCACAACTTTATCTCTGACCTCTCTGGTGTGCTCCTTGGCCTTCATGATGTTGTTTAGTGACCAATACACTCTGACCATAGCTCTGAGGCCCTCACAGAACAGCTGTAATTATACTGAGAGTAGATTACGTACTGGTGGCCTCTATTTAATGGTTAGGGCAAGGTGTGAACATTCTGCAGTCATTAGGAATGTTACAAAGGCAATTTAATGCACTCAGAAAAATGCTGTATGAATACTTATACACGCCCCACTTTTCTATTTTTTGAAAAATAACAGAATCATGTATCATTTTGCTTTCACTTCACAGTTGTCTGTTACTTGTGTGTGAACTTTCAGTAAACAATTCTAAATAAAATCTTTATGTTTACGGTTGTAAACATGACAAAATGTGCAAAAGTTCAAGGTGTATTAGTACTTTCGAGAGGCACTGTATTATCTGCTGTAGTCATGTTTGTCCCAGTTCCTCTGAGTCATGGTGCAGCATTTCTCATTTTAACCCATTAAAGTGGTAATTATTAGTCAATATAAATGGTTCCAGTCAAAGCCATTTACATTGGTTGCTTCTTATAGGGCTCTACAATATTAACCAATATCTTGGTCAAAATGACCAATTCATATTGGTTGGTCCTATAACCAATCTATATTGGTTAAAAGCTATACCATATTAGATTGGTTGTTTTAACCAGTAGATCGGTTGGACTCATATCTACCAACCAGATTGGTTAAATATGACCAATATTCTGGTTATATCAACCATTCTGTTTTTAGTGTGTATACTGTATTGGATATGTATTACATATAGATACATGTGTAAAGCTGACACAGACGTAGTAAATTAAAGCTTTTACATGAATTCAGATACCCCACTGGTGTATTCTTGCCTGATTAGTTGCAGAAGTCATGTGACCGTTGTGCTTATCGTGGATAAATGTACTGAACCTGTCGCCTCCCTTTACATCGAGCACAATCCTGTCGCCAGCAGCCGTCACTGTCAGGGGAGGAGAAGAAGGTGAAATGACTCAATGGACCTTTCACGATGCTGCTTGTATTTGAAACAAGCTTTTACATTTATTTTAAACAATTATAATGTTTTAGCGATTGAGGCACAAATATACAAAATGTTATATTTATTTACTATTTGTCAACTTACAACTAGCTACCACACCGGTATCATTACATTATATTGAGGCCGGAATGAAAACAGAGAAACTTGTGCTTCAAGTTCACTGATGTTGATAGAGTTGACCTTCAACATTATGACAGATAGTTGTTTCATGTTGATAAAGAGATAATACAGGGAAATACTGTTAATATATGTTATCTTTTGCAACAGATTCTGATACACACGTCTTTGTCCTGTATTTGTAGCTTTAGCTTTATAAATAAGTTTCACCATTGCCATTATTGAAATTGTACTTTCTTAAGGGCACAGTGTCGCATTTTAATGATCAGAAACAGATTGGCTTTATTCAGTTTACTCCCTGTCTAAATATCTATAATTGTTGATATGCAAACCTGAATACAGACTCAGACAGAAACAGCTATTTGGGAATCTTTATTGAACATTAGAATAGAAGATGGAGCCAGAGCGCACGGCTAAAACCTGAGGAGCTGATTTAAGTCGCTTTGAATCAGAATCTTGTTTCTTGAAGATCAAACTGTCTGCAAAGTTAGGTACGAGGTGTAGGTAGTAGGAATCACATGTAGCAGTAGAATTTAATGATCTAAAAGCAACAACTTTATTCAATTCAGTCTCCAAAAAATTACTTTTAATCACTTTCTACATCAAGGAACCCTTTCATTCTGTAACTCGAAAAAAGAAATCAATGAATTATATTTGGTACACGGACTATAGATGTGATAACACGGTAAACAAAGATCGAAATATCTCTTCTTTTTTTTCTTTTTCTTTGTAGTAAGACAATTGTAACTTATGAACTAATCTCGGCTGGACTTTCCCTCAGCTTTGCGCTGGTTCAGAGATGAACGCGTCGAGAAACGTTACCGTGGTGATCATGTACCGGGACCCTCTGGTGAAAGCCGTGACTAAAAACATCATTGTGGTGGTGCTGAGTATCTTCATCAACTACATCAACATCAGCCTCATCCGGACCTTCAGGAAACACCAGGTACGGCCAAGCAGTGTTTTTTTTTTTTTTTTTGTCTATGAAATAACTCACAAGACACTATAGATTCCTTTCATTTGCACAGCATTTGAATCAGTGGTGGTAAAAGTATGACTCTCTAGGAGCAATAGTTTTTTTCAGTTTCTGCTGCTGATTGAACCGTATCCATGATTATATATACATTCCATTCCGAATCAGAAATCCGAAACAACCTGAATTAAAATTAATCCTGAAGCATCACAGAGCCACCAGGATGGAAAGTGAAGACGCCAAACTAACCACCCACACAGCCACTGGATCACTGAGAGGTCGAATGCGCACTAATATCAACCTTTGTTTTTTACATAAAAAGTTGCGCAGTGCACCTGTTTAAATTTATGCAGCAACTGGAGGAGTCTGAGAACTCCATTATACAGATTCTGACTAACCCTCGGCTGAGCTTTGGATCATCTCTATGGCTTAGATGTCTTTTTATCTTGTGTTTCCTTTGAATCTTTATGGACCTTATATGTGTCTGTACTAAATATAGAATGGATGAGCATGAATGAAACAGATATTATAGAAAATATAAAAAGAAACAACTAATTTGATCTCACCCCTGAGCAAAGTTTTGTTCCATATTGCAGCAAATCTTTTTTTTTTTTTCAATGTCACATCCTGTAGTCCATGATGAAATACACAACAAACCCCTGATATACAGTACTCTTCAAGTGATATGGTTATTATACAATAACGTGCATTGTCTTTCCTAGATTTTCTACACGAACCCTCGCTACATCCTCTTCTGTCACCTGGTGGTCAATGACATGATCCAGGTCACGCTCACCGTCAGCCTCTTCGTCATCAGCTACATCCTCTACAGGATCAATGTGTCTGTCTGCTGCGCCATCATTCTCGTGGCCCTGTTCACCACCGAGAACACGCCTCTCAACTTGGCCTGCATGGCCGTCGAATGCTACATCGCCATATGTCTGCCCCTGCGGCACACTCAGATTTGCACGGTCAAACGGACGCTCGTCTTGATTGGACTCATTTGGTTGACGAGTGTAATTTCGGTGCTTCCGGATCTGTTCATCACGCTGGCGACTGTGCCGATCACGTTTTTCCGATCCGAGGTGTTTTGCCTCCGAGAGACGGTGTTCCAAAATCCAGTGTTGCTGCAAAAAAGAGACATCACCTACATGCTATACATGGTGTTAGTTTGGTTGATCATTCTTTTCACATATTTCAAAATCTTATTCACGGCCAAGGCAGCGAGCATTGACGCCAAGAAAGCCAGAGCCACCATTATTCTGCACGGCTTTCAAGGGCTGCTGTGCATGGCCATGTACGCCGAACATACCTTGAAGCAAGTGTTGCAACAGTGGTTCCCTAAGAATTATCCGGATTCTTTGTTTGCGTGTTACATCCTTTTTCAAATGCTGCCTCGATCCATAAGTCCCATGATTTATGGAGTCAGAGACAAGACATTTAGGAAGTATCTACGGAGGCATCTGTTGTGTAGAGACAAATCTACGCAGTGGTGAAACTGTTTGCACAGTAAAGGCTGTGTTTTTATATTCTTACATGGTGTAAATGCAGAGGTGCAAAGCGCAAATTTTCAATGAGAGTCTTACGAGAACTCTTCTGCAGTTATTTCATTTACCTTTTTTGGTCTTTCTCTTCTCATGGAAATGTTACAACACAATCCATCAAACACAACAATAACAATAATACATTCCAAGACAAGAAGAACAGGAGTAGAGGAAGAAAAAAATATATATTATTGGTAACACTTTATTAAGGTTAAATAAGGTGTAGTTATTATAAATGATGAGTTAACAGTTACCATACTATTATGAATGAGTTATAACGAAATTAGTGAACCCCAATCCCTCACCTATTCAAATTGAGCCAAACAATTAAGCCATACAATCCCGACTGTTCACTGACCTTCATCTGAACTGTATATTTTACTTGCTATTTGCATAACCCTCTCATTGGGTTTGGATGAGAAGGTTAAAAGTTGCAATTTGTAATAATAAATATAATATAATATAATACACGGGAGGAGCTCGGAGTAGAGTTGCTTTTCCTTCACGTCGAAAGGAGCCAGCTGAGGTGGCTAGGGCATCTGTTCCGGATACCTCCTGGTCGCCTCCCTCGGGAGGTGCTCCAGGCATGTCCTATTGGGAGGAGGCCTCGTGGAAGGCCCAGGACACGCTGGTGGGACTATGTCTCCGAGCTGGCCTGGTGTTGCCTTGGGGTCCCCCCAGAACAGCTGGAGGAGGTGTGCGTGGATCGGGAAGTCTGGGCATCTCTGCTGAGACTGCTGTCTCCGCGACCCGGCCCCGGATAAAGCGGAAGAAAATGGATGGATGGATGAAATATATTATATTTTTATAATCACCGTTTTATCTTTGTTTGAAAAACATTTTATGTGCTACATTAACGTACTTTATGGTCTTTTACTGTAAATAAAAATAAGCATCATAATGTGGTTCATAATAATTCATTTCAATGTGTTAGTTTGGTAAATCCATCCATTTTCTACAAATTACTTTGTTTGGGGCAGTGGTCACCAGACATGCACAGATTTCCCTCACTCGAGACACTTCCTCCTGTTCCACCCATTGACTGCAAAATTAAGAATGGACTGAGGGAGCGAGGCTTTCCCCATAGCATTCCGTGCAGGCTAACTAAAGCTAGTTCATCCTAGCAATTTGGCTGGGTTTTTGGAGCCTGCTTTATTATTTATAATAGGGCAAAAATAAATATAAAAACAGTAAAAGGATCAAATTAGGACGATATTGCGCATGCTAAGACAAACATGGAGGTCAGAATGACAAGCCTGTGTCCAATAATGACTTAAATAGGGGCAAAAGGTTACAATGGAAAGTCCATAGAAGTCACACAGTAAATGTTCTAGAGTAAATTTTACTCTGTTCAGACTGTATTTGGTCTCACTCTTCTCAGAGTAACTGAGTTGACTCTCTTCAGAGTTACCCGTCAGGTTAGACAATCAGACACCATGAGTCACAGTAACATGACGGGGGGCAATGACGTTATGGTCAGCAAACACAATTTTTATGCCCGATTTTGATACAATTCTCAGTCGCGCCGAGTCCTCCCGAGTCGTGTCTAGTCGAAGGCAGTTGCAGAGAGTCGTGTTGCGTAGTGTGGGGGGGTCACGACTGGACCGGCGTTCAAATCGTCTAGTGTGGGCAGCAGTCAGGCGCAACTGGACTACAGTCGCAGGAAATAAAACAGTTTGTTTTTTAAGCACAGGAGTTGTTTTTGGACGCACAGGAGAAACGTGGGTGATTTTAGCGTCAGCAAAGCGAACACACAGAAAGCAGCGGCCAATGACAGAGTGAAATAAAGACAGAAAAACACTGCGGCGCCTCCCTCGTCATTTCTCTGTCAAAACAGCGGCACAAACAAGTAATTTCATGGCCACAGCGATTCCCACACGAAACAGCAAAACTTATCACCAAAAGTTCACGAGAATCACCTTTTCAAGCTACATTTCAACCGCGAACAGAGTTTACTGAGTTTGGAGACAAACTGTTCAGCTAGCGGCTAGCCTCTCTCCGCTCGCCTCTCTCCGCTTTCTCCGCTGTCTCCTCCGCCTCCTCCATCTCGGGGCTCAGGCCCGTCTCCTTTTCTTATTGAATTCACTGAAATACGTCCCGCTTCTTCGTGTTGCCAACTTTTATCATTTGACAGAACTATAGCCAAGTTGAAGGCTTTGTTGCAGTAGTAGCCTTGCACTGCGATGTTGTGACACTGTTGACACTGTTGACCAATCGGGACACGCACACGTTTTCCCATGCTCACAAACACAGGCCTACCGGATTTTGGGTCAGTTTTTGAAACCGGAGGAGAAATGAAGTGGTAGAGAGGACAGACACGCTGTGTTATCCAACATCAGCTGTTTGTGTAGTGTGTTCGCTTTTACGATTCTCAGTCGTTAAGTGTGAACACCCAGATGTTCTATAATCGCACTAAATCCAATCGTGTAGTATGGACCCCCCATTCTATATAAAATCGTTTAAGACTAGAAAAATTGTATAGTGTGTGCTGACCTTAAGCATAGTATGAACTGCACACAGGCTGCAGGGACGGCGATGGTGTAGTTTGTCACTTTTTCAGCCATTTGCGAATGTCCATTTTGAACAGAAAATATAGCTGCTGGCTACAGGCTACTCCTTATGGCAGGATGATGCACTGATGACATAGTAAGCAGGTGCATGATGGGTTCAAGGACCACTGGAAACTCTGAATTTGAATTTCCAAAACTGTTCATTAGAGTCAGTGGAGTTTCTTCCGAGTTTTGGGTTGTTTTGAACACATCATAGACTGAAAACAATATATTAAAAAAATGAAAACACTGCATTTTGCCTGAGTGGGCGGGATTGTCCGTGTGAGGGGCCTACGCCGGGACTGGATCCAGCCCTGCCTGTGTCACCCTTTATATACAGCGATGTCTAACAGGACTTCCACTGTTCATCAAACCGAGCACCTCTTTGCAATAATCTGATATTTACAATGAAGAAGTTGTACTGTTTTGTATTTTAGTGAAACTCTCTTGACAATCTGTTGTTTTGTTTTACAACTAAGTTCAGTTTGGACATAATCCTTGCAGTTTAATTCAGAACCCTGTTACAATACTGTAGTAGAAGTAGTTTTGCAAAGAATGGGGGGCTTAGATTATTTTATGCATGCTCCTTATGTAGCTTTTATTGAAACGTTATAGTCCGTATATACCTTGTCTGACCCTGAACATTTTTAGCTTGAAAATAATTTTTAAATCAACAATATGAACAGTACTTTTGAAGGGGCGTACAGAAACACCTTAGCAACAACTCTGACTAAGAACTTCATCATTATAATCATGTGCATGTGCATCAACTCTATCAACTGTGTTCTCATCTATACGTTCTACAAAAATGAGGTACAATTATTTTATTTATTTTATTAATCAAGGCTTATCTACTATCAATATGTTTAGAATGTATGTTTATCTGCAATCAGTGCCACTTTATTAATCACCTGCACAAAAATGTAAATTTTGCACTGCCACTTTTTTTTAAATTATTCTGTTCTACTTTGATTACTTATATTTTTCGTCTGAATTGTTCTTTGTTGTGATGTCAGCCTTTGAACAAATCTATATTCAACAGCACCTGTGTGAATTATTATATGTTGTTTTGGTGTCTGCATTATGTTTTCATGTCGGAAAAGTCGAAACAGGTCTACATTTTTAAATTAGGTTTGGCACCCTTGGGTGATGGTGCATCACAACACGACCCAGGTTGAGAACCATAATGACATAACATCAATATTATTTCCAGGCAATAGAGGCTTACTTATATAGAAATATGTCACTCAAAGCGCTTTCCAAAGTAGGGGATTTGTTCTTTGCTTTAGTACATCTACTCAAATATGACTCAAGAAAAATACTTTAGAAGTGGCTCAAAGATGTTTATGATTTTATTTTATTTTATTTTGGAGGATCAATTCCTTCCACTCTCATTGTGCAGCAGTAGGGCTGGGTACTGTTAAACGATACCAATATGGTATCTGAAAAAAGTTTCGGTATGACTGGTATCGTAAAAATAAAAGTATTGAAAGCAGGTATGATATCTTTAGAGACCAAGGCATAGGCTTCAACATCTTTAGAGACCAAGTCTTGATGCTGTTGGTCCAGGGATAGCACTAAAGGAAATGACTTTCAAGATTCAAGATTCAAGATTTTTATTTTACAAACCATTCACATGGTTTGAAATTATATTTCTCTCATCCTTGATTGTGGAGCGGGGGGCGAGGGAAGAGGGGTGGGAGGGAGGGTAGGGAGTTCAACTTCCTGATGGCCTTGTGTACGAAACTGTTCTTCAGCCGACTGGAGCTGCCCCATAGATTCCGCAGTCTCCTCCCTGAAGGCAGGACTTGGTTGTTTCAGCTCAAGTAAATTAGACAAATTTAAAAGAAATTGTCGTTTATGGAATAATTTCACATTATTGTTCTATTTGTGGTTCTAGATGACAAACATTTTAGTATACTGTAGGTATCAAGAAAAAAATATTGTTAAAAGTACTGGTAAAAGGTACCCAGCCCTAGACAGGATCAGTCAAAAATGCAGAGATGTGTCATTGCACAGATCTGTTCTGTATTGTAATTCCATTTAGGGACCAAAATCATGGCATGGTTTGAGTTCATATTGTACTTTTGGCAAGCAGACGAAAGGCTTAAGTCATCTATTTCCCCCCTCACCAGTACTGTTGCTGTTGCTGCTATGAACCCAGTCCTGCTCCTCTCAAGTGGTCGGTTAACAGCATGCATGGTAGTGAGCCAGGTGGTGCTTTTAAGTACAGCTGTATCCAACATAACTCAGGGCTCTATGGGGGCAATTCAATCTGCTTTCAACCTACTCAAATAAACTTAACTGGCTGTTGGGAATGCACCCTACAGTATATAAATGAACACACTCTATATAAATGCTGCAATAAAAGGCTGAATTGAATACATGTTTTTGTGTTTCAGACTTTCTCCACCAGACCTCGTTACATCCTGTTCATCCACATGGTCATCAACGACATGCTGCATCTCATTCTGACTGTGCTGCTGTTGACCCTCACATACGTGCTCTACCTGCTCCCCGTGTCTCTGTGCACAGTCTTCATCCTCGTCATCATCTGCACCACGGAAAACACCCCTCTGAACCTGGCCTGCATGGCTCTGGAGTGCTACGTCGCGATCTGCTACCCTCTGCACCACACCAAAGTCTGCACAGTCAGACGGACGCGCGCAGTAATCGGCTTGATTTGGCTCATAACCGTAACGTCCGGGATGTCTGATTTGTTCATCACGCTGGCGTCTTCACAAACAGACTTCTTCCACAGTAAAGTTGTCTGCCTTCGGACAAATGTCTTTCCGAGCCCGATCGTAGCCCAAAAACGAAACTACGTCTTCATAGTTCTCCTGCTCGTTGTTTGTCTTGTTATTGTGTACACATATTTGAAAATCTTTTCAGCGCAAAAGCAGCGAGTAATGATATAAAGAAAGCGAGAAACACAATCATTTTACATGGTTTTCAGGTGCTAATGTGTATGGGCATCTACGTAACGCCAGCTTTGACGGACATGTTGATGCGGTTGTTTCCTAGAAGTGCTCCAGACATACAGTTTGCAATGTATGTTACCGTGCAGATTCTGCCGAGGTCTCTGAGCCCCATTGTGTACGGCATAAAAGACACAACCTTCAGAAAACACATGAAGATCTATCTGATGTGTAGAGTTGAACATAAGGTTGAACATTTCTAAACTGCTCGTTTGGATTAAATTGACTTATTTTTTTAATTATATATATTTTTTAGAGCTTTTTTTTTTTTTTACCATGTTACAAAGTTCTCTCATTAAAAACAAACCTGGACTTGTGTTTCAAGTAGGGCACTGTTACATTTTCTATTGATGCCAGTGCTTTAACGATACTTTGTTTTCGATACCGATACCTGAACAATACTTTTCCCAATGCCTATACAAAAACGTTTGCCGTATAGAACCATAAAACAGATTAATAATGTTAATTTATTCCTTTTCCTTCCATTTGATTTCTTCTACATTTGTATAATTTATTTGAGGTGAAACAACCAAGAAACAGGCATTTTGGCTTACATTTTTTATCCCCAATTTTTCCACTGTTTTTTTTTTCAATCCCCCCTTCCCCCCAATTATTTTCCCTTTTTTCCCTCTTTTTTTATTTTCCACTTTTTTTTCATCCCATTTTTTTCTCCCAATACTTCCCATCAAAACTTTTTTTTTTTTTGCGGTTCCTGCTTTCGAAGCTATTATTTGTTCGATACTAGTAGTACCATTTATTCAGTATCATTCTGGTATCATTTATTGCTACCCTGCCCTGGTTTCGAGCCGCTAGCACAGCTCTGAATAATCTTTTGACGTCTACCGGTGGGTACATTCAGCACCGCGGTGGCAACACCCAACCAGCTCCTCCTGAGGTCTGATCAGGAAACGCCTTCCTCCCCGATCTCTTGCTGAGCGAAATCCTCTCATCGCAAAGTAAAAACACTTGGCATCGCTTCACTGCAATTACACGGCTTTTTTTTTCTGTATGGAAACAGCAAAGGGGAGCAAGGGTATGGGGTGGGGGGGCTTATGGGAGATTGCATGGAAATCAGGAAGTTAAACTGCAGGATAATTTTGTTTAGCTGTTTTATGTCAATATGGCATTTTCTAATCTACAAACTGTAATATATTGATAAAGGTGTGTTTGACATTATCATTAAATCCCTGCATAAACTAAGTAAGTGCCTTATTTGTCCATCCATCCATCCATTTTCTTCCGCTTTATCCGAGACCGGGTCGCGGAGGCAGCAGTCTCAGCAGAGATGCCCAGACTTCCCGATCCACACACACCTCCTCCAGCTGTTCTGGGGGACCCCGAGGCGACACCAGGGTAGCTTGGATCGAGAGCTTTGCCCCCCGACTCAGCCTCCTCTTCACCACAACAGTCCGATACAGCGACCCCATAACTGCTGACGCCGCACCGATCCGTCTATCGATCTTACGCCTCATCTGTCCCTCACTCGTGAACAAGACCCCGAGATACTTGAACTCCTCCACTTGGGCCAAGGACTCTCCATCGACCAGAAGCGGGGAAGCCACCTTTTTTCCGATGGAGAACCATGGCCTCAGATTTGGAGGTGCTGATCCTCATCCCGGCCGCTTCACACTCGGCTGCAAACCGCCCAGTGCGCGCTGGAGGTCCTGATTTGATGAAGCCAACAGAACAACATCATCTGCAAACAGCAGAGATGAGATCCTGAGGTTCCCAAACCGGACACCCTCCGGCCCCTGGCTGCGCCTTGAAATTCTGTCCATAAAGGTAATGAACAGAACCGGTGAGAAAGGGCAGCCCTGGCAGGGACCAACACGCACTGGGAACAGGCCTGACTTACTGCCGGTAATGTGAACCAAGCTCCTGCTGCGGTCATACAGGGAACGGACAGCTCTTAGTAGAGGGCCCCGGACCCCATACTCCCGTAGCGCCCCCCACAGGGCACCACGAGGGACACGTTCGAACGCTTTCTCCAGATCCACAAAGCACATGTGGGCTGGTTGGGCGAACTCCCACAAACCCTCGAGCACCCGATGAAGGGTATAGAGCTGGTCCAGTGTTCCACGACCAGGACGGAAACCGCATTGTTCCTCCTGGATCCAAGGTTTGACTATCGGCCGGATCCTCCTCTCCAGCACCCTGGAGTAGACCTTACCAGGGAGGCTGAGAAGTGTGATCCCTCTGTAATTGGAGCACAATCTCCTATCCCCCTTCTTGAAGAGAGGGACCACCACCCCGGTCTGCCAATCTAGGGGCACTGTCCCCGACCGCCACGCGATGTTGCAGAGACTTGTCAACCAAGACAGCCCTACAACATCCAGAGACTTGAGGTACTCGGGACGAATCTCATCCACCCCCGGGGCCTTGCCACCGAGTAGCTTTCAAACCACCTCGGTGACTTCAGCTTGGGTGATGGGCGAGCCCCCCTCCGAGTCCTCAGCCTCTGCCTCCTCATTGGAAGACGTGACAGTGGGATTGAGGAGATCCTCGAAGTATTGTTGGTGAAGCACTGCTTCCCCCTCCTGAGGCGTGGGAGGGTTTGCCAGAATCTCTTCGAGGCCGACCAATAGTCCTCCTCCATGGCTTCTCCGAACTCCTCCCAGACCCGAGTTTTTGCCTCTGTGACCGCACGAGCTGCAGCGCACTTGGCCTGCCGGTACCTATCAGCTGCCTCCGGAGTCCCACAGGCCAACAAGGCCAGATAGGATTCCTTCTTCAGCTTGACGGCATCCCTTACTTCCGGGCGCCACCACCGGGTTCGGGGATTGCCGCTGCGACAGGCACCAGAGACCTTACGGCCACAACTACGAGCAGCCGCATCAACAATGGAGGAGGAGAACATGGTCCACTCGGACTTCATGTCCCCAACCTCCCTCGGAATCTGGGTGAAGCTCTTCCGGAGGTGGGAGTTGAAGACCCTACTGACAGAGGGATCCACCAGACGTTCCCAACAGACCCTCACAACACGTTTAGGCCTGCCAGGTCTGAAGGGCTTCCTCCCCTGCCAGCAGATCCAGCTCACCACCAGGTGGTGATCAGTTGACAGCTCAGCCCCTCTCTTCACCCGAGTGTCCGAGACACGCGGCCGGAGATCAGATGACACAACTACAAAGTCGATCATCGACCTCCTGCCTAGGGTGTCCTGGTGCCACGTGCACTTGTGGACACCCTTGTGTTCAAACATGGTGTTCGTTATGGACAAACCGTGACTAGCACAGAAGTCCAATAACAGAACACCACTCGGGTTCAGATCGGGGAGGCCGTTCTTCCCAATCACCCCCATCCAGGTCTCACTGTCGTTACCCACGTGGGCGTTGAAGTCCCCCGGTAGAACAATGGAGTCCCCAGCCGGAGCACCATCTAGTACCCCTCCCAGGGACTCCAAGAAGGCCGTGTACTCTGCACCGATGTTGGGCCCGTAGGCCGAGACAACGGTGAGAGACCTGTCCCCAACCCGAAGGCGTAGGGGTGAACTCCAACACGTGGCCACTGAGCTGGGGGGCTATGAGCAAACCCACCCCAGCCCGCCGTCTCTCCCCGCGGGCAACTCCAGAAAAATGGAGAGTCCATCCTCTCTCCAGGAGTTGGGATCCGGAACCCAGGCTGTGCGTGGAGGTGAGCCCGACTATATCTAGCCGGTATCTCTCAACCTCCCGCACAAGCTCAGGCTCCTTCCCCCCCAGCGAAGTGACGTTCCATGTCCCGAACGCCAGAAGCTGCGCACGCGGACCAGGTCGTCGAGGCACCTGCCTTTGACTGCCACCTAGTCCTCTCTGCACCCGACCCCTACGGATCCCTCTGCGGGTGGTGGGTCCACAGGAGGGCAGGCCCACATCGTCCCTTCGGGCTGTGCCCGGCCCGGGCCCTGTGGGCAGAGGCCCGACCACCAGACGCTCGCATTCGAGCCCCAACCCCAGGCCTGGCTCCAGGGTGGGGCCCCGGCTGCGCCATACCGGGCAACGTCACGGTCCTTGCTGTAGTACTATCCATAGGAGTCTTCAAACTCCTCTTCGTCTGACCCGTCACCTAAGACCTGTTTGCCATGGGAGACCCTACCAGGGCATGAAGCCCCCGACAACATAGCTCCTCGGATCATTCGGGCACTCAAACAACCCCACCACGTTAAGGTAGCAGTTCACGGGGTTATTTGTCGTTATACAATTATACAACGAAATTGCGTAGATCAGGTGTTGGGTTAGTCCTGAGCCGCTGCCACATTGGGCCAAGCAGCATGTTTTTGGAGGTGGGGAAACCGTAGCATCCGGAGGAAACCCGGCTGGCTGCCTTCAGTGCTCCTCTGAAACGGTGCAGGTCCTCTGGGGTTTGTCCCTGTTTCATAGAGTGGTGTCCTGCACTGGGCAGCTCCTCCACCTCCTCCCTCCTCCTGCGCAGCTCCCTCCGCATCGCCTCCTTTCGCTCCTTCTCATCTCCATCTTTGTCCTCCTCCTTTTCCCCTGGCTCTGATCCCATACTTCACCTGAGTGTCACCTCCTCATTTGCCCCTTTTTTGTTTCCTGTAGCGCCTCTTGTGATGCCTCCACTGTGCTGCATGTGTGGGGGCTATTGGTGCCTCTTCAGTGTTTCCATTTTTAAGTTAGAAGTTGACCACACAGATGTTGCATTTTCGATTGCATATTATTCATACATGGATATCTTCCATTTTCTCAACTTTTTACACATGGTCATCTCCCCATCGCGGGGCACTATGTCAATGTTCTTTGTCTTCTGTAATAAACCACAAATGCAAAGGTGTCCAAATAAGTTTAAAAACTCTTTGAAAACATGACAGTAATTCTGTTTTGATGGCATTGCCCTGTGAGAACAGCCTCCCGGTGACGTCGGCCGAGTATTTTCTCCCTATAAAGATGCAGGGACTCGTCTGACCAGACAGACTCTCGAGGATCTGCAGGTAAAATGGCTTAGATGTCCTCAGTATACACTTGATTTGTATTGTTGCATGTTTTTAGCACATAACTTGAATAATTTACACCAATTTAAGTTTCTTTAACATTGTCATCTAATAGTTTAATTAAATAAAAAGTAGAAAATGTCAATGTTTGTATATGATAACAGAAACACATCACATTGGGAATTTGGCTATTCTACTACTATTCACTAATGATATGTTGTTTTGTGTTGTTATTTTGATATTGTTTTCTACAACTTTCTATTTTTGTTTCTAATTTTCATTTTAGGGTAATATGGAGTAAAGTCTATTTCCAATAAATTGACTTAGAGGAAATGTATTTGTTACATAATCATTACTTACAAAACTGCTTCACAATGTATGAACAATAATTATTTAAGGAGGGTTTCTTGAATGCAATGCTTAAGCTAACCACAATGCTTTTCATGTTTTAGAAAATGGGGGAAAGCGCTCTTGTGATTTTCATTTTCTTCAACCTAAAATGAAAATATACTGTCCTAGTATTGCACTGTTAGAAATCACACTGCAAAAATAGACATTCTTTATGTCCAAAATCTTTTTTTACTGGCTATTGTAAACTTGTTTTACATTTACGGTTGATAAAGCATTTGTGGCTTTCGATAAACTAGACCTTGCAAATAGTCAGCACATAGAAGTACTTTTGGTAAAAAGAACCAATCAGTTTGTTCTCTCACATCTAAAATTTTAAATAGACAAAACATACAAGTGCGAACTGTGGCATGTTAAATGGTTATTCTTAAAGTGGGTTAGTATTTTTAAATGAGAAAAAGCAAAAAGTAACAATCTTCTCATCATGTCAACATAAAGAATACCTGAGTAAATGGAAATTTCTACCCAGGCTGTGCTTTTTCCGTTGCATTGGATAACTATACTGTTATCTTTTCAGATGCATACTTTACATAAATGAATGTGTCCAGTCCAAGCCAGAATGGGTCTTTGTTATCCAGCCGAGACTCGTACAACGATGCAGTTATCAAGAATTTTATTGTGATCGCTTTGGGCTTGACCATCAACTACATCAATGGAACTCTTATCCATACCTTCAGGAAACACCAGGTCAGAAAGTGGGAAAAAGTGCCTAACGTGTTATATTACGATCATGTTTGACTCTTTATGACTTTTGTGATTTGTGAAAAGCACGATGACCAAACTTTCAAAGTCACAAAGGTGTGGAGTTAAACAAAGTACAAAAAAAAGAAGGTATAGAGATCAGGAAAATCATCTGAATTTCAAAAATAAAGTTTCATAAACTTAGAGTAACGGAACAAGTTAATGTCTGAGAATCAGTTTTATATACAATATTGTATGTTGTCTTTTTTCCAGAAACACTAGCAGGGGAGGTGTTTCTGAGGGCCCATTTTTGACATTTTCACCACATTGACCACAGATCTGTAGTCCCCAACACCGTATATACTTCAATATGTGGCCCCCAATGACACCCTTGCACTAGTGAGAAAAGCGACTATCACAGTTTAATAATACATTGTTAATCTGCTGCTATATTCATTCTGCATAACCTTTACCTTTATTATTATTACTTGTTTGCACATTTGACTTTGTTCTTCTTTGTACATTTGGAAACTACTTGTGCTCAGCTGTGTGTTCTTAAAGGAACAGGCCACCGTTTTTCCATGCTGAGATATGTTCTTACCTTAGCTTTGGCGAGTTGATGCGTACCTGTCTGGTCTTTATGCGTACGCTCAGTCACGCAAAAACACCAAAGATGTTGTTAGCATTTACCCTCTCCCAGCATATTCCTATAGCTCCAAACTGGGGTGAAGTTAGAAGCCACCAGCTCTTCCACGTTTTCCCTATTTAAATACGGTTACGTGAGTAGTTACACAAAATTAAACATGTCGATTTTCTAAGTGGATAAAAAGGGTTAATATATTGTAAAGCGTAATCACACCTTAAGAACACTTTGACTTTACTTAGTGCTCCTAAGGTGTTATTAGAGCTGCTGTAACAAGTGCATTTCTTCATTGTGAGCTCAAGATCAACAAAGTCTTATCTAATGAACAAGTAGAGCAGAAGTACAAGTATAAAAATGTCAGCATGTGTTATAATGCTGCTACGTTACCCACTTTGACATCAAGGTGCGTATATTTCCTGCAGAACCCCTAAAGTTCCCTAAAGGGAGAAAAAAAAGTCGTACGCTCAAAGAATATATTTTTAATTTTATTTTGGGTCGCAGGGCTGAATTATTTTTTTATTTTATTTTTTGGCTGAAGGGCTTCTTTTTTTTGCACATGACACACACAACATGCGTCATAACAAGAGCACTGGCATTGCATGGCTGGACCTAGCCCAATGAAGGCAGAACAGCTTCTTCTAGGGCCCGACCGATATATCGGCGCTGATATTAGGCCTCGGGGGAGCGGAGAAACAACACAAATCCCTAGGCCTCTGAAAATTGGTCACAACATTATATATATTTTATGTTGTAGATTTGCGTATAATTTCAGAATCATAGGAGACCGAGACTTATGTTTTGGAATCTATTGAATTTTGTCTTTCAAACAAGCTCCCTCTGAAGTACCTACTAAACATGAATATACAGCGCCCCCTGCTGTCACAGTTCAACACGCTCAGAAGCTTCATAGACAGAAGTTTAGACGATGCACCGCTGATATTTAAGGCCATCCATCCATCTTTTTCCACTTGTCCGTTGCGGGTCGTGGGTGCAGCTGTTGGAGCTGCCCAAATCACATTGCACCAGCCCTATGGCTCCTCCTGCAGGTGGTGGGTACATGGGAGAACGGCCTCACAATTCTAACCGGGCCTGTTGGTCTTTTTGCCATGGGAGACCCTACCAGGGGCATGAAGCCCCCGACAACAGAGCTCCCAGGATCATTCGAGTGCTCAAACCCCTCCACCACATTAAGGTGGCGGTTCCAGGTGGGGATTTAAGGCCATATTTTTAAAAAAATGTTTTGTTTATTTATTGAGCATACAACATTTTTTTTCTCCCTTTAGGGAACTTTAGGGGCTCCGTAAATTGCAGAGACACCAGAAGAAGAAGCAATGTTTGAAAATACATTGATTTTCCGCCCGTCTCCTTTCAGATCCTGTACGCAAACCCTCGCTACGTCCTCTTCATCCATCTTGTTATCAACGACATGATACATCTGACCACCGTCGTCACCTTATTTGTCACTAGTTACGTCCTCCAAAAGATCAACGGGACTCTATGTTGTATAATCATAAGCTTTGCCATATTCACCACTCAGAACTCTCCGCTTAACTTAGCAGTGATGGCCCTCCAGTGCTACATTACCATATGCTTTCCCTTACGTCACTCTGAAATCTGCACTATGAAGAGAACGTACATTGCCATCGGATGGATTTGGGCAATGAGTTCAATCGCCATTTTGCCCGACATCTGTTTGGTCGTGGCCATGGACTATGGGAAACTATTCACGTCAACCATATATTGTGAAAGAGACAATTTGTTGCGTCATCCAGTTAGTAAGACAAAACGTGACGTGTTGTACTCAATCTATCTCGTTGTAATTTGGATTGTGTTATTTTACACATACTTGCATATATTTTTTGCAGCCAAGGCTGCCAGGTCAGATGGGGATCTGAAAAAGGCAAGGAACACCATCTTGCTTCACGGTTTTCAACTGCTCCTGTGTATTTTGACCTATGTTTACCACTTGATAGTAAGATTACTTGTGTACCTGTTCCCCCGCAATTACCTGCATGTCATATTTGTGTCTTATATATTTATTCAAATGCTCCCCAGGTTTGTTAGCCCCATTGTGTATGGAGTGAGGGACCAATTGTTTAGGCAAAAATTGAAAAAGCATCTTTTTTGTGGTTTCTGTTTCAAGACACGACTTGCTGGCTTTTAAAGAGCACATACTCTTTGACAATAAAGTTCAGATAACTGTGTCCTTTCTGGCGTGTAAATCTTTAAATTGTCCCCTAACCACTTCTTTACAATGTCCCCCAACCACACTGCCCCATTAAGTCACAATTCTAAATCAAACACTTCTAAATCAAACACTCACCTTAGCCGCTCCATTCACTTAATGGCCACTAACATGTTGTGTCTGAATGCACAAAATCTCCTCAAAAATCATCCTTCACAACCTTGAATGATCCCATGTCTACTCCGTCTATATAAGACTCAGTTGTGAACTTCATTTGGAGATGGCTTCAATTTTCACACATATGATTGTGTAAGTTTTTCAAATGTTCTCAAATATTGTTGACTAAAAGTGTCGTAAAAGATTTGGAGCTTCAGTGCTGCTTAATAGTGACATCTTGTGGACAAACTTTATTATTAAGTCGTCTCATAAGCACCAACTCGATCAAATCCATTTGTGCTATAGAAGCTTCAAACAGAAGCTTGATTATTTGCGCAAACAATAAGATGTAGATGTTTGAATGATCTTTGATGGCGATGGCGCGCTGTGAGAGGCCCATATGTAGAAAATGAGACTGAATCCACATTTTTACACAGATTTTACTTTTTACGGGCATGTTGTCTTAAACTTTTGATCAGCTGCAACGCCTATTTCAGTTAAATTGTTGTCAATAAAAGGTTAACTCAATTTGCTTTGGCTCATTCCCATTTCTTCTTGCATATTAAAGCTCTACTTGAAAACTTGTTAAGATCCATTTTAATGTTATTTATATTATCTTGTACCTAAAAGCCATGGTTGAAAAAAAGGATAGAATTAAAGCCGCAAGTGGCATCGAAAGGCCCTCGCGGTGCCTCCATTGCCGCACCATAATCCTACTGAGGGCGCTAGCGTGGCCACACTACATTTTCTTGCCCTGATGTGCCATTAATCTTTGTCAGTAAACATCAAAACTACATTTTTAGCCTCTCCATGTGAATAATGGCTCCAACTGCAGAGGGCGCTAGCGTGCCCCAAATCTTTTTTTAATTTCACAAGCAGCATTGGACGGCCCTAACGGCCGTACTTCCATGACCACTGTCGACAAGCTCCTTACAGAGGGCGCTAATGCGCTGTAATTGTGTATAATGTGAGATTTATGTGTCCGTCCCATTGAATTATCTGTGGGGCCCCGGTCATCCCCATGGCAACACAGTACAAAATACGGTATTGGTCCCATTGGCTTTTTTGATCGGGATACCATCAACAATTTTTGTGCCGAATGGGAGCAATCTGTAGTTTACGATAAACCGGTTTTAGAAACCGTAAAACATACAAAAGCAAAAAGATTTGGATAACTTTTGATGACCAACATCTCTAGATGAGCTGGAGCGATTTAGAGCTCGTTTGGTGAAACCAATGGCCGCTGGCTGCTCTGCTTTATGACCACAACACTGGAGGCTGCCATTGCTCCGCCATTGCTGTAGTACCTCCATATAGCCGCTAGTCTCCCATTAGGAATAATTACACTTTAGACACATTAAAAACAACTTTAGAGCCTGGTGCCTAATTTTTTGGAACTTTCTACAGCTAGATATTCCTCCAGTGATAACGCTGGGTTAGTTACAATTAAAGGCAGACAGCAAATGTTCCAGTGTTAATGTGACACTGTTTGGTGTTTATATGAGTCCAACCTTCTCAGTGTTAAAATGTGAGTTGACTCTCTTCAGAGTTAGACTGAAGGACAGAGAATCTGACACCATGAGTGACAGTAACATGACGTTAAATAGAATGTGTTCTTTATTTCCAATAATAAGGCTGAGTCCTCATTGGACTTCAGTCTGTCCTAGACTGACAGGTAAAGAAGCAGGAAAATGTGTCATTCAACCAAAGTCTAGGACTTCAGCTGGAAGTACAAATTAAAAACTGAAAATCAAGCAATCATTAATAACAGTTAAATTAAAGGAAAGCGTAAAACTATATATATATTTATTTTTAAAAAGCTCTCGCACTGTATCTGATGTAGGGTCATGTGTGTCCCTGTTCCTCTGAGTCAGGGTGGACCATGACTGATGTGCACAGGTCTATTTTACAGCAGACTGCACTCCAGGGTTATTTTATTTTCTCCAAATTAAAACTGTGGATACCACAGTCCTGTTCACATCTGCTGTGGTCCACCCTGACTCAGAGGAACAGGGACACACATGACCCTACATCAGATACAGTTTGAGAGCTTTTTAAACAAATATATACACACACGCACGCACGCACGCACGCACACACGCACACGCACACGCACACGCACACACACACACACACACACTTACACACACACACACTTACACACACACTTACACACACACACTTACATTCTTTCCTTTAATCAACTGTTATTAATGATTGTTTGATTTTTAGTTTTTAATTTGTACTTCCAGCTGAAGTCCTAGACGTTCGTTGAATGACAAATTTTCCTGCTTCTTTACCTGTCAGTCTAGGACAGACTGAAGTCCAATGAGGCCTCAGCCTTATTATTGGAAATAAAGAACACATTCTATTTAACGTCATGTTACTGTCACTCATGGTGTCAGATTCTCTGTCCTTCAGTCTAACTCTGAAGAGAGTCAACTCACATTTTAACACTGAGAAGGTTGGACTCATATAAACACCAAACAGTGTCACATTAACACTGGAAAATTTGCTGTGCACCGGGCTGGTTTTCGTAAGAAACATTTTAGAAATCTCGCGCCATTTTTTTATTTCCCCAATATGAAACACACATTTAGATTAATTTTTCACTGGACCTGAATCTTGGGCAAAGTTTGGAAGAAGAAAGAAAGAAAGAAAGAAAGAAAGAAAGAAAGAAAGAAAGAAAGAAAGAAAGATTAAAGCTGTCTATTGCGATTACAATAGGCCCTTGGGCCTAATAATAATATTTTTTGCAAAAACAATATAGTCGATTTCACAACGACAACATATTATACATTTTTGGAAAGCTTTGCGCTCGTCATCCACCTCCATATGACAGTTGACCATATACCCCCCATTCATTTTCTTGCAATAACAAGTATAAAGGGTCACTGTTTGACACGGTGAGTTTACGGTTGACAGGGGGACAGCGCTTCACGCTGTTTTCGTGTGCTCCGCGCACCTAGGTACAGTGCGCTTTGCGCACTGCGTTGCGATTACAATAGGCCCTTGCGACGGCAGGACGCTCGGGACTAATGACACAAAGGGCTGCTGTGACATCAGATATGTACACTGCGTTCACAGTTATTATGCAAATGATATTTCAGTGTCAAAAAGGTGAAAAAATAACACAATTTTCAATTAAACTCATGGATGGTATTGTGTCTCAGGGCTCTTTGAATCACTGACATCAATCTCAGACGCCTGGGATAATTAGTTGTCAGTTAAGCCCAGTTAAGAGTTCTATGACAGATCCCCAGAAGATCGAGTGCACAGTGAGTGTAGTGTTTTCATGCTTATTCAGTGGAGTAAAGTCTGGCTGAATGTGCCACTGTTGCACAGACTCATTTGACATAAAGTGTGTGTGTTTATTGCTATTGTTTGTCTTGATAGAGTCAGCGTTTGCCACTTAGTTTGGGGTTGAACTGTTGTGACAGTCCCATAGACTATGAAAAACTATTGCTATTCTATAGTATATGGACAGGCCCGACGCTCAGCTGGTCTGTTTTTTGTGTAACCCGATTTGGCAAGAGCCCAATGAGTCAGGGGAGAGCACGGCGGAGCAAGACGCCTCAGCTCCGCCTCCAACCCCTGTGCAGCAGGCGGTTTTGTCCACATTCGCCCGATTCTTAACAGAGTTTTGACAGAACTCGACAATTCCCAGTGACCCGCAACAGTGCGCCTCAGCACGCAGCAGTGCGGGACGCATGTTTGTGACTGTGCGTAATAATTAATTGTAACACGTAGTAACAGGTCGCAACAGTTTGTGGCAGTGAGTGAAATCTCTACCCCGAATCATAAAATTCCACTCACATTTGTAATCCTCAGCCACGAATATACAATCGTGGCATTCGTGACTTGTTGTCGTTAGTGTAAACCTATAAGCAGACCACCATTTTCAAGCAATACGGGAAAGCAAAAGGATCTCTCTGCTGATGAAAAGCGTGAAATAGTAATGCCTTGAACTAGGTATGAAAACCTTCAATATTTCACAAAAGATTAACCAAGATCATCATACTGTTAAGAGATTTGTGGCTGATTCAGAGCAAACAGGTATTTGAAGCTGCCGGTGCCTATGGAATCTCCCGAACATCAAGGTGTAGGACCTTTCATAGGCTTGCAGTGGTGCATAAACCGTCAATTGAATGCTGACGAGCAGAAACGGCTGCAGTGGCCCAGAAATACATGAAGACTCATTTTCAAACAGTCTTGTTCACTGATGAGTGTTGTGATGGATGGAGTAGTGGATGGTTGGTGAATGGCCACCATGTCCCAACAAGGCTACGACGTCAGCAAAGAGGTGGCGGAGTCATGTTTTGGGCCAGAATCATGGGGAGAGAGCTGGTCGGTCCCTTTAGGCTTCCTCAAGCTGTGTAATGACCTCTGAAAGATATGTGGAGTGTCTGACTGACCACTTTCTTCTATGGTACAAAAAGAAGAACCGTGCTTTCCTTTACAAAATGTCACCATGTCATGCTGTAAAGCACTGGTTCCCAAAGTGGGGGTCGAACCCCTGCTGTAAAGAATACCTCTGCATCATTGGCTGCTACTGGCATAAAAGGAGAGAAACTCATGATGTGATCCTACCTTGAACTCAACCCTATTGAGAACCTTTGGAGCCTCAAGCAAAAGTTCTATGAGGGTTGGGGGCAGTTCACATCCAACTCTGGGAGGCTATTCTGACATCCTGCAAAGAAATCCAAGCAGAAACTCTCCAAAACTCACAAGTTTAATGGATGCAAGAATTTTGAAGCTGCTATAAAATAATCAGAATCAGAATCATGTGGGGGCCGGGAGCTCGAGGAAAGCCTCTTCTGGCAGCAGACTCCTAAATCTTGTCTCTTTTAATGCACAGTATAGGACACTTAACAAATGATGGTCCGGTTTGCTCGGGGGCTGCACCCCTCTGGCAGCAGGTCCAGACACAGGAAAGAAAAAAGAAGAGCCCCGACTCCTCTTTAACACACATCATTAAGACTAATCTGGTTATCATGAGCATCAATCAGTCTGCGATTATTGTACCCTTCATGAATAAATGTGGAGTATGTCATGTATTATTCAAACACTTTGATACAGAGTAATCTTATATGGGCTGTAATGGTGATGGTGAATAACAGTAATACCAACATGGTAATAAAATAGGTATAGAAGAAAAAAAAAAAAAAAAAATATTCGATTGTTATAAAGTGTAACATACTGTGAATGTTGACTTAATATACTGCATTGTTGCATCTGTTAATATGTAACCAACTTCAATTGTTAATCGTTTTGTAAGACAATAAGAACTAAACACACTCTTAAAACAGATGTGTTAAATTTTAACACAATTTATGTGTTAAGGCTCATTTAACACATGTTGTGTTAATATTAACACATGTTGTGTTAATATTGTGTTGGTGTTGAAATTTCTGTGTAAAAATGAAATTACACAAAATAACACATCTTGTGTTAAATTATTATCCAATCACGTTGCATATTTACAATAACACACTGCATGTGTTAAACTGTTGTCCAATCACGCACTGCTTGAATCTTCAGCTCGAGCCTCGAGCTGACATTTTCCCTGACCTGGAGCAGAAAGGAGCGTCACACGCCTCCGCCCCGGGCTGACTGCGCTCTCCTTCTGCCCCGCTCCTCGTCATCCAAACGAGTGATGAGTACCAAAGACTGTTCTAAATGTGCAGTGTTTGCAATCTGAACCATTTAAGTTCAGTGTTAAATTATGATTGTGTAGTTTGTAAGTCGGGACTTGGCCAACTAGCCTAATCTTTAGATTTTCATTTTCGATTGACAAGAGTTAACAACAACAACTTAAAACAAACTACATTGTGGCTTGTGAACATCCCTTTTTTTTTTTTTGGTAACATTTGGCACAATGCTATTGATTTTAGTATGGTGTACTGTAAACATAAGGTAAACCTGAAAAATGCCATTTTAAAAACTCAATATTTTTTCAAACATCCTCCATGTTTTCAAACCAACTGTAGAGATTCTTTTATGTGTTCACATTTGTGATTTGCTAATACATAATAAATAAGAATTACTTTTAATTATATTGTTTGGGATTATTTTAGTGTAATTCCTGCATGTATAATATTCATTTTAGGGGTAATATACAAGGAAATACAAATAACACACTTTTTAACACAAAATGTGTTAAAAATGCACATCCCTGTGTCTAGTTAAGGACAACACAACATGTGTTGTTTTTAACACAGTCAGTGTGTTGAGATATTTAACACATTTTTTGTGTTAAACATTTCTGACTGCGTTTCTGACAACACACTGACTGCGTTAACCTCTTAACATCCCCCGTCCTGCCCGTGGGCTCAAAATAAATAAAAATTTGGTCCGGGCAGTTGGACGCACTTGGACACTAGGGAGCGCCCTTCCAACCTTCTCAGTGTACATGTGAATTGAATTTCTTCAGAGTTAGACTTTAGGTCAGACACCATGAGTGACAGTAACATCATGCTAAACAGTGAGCTCTTTATTGTCTGTAAAAAAAGCTGAGGCTTCGTTGCTCTTCAGTCACAGACTGGGAAGTGAAGAAGAAAGTCATGGAGATTCTGTTTTAGACAGAACTTCAGAGTTCTGCTCGATATAAGAGTCATATCTTATTCTGAAACTAAAATATAGCAAAAAAATATATATATACAAAAAATAGTATTTCTGATCAAAAAAGTAAAAATCCAAATGTGTAAATTCTGAAATTATAATCATTAAAAATGTAGTTAATTAATTACTCTCATTTTACAAACCAAACAAAACATGACAATTATATCTGATGGAGAGTCATGTGTGTCCCAGTTCTTCTGAGTCACGGTGGGTCATGGTGGACCATGACAGATGTGGACAGGACTGTGGTAGATCTACTTTTACTTTGGTGAAAATAGTTACTATAGTAACTGTGTTGAAGAAATGAGCCTCATGAGCTTGTTCTGTAACATCTGTCCACATCAGTCCTGCTGCACCACGACTCAGAGGAACTGGGACAAACCTGACTCTACAGCAGATACAAATGACAAGGGTTTGTTTATGTAGAATGAGAGTCATTAATAATTAACTGACATTTTAATCACGCAAATTCAGGATCTTCAGCACTATTACTAAAGAATACTTTGATTTCAAACTTTTATTGTTACATCCAGCAGAAGTGTAATGTTCTAAATGAGATTCTCCATGACTTCCTTCTTCACTTCTCAGTCTGTGACTGAAGAGCAATGAGGCTTCAGCCTTTTTACTGAAAATAAAGGGTCACTATTTAGTGTCATGTTACTGTCACTCATGGTGTCTGACCTAAAGTCTTACTCTAAAGAAATTCAATTCACATGTACACTGAGAAGGTTGGAAGGGCGCCCCCTTGTGACCATTTGCGTCCAAATACCGGGACCATAACTGGAGCCAAATTTGGCTCTTTAGAGTAGAAAGGGTTAACAGGTTAAAAACAACACATGTTGTGTTGTCCTTAACTAGACACAGGGATGTGCATTTTTTTAACACATTTTGTGTTGTTTTCAACACATCTGTTTTAAGAGTGCAGTGTTATTGTCAGGGGCGGAGCTAGACACTCCAATCATCAGGGGCTTAGCCCATAAAGCATTTTGGGTCGTGGGCTGAAATTTACCTGCGATGGCAGGTCGTGCAGTGCATATATTTTGTAAACAGGAAAATACTATAAAATTAATAATAATAATAAGCACTTTTATAATAAGTCCTAAAGGTCTGTAGCCCCATAAATAATAATATGGACTAATATTGTATTTCTTTTTAAAAGTCTATGCAAGCAGGTCTGCAGCCAGGGGTTTAGAAGTAATAAGGTGAAATTATGTTTATGTGGGGGGGGTCTGGGAGTCCTCCCCCAGGAAATTTTGAATTTCACAGATGTAATTTAGTGCAATCTGGTGTATTTTAGATGAGCATATTCTATTTTAATCTCCTATTATACAATGATAACAATTAGAACATAGGCTACATTATTATTACTTTACTCTTAAAATACACAATTTTAAAACACTCCCAATTTTAAGCTGGTAATACATTTACTAATTTATTATATTTATTTATCTATTGCTTTATTTACTGTAAATCTAAAGTCTTAAGTCTAAAGGAAAAATAACAGAAATTCATTACAAGGATTTTTTTTTTCAACCAGGACTCACTCAGGACAGTATTAGATCAAGCCAATTATTAACCAGGGCTAAACCAGGACTCACTCAGGACTAAACCAGGACTCACTCAGGACTAAACCAGGACTCACTCAGGACAGTATTAGATCAAGCCAGTTATTAACCAGGGCTAAACCAGGACTCACTCAGAACTAAACCAGGACTCACTCAGGACTAAACCAGGACTCACTCAGGACAGTATTAGATCAAGCCAGTTATTAACCAGGGCTAAACCAGGACTCACTCAGAACTAAACCAGGACTCACTCAGGACTAAACCAGGACTCACTCAGGACTAAACCAGGACTCACTCAGGACAGTATTAGATCAAGCCAGTTATAAATCAAGACTAAACCAGGATTAATTCAGAATAGAATCAGAACCATCAATAAAAAAGCAAATGGCAGGACAAATGGCTCATATGAACATGGACTAACTAAGCTAAAGTTGCACATATTTACTCCAAAACTAAGACAGACAAAATAAAGTCTAAAACCAACCAAGACTACACCAGTCAAGTTTAGTCTGCACCAGATACTTTTACTTCCAATTTATAGACACTTTCCCTTTTCACAATTGAACCCACTTTTTGCACTGTTACTGAACAAACTGCAGGGCTATTGAAGTTGCAGGCACTTTTTGCAGTGTACTGTATCATGTCAGAAATCCAAACTAAAAACAAACACTGAACAGGCAGGTCGTGTCTGACTATTTCTTACCTGTTTCTTGCTCCATTTCTGTACTGTCCTCATTCTGGCCTCTGTCCCTCACAGTGTCATCGCTCCCTCTTTGTGCTAATGAGCAAACATCATTCAGAATCACATGCATATTGTAAAATATTATGTTTCAGTTAAAAAGAAGTTCTTGCAGTTATATTATATACAGTATATTGTAATCCTTGTTTAAAAAAATGCCTAATTTCTTCAATAATGCATATGGGTAATATTATTATCACTATCATTCTCAACTATTTTCTTACCTTACCTGAGGACAATGGTTCCATGTCTGTGCTGTCCTCATTCTGGCCTCTGTCCCTCTCCCTGCCATCTCTCCCTCTCTGTGCTATAAATCCACCAGAGCAATTATTAAAAACCCAAAGTTATGACATATACTGTAGTATTATAAATATGTGAAACTGTACTTTGTTGCTCTCTCACCTAGGTTGCCTTCCTGCCATTTTTTGAAAAGCACCTGATGTCCATGGTGGCAAGTCACTAAAATATGCATTATGTTATAAAATTAAGCAAGATTGTAATTAATTACAATAGATAAATGAAGCCCCATACGTTTCCACATATTGTCCATAAAACAAGGCTAATTACTTTTCTCAAGAACGAAACACAAGTAGTGGCACCTTATGATCGCAGCATCAGGATACTAATGCTAATGCTAGTGAATGTAAACACTAGTCACGAGGGGAAAGTTAGCCATCGTAGCTTTCGGGGCACGCAGTTATCGTTCGTGACAGGTTTATGATTGATTACACACAAATGCCGCGTGGCCACCACTACCTACGATTTCAGAATCTGATGAGATCATGAGCTTTGTGCAGACCTCCTCTCCTCCGTCTCTCCTCTGCTCTCTGAGCCGCTGAGTCTGCGAGCCCTGCTACCGCTCCGGACAGGGCGCGCGCGGCTAGGATCAACACACAAACACACACGCGTGCGCGCGCGGCTAAGGTCCGACTGACAGACAAACAGGAGAAGTTCAGGGAAAGGTAATAATTACGTTACGTTGCCGCTTTCGCTTCGTTGTTCTCATATTGAACGGATATGAATGCTTTTACAGCGTGAAAAAAAAAAAAAAAAACCTGTCCAAAAAAGATCCGGGCTTTTGAAAAAACATTCGAGGCTTAACCTCTTAAGCCCAGGGTTTTATTATTTTAGTCTCAGATCTTGGATCTTGGCGTTTGGTGCCCATTTGAGCCCCACCCACTTTGAGTCACTGTGATTTGATTGGCTTCAGAGTTACACTGTAGGTCAGACACCATGAGTGACAGTAACATGACGCTAAATATTGACCCTTTATTTTCAGTAAAAAGGCTGATGCCTCATTGCTTTTCAGTCACAGACTGAGAAGTGAAGAAGGAAGTCATGGAGATTCTGCTTTAGAACATTACACTTCTGCTGGATGTAACAATAAAAGATTGAAATTCAAGTATTCCTTAGTAGTAGTTGTGGAAATCCTGAATTTGTGAGAGTAAATGTCAGTTAATTATTAATGACTCTATTCTACAAAAAAAAAAACCTTGTCAGTTGTATCTGCTGCAGAGTCATGTTTGTCCCAGTTCCTCTGAGTCGTGGTGCAGCAGGACTGATGTGAACAGATGTTACACGAGACTCATGAGGTTCATTTCTTCAACACAGTTACTATAGTAACTATTTCCACCAAAGTAAAAGTAGATCTACCACAGTCCTGTCCACATCTGTCATGGTCCACCATGACCCACCATGACTCAGAGGAACTGGGACACACATGACTCTCCATCAGATATAATGGTCATGTTTTCGTTTTTGTAAAATGAGAGTAATTAACAATTAATATTTTTAATGATATAATTTCATGATTTTCACATTTTTCCTTTTTTGATTGGAAACATTTTTTTGTATCTTTTTGGTTTTTACTATATTTGTGAGCTTCAGAATAAGATATGACTCTTATATCCAGCAGAACTCTGAAGTTCTGTCTAAAGCAGAATCTCTGTGACTTCCTTATTCACTTCTCAGTCTGAATGAAGAGCAATGAGGCCTCAGCTTTTTTACAGACAATAAAGAGCTCCCTATTTAGCGTCATGTTACTGTCACTCATGGTGTCTGACCTAAAGTCTAAATCTGAAGAAAGTCAATCCACATGTACACTGAGAAGGTTGGAAGGGCGCCCCCTTGTGTCCAGTGGCGCCCAACTGCCCGGAGCATTACTGGCACCCGATCGGGTGCCGTTAGGGCTGAAGACGTTAAGCCCCTAAAGCCACCCCTAGCTCCGCCACTGGTTATTGTAGCAACCACATTATTATGCAAGTATATGAACAGGGGTGCTTGTCTTCTTCCCACTCCTTTTCGAGCTAGAATGTTGATTATTATTTTCTCTTTTATTGTATTTTCTTTGGGCTTTTTTGCCTGTGTTGTGTGTAGCTCGAAATAAAAGATCAATCAATCAATCAATCAAAGTATACAGCACTTTGTAACACCCATTAGCAATCAAGTACCCATTTCCTCCTTCTGGTGCTCTGCCCCCAATTTGTTCCAGAGTTTAATTCCACATACAGACACACACATACTTTTCCTAGTGGAAGACACTGCTTGAACCTTAAAGTTATCACACCCCTTCAGGTTATATCCCCCTTCTGTGCGTGTAAAAAGCATTTGTATCCTTGCAGGTAGCGCATTTTTGTTGGCTTTAAACAGAAGTTGGGCAGTAGAGAAATCAACTAAATCATGCATTTTTAACAGTTTAGACTGCAAAAATAATATATCAGTGTGATCACAATATCCTACTTTGTGTATAATTCTTACAGTCCGTTTTTGGAGTATAACAAGGGGGTGTAATGAGCTTTTATAGTTATTGCCCCAAACTTCTATTTAGATATGGCAAAACTAATGAACCATCCATCCATCCATTTTCTTCCGCTTTATCCGGGGCCGGGTCGCGGAGGCAGCAGTCTCAGCAGAGATGCCCAGACTTCCCAATCCGCGCACACCTCCTCCAGCTGTTCTGGGGGGGACCCCGAGGCGACACCAGGCCAGCTCGGAGACATAGTCCCACCAGCGTGTCCTGGGCCTTTCACGAGGCCTCCTCCCAATAGGACATGCCTGAAGCACCTCCCGAGGGAGGCGACCAGGAGGCATCCGGAACAGATGCCCTAGCCACCTCAGCTGGCTCCTTTCGACGTGAAGGAGCAGCGACTCTACCCCGAGCTCCTCCCGGGTAACTGAGCTCCTCACCCGATCTCGGAGGGTGCGCCCAGCAACCCTGCAAAGGAAACTCATTTCGGCCGCTTGTATTCGCGATCATGACCATAGGTGAGGGTGGGAACGTAGATCGATCGGTAAATCCAGAGCTTTGCCCCCTGACTCAGCTCCCTCTTCACCACAACAGTCCGATACAGCGACCGCATCACTGCTGACGCCGCACCGATCCGTCTATCGATCTCACGCTCCATCCGTCCCTCACTCGTGAACAAGACCCCGAGATACTTGAACTCCTCCACTTGAGGTAAGGACTCCACACCGACCTGAAGCGGGGAAACCACCTTTTCCGGTGGAGAACCATGGCCTCAGATTTGGAGGTGCTGATCCCCATCCCGGCCGCTTCACACTCGGCTGCAAACCGCCCCAGTGCGCGCTGAAGGTCCTGATTTGATGAAGCCAACAGAACAACATCATCTGCAAACAGCAGAGATGAGATCCTGAGGTTCCCAAACCGGACACCCTCCGGCCCCTGGCTGCGCCTAGAAATTCTGTCCATAAAGGTAATGAACAGAACCGGTGACATAGGGCAGCCCTGGCGGAGACCAACACGCACCGGAAACAAGTCTGACTTACTGCCGGCAATGCGAACCAAGCTCCTGCTACGGTCATACAGGGACAGCCCTTAGCAGAGGGCCCCGGACCCCATACTCCTGGAGCACCCCCCACAGGGCATCACGAGGGACACGGTCGAACGCTTTCTCCAGATCCACAAAGCACATGTGGACTGGTTGGGCGAACTCCCACAAACCCTCGAGCACCCGATGAAGGGTATAGAGCTGGTCCAGTGTTCCACGACCAGGACGGAAACCGAATTGTTCCTCCTGAATCCGAGGTTCGACTATCGGCCGGATCCTCCTCTCCAGCACCCTGGAGTAGACCTTACCGGGGAGGCTGAGAAGTGTGATCCCTCTGTAATTGGAGCACACCCTCCGATCCCCCTTCTTAAAGAGAGGGACCACCACCCCGGTCTGCCAATCCAGAAGCACTGTCCCCAACCGCCACGCGATGTTGCAGAGACGTGTCAACCAAGACAGCCCTACAACATCCAGAGACTTAAGGTACTCGGGACGAATCTCGTTCCACCCCCGGGGCCTTGCCACCGAGGAGCTTTCTAACCACCTCGGTGACTTCAGCCTGGGTGATGGAACGAACCCCCTCCGAGTCCCCAGCCTCTGCCTCCTCATCGGAAGACGTGACAGTGGGATTGAGGATATCCTCAAAGTACTCCTTCCACCGCCCGACCACATCCCCAGTCGAGGTCAACAGCTCCCCGCCCGCACTGTAAATAGTGTTGGTGAAGCACTGCTTCCCCCTCCTGAGGCGCCGGATGGTTTGCCAGAATCTCTTGGAGGCCGACCGATAGTCCTCCTCCATGGCTTCTCCGAACTCCTCCCAGACCCGAGTTTTTGCCTCTGTGACCGCACGAGCTGCAGCACGCTTGGCCTGCCGGTACCTCTCAGCTGCCTCCGGAGTCCCACAAGCCAACAAGGCCAGGTAGGACTTCTTCTTCAGCTTGACGGCATCCCTTACTTCCGGGCGCCACCACCGGGTTCGGGGATTGCCGCCGCGACAGGCACCAGAGACCTTACGGCCACAACTGCGAGCAGCCGCATCGACAATGGAGGAGGAGAACATGGTCCACTCGGACTTCATGTCTCCAACCTCCCTCGGAAATCTGGGTGAAGCTCTTCCGGAGGTGGGAGTTGAAGACCCTACTGACAGAGGGATCCACCAAACGTTCCCAACAGACCCTCACAACACGTTTGGGCCTGCCAGGTCTGACCGGTTTCCTCCCCTGCCAGCGGATCCAGCTCACCACCAGGTGGTGATCGGTTGACAGCTCAGCCCCTCTCTTCACCCGAGTGTCCGAGACACGCGGCCGGAGATCAGATGACACAACTACAAAGTCGATCATCGACCTCCTGCCTAGGGTGTCCTGGTGCCACGTGCACTTATGGACACCCTTGTGCTCGAACATGGTGTTCGTTATGGACAAACTGTAACTAGCACAGAAGTCCAATAACAGAACACCACTCGGGTTCAGATCGGGGAGGCCGTTCTTCCCCATCACCCCCGTCCAGGTCTCACTGTCGTTACCCACGTGGGCGTTGAAGTCCCCCAGTAGAACAATGGAGTCCCCAGTCGGAGCACTATCTAGTACCCCTCCCAGGGACTCCAAGAAGGCCAGGTCCTCTGCACCGATGTTGGGCCCGTAGGCCGAGACAACGGTGAGAGACCTGTCCCCAACCCGTAGGCGTAGGGACGCTACCCTCTCGTTCACCGGGGTGAACTCCAACACGTGGCGGCTGAGCTGGGGGGCTATGAGCAAACCCACCCCAGCCCGCCGTCTCTCCCCACGGGCAACTCCAGAAAAATGGAGAGTCCAGCCTCTCTCCAGGAGTTGGGATCCGGAACCCAGGCTGTGCGTGGAGGTGAGCCCGACTATATCTAGCCGGTATCTCTCAACCTCCCGCACAAGCTCAGGCTCCTTCCCCCCCAGCGAAGTGACGTTCCATGTCCCGAACGCCAGAAGCTGCGCACGCGGACCAGGTCGTCGAGGCACCTGCCTTTGACTGCCACCTAGTCCTCTCTGCACCCGACCCCTACGGATCCCTCTGCGGGTGGTGGGTCCACAGGAGGGCAGGCCCACGTCGTCCCTTCGGGCTGTGCCCGGCCCGGGCCCTGTGGGCAGAGCCCCAACCCCAGGCCTGGCTCCAGGGTGGGCCCCGGCTGCGCCATACCGGGCGACGTCACGGTCCTTATTCTTAAACTGTCCATAGAAGTCTTTGAACTGCATTTCGTCCGACCCGTCACCTAAGACCTGTTTGCCATGGGAGACCCTACCAGGGGCATGAAGCCCTAGACAACATAGCTCCTCGGATCATTCGGGCACTCAAACAACCCCACCACGTTAAGGTAGCAGTTCACGGGGTTGCTAATGAACCATATAATAAAAATAATGCATTGTAATTTAAGAAAAACTTGGCTTTATTAATGATTGAGATACTTTTGGAGACTTTGCCTTGTATGTGACTTATGTGTGGTTTCCAGCTTAATTTACTGTCAATGGTGACTCCTAAGAATTTAATTTCTGATACTGTATCTAAGACACCGTCTACAATTACTGAGTCTAGTTTTCCATTATAATTACCGAAAAACATTACTTTTGTTTTATTTAAGTTGAGGGACAATTTGTTAATGTCCATCCATGTTTTTAATTTCCTTAGTTCACAGTTTATGTTAGTTACTAAATTACTATAATTGTCATTAGAATAGAAAATGTTTGTGTCATCTGCGAAAATGACTAATTTTAATAATTTAGACACATTAAAAATGTCATTAATATATAAATTGAACAACTTTGGGCCTAAGACAGATCCCTGTGGGACCCCACAACCAATGTCCAAATATCCTGAAGTAAATTCCCCCATCTTCACATACTGTTGTCTCCCAGTTAAATAGCTTTGAATCCAACTCAAAGCCACTCCCCTTATGCCATATCTGTCTAATTTTTTTAATAATATAGAATGATTAAGTGTATCAAATGCTTTTTTCAAGTCAATAAATATTCCAGCTGCATGTTTCTTTCCCTCTAAGCTATTAGTAATCTCTTCTATTGCATCGATGATGGCCATTGAAGTTGACCTTGCTGCTCGAAACCCATACTGACCTTCATTAATTAGTGTATGCTTATCTATGAAATTATCCATTCTACTGTTTTGGAAAACTGGGGGAGCAGAGAGACAGGTCTGTAGTTAGTGAAGATGTGTTTGTTCCCATTTTTATGTATAGGTTGTGACGGATTGGCCCTATTATATTATTGGTTCTCTTTCTGGGGTGCCATCCAGGTTTCCCTCCTGGAACATAGGATAACAACCTGGGCCAATATACACACAAGGACGTATGCTACTGGGCATACACCCTTTTCGAAATGACACACAGCAACAAGGAACACCAGTTGAGTTTTTTCCAGTTCTTATTTTGAGTTTCAGCACAGCAAAATATAGTGACCCCACAAACTTCCCAAAATAACCCGCAATACAAAGTGTCCATGAAAAGTCTTTCAAATGGTCCAACTCCCGAAAAGGCTCGGGGAAGGCGGCTCCACACAAAAACCCCACTCTAACAGAGGGATTACAAATTTTTACATACAATGCATTGACATCAATAAATTTATAACATCATTCAACAAATAACTCACTGCCACTGTCTGGGCGCGTGTGTGCCAGGCAGGTCACTCAGGCGCAGTGGTATGGTCTAGATATGAGAAGTTACATTTTTACATCACAACCCCAAAATATAAAGAATATCACGATGGGGCACCTAAATCTAAAAAAACTCACGGGGAATGTAGTCAATGACGTGTGACGTGATGACGTCACCGGCATGCGGGATGCGCCAGCAGTTTGACTTCCGTGTTCACGGATCTCTCAAAACTCAAAACAGTATTTGGTTTGTTGACTGACGGAGGTTGAAAGAGATATACGGCTACCGGGGGATTGAACAGCCTCCAATTTCAGCCTAAATGAGTGTGTGTTCCCGGCTACTACGCACTGCTGCTCTTACCGCTGCTTCCAGCAGACTGACATTTAAACACCAGGAAAACAAACAGCTCGACCGGCGGCGCGGACGGTGTATGAATGGGATGCGTTTCCGAAGGCCTGGGGGCGTATGCTCGGAATGGAGCGGACGGTGGGGCAGAGAGGGTGGGTACCGCTCCATACATGGGACAACACCAGAGGGTTGTTACAAGGTATAACTTTTGCAATTTTCATTTTATTTGGAAATGTTCCTGTTTGAAACGATAGGTTGCATAGGTTAATGGTTTCACGATACTATATATAATTTGTTTAACTAGTGTCATATCTATATCAAAACAATCTGTAGACGATTTGTTCTTACACCCGTTAACGACATCTATTATTTCTGTTTCAGTTACTCCAGCAAAAACATCGTTTTTGAATTAATGTCTATCAATGACTCCATTTCGTTGCTACTACACTCCGGAATCTCTGCTGCCAGATCCGGTCCAACATTTACAAAAAAAATATTAAAACTTTCCACAATATCATTCATATTATAATTGTCATTGTTCCCATCAGTGAAATACCCCTTTCATGTTGTTCTTGTTTTTATATAATAGATTGGTATAATATAGTTTCTTCATTTCTTAGTATTTCTTAATATATCGGTCAGTTTATTTTTATATGTTTTATATCTGCTTTCAGATTCATCTGTTTTAGTCTAATGAACTGTCTATATAGAGTGTTTTCTTCTTACAAGCATTTTGTAAACCCTTTGTTAACCACGGACATTTTGTCGATTTGCTGTTTTTACTGAATTGCCGAATTGGACAGTTTTTATTGTATACTACACTAAAAATTTCCATGAAAGTATCATACGCACCATCTACATCATTCTTCTTATATACCTCGTTCCAATCTTGTTTATTAAGTCACTATAGAGTGAGTAAATTGAGTCCTCAGTTCTTATGCGTTGATAAAATGGATTTTTGATCTAACTCATTATCATTATACACCTTGAATACGGGCAGATGATCCGTTATATCACAAACCATTAGGCCGCTGACATTTGTGAACTGCATATTATTAGTGAAGATGTTGTCAATGAGGGTAGCACTGTGCGTTGTAATTCTGCTAGGTCTTGTGATAGTCGGGTATAAACTCAAACTGTACATCCTATTAATATACTCATCAGTTGTCTTATGTTTATTTGGATTTATCAAATCAATGTTATAATCCCCACAGATAAATAATACCTTGTTACTTAATTCTGAGAATGTTTTTTCTGCCCAATTTGTAAATATTTCCACGGATGAGCCTGGTGACTAACTATTATGTTTTCTTTTTTTCATTGATAATTTCTATTGATAAGCATTCAAGCAAGTTGTTTATTGATGCTGTCATATTTCTAATATTTGAATTTAAATTTCTTGAGGACGTATATAGCAACTCCTCCTCCCCCTTTATTGGTTCTGTTTACATAGTTTAACGTATAATTGTTTAACTCAAAAACAATGCCTTTATCTTTATTAAACCATGTTTCTGATATTGCAATGATACTAAATGGTAGCTCAAACTCTTGTAAATATTCTTTGATTGCGTCAAAATTCGCATACATGCTTCTACTATTGAAATGAATAATTGAGAATTTCCCTTCTGTTTTAACAGAGTTGTTAAATTCATTCTCAGTGTAGTATTTGCAATTAATTGCGTTAGATGTTAAGAACAGGTTATCAGGGTCTAACTGATCTTCCAAATCTAGTGCATTATGTTCGGTGTACTCTGAAGTTTTCAGCTCTAAGAGCTCATAGTCCAAGATTATTTGCTGTAATCCTAGGTCACTGCTATCAGCAGTATACAATGATTGGTTGTCATTGTATGAGTATACACAGAAGTTGTATTTTTTTTAATTATTATCTCATTGACCCACTAATGAATTCATTCATACTTTCAGTTCTTCTATGTCTCTTATGACAAATACTTTAGCGTTTTCAGGTGATCCATTAAGTTTAATGTATATTTTACAATTCATAACCCAGGTGTTCTGTATTTTGTTTTGTTCCTCAAGAATCTGGCTTTTTGGCAATGTCCGCATTTCTTTTAGTCAAGTGATCGTTCAGAAAAACTTTGGTACCTTTCAGTTTTTTCCTTGCTTCATCAATGCGATCTTGTGTTTTCGATAGCAAACCTCAGGATCACAGCTGGCTGAATGTTGCCTCAATCATATTCGTGTCCACATGTATGTTGTTGGACACAAGAAAATCCACAACCTGCTTTTCTGCAGAGTTCACCTCCAGTTCGCTTGGCTCTCCCCCGCCGCCAGGCACCACAGCATGCGCATATGATCAGGGTTTGATTTTTAATCCAGTCACGACGACATCATTCAGTCTTGAGTATTGTTCTAGGTCCTCCACTTTTTTTTCCAACACTGATATCCTTTTGTCTCTTTCCTCAATGTGCACACGTAGCTCCGACACTTCCTCCACAAGTTTCAGAATCTTGTCCTGTTTATCCTTTATATCACATACGTCCTTCGAGAGAAAGTCAAGTGCTTTTTAATATTCTCCATAGCTCGAGTTTTGGTGGCATAGGCATCAGGCTGGCTAGCTGTTGTTGATGTTGGTCTAGTGAGACAGCCGACTAGCTGTTGTAGAGGTAGCTAGCTAGCTTCTCACAACGCACTCTTCCAGATGTTCTTTGTCAATACATGCAAATGTCCATATTCCTTTCACTGCAAATGTCCATATTCCTTTTACCGCAACCAAATCCGTAACCAAGTCTCTTATAATCCAAGTAGAGGTGGGAGATATATCGTTAGACGATCATATCAAAATTGTTGTCTGGACGATATGCAAAATTGGGATATCGAGATATTTCATAATTTGTACAATCCGACCCCAAAAACATGTGGTTTTTTTTCTTTTCGGACTTTGTCGCGTTGTCCTTGTGAGTTACCGTAGCGCATCAGCCCCCTCCACTGCGTAACACATTCAAAACAATAACATGGCAGCGTGGAGCGATTACAGAGATAAGAATCTAATGATACGAATGAAGTTTGTCATTGAGCTTGAGTCGCTCATATTTGCGAGGAAAGGGCTCAAGACAAGTTGTAACACTGCCTTGCTAGCTAGCTAACTTTCCTAACTTTTAGCCTGGCGCTAACAACACGGTGAAGAAAACCACAATGCAAACGCGGTTAAAGGCTAATAATATCCTCCTCACCTGTTTTCTTCAGATCACGTAAGTTCCAGGACAAACGTGTCTCCCTGTCTGTCTCTTTCCCTCCTGTGTGGATCTGTGGGTCTGCCCCGGCCCCACGTGCATCGGGAGAGACGCGAAAAGGAGAATTAGGGAAAAACTGGATCCTTTGAAAAACGCATTAAGACTCACTTCCCAAACGCGTTAATACTCACAGGTCTATCTCAGTCTCCTTACAATAAAACACAAGTAAACTGCCCACAGGCAGGTGAACTTACAGGAGCATTTCACTGTGATGGAGATGAAGTTGCAAATATTGTAGCAATATTATTTTATCTTATCTTCCGTGTTCTTCCCATTGACAGTATGGTTCTTCCAGATGAAGGTAGAGCTTTAGATTAATAAATAGAATAAAATAGCTTTAAATTAATTTGCCTATTGTCTAAAGGCTTTCATTTTAAGTATTTTGTCAGGTGTAAATTATATCGCCAAATACATCGTTATTGTGATATTTCTTTTCATACCGTGATATACATTTTTGTTCATAACACCCTGCCCTATGTTTAAATTAATAATGTGTCATATCTTTATGTACTAGTAATTCTATACAATAATAGGTCAGATACAGCAAGTCAAAAGACCAACTGGACCTTCTTTGCCAGTTTGCACACATTTCTGTGAAGATTGCAAAAATACCGTATGAATATCGATATCGAGATATTGAAAAACAATAGCGAGATATTCATTTTTGTCAATATCGCCCACCCCTAAATCCAAGGTAATCCAAGATGTCAAACGCTACAAACAGAGATTCGTGCAACCACCGTGTACGCGGTGGTGTACCATCGTGTACCATCTATAATAACTGTGTACGCAGTGTAGAGCCAATCAACGCTAATGCGTGACTTTCAGTTACTTGAGCCATTTTGTAGATTGTAAGGCCATACTAAACTCTGCTGTGCTTGAGAAACACTTCCTCCAATCACACACTGCCTTTAATTTGGCTTTTTTTTGCCCAGTGTCAAGAATGAGCTCATACTACAGTGGGGTATCAGTGGAAAGCTCACTTGCCTGGTCACTGATGGGGCTGCTAATATGACTGCGTTTGCAAAGGACATGCCTCAGTTAAGGTTAGTCTCCATAAGAAAGAGACTGGGCAAAATGGTCTGCATGTCAGAGCTCCAAGATGAAAACCATCGCTGAGCAAAGAGAACATTAGAGCTACTCTTATTTTTGCCAGAAAACATCTTGATGGGAAAATGATCTGTGGACTCTCGAGACAAAAGCTGAACTTTTTGGACGATGTGTCCTGTTACGTCTGCCGTAAAACTAACACCGCATTTGAGAAAAAAAACATCATACCAGGAGTAAAGTGTGGTGGTGGTGGTAGTGGTGGTAGTGTGATGGTCCGCGGCTGTTTTGTGGCTTCAGGGCCAGGAAGAATTGCTGTGATAAATGGAACCACGAATTTAGCTGTATACCCAAAAAAATCCTAAGGAGAATTTCCGGCCATCTTTTCGTGACCTCAAGCTGAAGCAAACTAGGGAGTCGCAGCAGGTCCAAGTCCACCTCTGAATGGCTGAAGACTTTGGAGTGGCCTAGTGCCCTAGTGAAATTCCTGACCTGTTATATGTTTTATGTTGCACGTCTGCAGCGAGAAAATTCCTAGTTTGTGAACTTGTTCTCAAACAATGCAATAAAAACTAATCTGATACTGATCCTATTGAGATGCTGTGGTATGACCTTCAAAAGACAGTTCACACTAAAACTCTCCTATGTGGCCGAATTACAACAATTCTGCAAAGATGAGCGGGCCAAAATTCCTCCACAGCGCTGTGAAAGACTCATTAAAAGTTATCGCAAAGGCTTGATTGCAGTTATTGCTGCTAAGGGTGGCCCGACCAGTTACACTATTAGGTTTAGGGGGCAATCAATTTTTCACAAAGGGCTAGGTAGGTTTGGATTATTTTTCTCCCTTAATAATAAAAACCTTCATTTACAAACTGCATTTTGTGTTTACTTGTGTTGTCTTTGTCTTATATTTAATTTTGTTAGATCTGATACATCTTGTGACTCCTCCACAGCAGGTGTGGGGGGACTCTTGGTGCCTCTTCAGTGTTTCAGGAGAAGAAATCTGATTCCCCAATTCTACCTTAAAAGTTGAACACACAGATGCTGTATTTTTGATTTTACATTATACATACTATCTTCCATTTCACACATGGTCATCTCCCCATAGCAGAGCACTAATGTCATGTTCTTTGTCTTCTGTAATAAACCACAAATGCAAAGGTGTCCAAAAGTTTCCAAACTCCTTGAAAACATTACAGTAATTATGCGACTGCTTTGATGGCATTGCCCTCTGAGAACAGCCTCCCGGTGACGTCAGCCGAGTATTTCTCCCTATAAAGATGCAGGGACTCGTCTGACCAGACACTCGAGGATCTGCAGGTAAAATGGCTTAGGTGCCCTCACTAAACACTTGATTTGTATTGTTGCATGTTTTTAGCACATAACTTGAATAACTTAAACCAATTTAAGTTCCGTTAACATTGTCATCTAATAGTTTATTTAAATAAAGAGTAGATAATGTCAAAGTTTGTATATGATTACAGAAAGACATCACATTGGGAATTTGGCTATTCTACTACTATTCACTAATGACACGTTGTTTTGCGTTGTTTTTTTTAGTGTGTTTTCTAAAACTTTCTATATATGTTTCTAATTTTCAGTGTAGGGTAATATGGAGTAAAGTATTTTTCCAATAAATTGACTTAGAGGAAATCTATTTGTTACATAATCACAAAACTGCTTCACAAAGTATGAACAATAAATATTTAAGAAGAGTTTCTTGAATGCAATGCTTAAGCTAACCACAATGCTTTTATCTTTAAAAATAATGGGGGGAAAGCGCTCTTGTGATATTCATTTTCATCAACCTAAAATGAAAATGTAATGTCCTTGTATTGCCCTCACATTTTAAATGTTGAGAGACAAATCATACAAGTGTGAACTGTGGCATGTTAAATAGTTAGTCTTAAATTTGTTTTAAACGAGAGAAGAGGCAAAAAGTAACATAAATGTTAGAATCTTCTCACAGTGTCCACATAATGAATACCTGAGTAAATGGGAATCTCTACTCAGGCTGTGCATTTTGCGTTGTATTGGATAACTATACTGTTATCTTTTCAGATTCATACTTTACATAAATGAATGTGTCCAGTCCAAGCCAGAATGGGTCTCTGTTATCCAGCCGAGACTCGTACAACGATGCAGTTATCAAGAATTTTATTGTGATCGCTTTGGGCCTGACCATCAACTACATCAATGGAACTCTTATCCATACCTTCAGGAAACACCAGGTCAGAGAGTGGGAATAAGTGCAATCGATCCAATAGTTGTATTTGTGACAACTACATGACAGTTTGTTCTTCTGAGCAAATAAACAATTAGAGGTCTTGTTCTAATTTGATTTATTTATACATTGTGTTGCTCCTTTTTAAAGTTCTTTATTCATTCTGCATAACCGTTACCTTTATTATTCTTACTTGTTAAGACATTTTACTTTGTTCTTCTTTGTACATTTGGAAACTATTTGTACTCTACTGTGTGTTCTTAAGAGCTGCTGGAACAAGGTAATTTCTCCATTGTGAGATCAACTAAGTCTTATCTAATGAACAAGTATATAAAGTTCAGTATGTGTTATAATGCTGCTACTTTAATTACCCACTTTGACATCGAAACGATATTGGAATATACACTGATTTTCCGCCCGTCTCCTTTCAGATTCTGTACGCAAACCCTCGCTACCTCCTCTTCATCCATCTTGTTATCAACGACATGATCAATCTGACCACCGCCATCACCTTATTATTCTCTAGTTACGTCTTCCAAGAGATCAACGGGACTCTATGTTGTATAATCCTAAGCTTTGCCGTATTCACCACTCAGAACTCTCCGCTTAACTTAGCAGTGATGGCCCTCCAGTGCTACATTACCATATGCTTTCCCTTACGCCACTCTGAAATCTGCACTATGAAGAGAACGTACATTGCCATCGCATGGATTTGGGCAATGAGTTCAATCGCCATTTTGCCCGACATCTGTTTGGTCGTGGCCATGGACTATGGGAAACTATTCACGTCAATCATATATTGTCAAAGAGACAATTTGTTGCGTCATCCAGTCAGTAAAAAAAAACATGACGTGTTGTCTTCAATCTATCTCGTCGCAGTTTGGATTGTGTTATTTACACATACTTGCAAATTTTTTTTGCGGCCAAGGCTGCCAGGTCAGATGGGGATCTGAAAAAGGCAAGGAACACCATCTTGCTTCATGGTTTTCAACTGGTCCTGTGTATTTTGACCTATGTTTTTCACTTGATAGTAAGATTACTTGTGTACCTGTTCCCCCACAATAACCGGGATGCCATATTTGTGTGTTATATATTTATTCAAATGCTCCCCAGGTTTATTAGCTCCATTGTGTATGGAGTGAGGGACCAATGTTTAGAGAAAAACTGAAAAAGCATATTTTTTGTGGTTTCTGTTTCAAGACACGACTTGCTGGCTTTTAAAGAGCACATACTCTTTGACAATAAAGTTCAGATAACTTTGACCTTTCTAGCGTGTAAATCTTTAATATGTCCCCAACCACTGCTTTACAATGTCCCCGAACCACACTTCCCCATTAAGTCACAATTCTAAACTGACTTTACAGAAATGTTTAAGGATTTATGTATTTATTATTTAACCTTGTGCTTAATGAGGTTTTATCATTGATTGATTGATTTTTATTTCGAGCTACACAACACAGGCACAAAAGCCAGAAAAAGTATAATAAAAGAAAAAATAATTAACATTCTAGCTCGAAAAGGAGTGGGAAGAAGACAAGCTTATTGACTCCCACCCCTGTTCATAAACTTAAATAATAATGTGGTTGCAACAATAACACTGTTTAGTTCTTATTACACTCTTAAAACAGATGTGTTAAATTTTAACACAATTTATGTGTTAAGGCTCATTTAACACATGTTGTGTTAATATTGTGTTGGTGTTGAAATTTCTGTGTAAAAATGAAACTACACAAAATAACACATCTCGTGTTAAATTATTATCCAATCACGTTGCATATTTACAATAACACACTGCATGTGTTAAACTGTTGTCCAATCACGCACTGCTTGAATCTTCAGCTCGAGCTGACATTTTCCCTGACCTGGAGCAGAAAGGAGCGTCACACGCCTCCGCCCCGGGCTGACTGCGCTCTCCTTCTGCCCCCGCTCCTCGTCATCCAAACGAGTGATGAGTACCAAAGACTGTTCTAAATTTGCTGTGTTTGCAATCTGAACCATTTAAGTTTAGTGTTAAATTATGATTGTGTAGTTTGTAAGTCGGGACTTGGCCAACTAGCCTAATCTTTAGATTTTCATTTTCGATTGACAAGAGTTAACAACAACAACTTAAAACAAACTACATTGTGGCTTGTGAACATCCCTTTTTTTTTTTTTTTTGGTAACATTTGGCACAATGCTATTGATTTTAGTATGGTGTACTGTAAACATAAGGTAAACCTGGAAAATGCAATTTTAAAAACTCAATATTTTTCAAACATCCTCCATGTTTTCAAACCAGTTGTAGAGATTCTTTTATGTGTTCACATTTGTGATTTGCTAATACATAATAAATAAGAATTACTTTTAATTATATTGTTTGTGATTATTTTAGTGTAATTCCTGCATGTATAATATTCATTTTAGGGGTAATATACAAGGAAATACAAATAACACACTTTTAACACAAAATGTGTTAAAAAATGCACATCCCTGTGTCTAGTTAAGGACAACACAACATGTGTTGTTTTAACACAGTCAGTGTGTTGAGATATTTAACACAATGACTGCGTTAACCTCTTAACATCCCCCGTCCTGCCCGTGGCTCAAATAAATAAAAATTTGGTCCAACCTTCTCAGTGTACATGTGAATTGAATTTCTTCAGAGTTAGACTTTAGGTCAGACACCATGAGTGACAGTAACATCATGCTAAATAGTGAGCTCTTTATTGTCTGTAAAAAAAAAAGCTGAGGCTTCATTGCTCTTCAGTCACAGACTGAGAAGTGAAGAAGGAAGTCATGGAGATTCTGCTTTAGACAGAACTTCAGACTTCTGCTGGATATAAGAGTCAAATCTTATTCTGAAACTCAAAAATATAGCAAAAACAAAATATATACAAAAAATAGTATTTCTGATCAAAAAGTAAAAAACCAAATGTGAAAATTCTGAAATTATATCATTAAACATTTTAGTTAATTATTAATTACTCTCATTTTACAAACCAAACAAACATGACAATTATATCTGATGGAGTGTCATGTGTGTCCCAGTTCTTCTGAGTCACGGTGGGTCATGGTGGACCATGACAGATGTGGACAGGACTGTGGTAGATCTACTTTTACTTTGGAGGAAATAGTTACTATAGTAACTGTGTTGAAGAAATGAACCTCATGAGCTTCTTCTGTAACATCTGTCCACATCAGTCCTGCTGCACCACGACTCAGAGGAACTGGGACAAACCTGACTCTACAGCAGATACAAATGACAAGGGTTTGTTTATGTAGAATGAGAGTCATTAATAATTAACTGACATTTTAAACACACAAATTCAGGATCTTCAGCACTATTACTAAAGAATACTTTAATTTCAAACGTTTATTGTTACATCCAGCAGAAGTGTAATGTTCTAAATGAGAATCTCCATGACTTCCTTCTTCACTTCTCAGTCTGTGACTGAAAAGCAATGAGGCTTCAGCCTTTTTACTGAAAATAAAGGGTCACTATTTAGCATCATGTTACTGTCAGTCATGGTGTCTGACCTAAAGTCTAACTCTAAAGAAATTCAATTCACATGTACACTGAGAAGGTTGGAAGGGCGCCCCCTTGTGACCCTTTGCATCCAAATACCGGGACCATAACTGGAGCCAAATTTGGCTCTTTAGAGTAGAAAGGGTTAACAGGTTAAGGACAACACATGTTGTGTTGTCCTTAACTAGACACAGGGATGTGCATTTTTTTAACACATTTTGTGTTGTTTTCAACACATCTGTTTTAAGAGTGTATCTTACAAAACGATTAACAATTAAGTTGGTTACATATTAAGAGATGCATTATATTAAGTCAACATTCACAGTATGTTACACTTTATAACAATTGAATAATTTTGTTCCTATACCTATTTTATTACCATGTTGGTATTACTGTTATTCACCATCACCATTACAGCCCATATAACATTACTCTGTATCAAAGTGTTTGAATGATACATAACATACTCCACATTTATTCATGAAAGGTACAATAATCGCAGACTGATTGATGCTCATGATAACAAGATTAGTCTTAATGATGTGTATTAAAAAGGAGTCGGGGCTCTTCTTTTTTCTTTCCTGTGTCTGGACCTGCTGCCAGAGGGGTGCAGCCCCCGAGCAACAGGACCATTATTTGTTAGGTGTCCTATTCTGTGCATTAAAAGAGACAAGATTTAGGAGTCTGCTGCCAGAAGAGGCTTTCCTCGAGCAGCCGGCCCCCACATGTCTGCCCTGTACTACGGGTTATGTTGAATGCGGAGTGCATGGATATGTGCATGTTTTACTTCTAGGCAAGGCAAGGCAAGTTTATTTGTAGAGCACAATTCATACACAAGGCAATTCAAAGTGCTTCACAGTTGCAGAAAATTACAAGAAAAAAAAATCAATAAAATAAAAAATCAATCAATAAAACATCAACATAAAGTTAATCAATGACAGTAAAAGGCAAGAGTGCAGATAAAATACTTTCAGTTTTCATATGCACGGGTAAAAAGAGCTGTTTTCAGCCTGGATTTGAACATTGTCAGAGTTGAGGCCTGTCTCACATCCTCATGAAGACTGTTCCAGATTTTAGCTGCATGAAACTGAAACGCAGCCTCACCGTGATTATTATTGACTCTGGGAACCACCAGGAGAACCCTCCCTGAAGTTCTCAGGGCCCGAGATGGTTCATACGGCTCTAACATGTCAGAGATGTACTTTGGTGCTAAACCATGAAAAGACTTGTACACAAGCAGAGCTGTTTTAAATTCTATTCTCTGAGTGACAGGAAGCCAGTGCAGAGACCGGAGCACTGGACTAATGTGGTCGTATTTCCTTGTTCTTGTCAGGACTCGAGCAGCAGCGTTCTGGATGTTCTGCAGCTGTCTAACAGCTCGTTTAGAAAGGCCAGTGAGCAGGCCGTTACAGTAGTCTAACCTGCTGGAGACAAATGCATGGATGAGTCTCTCTAAGTCTGGTTTTGACACTATTCCTCTGATCTTAGCAATGTTTTTCAGATGGTAAAAAGCTGATGACGTTATTGCTTTGATGTGGCTGTTTAAGTTCAGGTCTGAGTCCATGATTACTCCTAGATTTCTAACCTGATTTTTTGGTTTCAGAGCGAGAGACTCAAGGTGACTGATAACACTTTGTCTTTGTGTCTGTGGGCCAAAGACAATGATCTCAGTTTTGTCTGAGTTTAGTTGGAGAAAGTTGTTTGCATCCACAAACTGATCTGTTCGATGCAGTGACAGAGAGTATCTACAGGCCCATGTTCACCTGCTGTCAGTGACACGTAGATCTGAGTGTCATCTGCGTAGTTGTGGTACGACACATTGTTGCTGTTTATTAGCTGACCCAATGGAAGCATGTACAAGTTGAATAAGAGGGGTCCCAAGATTGACCCCTGGGGGACTCCACAGGTCATGGAAATTTTGTCTGAGACACAGTTGCCAATTTCGACAAAGTACGTCCTATCCTCGAGATAGGACTTGAACCAGTTTAGAGCAGTACCAGAGATTCCCACCCAGTTTTCTAACCTGTGAAGTAAGATCCTGTGGTCCACTGTGTCAAAGGCAGCGCTCAGGTCCAGCAGAACTAAAACTGAGACCTTACCTGCGTTTGTGTTCATACGAATATCATTTGTCACCTTGATCAGAGCTGTCTCAGTGCTGTGGTGGGGCCTAAATCCTGACTGGAAAGTATCAAACACATTGTTAGATAGGAGAAAGTAAGTGAGCTGTTGATATATTACTTTCTCTAGGACTTTTCCTAAGAACGGTAGGTTTGATATGGGCCGGTAGTTGTTCAGTACCTTGGGATCAAGGCTGCTCTTCTTTAGAAGAGGCTTAATGACTGCGGTTTTCAAGGCCTTTGGAAATGCTCCAGTCTCAAATGAGATGTTAACTAACTGAACAAGTTGTGGTAACAAGCTGGTCAGCACAGACTTCAGAAATCTAGTGGGTAATTCATCAAGGCAGCATGTATATGAACTCAGACCGGAGATAACCTCTTCGATTGTTTTGTCAGTAACAGGAGTGAAATGTGTCAGCTCAAGGTGTCTAGCTGGTGGCAGGGTTGCTATTTGTGTTGTGGAAATTATGGCATTTTTAATGCCTTGGACTTTGTCATGAAAAAATATTGCAAACTCATTGCACTTAGATGTAGAGATTAGTTCTAAGGGCAGTGAAACTGGAGGGTTAGTTAATCTGTTTACTGTGGAAAACAGAACACGAGGATTGTTTCTGCAGTTTGCGATGATTTTAGAGAAGTATTTCTCCCTTTCTCCACGCAAAATCTGGTTGAACTCACAAAGCACTTCTTTGTATATCTCAAAATGAACCTGGAGCTTTGACTTGCGCCATTTCCTTTCGGCTTTTCGGCACTCCCTTTTCTGTGCCCTGACCGAATCTTCACTTCTCCAAGGTGCCTTTTGTCTATTGTTAACCATTTTAACCTTGACAGGAGCAATAGTATCCAAAACATTTAAGACGCTTGATGTATAAGAGTCCAACAGATTATCAACATTTGAACATGGAGGATTTTCAAATCTGATCATTTCCATAAACTGTGTCCCTGTTTTATCATTTATGTGTCTTCTCTGAATAACTCCAGGCCCAACCACTGGTTTGGGTGTAACAGACAAGTCAAAAAAGACACAAAAATGATCAGATAAAGCAGCATCAACAACATTCACATTTGATATATTAACACCTTTTGTAATAACTAGATCTAGAGTGTGACCTTTGTTGTGAGTCGCCTCACTCACGTGCTGAGTTAAACCAAACATTTCAAGAACAGCATTAAGTTCTTTTGCATGCCTGTCATTGGTCACATCCACATGCACATTAAAATCACCTGAAATGACTAAACAATCAAAATCAGTGCATATAAATGAAAGTAATTCAATGAAGTCTTCGATAAAACAATTCTGTGGTGGTTTGTAAATAGTCATATAAAGAATGGAAGATTGTTTTATCTCCATTTTGAAAGACACCTACTCAAATGATACAAAAACCCCAAATGACAATTTGTGGATGACTATATTGTCCCTGAATATTGCACAGACACCCCCGCCCCTCTGATTTTGGCGTGTTTCAGACACAAAATTGAAATTTGATGGACTACACTCAATCAAAACTGCGTTACCAGTGTTTTTGTCAAGCCATGTTTCAGTTAAAAACATAAAATCTAGATTATAAGAAGAAATAAAACTATTTATTAAAAAGGACTTGTTTTTTAACGATCTGGCATTGAGTACAGCATGTTTGAGATTTGTCTGTGTTTGAGTGGATGGAATCTTTTTGCAAGGGATATGGATTAGAGTTCTTTGATTGGACGGTCTGACTGTCCCTCTCTTATCTAATCTATGTTGTTTGACTGTACTAATTGTTTCAGAAGAACACACTCCCTCTGTGGACCTCTGGTTGGTTTTGAGTTTGCTATGCATGGTAGCAACGCAGAGGCCCTTAATGTCCTAGACAGCAGCAGTGAAGCTGCTGGAAATCGGAGGTGGGGGAGGGGCATGATACGTCTTCGGGGATGAAAGCCTTGGTCTTGACATGACTGGAGTGCGGGGAGTCATTTGAATCCCTTGTTTTATCAAGGCTTCAAAATGGCTGGGAAATCCCATAGGTGACTTTGGTGATGGGAATGATTCAGAAAAATCTCTGGAGGGTGTAGATGTACCAGTCGGGCTCAAGGCCTGTGGTGGAGTTGATGAAAGTGGTCCTTCGGCTGAATCATTTACTATAGATGCAGGTGGTGCTGAAGCTGAGCTTTTCCCCGGAGATGCAGATGCAGGTGGCGCCGCTGCTATGGTTGAGATGTTTTCCGGTGCAGCTAATTCCTTAACTGTGGCTGGATCCTTAACTGTGGCTGAGTCCATTACTGTAGGTGCAGATGATGCAGCTGCGACTGAATCTTTTATTGGAGATGCAGGCGAAACCTTTGCTGGTGAGCCAGGAGCTCTTCTCATGCTCCTCTCTGCTCTCTCTTGTTGCTCAGGCCTCCACTGATTTTGCAGAGCATGGAGGAGATTTTCCGTCAGTCGTCTCACTCCACCTCTGCTCAAATGTGGTCCATTTCCTTTAAACAGATCGTCGCGTTTCCAGAAAAGATAAAAGTTCTCTATGAAATACAGTCCTCTCGACTCACACACTTTTGACAGCCATGTATTCAACTGAAACAGCCGGGAGAATTTGTTTATTCTCCCGTCGATGTTTGGGATAGGTCCACTGATGAAAATTTGTATCGCGTCTTTGTCCAGACAATCAAGTCTGTCAAAAAGTTTATTAAACTTTTCTTTCAGGACTTCAGACTCTCCGTTTCTTGTGTCAACAGCACCAACATGTAAAACAAGTTTATTTATTCCAGGGTTATTCGTGATTTCCTTGTTTAGAACATCTATAATGTCAGAAACTGTAGCAGACGGATAAGTGATTGTAGTCATTATCTCATTGTTTATATTAGATATGGCTCCGTCCCCAAGCAACAGGGTATCTCTGGCCTTGACACTTGGCACAGTGTTTCTCTCCATCTTTGTTTTGACTTCTTGTTCTGTGTTTCTCTCTGTGTTTCTCTCTGACTTTTCTTGCTTGTTATACACACCCTCTGAGAGAGGTGAAAATCTGTTTGTTAACTTTATTCCAGGTGCTTCTTTACGAGCATGTTGTCTTTGCTTTGGCCTAGCACCAAGTTGTCTGTTTAGTTTCGGAAATGTTATGGTATCGTTTAGCTTCAGGTTGCAAGTATCAGTTTTTTCCGTCTTCTTACCGGGTTCCACAGGGAGCGTGTCATTAAGTCCTCTTTCCGTCTCTAGAGCATAAATCTTGTCCCGTAGCAGGGAAATTTCTTGTTGATACATCCGACAGCTTTCACAAGGCGATGTTTGCCTTCCTCCCTCAGCCATGTTGACAAGATTGTCGTCGCTGGTTCGTCAAATGAGTTGTAAAAATGAGTAAAAAGCCTTGGTTCACTTAAAAGAAGAGAATAAAATCATATCCAAGACATGTGCCCAAAAATAGAATGATTTAAAAAGCAAAAAAGCAAATAAAGAGGCAAGCGGCAGCAGCAAGCAGAGATACGTCTGCACTCTTGACAAGCAGGAAGCAGGAAGCGTTTAATTTAATTTTGAAGAATTTAATTCCTTTGTATTATCAGCATCAATAGCAATACCGCTGTCTGAATCGATTAAGTTTGATTCTAAGAATAATATATAGATTGTTAGGTATTAATCCTGGGCTGTTAAAATAATGATGATAATAACACAACAGCAATAGCAATAACAATGGCAATAACAAAAATAAAAATAAAAATAAAACAACAACAAAACAGCCAAGACATATAGTTAATGTAAGATATTACTAATACAATATAATCACTTAGTTATTTCTTGTTTACGGAATTACATATTATATCCTCTTACAATAATAACAACCATAATGATAATAATAATAATAATAATACCAATAACAATAATAACTTATTATTATAATTTATTTTAATGCCTTTTTACATCTTGGCCAGGGGACTACAGATGAAAAATAGCCTTCTGGCTATTTTTATTTGGAACTGTTCCTGTTCCTGGTCCTGTTTTTAGTCTAATGAACTGTCTATATAGAGTGTTTTTCTTCTTACAAGCATTTTGTAAACCCTTTGTTAACCACGAACATTTTGTCGATTTGCTGTTTTTACTGAATTGCCGAATTGGACAGTTTTTATTGTATACTACACTAAAAATTTCTATGAAAGTATCATAAGCACTATCTACATCATTCTTGTTATATACCTCATTCCAATCTTGTTTTATTAAGTCACTATAGAGTGAGTAAATTGAGTCCTCAGTTCTTACGCGTTGATAAAAATTGATTTTTGATCTAACTCATTATCATCATACACCGTGAATACGGGCAGATGATCCGTTATATCACAAACCATTAGGCCGCTGACATTGAGTTGCCTTGTGTATGAAATGCGCGGTATAAATAAAATTGCCTTGCCTTGCCATTTGTGAACTGCATATTATTAGTGAAGATGTTGTCAATGAGGGTAGCACTGTGCGTTGTAATTCTGCTAGGTCTTGTGATAGTCGGGTATAAACTCATACTTACATCCTATTAATATACTCATCAGTTGTCTTATGTTTATTTGGATTTATCAAATCAATGTTATAATCCCCACAGATAAATAATACCTTGTTACTTAATTCTGAGAATGTTTTTTCTGCCCAATTTGTAAATATTTCCACGGATGAGCCTGGTGACCTGTATAGACAACTAACTATTATGTTTTTCTTTTTTTCATTGATAATTTCTATTAATAAGCATTCAAGCAAGTTGTTTATTGATGCTGTCATATTTTCTAATATTTTGAATTTAAATTTCTTGAGGACATATATAGCAACTCCTCCTCCCCCTTTATTGGTTCTGTTTACATAGTTTAACGTATAATTGTTTAACTCAAAAACAATGCCTTTATCCTCATTAAACCATGTTTCTGATATTGCAATGATGTTGGTCTAGTGAGACAGCCGACTAGCTGTTTTAGAGCTAGCTAGCTAGTGTAGCAGGCTGGACTTGCCACTAGATGGCACCAGCCCTAAAATATAAATAGCCCCTGCTTTAGCTTTACCGTCGTCTGCTTTCACTGCTACCGCCCCCACGCACGCCGCCTACCGTCACTCTTCCGGGTAGTCTCGGAGCGTTAGCTGCGGGCGGCTCACAGGTATTCAGTATTCTCTTTATCGTAACTACCGTGTCTTTAAATAGTTTGTGATCAGGCGATTGTATTACTTTTAGCTCCGGCCTGCGCCGCGATGTTCAGAGGCCGGCTATGGTGGCCGATGGCCTGGCTTTTGTCCTCCGTGTGGGTTCCTCCGGTTGTTTTGGTCCTGACAGCGCGTGCCTCTGCGCTTGGAGGAGGTACGTGTTTGTTTTGGTTCACGCAAGAGTAAGTGATTACGTAGCCTAACGTTTCCTTTTTTTAAATAGGTCTCCACGCAACACCATGGCTGTCTCGCCTTCTCGCCTTTTACCGCTGTACCCATGTCATCTGAGTTATTTCCCTCCACTGTGATAAATCCATTGGGATACTCTGATAAAAGTAAATTAACAATTGTGCCCACGCTGGTCACAACCAACGTGAGAAGGAACTGAAACGTAAACCTGTTTTTATGGTACTTGGTATAAGGAAATTAAATCCAAATAACTTATTAAGCTTAACACAAAGTAAATAAATGAAACCTTATTTTTTGTAATGGAACTGTCTGCCTCTTATTCAATTACGAACCTGTGGGTCTTTTAGTGCTTGTTAATTCAAGCTGGCGTTGTTGGTATTTTACTTATTCAAGTATATTATGTTTAGTTTTCAAACACCCTAACCCCTCGTCATGCCACATTTGGCGCATGTCGGCAGGATAATTGATTTAAAATAGAGGCTGTTCCATGTAAAAATAATAAAACTTGTGTATCTCTGCTAATGCAAGCAAAGGTAGCTGCCTAGTAAGTGGCTCTGTTCTTCAGTGCTGGTTTAGCAAATGCACTGTCCAACCTTTTATGTTCATTTGTGTTATTTCAAAGTGTGTATATTTGCATGTCGTTTTGTGTGACTTACTTTTTATTTGATGTATTTGTTATTCATGGACATAATTATGTTGACAGTTTTGTTTTGTTCAAAAACCACACTTTTGAATATGTTTTAAGCTACAAACAACCTGCTGATGCTACCATTAGTGATATCTTGATTAGCTGTGGCAATGTGTTAACTCAAATTGTGTTCTGTTCAAAGGCGAGGCAGCTGTGGTTCAAGGACAATTGTTAGGGAGCCATGGGGCGGTGGCCGTGAGGACACAGCAGCTTGGGGCCCGCGGCAGGTGCTGTGCCCTGGCGGCCTCCAGTGGTGGCTTACACCCCAGGCAATGGTACGTAAAGTGAGATGAAGGATTCCTCATTTACTGTTTGCGTGTCGGCGCATCCATTGTTACACAAAAGTTGTCAGTGAGGAAGAGCCTCGGTACAGCTAGGGCCCAAGTAAGTTTCAAGTGATTGTGTCAACTGGTCGCTCTTAGGGCACCTCGTCTAGCCTGTACACGGGGTGGTACGATGAGGAGGTTGCAAAGGTGTAACCAAACCAGTTTGTTCGTGTTGACGGTACACTATTTTGGCCTTCTGAGGGTGGCTCACACTGCCCTGACAGCAGTAGATGGTATGAGATGTAGGGGCCGCTGTATGAGCCGTACCCGTGTTTCCTCGTTCATCGCCAGTGCTCACGCGCAGCTGTTGTTACTGCATCGGATATGTAGTCATGTAAGTAGCCAGATTTAGTCTACTCGTTGTTCGTGTTCTCCAATTGTGTAATGTGCCGTTAAGGCCCCTCGTTCGTGTTGCTACGGACATTGGATGAGGTTGCATGAGCGGCTGTAGTAGCTGTCTCGTTACGTTTCATTTTTTTTTAGAATTGTGCCGTCACGCAGTCCTGTCTAAACTTTTGTTGGCAGTGGCCGTGGCACGGTGCGAGGGCCCATGTCTTTGTGTGCGTGTGATGTATGCAGTTGTGTAAATATGTAATCGTCGGGACGCCGATTAAATTTGGGGGGGATGAGTGTAGCAGGCTGGACTTGCCACTAGATGGCACCAGCCCTAAAATATAAATAGCCCCTGCTTTAGCTTTACCGTCGTCTGCTTTCACTGCTACCGCCCCACGCACGCCGCCTACCGTCACTCTTCCGGGTAGTCTCGGAGCGTTAGCTGCGGGCGGCTCACAGGTATTCAGTATTCTCTTTATCGTAACTACCGTGTCTTTAAATAGTTTGTGATCAGGCGATTGTATTACTTTTAGCTCCGGCCTGCGCCGCGATGTTCAGAGGCCGGCTATGGTGGCCGATGGCCTGGCTTTTGTCCTCCGTGTGGGTTCCTCCGGTTGTTTTGGTCCTGACAGCGCGTGCCTCTGCGCTTGGAGGAGGTACGTGTTTGTTTTGGTTCACGCAAGAGTAAGTGATTACGTAGCCTAACGTTTCCTTTTTTTTAAATAGGTCTCCACGCAACACCATGGCTGTCTCGCCTTCTCGCCTTTTACCGCTGTACCCATGTCATCTGAGTTATTTCCCTCCACTGTGATAAATCCATTGGGATACTCTGATAAAAGTAAATTAACAATTGTGCCCACGCTGGTCACAACCAACGTGAGAAGGAACTGAAACGTAAACCTGTTTTTATGGTACTTGGTATAAGGAAATTAAATCCAAATAACTTATTAAGCTTAACACAAAGTAAATAAATGAAACCTTATTTTTTGTAATGGAACTGTCTGCCTCTTATTCAATTACGAACCTGTGGGTCTTTTAGTGCTTGTTAATTCAAGCTGGCGTTGTTGGTATTTTACTTATTCAAGTATATTATGTTTAGTTTTCAAACACCCTAACCCCTCGTCATGCCACACTAGCTTCTCACAACGCACTCTTCCAGATGTTCTTTGTCAATACATGCAAATGTCCATATTCCTTTCACTGCAAATGTCCATATTCCTTTTACCGCAACCAAATCCGTAACCGAGTCTCTTATAATCCAAGTAGAGGTGGGAGATATATCGTTTAGACAATAATATCGAAATTGTTGTCTGGACGATATGCAAAATTGGGATATCGAGATATTTCATAATTTGTACAATCCGACCCCAAAAACGTGTTTTTTTTTTTCGGACTTTGTCCTTGTTGTCCTTGTGGGTTACCGTAGCGCATCAGCCCCCTCCGCTGCGTAACACAGTCAAAACAACATGGCAGCGTGGAGCGATTACAGAGATAAGAATCTACTGATACGAATGAAGTTTGTCACTTGAGTCGCTCATATTTGCGAGGAAAGGGCTCAGGACAAGTTGTAACACTGCCTTGCTAGCTAGCTAACTTCCCTAACTTTTAGCCTGGTGCTAACAACACGGTGAAGAAAACCACAATGCAAACGCGGTTAAAGGCTAATAATATCCTCCTCACCTGTTTTCTTCAGATCACGTAAGTTCCAGGACAAACTTGTCTCCCTGTCTGTCTCTTTCCCTCCTGTGTGTGTGTCTGTGCGTCTGCCCCGCCCCCCCCCCCCCCCCCCGCGTGCATCGGGAGAGACGCGAAAAGGAGAAATAGGGAAAAACTGGATCCTTTGAAAAACGCATTAAAGCCTAGTCCACACGTAGCAGGGCATTTATAAATCCGCCCTCCGCCTAAAAAAAACTTGAGTCCACACAGCCTCGTTTTTTTAAAAACCGGCATCCACACTTAACCGAGCATATGCGTTGTCAAGTACATTGATTGTTCAAATCTCTCCACAAGTTTCTGCACAGCACATTCATTATTTTCTATGCAGCTGTATAAACTGTGGTCCCAAATGCACCGTTATAGCGTTACAGACCAATTGCGAGGCCACATAGGCTATACCAGAGGTCACTAAACGGCGGACCTCGGTCCGGATCCGGACCCACGCGCCAGCCATTCCGGACCTTGGATCCGAACTTTGGACCCGACCTGAATCCCCTCAGACGAGCAGCTGCGTATGCGCTCTCTCTCCCTCTCTCGCTCTCCCTCCCTCTCCCTCTCTGACTGCACCAGAGCGGTAAACTACAGCCCAGACGAACAGAAAGAGAAAGTCCTACATCTTAGCTTCATGATACTTTTTAAATTTTTAGAAACGGTTTCGGAATGACTGAAATATGGCTTGCTAAAAACAAAAGCGGAGGACGCCCTAATTAAATATGCACGCGCGATCGTAATGCGTAAATAGCGCGGTTGTTTCCCGAGCAGGTCTGAACCAGGACTAAACCTGGACTAAGCCAGGACTAAACCTGGACTAAACAGGGCTCAGTGTGTTGAACTGAGCAAAGAAACACATCACTGTCATATATTATGTGCACATTGTGTATAATAGGCTACAGTAGCCTATGCATTCTGCTATTTAGGAGCCAAAACTTATTTTTAGAGCAAAAAAACAATAACAAGATTAAATTGATTGCATTATTTTCAAATCACAGAAATAGTTTTAAAAAAGGCGTATAAATCCTGATATAACCGTGAATTAACCCCGTATGTTCCGGACCTTTGCTTGACCTTTTTTTTTCATTTCGGACCTTGGTGAAATTTAATTCGTGACCCCTGGGCTATACCTTGATAAACAAACGCATTTCTTCCGTCAGATTAACAGTACAACGTGCAAACAACTTTCTTGAACAGACTGACCAGTGATTGCATGACAATAGACTGACCTGGCACGTAATGACTCCGACAACGGCAGCAGCGAGGACAGTAACATTCGTTTCACCGTTTACTCCGGGAGGACGACTTCATCCTAAAGTCTCCTGCAGAAGAAACCATCCTGTCTGGTGTAAAATAGTTGTTTCATCTGTAAGAGGGGGTGCATTTCTCGGCAGTCATGCAGTTTTGTGCGCAACACCTGTCTGAACCAAACCCGCTGTTACTATCTTCGAGGAACATGTCGGATGTGGGACGGCTATTTGCCGTAAAATAACTAACTGTAAAGTGCTCCTTCGTCTGCGCGCTTCAATGTGAAGCAGTACTTGAGCTTTAGCAAAAAGTGTCTGAACAATCGTTAAGCCAACACAGTTCTGAGGCATCCATGCCGTTTCTGATGTAAACACAGGTCGCGCGAGTGACATCAGAGCAGCACACTGGCAGTTACGTACGGCCGAATACTCCGGTTATTTATGTCCACACTCAAACGCATAACCGGAGAATTCCCAAATCTTCACTTTGGCCGGAGTTTTCAGTAACCTTCGTTTTTATGACAGAAAACTCCGGTTTTGTGTGGATGATAGGCCAGATCGTAGGAAAATATCTTCGGTTTGTGAGATACCCTGCTACGTGTAGACTCACTTCCCAAACGCGTTAATACTCACAGGTCTATCTCAGTCTCCTTACAATAAAACACAAGTAAACTGCCCAGAGGCAGGTGAACTTACAGGAGCTTTTCACTGTGATGGAGATGAAGTTGCAAATATTGTAGCAATATTATTTTATCTTATCTTCCGTGTTCTTCCCATTGACGGTATGGTTCTTCCAGATGAAGGTAGAGCTTTAGATTAATAAATAGAATAAAATAGCTTTAAATTAATTTGCCCTATTGTCTAAAGGCTTTCATTTTGAAGTATTTTGTCAGGTGTAAATTATATCGCCAAATACATCGTTATTGTGATATTTCTTTTTCATACCGTGATATACATTTTTGTTCATAACACCTTGCCCTATGTTTAAATTAATAATGTCTCATATCTTTATGTACTAGTAATTCTATACAATAATAGGTCAGATACAGCAAGTCAAAAGACCAACTGGACCTTCTTTGCCAGTTTGCACACATTTCTGTGAAGGATTGCAAAAATATCGTATGAATATCGATATCGAGATATTGAAAAAAATATCGAGATATTCATTTTTGTCAATATCGCCCACCCCTAAATCCAAGGTAATCCAAGATGTCAAACGCTACAAGAAAGAGACTGGGCAAAAATGGTCTGCATGGCAGAGTTCCAAGATGAAAACCATCGCTGAGCAAAGAGAACATTAGAGCTACTCTTATTTTTGCCAGAAAACATCTTGATGGGAAAATGATCTGTGGACTCTCGAGACAAAAGCTGAACATTTTGGACGATGTGTCCCGTTACGTCTGCCGTAAAACTAACACCGCATTTGAGAAAAAAAAACATCATACCAGGAGTAAAGTATGGTGGTAGTGGTGGTAGTGTGATGGTCTAAGGCTGTTTTGTGGCTTCAGGGGCAGGGAGACTCGCTGTGATAAATGGAACCACGAATTTAGCTGTATACCCAAAAAATCCTAAGGAGAATTTCCGGCCATCTTTTCGTGACCTCAAGCTGAAGCAAACTAGGGATTCTCAGCAGGTCCAAGTCCACCTCTGAATGGCTGAAGAAAGACTTTGGAGTGGCCTAGTGCCCTAGTGAAATTCCTGACCTGTTATACGTTTTATGTTGCACGTCTACAGCTATGGAGGATTGAAAGTGCCACAATTAAATAAATAAATACACCATTAAATAATTAAATAAATGTGTCATTAATTAATTAAATGTTTCATTCATTCATTAAATATGGAATAAATCAATCAATGTATTATTAAACGTTTCATTAATTAATTAAATTACTAATGATTCTGTGTAAAATGTATATATAATTATTTATCTATTTAATTAATTATTTCATGGTCCTGTGTTGCAGTGTTTCATGAATTAATTTTATCTGTCAAACTCGCCCATCAAAGTTTGAGGGGTAGGTCCTAACACCTGATTGGTCACCCTGTTCATGAGTCAAGGCAAATCAATTCCTAGCCTTTTTCCATGGATTTGGGCACCAATCACAGAACGAGGAGGGACGGTAAGACGATGACGCGCTATTTGACATACGGAAGCTTGTAGTTTGTTTAGGGATAAAAAAAATACAAAAATATTTACGGTTCCAACATGACAGCAGCAGACACGATGCCATCTTTCGATCAAGCTTTAAAACGTGTTCTAAATAGTTTAGCTCAAAAGTTTACAGCAGGTACGTCATACGTCATCTGATACCATGATACGATTGGCTATGGCTACGTGCAGACGCATGAGAGACATTCGTAGCACCCAATAAACGGCTATGGACAATCGTAAACCACACCTCTCCTACGAGAAAATGAATTGGTGGTCCCCAGACTAAATATCACTTGTGATTTTAGTCTGGCGTTAGCCAGGCTAATCAATTCCAGAATAATGGATTCAAACTTTATTTCAAACTTCAAACTTTATTTATAAAGCGCTTTTCATACCAAAGGTATCACAAAGTGCTTTACAGATTACAACATTTAAATCAAGTATCCAGGCAAGCATAATGTCCAAATAAGCGTCAGCAGTGGGTGGCGACGAGCGGCACGGGTGTCCCCTGTCCTTAGACTCCAGCACGGCAAGGAAAAACTCAAAAACCCAGTGGGAGAAACGAGAAACCTCGGGGAGAACCACAGAAGGAGAGATCCACTCCCATGGACGGACAGGCTATAGAGACCCAGGCCGATGGAGTCCCCTCAGCAGACGGGCCAGGATCGAGACCATCCAGTCCTTGTTGTCAATCCAGTAGACAGGGTTCCTCCGTTCAGCCGGGTTCCTCCATTCGATCTAGACAGGAACTCCCAAGGGGGAGTGGGACAGGAGACACCATGTGAATAGTAATGAACAGACTACAGATAAAATAAATATTGTATCATAATGAGACAAAGTTTGCAGTAAGAAGAAGAAGAGGATAGCGCTCAGTGTACCTTACTTCCCACAGCAGTGTTTCTCCTAAGGCAGCTTTTACTTCAGGCTGTGGGTTAGAGCTTTACCTAACTGACCTGATCATAAGTTAATTCAAAGAGGTATGTTTTTAGCCTAGTCTTAAATGTAGGGACTGTGTCTGCTTCTTTAACGTGAGCTGGAAGTTTATTCCATTAAACCGGAGCTTGGAGCTAAAGGCTTTTCCTCCTACAGTGATTTTGGAGACTCGAGGAATCACTAGTAGCTCTGAGTTTTGAGAGCGGAGGGCTCTGGTTGGCCGATATGGAACGATAGTGTCTTGGAGATAAAGCGGAGCCATACCCTTTATGGCTTTAAATGTGAGGAGCAGGATTTTAAATTTGATTCTAAATTCAACAGGAAGCCAATGGAGAGACTTTAGCACAGGTGTAATGTGTTCTCTTCTTTTTGTACGTGTTAACAATCTTGCAGCTGCATTTTGAACTAATTGAAAACTTTTTAGAGAACTTTTAGGACACGCTGCTAGCAGGCAGTTACAGTAGTCCAGCCTTGATGAAACAAAGGCATGGATAAGTTTTTCTGCATCACTTTTAGGTAGGATATTTCGTATTTTAGCAATGTTGCGCAGGTGAAAGAACGCAATTTTACAAGCCTGGTTTATATGTGTTTTAAAAGAGAGGTCTTGGTCAAACAGAACTCTTTTTTACTGTAGAGCTCGTCAATACGCTAACATTATCCAGGGAGATGATCTGCTGAGATAGAGACTCTCTCAGTTTTTGAGGACCTAATATAATAACCTCGGTTTTATCAGGGTTAAGGAGGAGGTAATTTACAGTCATCCAGGTGTTAATGGCTTTTACGCAGGAACTAAGCGTATCTAATTTATCTGTCTGACCTGGTTTCATTGATAAGTACAGCTGTGCGTCATCCGCGTAACAGTGAAAATCTATATTGTAATTTCGGATTATGTTACATAATGGAAGCATGTACAATATAAATAAAATTGCCCCGAGCACTGAACCCTGTGGCATCCCATAGGACACTTTGGAACACGGTGAAGACTGTTGGTTTACATTAACAAATTGGTGCCTATCAGATAAGATTTAAACCAAGCGAGGGCTGTTCTACGTCAGTTTCTAACCTCTGCAGGAGAATATTGTGGTCGATTGTGTCAAAGGCGGCACTGAGGTCTAACAGAACCAGGATTGAATCTAGTCCAGCGTCAGCTGCTAATAACAGGTCGTTGGTAACTTTGACTAAGGCGGTCTCTGTGCTATGATCAGTTCTGTATCCTGACTGAAATTTTTCCAATAAACTATTGTCCTGTAGGTGGCGGCAAAGCTGCTTAGCCACTACTTTTTCAAGGAATGAAAGGCAAATTAGATATGAGCCTATAGTTTGCTAAAATATCAGGATCAAGATTGTTTTTTTTCAAAAGTGGTTTGATAACAGCATATTTAAAGGACTTTGGCACATACCCATTTTCTAAAGACGAGTTAATTATTTTCAATATGGTATCTGAGATTTCAGGAGTAATTTCTTTGAGGAATTTAATTGGAATTGGATCTAGAAGACAAGTTGACGGTTTTGAAGACATAATGATTGATAATACCTCAGCCTCATCTACAGTTATGAACCTGTCTAGGACTTCAAAAGGAGACAATGATTCTACAGCTGGATTTAGATTAGAATAAGATAAGGGAAGCTTATCATTTATTTTATTTCTAATGGTTGTGATTTTATCATTAAAGAATTTAAGGAAGTCATCGCAGCTAAGGGTATCAGGAATTGAAGGCACTACTGCGCTGTGACTGTTTGTTAGCCGGGACACCGTGTTAAAAAGAAACCTAGGGTTATTTTTATTTACTTCAATTAATGAAGAGTAGTAATTAGTTTTTGCTTTCCTCATGGCTTGCTTATAGGCGAGTAGGCTATTTTTCCAAGATCTAAGAGATTGCTCAGTGCTAGAATTGTGCCATAACCGTTCTAATTTGCGAGTCTTTTGCTTAAGCGCACGTGTTTCTGCGTTGTACCAGGGAGTGACGCACCTAGGCCGAACAACTTTCTGTTTCAGTGGGGCCGCAACATCAAGGGCGTTTTTTAGTGTGCGCATAACGCTGTCGACAAACTGATCACTTTCATTTAAATCAATAAGCGAGCTATTCTCTATAGACATAGTATTAAAGACTGGCTGGATCATTTCTTTAAATTTTAACACAGCTTTTTCAGATAGTGTACGTTTTAATTGAATTTTATCATGTGGATTAGTATAATCTTCGATTAGGAACTTGAATGTAATTAGAAAATGGTCAGAAAGCGCGGGATTCTGAGTGAGAATGTTTAGGTCGCTAATTTCAATCCCATTATGTTAAAACCAGATCAAGAGTGTGTTAATGACAGTGAGTAGGTTGATTCACATTTTGTGTAAAGCCAACCCCATCTAGTAGGGCACTAAATGCCTTGCTCAGACAATCACTATTATTATCGACATGAATGTTAAAATCACCTACTATTATAATTTTATTCCAATCCAACACTATACTAGCTAAAAACTCAGAGAACTCTGCTAAGAAGTTTGAATAGGGTCCAGGAGGTCGATAAATAATAGCAAGTAGTAAAGCTTTTTGATTTTACCATTTGGGACAGGTAAGAGACAGTGTTAGACTTTCAAACGAATTAAACTTTAGGTTATTTTTGGGAATTAGAACAAGATTAGAGTGTGATATCACTGCAACCCCACCACCTCGGCCTGTGGTTCTAGCAGCCTGAAAATTAACATAACTAGGAGGGGTAGATTCATTAAGCCTAACATAGTCATCCTGCTGAAACCATGTTTCAGTTAGGGCGAGAAGGTCAAAGTTGTTATCGCAAATTAAGTCATTTACTAAAATGGACTTTGATGAGATTGATCTAATATTCAACAACCCACACGTTATGTGCTTAGCACTTTGTTTATTGTTTTGTTTAATGTTAAGTTTACTCTTGGGTATTTGTATTAAGTTATTTGGTCGCATGCCAGCGTTTGTTTTGTGAGCTTTTAATGTTTTAGTGCTTGGTATACGGGGACTGACACAGTCTTTATTTGTTCTGGTATTTGTATTAAGTTATTTGGTCGCACGCCAGCGTTTGTTTTGTGAGCTTTTGATATTTTAGATTTGATTTACGGGGGACAGACACAGTCTTTATTTGTTCTGAAGAATCTACACACTTGATGATTTGTGACAATCCGGGAGCAGGGTCGGTGGTTACAGAGGAGTGTTCTACACGACTGCTCTGCGCCCGGGGCTCATGTCTGGACCGTCAATTTGGGCCGCGACTAAGGCTATCGGCCACATTCGTAGATAAAAGGGATGCACCATCCAAATTTGGATGTATGCCATCCCTGCGCATGAGCTTGGGCTTTCCCCAAAAGGCGCTCCAATTATTGGCATATCCAACATCATTTTGCTCGCACCATCTAGACAACCAGCAGTTAAATGATAAATGTCTGCTATACATTTCATCATTGACCAAATTGGGCAGAGGGCCGGAGTATATTACGGTATCTGACATCGTTTTAGCCAATTCACACACCGCGCCTACTTGCAATTTGAGAATCTCTGACTGTCTCCGCCGGACATCGTTACCACCCGCGTGGATCACGATCCGACGGAACCGCCTCCCTCCCTGCTTTAAGCGCCTAAAGTTACCTTCGATGTCACCAACTCTGGCCCCCGGATAACACCTAACCAAAGCTGCTGGGATCTTCACGTCCCTAACTATGGAGCTTCCAATCACCAGAGTATCAGGTTCAGCCGGTGTGGCGCTGAGGGGAGAAAACCTGTTCTGGACGTGAAGAGTTTGGTGCGCTACGGGTGTGCGCTAAGCACTTCCCCCTCCCCGAACAGTCACAAATCCGTCCTGGTCTTGTCCCGGCTGCACGGGACCCGCTGCGGGGCTAGCCTCAGCCTGACTAACCTCTCTAGCACTGTTGGAGCGGACTGCGGTCCCTGCCACTATCTAGCTAACACTAGCCTTCACAAAAAACTCCGGACAGCCGCTCCTCTAACTCAGACACCCTGTTCTCCAAAGCTACCACTACACTACACTTAACGCAACTACTCCTATCATCTGTGAAGGAGGCAGGGTTCTGAATCGACATACGGCAAACTGAGCAGGACAGCGCGAAAGAGGCAGAAGTAAACGGGGTAGCCATGGCTAAGCTAGCGGGCTAAGCTAGCCAGCGAGCTAACGCGCTACGGAGAAGAGAGAGAAGGGATTTAATCCACGCAGAAGTGTTGGTTCAATTGGAGGAAAAAATAGTCTCCGTGGAGATAATGGGCCAAATTAGATCTACAATAAGCTAGAGTGGACTCTAAAGCTACGTTTAATACGTGGATTAACAGTAGTAACACAGAGAGAGCTAAAAGCTTGGCTTGCCCACAACGAGCGTTTCAACACAGAATGTACTCACCGGATGTGACGATGCCACAGCTGACCAACTCCTCAGTTGGTCAGCTAGTTCACACTTGACTCAGACAAGTGTGAACTAAACTAAACACAAGCCTCGGGCAAGTAGACCTGGTTCTGATAGAGCAAAGCATCAGAACCGTACGTCTTCTTCATTATCGCTCCCTCTTATCGATGCTCCCGCTCTGAAAACACTCTTTTTGCGCCGTGGGGCTAGACGCACGTGTGTAATGACATAGCTCTCCGGTCTGTTGACGCGGCTTCAAAGTAAGCAGGGAAACATCGGCCCAATCTCAATTCTACCCCTTAGCCCTCCGCTTCGCCTGTCCCCTCCGTTTACTAAAGAGTGTCGTCAATTAAAACAGTCCATTGTTATAAACATGTCAGTAATACGTTTTTGCTTTGCTGCGGCGAACGCTCCGTTTATTTGCGCTGTATTGCTGTTTCTTTCCAAACTTTCGATACGTCGCTATTGACATGATACACGGGGTTCAGTGTCTCGCTACTGCGCCCGCTGTTTCCCCGCGCCGCTGTGCTCTGAGCCCGGGTCCGAGGCTGTCTGTCCCCGGTCTGAGCGCAGCGCACCTCGGCAGCCTCCGCTCAGGCCCGGGGCTCAGAGCGGAGGCTGCGGCTGCCTGTCCCGCCCTGAGCGCACTGTGAGCGGGTTTACCTCTGCCTGTCTCCATCCCGAGCACACCAGCCCCCGCTCAGGCCTGGGGCTCAGAGCGGAGGCTGCGGGTGCCTGTCCCCGCCCTGAGAGGGAATAGAATGTGGCACCGGATGAAGCAGAAATAGATGAAAATCTGTAGGGTTTGGGCTGAGACCGAGTCCTGTTGTTTAGGTGTTACAAAACTGCATCAGTCTGTTACAAGTTACAGACACTTGATGAAAAGTACAAATGTTACCATTATATTTTAGGTGCCAGCAGGAGCCACAGTATATTTGGAAACTTACTTTATTTAATTAATATTTTTTCTTGGGAAAACTAACAATGTGTCTTTTTTGATAGAGTTCCCTGCTTTTCCCCAACACACAGACAAGTCAGGCATCGATAAGAGAATCGATAGGTAAACTTATTGATGGTACTGATATCAATAAAATCTTATCAAGTCCCATCCCTCCTCATGAAGGTCCTCCATCAGTGTAGCCGCCATGTTTCCAAACACTTCAGGCCAAAGCAATGGATTAGACAAGATTTGAGTTAATCAAGATTTACCCCGCCCACAACTTTTGATGGGCGAGTTTGACAGATAAAATTAATTCATGAAACACTGCAACACAGGACCATGAAATAATTAATTAAATAGATAAATAATTATATATAATTTTTTACACAGAATCATTGGTAATTTAATTAATTAATGACACATTTAATTAATTAATGACACATTTATTTAATTAATGACACATTTATTTAATTATTTAATGGTGCATTTATTTAATTCCATATTTAATTAATTAATGAAACATATAATTAATTAATGACACATTTATTTAATTATTTAATGGTGTATTTATTTATTTAATTGTGGCACTTTCAATCCTCCATATGCAGCGAGAAAAATTCCTAGTGTGTGAACTTGTTCTCAAACAATGGCAACACAAACTATTCTGATACTGATCCTATTGAGATGCTGTGGTATGACCTTCAAAAGACAGTTCACACTCAAACTCTCCTATGTGGCCGAATTACAATAATTCTGCAAAGATGAGCGGGCCAAAATTCCTCCACAGCGCTGTGAAAGACTCATTAAAAGTTATCGCAAAGGCTTGATTGCTGTTATTGCTGCTAAGGGTGGCCCGACCAGTTATTAGGTTTAGGGGGCAATCAGTTTTTCACAAAAGGCTAGGTAGGTTTGGATTATTTTTCTCCCTTAATAATAAAAACCTTCATTTACGAACTGCATTTTGTGTTTACTTGTGTTGTCTTTGTCTTATATTTAATTTTGTTAGATCTGATACATCTTGTGACTCCTCCACAGCAGGTGTGGGGGGACTCTTGGTGCCTCTTCAGTGTTTCAGGAGAAGAAATCTGATTCCCCAATTCTACCTTAAAAGTTGAACACACAGATGCTGTATTTTTGATTTTACATTATACATACTATCTTCCATTTTCACACATGGTCATCTCCCCATAGCAGAGCACTAATGTCATGTTCTTTGTCTTCTGTAATAAACCACAAATGCAAAGGTGTCCAAAAGTTTCCAAACTCCTTGAAAACATTACAGTAATTCTGCGACTGCTTTGATGGCATTGCCCTCTGAGAACTGCCTCCCGGTGACGTCAGCCGAGTATTTTCTCCCTATAAAGATGCAGGGACTCGTCTGACCAGACACTCGAGGATCTGCAGGTAAAATGGCTTAGGTGCCCTCACTAAACACTTGATTTGTATTGTTGCATGTTTTTAGCACATAACTTGAATAACTTAAACCAATTTAAGTTCCGTTAACATTGTCATCTAATAGTTTATTTAAATAAAGAGTAGATAATGTCAAAGTTTGTATATGATTACAGAAAGACATCACATTGGGAATTTGGCTATTCTACTACTATTCACTAATGACACTAATGACATGTTTTGCGTTGTTTTTTCTTATAGTGTTTTCTAAAGCTTTCTATATATGTTTCTAATTTTCAGTTTAGGGTAATATGGAGTAAAGTATTTTTCCAATAAATTGACTTAGAGGAAATCTATTTGTTACATAATCATTACTTACAAAACTGCTTCACAAAGTATGAACAATAAATATTTAAGAAGGGTTTCTTGAATGCAATGCTTAAGCTAACCACAATGCTTTTTATGTTTTAAAAATAATGGGGGGAAAGCGCTCTTGTGATATTCATTTTCGTCAACCTAAAATGAAAATGTAATGTCCTTGTATTGCCCTCACATTTTAAATGTTGAGAGACAAATCATACAAGTGCGAACTGTGGCATGTTAAATAGTTAGTCTTAAATTTGTTTTTAAACGAGAGAAGAGGCAAAAAGTAACATAAATGTTAGAATCTTCTCACAGTGTCCACATAATGAATACCTGAGTAAATGGGAATCTCTACTCAGGCTGTGCATTTTGCGTTGTATTGGATAACTATACTGTTATCTTTTCAGATTCATACTTTACATAAATGAATGTGTCCAGTCCAAGCCAGAATGGGTCTCTGTTATCCAGCCGAGACTCGTACAACGATGCAGTTATCAAGAATTTTATTGTGATCGCTTTGGGCCTGATCATCAACTACATCAATGGAACTCTTATCCATACCTTCAGGAAACACCAGGTCAGAGAGTGGGAATAAGTGCAATCGATCCAATAGTTGTATTTGTGACAACTAAATGACAGTTTGTTCTTCTGAGTAAATAAACAATTATAGTTTTTGTTCTAATTTGATTTATTTATACATTGTGTTGCTCCTTTTTAAAGTTCTTTATCATTCTGCTTAACCGTTACCTTTATTATTCTTACTTGTTAAGAAATTTGACTTTGTTCTTCTTTGTACATTTGGAAACTATTTGTACCCTACTGTGTGTTCTTAAGAGCTGCTGGAACAAGTTCATTTCTCCATTGTGAGATCAACTAAGTCTTGTCTAATGAACAAGTATATAAAGTTCAGTATGTGTTATAATGCTGCTACTTTAATTACCCACTTTGACATCGAAACGATATTGGAATATACACTGATTTTCCGCCCGTCTCCTTTAAGATCCTGTACGCAAACCCTCGCTACGTCCTCTTCATCCATCTTGTTATCAACGACATGATCAATCTGACCACCACCATCACCTTATTTTTCTCTAGTTACGTCTTCCAAAAGATCAACGGGACTCTATGTTGTATAATCGTAAGCTTTGCCGTATTCACTACTATGAACTCTCCGCTTAACTTAGCAGTGATGGCCCTCCAGTGCTACATTACCATATGCTTTCCCTTACGCCACACTGAAATCTGCACTATGAAGAGAACGTACATTGCCATCGCATGGATTTGGGCAATGAGTTCAATCGCCATTTTGCCCGACATCTGTTTGGTCGTGGCCATGGACTATGGGAAACTATTCACGTCAACCATATATTGTAATATAGATAATATGTTGCGTCATCCAGTCAGTAAGAAAAAACGTGAAGTGTTGTACTCAATCTATCTCGTCGCAGTTTGGATTGTGTTATTTTACACATACTTGCATATATTTTTTGCGGCCAAGGCGGCCAGGTCAGATGGGGATCTGAAAAAGGCAAGGAACACCATCTTGCTTCACGGTTTTCAACTGCTCCTGTGTATTTTGACCTATGTTTACCACTTGATACTAAGATTACTTGTGTTTCTGTTGCCCCACAATAACCGGGATGCCATATTTGTGTGTTATATATTTATTCAAATCCTCCCCAGGTTTGTTAGCTCCATTGTGTATGGAGTGAGGGACCAATTGTTTAGAGAAAAACTGAAAACACATATTTTTTGTGGTTTCTGTTTCAAGACACGACTTGCTGGCTTTTAAAAAGCAAATACTCTGACAATAAAGTTCAGATAACTTTTAACTTTCTAACGTGTAAATCTTTAATATGTCCCCCAACCACTGCTTTATAATGTCCCCGAACCACACTGCCCCATTAAGTCACAATTCTAAACTGACTTTACGGAAATGTTTAAGGATTTTTGTATTTATTTATTTAACCTTGTGCTTAATGAGGTTTTATCATTCAAAATCGCTATAATAACTGTGTACGCAGTGCAGAGCCAATCAACGCTAATGCGTGCCTTTCAGTTACTTGAGCCATTTTGTAGATTGTAAGGCCATACTAAACTCTGCTGTGCTTGAGAAACACTTCCTCCAATCACACACTGCCTTTAATTTGGCTTTTTTTTTTGGCCAGTGTCAAGAATGAGCTCACACTACAGTGGGGTATCAGTGGAAAGCTCACTTGCCTGGTCACTGATGCGGCTGCTAATATGGCTGCGTTTGCAAAGGACATGCCTCAGTTAAGGTTAGTCTCCATAAGAAAGAGACTGGACAAAAATGGCCTGCATGGCAGAGTTCCAAGATGAAAACCATCGCTGAGCAAAGAGAACATTAGAGCTACTCTTATTTTTGCCAGAAAACATCTTGATGGGAAAATGATCTGTGGACTCTCGAGACAAAAGCTGAACTTTTTGGACGATGTGTCCCGTTACGTCTGCCGTAAAACTAACACCGCATTTGAGAAAAAAAAACATCATACCAGGAGAAAAGTGTGGTGGTGGTGGTAGTGGTGGCAGTGTGATGGTCCGCGGCTGTTTTGTGGCTTCAGGGCCAGGAAGACTTGCTGTGATAAATGGAACCACGAATTTAGCTGTATACCCAAAAAAATCCTAAGGAGAATTTCCGGCCATCTTTTCGTGACCTCAAGCTGAAGCAAACTAGGGATTCTCAGCAGGTCCAAGTCCACCTCTGAATGGCTGAAGAAAGACTTTGGAGTGGCCTATTGCCCTAGTGAAATTCCTGACCTGTTATATGTTTTATGTTGCACGTCTGCAGCGATAAAAATCCTAGTTTGTTCTCAAACAATGGCAATAAAAACTATTCTGATACTGATCCTATTGAGATGCTGTGGTATGACCTTCAAAAAAAGTTCACACTCAAACTCTCCTATGTGGCCGAATTACAACAATTCTACAAAGATGAGCGGGCCAAAATTCCTCCACAGCGCTGTGAAAGACTCATTAAAAGTTATCGCAAAGGCTTGATTGCAGTTATTGCTGCTAAGGGTGGCCCGACCAGTTATTAGGTTTAGGGGGCAATCAGTTTTTCACAAAGGGCCAGGTAGGCTTGGATTATTTTTCTCCCTTAATAATAAAAACCTTCATTTACAAACTGCATTTTGTGTTTACTTGTGTTGTCTTTGTCTTATATTTAATTTTGTTAGATCTGATACATCTTGTGACTCCTCCACAGCAGGTGTGGTGGGACTCTTGGTGCCTCTTCAGTGTTTCAGGAGAATAAATCTGATTCCCCAATTCTACCTTAAAAGTTGAATACACAGTAGGGCTGGGTGATATATCTTAAATATCGATATATCGATATATTTTTAAAAGAGATATGGAATTAGACCATATCGCATATATCGATATAGTCCAAATTTGCGCTGTAATACTTGCTTCAGGCAAGCCGCTGATCGGAGCTCCTTGCACTGCTCCCAGCGCTGCGGCCCCGCCCCTCCTCAGACACTCTGGCACTCTTCAACAAACATGGAGAAAGCAGCAATGTCTGTGAAGCGTGCGGAGGAGAGCCCCTTGGTTGGTAAAAGAAAACCAGTGGCTCAATCATTTGGAGATGGTTCGGATACAAATTATCAGATAGCAACAAAACCACGCTTATGTAGGGAGGCACGCGATTTTGGCCCATGCCGCTGATGGCCATGGCCCATAGTGAATGTAGCAGCGAGATATGGTGTGCGCTGCGCCATGTGCTTTTGTTTACGTCTCAGTCTAGTTAAGGTTTGCTGTAGATCGTGGATGTACTGTGAAAATATCAGCGTTTGTAATGCTGCCACCGCGAAGGACTATTGCTTTTTCCCCGTTAGCATTGTGTTAGCCGCAACGGTAATCACTCCATTCCCTCGCTGATACCCGCTCTGATGGGTGCATACCTATGTTCCCCGGGTCCTATGTTCCCCGGGTGCGATTTTTTTTTCCGTTGGTGAGTTGGTACTTCAACCAATCACAGGTCATGAGTGTGAAATGTCATACATATATCAAGCAGCTTAACCCTGACCCTGCCCTAGCTACTAACCTTAAGGATAGTGGGCTGGTGCCTAATCTTAATCAATAGAAGTGGGGGAACATAGGCACTGGGGAACATAGGTACCGGGGAACATAGGGCTGACCCCGCTCTAATAATATGTCTATGGGTCTGATACACTGATCAAAACTCCCTCACCTCCGGATTCACACGTCTCTTTCTCCACAAACGACAAGCTGCACAGGCTCACAATGCAGCTTGAAAAGAGTCGTTTGTGGCTTAGTTTAGGAGGCCTTATGTTTGGGAATGTTTTGGATAAAGATAAGAACTTATCTCACAACCACTGATTAAAACACAATTAAATCAAGAGCAAATATCAAGAAATTATTTAGGCTATTTGCAAAAAAAAAAAAAAAAAAAATATCAGTATAAGCTTATTGTAAATTATGTAAATGTACATGTGGACTATTTTGAATTATATTTCATATGATTAAGGACTAAAAAGTAAGTAATACTTTAATAAGTCCTATTTCATTGTCTCTGCTATAGTTTAGTTATATGCAATATAAAGTTATTAACAGTAAATGGAGTAAAAAAATCTAAATTTGAAATCACAATATTAAATATTAAAACTACTTGTATTTGGCTTTGACTTTGACTTAACATTTCATTTCACAGCTCGCACTTTGTGGAAAAAATATCGGGATATATATCGTATATCGATATTCAACCTAAATATATCGGGATATGACTTTTGGTCCATATCGCCCAGCCCTAATACACAGATGTTGTATTTGATTTTACATTATAAATACTAATATTTTCTCCACATTTTCACACATGGTCGTCTCCCCATAGCAGAGCACTAATGTCATGTTCTTTGTCTTCTGTAATAAACCACAAATACAAAGGTTTCCAAACTCCATGAAAACATTCCAGTAATTCTGCGACTGCTTTGATGGCATTGCCCTCTGAGAACAGCCTCCCGGTGACGTCGGCCGAGTATTTTCTCCCTATAAAGATGCAGGGACTCGTCTGACCAGACAGACACTCGAGGATCTGCAGGTAAAATGGCTTAGATGCCCTCACTATACACTTGATTTGTATTGTTGCATGTTTTTAGCACATAACATGAATAACTTACACCACTTTAAGTTCAGTTAACATTGTCATCTAATAGTTTATTTAAGTAAAGAGTAGATAATGTCAAATTTTTATATGATTATAGAAAGACATCACATTGGGAATTTGGCTATTCTACTACTATTCACTAATGACACTAATGACATGTTGTTTTGCCTTGTTTTTTCTTATAGTGTTTTCTAAAACTTTCTATATATGTTTCTAATTTTCATTTTAGGGTAGTATGGAGTAAAGTATTTTTCCAATAAATTGACTTAGAGGAAATCTATTTGTTACATAATCATTACTTACAAAACTGCTTCACAAAGTATGAACAATACATTTTTAAGAAGGGTTTCTTGAATGCAATGCTTAAGCTAACCACAATGCTTTTTATCTTTTAAAAATAATGGGGGGAATGCGCTCTTGTGATATTCATTTTCGTCAACCTAAAATGAAAATGTAATGTCCTTGTATTGCCCTCACATTTTAAATGTTGAGAGACAAATCATACAAGTGCGAACTGTGACGTGTTAAATAGTCTTAAATTTGTTTTTAAACGAGAGAAGAGGCAAAAGTAACATAAATGTTAGAATCTTCTCACAGTGTCCACATAATGAATACCTGCGTAAATGGGAATCTCTACCCAGGCTGTTGCATTTTGCGTTGTATTGGATAACTATACTGTTATCTTTTCAGATTCATACTTTACATAAATGAATATGTCCAGTCCAAGCCAGAATGGGTCTCTGTTATCCAGCCAAGACTCGTACAACGATGCAGTTATCAAGAATTTTATTGTGATCGCTTTGGGCCTGACCATCAACTACATCAATGGAACTCTTATCCATACCTTCAGGAAACACCAGGTCAGAGAGTGGGAATAAGTGCAATCGATCCAATAGTTGTATTTGTGACAACTACATGCCAGGTTCTTCTTATGAGTCAATAAACAATTATATTAGTTGTTCTAATTTGATTTATTTATTTAAAAAATTCTCCTTTCCATCCATCCATCCATCCATCCATTTTCTTCCGCTTTATCCGGGGCCGGGTCGCGGAGGCAGCAGTCTCAGCAGAGATGCCCAGACTTCCCGATCCAAATTCTCCTTTACAAAGTTCTTTATTCATTCTGCATAACTGTTACCTTTATTATTATTACTTGTCGGCACATTTGACTTTGTTCTTCTTTGTACATTTGGAAGCTATTTGTACTCCACTGTGTGTTCTTAAGAGCTACTGGAACAAGTTAATTTCTCCATTGTGAGATTAACAAAGTCTTATCTAATGAACAAGTATGGCAGAAGTACAAGTATATAAAGTTAAGCATGTGTTATAATGCTGCTACTTTAGTTACGCACTTTGACATCGAAACGATATTTGAAAATACATTGATTTTCCGCCTGTCTCCTTTCAGATTCTGTACACAAACCCTCGCTACGTCCTCTTCATCCATCTTGTTATCAACGACATGATCAATCTGACCACCACCATCACCTTATTTTTCTCTAGTTACGTCTTCCAAAAGATCAACGGGACTCTATGTTGTATAATCGTAAGCTTTGCCGTATTCACCACTCAGAACTCTCCGCTTAACTTAGCAGTGATGGCCCTCCAGTGCTACATTACCATATGCTTTCCCTTACGCCACTCTGAAATCTGCACTATGAAGAGAACGTACATTGCCATCACATGGATTTGGGCAATGAGTTCAATCGCCATTTTGCCCGACATCTGTTTGGTCGTGGCCATGGACTATGGGAAACTATTCATGTCAACCATATATTGTAATAGAGACAATTTGTTGCGTCATCCAGTTAGTAAGACAAAACATGACGTGTTGTCTTCAATCTATCTCGTCGCAGTTTGGATTGTGTTATTTTACACATACTTGCACATTTTTTTTGCGGCCAAGGCGGCCAGGTCAGATGGGGATCTGAAAAAGGCAAGGAACACCATCTTGCTTCACGGTTTTCAACTGCTCCTGTGTATTTTGACCTATGTTTACCACTTGATACTAAGATTACTTGTGTACCTGTTGCCCCACAATAACCGGGATGCCATATTTGTGTCTTATATATTTATTCAAATCCTCCCCAGGTTTGTTAGCTCCACTGTGTATGGAGTGAGGGACCAATTGTTTAGAGAAAAACTGAAAAAGCATATTTTTTGTGGTTTCTGTTTCAAGACACGACTTGCTGGCTTTTAAATGGAGATAAGTATTTATCTGAGGTTTGGGAGCAGGACCACACCTCACACATGCCCCTTCCTCCTGCTGGCCTATTTAAAGGGATACTTCAGGATTTTTGACATAGGGCCTCATTTCCTAGTTATCCAGAGTGTTGTTGATGTCTGGAGATATTTTTTCTTAAATTCATGCAGTTCTTATATTTGAAGAATCTAGTTGCGCTAGGCTAGAGCAAGGCTAAAGCATTTCTATGGTAAAGTCTAGCCTGCATTAAAAACAGTCTGACCCACTCCACAGTGCACCTGAGGTACATCACTTATAACACCAGACTAACCATATAAATGTCTGTGTCGATAGAATAATTTTAACCATTTTGCATTTAAAATAACTTATATTTGAGCAGCATTAGCTTCGTGGCTGTAAGCTAAGGCAGCGGCGGAGTGATCTGCGAGAAAATAGTCCCTCAAAATGCGGTAAATTCATGTGATACAAGGTCAGTTATATTTAAAAAAAAAATTCTATTAACAGAAATGTATATCGTTAGTCTGGCGTTATAAGTGATTTACCTCAGGTGCACTGTGGCGTGCGCCAGACTGTTTTTTTAATGCAGGCTAGACTTTACCATAGAAATGCTTTAGCCTTGCTCTAGCCTAGCGCAACTAGACTCTTCAAATATAAGAACTGCATGAATTTAAGAAAAAAATATCTCCAGACATAAACAACACTCTGGATAACTATGAAATTAGGCCCTATGTCAAAAATCCCGAAGTATCCCTTTAAGCCCCCCCGTTTACTGACCTTGTCCTCTTGTTCGGGGTTTCTGGCTCTCCTTGTTCCCGTTTACGTGAGTGCTCCCGTCCCTACACCCTGCTTCCATCGTACCGGCATTGCAAGTCTACTCGTGACACGGTAATCTTCTCTCTTACCTGGTGTCGCAGCTGTTGATAGTCTGTCCGTCCTCTCCATTATCTTCGTAAGTTGCTCGTCTCCAGCGTCCTGCGGCCGGGTCCGAGTGGGCCGGGACGCACGCCACCGGCTTCAAGCCCGGTTCCACGTGGGCGTCACACTACGCAGTAATCCCGTTAACCGTGAGCCTTACTGTACTTCTGCGCCGGTTGTCAGTGGAGCATATATCCATCTATGCCGTGCTGTCCCCGAATACTCCATTCCATGCGGTTAGGGTCCTGTGCGTAAAGCGCTCGTGTGGCTGCAGCGCATCACCTCCTTCTCTACCCAGCCCCCCCATGGCCGTGCACCGCGCGCTTTCCTTCACGTGACCATCCAGCCTACATTTGGCGCCAAGACACACTCCATGTTATTCAGCGTCTCTATCTCTCCTGCAGCTAGCCATACTGCTAGCATCGAACTCTGACAGTTCCGGTGTTGAGGATCAACGTGGGCAGAGTTAATTCGGGTTTGTTTATCGGCATGTCGCAGGACAGTCCTGTAACGACTCAAGGACACCTCCTTATAAGTCCTTTAGATGGCGCCATACACCTCAATAGGCTCACCTCAAGCAGATACACTTTCACGTACGCTATGACAAATGACATTTGAATAACAGACGGCTTTAATTACAATAAATCAGGGACATGGCCTTGGGCTCATGTGCAAGCTGTCTATATTTATAGGCTAATAAATCCAATTGTGAGACATACAGGCAGAAGCATCAACCACTGTTTCTGTTCCCAGGAATATAGATCATCTTGTTATGAAGGTAATATTGGCTAAATTGTGAAAATAAATTATAAAAAGTGTCCAGGAAAATATAATAAACAGCAAATGAATGAAACGATGGAGGCAAAGGCACACGGGGGATCGATCCACCAACCTTCTGTGCACAAGACAACCCACTCTACCTATAGTGGCCAACTGGACCTAAAGGCCACTGAGATGTGCTACCGGTGACTATGGCTGACGCGCTACAGGCTATTGTGTTTACTTCCTCGTACAATAAGTCCATAAGGCTTCTCAGATGTAGATAAAAAAAGCACTTTATTTCAATATATAGGTATACAACAAAACTCCATAAAATAAGCGGTCAAAAACCATTGGCCCCTACCGGGTCGCACACCTGAGGCTGTCATAAAAAGGCGCACCTCTTATAGCCTTTATGAACGCCCTACAGCACAAAAGCGCCACCTACAGGCCAATAACGGTACTTGGCTCCAACATTCCGGCCCCTTAATTGATTATAGCACATATAACAATTAAAATCCATAAACTCACAATGGAGGCAAGTAGCACAAAATACAGTTATAAATAATGTACAATATTACATCAGTGTCATGAATGTACAATGAACAAAGTAGGGCTAAGGTTAATTCATGATCTTATTTTAAATTTCTGATTTCCATTTTATTTATCGTTCAGTGGGCCACTAACAACCCATCCCAGCACTGTTCTGACTGCATAAGGGCCACTCCCATCACTCTTTATTACCTCCTGTGGTTCTACCAGCCAAGGAGCGTCCATTCCTATTAACAACTCAACACTTGCATTAATTTTTGGTATACATACTCCTGACAGATGAGAAAGCCCTGACAAATGCTGAGGAGTTACCAGGCTACTAAGAGTAACTGGCATTCTTTGCTGAGTGAGCACCTCAGGCAGAGGATAAAAGTCATTATTTTCCACGTTAGAAACTTCTAAACCACGCAAAGAAACCGCGGGGACCACAGATTCATGGCCCATGGTGCGCAGAAGGAAGGTAGTTATTTTACCATTAACCTGCAGCCTCTGCATTAGCTGTTCAGAGCAGAAGGTGGCTGAGCTCCCAGGGTCTAAAAAGGCATAGGTCTCAATGATGTTCCCTTCTGGAGCCTTTATCTTCACTGGGAGGATGGAGAGAGCACAATGGCCAGCTCCGGCCCCTGTATGTCCACATGTTTTAGGTTCCTCCTCAAGTATATCCTGGACAGCAGTGGGCAATCTTTTGTTATGTGCAGGGCAGTAGGATGCGTTTGCGTGCAAACAGTGCATGTGAGTCTCTGTTCACACTCCCGGCTTATGTGACCAACACACAGGCATGCAAAGCAGCGTCTCTTCTCTTTCAACCATTCAATATTCTCCTTATGTCGTTTTGTCTTGAACAATTTGCATTCATTCAGTGAGTGTCCACTTGAACAATATATACAACCTGCACCACCTTCAGATTGCTCAATTTCATCTTGCTGGTCCGTTGAAGTCACAGTGGTGGCAAACACGTTTCTGTTCACTCGGTTTCTGGACTGAGAGCTGGATCTGGAGAGAGTCTGTGGGTCCTGGATATTTCCAAATATTGGGTCGGACAGAACCTTGACGCCATGTTGAATAAATGCAACCAGGTCTTCAAACGTTGGTCTTCGGTTTGTTTCTTCAATTATTTCATATGCCTTTATCCTCCATTGCTCCCTCAACTTGAATGGTAGTTTTGAAACGACAGTCCTCAAGTTTTGTGGGAGATCCAGTTCATCCATGTACTTAAGGTCTATCATTGCATTACAACAGCCGCGCAAGAACAGATAATATTCTTGTAGAGCCGTGGCGTCCTCAGATCTTATTGATTCCCAGGTCAAAGCCCTTTCTACATATGCAGAGGTGATCTTATATGGGTTACCAAAATGTTCATGAAGAAGTTCCTTGGCCTTGACGTAACCCTCATCTGGAGCCATGTGTTGGCAGCTTTGGACCAGATCATGTGGTTGGCCCCGAGTGAACTGTTCTAAAAAATATAAACAGTCAGCCTGCCCTGCCTTCTTCTCCACACCTTGTTCAAATGCCTTCATAAATGATCTGAAACTCAGTGGATCTCCATCAAAGGTGGGAATAGCTCTCGGTGGTAGAGAAAGAGCAAGCTGCTGCTGGACCAATGCAGCTGTCAGTTCATTTTGCTTCTGCATAATAGCTAGCAAGTCACCTCCACCAGATACGTGTTGTGAAATCCCAGGTTGAATGTCCGTTGCTGTAGATGTCTTCATTGCTTCTCTTGGTTGCCGTGTCAATATTTGCTTGGTAGACTGGTGTTTGCTTGCTACTTGGTTTATGGAGGGAACAAGGTCTAATTTTCCTTCCTTTCCTATTCTACCTTTTGGGATTGAGAGCTCAGCCAAACCCTCATCCTCAGCTGCCCTCAGCACAGCCAGTCTAGCATTGACCGCAGCTATCTGAGCGTCCAAGTCCAGCTGCTCCTTCCTCCTCCTCAACTCTGCCTTTCTCCTCTCCAGCTGCTCCTCCTGCTCGTCCAGTGCATGGCGCTCTCTCAAAACTGTAGCCCTGGCCTCCAATGCAGCATGTTCTGCCCGAGCTATTATATGAGCAGAAACGGTACTTGAAATATTAGAGTGACCGCATACACTATTGTTCATATTGGTCAAATGTAGGTTACCAATGTTAGATGCACTATCGCTGGGGCCTACATCGTCAATCTCAACATTATTGATTTCAGTGGTGGTTTTACTATAGCCTGAAACCCATTTATTTGCCTCTATAATGCAGTCATTAAGTCCAAGCATTTTCGCTTTAAACCAAATAATGTGTTTTTCACTTTCCTCAGCAGGTAACAAAATTAGTAAGGATTCATGAACACACTTTGCATCGTGACACACCTGCTCGAGTTCATTAACAGCAGCTTGTACCTTTAAATGTTCACAATCTTCAATTAAACTTTGTATTGTTCTTTTAATGTTAGAAGCCTTAGTTAGCAATGATTTTCGATTTGTTTGCAACTTCTCAAGTCTATCAAGAAGTCCTTTAGCAGTCATTTTAACCTCACGTTTCTTCGTTGATTTACAGTCAATTACACTACTTGATCTCATAACAGTGCGCGCCACAGTTCCATGCAAAATCTCTGAAGCAGCTCCATGCGTTTCCATAGTAACGAAAGCTCCAACTCACGTGAGTCGATCGCAAACTTACGTCAACTTCAAAGGCGGCCGGTTACAGTTTTGTAATTGCAACACTCAAACGTCCAATAAAATACCTCAACCCTGTTATGATGGGCGCCGTGAGTCCAATAATCCAGCAGACGAACCGAACCGATCGGACCGGGGTCCTATGCTCCGACGACTGACATTAGCATACTCGTCCAATGTTGTAGCTCCAACCGGACTCCAGCGGCAGGAAAGGACCTCTTCCCGTGGCGACGTCTCCACAAATAGTCCGTCTTCCGCGTCCTTCCTCGTACTTTCCAGCTTTGTTAGCCTGGTTTTTTGACTTTGTATAGTGGCCAACTGGACCTAAAGGCCACTGAGATGTCTACCGGTGACTATGGCTGACGCGCTACAGGCTATTGTGTTTACTTCCTCGTACAATAAGTCCATAAGGCTTCTCAGATGTAGATAAAAAAGCACTTTATTTCAATATATAGGTAAACAACAAAACTCCATAAAATAAGCGGTCAAAAAACCATTGGCCCCTACCGGGTCGCACACCTGAGGCTGTCATAAAAAGGCGCAACTCTTATAGCCTTTATGAACGCCCTACAGCACAAAAGCGCCACCTACAGGCCAATAACGGTACTTGGCTCCAACACTACCATCTACTCCACCACTTGTTAAAGATATTTACTCTTTTGCCTCACATAAAATCCCTTTCCTTCAGGTTGGCTGTGTCCATGCCTGACAACAATACACCTTTCGGACGTCCAGTGAACAATTACATCACTGTCTTTTACTCGTCTTATCCACCTAATTGGGATAGCAATTGTCATAAAGTAGTATTAATATGAGTATATAATCACACTCTATGATGGCAGGTCAGCCAGGCCTATTCTGATGTCCGAAGAAACTAAAACATGAGCTGAAACGATATTGTGGACAGGCATGGACTCAGCCACCTACACCCCTGCTCTACCTCTACCGTACAGGTGTTCAGAACCATCACTCTGAATACGGGGGCTCCCCAAGGCTGTGTGGTGAGCCCCCTCCTGTTCACTCTGCTGACCCATGACTGCGCTCCAAAGTATGACTCAAACCTCTTCATCAAGTTTGCAGACGACACAACAGTGGTGGGTCTCATCAACAACAGAGACGAGTCAAACTACAGGAGTGAGGTGAGCAGTCTGGCCATGTGGTGCACGCAGAACAATCTCTCTCTAAATGTGGAGAAGACAAAAGAGATTGTTGTGGACTTTCGAAGAGCACGGGTCCAGCGTGCTCCTCTAACAATCAACGGTGCTGCATGGAGAGGGTGACCAGCACTAAGTTCCTGGGTGTGCACATCACAGAGAACCTGTCCTGGACCATGCACACTACATCACTGGTCAAGAAAAGTAATCAGGGTCTCTAATTTCTCCGCAAGATAAGAAGAGCCAGAGTCCCAGTCTCCGTTATGTGCAACTTCTACAGAGGGACTATAGAGAGCATCCTGACCAGCTCCATCACTGTGTGGCACGGCGCCAGCACTGCCTTCTGCCGAAGGAGCCTCCAGCGCATCGTGAGAGCAGCGGAGAAGATCTGCGGAGCCCCTCTCTCCACCATTACGGACATGTACTCCACCCGTCTCACCCGCAAAGCCGTCAGAATCACCAGGGACCCTACGCACCCATCACACAGTCTCTTCAAGGTAATGCCTTCAGGGAGGAGACTGCGGAATCTACGGGCCAGGTCCAGTCGACTTAAAAACAGTTTTATACACAAGGCCATCGGGAAGCTGAACTCCCTGCCCTCCCTCCCAAACCTCTTCCCCCATCCCTCGCTCCACAATCAAGGATGAGAGGAATCTAATTTCAAATCATTCACATGGTTTGACAAATAAAAAATCTTGAATCTCGAAAGTCCTGACCTGTTATATGTTTTATATTGCACGTCAGCACCGAGAAAAATTCCTAGTTTGTGAACTCAAAAATGGCAATAAAAACTATTCTGATACTGATCCTATTGAGATGCTGTGGTATGACCTTCAAAAGACAGTTCACACTCAAACTCTCCTATGTGGCCGAATTACAACAATTCTGCAAAGATGAGCGGGCCAAAATTCCTCCACAGCGCTGTGAAAGACTCATTTAAAGTTATCGCAAAGGCTTGATTGCAGTTATTGCTGCTAAGGGTGGCCCGCCAGTTATTAGGTTTAGGGGGCAATCAGTTTTCACAAAGGGCCAGGTAGGCTTGGATTATTTTTCTCCCTTAATAATAAAAACCTTCATTTACAAACTGCATTTTGTGTTTACTTATGTTGTCTTTGTCTTATATTTAATTTTGTAAGATCTGGTGAATCTTGTGACTCCTCCACAGCAGGTGTGGGGGGACTCTGTTAAAGAATTATATTTTTGCGCAGGCTTTTAACACAAGATGAGCTGAGCATTTTTTCATATTTTTTACAGTTTACATTTTATTACTTTTCTTACCGTGTTATATTGTTGTGTTTTTTGTTGTTTTGTATTATTGTACTGTGTATCTGTACAGCACTTTGGGGTAGTGATGACTGTTTTATAAATGTGCTTTATAAATAAACTTGACCTTGACCTCTTCAGTGTTTCTGGAGAATAAATCTGATTCCCCAATTCTACCTTAAAAGTTGAATACACAGATGTTGTATTTTCGATCTTACATTTTCTCCACATTTTCACACATGGTCATCTCCCCATAGCAGAGCACTAATGTCATGTTCTTTGTCTTCTGTAATAAACCACAAACACAAAGGTTTCCAAACTCCTTGAACATTGCAGTAATTCTGCGACTGCTTTGATGGCATTGCCCTCTGAGAACAGCCTCCCGGTGACGTCGGCCGAGTATTTTCTCCCTATAAAGATGCAGGGACTCGTCTGACCAGACACTCGAGGATCTGCAGGTAAAATGGCTTCAGTGCCCTCACTATACACTTGATTTGTATTGTTGCATGTTTTTAGCACATAACTTGGATAACTTACACCAATTTAAGTTCAGTTAACATTGTCATCTAATAGTTTATTTAAGTAAAAAGTAGATAATGTCAAAGTTTGTATATGATTACAGAAAGACATCACATTGGGAATTTGGCTATTCTACTACTATTCACTAATGACACTAATGACATGTTGAGAGAAGAGGCAAAAAGTAACATAAATGTTAGAATTCTTCTCACAGTGTCCACATATTGAATACCTGAGTAAATGGGAATCTCTACTCAGGCTGTGCATTTTGTGTTGTATTGGATAACTATACTGTTATCTTTTCAGATTCATACTTTACATAAATGAATGTGTCCAGTCCAAGCCAGAATGGGTCTCTGTTATCCACCGAGACTCGTACAACGATCCAGTTATCAAGAATTTTATTGTGATCGCTTTGGGCCTGACCATCAACTACATCAATGGAACTCTTATCCATACCTTCAGGAAACACCAGGTCAGAGAGTGGGAATAAGTGCAATCGATCCAATAGTTGTATTTGTGACAACTACATGACAGTTTGTTCTTCTGAGTTTGTTAATGTAAATATTATTGTTTTTAATTTTGGGGTGGGCGCTTATAAACTTTTGGCTTCAGCCCACTCCTTTTGAGCAGACTCACTGCTCAAATAAATAAATAAACAATTATATATTTTTGTTCTCATTTGATTTATTTGACTTTGTTCTTCTTTGTACATTTGGAAACTATTTGTACTCTACTGTGTGTTCTTAAGAGCTGCTGGAACAAGTTAATTTCTCCATTGTGAGATCAACTAAGTCTTATCTAATGAAAAAGTATATAAAGTTCAGCATGTGTTATAAGCTGCTACTTTAATTACCCACTTTGACATCGAAACAATATTGGAATATACATTGATTTTCCGCCTGTCTCCTTTCAGATTCTGTACACAAACCCTCGCTATGTCCTCTTCATCCATCTTGTTATCAACGACATGATCAATCTGACCACCGCCATCACCTTATTATTCTCTAGTTACGTCTTCCACAAGATCAACGGGACTCTATGTTGTATAATCCTAACCTTTGCCGTAATCACCACTCAGAACTCTCCTCTTAACTTAGCAGTGATGGCCTCCAGTGCTACATTACCATATGCTTTCCCTTACGCCACACTGAAATCTGCACTATGAAGAGAACATACATTGCCATCGCATGGGTTTGGGCAATGAGTTCAATCGCCATTTTGCCCGACATCTGTTTGGTCGTGGCCATGGACTATGGGAAACTATTCATGTCAACCATATATTGTAATAGAGACAATTTGTTGCGTCATCCAGTGAGTAAGAAAAACATGACGTGTTGTCTTCAATCTATCTCGTCGCAGTTTGGATTGTGTTATTTACACATACTTGCAATTATTTTTGCGGCCAAGGCTGCCAGGTCAGATGGGATCTGAAAAAGGCAAGGAACACCATCTTGCTTCATGGTTTTCAACTGCTCCTGTGTATTTTGACCTATGTTTACCACTTGATACTAAGATTACTTGTGTACCTGTTGCCCCACAATAACCGGGATGCCATATTTGTGTCTTATATATTTATTCAAATGCTCCCCAGGTTAGTTAGCCCTATTGTGTATGGAGTGAGGGACCAATTGTTTAGGGAAAAATTGAAAAAGCATCTTTTTTGTGGTTTCTGTTTCAAGACACGACATGCTGGCTGTTAAAGAGCAAATACTCGTTGACAATAAAGTTCAGATAACTATGACCTTTCTAGCATGTAAATCTTTAATATGCCCCACACTTCCACACTTCCCCATTAAGTCACAATTCTAAACTGACTTTACGGAAATGTTTAAGGATTTATGTATTTATTTAACCTTGTGCTTAAAGTGATAGTCTGGAAGTCTAAATGTATTACAAATTTTAAGAAATGTACAAAATTTACATTTTGATATAAAGTAAGTAAAAATATATATTATTATATTTTTGTTAAGTCCTCCTTCCGTGATCTCAGCAACTACTCAAGAGCCTCCCCGCTGATGGCCTAAACCAATAAAATGCGAGCAAGACGATAATTGACACATCATGCGCGCTGTAGGCTAGCTCCCGATAACTGCGCACGCGCAGAGAGTGTTTCTCGTACCTGGATCCGCCATTACGGCCTGAGCGCCGCAATGGCACAACAACAGCTCACGACAGAAGCTACGACTGCCTGCTACTTCTCATAACAAATTTAAACAGTTCAAAAGTCCATCTTCTAAACTAGCAGAAAAACAAATGCTAGAAGATAGAGGTGGAATTTATATCGGAGAGTCGTTCAACAGATGGACGGAGCTTCGTGAGCTGCAGAAGGCATGAAGACTTGGCAGAGTTTCTAATGGACAGGTAAATGCATGACACTTTGAAGTATTCATGGCGACAATTTGTTGAATTTAGTGCGTCCGTCATGGTTAGGCTTTTTGCAAATTCTAAGCGCTAATACGCCGGCTAACTTTGAACTGTTCGCATCGCGTTATAAGCTATAGCCTACTGTAAATGACGTTTTTCACAACTTTACATGCACGGGTCTTGACTATGTATATTTCTGTGCGTACTGGCATTACATCAAATGCAGCATTGAGATTTGGAGACGTGCAGACATGCAGTACTGTGTATATACTGTATAATGCCAAACTCTAAATGTAGTGCTAGCATCTGATGTTTGTTGTGCGATAAATAATTGAGGGCCAGTGGGCTACATATGTTTTTGAAGGAACACGATTCAAAATATAGCTTACTCTGTAAGAATGTTATTAGCATTGCACAATGTCGTGTTACATTTGTATGTATGTAACTACAGTGCCAAAGTACTAATACACCTTGTACTTTTGCACATTTTGTCATGTTTACAAACCTAAACGTAAATTTTATTTTGAATGTTTTACTGAAAGTTCACACACAAGTAACAGACAACTGTGAAGTGAAAGCAAAATGATACATGATTCTATATTCTAGATTCTATATATATTTCTTTTAAATAGAAAAGTGAAAAGTGGGGCGTTCACAAGTATTCATTTTCTGAGTGCATTAAATTGCCTTTATAACATTCCTAATGACTGCAGAATGTTCACACCTTGCCCTAACAATTCAATAGAGGCCACCTGTGTGTAATCTACTCTCAGTTAGTGATGTGCGATTCGTGAACGAAACGTTCAAAACTCGAGATTCACTTTACTGACTCAGGAGTCGTGATTCCCGCCTCCATTAACTCGTTCACTAACTCGCACGCCCACTGCTTTCTAAACTGCGATCCCTGGACTGCGTTTTGTAGTCCCAATGAATGGCACACTAATATTATGTGTGTGTTGCTCGTTTGAGCACAGAAACCAAAAGCTTATTGTTCACAACTAACTATTTCCCCCTAACGTTCTCCTTCCTGCCTGCCCGCGCCTGCTCTACGAGCCGTACGAGCAGTGAACGACTCACTGTGGTTCTGGTTCAGCCCCGTCCCGCTCCCTTCGAGTCGTTCAGCTCTGAACGAATCGTTAAATGGTAAATGGACTCAACTTATATAGCGCTTTTCTACCTTTATCAGGCCCAAAGCGCTTTACAGTAAAGAACCAGTCACCCATTCACACTGTCATTCATACACCAATGTACGCAGACACTGGAGGCAAGGAGGGTGAAGTGTCTTGCCCAAGGACACAACGACAGTGTGCATTTGCGGAAGCTGGGATTCGAACTCACGACCTTCCGATCACGCGACTACCCGCTCTACCAACTGCGCCACCGTCGCCCGTTCATCTCATTCAGCACACGCTATGATGTTGACTCGTCTCGTAACTCTCGTTCTCCCACGGAGCCGCTAACTGAGTTGAAGAAAGTTGTTTCTTCTGACAAAAAAAAAACCCTCTACACGTGACCGCCTCGAACATTATTGATGTTAAATGAGGTTGAATATTTCTGTACAAAACTAGAGTTATTGCACTCAGAAGTCCTATGCTGCTCTGTGTGAGTGAGTGACTCGTATGAACTGAACTGGTCTGGGAGAACGAATCACTCTGTGGTTCACGTCAAACAAAGACACTGATACGTCCGAATCAAATGACTCAATTGCTAACTCCCGGCTAAGCTAGCCTCGCGCTAAAGTGTAAATAAAGCGGAGTGGACAATTCAGGCAGAGTATTGGAAAAACAGATAAATATAATTGAATGCCAAAATCATGGATTACATAAAATATAACTTTATCCAGTTTTACAGTCTAAAATGGCACCAAATCAAATCACCATGTATTTAAAAAAATTTTTTTTATTAAACAACAATTATTAATGGATTTAATTATGTGTGGAGGTTACGTTTTTTGTTCTCTATGATATTTTCCCAACTACTGTAATATTTTAATTGGTTTAAACGGTGGTTTACATTAGACTGACTCACTGAATCAAACTACTCAAAACACCCGATTCACTTTGGTGAGTTATTCATTTTAACTCGAGTCAGTAAAATGAACCGAACTTCACATCACTACTCTCAGTATAATTACAAAAATGAAATGGCGTGAATTACTTACTTGCTAAAAATAGGTAAGCCTTACTGATGCTAGCCATGGAAAAATAGACACCCAAACACCACAAAACCACAATCAATTGGTTTAGGAAATTATTCATAAACTGCCATTCTCTTGTATTTGTTGAGATAACCATTTTGAAGAGGGAGTGAACATCTTGGAGCAAAGGAAGCCTCTACTTCCAGAACGCGGCTTCGTGACCCCCGCCCACCGCCGCTACCCCCCACGCCACACACACATAGCCTAATGACTTTCTTTATGATCTTTCCCAGCCAGCAAAACAATATGGGCTTGGCATGGGTTTGCCCACCTGGGTTATAAGTGGGTTTGTCCGTAGTTTCCATGTGGGTCCCATGTGTGTTGGCCCATGTGGGCTGGACCTTTACAAGTCAACTTAACCCTTTCACTCTGGTTTTATTATTTTCAGTCTCAGAGCTTGAATCTTGGCGTTTGGTCACATTTGAGCCCAACCCACTCTGAGTCACTGTGATTTGATTGGCTTCAGAGTTACACTGTAGGTCTGACACCGTGAGTGACAGTAACATGACGCTAAATAGTGACCCTTTATTTTCAGTAAAAAGGCTGAAGCCTCATTGCTCTTCAGTCACAGACTGAGAAGTGAAGCAGGAAGTCATGGAGATTCTGCTTTAGAACATTACACTTCTGCTGGATGTAACAATAAACATTTGAAATTCAAAGTATTCCTTAGAAATAGGTGTGGATATCCGGAATTTGTGTGATTGAAGTATCAGTTAATTATTAATTACTCTCATTCTACAAAACAAACCTTTGTCATTTGTATCTGCTGTAGAGTCATGATTGTCCCAGTTCCTCTGAGTCGTGGTGCAGCAGGACTGATGTGGACAGATGTTACAGAAGAAGCTCATGAGGTTCTTTTCTTCAACACAGTTACTATAGTAACTATTTTCTCCAAAGTAAAAGTATATATACCAGAGTCCTGTCCACATCTGTCATGGTCTACCATGACCCACCACGACTCAGAGGAACTGGGACACACATGATTCATACGTCAGATAATGTGTATGGATATTTGTTCAACCATTATAAGCATCAATTGTGTGATTTAAAAATATCTAAATTTTATTAATTTTTTAATTTATTTCTTACATACTTTGGCTTCAGAATTTTCCTTTTACAGCAGAAGCCTGAAATTCTGTCTAAAGCAAACTCTCCATGACTTCTCTCATCACTTCTCAGTCTGACTGAAGAGCAATGAGGCCTCAGCCTTTTTACTGGAAACAAAAAGCTCACTGTATTTAGCGTCATGTTACTGTCACTCATGGTGTCTGACCTAAAGTCTAACTCTGAAGAAAGTCAATTCACATTTACACTGAGAAGGTTGGAAGGGCGCCCCCTTGTGTCCCTTTGCGTCCAAATACTGGGACCGTAACTGGAGCCAGATCTGGCTCTTTAGAGTAGAAAGGGTTAAGTTTGACTTGTAAAGGTCCAGCCCACATGGGCCAACACACATGGGGCCCACATGGAAACTGCGGACAAACCACTTATAACCCAGGTGGGCAAACCCAAGCAGAGCCCATATTGTTTTGCTGGCTGGGTTGTTACACAAATAGAATGATTATTTCTTTCATTTTAAACTTTTATTAGATGGGGAATGCATAGGAAATTAGGAAATATGCTAAGCCTACAGCTTTTCTTTTTATAACAAAAACATGGCTAATAAAATTCAGTCTTTTTGTCCTTGTTGTCGAATGCATAATTTAATAATTATCTGAATATAACCGACCAACAGAAAGAAACAATAACTATTTACATTTATTCATGACATTAAATTGACAATATTAATGAGATGGCTGTGCCTGCTTCTTTGAACAAAGTAGTGGTATTCTTGGCTTTATTTCAGACACTGACACGCGAAGGTCATCCTCAACCCTCCTCAGCTGGATCTGTATTTGTTTTTAATGAATGTCAGCGCAGAAAATGTCTTTTCGCAAAGATACGTTGACGCAAAAGGATACAGTACATTAGTTGCAGCCTGTGCTAACGCTGGGTACTCTGGGGCAACCGACAGCCAAAACTCTTCCAGTGTGCGCGTTGGAAAAACGGACTGTAATGTGCGGTCAGAGGAGAGTTCCAGCAGGGCGTCCTGTAGCTCTGACGGCAGGTGCGGCGCATTGGACGAGGCGAAAGGATCACGTATCCAGTCATGGATCTCTGGCGCGTCCTTCTTCCTCTTGGGGGAAGTATTTATTGAAACTTTGACAAACTTTGGCTCCTGAGATGAGAACTTATTACATTTTTAAGTGCACCAATGCTTATGTCGTAACTGTCCATGAAGTCATCAAGCTCGGGGAACAACTCAGCGCAGCCCTCATCCATACGCATGGCCCATCGCTCCAGCTTTCTTTTAAATGCAGTGATTTTATCAGAAAGTGTAAGGACATTTGCGTTTGGGCCCTGAAGAGACGTGTTTAAGATGTTCAGTCTGTCAAAAATGCTGGCTAAATATGCGAGGCTTGCAACCCACTTAGGGTGACCTCAAGCTGAAGCAAACTAGGGATTCTCAGCAGGTCCAAATCCACCTCTGAATGGCTGAAGAAAGACTTTGGAGTGGCCTAGTGCCCTAGTGAAAGTCCTGTCCTGTTATATGTTTTATGTTGCAAGTCTGCAGCGAGAAAAAATCCTAGTTTGTGAACTTGTTCTCAATCAATCAATCAATCAATGGTTTTGTATAGCCCAATATCACAACAGGAGTTGCCTCATAGGGCTGCACTGAACATTAAGGCAATAAAACAGAGCAGTAAATAAGACAATGTAAAGTTCAGGCGAATCAAGTATCCAGGCAAACATAATGTCCAAATAAGCGTCAGCAGTAGGTGGCGACGAGCGGCACGGGTGTCCCCTGCCCTTAGACTCTCCAGCACGGCAAGGAAAAACTCAAAAACCCGGTGGGAGAAACGAGAAACCTTGGGGAGAACCACAGATGGAGAGATCCACGCCCATGGACGGACAGGCTATAGAGACCCAGGGCCGATGGAGTCCCTCAGCAGACGGGCCAAGATCGCAGACCGTCCAGTCCTTGTTGTCAATCCAGAAGGCAGGGTTCCTCCGTTCAGCCGGGTTCCTCCGTTCGATCTAGACAGACACTCCCAAGGGGAGTGGGACAGGAGACACCATGTGAATAGTAATGAACAAACTACAGATAAAATAAATATTGTATCATAATAAGACAAAGTTTGCAGTAAGAAGAGGATAGCCTCAGTGTACTGTACTTCCCACAGCAGTGTTTCTTCTAAGGCAGCTTTACTTCAGGCTGTGGGTTAGAGCTTTACCCAACTGACCTGATCATAAGCTAATTCAAAGAGGTACGTTTTGAGCCTAGTCTTAAATGTAGGGACTGTGTCTGCTTCTTTAACGTGAGCTGGGAGTTTATTCCATAAAACCGGAGCTTGGTAGCTAAAGGCTCTTCCTCCTACAGTAATTTTGGAGACTCGAGGAATCACTAGTAGCCCTGAGTTTTGAGAGCGGAGTGCTCTGGTTGGTCGATATGGAACGATAGCGTCTTGGAGATAGAGCGGAGCCATACCCTTTATCGCTTTAAATGTGAGGAGCAGGATTTTAAATTTGATTCTAAACTCAACAGGAAGCCAATGGAGAGACTTTAGCACAGGTGTAATGTGTTCTCTTCTCTTTGTACGTGTTCTCAAACAATGGCAATAAAACTATTCTGATACTGATCCTATTGAGATGCTGTGGTATGACCTTCAAAAGACAGTTCACACTCAAACTCTCCTATGTGGCTGAATTACAACAATTCTGCAAAGATGAGCGGGCCAAAATTCCTCACAAAGGGCCAGATAGGCTTTGATTATTTTCTCCCTTAATAATAAAAACCTTCATTTACCAGCTGAATTTTGTGTTTACTTGTGTTGTCTTTGTCTTATATTTAATTTTATTAGATCTTGTGACTCCTCCACAGCAGGTGTGGGGGGGCTCTTGGTGCCTCTTCAGTGTTTCAGGAGAAGAAATCTGATTCCACAATTCTACCTTAAACGTTGAATACACAGATGTTGTATTTTCGATTTTATATTATAAATACTATATTACATTTTTTCCACATTTTCACACATGGTCATCTCCCCATAGCAGAGCACTAATGTCATGTTCTTTGTCTTCTGTAATAAACCACAAATACAAAGGTTTCCAAACTCCTTGAAAACATTACAGTAATTATGCGACTGCTTTGATGGCATTGCCCTCTGAGAACAGCCTCCCGGTGACGTCGGCCGAGTATTTTCTCCCTATAAAGATGCAGGGACTCGTCTGACCAGACAGACACTCGAGGATCTGCAGGTAAAATGGCTTAGGTGCCCTCACTATACTGTACAGTTGATTTGTATTGTTGCATGTTTTTAGCACATGACTTGAATAACTTAGACCAATTTAAGTTCCGTTAACAATGTCATCTAATAGTTTATTTAAATATAGAGTAGATCATGTCAAAGTTTTTATATGATTACAGAAGTCTTTCTGTACATTGGGAATGTGGCTATTTTCTACTATTCACTAATGACACTAATGACTTGTTATTTGTGTTGTTTTTTTATAGTGTTTTCTAAAACCTTATATATTTGTATCTAATTTTCATTTTAGGGTAATATGGAGTAAAGTATTTTTCCAACAAATAGTTTTAGAGGAAATCTATTTGTTACAGAATCATTACTTACAAAACTGCTTCACAAAATATGAACCAATCCAATCCAATCCAACTTTATTTATAAAGCGCTTTAAAAACAACATAGTCGACCAAAGTGCTTTACACATAACATAATATAATTACATGAGTAAAGATAAAACATAGTACAGTAAAAGTCAACTCTCATAGTAACATAGTAAACATAGTAAACATAGTACAGTAAAAGTCAACAGTAAATATTTAAGAAGGGTTTCTTGAATGCTTAAGCTAACCACAATGCTTTTTATCTTTTACAAATAATGGGGGAAAGCGCTCTTGTGATTTCATTTTCTTCAACCTAAAATGAAAATGTAATGTCCTAGTATTGCCCTCACATTTTAAATTTTGAGAGACAAAACATACAAGTGCGAACTGTGGCATGTTAAATGGCTATTCTTAAATTTGGTTAGTATTTTTAAACGAGAAGAAGCAAAAAGTAACATAAATGTTCAAATGATAACAATTTAACATACAATCCCACTGCTGTTCTATGTCAAATTGTTGTCGTCTTATCATATTTAACTTTTTTTTTATTTTTTTCATTTCAATATTCTTCATGCATGCCCTTATAGCCTTATAGTTTTTAAAGCTTATTTTCATCTAAATTCTGTGTTATATGTTCTATGTTGTACGTTTGCACCGAGAAAAGTTTGTGATCCTGTTCTCAAACAATGGCAATAAAAACTATTCTGATTCTGATTCTGAAATCTCACAATGTCCGCATAAAGAATACCTGCGTAAATGGAAATCTCTACCCAGGCTGTGCATTTTCCGTTGCATTGGATAACACTGTTATCTTTTCAGATTCATACTTTACATAAATGAATGTGTCCAGTCCAAGCCAGAACGGGTCTCTGTCATCCAGCCGAGACTCGTACAACGATGCAGTTATCAAGAATTTTATTGTGATCGCTTTGGGCCTGACCATCAACTACATCAATGGAACTCTTATCCATACCTTCAGGAAACACCAGGTCAGAGAGTGGGAATAAGTGCCTAACATGTTATATTACAATCGTGTTTGACTCAGTATCTTTGTGACGTTTGTGATTTGTGAAAAGCACGATGAAGCTTTCAAAGTCACAAAAGTGTGGAGTTAAACAAAGTACAAATAAAAGGTATAGAGATCAGGAAAATCATTTGAATTTCAAAAACAAAGTTTGACAACCAGTTTTATATACAATATTTTCTGTTGTCTTTTTTCCAGAAACACTAGTGCAGCTCCCCTGCACTAGTGTTTCTGGGAAAAAGACTTTTTTGTGGACCTCAGACTTCATGTTTGAATAGGCACCCATCGCAAAAGATGGTACTTTTTACGTCAAGATTCATAATTCTCCACTATTGTACCTCAAAACTAAAACTTTATAGCGGGAAAGAGATGATTTCAAGGTTAAATAAGCCTAAATAAAGGTGAGACACGGGTTGAGACTCTGCTAAACGCACTCATACAGTGTTAATCGGGGTCAGCCCTTTAGTCCGACGTCTCATTATTCCTAAAATGTTCCATTGAGTAGGGGTTGAAAAATAAAATTAGGTTCAGGCAAGGGTCCACTGACCTTAAGGTCAGGGCCAATGGTTAGATATGGCTCTGTAATCCACAACACAACTGGGTTGAACTAATGGCACCTCTGCTCAATGGTAAATTTTTGGAATAATGAGACGTCGGACTAATGGCATGGCACTGTGTTAATCTGCTGTGAGCAATCGATCCAATAGTTGTATTTGTGACAACTACGTGACAGTTTGTTCTTCTGTGTAAATAAACAATTATATTTTTGTTCTAATTTGATTTATTTATTAAATTATTTGCTAAATTATTATTTCATTCTGCATAACCGTTACCTTTATTATTCTTACTTGTTAAGAAATGTGACTTTGTTCTTCTTTGTACATTTGGAAACTATTTGTACTCCACTGTGTGTTCTTAATAGAGTTCTGCAACCCGACCGAAGTCCGATGGGACCCGTCGGACCCGATGGGTTTGGTCGGGCTCGGACAAATATTTAGAACTTATTTTCGGGCTCGGGTCGGACTCGGACACATCAGCGCCTTAAATCAAATGAAACTGGTGTAAAATTAAAATGGGCCTGTTTACGTTACGCGACTTAGCGTTCGTTTTTGTGGGGAAAAAATAAAATAAACTGGGCCCGCGGTGCACGATGTTGCCGCCCCACACATAGCTGGGGGCATTAGCGCACCAGTGCTTTTATGCACCAAGCTCAGCAAGACCCTGAGCTCAGGCCCTGCTCCAGGGAAGTGACCAGCCTCTGTCTGTGGAGCTCACTGAACTCTTAGACAGGAAGAGAACGTGACAGTCCAGTACTCCAGTGCCCCCACCATAATCAAGTGCGTTTTCTCTGGTTCAGCTTTACCCAAATCTAAAATGTTACAGCCTGTAGGCCAGAGTAACACCTCATTTGAAAGCTAAGACCTACAAAACTAAAAGGATCTTTTTCCTCACATTGTTTGGCGTGTTTTCGTCACATTTTTTGCCACAATTTTGTAGCGTTTTCGTAAAACTTTTTTGTCACTTTTTATCACTTTTTGATCACTTTTTTGTCACTTTTCCAGTCCTTTTTTGTTGCCTTTTCGGGGCTTGTTCACCCTCAATTTTTTGTTGCTATTTTGACACTTTTTCAAGGAGCTTTTAGATTTGGGTAAAGTCAAACTGGAGAAAATGTGCTCGGTTCAGGAGGGGCTTAAGAGGTTACTGTGGCAGTGCAGAACGAAGCGCGCCATGTGCCATGCCAACATTACGCGCTGCGTAACCTCACTTCAAAGGCTTTTCTCAAACCGTGCAGCACTTTAAAGCAGTACTAAGTAACGTGTTTACCTTAATAAATCCTTTCCGTAGTCCCTCTGGGGGTAATACAAGTGTTAATGGGATGATTGGTGGGTCTTTCATGTCCCCTGGTGTCTCTGGCCAGAAAACCATGCTTGCAACTTGACTGCCACCGGGGCGGAGCAACCAATTCACAATAATAGAATCACGAAGAAGAAGCTAACAGGCTAACGGGCAAAGCTAACTGTGGGCTAGCGCCACTTTAAACAGTATTTACAGCCAAGTTTGAGTGAAAAAAAATATTCTCATTGTATAACTGGATGTACAACACCCCTCTCTCCCGTCACCTTTTCTGTCAGCGTAGTATTTACTCTCCAAGACATTTAATAAGTAAAAAAATCGTAACTTGCTAAGACACCTGCAGTTGCGCTTATGGCCTCTGGGGCAAGAGTTACTTATTACTGCTTTAAACACACAATTTATCCATTTATCAAAAATAAAATAAAACACCTAAGTCCGTGTTGTAGGAGAGAGGGGAAACGTGGCTCTTTTTAGCAGGTGAAAACTGTGTTTCAAAGAGTCTTGGTGTGCGTTCGCTTTAACGGCTTATCCAAAGCGCACGGACTGAGAGAAGTTTAGACAAGTATTGAATACACTTGTGCTACAAGGTAACAGCGGGTTTACGAGCCCCACATCCCCTCACAATATGTTCCCACATCCCTGATTTTTATTGTGTAGGGCTCGGTCGGACTCAGACACAAATATCTTAAAGCCTATCGGGCTTGGTTTGGATTCTATCACTGCTCTGTCGGACAAAGGCCGGGCTCGGACCGAATAAAACAGCCGGATCCGCAGTCTAGTTCTTAAGAGCTGCTGGAACAAGTTAATTTCTCCATTGTGAGATTAACAAAGTCTTATCTAATGAACAAGTATGGCAGAAGTACAAGTATATAAAGTTCAACATGTGTTATAATGCTGCTACTTTAGTTACGCACTTTGACATTGAAACGATATTGGAATATACACTGATTTTCCGCCCGTCTCCTTTCAGATTCTGTACGCAAACCCTCGCTATGTCCTCTTCATCCATCTTGTTATCAACGACATGATCAATCTGACCACCGCCATCACCTTATTTGTCACTAGTTACGTCTTCCAAAAGATCAACGGGACTCTATGTTGTATAATCATAAGCTTTGCCGTAATGACCACTATGAACTCTCCGCTTAACTTAGCAGTGATGGCCCTCCAGTGCTACATTACCATATGCTTTCCCTTACGCCACTCTGAAATCTGCACTATGAAGAGAACGTACATTGCCATCGCATGGATTTGGGCAATGAGTTCAATCGCCATTTTGCCCGACATCTGTTTGGTCGTGGCCATGGACTATGGGAAACTATTCATGTCAACCATATATTGTGAAAGAGACAATTTGTTGCGTCATCCAGTCAGTAAGACAAAACGTGAAGTGTTGTACTCAATCTATCTCGTCGCAGTTTGGATTGTGTTATTTTACACATACTTGCATATATTTTTTGCGGCCAAGGCTGCCAGGTCAGATGGGGATCTGAAAAAGGCAAGGAACACCATCTTGCTTCACGGTTTTCAACTGCTCCTGTGTATTTTAACCTATGTTTACCACTTGATAGTAAGATTGCTTGTGTACCTGTTCCCCCGCAATTACCTGCATGTCATATTTGTGTCTTATATATTTATTCAAATGCTCCCCAGGTTAGTTAGCCCTATTGTGTATGGAGTGAGGGACCAATTGTTTAGGCAAAAATTGAAAAAGCATCTTTTTTGTGGTTTCTGTTTCAAGACACGACATGCTGGCTGTTAAAGAGCACATACTCTTTGACAATAAAGTTCAGATAACTGTGTCCTTTCTAGCGTGTAAATCTTTAATATGTCCCCCAACCACTGCTTTACAATGTTCCCGAACCACACTGCCCCATTAAGTCACAATTCTAAACTGACTTTACGGAAATGTTATTCATTTAAAAAAAAAATTAACCTTGTGCTTAAAGAGCTTTTATCATTAAACATCTCTATTGTGACGGTCAAAACCTCAAATCTAAGGCCATAAGAAGTGCACCTTCTGTGAGAAACAGAGAGATGGACTTGTCTGGAGGAGCAAAATACATTGGAAATTACGGCCGCGGTGTGTGTCTACGGGTTTTGCGGTGAATTTGGAAATCCTGGAAAATCCTACCCCGTGCACTGATTTTTTCATGCCTAAATGTCACCAGAGTTTGGATTTTGTTGGGTATGGGTTGGACATAATTCTCCCTATTTGCACACAGGGTCTATACACTCAAAAAAATAACTCTTTGAATGAACGTAAAAAAATCATGGAAAGTATTTCCACATGATTAAATGGCTTTCTTTCAGCATGAAGCAATTGTGTTCGTCCAATGTGATGCACTTGAGTAGGTTCAACGCCATATATTAGGGTTGATTGAACTTATTTACTAGGTTTGGGTCAGACACCGTGAGTGACAGTAACATGACGCTAAATAGTGAGCCCTTTATTTTCACTAAAAAGGCTAAGGCCTTAATGCTCTTCAGTCACAGACTGAGAAGTGAAGAAGGAAGTCATGGAGCTTCTGCTTTAGTCAGAACTTTCATACTTCTGTGTGACGTAAGAATGAACGATTGAATTTCAAGTATTCCTTTGTGATGTATGTGTGGAAAATTCTGTATATATTTAAATATGACTTTATTATTCTCATTCTTCAAACAAACACCTTGTCACTTGTATCTGCTGTAGAGTAAAGTCTGTCCCAGTTCATGAGTCGTGGTGCAACAGGACTGTTACAGAAGAAGCTCATAAGGTTCTTCTCTTCAACAGTTACTATAGTAACTACTTTCTTCAAAGTCAAAGTAGATCTACCACAGTCCTGTCCACATCTGTCATGGTCCACCATGACCCACCGTGACTCAGAGGAACCGGGACACACATGACTCCACATCAGATACAAATGACAATTTTTTTTTTTTTTTTTTAAAGAATGAGAGTAATTAATAATTAGTTAATAAGTAATATTCTAATCATATAAATTCAGGATATTTTAACCTTTATATGCATGGATCAGGTGTGCGCTTTTTGTAATTGTAGCAATAATTGTCCATATATTTTGTGATTTTACTACATATTTAAGTATGTAATATGTTTGAGTCAAAATATGACTGAACTTCTATATGCAGCAGAAGTTTGAAGTTCTGTCTAAAGCAGAATCTCCATGACTTCCTTCTTCACCTGTCGGTCTGTGACAGACTGAAGTACATGTTCTCTGGCTTTTTGTTGAAATAAAGGCCACATTGTATTTAGCCTCATATTATTGTCACTCATGGTGTCTGACTTAAAGTCTAACTCTGAAGAAAGTCAAATCACGTTTCCACTGACAAAGTTGGAAGGGCGCCCCCTTGTGTCCAATTGCGTCCAACTGCCCGGACCTAACTGGCACCCGATCAATCCTAATATTTTGCGTTGAACCTACTCAAGTGCATCACGTTGGACTAACACAATTGTTTAATGCTGAAAGAAAGCCATTTTATCATGTGGAAATACTTTCCATGATTTTTTTACGTTCATTCAAAGAGTTATTTCTGATTTTATTCCTCCCATCATGATTTAATCATGTTCATCTTGGAAACGTGAAATTATTGCTTCCATAATACATGATACAATTTAGTTAATGTAACAGCCCCCTAGTTTACTTATTTTGAGTGTATTTGTGTATGTTACTAAATCAAACACTCACCTTAGCCGCTCCATTCACTTAATGGCCACTAACTTCTTTGGCCTGATGCATACAATCTCCTCAAAAATCATCCTTCACAACCTTGAATGACCCCATGTCTACTCTGTCTATATAAGACTCAGTTGTGAACTTCATTTGGAGATGGCTTCAGTTTAAACATGTTATGATTGTGGAGGTATTTCAAATGTTAGACTAAAAGTGTCGTAAAAGATTCAGCGCTTCAGTGCTGCTTAATAGTGACATCTTGTGGACAAACTTTATTATTAAGTCGTCTCATAAGCACAAACTTGATCAAATCCATGTGTGCTATTGAAGTTTCAAACATAAGCGTGGTTATTTGCACAAACAATATGATATAGATGTCTGAATGATCTTTTTATTTCATTCAGTCAAATCAGAGCTAATTTAGGCAACAGTTTTTCTGTAGATTCCGCTCCTTACATTTCGTGTTTTGACAGACAGCCAATCAGATCCTACGGCTCAGTGCTGGTGACTCCGTGACTTACAGGATATTATAAGAAATTCAAATGACTGTCTGACTGTGTCCCACCTCAGCAGCAATGGCGCGCTGCGAGAGCCCACTTTATGCAGAAAGTGACACTGAATCCACATTTTTACACAGATTTGGCCTTTTATGGGCATGTGGTCCGAAACTTTTGATCAGCTGCAACGCCTATGGCTTTGGCTCATTCCCATTTTTCTTGGTGTATATTGAAGCTCTACTTGAAACCTTGTTAAGATCCATTGCTTTTAATGTTATTATTGTATTTAGGCCCTGAAAGCCATGGTTGAAAAAAAAATATATCATGACACAAAGGAAAAGGCCAAGGCTGCTGTGACATCCGATATGAGCCTGTTACGGCCGCTGACTTCGGCCCCTCCTACACTCCCGTTCTTCGTATGTCGCAATCTCTGTGTGCTCTGTTTTTATATGCACACCCGCTCGGCGAGGCCCGCTCCGCCGTTGGTCCATTCCTGCTCCGCCGGCTGTGGGAACGTTCGTTCGTTGGCTGCCGTTTGGGATGGTCCTCCAATCCAGCAGACCTGTCCGTCATCTGGCTGTCCAACCGTGCGCTCTACCTGAACTACCACGCCCCTTTAAACATGGACTGCTGCTCCGGGCGGCTGGGATCAGTGGGGCCCAGTCCGCCAACCTTGATTGTCGTGTCTCTTGCGTTTGTCACAAATTGGCTAGCCTTATGTTTTGTGTGACTAGTTAATTTTCGTTGAGACACTTGTGTTAGTTTAGTTCCTTACTTTACTTATTGTTTAGGAGCTATGTTAATTCTGTTTTGGTAATTCTTTGAGTCATTTCTTGTTTGTTCGTTTTCCTGCTTTATATTTCGTTAGTACTATTTTTGTTATACCCGTTGGGTCTCTTTTTGTTCACATTTACCTTACTTTGTTAAAATAAATCTGCAGTTTTAGTTACTTCCATCTCCTGTGTTCCTTCTTGCACCCCTAGAGCAAAGAGGACGTAACAAGCCAATCAACGCTGATGCGTGCCTTTCAGTTACTTGCACCATTATGTAGATTGTAATGCCATACTAAACTCTGCTGTGCTGGGAGAAACATTTCCTGCAATCACATACTGCCTTTAATTTGGCTTTTTTTTGGCCAGTGTCAAGAATGAGCTTATACTATTGTGGGGTATCAGTGAAAAGCTCACTTGCCTGGTCACTGATGGGGCTGCTAATATGGCTGTGTTTGCAAAGGACATGCCTCGGTTAAGGTTCGTGTCCATGACTCCATCATAAGAAACAGACTTGGTAAAAATGGCCTGCATGGCAGAGCTCCAAAACGAAAACCACAACCACTGAGCAAGTGGCTCGAAACCACTGAGCAAGGAGAACATTAAAGCTAGTCTTATTTTTGCCAGACAAAGTCTTGATCATCCCCAAGACATTTGTGAAAATAATCTGTGGACTCTCGAGAAAAAAGCTGAACTTTTTGGATGATGTGTGTCCCGCTACATCTGATGTAAAAGTAACACCGCATTTCAGAAAAACAAAACATCATACCAACAGAAAATAAATCCTAAATCGAATTTCCAGCCATCTTTTTGTGACCTCAAGCTGAAGCAAACTAGGGATTCTCAGCAGGTCCAAATCCACCTCTGAATGGCTGAAGAAAGACTTTGGAGTGGCCTAGTGCCCTAGTGAAATTCCTGACCTGTTATATGTTTTATGTTGCACGTCTGCAGCGAGAAAAATCCTAGTTTGTGAACTTGTTCTCAATCAATCAATCAATGGTTTTGTATAGCCCAATATCACAACAGAAGTTGCCTGCACCGAACATTAAGGCAATAAAACAGAGCAGTAAATAAGACAATGTAAAGTTCAGGCAAATCAAGTATCCAGGCAAACATAATGTCCAAATAAGCGTCAGCAGTAGGTGGCGACGAGCGGCACGGGTGTCCCCTGTCCTTAGACTCTCCAGCACGGCAAGGAAAAACTCAAAAACCCGGTGGGAGAAACGAGAAACCTTGGGGAGAACCACAGATGGAGAGATCCACTCCCATGGACGGACAGGCTATAGAGACCCAGGGCCGATGGAGTCCCCTCAGCAGACGGGCCAAGATCGCAGACCGTCTCATCCTTGTTGTCAATCCAGCAGGCAGGGTTCCTCCGTTCAGCCGGGTTCCTCCGTTCGATCTAGACAGGAACTCCCGAGGGGGAGTGGGACAGGAGACACCATGTGAATAGTAATGAACAGACAGATAAAATAAATATTGTATCATAATGAGACAAAGTTTGCAGTACGAAGAGGAAGAGGATAGCGCTCAGTGTACCGTAGTTCCCACAGCAGTGTTTCTTCTAAGGCAGCTTTTACTTCAGGCTGTGGGTTAGAGCTTTACCTAACTGACCTGATCATAAGCTAATTCAAAGAGCTACGTTTTGAGCCTAGTCTTAAATGTAGGGACTGTGTCTGCTTCTTTAACGTGAGCTGGGAGTTTATTCCATAAAACCGGAGCTTGGTAACTAAAGGCTCTTCCTCCTACAGTAATTTTGGAGACTCGAGGAATCACTAGTAGCCCTGAGTTTTGAGAGCGGAGTGCTCTGGTTGGTCGATATGGAACGATAGCGTCTTGGAGATAGAGCGGAGCCATACCCTTTATCGCTTTAAATGTGAGGAGCAGGATTTTAAATTTGATTCTAAACTCAACAGGAAGCCAATGGAGAGACTTTAGCATAGGTGTAATGTGTTCTCTTCTCTTTGTACGTGTTCTCAAACAATGGCAATAAAAACTATTCTGATACTGATCCTATTGAGATGCAGTGGTATGACCTTCAAAAGACAGTTCACACTCAAACTCTCCTATGTGGCTGAATTACAACAATTCTGCAAAGATGAGCGGGTCAACATTCCTCCACAGCGCTGTGAAAGACTCATTAAAAGTTATCGCAAAGGCTTGATTGCAGTTATTGCTGCTAAGGGTGGCCCGACCAGTTATTAGGTTTAGGGGGCAATCAGTTTTTCAAAGGGCCAGGTGGGCTTGGATTATTTTTCTCCCTTAATAATAAAAACCTTCATTTACCAGCTGAATTTTGTTTACTTGTGTTGTCTTTGTCTTATATTTACAGTGTCATGCGAAAGTATTCGGCCCCCTTGAACTTTTTGACCTTTTGCCACATTTCAGGCATCAAACATAAAGATATAAAACTGTAATTGTTTGTGAAGAATCAACAACAAGTGGGACACAATCATGAAGTGGAACGAAATCTATTGGATATTTCAAACTTTTTTAACAAATAAAAACTGAAAAATTGGGGCGTGCAAAATTATTCAGCCCCTTTACTTTCAGTGCAGCAAACTCTCTCCAGAAGTTCAGTGAGGATCTCTGAATGATCCAATGTTGACCTAAATGACTAATGATGATAAACAGAATCCACCTGTGTGTAAGCAAGTCTCCGTATAAATGCACCTGCTCTGTGATAGTCTCAGAGGTCAGTTTAAAGCGCAGAGAGCATCATGAAGAACATGGAAAACACCAGGCAGGTCCGAGATACTGTTGTGGAGAAGTGTAAAGCCGGATTTGGATACAAAAAGATTTCCCAAGCTTTAAACATCCCAAGGAGCACTGTGCAAGCGATAATATTGAAATGGAAGTATCAGACCACTGCAAATCTACAAAGACCCGGCCGTCCCTCTAAACTTTCAGCTCATACAAGGAGTAAACTGATCAGAGATGCTGCCAAGAGGCCCATGATCACTCTGGATGAACTGCAGAAATGTACAGCTGAGGTGGGAGACTCTGTCCATAGGACAACAATCAGTCGTATACTGCACAACTCTGGCCTTTATGGAAGAGTGGCAAGAAGAAAGCCATTTCTTAAAGATATCCATAAAAAGTGTTCAAAGAAGGTACTTGAGTCATCTTCTGTACTTGGTAGTTGAGGTCTCCAAACGTTTCGCCTCTCATCCAAAAGGCTTCGTCAGTGAACAAGATTACACTCAGCACACAGCGTAGATAAACACCAGTTGGGAGGAGTTGGGGTTGGCCCGGCTCCTCCCCTCTAATCACAGCTACTCTCACCTGTGGGTAAACACCTTTGAAGTAGAGCGTCTGTAACGACCTGCTCCCCCCAGTATCGGTCAGTCCTGTCCTATTCATAGATGATCACTGCTAATTACCTGCCTATTGTTCTTTTGTTGGCTGAGGTATCGTCTTCTTGGACTGGCAGTGTCCTGTCGGTTTTCCCCGAAGCAGATTGGAGTAAAAAGCAGAAAGATTAAATCTGAGTCCACCATTTCGGTTCATGGAGGGATTTTCTTTTCTGACAAAAATAGCTTCTTTTACTCCTCTTTCAAACCAACGTTCTTCTTTAGCTAGAATTTTGACCTCCCCGTCCTCAAAGGAGTGATTGGAGGCTTTAAGGTGAAGGTGCACAGCCGACTGAGGGCCGCTTGTGCTTTCTCTTCGGTGTTGATAAAGTCTCTTCTGTAAGACTTGTTTGGTTTCTCCAATATAATGTTCTTTGCATTCTTCTTCTTTGCATCGAATAGAATAAACCAAATTGCTTTGTTTGTGGCTCGGAGTTTTGTCTTTGGGATGAACTAATTTTTGTCTCAGTGTGTTCACAGGTTTGTGGTACACTGGAATCCTGTGCTGCCTAAAGATTCTCTGAAGTTTCTCTGATACCCCGGCTACATACGGCACTGCAACTCCCTTTTCTTCTGGGCTCTGTAGTCTGTCTGTCCTGCTCTTTGGGTCTTCCTGCCCTTTGTGCTTTAGTGAAGGACCAGTTAGGATAGCCACAGTCTGAGAGGGCTCTGTGGACATGTTGCTCCTCTTTGGTCTTTCCTTCTGCACTGGTAGGCACCTCTTTAGCTCTATGTGTCGAGTGTCCTAATGACCCCTATTTTGTGTTGGAGTGGATGGTTAGAGTCAAACATCAAATACTGGTCAGTATGAGTTGCCTTCCTGTAAACCTCTGTCAACTACCAAGTACAGAAGATGACTCAAGTACCTTCTTTGAAGATGGACAACACATTCTTCCACATCAAACATGTGGAAGAAGGTGCTCTGGTCAGATGAAACCAAAATCGAACTTTTTGGCAACAATGCAAAACGTTATGTTTGGCGTAAAAGCAACACAGCTCATCACCCTGAACACGCCATCCCCACTGTCAAACATGGTGGTGGCAGCATCATGGTTTGGGCCTGCTTTTCTTTAGCAGGGACAGGGAAGATGGTTAAAATTGATGGGAAGATGGATGGAGCCAAATACAGGACCATTCTGGAAGAAAACCTGATGGGAGTCTGCAAAAGACCTGAGACTGGGACGGAGATTTGACTTCCAACAATAATAATAATAATAATAATGCATTAGTCTTATATAGCGCTTTTCCAGACGCTCAAAGTCGCTTTACAATTTGGTGCATTATTCATTCACTCCATACTCGGTGATGATAAGCGAGGCAACCAGTCTGCGCACATCAGCCACCACCACCAACCACTCACTCACTCACTACATTCGCTAGGCTTCCTGGTGTTACTGAACAGTCTCCCATCCAAGTACTAACCAGGCCCTTCCCTGCTTAGCTTCCAAGGTCTGACGGGATTGGGCATCACAAAGGCGGTATGGCCACAAGACAATGATCCAAAACATAAAGCAAAATCTACAATGGAGTGGTTCACAAATAAACATCCAGGTGTTAGAATGGCCAAGTCAAAGTCCAGACCTGAATCCAATCGAGAATCTGTGGAAAGAACTGAAAACTGCTGTTCACAAACGCTGTCCATCCAACTTCACTGAGCTCGAGCTGTTTTGCAAGGAGGAATGGGCAAATATTTCAGTCTCTCAATGTGCAAAACTGACAGAGACATACCCCAAGCGACTTACGTTTCACTTCATGATTGTGTCCCACTTGTTGTTGATTCTTCACAAAAAATTACAGTTTTATATCTTTATGTTTGATGCCTGAAATGTGGCAAAAGGTCGAAAAGTTCAAGGGGGCCGAATACTTTCGCAAGGCACTGTAATTTTGTTAGATCTTGTGACTCCTCCACAGCAGGTGTGGGGGGCTCTTGGTGCCTCTTCAGTGTTTCAGGAGCAGAAATCTGATTCCACAATTCTACCTTAAAAGTTGAATACACAGATGTTGTATTTTCGATTTTACATTATAAATACTATCTTACATTTTCTCAATTTTTTCACACATGGTCATCTCCCCATAGCAGAGCACTAATGTCATGTTCTTTGTCTTCTGTAATAAACCACAAATACAAAGGTGTCCAAACTCCTTGAAAACATTACAGTAATTATGCAACTGCTTTGATGGCATTGCCCTCTGAGAACAGCCTCCCGGTGACGTCGGCCGAGTATTTTCTCCCTATAAAGATGCAGGGACTCGTCTGACCAGACAGACACTCGAGGATCTGCAGGTAAAATGGCTTATGTAGCAAGACGAGCGGTTTAGCTAGTATTGACCAATAATAATAATATTGACAACGCCACCGGAGAGAAGGCTCCGGACCTTAAGGCACGCAGGTTCGTTTATGATTGACACAGGCAGAGTCCATGCTTAGCAAAAATATACGTTTTATTTACTATATATTTCGTTTCAATAAATTATTTTCTGTTTTTCATTTGTTATTAAAAAGGGGATTCAATTGGTTCACAATTTATCATTTTCACAGTCAACATTCGTTCACGTCAGTTCCAGCTGATTAATTAATTAAAACCAAAGATGAGTCCGTGAGTGAACCAAAAACAAGGGTTAAAAGACAAGGCAACAACGTCTAGGACAGCGCCGTCATCGCATCGGCGCGGGCCAGATCACCTGTAAATAAGGAAAAATATGAACACCTAGCCTTACTGTTGGGCCATAAACTGAAGCTCTGCCCCAAACGTACCATCGAACGCAGGGCATAACAAACGGGTATGGGGCCATGACAGCGAGACGCACACCATCCCTGCGCATGGAGCATCTGGAGGCTACATCGTGGAACCGTTACCACAACACGGAGCTAAATTATAAAACCTCCAGTTAAGGCCAGTAAATAGTTACGTTAAAGGCAATAAAATCTAGAGCAAACGCTACCTGTCCTTCGGAGAAGCGAGGAACGCACTGACACACCGGCTGGACGAGGAAGTGAGTGACGTCAGAGAACAAAGTAGTGAATGTATTGCGCTTATATACCTGCGGCGCCACCAGCTGGCAGGAGGAGATGCAACAGGCGCCATGCCACACTTAGATGCCCTCACTATACTGTACACTTGATTTGTATTGTTGGATGTTTTTAGCACATGACTTGAATAACTTAGACCAATTTAAGTTCCGTTAACAATGTCATCTAATAGGTTATTTAAGTAAAGAGTAGATAATGTCAAAGTTTGTACTGTATATGATTACAGTCAAGTCTTTCTGTACATTGGGAATTTGGCTATTTTCTACTATTCACTAATGACACTAATGACTTGTTGTTTTGTGTTGTTTTTTTTATATTGTTTTCTAAAACTTTATATATTTGTTTCTAATTTTCATTTTAGGGTAATATGGAGTAAAGTATTTTTCCAACAAATTGTTTTAGAAGAAATCTATTTGTTACAGAATCATTACTTACAAAACTGCTTCACAAAATATGAACAGTAAATATTTAAGAAGGGTTTCTTGAATGCAATGCTTAAGCTAACCACAATGCTTTTTATCTTTTAAAAATAATGGGGGGATAGCACTCTTGTGATATTCATTTTCGTCAACCTAAAATGAAAATGTAATGTCCTAGTATTGCCCTCACATATTAAATGTTGAGAGACAAAACATACAAGTGCGAACTGTGGCATGTTAAATGGCTATTCTTAAATTTGGTTAGTATTTTTAAACGAGAAGAAGCAAAACGTAACATAAATGTTCAAATGATAACAATTTGACATACAATCCCGCTGTTGTTCTATGTCAAATTGTTGTCGTCTTATCATATTTAACTTTTTATTTTTTATATCAGTATTCTTCATGCATGCCCTTATAGCCTTATAGTTTTAAAGTTTTTAAAGCTTATTTTCATCTAAATTCTGTGTTATATGTTCTATGTTGCACGTTTGCACCGAGAAAATTCCTAGTTTGTGAACCTGTTCTCAAACAATGGCAATAAAAACTATTCTGATTCTGATTCTGAAATCTCACAATGTCCACATAAAGAATACCTGCGTAAATGGAAATCTCTACCCAGGCTGTGCATTTTCCGTTGCATTGGATAACTATACTGTTATCTTTTCAGATTCATACTTTACATAAATGAATGTGTCCAGTCCAAGCCAGAACGGGTCTCTGTTATCCAGCCAAGACTCGTACAACGATGCAGTTATCAAGAATTTTATTGTGATCGCTTTGGGCCTGACCATCAACTACATCAATGGAACTCTTATCCATACCTTCAGGAAACACCAGGTCAGAGAGTGGGAATAAGTGCCTAACATGTTATATTACAATCGGGTTTGACTCAGTATCTTTGTTTGTTTGTGATTTGTGAAAAGCACGATGACCCAGCTTTCAAAGTCACAAAGGTGTGGAGTTAAACAAAGTACAAAAAAAAGGTATAGAGATCAGGAAAATCATTTGAATTTCAAAAGTAGGGGTTGAAAAATAAAATTAGGTTCAGGCAAGAGTCCACTGACCTTAAGGTCAGGGCCAATGGTTAGATATGGCTCTCTAATCCACAACACAACTGGGTTGTGAATGCCACCTCTGCTCAATGGTAAATGTTTGGAATAATGAGACGTCGGACTAATGGCATGGCACTGTGTTAATCTGCTGTGAGCAATCGATCTAATAGTTGTATTTGTGACACTACGTGACAGTTTGTTCTTCGGAGTAATTAAACAATTATTTTTTTTGTTCCAATTTGATTTATTTATCAAATTGTTTGCTCCTCTTTAAAGTTCTTTATTCATTCTGCATAACCGTTACCTTTATTATTCTTACTTGTTAAGAAATGTGACTTTGTTCTTCTTTGTACATTTGGAAAGTATTTGTACTCCACTGTGTGTTCTTAATAGAGTTCTGCAACCCGACCGAAGTCCGACAGAACCCGTCGTAACCCGATGGATTCAGTCGGGCTCGGACAAATATTTAGAATTTATTTTCACATCAGCGCCTTAAAACAAATGAAACTGGTCTAAAAATTAAAATGGGCCTGTTTAGTTAATGCGACTTAGGGTTCGTTTTTGTGGGGAAAAAATAAAATAAACTGGGCCCGCGGTGCACGATGTTGCCGCCCCACACATACAGTAGCTGGGGGCATTAGCGCACCAGTGCTTTTACGCACCAAGCTCAGCAAGACCCTGAGCTCAGGCCCTGCTCCGGGGAAGTGACCAGCCTCTGTCTGACTTAAGGGAGGGAGCGCTCTGTGGAGCTCGCTGAACTCTCAGACACCAAGAGAACGTGACAGTCCAGTACTCCAGTACCCCCACCATAATCAAGTGCGTTTTCTCTGGTTCAGCTTTACCCAAATCTAAAATGTTACAGCCTGTAGGCCAGAGTAACACCTAATTTGAAAGCTAAGACCTACAAAACTAAAAGGATCTTTTTCCCCACATTGTTGCCGTGTTTTCGTCACATTTTTTGCCACAGTTTTGTTGCGTTTTCGTAACACTTTTTTGTCACTTTTGTCACTTTTTCATCACTTTTTTGTTGCATTTTCGGGACTTGTTCACCCTCAAATTGTTGCTATTTTGACACTTTTTCAAGGAGCTTTTAGATTTGGGTAAAGCCAAACTGGAGAAAATGTGCTCGGTTCAGGAGGGGCTTAAGAGGTTACTGTGGCAGTGCAGAACGAAGCGCGCCATGTGCCATGCCAACATTACGCGCTGCGTAACCTCACTTCAAAGGCTTTTCTCAAACCGTGCAGCACTTTAAAGCAGTACTAAGTAACGTGTTTACCTTAATAAATCCTTTCCGTAGTCCCTCTGGGGGTAATACAAGTGTTAATGGGATGATTGGTGGGTCTTTCATCTCCCCTGGTGTCTATGGCCAGAAAACCATGCTTGCAACTTGACTGCCACCCAGCCAGCAAAACAATATGGGCTTGGCATGGGTTTGCCCACCTGGGTTATAAGTGGGTTTGTCCGTAGTTTCCATGTGGGTCCCATGTGTGTTGGCCCATGTGGGCTGGACCTTTACAAGTCAAACTTAACCCTTTCACTCTGGTTTTATTATTTTCAGTCTCAGAGCTTGAATCTTGGCGTTTGGTCACATTTGAGCCCAACCCACTCTGAGTCACTGTGATTTGATTGGCTTCAGAGTTACACTGTAGGTCTGACACCGTGAGTGACAGTAACATGACGCTAAATAGTGACCCTTTATTTTCAGTAAAAAGGCTGAAGCCTCATTGCTCTTCAGTCACAGACTGAGAAGTGAAGCAGGAAGTCATGGAGATTCTGCTTTAGAACATTACACTTCTGCTGGATGTAACAATAAACATTTGAAATTCAAAGTATTCCTTAGAAATAGGTGTGGATATCCGGAATTTGTGTGATTGAAGTATCAGTTAATTATTAATTACTCTCATTCTACAAAAACAAACCTTTGTCATTTGTATCTGCTGTAGAGTCATGATTGTCCCAGTTCCTCTGAGTCGTGGTGCAGCAGGACTGATGTGGACAGATGTTACAGAAGAAGCTCATGAGGTTCTTTTCTTCAACACAGTTACTATAGTAACTATTTTCTCCAAAGTAAAAGTATATATACCAGAGTCCTGTCCACATCTGTCATGGTCTACCATGACCCACCACGACTCAGAGGAACTGGGACACACATGATTCATACGTCAGATAATGTGTATGGATATTTGTTCAACCATTATAAGCATCAATTGTGTGATTTAAAAAATATCTAAATTTTATTAATTTTTTAATTTATTTCTTACATACTTTGGCTTCAGAATTTTCCTTTTACAGCAGAAGCCTGAAATTCTGTCTAAAGCAAACTCTCCATGACTTCTCTCATCACTTCTCAGTCTGACTGAAGAGCAATGAGGCCTCAGCCTTTTTACTGGAAACAAAAAGCTCACTGTATTTAGCGTCATGTTACTGTCACTCATGGTGTCTGACCTAAAGTCTAACTCTGAAGAAAGTCAATTCACATTTACACTGAGAAGGTTGGAAGGGCGCCCCCTTGTGTCCCTTTGCGTCCAAATACTGGGACCGTAACTGGAGCCAGATCTGGCTCTTTAGAGTAGAAAGGGTTAAGTTTGACTTGTAAAGGTCCAGCCCACATGGGCCAACACACATGGGGCCCACATGGAAACTGCGGACAAACCCACTTATAACCCAGGTGGGCAAACCCAAGCAGAGCCCATATTGTTTTGCTGGCTGGGTTTAAACACACAATTTATCCATTTATCAAAAATAAAATAAAACACGTAAGTCCGCGTTGTAGGAGAGAGGGGAAACGTGGCTCTTTTTAGCAGGTGAAAACTGTGTTTCAAAGCGTCTCAGTGTACGTTCGCTTTAACGGCTTATACAAAGCGCACGGACTGAGAGAAGTTTAGACAAGTATTGAATACACTTGTGCTACAAGGTAACAGCGGGTTTACGAGCCCCACATCCGCCTCCCCCTCACAATATGTTCCCACATCCCTGATTTTTATTGTGTAGGGCTCGGTCGGACTCGGACACAAATATCGGTTTGGATTCTATCACTGCTCTGTCGGACAAAGGCCGGGCTCGGACCGAATAAAACAGCCGGATCCGCAGTCTAGTTCTTTAGAGCTGCTGGAACAAGTTAATTTCTCCATTGTGAGATTAACAAAGTCTTATCTAATGAACAAGTATGGCAGAAGTACAAGTATATAAAGTTCAGCATGTGTTATAATGCTGCTACTTTAATTACCCACTTTGACATTGAAACAATATTGGAATACACTGATTTTCCGCCCGTCTCCTTTCAGATCCTGTACGCAAACCCTCGCTATGTCCTCTTCATCCATCTTGTTATCAACGACATGATCAATCTGACCACCGCCATCACCTTATTATTCTCTAGGTATGTCTTCCAAGAAATCAACGGGACTCTATGTTGTATAATCATAAGCTTTGCCGTAATCACCACTATGAACTCTCCGCTTAACTTAGCAGTGATGGCCCTCCAGTGCTACATTACCATATGCTTTCCCTTACGCCACTCTGAAATCTGCACTATGAAGAGAACGTACATTACCATCACATGGATTTGGACAATGAGTTCAATCGCCATTTTGCCCGACATCTGTTTGGTCGTGGCCATGGACTATGGGAAACTATTCACGTCAACCATATATTGTGAAAGAGACAATTTGTTGCGTCATCCAGTCAGTAAGAAAAAACGTGAAGTGTTGTACTCAATCTATCTCGTCGCAGTTTGGATTGTGTTATTTTACACATACTTGCATATATTTTTTGCGGCCAAGGCTGCCAGGTCAGATGGGGATCTGAAAAAGGCAAGGAACACCATCTTGCTTCACGGTTTTCAACTGCTCTTGTGTATTTTAACCTATGTTTACCACTTGATAGTAAGATTGCTTGTGTACCTGTTGCCCCACAGTTACCTGCATGTCATATTTGTGTCTTATATATTTATTCAAATCCTTCCCAGGTTTGTTAGCCCTATTGTGTATGGAGTGAGGGACCAATTGTTTAGACAAAAATTGAAAAAGCATATTTTTTGTGGTTTCTGTTTCAAGACACAACATGCGTACTGTTAAAGAGCACATACTCTTTGACAATAAAGTTCAGATAACTTTGACCTTTCTAGCGTGTAAATCTTTTCACTGTCCCCCAACCACTGCTTTACAATGTTCCCGAATGACCTCAAGCTGAAGCAAACTAGGGTTCGGCTGCAGGTTCAAGTCCACCTCTGAATGGCTGAAGAAAAAAATAGGCCCCATCCGAAAGCAGTAAATTGTTAAGAGTGAAGCCATTATAAGAAGCGTCCAAATTGGACTGTTGGTTAGAAAGGAGTTAGGGAAAGTAGCCTGTATGCTAACTATCATAGCCACTTTAGCATAGTGACCTCTGGTGGTCCCTTACCGGCGATTAGGAGCTATGTGCCATCCCATAGGCCACTGCGCCGCATGTCCGTCACGCCCCCCACCACCCACAACCCAACCTCGAGTGATTCATGCACAACCACTGTTGATTGACAGGTGCACATTTAATAATAATAATAATAAAAATAAAAACAAGCCAAACTTTAGAAAGTGACAAAATACATGTTAGTCATCACAGCACAGTCACATGTCAGTGTTTTAAAGAGTCGCCTGAGTAAATGGCCTAAATGAAGCAGTTTGTGCTGTTGTGCTTTTGTTTTCATTTAGTAGAAATTTAAGCCACAAGGCTCATTTGCATACTGTAGCTTTATGAAACAGCTGTTGAGATAAAATAATGCTAAATGGAAATGTGATGGCCCATTTGGAGTTTTCTTTTTTTCCTCTCTTTATCTGGAGACTATGTTGTTGCATACCCAATACAGTAGGTGGCGGCATGCGATTTCGTTTGGCCTGCAGTTCGCCAATCACCTTAAAGAAGAAGAAAAACAACTGTTGGTGATGTCCACCCTTCCCCTGGGTAAAGACGGTCAAATTGGGCAAATAGCTCTGACGCTCTAGTTCACTAACTGCATTAGCCTGACATAAAGTCAGACTGACTTTATTTATGTATTTATAAATACATATAAAGACAGTCTGGAATTGTGGTAATTGGACGCAATTTCCAAATCGAGACTCGAGGCGGGGCTAACAATCACAGTTTGAAGGAGAGCGAACCAATCAACACAAAGCGACCTACACTGTGCGTTTACTTCCTCCGCCATGATTGTTTGTAGTCCACACGTGGAGTTAAGTAAATGTTCCGGTTAAAGCCCTCGGAGCAGCTTCTTGCTGTGGCTTTAAGGACAAGTCCAGCTCATTTAAAACAGAAGGAAGGGCACTGGGATCGCTGTGTCGCGGCCGCCATCCTCACTGTTTTTGTTACTCCCAGAGGAGCACAGGTGTTTGATGGGAAATCCTAGCGCGCAAGATGACGCACTGTTAACTCCCGCCTCCCGTGCTATGATTGGCTCGTCTTAGTTTTGCCGGCAAATTGCACAATTCCAGACTGAATCCCAATCTATCTCTTAACATGGAGGATCAGTCTGGCTCATGCCAGGCTATAACTGCAGTGTGATTACAGAACGTCTGGGGGTTCACACATAACGACTGAGAATCGTAAGAGCGAACTCACTACATGATTCTGTCAAACAGCTGATGTTTTATAACAAAGCACGTCTGTCCTCTCTACGGCTTCATTTCTCCTCCGTTTTCAAAAAGTGTCACCAGATCAGAAAATATAGGCCTCTGTTTGTGAACGTGGGGAACATGTGCGTCTCCTGATTGGTCAACAGTGTCATGTGATCGCTGTCACAACTACGCAGTTCAGGCTACTGCTACTACGAGCCTTCAACTTGGCTATAGTTCTGTCAAAATGGAGATAAACGTCGGCGACGATACGGGACATATTTCTTTGGTGCACTGGCCACTTGGCACAGTATGTTTAGCTCCGTGCGTAATTGTAGCTAAAGCGTTCGGTCCAATCCATCTCGCAGAATGTCAGATTCTACACAAATGTAGAGAGTCCGCATCTAGGTGGACAGAAGACTCGTGCATTGTTTAGAGGAGGAGAAAGGAGCTCGGGGAAGCGCACGAGTTACGCACTCCAGATAGTGCCATCTGCGGCCTGCTACGGGCGCATTGGCCACCTAGCATAGCACTGTAGTTAGCTCCGTGCATAACCAATCCCATCTCTGAGGAATTATTATAAAGGAGTGCTAATACCCCAGGACAAAGAACTGAAAATTGAAAAGTTTTTATCTAAATTTGTGTTTCAGGTCGGACCTTAATGGGAACTGTACAGCCGAACTTCCGGCTATACGCAAATCGATAAAACAAAATAATGACGCTCTGAGGGTCCGTGTATAAAGTATAATTCATTTTTCGTTTCCACGTTTCAGAATGAAAGTGTTCGTGCATATTTCCTTTTATTGATTTTCAAATTAAAATCCAAAACAATTAAACCAAAACAAAACGTTTCTCATTTTTGGTAATGAAACGAAATCAGTCAAAATGGCTTGAATTTGGATTTTTGTATATGATGCATACAACAAAAAATGGCATTTCAAATTACAAACGATGCCTGATTTGATTTTGTTATATTGTTTTATTTGTTTGTGGTCAACCGGAAGCTGAGTTGACTGTACGTCGCATATTATGGTCCGCCTTACACACCTGAAAAAAAATAAACTCTACATTTGGGAACAAAAATGTCAAAAGATTGATTCTATGTTACTAAGAACACCTCTTAAATCGAGCACATTTTCTCCAGTTCTGCTTTACACAAATCTAAAAGCCTCTTTACTGGAGCTTACAGCCGATAGCTTTAGAATGAGGCATTACACTAACACATACAACACATTTGTTGCATTTTCGTATTTTGTTGTGTTGGTCACCTTTTCATTGCATTTTTGTCACCCTTTCGTGTTTTTCTTGTTGCTTTGTCATCACTCTTTAGTCATGTGTTTTTGTCACCTTTTTTTGTTGTGTTATTGTTGCTTTTCCAGCACGTTTGTCACTCTTTTTCCCCATTTTGGAAGTGTTTGTGTTGCTTTTTCATGGCTCTTTAGTCGTGTGTTTTTGTCGCTTGCCATCATGGGTATCCAAAGGATTAAACGACCAAATGACATGTCAGCAAAAACAAAACAAAAAACAAGCACATATGAAGTGAATACCACTATGTACTCAATGAGTAGAGTTCTTTAGTTCAACAGCGTGTCACCGTGACCGCAAATTCCAGTGCACCATCTAGTGGGCTGTGGCTCAACCTGCTAATGCAGGTGGGCTGTCTCTGCCTCGTGCGTATCTGTAAGTGAAATCCCAGTTAAACATAAGCAGCACTGAGCGCGAACTCCTGAAAAAGTGAGTAAAATGTGTGCGGGTCAAGTACGTCTCGCTCAGAATAGGCTAATGAAGACAAGTCCTTCAGGTGTGTTAGGCGGACCATAATATGCGACGTACAGTCAACTCAGCTTCCGGTTGACCACAAACAAATGAAACAATATAACAAAATCAAATCAGGCATCGTTTGTAATTTGAAATGCCATTTTTCGTTGTATGCATCATATACAAAATCCAAATTCAAGCCATATGGACTGATTTCGTTTCATTACCAAAATGAGAAACGTTTTGTTTTGGTTTAATTGTTTAGGATTTTAATTTGAAAATCAATAAAAGGAAATATGCACGAAAACTTTCATTCTGAAATGTGGAAACGAAAAATGAATTATACTTTATACACGGACCTCTGAGGCTGTGATTTCAATTTTCATTTTTCCGTTTTTGTATCATATTGAAATATGAAAATACGTGCCAATTTGAGTGATTTCGTTTCATTTTATGAAATGAAAAATGCTGATAGCACACATTTCTGGGTAATTTCATTGTTGTTTTCAAATTGAAAATTGATTGAACGAAAGGTACACGGACCGAGAAGACTCGGCACGACTGAAAATTAGAGCAAAATCGGGCATAAAAGTTGTGTAGTGTGTGCTGACCTTGAGCCACACATGCCTTCTATTGTTCTGGCTAATGGACGTTCACTGGAGAATAAAACAGATTAACTGCTAAGCTCTTCCCAGAAGATGGTGAAAGACTGTTGTGGAGCGGAGGGAGCTGCGCAGGAGGAAGGAGGAGGTGGAGCTGACCAGTGCAGGACACCACGCTCTGAAACAGGAACAAACCCATGAGGCGGTGCACCGTTTCGGAGGATCAGTGGAGACATCCAGCTGCCACTCCTACGGTTTCCCCTACCTCCAAAAACATACCGGTCAGGTTGACATTTAAAAGTGAAACGGGAAGATAAAACGTGCTGTCGTTTGCACAGCTAAAAGAACAGTTTTCTGCCTGTTTTCAACATCAGAGGCGAGGCCTGTCTCCCATCTTTTGGAAAATGTTTTTAACAGCATAAAACTGAAATGTAGCCTCATTTAACCCTAAATACTGGTACCAACAGAAATGTACTTTGGCTTTTTACCATTGTGAGACTTGTACACAAGCAAAACTGTGTTTAAGTCTATTCTCTCAACAACAAGAGTCCGATGCAGTACAAAACTAATATGGTTGTATTCCCTGAGTTTCGAACAGAAGCGTTCTGGATGTACGTTTAGAGAGGCCATTGAGCAGGTTATTGCAGTTGTCTTACCCACTTACTTATGACAAGAAAAAAGATTTTATGAAAAAAAAAGTGGATATAAATGAATACAGAAAAAGTATGTAAATGTGTTTACAGAAAATTACTGTCTATTTTACAGTGGATAACTATTTCTTGAAAAATGTGACAATGCTGTACATTTTACATAAATTTGCTGCATCATGGCACTCATGGCACCACCAGACTATATTTCTAATAGTGAAACCAGTTTATTGTAACACTCATCATGACTTAAAAACCTCATCCTTCTGTTCTGAGGGAAACGTATGCAGAGAATTGCATTATGGGAGTTGTCAGGTGACCAGCTCCTGCCCACATGACGTCCTCTCTCCCAGTGCGCAGTACACTGGTCGGCCGCCAGAGGGCCCCCTGGCAGCTCAGGTTGACAGTTTTTTACTGTAAAACATACAGTGAAAACTGGTAGCTGTGGTTGGCAGTTTTTTACCGTAAATTTTACGGTAAAAAAAACTGGCAGCTGTGGTTAGCAGTTTTTTACCGTAAATTTTACGGTACTGGGACAAACATGACTCTACAGCAGATACAAATGACATTGTTTTTTTAATGTAAATAATGTCACACTTACTAAATGATACTTTCATGTCAATCTTTTGTTTTTACATTTGGCAGAACTATAAAAATCTGTCTAAATCAGAAGCTCAATTACTTCCTTCTTCACGCCTCAGTCTGTAACTGAGGAGTGATGAGGCCTCAGCAGTTTTACAGAAAATAAAGGGCTCACTAGTTCGTGTCATGTTACTGTCACTCATGGTTTCTGAACTTCCGTGTGACTCTGAAGCCTATCAAATCACAGTGACTCAGAGAAGCTTGGGCTCAAATGTGACCAAACACCAAGATCCAAACTCTGAGACAAAAGAGCTTGGCGTTACACTGTGTAGGTCAGACACTGTGTGCGACAGTAACATGAGGCTATAACATGATGCTACAAGCGTTTATTTAAACCAAAAGCTGAGGACTCATTGCTCTTTAATCTGTCATATGAGCAGCAAAAGTTTATTCTGCACTTTCAAAATGAAGGGGAAACAGAGTGCTGTATAACTTGTCAAAAAAACAACAACAATAGGACCTATACTCAATAACTTATATCAACCCTATATGGCGAGTGTATCACATTGGATAAACACAATTGCTTAATGCTGAAAGAAAGTCATTTAATCATGTGGAAATACTTTCCATGTAAAAACCTGGCAGCTGAGTTTCGAGCTTTGACTGTAAATTTCACGGTTAAAAAACTGGCAGCTGAGTTGGCCGTTTTTTTACTGTAAAATTTACAGATTTTTTTATACAATGTATGTAAATTAATAAAATATAAACAAGTAAAAATGAAATATGGAAATGAATGACCCCTCCTGGAACCGCCACCTTAACGTGGTGGAGGGGTTTGAGCACTCAAATGAACCTATAGGAGCTAAGTTGTAGGGGGTTTGGTGCCCCTAGTAGGGTCTCCCATGGCAAACAGGTCCTAGATGACGGGTCACACAAAGAGCGGTCAGAAGCACCTTATGAGAGACCAACAGGCCCGGTTAGAACCATGAGGCTGTCCTTCTGTGGACCCACCACCTGCAGGAGGAGCCATAGGGGCTGGTGCAATGTACCCGGCAACAGACAAGTGGAAGAAGATGGATGGATGGATGGAAATGAATGAATCTATTTTGTGCACTTGCGTACTTGTGTACAGTATATGCATGTTTCTGAATTTGATGGTGTGATTTGCCATCTGGACCACCATCCTTGCGTAATAGAAGTAAAGCAGTAAATGATTATGGCTCTCGAGACCTACAAATCTTTCCTCACACGTCATCATTCACAACCCTGAAATGACCCGATGACTATATTAGCTCAATCATTTGTGATCTTCATTTGGAGGCGAGGCATGGACATAGCAGGTGGGAGGTCTAGTTCTTCCATGAATTCATCCTCCTCTGGCCAAAATTCATCAACTGTTGTCCGCTATCCAGACTCATACAGCGCAGCGATTGCCAAAAATGTGACGATTGTTTTACTTGGGATCATTATTAACTTTCTAAATGGGACTCTCATTCATACCTTCATACATCACCAGGTCAGCAATGGAAATGTGTTAATGTATCTTCATACTTTAAACTAGTTGATTTCAAAAAGATGTATTGTTGTTAAGTTTTTGTATGGAAAGTTAACCATCAAACCTTGCACAAAGTTCAGTGTTCATCATCTTAGTTTCAGAGGATGTTTACTGTAACATTACAAAATAATGCTATGTCTCCAAATACAATGATCAAGGTATTATAACTATATTAGAATTGAAGATTGTTAAATGTAACAATCAGAATCTGGAGACATTTTAGAGAATGTTTTTACAAAGTACATCCATCCTCTTCCTGGCCTACTCCCTTTGATATTGTTATCAGTATCAGTGTCAGCACTGGGATTGAGACTTTGTTATGTTTGTGTAGGCTTCTAAATGTTCTCAAATATCCTTGATTAGACTGGGTTGAATAAAGGCACTATACCTGATTGTGTTTTATTCTATAGTAATGGAACCAAATTTGTTTGGTGTGTTGTAAATGTGTGGAACAAACCCTGTGTAGTAGCTTGGTCCAGTCGACAATATTTGGTAATCAAATACTCGTGGTGCATTTATAAATTGCATTGATGGTGTTTTTCAATTACTTCTTTTTCTTAGGCTTTTTACATGAACCCTCGCTACATCCTCTTCATCCATCTGGTGGTGAACGACATGATCCAGCTGACGACTTCCATCAGCCTCTTTGTATTTATATATGTCTTCTTTAGAATCAATACTATTTTCTGTTGCTTTATACTTGGATTTGCGACCTTCACCACTCTGAACTCTCCTCTAAACTTGGCAGTGATGGCCGTGGAGTGCTACATCGCTGTATGCTTCCCCTTCGGCACTCACAGTGGTGCACTGTTAAAATGATTTACATTCTGATCGCATGTATGTGGGGCTTAAGCATCCTTTCAGTTTTACCAGACATATTTTATCTAGCAGCAGCCAATCCTTCTATGTTTCTCTCCATGTTGTATGTGAGCAGATGTATTTCTTTAAGAACCCTGTCCTGATCAAAAAGAGAGAGGTGACATTCAACATGTATCTGGTTGGGGTCTGGCTTGTTCTGATTTACACTTACGTACAGATATTCATAGCTGCCAGATCAGCAAATACGACTAATGACAATGCAAAAAAGGCCCGGAATACCATCTTGCTCCACAGTTTCCAGCTTCTATTGTGTATGTTAAGCTATGTATATACCACTATTCAAGAAATTATTTTTGTTTTATACCCAAAATATTCCTCCATTTCCTGTTTGTCTGGTATATCTTATTGCAAATTCTGCCCAGGTTTCTGAGCCCCATGGTGTATGGACTGCGAGACAAAACATTTCGACAACATCTGAAGAAATATCTGTTTAGCTGTTCTACACAAGTGGCTACAAAGGCTGTTTCTGTATCAGTCGAGAGAAAATAAAAACAATTAAAGCCGCAAGTAGCATCAAGTGGCCCCAGCGGGCCGTGCCCCGATTACTGCTCCTCTGTAACCCTACCGAGGGCGCTAACTCGCCCACTACATTGTATCTAATTGCCCTGATGTGCCATTAATCTTTGTCAGTAAACATCAAAACTACATTTTAGCCTCTCCATGTAAACAATACTGTAGCTCCAACATACAGAGGGCGCTAGTGTGGCCTAAATCTTTTGTCTGTAATTTTGTATAATGGGAGATTTCTGTGTCCGTTCCCTTGGAATAACATGGGGTTCCCCAGTCGTCACCATGGCAACATGGTATGGGTCCCATTGACTTTTTTGATCGGGATGCCATGAGCTATTTTTCTGCTATTTACCTCCAATGCATTTGATTTTCTCAAAGTAGAGGGGGCGCTATCGCACCCAGTGTCACTTTTTCACATTTGTTGTGTAGAGGGGGTGAAAGGTCAATAAACATTTTATTTTGTATATCTTGTTTTTTTAATCTGAGTTTGTATGTGCGAATGGGAGCAATGTGTAGTTTGTTAGCCGCAATTAAACTGTAAAACTAGCAAAAATCTGTGGATAACTAGCTCATTTGGTGAATCGCCCTAGTAATCAATGAAGAACCAGTGGAATTTGGAAACATTGCTTTACTTTGGTGTTTCAGTCCCAGCTACAGCCTGAGCACTTCAAAGTGTGGAGGGGATTGACTGTGATTTTGGGAAACCATGCACACATTTCAACTGTTCCCACAGTGCTTTACATGTGCTTTAAATTGGTATTTATTTGGTGACGACTGATCAAATACTCGCAGAGATAAATGGTCATTAGGCGGTCACAGCGCATGCAGGATTCAGGATCAATACGTTAGCAATCGGCCCGTTCGTCTTGTAATCATTCTGTGGCATAGAGGAGGACACAAAGCTAAACTTTCTAGATCAAAGTCATAGACATAACATTAGTAGACCATCATCCCTCACGCCTTGCTCACATGAGCAGCACGGTGGCACTTGTGCTTCACAGGCAGTGGCGTGCACAGACATTCTCAGGGCAGGTGCTCAACCAAGACAAGGAAGTGGATATTTAGCCGTGACCAGTTATTAGTTTGTTTTTGCTATTGTGTCGTAACTGGCTCCTAATTCGTCTATTCGTATCACTTTATTACTGTATACAGTATCTTCTCATTTTCGACATGATTAGCATTAGATTGGAGGGATGGTCTGCAGTGAAAACTTGAGATTTCATGACAAATTATGGTTAGGGCCAGAGATATGGTTCACCTTCAGGTTAGGTTATTTATATTTCCCAACAAACCAGCTAGCACTTATCATAGTGTATGATTCAACGTTGTCGTGAAGTAAAGTGAATGTTTCCACGTGATATGGATTGACGAATTAGGAGCAAGTTACAGTACAATACGGTCCCGGCTAAATACCCACTACCTATTCAAAATCAATAGTAATCCACTCGGCTGGTCATGTTCCTCTGCTCCTCCCACAAACACACAGTTTAGCTCCCACTGAATGACTAAGCGTACAGGTGGGTGTTCCTTTCCTTTTTTCTGTTTATTGCCATGATCACCAATGTAACAGCTATGTAAAAATATTACAGTGAATTTATCTCACATTACAACCAATCAACCATAAAATGATAATGTACGTTATTTCCCCAAACAGCTCAGGCCAAAACAAGAGAGAAGATGTCTGGCTAACCTACCCGCCATATTCCATTTAAACATTTCCTACTTCCCCAAAACAGGAAGTGCTGCATACTAGAAAACCAAACTTCAAAGTAAACTCCAGCGAACCTCCAGGCACCTTCACCTCACCCTCCTCTCCTCAGCTCACTCACACACTGCTCCAAGTCTTTGACCAGCCATGACTGACTGGCTCTGAGTAACATATAGTAGCAAATTTTCAGTTCATTTAGACCACAACAAGCAGAACCGCTCAAGTGACTGACTTCTTACCTCTGACATTGCCCGGACCGCAGACTTCATCGGCCCTTTTTATTTACATTCCTCCATAATAATCCGAGATGCCACGCAAACACGGAAATACAGGGACAGTCCTCTGTGCAGTTGCCCTCTGATCAGGCTACACTACAGTAAGAGCGGTGCCCAAAGTGCGGTCCAGGGGCCAAATGCGGCCCTCAGACCCATTTTTGGTGGCCCTTAGGCTTCTTGTTTAATTGGCACACATCGTGAGAGACTTTTTATGACAAGTTTCATAGTTGTACACAATTATACCTCAAAAACTAACCTTTTATTGTGGGGAAAAAGCTGGTTTTAAGTTTCCAAGCCTCAAGAAAGGTGTGGGGCACGGGTTAAAACCCCGCAGAACACACTTAGTTGAAGTTTTCACCACACTGACCACCGATCTGTGGCCCTTCACACCGTACACACTTAAATATGCGGCCCTCAACAAAAAAGTTTGGACACACTGTAAGTTGTGATTAGTAAAGGTTGCTCAAAAAATTGCAGACACAAATTGCCACAATTTAATTGAGTAACAGTTCCGTCATTAGAACAATTAAAGCGTGCTCTAAATGATTAATGAACCGCCACCTTAACGTGGTGGAGGGGTTTGAGCACTCAAATGATCCTAGGAGCTAAGTTGTCAGGGGCTTCGTGGCCCTGGTAGGATCTCCCATGGCAAACAGGTCCTAAGTGACGGGTCAGACAAAGAGCGGGTCAGAAGCCCCTTATGAAAGACCAACAGGCCCGGTTAGAACCATGAGGCCGTCCTTCTGTGGACCCACTACCTGCAGGAGGAGCCATAGGGGCTGGTGCAATGTGATTTGGGCAGCTCCAACAGCTGCCCCCACGACCCGGCAACAGACAAGTGGAAGAAGATGGATGGATGGATGGAAATGAATGAATCTATTTTGTGCACTTGCGTACTTGTGTACAGTATATGCATGTTTCTGAATTTGATGGTGTGATTTGCCATCTGGACCACCATCCTTGCGTAATAGAAGTAAAGCAGTAAATGATTATGGCTCTCGAGACCTACAAATCTTTCCTCACACGTCATCATTCACAACCCTGAAATGACCCGATGACTATATTAGCTCAATCATTTGTGATCTTCATTTGGAGGCGAGGCATGGACATAGCAGGTGGGAGGTCTAGTTCTTACATGAATTCATCCTCCTCTGGCCAAAATTCATCAACTGTTGTCCGCTATCCAGACTCATACAGCGCAGCGATTGCCAAAAATGTGACGATTGTTTTACTTGGGATCATTATTAACTTTCTAAATGGGACTCTCATTCATACCTTCATACATCACCAGGTCAGCAATGGAAATGTGTTAATGTATCTTCATACTTTAAACTAGTTGATTTCAAAAAGATGTATTGTTGTTAAGTTTTTGTATGGAAAGTTAACCATCAAACCTTGCACAAAGTTCAGTGTTCATCATCTTAGTTTCAGAGGATGTTTACTGTAACATTACAAATAATGCTGTGTCTCCAAATACAATGATCAAGGTATTATAACTATATTAGAATTGAAGATTGTTAAATGTAACAATCAGAATCTGGAGACATTTTAGAGAATGTTTTTCCAAAGTACATCCATCCTCTTCCTGGCCTACTCCCTTTGATATTGTTATCAGTATCAGTGTCAGCACTGGGATTGAGACTTTGTTATGTTTGTGTAGGCTTCTAAATGTTCTCAAATATCCTTGATTAGACTGGGTTGAATAAAGGCACTATACCTGATTGTGTTTTATTCTATAGTAATGGAACCAAATTTGTTTGGTGTGTTGTAAATGTGTGGAAAAACCCTGTGTAGTAGCTTAGTAGCATTCCCCAGCATGTCCCTGGTCCAGTCGACAATATTTGGTAATCAAATACTCGTGGTGCATTTATAAATTGCATTGACGGTGTTTTTCAATTACTTCTTTTTCTTAGGCTTTTTACATGAACCCTCGCTACATCCTCTTCATCCATCTGGTGGTGAACGACATGATCCAGCTGACGACTTCCATCAGCCTCTTTGTATTTACATATGTCTTCTTTAGAATCAATACTATTTTCTGTTGCTTTATACTTGGATTTGCGACCTTCACCACTCTGAACTCTCCTCTAAACTTGGCAGTGATGGCCGTGGAGTGCTACATCGCTGTATGCTTCCCCTTCGGCACTCACAGTGGTGCACTGTTAAAATGATTTACATTCTGATCGCATGTATGTGGGGCTTAAGCATCCTTTCAGTTTTACCAGACATATTTTATCTAGCAGCAGCCAATCCTGCTATGTTTCTCTCCACTGTTGTATGTGAGCACATGTATTTCTTTAAGAACCCTGTCCTGATCAAAAAGAGAGAGGTGACATTCAACATGTATCTAGTTGGGGTTTGGCTTGTTCTGATTTACACTTACGTACAGATATTCATAGCTGCCAGATTGGCAAAACGACTAATGACAATGCAAAAAGGCCCGGAATACCATCTTGCTGCACAGTTTCCAGCTTCTATTGTGTATGTTAAGCTATGTATTTACCACTATTCAAGAAATTATTTTTGTTTTATACCCAGAAATATTCCTCCATTTCTGTTTGTCTGGTTTGTCTTATTGCAAATTCTGCCCAGGTTTCTGAGCCCCATGGTGTATGGACTGCGAGACAAAACATTTCGACAACATCTGAAGAAATATCTGTTTAGCTGTTCTACACTCAAAGTGGTTACAAAGACTGTTTCCGTATCAGTCGAGAGAAAATAAAAACAATTAAAGCCGCAAGTAGCATCAAGTGGCCCCAGCGGGCCGTGCCCCGATTACTGCTCCTCTGTAACCCTACCGAGGGCGCTAACTCGCCCACTACATTGTATCTAATTGCCCTGATGTGCCATTAATCTTTGTCAGTAAACATCAAAACTACATTTTAGCCTCTCCATGTTAGGGTTGTCACGGTAAACGGTGTAGCGGTAAACCCGGTAAAAATTTTGACGGTAAAAATTACCGTCTTGTTTTTGAAAAACTATATTATCTCGGTGGATTACCGCGCCCGCGGTGTAGGCACGGTGAGCCTCACCAGCTCACCAGTCTCATCTGCTGAAGTTGCCGCGCATGCGCACTGTGTTGTTTGCAACGAAAACAAAACTTTCTCGAAGCTGAAATCATGGCCGAAAGATTAGACGGCAGCGCACAGGACGTCTATCAGCCTTCAAACAGGACCAAGTCTGAAGTCTGGGCATATTTTGGGTATTTGAAGAAAGCCGAGGGGCAGCTGATAGAAGACAGTTATCCTGTTTGCAGGAAAAAAGTTTCGGCGAAAGGCAGCAACACTTTGAACCTCATGACACATCTGCGTGACCATCACCCACAACTCTATAGCCAATGCAAGTAAGTTAACGTTATAGCTGAAATGCATGATGTGCAGGCTTTGGGTTGAGGGAGAACGCAACGAGTCGCCCCATAGTGCAGCCGCAGCGCCACCGCCTCATGGATACCTCCGTATTGAAATGGCACAATGCGTTACAGGCTCCTGGAGGCCAGATTAAAGTCGCCAATGCAATAGATTCACTCTCGCCGCATTATTATGAATTTAACAATGATTACTGTCTGATGGCATTTTCCCAAATCTGCAGAGTGAAAGCAAACTGGAAGGACAGAAACTGAGAACAATATTCCTGAGGGTTTATCTAGTTAAAAATATTCTAACACGGTTCTGGCGCTATAAATAGTACATGTAATAACCTCCAAACGATCAACAATACATAGTTATACTTCATTTACTTTGATGTGAAAAGTTGCACTTTTGATATGGCGTTGTCTGTATTTTTTAAATATAACAAACACTGTTACACTTTTTTGAAACTATTTCAGTTTGTGTAGGACTATCAATGCTTTCTGAACTTATTAACACACATTTAAAAAAATACCGCGATAATACCGAAAACCGTGATAATTTTGGTCACAATAACCGTGAGGTAAAATTTTCATACCGTGACATCCCTACTCCATGTAAACAATAGCTCCAACATACAGAGGGCGCTAGTGTGTCTTAAATCTTTTGCTGTAATTTTGTATAATGGGAGATTTCTGTGTCCGTCCCCTTGGAATAACATGGGGTTCCCCAGTCGTCACCATGGCAACATGGTATGGGTCCCATTGACTTTTTTGATCGGGATGCCATGAGCTATTTTTCTGCTATTTACCTCCAATAAATTTGATTTTCTCAAAGTAGAGGGGCGCTATCGCACCCAGTGTCACTTTTTCACATTTGTTGTGTAGAGGGGGTGAAAGGTCAATAAACATTTTATTTTGTATATCTTGTTTTTTTAATCTGAGTTTGTATGTGCGAATGAGAGCAATGTGTAGTTTGTTAGCCGCAATCAAACTGTAAAACTTAGCAAAAATCTGTGGATAACTAGCTCATTTGGTGAATCGCCCTAGTAATCAATGAAGAACCAGTGGAATTGGAAACATTGCTTTACTTTGGTGTTTCAGTCCCAGCTACAGCCTGAGCACTTCAAAGTGTGGAGGGGATTGACTGTGATTTTGGGAAACCATGCACACATTTCAACTGTTCCCACAGTGCTTTACATGTGCTTTAAATTGGTATTTATTTGGTGACGACTGATCAAATACTCGCAGAGATAAATGGTCATTAGGCGGTCACAGCGCATGCAGGATTCAGGATCAATAAAACCACCAAAGGCTAAACTTTCTAGATCAAAGTCATAGACATAACATTAGTAGGCCATCATCCCTCACGCCTTGCTCACATGAGCAGCACGGTGGCACAGTGGTTGGTACTTGTGCTTCACAGGCAGTGCGTGCACAGACATTCTCAGGGCAGGTGCTCAACCAAGACAAGGAAGTGGATATTTAGCCGTGACCAGTTATTAGTTTGTTTTTGCTATTGTGTCGTAACTGGCTCCTAATTCGTCTATTCGTATCACTTATTACTGTATACAGTATCTTCTCATTTTCACATGATTAGCACTAGATTGGAGGGATGGTCTGCAGTTAAAACTTGAGATTTCATGACAAATTATGGTTAGGGCCAGAGATATGGTTCACCTTTAGGTTAGGTTATTTATATTTCCCAACAAACCAGCTAGCACTTATCATAGTGTATGATTCAACGTTGTCATGAAGTAAGGTGAATGTTTCCACGTGATATGGATTGACGAATTAGGAGCAAGTTACGGTACAATACGGTCCCGGCTAAATACCCACTACCTATTCAAAATCAATAGTAATCCACTCGGCTGGTCATGTTCCTCTGCTCCTCCCACAAACACACAGTTTAGCTCCCAACTGAATGACTGAGCGTACAGGTGGGTGTTCCTGTGCCACGCAAACAGGGAAATACAGGGACAGTCCTCTGTGCAGTTGCCCTTTGATCAGGCTACACTACAGTAAGAGCGGTGCCCAAAGTGCGGCCCAGGGGCCAAATGCGGCCCTCAGACCCATTTTTGGTGGCCCTTAGGCTTCTTGTTTAATTGGCACACACCGTTAGAGACTTTTTATGACAAGTTTCATAGTTGTACACAATTATACCTCAAAAACTAACCTTTTATTGTGGGGAAAAAGCTGGTTTTAAGTTCCAAGCCTCAAGAAAGGTGTGGGGTACGGGTTAAAACCCCGCAGAACACACTTAGTTGAAGTTTTCACCGCACTGACCACCGATCTGTGGCCCTCCACACCATACACACTTAAATATGCGGCCCTCAACAAAAAAGTTTGGACACAAAATTAAACATGAAATGGAAATTATTAACACTAAAAAAAAAAAATCACAAAGTTGATGCCGATAAAGGTTAACAAAAATAATCTATATGTATTATCTGATGTAGGGTCTTTTTGTCCCAGTTCCTCTGAGTCATGGTGGACCATGACAGATGTGGACAGGACTGTGATAGATCTACTTTTACTGTGCAGTGTCAAATAAAAGAGCCTCATAAGCTTCTGTAACATGAGCTTGTCCACATCTGTTCTGCTGCAACATGATCATAATAATTCACGTTTTGCTTTTGATTTATTCACTACTTACTTTAGTTTCAGAATTTAGATGTGTAAAGTTCAGTCTAAAGCATAAGCTCCATGACTTCTTTCTTCACCTGTCGGTCTGTGACAGACTGAAGAACAGTGAGGCCTCTGCCTTTTTACTGAATATAATGGCCACAATGTATTTAGTGTCATGTTACTGTCACTCATGGTTTCTGACAGAAGTCTAACTCTGAAAAAAGCCCGGCCCATAACAGCAGGTCCTACTCTTTTCAAAGCAAACTTTACTTTTTAATGAGTAAGGTTTCATTAATCATTTAGAGTACGCTTTAATTGTTCTAATGATGGAACTGTTACTCAATTAAATTGTGGCAATTTGTGTCTGCAATTTTTTTGAGCAACCTTTACTAATCACAACTTACAGTGCACCCTTGAGCAAAAGGCAAAGGTTGTTGAGCATTAAAACTGTATGTTCAGCAGATATTCGCTCAGTATGGCAAATAGTAAAATAAAATAAATAATTTATAAAAAACATTAGAGAACTCCCCAGAGTGGTTGAATGATATTGAGGTCGGGATGGCCTTGTGCTTTGGATCGTTGTCATGTTGGAACGTCCAAGTGTGTCCCATGTTTGTTGTTTCCAAAGTAGTAAAAAATCATCGCAATAATCGTCTAATGCTTCAATATCAGGATATATCGTATCGTATCGCGACCTGTGTATCGGGATACGTATCGTATCGCCTGAGACTAGGCAATACACACCCCTATGGTCTACTGGAGGAAAAGTTGCGCTCATCAGCCTGGACGTTCCAACATGACATGATTATTATGATTTAAAAATAGTAAACTCAGTTGTTTGACCATAAATGGCTTTTCACAACCAGTAACTGTGAGTGAAAAAAAATAAGTTTGTGTTATCATTCATATTGGCTGAAAAATGGCCCCAAAAATATCTAATATTCTGCCAGGCTATGTAAACTTTTGAGCACAACTGTACACCAGTTTTGTCAGGAATGGTATAAAATTGCCTATCCCTGATTAAATACTTTTCCACCATATTGTGTTGTGTAATCATGAAACCAAATGTGTAAAATGCCTAACAGTTGAGTTGTGAACAAACTCGCAGTAGCCATTTGTGTGTTGGTGCGTGCCCCTTACCTTCTTCATTAAAAGGTAATATCCATTTTCTTTCACTTTTCCGTTGCACCAGCCCCTATGGCTCCTCCTGTAGGTGGTGGGTCCACGGAAGGACGGCCTCATGGTTCTAACCGGGCCTGTTGGTCTCTCATAAGGGGCTTCTGAACCGCTCTTTGTCTGACCCGTCACCTAAGACATTTTTGCCATGGGAGACCCTACCAGGGGCACGAAGCCCCCGACAACAGAGCTCCCAGGATGATTCGGGTGCTCAAACCCCCACCACGTTAAGGTGGCGGTTCCAGGAGGGGACAAGCTGAGCCATAATAATCCAAATAATAACAAATAAAGGCTATACATTTCTCACTTTGCATGTAATGAGTCATATTAGTTTCACAGTTTAAGTTGAATAACAGAAGTGAATGCACTTTTTCATGATATTCTAATTATATGACGAGCACCGCATCACTAAGCACAGTAACACCCATATTCTACAGCTATATAAGGACCTGGCACTTAAACTGGTCACCACTTTCCAAAAAACTACTCAGAGTTAATTGTCTGAGGTAATACCTGCATAATTATTATTTTGGTAAATCTAGAATATACATAATAGTGTGTTTTTTTCTGCTTGTATTCTATTAGTCCACATGAATTCCTCTGGTGTAAATGTTTTAATGAACCTAGATACGTTCAGTTCAACAATAGTGAAAAATGTTCTGGTTATGGCTCTCGGAGTTGCCATTAACTTCATCAATGGGACTTTGATTCAGACCTTCAGGAAACACCAGGTTGGTTTTAGAAATTGTTATTGATAAAAAGTGTTGTTATTTGGATTATTTAATTTCATTTGTCTTCTGTTAAAGGTCTTTTACATGAATCCTCGCTACATCCTCTTCATTCACCTGGTGATCAACGATATAATTCAACTCACTACAAGCATCCTCCTGTTTACACTGAGTTACTTTTCCCCGATCAATGCCTTTCTATGTTGCATTATTGTCACCTTTGCAACCTTGACTACACTGAACTCTCCTCTTAACCTGGCAGTGATGGCAGTGGAGTGCTACATAGCTGTATGTTTCCCCCTTCGGCACCAGGAGTTGTGCACTGTTAAAAAGATCCACATACTAATTGCATGTATCTGGGCAATAAGCACATTGTCAATTCTGCCAGATATATTATTCGTAATGACGACAAACTCTGCAAACAGGCTGTTTTTCTACACCTTTCTTTGTAGCGTCAAAAACCTACTTCCAAACGCAGTGTTTATAAAAAAGAAAGAAATCATGTTCTTGCTGTATCTTGTCGGCATTTTTCTTGTTCTCGTCTATACATATTTCCAAATATTCATCGCTGCCAAAACAAATCGATCTGTCAAAGAGTCTGACACGAAGAAAGCCAGGAACACCATCTTGCTGCATGGTTTCCAGCTGTTGTTGTGCTTGTCAACATTTGTGTATCCAATGGTACTGGAGAGCATATTCACTTTGTTTCCTCGTCATTTTTTAGATGTCGCTTTTGTGTGGTATATTCTAGTTCAGATTTTCCCCAGACTTATTAGTCCCATTGTTTACGGACTGCGAGATTCTTTTTTCAGACAACACCTGAAAAAATACCTGCTTTGCTTATCTTGTGTAAGGTCATAACGTCAGTTCGATAAAGATAAATTACAACAATAAACTGTTTGCATCTGTAATATGTGAAAATAATAATGTTCCAATCATGACATATCTACTGTATGATGGCTCACTTTTCAAGTATTGTGTTAGTGCTAGTATTTTATAGTAGCCTAGAAAAGGGTGATGCTACACTGAGCGAAGTAATAGTTGTGCTTCCTTGAGTGGATTCAGTGTTATTTACTTGCTTCTCTTCATTCAGCCACCTTCACTAGTGCAAAGTAAGTATTGATATGGTCTTTACTTGAAAAAACCTTGGAAACCCGACACCTTGTTTTTGTCAAGTTAATGTGGCTGATTATTTTCAAATGTTGGTAACTGACTAATTTCCAGTATTAATTCCGAAATTGAAGTCTGGAGTAAAAGCATGAAGATATTGTAAAATTAAAATTTCATATATTTTATCTGATTTAGAGTCATGTGTGTCCAGTTGACCTGTTAAATCACTGACATATATATATTTTTTAGTCTCAGAGCTTAGATCTTGGCGTTTGGTCACATTTAAGCCCCACCCACTCTGAGTCTCTGTGATTTGATTGGCTTCAGAGTTACACTGTAGGTCAGACACCATGAGTGACAGTAACATGACGCTAAATAGTGACCCTTTATTTTCAGTAAAAAGGCTGAGGCCTCATTGCTCTTCAGTCACAGACTGAGAAGTGAAGAAGGAATCATGGAGATTCTGCTTTAGAACATTACACTTCTGCTGGATGTAACAATAGAAAATTGAAATTCAAGTATTCCTTAGTAATAAGTGTGAAAATCCTGAATTTGTGATTAAAGTGTCAGTTAATTAATGACTCTCATTCTACAAAAACAAACCCCTGTCATTTTTATCTGCTGTAGAGTCATGTTTGTCCCAGTTGATCTGAGTCGTGGTGCAGCAGGACTGATGTGGACAGATGTTACAGAAGAAGCTCATTTCTTCAACAGTTACTATAGTAACTAGTTTCTCCAAAGTAAAAGTAGATCTACCACAGTCCTGTCCACATCTGTCATGGTCCACCATGACCCACCACGACTCAGAGGAACTGGGACATACATGACTACATCAGATATAATTGTCATATTTTCGTTTTTTTTTGTAAAATAAGGTAATTAATAATTCATATTTTTAATGATATAATTTCATGATTTTCACATTTGTATTTTTACTTTTTTGATCGGAAAATATTTGTTTGTATATTTTTGGTTTTCACTATATTTGTGAGCTTCAGAATAAGATAACTCTTATATCCAGCAGAATCAGAAAGCAGAATCTCCATGACTTCCTTCTCAGTCTGTGACTGAAGAGCAATGAAGCCTCAGCTTTTTTTTACTGGAAACAAAGAGCTCACTGTATTTAGCGTCATGTTACTGTCACTCATGGTGTCTGACCTAAAGTCTAACTCTGAAGAAATTCAATTCACATTTACACTGAGAAAGTTGGAAGGGCGCCCCCTAGTGTCCAAGTGCGTCCAACTGCCCGGACCAAATTTTTATTTATTTTGGTCCCACAGGTGGGACCGTAGGGCTGAAGAGGTTAATATGAAGTATATCTTAGTCACTAGTGCAAGTGTGAAAATCCATTACTAAAATTAAGAAAAAACCCAAATCTGGTCACTGTTTTTAAGTCATGATGGTCCCAGGTCATCGGACTTCTTGTGCAGCAGGACTGATGTGGACAGATGTTGCACCCTTTCTACTCTAAAGAGCCAAATTTGGCTCCAGTTATGGTCCCGGTATTTGGACGCAAAGGGTCACAAGGGGGCGCCCTTCCAACCTTCTCAGTGTACATGTGAATTGAATTTCTTTAGAGTTAGACTTTAGGTCAGACACCATGAGTGACAGTAACATGACGCTAAATAGTGAGCTCTTTATTGTCTGTAAAAAAGCTGACGTTTCGTTGCTTTTCAGTTACAGACCGAGAAGTGAAGAAGGAAGTCATGGAGATTCTGCTTTAGACAGGACTTCAGAGTTCTGCTGGATATAAGAGTCATATCTTATTCTGAAACTCAAAAATATAGTAAAAACAAAAATATTTTTCCAATATGTGAAAATCCTGAAAATCATAAAAAATATTAGCTAATTATTAATTACTCTCATTTTACAAAAAAAACAGTTCTTCTGAGTCACGGTGGGTCATGGTGGACCATGACAGATGTGGACAGGACTGTGGTAGATCTACTTTTACTTTGGAGAAAATAGTTACTATAATAACTGTACTATAGTAAATGAACCTCATGAGCCTCTTCTGTAACATCTGTCCTGCTGTACCACGACTCAGAGGAACTGGGACAAACATGACTCTACAGCAGATACAAATGACAAGGGTTTGTTTTGTAGAATGAGACTAATTAATTGACATTTTAATCACACAAATTCAGGGTTTTCACAACAATTACTAAGGAATTAATGAATAATTGAATTTCAAACTTTCATTGTTATATCCAGCAGAAGTGTAACGTCCTAAATGAGACTCTCCATGTCTTCCTTCTTCACTTCCCAGTCTGTGACTGAAGAGCAATGAGGCCTCTGCCTTTTTACGGAAAATAAAGGGTCACTATTTAGTGTCATGTTACTTTCACTCACGGTGTCTGACCCACAGTGTAACTCTGAAGCCAATCAAATCATAGTGACTCAGAGTGGGTTGGGCTCAAATGGGCACCAAACGCCAAGATCCAAGCTCTGAGACTAAATAATAAAACCCTGGGCTTAAGAGGTTAAGAAGCTCATGAGGTTAATTTCTTTGACACCAGTTACTATAGTAACTGTTGTCTCCACAGTAAAAGGTAGATCTACCACAGTCCTGTCCACATCTGTCATGGTCCACCATGAGCCACCATGACTCAGAGGAACCGGGACACACATGACCTACAGCAGATAATATACTGTACATAGACATTTCTTCTAAATTTTTATGCATCAATCATGTGTTGGTTTTTAATTGTAATGATAATTTCCCCCAGATTTTTTTTATTTACCACATATTTGAGAGTGAGAATATGATTTAATGTGCAGAGGTCTGAATTTCTGTCAAAAGCAGAATCTCTCTGACTTCCCTCTTCACTTCTTAGTCTGTGACTGAAGCGAGGCCTCATCCTTTGACTGGAAACAAAGTGCACACTGTATTTAGCTTTATGTTACTGTCACTCATGGTGTCTGACCTAAAGTCTAACTCTGGAGAAGGTAAATTCACATTTACACGGAGAAGTTTGGAATGGCACCCGCTTGTGTCACCTTGCATCCAAATGCCCAGACCATAGAACAGCAGGTCATATGAGGCCTTACACATTTGAAAGAGCTACTCATGTCAGTTTCAATTAGCTTTATATTTCACAAATATACATTCATACGTTGTATTTATTTTCTTTTTTGATACTACGTATATGTGCTTTAGTCCTGATCTTATGAGAAAAAATAGAACCCATCCCTTTAACCACAGCCCCCTTTGTTCCTTGGGCATTAGAGTGAATCCTATAAATTGCTCTTACATACAGAAGGATGACTTACTCTTTGCCAGGCTGTGAGAGCAGAGGTGACGTTTACTAGTTTCCCTGTACTGCACAATGAGAGGATCTTTGCACGCAGCTCATATTTAGATTCAACTGTTTCAACTTGTTTGTATATTGTCATGAAATGTTTGAACAGGTTTGGGTTTGTCTGTTTAGTTGAGATTATTGGAGTTGGCGCTGTTTTTTAACTCTATAGCCTAATGTTTCTATCTATACATTATAACACTTTCCTAAACAATTTAAGTAGATGATTTGTATATTGTAATCAGTTTTAGGAATTACTGTGAATGTCCTGCTGTGATGTTAACCCATTGTTCTTGTTTGAAGGGTTTCGTCATTTGACCCATGAACGTTTCAGGCAGCAACTCCACTGTGGTTGTGGTGCGGGATGCTCTGCAGACTGCTATACTAAAGAATGTGATCACTGTTGCTCTCTGTATCCTCATTAACTACATCAATGCGTCATTGGTGTACACCTTCATCAGGCATGAGGTGAAGCTCACACAAGTTTGCTCTATATCCGGTCTTAACAGCAAAGGAATTACGTTCTTTCTCAATCTCAATCTAATCTAATGAGCTTTCCAGAATGTTGAATATCACGAATACAACCCATTTAGTTAAAATAAATAGTTGAGCAAAAGGGGGAACACACACACACGGTACCGGTCAAAAGTTTGGAAACATTACTGTATTGGCGTTCCTTTATTTTAAACATTATTTACATTGTGTGATTCTCATTGAAATGGTAAATGGTAAAATATAAAATTCTCATTGAAGACATTAAACTATGAATGAACACATGGGATTATGTCGGGGGGAAAAAAAGAGGTGAAATAACTCAAAATAAGTAAGTAAGTAAGTGCTTTATTCTTCAAAATGGCCACCCTTTATTGGCATTTTCTCAATGAGCTTCATAAGGTCGTGCCCTGAAACGGTTTTCAACAGTCTGTGAAATGAAAACCATTTCTGGTGACCACCTCGTAAAGCTCATTGAGAAATATGTAAGCACTAATCAAAGCAAAAGGCAGCTATTTTTATGAATGTATTTCAATGTCAATGTTTAATTAGCTCAGTAGAAATGAACACACACTTCCAAAGAAGGTAAGGCTGCATGCTGGATCCAAAAATGAAATGAAGGGCTCGAAATGTCACATTCTTGATATGGTGTGAGTAAATAAAAAATTGGGAGCTCCTACTGTTTTACATTTTTAATGGTTTGGTTTAAACGTTATTCCATATGTGTTCAATGATAATATAAAATGTTAATAGTCTTGAAATAAAAATAAAAACAATACATTACAAAGCATATCCAAACTTTGGACCAATACTGTATTTGCTTAACTCTTTAGAAATCACTACAAACATACTAACTGAATAGATTACATTGATTACAGAATATTAGTACATGTTTTAACATACTGAACTATTCTTTCTAAAACTTTCCTTTCTTTGGCATCTTTTCCCCCCAGATTTTAAAATGAATCCCCGCTACATCCTGTACATCCACCTGGTCATAAACGACATCATCTTGTTGACCATTTTAACCCTCATCCAGATGCTAAGCTACATAGTTTTAACTCTGAATGTGACCCTGTGCATACTTCTGGTCCTGCTCGGAATGGCTGCCAATTTTAACAACCCAATGACTCTGGCTGTTATGGCACTTGAGTGTTACATTGCTGTGTGTTATCCACTGCGTCACTCCCAGATCTGCACGGTGAAGAAAACCTACATTGTCATTGTCTTTATTTGGTTGGTAAGCGCCGTCTACCTGGTGCCAGATCTGTTTGTTGCTTGGGCCTCGGAGCCTCCGGAGTTCTTCCGATCGCACGTTGTTTGTGTGAGGGCCAATGTACTCCGACTTCCTTATGTACGTGATAAGGATAAAATCTTCGATGCAGTACTAATGGCTATTGTGTGGTTGACTCTTTTCTATGCATACGTGAGGATAATTTTCACAGCAAAAGCGGCCGCCACAGATGCCCGAAAAGCTCGAAACACTGTCCTGCTTCACAGCTTCCAGCTGCTGCTCTCAATGCTCACTTATGTATATTATGTCATATTTTATGGGCTCCTAACTTTTTTTCCAAATAGGGCACAAGATATACGCTATGCAATTACAATATTCATCAACATCATGCCACGTCTCGTAAGCCCACTTGTTTATGGACTCAGAGATAACAGTTTTAGAAAGTACCTAAAGCACCATATGTTTTGTACAAAACCAGTGCAGTCATAGCAAATCAATTATTTTTGAAAAATAGGAAAAAAAGATAAATTGTATAATTTCATTCATAATTCGCCAATTCCATGTATGTTTCTTAAGGCGGCTTTAATGGTTATTTTATTAATTTATTATTTCTTGTTTTTTATCTCCATCAGACCCACAGTGTGTACAATAAAACCAAACAATTTACACACAAATCCAATAAGCCTTTAGAGCTGGGTGTGTGCATGTTTGTGAGTCTGTTTCAGGTGAACATGAACCTCTTTTAAATCACATATTGACCCGCGTCACTTTCAACCAATAGCACAGTCATATTATCCAAGAGATGACCGCAAACAGGCACAGCTTTTGATTTAAATCATCCAAAATGACCATGGGACTGATTTTTACACACAAACGGATGTGAATAAAATCCTGTAAACTAATGTGTTGTGAGGCTTCCAAAATCCATTATAATGTTATAATTTCTGACCCCACAAATTATCTGGGATCAAAATTATTTGGCCAGCATAAACATCATTTTCTATAACGACACGGCCATAGATAACTATCTATGTCATTTTGCAGCTTGCACTCTATGCCTATCTTGATAAATACCCCCAGGAGTATAGTATTTTGTTTAATTTGTGCACAATTGAGTAGTCTAGTTTTGCGTACAGTGTGAACCTTACACTCTTGCCTATACCTACTTCCATATAGCACCACTTACTACACTTACTACACCTACATTTAAAATATAAATTAGATTTTCGACCACATTAAATTCTATAAGAATATTAGTAAGGCTCCATTTTGTCACTATGTGCTATTTTAAGTACTTAATCAAGTTCAAAATGTCTAAGCCATTTCAGATCGCCAAATTCCCTTTGGGACAATGCCCATTTGTGTGTTTTCCAAATACCACTGCCGTTTGACAAAGAAAGACCTAATCGTATACAGCTGCTTTTGGATAGAACACCTTTCTTTTAAACATATAAATCTCCATATCCTTTATAGCGTTGCTTATGGATCAGTCACTCATATTTCTATCTTAGGGGGTTTCCTCACTGCCTCTGGTCACATGGTCACATTTATATGCCGCCTTTCTACCTGCTTTAGGCACCCAAAGCACTTTACATCAAGGAACCAGTCACCCATTCACACTCTCTTTCACACACCAGTGTACTCTGTTACTATCATATTTTCCGCACTTTTTTTCATAGGTTGGCAGGGTCTTATACTCCGGAGCGACTTATATGTGATTTTTTTTGTCTTTTTTTAAAATTCAAATATATAATTTCACATGGCACTAGAGGGCACTGCAGGCTAATCGAGCAGCAGAAAGAAAGTTTGGCGTGAGCGAGAAGTGGAGGATACTCTTAGAAAAGAAAACAAAAGAAAGCTAGTCACGGGCTAAAAGCTCGATGGCCACAGCTAGAGGAACGAGTTCGCAAATGAGAGCTTGAAAAACGTGCTGCCGGGAGAGGCTTGTCAACGGTGCAGTTACGCCTCCGTGAGGTAGATGCCAAGGCGATTGTTCAGAAGTGACACCGAGGATGAAGATTTCAGTGGATTTAGTGATTTGGAGTGAGATCGAGAGTTTGGTATGTTCTTTATGCTATAGTTATCTGAACTGTTTATGTGACGTTAACATACCAGACACCTATTTAGTTCGTTGTTTATGCTTCATGTAGCTAACCATCAATGTGTTACGTTAGCATACTGTACGCCTAATCAGCCTGTGGATTTTTTCTTCATTAGGCATTTTCTGGCTGGTGCGTCTTATACTCCGGAGTGACTTATCTGTGTTTTTTTGTTCTTCATTACGCATATTTTGGCTGGTGCATCGTATACTCCGGAGCGACTTACAGTCCGGAGAATATAGTACTCTGAAGAGGCAAATTGGATCAACTACTGTATATCAGCGAGGCACGTCTCTCTTCTGCCCTTCTTTGCCTTCCTGCGGCACAGTGAAGCTTTTCTCTTCATGTGGCGATTGAAGTGCATCTCTCCTCTGTCTCGCGCATCAGATTCACAGTACATAACCAGGAGAGGGAGGAATGACCACGGCGTAATAAGAGGGAAGTGTGCGCGTGTCGCCACAAAAACAGGGCTCTGATCGCTTAATGCCCGTTGTCATGGGAATAAGTTCGCCAAACAACTGATCGTAGTTACGCTGCTGATGGGGCAGCTTTTGGAGCGAGAGCATGTCAAACTAAAGTAACTTTTAATTATATACAGTTGAAACTAGAGCGGTCTCAGTTCGGCGCACAAAGCAGAAACCTTCCTTAAAAGTGCATTATGCAACTTTTCAAATGTAAAAAATATATATATAAAAATTTATACTCGTGCATATTTGACGGTTCACGCCTCCATTTATTTCGTGTCGGGCTTCATCCCTTACTTATTCTCCATTAGCCAGAACAATAGGTCGCAAAATGTCTTTAGCTAATAAGCTAGCTGTTTGTTAATTTTAAAAAGCTGCACAGTAAATGCTCCAGTGTTAATTTGACACTGTTTGGTGTCTATATAGTTCACACCCTCTCAGTGTAAATGTGAATGACACTCTTCAGCGTTAACTACAGGTCAGACACCATGAGTGACAGTAACATGACGCTAAATACAATGTGCTCTTTGTTTCCAGTAAAAATGCTGAGGCTTCATTGCTCTTCAGTCACAGAGTGACAGGTGAAGAAGGAAGCCATGGAGATTCTGCTTTAGACAGAACTTCAGACTTCTGGTGGATACAAGTAAAGACAAAAACTAAGTGTTTACTATTAATGAGGTGAAACTCTTTATATACTTTTATATTATGTATAATAAATTAAATAAACAAACCCTTTTCATTCATATCTGCTGTAGAGTCATGTTTGACCCAGTTCCTCTGAGTCGTGTTGCTGCAAGACTGATGTTACAGAAGAAGCTCATGAGGTTCATTTCTTCAACAGTTACTATAGTAATTGTTTCCAAAGTAAAAGTAGATCTACCACAGTCCTGTCCACATCGGTCATGGTCCACCATGACTCGGGACACACATGACCTACTACACTGGATAGAAGTGAATGTGTTTTATAAATATATAAACCTTATTTAATTTTAAGATTTTTTATTTCCTTCCAATACTTGATATAAATAAACACATTAAGTTTCAGTAGTTAATTTGTATTTCCTTCAGGAGTCTGAAGTACTATCTAAAAAATAATCTCCATGACTTCCTTCTTCACCTGTCAGTCTGTGACTGAAGAGCAATGAGGCCTCAGCCTTTTTCACTGGAAACAAAGAGCACATTGTATTTAGTGTCATGTTCTGTCACTCATGGTGTCTGACCTGTAGTTAACACTGAAGAGTGTCATTCACATTTACACTGAGAAGGTGTGAACTATATAGACACCAACAGTGTCAAATTAACACTGGAACATTTGCTGTGCTTTCTTCAGGACCATGGACTGTGAAGTAAAAATTAAATCCGCCGAACACCACAAAAACACGCAAAGACGTACAAAAGTATCCAGTAAAACAATGTGGAACACAGAAACCACAAATGCAGTTAGTAGAAAATGGCTAAAAATTCAGTAGTACCAAGAGAGAGGGAGGTTGCTTCTTGTTTACAAGCCGTCATGATGTGGGTAAATCATTAGTGAAAACCATTAGTGAAATTCTAATAAAACAATTCATCCCTAAACATCCTAGAGGCCACTGTGATGGAAAGTAAAGGCGCCATGTTAACCACTCATACAGCCACTGAAAAGTCAAATACGGACTAAAAACATTTTTCTGCTTAAAAAGTTGCATAATGCATCTTTAAAGCCAATGTTTGTTTTCTTTCTTTCTTTATTGATTTGGTTTGTTAGATTTGTTTGTTCTCTGAGAATTTCCAGCTTTTACAGCTTCAATTCTCCCTTGACATTATCGGTGAATGCTATAAATAATCAGAACCTTCAGAGGGTTTGTTCACTCTGCGCCTGGACATTCTTTGCGGCAGAGGTGAGCGATAAGACAGTAAAATATTCTTCCCGTTTTGATCTTCTTTGATTAGTTTATATTATTTAGTTAGTTGTTACTTGATCTGTGTTAATTTTTTAACTTGACTTTGAATGTCTAACTTTATTGCTCTCCCTCTCGTTTTGCTTGAAGGGCTTCTTCATTTGACCCATGATCTTGTTTGACAATAGTTCGCTTCCTCCTGGATGGGTCTGGGATGAGGATCTCAAACAGGCAGCTGTCGTGAACAATTTGATCGCTGTGGCTTTTTGTTTAATCATTAACTATGTTAATGCTACAATGGTGTACACTTTTTTAAAACATGAGGTCAGAATCTTGTCTACATGAAATTCTTCTAGAAAGTACAAGATGGGGATCATTTACTCATGTGCAAAGCGAGTATCAAGTGCAAAAGTGGAGACGCAGCAGATTGTTTAGCTTCTTTTTTTTTTTTTAACTCACACTGCATTCTCTTGTCTACATCTGATTTGGAACCATACCCTACTACAAACAATGTCTAATGTAAAATGGGATCAACATGGCTATAGCTATATTCCAGCTTGCACTTGCTATTGAGGACCTGTCTTGTTGAATGACCCCAATGTGTGTTACAAAAATATCACAGTTCTGTCATCTGTATGGATACCTAACATTTGGGTGATATTTCCGCAGACATTATTGGTTTACAACAGGGAAATCATTGGGAAGTGGTACCTAATTTGCACAATAAACGTATACGATAGAATACACTACAAATAAGGATGAAGACGTTACATTAAATGACTTGGATAGTCTGAAGTGAAGGACCTTTTTTGTTAGAGTATAGCATTTTTATTTTTATAATGTGGTCATTTTTAGGATAAGATGGAGATATTCACTGATCAAATTTTTTTTTTTCAACTGTTATGTTTTATATTCTGCAGATGTTCAAAGCGACTCCACGCTACATCCTGTTCATCCACCTGGTCATCAATGACATTATCCTGATGACACTTTTGACCCTCCTTCATTTGTTGAGCTACATAGTTTTCACTCTAAATTTGTCTCTCTGCATAGTGGTGGTTCTGCTCGCTACGGCTGCCAATTATAACAGCCCAATGACTCTAGCTGTTATGTCCCTTGAATGTTACATCGCAGTGTGTTATCCACTGCGGCACTCCCAGATCTGCACAGTGAAGAAAACGTATATAGTCATTGCCTGTATTTGGTTGATAAATGCCCTTGACCTGTTTCCAGATGTATTTATTTCTTTGGCCACAGAGCCTCTCGAGTTCTTCCACTCCCGTGTGTGGTGTGCGAAGGACAGGGCGTTGCGTCATTCATATACAATTGCGAAAGATAAAATATTTGATGCTGTAGTAATGGCTCTTGTTTGGTTGACACTTATCTACACATATTTAAGGATTCTCTTTACGGCAAAATCAGCCGCAGCCGACGCACGAAAAGCACGAAACACTGTCCTGCTTCACAGTTTCCAGCTGTTGCTCTCAATGCTCACTTATGTATATTATGTCATATTATATCCACTTCAGTCTATGTTTCCAAGTAGTCAGCGTGGCATACGCTTTGCACTAACAGTAATCATCAATATTATGCCACGGATCATTAGTCCACTTGTTTATGGGCTCAGGGATAAAACTTTTAGAAAGTATCTAAAGCAACATGTCTTATGTGCAAAGGCAATACAGTAGGAGCAAAGGAAACTGAATGAAGTGTGCAGGATGCATTTAATAGTACATAGAACGATGCCACCCAACATCATAGATTTGACTAAATTGAGTTCTCAGTTATTTGTGTATTTGAATTCTCTATTTGGATTCTCCCCACATATGACTAAATACTAAAGCCAATCTGTATATTGAGCTTGTTTTTTTCTTTTGTTTTTTTTGTCTCAGATCTTGGAGCTTGCGTTTGGTGCACATTTGAGCCCAACCCACTCTCAGTCACTGTGATTTGATTGGCTTCAGAGTTACACTGTAGGTCAGACACCGTCAGTGACAGTAACATGACACTAAAACATGACGCTACAAGTGTACAATTAATTTTGAACAAGATGGCTGAGGCATTGTTCCACGTCAGTCTAGCACAGACCGACAGGTGAAGAAGGAAGTCATGAAGCTTCTGAATTAGACTGGACTTTCATTCTGCTGAATGCAAAAAAGATTGAAATTGAAGTATATTATAGTGGCAAGTGTGAAAAGCCATTATTCATAATAAAAAAGTTTGTAAACTGTATTTGTTGCAGTGTCATGTTTGACCCAGTTCCTCTGACACATGGTTAGGACTGATGGTAAAATGGTAAATGGTCTCAACTTATATAGCGCTTTTCCACCTACATTAGGCACTCAAAGCGCTTTACAGCAAGGATCCAATCACCCATTCATACACCAGTGTACGCAGACACTGGAGGCAAGTAGGGTGAAGTGTCTTGCCCAAGGACACAACGACAGTGTGCATTTGCGGGAGCTGGGATTCGAACCCATGACCTTCCGATCACGAGATGACCCGCTCTACCACCTGCGCCACCATCGCCCCTGATGTGGACAGATGTTACAGAAGAAGCTCATGAGATTTATTTATTTGACGACAGTTACTATAGTATCTATTGTCTCCGAAATACAAGTAGATCTACGACAGTCCTGTCCAGCAGATGGGGTTCGAGTAGTCTTTTGCCCATATAACCAAGTCGGACGACCAATTTGCACGTCAGGACCGCTGCGGGGCTCCAACAGTTTTTGTAAACAAAAGCCGTATTTGCCAGTACAACGACTCTCCCCAGTGAAGTGGATGCTTTGCAACACACTGTGCCCCTGTGTCACCGGTAATGGAGAAATGTTTACATTTCCGACGTTACGCACATGTACATGTGGTAAACGAGACCAGATAAGTAGTGAGCAGACAGATTTTATTTTGAAATACACCAGAGGGCTATTTCATAAAACTCGCTCAGTAAAGCTAGGCTTAGGCTCCAAATCCTGGCTTATCTTAGGCACAACAATTCAAGCTGCGATTACTGGGTTTCACCAAATACAGCTAGCTGTGCTCAGCGACAGGAAAGCTTTTAAGTGCGGCGCCATTTGAATTTGCGCGGCCTGCTGTTGGGGCTATGAGGACGAGTCTGCAAACGCAGTGCAGCCCAGTTATGGATAGAAGAGGGCTGATAGAGCACGCCTGTGTCAGACATTGGGGCAGAGTGGCAGGCTGGGTTAACAAGCCAGACACATACAGTAGGTACCTGTTAGTTTTGTCGCCTTTCACGCGTGATTTACATGAGACATCACGTGTGAAACACGCGTCTTTTATTTATTTTCCACCAGTGATGCTGCAATGACCCAAACAACCACCAGGTGGCACTTGTGAGCAGGGTTAGGAACATTGGCCTCTCACCGCTCTTTCTTCTCTCTTCACCGGCCAACTTTTCTGTGGCTTTATAGCTCAATGATAAGGCACTAGACTCTGGTGCAGGAGGACCAGGGTTCAAGTACAGGCTACAGCCCTTTTGATTACATTTTGTTGACGTTTACATTTTTTCTAAAAAAATACTTAGTAATTAGGCCAACACATTTAAAATAGTTGCTAGACTGTAGTAAACTGTTGTAAAACGTGCTGGGTGTCACACATGGCTGGGGCATTAACGCACGGGTTGCCACGATTCATTCTATAAAAAGTCCACTCTCACAATATAGTTCCCCGGGGCTGTGCCATCCCGGAAGCGCGTCAGCTTTTAATATAACCTACCCTGCTCCAAACATAGTTTATTGTAAAAACGTAAAACTATCACACAGTAGCGCGCTGGGACCTCATTTTGGCCCGTCAATTTAGAAAAGACCGACCAACTCTTCTGTGGGTTTATAGCTCAGTCATAATGCACAAGTCTTTGGCGCAGGAGGACCCGGGTTCAAGTACAGCTTAGACACTTTTGATACAACTCCACGATTAGCACCAAGTTATGAAGATAAAAATATTTATTATTCCACTTTTGTACTGGCTTTTTATCTTTGCAGGGTTAGGACCGTTGGCTGAAAAATCTTCTGCTTTTAACCTCTTAACTCCCACCTGAACCGAGCACGTTTTCTCCAGTGTTAAAAGCTTCTACTAAATTATTATTAAATGATTACATTTTGTTGACATTTAAATTTTTTCTAAAAAATACTTAGTAATTAGGCCAACACATTTTAAATAGTTGCTAGACTGTAGTAAACTGTTGTAAACTTCACAATCTGCACCAACCAAACTGCAGGAAAAAAATGCAACTTTATTCAGTAACAGACATCACTGAAGTCCAAATTTTAGCAGGACTTCTCTTGTACTGCTTTTGTTGCTGTTTTAATGAGCTCATACACATGAGGAAAAGGCCAACAAATGGCGACGTAACGCCGCCCCGCGTGTGTGTGATGCATCGTTTACTTTTCACTCCACAAACCCAGCGTAACTCTATCTAACCATAAAACCGAACATATGAGTCGGATTGTTCTCAAATAAAAATGACTTAAAGCTAGAGATGCGCTGATTACATTCATGGATGAGTATAAGTAGAGTTCTTAGTTTTGTGTAAACAGCAGTCTCTCTCTCTCTCTCTCTCTCTCTCTCTCTCTCTCTCGCTCTCTCTCTCTCTCTCTCTCTCTCTCTCTCTCTCTCTCTCTCTCTCGTGTAGCGCATACCGGTGCATGTGGAGCTTGATAAACATGTAAACTTTAAATACAATTGGAATTCAACTCCACAATCAGCACCAACCAAGCTGCAGGAAAAAATGCAACTTGCTGTCTAGGCAAAGCAAGTTTGCACGCAGTGTTATACCTGAGCGTTTAAGTCGCCGGCAGAGCTAAAGCCGACTTAACCTGCCACCTTGTGGCGATAAGATGTAATATATTTCACGCAGCTGCGTGATTCATGAAAAGCGGGAATGAAGACTACAAAATGAAATGGCGTCCACTGTAGTGTGACGCCATTATGAGCTGTTGAAGCCCTCTGAGTGGCAATGTGTCAAGGGGAGTTTAAAGAAGTGTTCTTTTGTCGATGTAATGGGTCTGGTGATTTGCCACCCCTGTGGCCCGCCACAGGATCCGGAGCAAGGGCAACGATTGGGTCTGGGTTCTTCCCTTCACTGGCGGTCATCACCAGGAGGCCGCTGGAAAGCTGGACGAGAGGAAGATGGAGGTAGTCAAGGGGTGAACTTCCCCTGTGTCCGTGGTTGGGGCGACAGCGGCCCTGACAGCCGACTCCATGCAGTCGACCAAGGTCTGAATGTCCGGTCCAAAGAGGGACGACCTAGAAATGGGTAGATTCAGGAATGTCTTCTTTTTCTTTTCTGGGAGAGAAGAAAGACCCAGCCAGAGTTGGCAGCATCCAACCTGAGCTGCACACATTGTACGGTCCCTGTTCACTGCAAAGGCCTGCAACATGTGGAGAAGCAAGGCAGAAGTGGTCCACATTTCCTTTATCTCCCCGAGCGAGAACTGATCCCTGGACCGGATTAGACTTCTATCCCACTCGAAGGGATAGGCAGATCTGCCGTGTGCCCACAGGGACAAGGACAGGAGCTGGGACAGCCTCATTCCGTCATATGCGTTATATCCCAGCACTGGAGTTTTAACAGAGGGGGGCTCAGGTCACTCGTGCTCCAAGTAGGTCAAGGTGGTCCCATGTGGGCCGCAGCGGCTGCGACTGCGGCTGGAGCAAAGAGGGTGGCGGGGTCTTCCTCCTCAAACCCCCCTCCAATTAATGCTCTTGTCATAATCTGACCAGGCCCTGCCAAGTGACGCTGCTCGTGAACAACACGTGACGCAAATAAACAAATAGGATTGCACGGGCTTGTTTAAAACGGACTATACTATACTCTGTATAAAAAAATATAGAGGGGAATCATTCTGGTTTCACCAGGCTAGCGATATAGCTGGGTTCGGGCTGTGTGCGGTTCTGTGGGTATGATTGGAGCAGCTAGTTCAATCAGTCTTCTCAGGCGAAAGGCATGCTTTTGAGAGATACGCAATAGCAGCATAATCCTTAGGCTTTAATTTTTCTTAAAGTAATGGTCAGCTCATCTGCAGTGAGATGTGCTGGTTTTCAACATAACAAATTTACTTCTGTCACCTGAGATGGATAGCATGATGTAATGTACATGAGCCAATGGTCCTCAAGATAACAAAAGTCAGTGATTAGAAGTTATTAAAGAGGGCTTGATCTCAACAGGTATCTTTCTGGTTAACTCATAGATTGCCAATGACGTCTATAGACATCAATTGAAATCCAAACGTTGATTGCCAATGACGATAGACGTCAATTAGGTTTTTCATTGGGGACGGGTGCAGTAAAGCGTAATGCACCTTTCATGTAAATAAAGATCTTACTTGTAGACATTATTTTATTGAGTCAGCAGGTGGCAGCAGTGCTCTTTGGATGCGATCACAGGCAGTAGTAACTGCGGCTACTTGTTTGATATACCGTGATCTCAGACGAGGGAAGGACAACGAGAGTATAGGAGAAGATCCACAGAGAATGGCGAAACATAAGGAAAAATACAGGCAACTTACATTTGAACAGGTTTTCTCGTAAGAGTGTTGGATCATGGTATAGGAGGAGGATCAGGAAAGCAGACAGGTAAAAAAGCTAACCCCGAGCCCGCATCCGGACATAGCGTCCGGCGGCACCTTTCATCACAGCGCAAATGAGAGAGAGGCAGTTGTTTGAGGTGTCACTAACAGTGTTTGGAATAACGCTGTTTAAAAGAACAGCGTTTTTTCAGTAACGGAGTAATCTAATTCATTACTCTCCCCGTCGTTACAACGCTGTTATCGTTACTGGGTAAACAAAGTGGCACATTACAATTCGACCGAATGAGTGCCGCGGTGTCAGCAATGGAGAGAGCAGCGGAGAGGGTGGGGGTCTCATGGAGCAGAAAGTAACGCGCACGCATCGGACTGTCTGTGCAGATCTTAGCATCGTGCTCTCTGCTCCAAAAACTACTCGTGTCCCCGACCCGCGGCTCGTCATCCCACAGCGCTGTTTGTGTCCGTTGCGGCCATGGGGGAGAATCGAGTTGGTGATCATTGATCAATAGTGTTGGAATTTATTTTTAACACAAAGACGCAGAATCGGTGGAGACGCGTCTTTCCCCCTCTCACTCTCTCTCAGCGCTTTTCTTCTTCCTCTCTCCCCGCTCTCCGCTCCAGAGAAACACTACAGGCTGCTAACCTTTTGTTAGGGCATTTAACCTTATATTTGCTGATGACTATTTTCCGTTTTGCCTGATGAATGAATGGAGAGACTTGCACAATGGCTGTGCGTAAAGTCTGCCCTGATCGTTGGCCGCATTGGCACATGTTTCTTTTACTCCTGTTCCTCCTCATTCTCTGTGAATATGGCCGTATTCTTACATTATTAAAACAGCAACGCAAATACTGGTCAATACCATTCAGTCACAGAGGCTTCCCCCACTCTACCCCCAATTCAGTTCATTCAGTTACTATGAACGTCTTTGACTTGATGGTACATGTGGCCATACTGCCTTTGCTATGCCCGATCCCGTCAGACCTTGGAAGCTAAGACTGGTTGCCTGGCTTATCATCACCGAGTATGGAGTGCATGAATAATGCAGCAAATTGTAAAAGCGACTTTGAGCGTCTGGAAAAGCGTTATATAAGACTAATGCATTATTATTATTATTATTATTATTATTGCATAAATACAAACACCTGTCTGTTCTACTCATTGACACTGACTTGTGAAAACTGCAAAAAAAAAGAAAAAATCCAAATTCTTTGACATATAGGAACTTTTTTTGTTTAACAGTAAAGCAAATAGTTGCTTGTCCTGGTAACGAGTTACTTCTATTATAACTCAGTTACTTTTTGGAACAAGTAGTGAGTAACTATAACTAATTACTTTTTTAAAGTAACGTTCCCAACATTGGTCACTAAAGCACAAAATATTAGTATCAAAGTAACTGTTCTGCTTGATTAAAAAAAAGCTTGTTTTTTTCCAGCTTTTTGGTCAGAAACCAGCATTTTGGGTGATTTCACCAACTTTGTAAGGACGATTACTAAAGAATGGAAAGAGGTACGAACAATCTTTTTTTTTTTTAGATAGAAGAAGAGAGGCTAGTCTTTCTTTTGGTAGTGTGGCATTACCAATTTTATTGTTAAATATAGGCTAGTAGATCTTAATTTAATATTCATTATTAGTATATAGCATCGGAACATCAGCAGATGGCGCTCGACCCCTTAAAATCATATAAAAGCCCCTCCCTTTCTTCATTCGTCCTCTGCTATTCACCGTACTTCCACCTTGGGTCCGCTGGGCTGGGAGCGCCCAGGGTGTGTTTACGTCTTCTGTCAGTGTCGCGATGGTTGAGGGCTTCATAGCGCACCATTCCATGACGTCCAAAGCTCTGCTCGGTTGGCATTCCGGGGTCTGCTGGGGTGCGGTGTGAGCACTATCGAAGCACCGGGATGGCCGAGTAGTTCGTGCGGGCGTGCGACGGTCGAGGGCTTTGGTCATATCCCTCCTGCTTTGTGTTCTCCTGCTGCCTTGTTTTCTTTTCCTTTTTAGTGTCCGGTTTATATGGACCTTTTTCTTTTAACTGAATAAGAATGTTACACGATGAACTATGGACTGAACAATTACCAAGATCGTAACAGAATGGAAATACAAACCAAAGATAATGAAACAAATGTGATAAAATAAATATCATGTATACTTTTGGAACATTTTCTGTCCTCTATCAATGAACGAACCTACGAGCCTTTCTAGAAGTCCAGAGCCTTCTCTCCGGTGGCGTTGTCTTTTTAGTTTTATTTAAATTGAATCCTGCTAAATTATACCATCACCACTCATCTTGCTACATTTGATGTTGTTTTTCGGCAGGATCATTGTTTAAGAGGCTTATGTTCCATCTGTAGGCTATTGAAATGTTACTGCTACGTTTGGCAAACAGCAGGTGTAAATGCCTTAGTTTTCCTCCTACAGACCCTTAATCAGACCAGCCATGTGTTTTTGTGTTTTGTTTGATTTGTACATGCATGCCTAAGTTTGATATTTTTGTTTTGTGGATTTGTTTACAGCAAATGGCACATAGGCCAAAGGTCATGCTAAGGGGTGAATGGGTTGTGAATTCTGTGAATTTGCTATGTTTTTGCTAGACATGCTCTAATTTTTCATTGTGTTCTCTGTGCAAAATGTGTGTTGTGTTCAAAAACAAGGCAGCAGTTTGGAGTGTTTTAGACGGAGGTATCGAGGATGCAGCAGCCTTGCGCCCTAGTCGGTATCGGGGCCAAGTTAGTTTTTAGACTTTGAAGTTGGTTGTGTGACGCTACGGAGTCACGTTACAATTTTTAATCGTCGGGACGCCGATTCAGTTCATGGGGGAATATGTGGCATTACCAATTTTATTGTTAAATATAGGCTAGTAGATCTTATTAATTATTATTATTAATTATTAGTATATAGCATCGGAACATCAGCAGATGGCGCTCGACCTCTTAAAATCATATAAAAGCCCCTCCCTTTCTTCATTCGTCCTCTGCTATTCTCCGTACTTCCGCCTTGGGTCCGCTGGGCTGGGAGCGCCCAGGGTGTGTTTACGTCTTCTGTCAGGTAGATATTGCAGCTATTTGCCGTTCATTTATCTTCGTACTTTGTATGGCCGCTAATACGAGCATTTCTGTAGTGTCGCGGATGGTTGAGGGCTTCATAGCGCACCATCACATGGCGTCCAAAGCTCTGCTCGGTTGGCATTCCGGGGTTTTCAATTCATAGGTCGAGGGGTTTGGTCATATTCCTGCTGCTTTTTGTTCTCCTGCTGCCTTGTTTTTCCCCTTGGTTTTCTTGTTTTGTTAGTGTCCGTTTTATGTGGACTTTTTCGTTTAACTGAGAAACAATTGTTAACAGATGAACTATGGACTGACGATTTCTGAGACCGCAAATAATAGACATGTGAACAAAAGATTTTAAAGGAAACAAATGTGATAAATAAATATCATGTATACTTTTGGAACATTTTCTGTCCTCTATCAATGAACGAACCTACGAGCCTTTTTAGAGGCTTCTCTCCGGTGGCGTTGTCTTTTTAGTTTTATTTAATTTGAATCCTGCTAAAATATACCATCACCACTCGTCTTGCTACAGTAGGTTTGGTGAAAAACCTCTGGCAGTGGGGAGCTCTCTGATTTAAAATGGCTGGAAGTCAATGAGTTAAATAAGTTTATAATTGGATGATTATTTTTGCAAACTCCACTATAAATTCAAAAATATGTGCTTTTAAAAGTGGTATGACGTTAAAATGGCAAGCACTTACATTTCACATGTGACATTTCTCCCTTGACATTGTCAGTGAGGCCTATACATATATCGTACTTACGGAAGGTTTACTTACGCGCCTGGACGTCTGTTGCAGAAGAGGTGAGCAATGATACCGTAAAAGACTGGGCTACACTGCCCATTTGTTTGTATCTTGTTTTGAAATGTTTGATTAAGTTGATCGGTGTTTAGACAGTTAAGTTTAAATGTCAATTAATGCTCTCCCTCTCCTTTTGTTTGAAGGGCATCTTTGTTTGACCCATGATCTTGTTTGACAATAGTTCGCTTCCTCCTGGATGGGTCTGGGATGAGGATCTCAAACAGGCAGCTGTCGTGAATAATTTGGTCACTGTGGCTCTTTGTATCCTCATCAACTATGTTAATGCTACAATGGTGTACACCTTTTTAAAACATGAGGTCAGAAGCTTGAATAAGTATTTAATTTCCGCATGTGACCTAGTCCTTTTAAAATTCAAACAAACTACTGAGAGCTATACTGCTAAAAAGTAGCCTATGTGTTTTACAAATATTTCAAATCTGTCATGTCTATGAAATTTCCATTTGGTGGGTTTTCGATGACATTTACTGTACATAGACTTAATTGATATACAACAGAGAGATCCCTGGGCCATGGTAGTTCATTTGCACAATAAAAGTGTAAATAAGGAAAAAGACAATAGATTGGATGAGAATGTTAATCTTGACAGTGGTAAAATCAGTTTGGGTTTTCTTTATCAGTTTAGTATTGTTGTTAAACCAGTCACACTGTAAGTTGTGATTAGTAAAGGTCGCTCAAAAAAATTGCAGACACAAATTGCCACAAGTTAATTGAGTAACAGTTTACTCATTAGAACAATTCAAGCATGCTCTAAATGATTAATGAAACCTTATTCATTACAAAGTAAAGTTTGCTTTGAAAAGAATAAGGTTTCATTAATGACTTTGAGTAAAGTTTACTCTAAATCAGTAGCCCCAAAAATACCTGAGCCCTTATAGGACCTGCTGTTATGGGCCGGGCTTTTTTCAGAGTTAGACTTCTGTCAGAAACCATTAGTGACAGTAACATGATGCTAAACACATTGTGGCCATTATATTCAGTAAAAAGACTAACTGTTCTTCAGTCTGTCACAGAGCGACAGGTGAAGAAGGAAGTCATGGAGCTTCTGCTTTAGACGGAACTTTACACATGTGCCGTAAATTCTGAAACTAAAGAAAGTAGTGAATAAATCAAAAGTAGAATGTGAATTATCATTATTATCATGGTGCAGCAGAACAGATGTGAACAGGGTCATGTTACAGAAGCTTATGAGGTTCATTTCTTTGACACCAGTTACTTTAGTAACTGTCACCTGGCACAGTAAAAGTAGATCTATCACAGTGCTGTCCACATCTGTCATGGTCCACCATGACTCAGAGGAACCGGGACACACATGACCCTACATCAGATAGTACATATGTATATTTGTTTAACCTTTAGCTGCATCAATTTCGTGATTTTTTTTTTAAGTGTTTACTAATTTTCCATTTCATGTTTAATTTATTCACTACTTACTGTTGTTTCAGAATTTACAGTACATGTGTAAAGTTGAGTTTAAAGCAGAAGCTCCATGACTTCCTTCTTCACCTGTCGGTCTGTGACAGACTGAAGAAGAGTGAGGCCTCCGCTTTTTTACTGAATATAATGGTCACAATGTATTTAGTGTCATGTTACTGTCACTCATGGTTTCTGACAGAAGTCTAACTGTGAAAAAGCCCGGCCCATAACAGCAGGCCCTATAAGGGCTCAGGTATTTTAGGGGCTTCTTATTTAGAGTAAACTTTACTCTAAGTCATTAATGAAACCTTACTCTTTTCAAAGCAAACTTTACTTTGTAAAGAGTAAGGTTTCATTAATCATTTAGAGCACGCTTTAATTGTTCTAATGACGGAACTGTTACTCAATTAAATTGTGGCAATTTGTGTCTGCAATTTTTTTGAGCAACCTTTACTAATCACAACTTACAGTGCAGGAATAGGTACAGTAAACTAGTAACATTTTGTGAAATCATAATGAATATAGTATAGGGTTTTTACCCTACACTTACATGAACAGTACATGTACAGTACATTTTCATATGTGTTTATTTATTTTACTTGTTCTAATAATATTTATTATTTTCTGTTTTGTTTTTCATTTTGCAGATTTTCAAAACGACTCCACGCTACATCCTGTTCATCCACCTGGTCATCTGCGACATTATTCTAATGACTCTTCTGACCCTCCTTCATTTGTTAAGCTACATAGTTTTCAAACTAAATGTGTCTCTCTGCATAGTGGTGGTTCTGCTCGCTATAGCTGCCAATCATAACAGCCAAATGACTCTAGCTGTTATGTCCCTTGAATGTTATATTGCAGTGTGTTATCCACTGCGGCACTCTAAGATCTTCTCAGTGATGAAAACTTATATAGTCATTGCCTGTATTTGGTTGATAAAAGCCCTTGACCTGCTTCCAGATGTATTTATTTCTTTGGCCACAGAGCCTCTTGAGTTCTTCCACTCACGTGCATACTGTGATAAAGAAAGGGTGTTGCGCCATTCCTATTCTATTGAGAAAGATAACATATTTAACGCTACAATAATGACTCTTGTCTGGTTGACTCTTATCTACACTTATTTAAGGATTCTCTTTACGGCAAAATCAGCCACAGCCGATACACGAAAAGCACGAAACACTGTCCTGCTTCACAGTTTCCAGCTGTTGCTCTCAATGCTCAATTATGTGTATTTCTCATTTTATATCCACTTTGGGCTATGTTTCCAAATAGTCAGCGTGCCATACGCTTTGCACTAACAGTATTTATCAACATTATGCCACGGCTCATTAGTCCACTTCTTTATGGGCTCAGGGATAAAAACTTTAGAAAGTATCTAAAGCAACATGTCTTATGTGCAAAGGCAATACAGTAGGAGCAAATTGATTATGAGTATATGGTAAAGGTAAATTTGTCTGTACATAAATCACCCACTCCAGGCCAGTGAGGCCCTTAAGCACCACATGAAGATGCCTTTGTTAAGGGTGTTGACCACACTTACTCACATCTTGCCATGCATTTACCCAGGGACACTGGCTGAAGGATGGGTCAAACGCAGAGGACAAATTTCCCTAAGGGGACAATAAAGACAAATATTGACACTACTGCGTAAAATGATTTGGCATTTGTGCATTTGAGATGTAGTGTAATTATCATTACACAGCAGGACGTCCCTGTCGATGTATTACATTTTTATTGACTCATTTTTGACTTGTTATTTATTTACTGCAGCTGCTTTTCTCAAACCAAAACAACCCAAGGCCTAAGTAATTGTTTTGTAATTGTTTGGGAAGGCACACTGGAAAGAGGTGCTCTCTTTCCAGTGTGCCACAGGATGACATGAAATGGCACCTTCACCGCCAAGTCACTTCATGCACAGAAATGGCGTTAGCTATCTGTGCCTATACAAAATGCTTGATTTTGTTAGCCAAGACATGTTTGAATATACGTTTCCTCCCTCATACAAATGAATGGTGAAGCCAGGCTCTATATTAAAGTATGGCGAGGTATGACATGTCCATTTAATGGCATTTATATAATTCCTGAGGTTTCACTGTCTGTTGGAAAAACTCCTAATAAAAAATATACCAGGAAGTTATGTGTAGACAATTTATTTTACTTGGCCAAGGGAACAAAGTTTACAAGCCAATATGCAAAACATTTTCAAAGATACAATATTGTTTTATAGTGAACTGTGATGGGAGTTGGAGCAGAGTTGATGCAACATATACAATGATCTATATGGGATAAGATGGACATAGATTGCTGGGTCTGTGATAGAAAAGGTCACAGCACCCAATTATCAATTTAAACTGTGTAACGAGGTCGTGTTCAGAGAGCACACACTTTAATATGACGAGATACATTATCAATGATAATTATTTCCTTTTATCATCCCACTCTGGTTTTCTTTGCGAGAGTGGGATGGTAAAGAAAACCACACTGGTTTCTGCGCAAAATATTAAATAAAATAATCTCATGTAGACTAGTAGGTGGAGCAGCTCGTTCAATTGGTCTTCTCACATAAATAAATAATTTCAACTTAAGAGTGTTATTGGGGACATAACACAAGTGTATTTCTGTTGTAACATTTTTCAAAATGTTTCATTATCACACAGAAAATTAATGTGAGCGAAGTTACCATATTTGGTTCCTTGCCCTGAACTGGTAAAACATCAAACAAAATAAACAAACTTACCATACCTTACCGTTCATTGCCCTTTTAAGGAGTAAAAAAAAAAAAAGGAGACGTTGTGTTTTGTGATATTGATGTTTGATTCATCACACCTGTCATAGGCAAGAGTTTTTGTTACGTGATTGAGCTTTACATGCAGTGGGAGGGATCAGTCACCTCCAATATTGTTTGCCTGAAGATTGTACAAAAAATAACCATTTGCAACATAACCACATAGTCCTAGGGTTTATTGTTTGTTTTTTTGTCAAGAAAATACTGTAAATATGAGTAATAGGTGCATGTCCAAATATGGACAAAACTAATTAACTTTAGGTTTAACTGAACAGAGCGTATGATCAAATATGGTGCCTGCCTTTTTCATGCTGTAATGTCACTTATTTCACTACGTCCTCCAAAACCAACACATATATCATCACTTAGTACATTCACCAATAAATGAGTTTCATCAACTTGCCATGGTTAGTTTTCAAGTTATGTTGAAGAAATGTAATTTAGCTAGACATGGGTTTTTTCAGACTTCAGAGAAAACAGGACGTTTAGAGCGCAACTGGTCTCTGCTGATTGGTCAAATGCCACAGTAGTGGGATCTGTGATGTAGGGTGATCTCTTCTGATTGGCTGAGTGAGGACTATATGTGTCCAGCTGTGGAATCCAGGGACACAACTCGGTTTTGGGGCATTTTGAGAGAGACATAGCTTGAGAAAGTGTAGTCTCCAAGCTTTCCAATGATGTGTAACACGTGGAAATCTGATCATATTTGGAGAAGATGTGACAAATTGAAGCTAACAACTCCAAAAAGCCCAAAGAGCACAAAAAGGTGAAGTTTTGGGCAGTTCTCACCTCTCTCTGCTGCTTGAGTGACAATAGGGCTCATTTACATCTCATTTAGATAAGCCAAACCCGCTCCTCTCTGTAAAGCTGTAAAGCACGGGGGGAGAAAAGGCAAAAAGGAAGAATAATGTGCCATAAAAAAAAAAGGTTTGCAAACAGGTAATATATAAATAAATATCTCTTGCATAAATCCACTTCCCATAGAGCCTACCTCTACAGCAACTAGCAACACAATGACAACTAGCAACATTATCCCAACACATGCACACATTTGACCAGAGGGAAAGAAGAACGGACACACGATCTTTAGTGCCATGGACAATGACTATGTTAAATATTATCCTTAACCTGCACACAGCTTACGACCAAAAACAAAACGCAAACAAATCCAACCCACTGAACACACCACGTTAGCTTACAGCACGACAATGGCCTCATCAAAAAGCAAACAGACACGATGGCACAGCGGCCACAAGCGAAAAAACACAAACTTTCACTCACGCGTCTGAAGTAACCTTTGCGTGCCTTCTGCTCAGCAAACTTGTGGTAAATCCATTTTCGTCGCTCAGTTATTTTCAATGTAGAGTTTGGCAATTCCGCGCTACATCCTTCTGTCTTAAATCACTCTCTGAAGGCAAGGAGTTGGTTCAGGAAACGTAATGGTCAGCAGGGCGCTGTGCATGCTTACAGCCAGGACATCATCAGTTGCACGGAAAAGTCAGCCTGGAAAAGTTCACTGGTTTCACGCAGAAAACGAACCTCAGCAGCGACGGCCTCTGTGAGACACACACGGGGAAGCGTTGCATAACCATGAGCCACACACGCACAATGACACGCCCCCACGGCGTGCGCGATTTCTCCGACAAAACAAGACCTGAAACCTGAAAAACTGATCGGCAATAGGCGTATGTATAAAACAGCCTTTTTTGCGTGGCATTTGTTTGCTAAAGCATTTGTCAACAACGCAAACCAAAGCAGCAGTGCGTCCTCCTCCGCGGTGTTTACCCAGTAAATAGACACAGACAAAGTCACGCCCCTACTGCACACTCTAAAATCTCCCAAATCAAGCTTGTTTGAACCTAAAGGTTTACGCTTTTAAATGTATGTTATGTAATAACTCTGCATGTAATAAAAGTCCAAAATGTAATAAAATTATGTAATAAAGCCACGTTTTGTACTGCCGCGTTTTGTATTAAACCTCCCCAATGCATTATGTAATACATTTTGCTGCATTTTATGGTAAATGGTAAATGGTCTCAACTTATATAGCGCTTTTCCACCTACATTAGGCACTCAAAGCGCTTTACAACAAGGATCCAGTCACCCATTCACTCTCATTCATACACCAATGTACACAGACACTGGAGGCAAGGAGGGTGAAGTGTCTTGCCCAAGGACACAACGACAGTGTGCACTTTCAGGAGCTGGGATTCAAACCCCTGACCTTTCGATCATGAGATGACCCACTCTACCATCTGCGCCACCATCGCCCCAATAACTTATAATAAGTTATTACACAAAGTTATTACAAAATGTACTTGACACGTTTTTATTTTCAGGAAAATGTAATAACATGGTGCATTATGTAATAACACAGAACAAAACAGCCTTACATAGCTATTAGTTCATGTAATCAGCACTTTAAGAAAGTTTGTAGGCTACTTGTGCATATTATTGTTCTATCCTCTTGTTAAGTGATGATGTCATCACTTTACTTCCGGGTCCAAAGGAACTTTAGCCCTATTCACTATAATGGAATTTAGCTGATTTTAACCTGCTGTAAGAGTCGACTACAAAGATGTTTTTAAACATCTGATCACAGAGAAATATTATTTTTACTTTGGATTTCCATTTGCAGTGTTTTATTACATTAATTCATCAAACCATTTTTTTCCTATACAAAATGAAGGCTTATTTGAAATATAAAAATATATTCAATTTGACTGGAGAAACCCTTTTTTTTGGGGGCTTTATTATGAAAAAGTTGCTGCTATGGAAGCCCGTTTTAAATAAAATAAAAAAATAAAAAATCCTATTTAAAGATTTAAAGTCATAATTCTTTGTTTAAAACATAACATTTCAAGTTGAAATCTCAAAATTACGAGTTTAAATCTCGAAATTACGACTTTTAAAAATTTCGAGATTTTAACTTGGAATTAGCTGCAGAGTCCAAGGCATTGTCTGAGAGGGGGAGAATTATTGATTTATTCCAGTTAATGCTATAGTCTGACATCGATGAGGATGTAGTGATTATTTTGAATGTTTCTTGTAGTGATTCTTGTGGCGTTTGTAGATGGAGGAGAATGTCATCATGTGTATAAACTAATTTTGTGTTGTGTACCTGAGACGTTGATTCCTTTTATGCTGTTGGTTTGCCATATTGCAGTTCCAAGGGGTTCTAAAAATAAAGCAAAGAGAGAGGGACAGAGTGGACATCCTTGCCGTGTGCCCCTATGTAGTGTGAATGTGGAAGAGATGATACCGTTAGTAGTGACTGTGGCCTTGGGCCTAAACACATTCCCATCGCGGATCCAGCCACTGGAATAAGTGGCGTCTATTATCACGGATCTTAAAAACTCGTAATTCCGAGTTTAAATCTCAAAATTACAAGTCTAAATCTCGAAATTTTAAAAGTCGTAAATTTTAAGGGATTTAAACTCATAATTTAAGTTTTAAAATGATTAAACATTCAAATTAACTTTGATAACATAAAACCTATGCTTACCCAGCCAGAAAAACAATGTGGGCTCTGCTTGGGTTTGCCCATCTCGGTTATAAGTGGGTTTGTCTGCAGCTTCCATGTGGGCCCCATGTGTGTTGGCCCATGTGGGCTGGACCTTTATAAGTCAAAGTTTGACTTACGTATAACCCAGGTGGGCAAAACCCAAGCAGAGCCCACATTGTTTTGCTGGCTGGGTATGTGGCCTAATAATAATATATAAGAAAATAGTGATAATAATTATAAATTAGTAAAGTTGATTTTGTTTTGTATTATTCAATGTAATTCAATTCAAAGGAGTCCTAGAGCCTCATTAATTCACAAATGTTTGCAATTGTTTTTTGTTTTTTTCATTTAAAATTTATATTTATTTTGCAGACAGGACAGAAAGAAATACAATACATGACACACATAAAAACCACAAAAACCACAACAACAAAAAATACACACACATATACACATATAAATAACACAACACAACAAAAGAGCAAAAACAAACAAAAAAAAAAAGGGGGGGGAGTGGTACAGTTCATTATAAAAAAAAAAAAAACATATATATTTTTAAAGAAAAAGTGTGGCAGCTACAGAAGACCGATAAGTTATTTGGCCAGTGTGATCAACGTCAAACCCTGAAATTATTATTATTACTACTTTCAACCTTTTTTTTTTTTTCCTTTTTTCTTCTTCTCTTCTCTCTTTCCTTTCTTATAGACCGTTTAATTGTTTGTAAACATTCCGGGCCTAGCTGGAAGCGGGAAGCTCGATTTCCATCCATCTCCCCTGCAGCTGTTGTCACAGCAACGATAAACAAATGTCTAACTGTTTTTGAAAATATCAGATAAATATTTTATCGTCTCAAATGTCATTCTTCTTGTTCTTGCACCTTAAGCCACAACAGGACCACATTGTTTTGTTGTAGTTTTACACTTAAAATCGCTAGTTTTTGTTTAATCTTATTTCTCTTGATCACTTCCTGCCTCCAGCTGATGTCACTGATGATGCAAGCAGACAAAACTCATCCATTTCGATTCATAACAAAACAAAAGAACCAACATACCAGCAACAACAACAAAAAAACTCAAGAAGCATTTTCAAAATAATGTTCATAGCTTCTTCCCCTTTTTTTATTTTTTATTATAATATTTGTACAGTATATTAAGAGCAGTCCATTTCCTTTAATCAGTTTCTTCCGTAGTTCATTCTTACTTCTTGTAGTGTCATTTCATTTGTTTGGCTTTTGCAAGGATCGCAAAGGAGTGCTGTTACATTCTCCATTGATAACAAGTTCATAAAGTCTTTCACCCAGTTATGTAGGTCAAAACAGTCTGCTTTACGTACTTTCCAGTTTTTAAGTATGATTCTTTTTACTGACATGAACCCTAAAGCCGCAATTCTCTGTGTAGTTTTGACAGAGTGCCAGTCGTATTTCCAAGGACACAAACATCAAATTGATTGGGTATTTCTACATTCAGAAGATCTTGAATAAAGTTACAGCTGCCCAAAATGTTCTTACATCAGGGCATGTCCAAAACATGTGATTATTTGTCCCAGTCCGGCCACATCCATGCCAGCACAAATCAGAGAAATTGGATTCATTTTTTTTTTCAAAGTTATGGGGGTAACATACGCTCTGTGAATAATTTTCATTTGAATAATTTTATAATGTACATGTTTTGAAAGGTAGCTTTATTTTTTTTAAAATTGTATCCCATTGTTCAGCAGTTAATGGAAATCCAATGTCTTTATCCCATTGCAATTTTGTGGATGTGGTGCTGTCAGGAAGTGACTGGATCAGCAACTTGTATATTACAGAGACTGTCCCTCGTTTGCTGTTTTTAATTTTTCTTCTAGAATATTCTTTGAAGCAAGTATGATTCCTTTTGTCAAATATTTTTTCATAATTGCAACCTATATGCAATTGTTTTATTGTTATATTTGTTTGTTTACTTTGTCCTCGGAGTAAAGTTAAAAAGTGCAAGCACTGACATAACACACGTGATTTTTCTCCCTGGACATTATCAGTGAGGCCTATAATAATTCTGACTCTCAAAAGGTTTACTCAGTGTGCACTTGGATGTCCGTTGCATTAGAGGCAAAAAGACTGGGCTGCACTGCTTTTGGTTTTATTATGTTTTAATATTTCATTTGTTTGGAAATTTTCTGATTGGTTTATATTGTTTAGTAAGTTGATCTGTGTTAAATTCTGGACTTTTGAGATTGAATGTCAGCCTCTAGTGCTCACTCTCCTCTAATTTTTTTGAAGAGCTTTTCATTTGACTCATGATCTTTGACAATAGTTCGAAACCTCCAGGATGGGTCTGGAATGATAGCAACCGGTCAGCTGTCGTGAACAATTTGATCATTGTGGCTTTTTGTATCTGCATCAACTATGTTAATGCAACAATGGTGCACACCTTTTTAAAACATGAGGTCAGAAGCTTGTACGAGTCTACATGGAATTGTAACTTACCTGACACAGTCTTTTATTTTTCTAAAATAAAATACTGAGTGCTATTCTTTAGAATTTAGAAGTATGTGGAGTATGGAATTTCCATTTTGAAGGGTTTAATCACTAACCTTTTGGTGAGGATGCTCATTTGCACATTAAAAGTTAATATAGAATACATTGAAAATAAGTAAAAAGATAATAGGTTAAATTAGTTGAATTGAGAATGTTAATTTTGACGATAGTAAATTTAGTTATTTAGTTTTCATTACCAGTTTAGCATTGTGAGTAAACCAGTCTGGAATAGGTACAGTAAACTGGTGTGTAAAGTGTGGAAAAGTTTAATCTCATTTATTTTTGACTGTTTTTATTCTGCAGATTTTCAAAACGACTCCACGCTACATCCTGTTCATCCACCTGGTCATTTGCGACATTATCCTGATGACTCTTTTGACCCTCCTTCATTTGTTGAGCTACATAGTGTACACTCTTAATGTGTCTCTATGCTCATTGATAGTTCTGCTCGCTACAGCTGCCAATTATAAAAGCCAAATGACTCTAGCTGTTATGTCCCTTGAATGTTATATCGCAGTGTGTTATCCACTGTGGCACTCCCAGATCTGCACGGTGAAGAAAACGTATATAGTCATTGCCTGTATTTGGTTGATAAATGCCCTCAACCTGCTTCCTGATGTATTTGTTGCCTTGGCCACAGAGCCTCTCGAGTTCTTCCACTCGAGTGTGTGGTGTGGAACAAGTACATGGTGTTTCGTCATTCCTATACAATTGAGAAAGATACAATCTTCGATATAGCAGTATTGGTTATTGTCTGGTTCACCCTTATCTACACATATTTAAGGATTCTCTTTACGGCGAAGTCAGCCGCAGCTGACGCACAAAAAGCACGAAACACTGTCCTGCTTCACAGTTTCCAGCTGTTGCTCTCAATGCTCACTTATATATATTACCCAATTTTGTTGAAACTTCAGTCTATGTTTCCTAATAGTCAGCGTGACATACGCTTTGCACTAACAGTATTATCAACATTATGCCACGGATCATTAGTCCACTTCTTTATGGACTAAGGGATAAAACCTTTCAAAAGTATCTAAAGCGACATGTCTTTTTTGCAAAGTCAATGTAGCAGGAGCATATTGAATATGTTTACTGTGTTGGGGTGGTGAGAAATGACACAGATAGTAAAGATGTTTTGAAGGATTTTTGGCTCATAGTAATTTTAGGGTCAAAGGGCGTGAAGAGCGGAAGAGACATTTAGCAAATTGTCAGAACAGGGATTTAAACACATGATGCTGACATTGGGAAAGTGTTGCATGTACATGTAGCAGATTTAATAATATTTATAATAATGCCTTGGTTTTATTTTCTGGACACTCAAAGACATTTTACATTGCATTATTAATTCACTCCATACTTGGTGGTGGCAACTTACTATTGTAGCCACAGCTGCCATGGGGTAGACTGATTAAAGCGAGGTAACCAGTCTGCACCAACTGCCATTTCCAACAATGTTAGCTGCCCCACAGAAAATGGTGTACTACTGTGATAACCACGCTGCTCTGTATCAAAACACAGATCTAAGTCTTTCATTAAAGTTTTAAAGTAATTTATTATAGATTTATAGGTTACTTTTTATTTGGCGAATGAACAATGGTAGTTTTTACCACAAACAGTCCTTTTTAGAAATCAAGTGGAGAAAACATCCCAAGAACGAGTTGCGACTTCACACTTAATACATTTAACAGTGAAATGCATTTGATTGATTGATTGGATTTATTTACATTATTTACATTAACATAGTTGCAGAGTAGAAAATAAATACATTAACAACAGAATTCTTGTCATGGAGGGTACAGTTGGTGTTCCAATGACGGTAATTCTCATTGATGGCAGAAAAGAGTTAATAAGTGTTTAGACATGATTTAGTCCAAATTCAGTCTATTTTAGACATTTATTTTACCCAGTTTGACCTAACTTTATTCATGTCTGTGGTATTTGGAAGCATTGGTCTTGTTAATTTGTGTAGACTGTTTGCTGATGTAATTGCTAAGTAATAACAAAATATTGGTTCCATTTGTTGCAGGCCACAGATCGACTGGACTAGGGATTTAGGAAATTCACGAAATCAGGGCTTTTGTCCCAGGACCCGAATCTTGTCCAAACAGTTCAGGAAATGATCCTAGTCCCGGATCAGCAGAAATAACTTCCTGATTAAAGACAAATAAACACCAAACACCTCTGTTAAAGATGGGGTACCTGATTTTTTTCTGTTCAAACAGTGACATTTTTTGTTTTGGCCCAAACTTGTTTCTAGCTCGCATAGTCTCTCCTGTGGATTCAAATTGTTCAAAGAATGTAATTATATGCACCTTTCACACCCACATACCCACTGTAAGTTGTGATTAGTAAAGGTTGCTCAAAAAAATTGCAGACACAAATTGCCACAAGTTAATTGAGTAACATTTCCGTCATTAGAACACTTAAAGCGTACTCTAAATGATTAATGAAACCTTACTCTTTACAAAGTAACGTTTGCTTTGAAAAGAGTAAGGTTTCATTAATGACTTTGAGTGAAGTTTACTCTAAATCAGTCAATGGCCAATATGGATTTATGGGGTCAGATACCGATACGAAGTGGGTTGGCCATTAGCTGATATATAGGCCGATATTTTAAGTAATTTAATTTGATGTAGTTTTTTCTTATCTCTCAAATAGCTTATAGTTAAACATGTACTATTATAGGTAAGGGTTTAATCATAGAAATACTGTATACAGAAATATATCTATTCGAGGTCGACTGATATGGCCGATGCCGATATGCACCACAGATATATATATATATTTTATTTTAAATGTCTCGACTATACATACCTTTCAGTCATGTGACTTTTGTTGTTATGGCGGCCATTTTGAATACTGAAGTACAATTATGCAGTACTACAACATGTAACTCTCTACTCAGGATATAAATGAAAGACAACTGATTGACAGTGACATTTTTATGTACTTGTAATCATTGCTCAAGAAGATAACAGTAAAAACATGGCCTTAGAGAGCGCACATTTATGTGAAGAAACCAGTGAGTCAGTGTTTAAGCTGCTCAGGACGTTAGCATGCTAACGGTTAGCATTTAGCTTCAACACGATAGACTAATAGTAACAGCTTAGCTCTGTTACTGTATTTCCTCAGTGTTCATATGTGAGACACATGTGTTTATCGTGTTGAAGCTAAATGCTAACCGGTAGCATACTAACGTCTTGAGCAGCTTAAACACTGACTCAGACTGAGACTCTGTTGACATGACAAACTGTAAAAATCACAGAGAAAGGTTTTCTGTTTCCTCTTTGACTAATTTAGTCTGAAGAGTGAAGCAGATCTTTAGTAAATCCTGCTGTAGCTCGACAGACAGAGCTGCTGCATCTGTGCCACATTTGCTGGTTATATCACATAAACGTGCGTCTCTGTTGCTGTGTTTTTACTGTTACCTTCTTGAGCAATGATTACGAGTACATAAAAATGCCACTGTCAATCAGTTGTCTTTCATTTTCGTCCTGAGTAGAGATATTGTTACATGTTGTAGTACTGCATAAATCTACTTCGGTATTCAAAATGGCCCCGGAACTATGCGTGCCGTCATTTGAAACGCATGTACACACCTGTATCATTGTTGAACTGTGACAGCAGGGGGCGCCTTGAGTTGCCTTGTGTACGAAATGCGCGGTATAAATAAAGTTACCTTGCCTATTCCTGTTTCGTAGGTACTTCCAAGAGAGCTTGTTTAAAAGACAAAATTCAGTAGATTCCTAAAAAAACAGTAAGTCTCTATCTCACATGGTTCCTACATTATAATCAAAAGTCTAAAATATAATATAAATAAAACAGGTGTTCAAACTTGTGACCAATTTTTACCGCAATGTTTCTCCGAGATATCGTCCTAAAGCCGATATTGAAAATGCCCTCATTTCCTAATGTATCACTGGCCGATATATTGGTCGGGCCCTACTTGTAAACTATGAAGACTGATGCGAGAGCTGCAGTAAAGTGGCAAGAGATAACTCCAAACGCCAGACCTGTCTTTGTCTCTCATAAAACAGTTGTCAACCTCTCACTGTACTTTGTTCTCTCATCCCAGTGCAAAATTGTTTAGGTGGTCAGTGGAAAAATACTTCAAACACTCCTCTGCTTGTGTTAAAACTTTAAAAGAAGAGTGATGCGCCTCTATGTGTAGACACACGTTCTCGTCGTGATACATAATGCATATGATCCCACCCCCAAGTGAACCCTATAAATAACTCTTTTATTCAGAAGCACGACAGACTCTGTGTTTGGACGTCTGACTGCAGTGGTGAGACGTGATCGTTTGTTGAATGTTTTAACAACTTAGGCTCTGTTGATATTTAGTTTGTAAGTTTATAGGTGTGTTATCCATTATTGTGAATTACTTTTTCTAACCTGCTGCTTCTATTTTAAGGGTGTCATCATTTGATCCATGATTTATTCTGGCAATAACTCAAATCCAGCTGTGAATTGGGATGAACTGAAGACTGATAGAATAGTCAACAATGTGATCACTGTGACTCTCTGCATCTTCATTAACTACATTAATGCTACAGTGGTGTACACCTTTTTTAGACATGAGGTCAGAAGCTCACACAACTCTGCATGAAAAGTGTAACCAAATTGTAACAACTGTCAAATTAAAGAAGCGCGAGTTCAAAGCCACTACACAGTAAATATTCTAGAGTAAATTTTACTCTGTTCAGACTGTATTTGGTCCCACTCTTTTCAGAGTAAATGTGAGTTGACTCTTTTCAGAGTTACACTTCAGGTTAGACAATCGGACACCATGAGTGACAGTAACATGACCTTAAATACAATGTGCTCTTTGTTTTCAGTATCAAATGCTGAGGCTACACTTCAGTCTGTCACAGACCGACAGGTGAAGAAGGAAGACATGCTAGTTTTGTATTAGACAGAGCTTCCAGGACTTTATCAGCAAATAAAAACTTTAATGCCAATGTTTAAAGGTCTGTTAATAGTTTTTTAATAGCGAGGGGAACAAAAACATCTCCTGTATTACCCTTTAAAATAGAAATGTGTGTGAAGTTGTTACAGGGTTATGTGTGTCCCTTTTCCTCTGAGTCAGGCTGGACCATGACTGATGTGCACAGGTCTATGTTACAGCAGACTGCACTCCAGGGTTATTTTATTGTCTCCAAATTAAAACTGTGGATACCACAGTCCTGTCCACATCTGCTGTGGCCCACCCTGACTCAGAGGAACAGGGACACACATGACCCTACATCAGTTACAGTTTGGGAGCTTTAAAAAAAAAAATATATATAGAATTTTATTCTTTCCTTTAATCTAACTGTTATCAATGATTGCTTGCAATTTATAATTTCCACCTTAAGTCCTAGACATTCGTTGAATGACACATTTTCCTGCTTCTTTACCTGTCAGTCTAGGACAGACTGAAGTCCAATGAGGCCTCAGCCGTATTATTGGAAATAAAGAACACATTCTATTTAACGTCATGTTACTGTCACTCATGGTGTCAGATTCTCTGTCCTTCAGTCTAACTCTGAACAGAGTCAACTCACATTTACTCTGAGAAGAGTGGGACCAAATACAGTCTGAACAGAGTAAAAATTACTCTAGAATATTTACTGTGTATACATTGCATCATCTTTCAGTGTTCAAATGCAAAAAATAAATAAATAAATAGTGTGTGAAAATAGATATGGCACACACTAAAAAATGCTGGGTTATTTTAACAACCCAACTGCTGGGTTATGGCTGTTGGGTCATTTTGTTGGGTTATTTTCAGAGAGTTGGGTTGTTTTTTTCCTACCCAGCAGGTTGGGTCAAAACCACTGAGCTCAACGGTCAGCAGCGGCCATTACTGCTCCTCCACCTCCTCCGATTGAAACTGCTCATAAAGGTATTTATACATGTTTTTATTTGATTACTCTGTCATAAAGAGTCAGTATTTATCCAAATGAAACTGATTAGGCACAAATAATTAATCGTTTTGGCTTTGTGTTTCCCTAACACCTTGTTAGCATCTGTCATAGAAGAGAAAGGGTTAAAGTCACGTCTTTTGGACGAGCTGTAGCTAAAAAACGATTCAACACAGAGGTGTGTAGTTAAATAATCCTGATAGAGGACACTTCACTCTCTGTCCCAGTTTTTATTTCGTGTTGATAGGACAAGTATTGACTGAAATAATGAGGGCTAAAGGTAGTTAAAATAATCGGTTATGATATCCTATTTAATATAATGCGCGCGACAACCGTTAGCTAATGCTAACGCTAATGCTAACGCGAACTCTTTCTTAAACACTTGTCAGTGTCTTATCTCTGCTGTTGTTTCTTACATAATGCCGTTAGTAATTTAATATGGTTAAATGGATGATGAGCAGCAGCAGCAGAGGAGAGAAGGAGAGGCTCAGATATGGGAGAAACAGAGAAAAGTGTTAACAGTTTTCAGTTAGGATATTTTAAAGCCTCTGTCCTGTGTGTTTCAGATCAGCTTTACCCTCTCCATGTGGGACCTCCAGAGCTGATAAATGCCACTAAAGCTTTACAGGTAAGCAGCAGTTTTATAATTATCAGAAATGTTTTATTCTCTGTTTAAATCAAAATACAAACTTGTGTTAATGTGTGTCCTACAGAAAACAAACTCTCCTGAGCTCTTCCACTGTCTGTCTGAAGATCATCATCTGCATCACTGGACACCAGTCCCAGTAAGTGCAGTATATTTTTTACAAAATATAACATGACCCTTTATAGTTTTAGACCAAACACAAATGTAATGTTTCTCTTCCAGTGGAATCTTCAGCTCAGTGGAAGTGCCCTCTGAGACGATGCCTCTGTTACTTCACCAAGGTAAGATCTTACATTATACTGTCACTGTCTTATGGGAAGGTTGGTGTCCCTGGTGGAGTAATGGTTACCAGGTATTGGATTTCATCTGTGACGATGTCTCTCTTTATTTCCACAGTGGTGTCTGCTGCTGTAGACTGCAGTGTCCTCAGCCCTGTCCCTGCTGTGACTGAACTGTCCTCCGCCCTGTCCCCAGCCCTGTCTCCTGCTCTGTCTCCCGCTGAAGTGTCCCCAGCCCTGTCTCCTGCTGCAGTGTCCCCAGCCCTGTCTCCTGCTTCAGTGTCCCCAGCCCTGTCTCCTGCTGCAGTGTCCCCAGCCCTGTCTCCTGCTTCAGACGGAACTTTTCCCAGCCCTGTCCCTGCTGTGACTGAACTGTCCACAGCCCTGTCTCTGACTCTGAAAAAGGACCACTTCACCAAAATACAGCAAGTACAATATGGACAATGGGGGACTTTCCTTAGGCTTGTTAACAACCAAATTAATTATTTGCTGCTGATGATGTTGTGTTAAACAATTATGTTCTGCTTTTGTAAGAAATAAAGTTTCTAAAACAGCACTGGGGTGATCATTACAAATTAACCCAATCATTGGGTAAAATTAAGAATAAACAACCCAACGGTGGGTTAAAAATATTAACCCAACTGTTGGGTTAAAAAATAATAACCCAACGCATTGGGTCAAAATAACCCAACGTTGGGTCGGACCAACTTTGACCCAACATTGGGTTAAAAGTTGGGTTACTATTTTTTAGTGTGCATGAAGCCAGCAACCAGCAATTTGCATGTATAACAAATCTGTCATCATTGTCATCTCTTTGTATGTATGCGTTTGGTGTTCGATAGGACAGTATTCACATTACGTAACTACCTTTTGGTTAGACTTACCCAAAAGTTACATTAGGAATCATAATCATGTAGCAGCAACATCTCAGTTTCCTTGCTGTATCTAGACGTTTAGATTTACTTCCCGGGCCAGACTTGAAATGAAGCTAAACTGGGCCATCGTGTAAGGCCTGAACACTGGGCTTCGCCTGCCACTCAACAGTAACTTGTGTGAGTTGGATCAATTGTCTTGGTCAAAAACTACTCAGCTCATTTACAAAATACAAGGGATTAGGCAGCGTGGATTGTAAAAACAAATATGACTTGAGGTGCTTGTGATTTTTTTTTAAAGAAAAAGAACAAAATGCAGTCACTTTTGTTGTTAAATCAGTCTCCGGTGGATAATGACACAAACATTCGTACCGCTTAGCCAAAATAATAAAAATTGGTTGACAAAACTTGCAATGAGATTGTAGATAATGTAAATTATATACATCTCAATAATCTCAAAAGTAAAATCTGAATTTAAGTTGTTTTCCTTCTTTTAACTGTGGTATGTATAATTATTGTTTACCATTGTTTTTCTTTCTTCTCTGCAGATGTTGAAAAAGAACCCCCGCTATGTACTCTACATCCACCTGGTCATAAATGACATTATCCTGTTGACCATTATAACCCTCATTCAATTGGTGACGTATGTAGTTTATTATTTCAATGCGTCCTTATGCTTACTTCTGCTAGTGCTCGCTGTGGCTGTTGATTATAACAGCCCGCTGACTCTAGTTTTTATGGCGCTTGAATGTTATATTGCAGTATGTTATCGCTGCGGCACTCCCAGATCTGCTCTATGAAGCGAACATATTTTGTAATTGGCTTTATTTGGTTCATATGTGCCCTGAAGGTGCTTCCAGATTTATTTTCTGCTTTGGCCACAGAGCCTCTTGAGTTCTTCCAATCGCATGTGCTTTGTGTGAAGGTCAGTGTCATTCGACTTTCCTATATTGCTGAGAAAGATACAATCTTTGATGCCGTAGTAATGGCTCTTGTCTGGCTGACTCTTATCTACACATACTTAAGGATTCTCTTTACGGCAAAATCAGCCGCAGCCGACGCACGAAAAGCACGAAACACTGTCCTGCTTAACAGTTTCCAGCTGTTGCTCTCAATGCTCACTTATTTATATCCTGTTATTTTTAAAGGACTTTGGTCTTTGTTTCCCAATAGTGTGTGGGCAGTACGCTTTGCATCAACAATAATAATCATTGTTATGCAAAGGCTTATTAGTCCACTTATTTATGGCCTCAGAGATAAAACCTTTCGAAAGTATCTAAAGCAACATATCTTTTGTGCAAAGGCAAAGGAGTAAGAGCAAATCTTATCTTGGGAAAAAATGAGATATTGCACAGATACCGTGGGAACTAGATGTTTACATACACTAAATAAAAAGGTCAATTAGAAATTTAAAAATTATTTGTATTTGCTAAAGGCCAGAAGAATGAGAGCTCGAATTTTCTACATGGTTTTATATTACTTTTTACAAAGCCAAAGGTTTACATACTGTCAGGTCCATTGGGACATCGACTCATTTCGTAATGAAAAACGATTTCAAATGAAACAACCAATATGTGCTTAAACTGCAGACTTTCAGCTTTCTTTTGCCAATGAGGCAAATCAAAATATGATGCTGCTAATTGTATGATTGATAATGTAATTGCAATAGGATTACGTTAATTTATAAACAGGTGTCCATGCTGCAGAGGTCGTGCATGCGACTGACACGGTTCCTTATGTAGCATTATCAGTATTACTCCTTCGTGGGGAATTTATACAGTACAGAGTTTCTGTCATGTTATGTCTTTATGTAAATACTATCTTGTAAATGGTAATTTCAGCCATGATCAGAAACTGTAGGTGTATATAATCTTTTTTTTTTCTTGCTGTTTCATTGTTTTTTTCCTTTGTTTGTTCCACTATATTCCTTGTGAAATGAGACATTTTTGTTGTATTGATTTTGGGGGTGGTCGCTAAGTTCCTTTGAGCAGAATGTTTACTGCTCAAATAAACTAAACTAATTTGAGAGTATTTACATCCAAATCAGATGAACAGTGTAGGAATTACAGCTGTTTATTAGGGCCGGGACTCAATTAAAAAAAATAATTAATGAATCAAAATTAATAAATATTTGACCTGAGAACAGTGAGAAGTAAGTTTTTCATAAGGATTTTTAGTATACCATTGAATAATGACTGAATACATAAGCTTAAGCAACAAAATATTGTTTATTTTTGTTCAACCAAGTCCAACAGACCAGTGCAATATTGCCATTAATTGTGTGTCTGCAGGAAAAAGGGAAACTGAAGTGTGGAAAGCAAAGTGTGATTAATTTCGATTAATATTTTTAATCGCACTAAACCTCATGTAATTAATTAATCGCAATTAATCGAAAAAAGTCCCGGCCCTACTGTTTATATGTGTGGCTCCCACTTTTAAGGGACCAAAAGTAATGGGACAATTGGCTGCTCAGCTGTCCCATGGTCCGGTGTCTGCTGTTCCCCCATTATCCCATTTATAAGGAACAGATGAGACGTCCAGTTCATTTCAAGTGTGACATTTGCATTTTGCATATTGTTGCGGATAATTCTCAAATTGAATTGAAGAGCTATCACTATGAATGAAGCAAGCCATTATTAGGCTGAAAAAACAAAACACACCTATTAGAGATAGAGCAAAAATATTAGGCGTGGCCAAACAGTTTGGAACATTATAAAAAAAAGAAAGAACACACCGGTGAGATGAACAACACCGGAAGACCACGGATGACAAATGTGGTGGAAGAATTCTTTCCCTGGTGAAGAAAACCCCTTCACAACAATAGGTCAGATCAAAAACACTCTCCAGGAGGTGGTGTATGTGTGTCAAAGTCAACAATCAAGGGAAGACTTCACCAGAGAGAATACAGACCATTAACCACAAGGTGTAAACCACTGGCGAGCTTCAAAAACAGGAATGCCAGATTAGAGTTTGCCAAAAAAACAACAACATCTAAACAAAAGCCTTTACAGTTCTGAAACAACATCCTAGGACAGATGAGACAAAGATCAACTTGTACTAGAGTGACTGGAAGAGAAAAGTATGGAGAAAGAAAGGAACTGCTCATGATTCAAAACATCACACCTCATCAGTAAAACATGGTGGCGCAGCATCATGGCATGGGCTTGTATGGCTGGAAATGAACTGGTTCCCTTGTATTTATTGATGATGTGACTGTTGACAAAAGAAGGAGGATGAATTCTGAAGTGTTTCAGGCAATATTATGTGCTCATATTCACAGTGCAGATGGACAATGACCCGAAGCTACTGCCAAAGCCACCAAAGAGCTTTTTAAGGCAAAGAAGTGAAATGTTATTCAATGGCCAAATCAATCACGTGACATGAATCCAATTGAACATGCATTTCACTTGCTGAAGACAAAACTGAAGGGAAAATGCCCCAAGAACAAGCAGGAACTGAAGACATTTGCTGTAGAGGTCTGGCAGAGCATCATCTGGGATGAAACCCAGCATCTGGTGAAGTCTGTGCCTTCTAGACTTCAGGCTGTAATGACTGCAAAGGAATGAACAAATATAAAAAAGAAAAGTTGATCAAATTGTACTTGTCCATACTTTGGTCATTAAAATGGAGCTCACGGCACGTAGCCAGCGTTAGCGCTCGGCTCACAGCTAGAAGTCCTGTCGTCCCCGCGGGCCTTCTGTGAGTTGCATGTTCTGTGTCTGCGTAGGTTCCGGTACTCGTTTACCAAAAAAGTAAAAGGCAGGATGAGAGGTGTGAGAGTGGCTGGGGGACGGATGAATAGCAGGTACATCGGTGTGGCTGTTACATGCATGAGACCCATGTATGTTCATTAACATGCACTGTCCCGACCAAATAAACCAATAAATAAAATACATACAAACGGTTGCAATTTCTACACCTATTTCTACAATGTCTTCATCTGATTTGGATGCAAATAACCTCAAATTAAAGCTGAAAGTCTGCAGTTTAAGCACATTGTTGTTTCATTTCAAATCGTTTGTGGTGGTTTATAGAGCCAAAAAGAGGAGAATTGAGTTGATGTCCCAATATTTGATGACGATTTCCAAACATTGACTTTGTTGATTGAAACGGATGGGAATTTAAATGTTCTATTTCTGATTGGCCATCTCAATATTTTGATTTGTCATCTAATTTCATCTGGTACATCCAGAACGCTGCTGCTTGAGTCCTGACAAGAACCAGGAAATACGACCACATTAGTCCAGTGCTCCGGTCTCTGCACTGGCTTCCTGTCACTCAGAGAATAGAATTTAAAACAGCTCTGCTTGTGTACAAGTCTTTTCATGGTTTAGCACCAAAGTACATCTCTGACATGTTAGAGCCGTATGAACCATCTCGGGCCCTGAGAACTTCAGGGAGGGGTCTCCTGGTGGTTCCCAGAGTCAATGATAAACACGGTGAGGCTGCGTTTCAGTTTCATGCAGCTGAAATCTGGAACAGTCTTCATGAGGATGTGAGACAAGGCCTCAACTCTGACAATGTTCAAATCCAGGCTGAAAACAGCTCTTTTTACCCGTGCATATGAAAACTGAAAGTATTTTATCTGCACTCTTGCCTTTTGCTGTCATTGATTAACGTTATGTTGATGTTTTATTGATTGATTTTATCTGTTTTCTTGTAATTTTCTGCAACTGTGAAGCACTTTGAATTGCCTTGTGTATGAATTGTGCTCTACAAATAAACTTGCCTTGCCTAATTTATCTAAACTGATATTTTCCTCGTGCTGGTGCCTTGTTGTTGTCAGTTTTTGTTTTACTTTTTATATCATCACTTTTTCATTTCTTTTTTGTCATGTTTTTGTCACATTTTTGTTTGACACTTTTCTCAAGAAGCTTTTATGTTTGGGTAATGCCAAACTGGAAAAAATGCTGTTGGTTCAGGTGGGGGGAGGTTAACCACCAATTTCCCCCTTGGACGTTATAAGCGAACCCTATAAATGGCTACCAAATAACGCTATTCAAATACCAGACCATTTCAATCGCTGCAAAGTTAATGATTCAGTTTCTTGTCACCGATATTGCAGAATATTTAAACAGGGATGAGAAATCGCTCTCCACTGGCTTAGTAAGTAAACATAAATCTAAGAAGTGAGGGAGGAAATATGTTTTTATTTACTAAAATCTTGGCATTTTGATGTGAAAAACAAAGACAATTTACAGTATAACTTGACTTTATAAAAAGCCCATACGCAATCCTTGCTTTGGGAGGTGGACAGGAAACAACCTTGTTTAATTGTGCCGGACTGATCCACATAGATTAGACATCTAAATTAATTTTATTATATATTTTTTGTGAGTGATCTGACGCCATATGACACAACAAATCGATCGATAATTTGACAGGCAGCAATTTATCCACTATATTTAAGATAATCACCATTTTAAATTATTCTAAAAAGTGACAGTGTCAGTATCAGGCTGATTCCATGTCCTCGCTATACTCATTCCCCTGTCCACTATTTCCTACATAGCAGCCACCCTGAGCCTCTGTGCTTGTCTCTTCCCTCGGTTATTTGACCAAATAAACGTGTGTAAGAAACGTTGCCAAACCAAAGCCTGTAAGCCTTACAGTTCAGTGTTGTTTGTTTGTTGTTTGGTTTATTGGTAGGGACAGTGCAAGTTAATGAACAAGCCACACCGGATTGTAGCCTTGGGCTAATTTCCATCCGTCGTCCCCCATGCGCACTCTCAAACACACTCTCATTCGTCCTGGTTATTGTACATGTTTTTAGTGGTAGGGGAAACCGGAGTACCCAGAGGAAACCTACACAGACACGGGGAGAACATGCAAACTCCACACAGAAAGGCCCCGTCCAGGTGGGAATCGAACCCGAACCTTCTAGCTGTGAAGCACGAGCGCTAACCACTGTACTACCATGCCACCGTGTTCATGGTCCGCTACCTAACACGCTCACACATTTCAAAGGAGGCGTGGGTTGTTTGATAGCCGAAATTTAGGACCCGATTGACCCACGCATGTAGCCTGGAAAAATCCAGACTCACCGCTGTACCAGCGATTCTGATTGCACGGATCCATTTGAGTTTGACAGAAGCGGCAACAGCGAGCACCCTGGCCAGACTGATATCCCCCATGTATAAAGTATACAGAGGGGTATCATTCTGGATGCCAGGCTACCACGCATGCGCAGTCGAGATGGGCACTTCACTTATAACTCATATAATCAGGAGGCTGACAGACTCTGTGTTTGGACGTCTGACTGCAGAGGTGAGACATGATCATTTGTTTGTGAATTTACTTTTTTGACTTGCCTCATCTTGCATTATCATGCACTTACATCTGCATTACATTATTAAAGTATTTGGAATTTCAATATGTTTTTTTTCTGGAAAAGTTAGATATTGTTGACATTTAGATTTTAGATATTTAGTTTTCCAGTTTTATCCATTACTGTGAATTCCTTTTTCTAACCCACTGCTTTCATTCAAAGGGTCCATGATTTTTTCCAGCAATAACTCAAATCCAGCTGTGAATTGGGATGATCGGAGGACTGATGGAATAGTACACAATGTGATCACCGTGGCTCTCTGTATCTTCATCAACTACATTAATTCTACACTGGTGTACACCTTTTTTAGACATGAGGTCAGAAGCTCACACAAGTCTGCATAAAACAAATCGACAATTCAAGCCAGAGTTCAAGCATGGCGTCATATTTTGTTGTTCATATTTAAAAATAAATAGTGATTGACTATAGATGTAGGAGAATTCCTACAAAAACGATGATCGAAAGATCGGGAAGAATAGGCAGCAGTCGGATGTCTTATGCGGGAGAAGTTTTATTGCCATCTTTGCGGGACCCGAGACATGAACTCAAGACATAGTACAGTCCTAACATTCAAATCTGTCTATCCTTCCACATCAAGAGAGTTAAGTAATCCTGGTGACACGTAGGCACTAAGCATCTACCACTGGCAGTGTGCCACGTGAATTCTATGCACTGACAGTGTGCCACGTGTATTTTAGGCCACAAGTCATAGAAGGCCAAATTGTACTGTTTTGGTAGTACGATATGATAAGGGCCATGTGTGAGGGCCGAATTAACTCTATAATTCCCCATCACGCCACCCTTTTGAAACACGTAGTAGTTTCACCCAAGTTAAAAGTAAATGTAACCTTAAATAAAACCCAATTAGAATCAAGTTAAGATCAATCAGAGCTAAGTCCCAATAAACTCTCATCAAGATTAACTTCCCATGTGGAAGGACACACAGAATCTACATTTCATAACAATATTCAACACTTAATTCAACAGTACACGGGTCATTGTGATGGAATAAAATGACCCCCCTCTCAGTGACCCCAAAATACTGAGGCATGTGCGTCATTAGATTCACTTAATCACCCAATCGGGGTAAATACTGCCACCAATAAAAACACATGCATCAAGTACTAAGGGCGTATAAGAGGGGGCACCATAACCAAACGTCCGATCCCAGACTCTATTGCCAATTATCCAGGAACGGTAAAAGATTATGGCCACCAATTCAGTTTCTCCTGCGAATTATATATATTATTGGTCCAAGTCAGAAAATGTACATACAAGAAAATACAAACACCACAAAACATAAAAAAATAAATAAAAAAAATAAGTATTTCAATTCTCAGGAAAACCACATTCACCTATTAAGAGAAATGCTTATAAGCAAAAAAATAGAACAATCTTCACACTCAGGACGTCGGAACACCTCCAGGTGCCTCGGATCTATAAGGGACATGACTGGACCATCTTGGATGAGCCATCGGGATTAATATACCCACACCCACCAAGATGTCCTTACGAACCTCCATGTCGGAATAGAATGGCGTGGAGAGTCAACGGCGTCCGAGGAGAAGCATGCTAAGTCATATTTTCATGCACAATGAAATTTCCCATAAAATTCAAATCTAACTGGATGGTAACCCTCATTATTTGCGATCTTAACTAGCTTAAGACAGAATACAGTTCACCCGCTTCCCATATTTTAATCAAGATTAAAAGTAATGTTACTGAAAAATGCTAAGCAAGAACCCCCAATAAGACCAAAACATATTCATCCTTGTATACTTCAGGCGTATCGGCTTCTGACGTAGAGCTTAAAACCTTCCTCCGAACCAAACATACCTGCAATGAGCAAAACACAAAACATAAAATGACAGGACCTCCCCACAAGACAACCAAGTATTAAAACCTGCTCCATGTATGTTGTGAATCCGGACCTGCAAAGTTATGAATTCAAATTCAGATATATAAAGCCATGAAAGATAAGCACTATGAATTAGAATATAAATGCAAAATCACAAGAGGCTGAAAACTGACTGGACCAAAAAATGAATAAAAAATAAGAAAATAAGGATAATAAAAATAAAAATAATAATAATAGTAATAATAACAAAAATAATAATAATAGTAATAATAATAAAAATAATAATAATAGTAATAATAAAAAATAAAAAATAGTAATAATAAAAACGATAATAAAATAATAGTAAATAGAAAAATAAGAAATATAAAACATGAAAATGAAATGTTAAAATCTAGGTAAATATAGAAATAGGCATACAAAAAATGGCCTCCCACTAAGTCCTAATCAGTCCTGTACATTTGTCGCGCTTATGGAAACAAAATGTCAACCATCAGTGGTTATGAGCCGCGGGAACAAATCCTGACTTTACCGCTCAACTTGGTATTTGCCACTGATGTCGGACCTCAGTGTTATGGCAATAAAAAGGCAATATACAAATATAAAAAATAATAAATATTAAATGCATAAAATAACAAAAACTAGAATAACAAAACTAAATATATAAAAACCTTAACACATGCTATGAAGTTAAAAATGTATAAAAACTTATCAACTATAAAAGAGGAAGAAACATTTTAAATAATAAATGTAAATAATAAGTAAATAGAGCTAAATATAAAATTAAATGCAAATATAAAATGAAAACACTCATAAATGTACAAATGAAAATGATGCAAAATGAAATAAATGCAAAGGCAAAGTGGGGTGTGTAAGATGAACCTGTCGTTCCTATCCAAACACAAACTCCTTCAAACACCTGCATCAAAATCATATCATACAGTTACTTCTGGCTAAACTCAAACCACACTTTGACACTAAACCAATGTAAACCTTTTAAATGCAAATGTAGACCCAATTATCTTGCTAAATTTGTATTAAATACCTCGATACATTATGTCTGCTTACATAAATCTTAATCACCAATTATTCAAACCCAAACCGATATGTGGTTGCCTTTTTGTCAGATCCAACCCGTCTCTCAGGTTGCCTGTGAAAATAATGTTATACTTGCAAACAGCACACACATCAGTACAATTTCTACAAACTTGCCGACCAAATATGACTTTTCATTAGAGTTGGGTTCAGTTATCATGACCTAAATGTCAATCATTACTATCAATCGCAAGTTAATATATATGATGGGATAATAAGTGCTTCCTTCGTTTGCTTGGAAACACAAAATAAATACACAAAGGATACAGATGCCTCCGGACATCAGAGCGAACTGACATTCTCTTCTTCCACGCTGCGTCCTGCAACAACAAAGAAGCACACTCCGGCCTGCACAAGGCCACATGTTATCATACCATTGGTGTTATTGTTCTCTGCTCCTCAGCTCCTGTCCTGAGTCAGGCCCTTCTGCAAATTCCCTGTCTCTGTGGGAAATGAACGTTATCAACTAGAAAGAATATAGATTAAAACATGTTACACACTTAATACATACAGGTTACTAAAAAATAGGCACACTCCTATGATCTTATAGTAAATATAACATTAAAAGTGCAATCATGGCATTAGTATGGTTAGTATGAAGCCATAATATCATTACACACTTCCTATTGTTTACAACAACTGGGTTTAGTTTACACTACGTCACGTTATTTCTGACGCTTTCCCTGTGTTTAATGATCGGGTTTTAGACTTGAAGTTCAACTACTTACTGTAACTTTTGTTTTCACCCAATTTTGTTCCTTCAGATCAAAAGAGTCACAATTATTTCTACAGAGATCAAATCGACTCTCCTTCTTGGCCCCTCCTCTTTTCAACAGTTACACGAACTCGGTGTGCACCCAGAGTCAGTGTAAAGTGTTGAAAATGGGCGATATACTTTTGAGGTCATAAGTGTGACCTTTTTTTTTTTTGAGTGACTCTTAAGATGCCGGATTTACACTGATTATCACTTTTGCTATTTTTGAAATAAAACAGGTTTACCAACACAAACTTCAGATTAGAAGACACCGTTCTACTACGCTGCATGCAAACCTCGTCATCGGACCGCGCGCAACGCAAAACCACAGTCTCAGATCTAAATCTAAGAACACGCTATGAGTTCAAATCTGGATTCAGCCTCCGCTGACAAGTCTTGGCAAACGACACCATATTTCAACTTCAGCATCCAAGGGTTTTTCAGTGTAAGTGTAAACGATTACTTTATTACAATGCTCCAAATTAAAGTACACCAGTACCAACCGCTTATCAGAATTTAGGACTTCTTCTTTTGCTTAAAACCTAAACCAACAATAAAAACACTGCACGATCAATTTCTGCACAAAACTCACTCAACTTACTTAAATAAAAGTCACACTATTTCGGGAGGTTCAGAGACAACACTTACACAATACGAAAATTGTTAAGCCTTAACCCAGATCCCTAGAACACAACTAGAACGACTATACAAAATTAGACTCACTAAATACAAAGAAATATACAATAATCACATGATTCATCATCAGACAACCTCTCCTCTGCCAAATCCGCCTACTACTCCGGTTTAATTGACTCCAATCAACATAGCTCTAAAACCCTCTTCTCTCTCCTCTCCAATATCACAAAACCTCTGACTCTCGTTTTCAACACGTGTAATCATTCCTTGCCTCCGAGATCTCCATTATCCATCGACACCTGATCACACGGGCCTCTACCTCTCACCACATCACCTTCAAGGCACTTCATAACCTGGTCCCTGTACATATCTTCACTCTCAAACTCTCCGTCCCACCGGCCAAACTCGTCACCATGGGGAGCTATAACACACTTCGGGCACTAATCAGAAAGCAAGCAAATTAATCTCTATCACTACTATCAACAAAACATTTTCACGCCAGAATGGTAACCTCTAGAAGTTACTTTTCAAAGTTAAGGGGATAATATTTTATCAGCTGCTACGGATCAACGCAGATTTGCTACACAGTAATCTGAGACTTACAATAATGTTTCTTTTTAGAAGCTAAAATGATATCACTGATTAAATATTCAAGATCTCTGTCATTTATTTATTTAGTAATGTATTATTTTACATAAATTCCTAAGGTCTACTGCAAATCAGGTAGGATTGAACTGAGTACAATTTGCCTATAACTTAAGAAAGTATTAGAATTAATATACTATTAAAGCAATAACGGGCCTTGGCTTCACCTAAACTCGCCTCGTTAACATTGAATAATTTTTACTTTATGTGAACCCTACAATGCCTATGTTTGTTAGTTATTTATCACTCTGTAAATATCATAACTATTCAATTACATTTATTTATTTATTTCATTATCTACTTTATCTTGATAATTATAGCTGTTCAATTAAGATTCAAATAGTTTGACCAATCTCAGCATTAAAAAAGTCAAAAAAATGAAGATTACAAAAAATAAATAAAGAAAATTTACAGTAACACGGAGTCCCATGGGGCCTAGCCCATGGGCAAAACACAAAAAATTGATTAAAAAATATATAAACATCTATTTATACGCAAAAATTCAAAACAAATGTAAACTAAAGGTGGAAGAGGGGCGAAGCATAGGACCTGAGACAAATTTGCAGCACTAGTCCGCCTGCAGACAGCTTTTTAGGGCGTTGGGGGACGGCGGCAGAGGAGGTGTTTTGGTTTCGAGAGCAGGGCAGACTCTCAGGTTTTGTAAACTGTCCTTCATGCACTTGGACCAGCGCTCACGCATTGCGCACAGCCCCCGCTCTTCCCCCCACAAACCACCAAAAAGGGCAAGGTAATAGTAAATTAAAGACTTAAAAAATCAGCTTGTCCTATCGCGCAAAGCATTACAAAATAAGAAAAAATTCAAAATGCTAACAATAAAAAATAAAAATAAAACAAGAAAATTTGAAAGAAAAGCAACACGAGTAAATAATAAAAATAATAATAAGAGTAAATAATAATAATATAATAATAATAATAATAATAAAGAATGTAAAAAATCCTCTGTACACTGTCAAAAAAGGGCTAATCTTCAGAAAAAAAGGAGAATCTCCTGTTTATGTTTTACCTTCTCATATCAATTAGTGATCAGTTTATGTTATCATGTTAACGTCAATCGTCTATTCTAGGTTTCAAATAAATTGGTATTTTTAAAGGAAATTAAATTATACGCACAATGATCTGTCAGGACCCCCAAAAACCTTGCAAGCAAAACCGAGATGTAAAAGTGTATTAGTAATTTAGACCATATCAAGCAAAACACCACTCTAAACTTTGTTTTGTTTAGACCTATCTTCTTTATTTGACCTATATATTCAAATTAGTGTTGTTTGCAATTAAGAATTGTTTTGAATTCATTATGTCTCGGCGCTGCCATCTCCTGGGGATCCTACATCACCTTGGGAAACAGTATTCCGACTATTGTTGAATCTTCATATTAAATACTTAGTCAAAACAATAAATTTTTTCCAAACCAGTTTGGATACCGGCTAATCTAATCTTAACCGTTCCCCTCACAAAGGTAGTGTTTGACCACTTCCCAAATCTAACCTTGGGGCTGACTCTAAATATGTAAAAAATTATAAGCAAGTGCTTCAAACTATCTTTAAGGGAACCAGCGAGAGCCCATCTGCTGACGTGGCCTGGGCGTATCTCATTTCTAAAACCTCAACAAAGGTCGCATCCTTCCTGTACGCCCAAAACCTACACAGACATCGGAACCTTAAAGACAGAATTAAGTTTCACTTTACCGCAAATCCAACTACAAAAGACAGGGTATATTATTTTTTTTTATTTTTTTTAGGTCCTGGTACTTTGAAAATCAGGTTTAAAGCTCAGTTTTCTAAAACAAATCACAGCAGAATAACATCTGTCAACATTTTACAACATAACAACAACAACAAAAGCAAGACATTTTAACTTCTCAATTGTACACATTTTGATCCTAACTTTGTTTCACTGTTGCCAAATATCATTTGTTTTGATCGCCTGTCAAGCACAATCTTTAATATTTTTAGCATAATGCCATAAATCATACGCCTTTCTCTCATTATTTTTGACCTTATGTGTTTTAAAAACCCAGTTGTTGTACTCACAAAGTTGCAGTTAAACAAACACATCGGTGTCACACCGGAAGTCAGTCCTCCTTCGCAGTTCCTGTGGCCTGTAAACAGAGATTAGGGCAGCATCAACTTTCGAAAAACAAAACATAATCTCAATTCATTATCACCAGCGTGAATCATCGATTGAATTGTCATTCAAAATGCAACATTGTTTACCCTACAGAGACTCTTAATCGGTACCGTAGCTTAGTAGCTAGTTCTAGTAAACAATGTTGCCACTTTTTTTTTTTTTTTTTTTTTTTAATGCTGACTCAGCAATCTGTCTCTAGGCAGACGTTATCAGGAACACTTTGTTTCACGGACCTTGCAGACAAGCAAAACAATTAGATAAAGCAGCAGGTGGACAGACAGACAAACACGGAGACACATGACACGGAACGCAAACAACGGACAAAAAAAAATCTCCAGCTGCATCCAAAACTATAGCCAACTTCATTTTTTTAAATAAATAACGTGATATTTATCGCAATGTTTATTAGTTGATTCTGGACTTTCACGGTTAAATTCAAGTTAACGCAAAAGACAAACGTAGGTTGTATACGTTGCAGAAGCGTTCTCTCTTTTTGTGCACAAAAATCTCAACGGCACCTTGTGGGAAAGATTATCCTAGGCTCTTCTCCCACCAAACCGTTACTCACCACAACTGCCCGATTTCCTCTAAACGACGTTCAGACAAAACCACCAGCTGCAGTTTAACTACAAACTTCATGTAAACATTGCATCGATTCCCGATACAAGGCCCACAAAAAAGTCAGTATCCACGGTCCTCCTCGACCGTGGCTAACTATCCTTCAACCGTCTAAGTAATTAATTACACGGCCTATGTAATCCATTACCGGATCAATATTCAGCACTCAGTTCAAGATTAAAGTAACATAAAACAACAGCTATACACACAGTAGCCCACAGCTCGGCTTTGACCCACAATATCCACAAACCAGACAGAGCCCAGTGACCTGGACTCGGACTCGTTTACAGCTTTCTGGGGCGTACCGGCTTCAATGGCTACATCAGTATGCCTTATGTTTGACGCTAAAATCAACCTTAAACAAAGCTTACACTCAAAATAGTCTACATTATGTGTCCCTCTCATACCTGCGACGGCTACCTGCATAAACAGTAGAGTCAACAGTCTGCATCGAGCCTCACATCTTTGTAGCCATTCTAGTCTAAACTTGTGCATCAGAATACCCTAGTCTTAGTACAGGACCTAAATCCCTACTCTCGACCAGAAACAAACATCCAGAATCAACCAATAACACTGTTTTTACTCTTTAAACATTTCCCATTGCATTATTCTTTTTTTAGCAAGCATGCGTCTGGTAAGGCCATTCTCCCTCCTTTTTATCAAGGATAAAAAAAAGAAACGCACTTACCAGAGCAGCTGTGTAAACAAGTTCGTGGACGCCAGTTTGTAGGAGAATTCCTACAAAAACGATGATCGAAAGATCGGGAAGAATAGGCAGCAGTCGGATGTCTTATGCGGGAGAAGTTTTATTGCCATCTTTGCGGGACCCGAGACATGAACTCAAGACATAGTACAGTCCTAACATTCAAATCTGTCTATCCTTCCACATCAAGAGAGTTAAGTAATCCTGGTGACACGTAGGCACTAAGCATCTACCACTGGCAGTGTGCCACGTGAATTCTATGCACTGACAGTGTGCCACGTGTATTTTAGGCCACAAGTCATAGAAGGCCAAATTGTACTGTTTTGGTAGTACGATATGATAAGGGCCATGTGTGAGGGCCGAATTAACTCTATAATTCCCCATCAATAGATATGGCATATTTCAATAGGTCAATAGGCCATCAGAACCATGTAGCCGTAACATCTCAGTTTACTCTACCGTCTCCTTGCAGCATACTCACGTTTAGATTTATTTCCCTGGCCTGACTTGAAATGAGGCTACACTTGTAACTTGTGGATTAGACTATATATGTGGTCTAAGAAAAAAAATTGAATTGCAAAGTTATGATTTGTGTAAAAGTTTCACTATATTGATTTACTTGTTTAGTTTTGTAGTGAAATCAGTCAGCAATAACTACAGTGTAATGTAACCTATAGAAATAGCTGCAACCAACATGGCAAATAACTTGACAAATACAATAAAAGTAAATTCATGAAATTCACACAAATGAAATTTGAATCTATGCTGTTTACCTTTTTTTTATTGCAGTACTTACTTTATTGTTTAACTTTTTTTCCCCTTTCTTTTCTGCAGATGTTGAAAAATAATCCTCGCTATGTACTCTACATCCACCTGGTCATAAATGACATTACCCTGATGACCATGTTAACACTCCTGCAATTACTGTCTTATTATTTCTTGGTCAATGTGTCCCTGTGTATACTTCTGGTTCTGCTCGCTTCTGCTGCCGATTTTAACAACCCACTGACTCTAGTTTTAATGGCGCTCGAATGTTACATTGCAGTATGTTATCCGCTGCAGCACTCTCTGATCTGTACTCTGAAGAAAACGTATTTTGTAATTGCCTTTATTTGGTTCATATGTGCACTTAATTTGCTTCCGGATGTATTTTCTGCCTGGGCCACAGAGCCTCCTGAGTTCTTCCTGTCTCCTGTGCTTTGTTTTAAGGTCAATGTCATTCGAATTCCCTATGTTGCTGAGAAAGATACGATCGTTGAAGCTGTACTAATGGCTCTTATCTGGTTGACTCTTATCTACACATACTTAAGGATTCTCTTCACGGCAAAATCAGCCGCAGCCGACGCACGAAAAGCACGAAACACTATCCTGCTTCACAGTTTCCAGCTGTTGCTCTCAATGCTCGCATATGTATATTTTGTCATTTTGATTGGCCTTGTTTCTTTGTTTCCAAGTAGTCAGCGGGCTATACGCATTGTACTAACAGTATTAATTAACATCATGCCACGGCTCATCAGTCCGCTTGTTTATGGACTCAGAGATAAAACTTTTAGAAAGTGTCTAAAGCAACATATATTTTGTGCAAAGGCAGTGCAGTAATACTAAATGCCTTACTTAGAATGGTCACAAATTACACAAGTAGATTCAATACTTCATTGCCCATGCACCCCGGCCCATCTTGACCTAGATCCCACAAAAGTGGAAGGAGGGACGGACCACTGCTAACAAATGATTTCAGCTTTAAACTTCACTATCACACTGCCCAACTACGCACCACATTGGCAATAACCCATTTAAAAGTAAAAACATCACAGTTTCACCACTGGCTCCAGCAAAGTTAATTAATTCTGCGTTCCCCCAATCTGTACTCTTTCCAAACTCTCTTCAACCCGTGTTCCAGTGTGGTAATATTCTCTAAATTCCTTCAATGCCCTTTAGTTCTATTAAGCCACACGATTTCATGAAACCGTGTTGGTCAATGTCTGTGTGTGTGAGCCCCGGACGTTTTAGTTTATTGAGGCAGAAGAGCTGCAGGATAGGGCTGTTCCAAGCAAAGTCTAGCTTTTTGTAGTTCTTGAGAAAGGAGTGGCAAATATGTCTGCAATGAAAAACATTCATTGTGTATGCCAAAGTTGGCTGCGCCTTTTTGTTTGATTGATTGAAAGCCGCAGTTGCAGGCGTTGTCCAATGAAATGCGGAAGTTCTGTGTGTGTGTATTAACATATGCTGTCCCCACCAAACAAATGAATAACAGATCAAATAAATGAATAAATTAAATGGACGAGAGCCTTCAGCCCTGAAACTGAAGGTGAAGGCAAGAGTTTTCCACCCTCGGCTGAATTGTTTAGGCCTGCGGAGAAGGCCTAGCTGGCTTTGACTGCAGCCCACTGCTTTGATCTCTTAGCCGTTAGAGGCATGTAAAGATAGTGCTATTTACAGAAGACGTGTTTAGTGGTTTAAAAAAGTACCTCTACCACTACTCAAACTGGATTAAGCTACATTAATAAAAGCACAAGTTTATTTTTGGACCTGCCAAATCTCCATGACAGAATCTTCAGAATTCAGTCAATGAGCTCTGACTAATGAAGGCACTGGCACTCATTTGCACAGTGGGCTCATTCTGTTACTTGATTGTTTTCAAGAACCAAACAAAAAAAATGTGAACATTATCAACTTATATATCATGTACAGTGAGTAAATCCACAATTGTTGTCAGTGATATTAATAGTTTTGATTTGACCATGTTTACTTAATAAAGAATTATTAAAACAAAATCTGACATATCAAACCTCACTCAAAAAAAAATAACTCTTTGAATGAATGTAAAAAAATCATGGAAACTATTTCCACATGATTAAATGGCTTTCTTTCAGCATGAAGCAATTGTGTTCGTCCAATGTGATGCACTTGAGTAGGTTCAACGCCATATATTGGGGTTGATTGAACTTATTTACTAGGTTTGGGTCCTATTGTTGTTTCAACTGTTTTTATGACAATATGGTAAAATAATGCTGCACACTGCTTCCCCTTATTTTTGAAAGTGCAGAGAAAAAAATGTGCTGCTCAAATGTGCCGATTTTTAAGCTCAGGAGATAAACATGACACTCTTATTGTAGCCTCATTGTAGTTTCATTTTTCTTATTTATTTCTTTTAAATTTCAGTAGGAGCAATAGATGAGACTAGAGGAGACCTGCACGAGACACCAGGGAGAAACTGATTTTATAGTTCCTTTGTGTCTATGCATGGAGACTAACTCAAAACAAAAGTCACAATGGAGACACAAAGATTACATTTGCAAAGTATTCACTTTGAAACTTCCTTCGTCACCTGTTGGTCTATGACAGACTAAAGAGCAAAGTAGCCTCACTTTTAGCATCATGTTTCTGATTCTGTCTAAAGCAGACTCTCCATGACTTCCTTTTTCACCTGTCGGTCTGTGACAGACTGAAGTATGTTCGCTGTCTTTTTGTTGAAAATAAAGGCCACATTGTATTTAGCGTCATGTTACTGTCACTCATGGTGTCTGACCTAAAGTCTAACTCTGAAGAAAGTCAATTCACATTTACACTGAGAAGGTTGGAAGGGCGCCCCCTTGTGTCCCTTTGCGTCCAAATACCGGGACCGTAACTGGAGCCAGATCTGGCTCTTTAGAGTAGAACGGGTTAAGTTTGACTTGTAAAGGTCCAGCCCACATGGGCCAACACACATGGGGCCCACATGGAAACTGCGGACAAACCCACTTATAACCCAGGTGGGCAAACCCAAGCAGAGCCCATATTGTTTTGCTGGTTGGGAAAGAACTGAAAATTGAAAAGTTTTTATCTAAATTTGTGTTTCAGGTCGGACCTTAATGGGAACCGTACAGTCGAACATCCGGCTATACGCAAATCGATAAAACAAAATAATGACGCTCTGAGGCTGTGATTTCATTTTTCCGTTTTTGTATCATATTGAAATATGAAATATGAAATACGTGCCAATTTGAGTGATTTCGTTTCATTTTATGAAATGAAAAATGCTGATAGCACACATTTCTGGGTAATTTCATTGTTGTTTTCAAATTGAAAATTGATTGAACGAAAGGTACACGGACCGAGAAGACTCGGCACAACTGAAAATTAGAGCAAACTCGGGCATAAAAGTCGTGTAGTGTGTGCTGACCTTGAGCCACACATGCCTTCTATTGTTCTGGCTAATGGACGTTCACTGGAGAATAAAACAGATTAACTGCTAAGCTCTTCCCAGAAGATGGTGAAAGACTGTTGTGGAGCGGAGGGAGCTGTGCAGGAGGAAGAGGAAGGAGGAGGTGGAGCTGACCAGTGCAGGACACCACGCTCTGAAACAGGAACAAACCCATGAGGCGGTGCACCGTTTCGGAGGATCAGTGGAGACTGAAGGCATCCAGCTGCCACTGTTACGGTTTCCCCTACCTCCAAAAACATGCCGGTCAGGTTGACATTTAAAAGTGAAACGGGAAGATAAAACGTCCTGTCGTTTGCACAGCTAAAAGAACAGTTTTCTGCCTGTTTTTCAACATCAGAGGCGAGGCCTGTCTCCCATCTTTTGGAAAATGTTTTTAACAGCATAAAACTGAAATGTAGCCTCATTTAACCCTAAATACTGGTACCAACAGAAATGTACTTTGGCTTTTTACCATTGTGAGACTTGTACACAAGCAAAACTGTGTTTAAGTCTATTTTCTCAACAACAAGAGGCCGATGCAGTACAAAACTAATATGGTTGTATTCCCTGAGTTTCAAGCAGAAGCGTTCTGGATGTACGTTTAGAGAGGCCATTGAGCAGGTTATTGCTGTTGTCTTACCCACTTACTTATGACAAGAAAAGATTTTATGAAAAAAAGTGGATATAAATTAATACAGAAAAGTCTGTAAATTATACAGTAAAAACTGTAATTTACCTACAGAAAAGTATGTAAATGTGTTAACAGAAAATTACTGTCTATTTTACAGTGGATAACTATTTCTTGAAAAATGTGACAATGCTGTACATTTTACATAAATTTGGTGCACCATGGCACTCATGGCACCACCAGACTATATTTCTGATAGTGAAACCAGTTTATTGTAACACTCATCATGACTTAAAAACCTCATCCTTCTGTTCTGAGGGAAACGTATGCAGAGAATTGGGAGTTGTCAGGTGACCAGCTCCTGCCCACATGACGTCCTCTCTCCCAGTGCGCAGTACACTGGTCGGCCGCCAGAGGGCCCCTGGCAGCGTAAATTTTACGGTAAAAACTGGTAGCTGTGGTTAGCAGTTTGTTGCCGTAAATTTTATAGTAAAATACTGGCAACTGCTCAGGTTGGCAGTTTTTTACTGTAGAAAATACAGTGAAAACTGGTAGCTGTGGTTGCCAGTTTTTTACCGTAAAAAGTACTGGATCCTTGTAATTAAAATTACAGTTCAGCATTGTCTTAACTGTTTTTCTCACAGTTATCAATCTCTGCATAATTTACAAATGAAACCTTGAAAATTAATTAAAAACTTTTTTTTCACTCAAAATAAGGAAACTGGCAGTTATGTTAACTAAAGTTGTAGCATGAATATAAAAACAAAATGCTAAAAATCTCTTCTTTT